>CM037592.1:106045000-107492500 GCA_021018995.1 Chloranthus sessilifolius
ATCTCGAGTAGATATCCAAGAGGCCTTAATATCATATTGATTTGGAATTAATCAAAATATATCTCTATTGTTTCTAGAGTAGTGGCCCACAAATGTTAGTCGAATGCAGAAGACATGCACCATTTGAATGCCTAAAATCTTTTTTCCTATCATGCATATGTATTTTCGTTGCAAAATTACTTACTTATTTTTTTATTTATCTTTTATAGTAAAGTTTTTCAAATAGCTTACTTCTTTCAAATTATTGTTTTCAATATAGGTCATATCCCATACATGACTGACATGTACGGAATTAGGCTCCAGCCGATACTTATATACACCATGATTTTATATGGATCACATAAGTTAAATATTGGATCATCTTAGCTCATATCGACCTATATGTATCATATATGACTCAGAATATATATATATATTCTATTATTTTAAAAAAAGAAAAGAAAATGTGTTTGTATATCTATTGATTAGGTCGATATGTATCTGACATACATAAAGAATTTAAATTTTAGATCAACTATATAATGTACTTTATCCTCTAAATTACGAACAGACATTTTACCCGAGGTTTCTATTGTAATTGTAAAAATTCAGGTATGCCAATATATGTATAAGACTTTAATCCTTGATCCTTATGCCACTCTTTTTTTATATGTAGTGTAGACACTACAAAAAATAAGACCATTAGCGGCAATTTTTTGCAGCCAAAAATTGCTACTATTAACAAAAAAACTATTAAGATTATTAGCGGCAAAGGTATTAGCAGCAATTTTTTTTTTTATAATAGCGCCAGTTTTTGACTGTCGCTAATAGTCTTATTTTTTGTAGTGAGACTTGAAAAATAATACAAATGATGAAGAGAAAACAAATTGATCATCATATTAATCATTTTTTCCCATCCATTTGGGACTGGAAAAGTAAATTTATTGATGAACCAGGGTTGTCAACGGGACAGGGCTGGTGCAACCCGGGCTTCTGATTGGCCTAATTATTTTTACTTTAAAAATAAGGCTTGATTTTAAAATCGGGTTAAGCTCGGCCCAAGTATTTTCGAGCACAAACTATTTATTTTTGTTGTCTTGCACAACGTTTTAATGAGATTAGAACGAGAGAGAGAGAGAGAGAGAGAGAGAGAGAGAGAGAGAGCTTGGTTCATGGAAGATCTTAAAGGTTTGAGAAAAAGAGTCATAGAGAGCTGGGTTGTTGGCACCTAAAAGATAAGAGGGAAGGGTCCCCTCGGAATTTTCTTTTGAAAAATATGGAAGTTATGACTTTATTTTTTCACTCTAATAGAAAAACTTACGAAGCCATCTATGTGTCTCTTCCTTAACGAACGTCACATTCATCGGTCTCACAATGTTCATGTTACATGCATCTATCATGTGCATTGTGAGGATCCGGACCACTCAGACCTGACCCATTTCTTGGCCCGTACTAGGCCCGTGCTAGACCCAACCTAAATCCCTTATAACCTTCCTCTTGTTGTCTATGCTTAACACTAAATTTATTTCCTCCAATCACATCCGTTGCAAATGGGTGGAGCTCGATATGGTTTAGCAATCCGTCGTCGTCCTGACGACAGGCTCGCCTTCATCATGCCACGACCCTCACACACGGCACCACCATGCCCCTCTGGCTATAAAATAGGAGGCTGCCATCTCCTTTTTCCTCCACACTTCAAAGAAATCTGGTAAAACATTCTTTTTCTTCTTCTTCATCTTCTCTTTTTCTTTGTTTTTTCGGCCGGCTCGATATCCAGCGACGATCAGTGCCGTCCAATTCGATGCTTGCGTGGACGTCATTTTCATTTCTACGGATGCGATCGACGTCATTTCCATTGATGACAATGCCGATCGCAGCAACACGTTCTTTACTCCCTCTATGTATCTTTCCCCTCTTCTCTACCAATATCTCATTGTCTTCCTCCCGTGCCATAATCAACCCACAACCCCTTTTTCTTCTCTGTTCTGTCATAAATTAGTAACTTTAAAATTATTTATTTTATTTTGCTTTAAATATATAAATATAAAGGTAGGATATAGTATATATATATATATATATATATATATATATATATATATATATATCTATGTGTGTGTGTGTGTGTGTGCGCGCTATAATAATTATTTTTAAAACATATTCTTTTATTTATTTATTTTATTTTTGCTATTAAAAATATTAGGGTTTATAACCCATATGCTGTTAGGAATATTTTAGGTCATTAATCGATTATAAAATATGTTAAAAATATATTTATCTATTAGATTTCATATCAACTATAGTATTATAAAATATATTTTATTTATTATGAAATATTATATTTATTTAAATTAAAAGAACGGGTTATTAATGTTCTTACTGTTTTAAATATTATTTATTATTTACAAATTATATATTTTAGTAATTTTCATTTTATCTAACTTCAAATATTTATTAAAAAGGGATATCCTTATCATGGGTTATCAAAATGATTTTAATGTAATTACCCTTTCGTAATATTTTTGGTATTGCGACACGACCCGTACTCTATCGGCATATAATGATGTCATTCGTTTCCAAAACTTGAACCATTTGAGTCCAGACCCTATTGGCTAACATTCTCGTGAATCGACTCAACCCTTAACTCATTATCTCTCGCATTTTCACCCAACTCTTTTGTCGAGATATCGCTTAGCACTAGCGCACCCTCGTTCTCATGCAAGCAACATTTTAGCAATCCGAGCTTCAACCACCCCCATCGAAATTATCAGGAAAGCACATATCAAGACAAAGTGACCTACCCTTATTACCATGTTCTTTTTAATTAATAAGTACTATTTAAATATAATGTATATACAAGTACGTACAACCCTATAATTATGAATTGAAACCCTTAGATACTGTGATACATCTAAGAGACATTGCTGTATGTTGATATTATAAATATGTGAATATATTTATATAAGAACTTGTTCTTTTATCTCTACACAATTATGATTGATAATTGTAATTCCTGTATAAAGTTAATCGCAATTCGACTCTTGATGGCATACCTGACATGAGCATACAATTGATCATATGAGCAAACAAATTATAGTATAATTCTTATCATAAATTGATAAAAAGAATGATTACGAAAATTGATTGATCGTAGTATGTATTTCTTTTCGAAAACATCATGAAATATCATCTTGATTATGGAAAGTATCAATTATTGAACAAATGATATTTTACTGCATACGTTATGCATCTATATAATTATATGATATTTCTAGTCGAAATCTCTGATTGGGCAACATGGGTTTGGGACAAATGTCTGTGCTAGTGCTTCTATATATGAAGTACATATTGCCTGCCGCTTTGTCACGATATGATGTGGTAAGGACTATCTGAATAAGAGACGAAATCTAAAAGGGTCACATGTGGCTGTATCATGGATTCGGTACTATAGTAGTAGAACCTATACCTATAAATGTATAATCGCTTAAGTTATTTTTTTTTGTTTTTTTTTCAAAGGAAAACTCCATATTCTTTTAATGTTCTTTTATGCATACATCTCATTTCCTACTTGATGATAGCTGCAAATATAATGTCATAAGAACTAAATAACGAATTTGCACATATACATATACAACATCTACTGAAATCAAAGGAATGCTCATAAATGAATTTGTCTCTCTTATTGACTATTAAGACGTAGATTACTAGATATTATTAGGAGGCTACTTGCTGAGTCTATCTCAACCTTGTTGTTATTATTTCAATGGCGAATCAAGTTAACCTTCGGGCAACTCCTCAAGCAGAGACGTTGGAAGATCTTTTGAATTAGAGTCAGCCAAAGAGTTGTAAGGTTTCATGCTGGGTTGTGAGGGACTTTTGAATTGTAATGGTGTTTACGATGAATAATAATTTATAACGTTGATGTACCATTCTTTTGAAATTATGAATGAAATATCAGGTTATATGTTTTATTTAACCTTATAGTTTTGTTTTGATTATTGAATTCGCTTGCACACCGAAATTCACGGTATATTAGATTTTAGGGCGTGATATGCATAGTCTGACTAAGTGCATTTACTTATGCAACATGTGTTATCTAATGTGCTCTCACAATTCATTCATTTTGCAGTTCTAAGTATGGATTTATGACCCGTTTGAGAGTTCAAAAAGACTTGAAATCTGAGTCGTTAACTCAAAAGGTGGTGTTTTAAGCATTTTTTAGCCTTACTAAAGAATCTCAGATTTTGAACTCGGAAAGTTAAAAGCAAAATAACCGTCTTAATCAAGAAAGTGAAAACTCAACAACACAAAACTCTAAGTTTTATGGAACAGGTAAGAAAAATTAGAAGTTTGACTAAACTCAAGAACACGTCTAAAAAAAGTTAAGTATGTGAGTAAGCTCAGAATCTACAAGATTTTGAGTTTTTTTCTAAAAAAAAAAGTTGAAAATCATCCGAGTGACGCCTTAGAGACCAATACATATTGGATTGGCTGAGTCTGAGGCCGATCGTATCAGATATATCAAATACGTATCGATCAAATCAATTGATAATAAAAATATCTTATTATTATTATTGTTTTCAAAATATTAAATACATAAAATATTTGTTTAAAGGGATATCCGATGTTTAGATGGATCCGATCCACATAAGATATGGATCCGGTATCGCTCGATATTTGACTTTGTTGACCCGATTTTGATATGAGATTTCAATTATCATTCAATCCCCATACAAGGGCATTTCAGTCATTTCGATATTTCAGAGATATGCTGTTCAGCTTATATAAAAGAAACAAACATGTTTGAGTACTGTACTTCTGGTAAGTAGTTGGGAGATCTCCAACTACTTAACCCTCTACATTACCTCGTAAACCCCGCCATTTCAAAATTTTCTTCTCCTTAAATTCTAGGGTTTGTATCTGAAGGGATTAAGAAGAAGACGACTACTTAATTCTCTCTCACTAGAAATGATTGTGTTTAGATCTCTGTTCTCTCGGCCACGCCATTCTCCGATTCTGTGTTCGTCCTTCTCATCGGCGGCTTCTGTGCAAGCAGAGAAAACGATAAGAGAGGGGCCGAGAAACAATTGGAGCAGAGAGGAAATCAAAGACGTTTATGGTTCTCCCATTCTCGATCTCCTCTTCCACGGAGTAAGTAATTTGATTAATTAATTTATTTTTTAAATTTTCTAGCAATTTTTACTATGAAATTGAAAGAAAGCTACTTCTGCCATTCCATTATTTACTGTTATACATAAAATACGTCACCTCATTTGATAACCACTTCAATTCATCTTTATCTTATAAACACTCTATTATTCAGTTATCTAAACCATGAAGAAACTCTAAGGACTACATTTTGATAATTATTGTTCCGGTTTTCATTAAGGGAGAGAAGCCTCTCTGTTTTTTTTTTTTTTTTTGGGTTTTTTGATACGGCCATTTAGGCCGAGACAGCCTCGAGAATAGAGGAGCAGGCATGCATACACATATGACAGTTGGGGAGCAGTGTGAGGGAGCATCAACTACAGTGGTGAGGGTTATATAACATAACCCAACCCACACCTTGTAAAGACAAGGGTGGGAAACAGCGTGGAGGACGAGTATCGAACCCACGACCTCGTCCCTCACAATGGAGAGAAGCCTCTCTAAATAGAGGTGAATACAATTAATAAGATCTCAAGAGATCTTTAAAATTTGAAATACTTCCTAAAGTATTTATCTAAATATTTGTCAATCCCAATTAATATAATCATGCCTAAAACATGAGATACACATCGTAGATGTCATAGATGTGTATCTTTTTTTCAATTGTAAATATTCTCTATTCTGCAACCGTGTCAATTTATTTTTATCTTTTTTCTCTTTCATCTTTTTCTCACTTTCTTTTGTTTTATAATTTTCACATGGTATTAGAGCCAAGTTTACATTCTCTACCTGCTGTCCCTTCTACATTGATGAAGAGCGACTTTTTCCTGTTATTATTAGCAGCCTTTTATGCATGTGGATCTCTTTCCTACATTGCTTTTGGTTAGTGGAGGTATCTCCCACTATTTTTTTGACCTTATGGTCTTTCATTATGCCCTCCTAGTGAAAGAGGGAGATGGTTCAGGGGCTATTTCTAATCTCTCATCAAAGCCTCTATCGGATTTGGATATCTACTATTGTTCCTGTGATACAAGGATATATTTCACATTCTCAATTTATTTCTATCTTTCTCTCTTTCATCTTTTTTCTTATTTTATTCTTTACGTTATAATTTTCACATTTACTAATTGTAAATCGTTTAAGAAAGATGCTTGTTATTGATTGGGGTCTGCGTAGTAGTAGCTGATGTGTCGTCGCTGATTTCATTAATTAGTTTGAAAATGATATTTTTTTTCCACTAATTAGAGTGGACATAGAATTTATTGATGTGCGATAAGTAATTTCTGTAATTAATTGATGTGAAATAAGTAAGTGTTGGTATAAGCATTGAGACAAATAATCTGCTCAGGCACTAAGGAAGAAAGGCATCCCAAACTTACATATTGAGGTTATGCAAGACATGTTTAAGATATCAGTAAGTAGAATCAGAACGCGTGTGGAGAGGCCAATGAGTTCTCTGCCGAAGATTGGGCTACATCAAGGATCTGTCTTGAGCATGGGTCAGAGTCTCAGTTTTTCGATATATATCTGTCTGGTTCAGGCTGATACTATCGTTTGTATTGTTTGATACATTGCTGGAACATAACACTGTATCAGCCAAATTATCAGCTGAAAAATTCTTAGTCCCGTTGACTGATACTTTTCAAAATTTTCAAGAATATTGACCAATAATAGCTTGAATAATCAATGTATCTGGTACCTGAAATTATCAAATGATAGTTTGAAAACTATTGAACAACACTTTCAAATTATTGTCCGGAAATTTCAAAAATTCAAATTATCGAACAATACAATGGATAATATGGTTGTATTGTTTGATATTATGGACGATACAAGGGGGTACGATGCATTGCCTATGTATCATACGGGAGGTCCGAAACTGATAATTATCGGTTTCAGATGATATTTTGAACCATGGTCTTGAGCACTTATTTGTTTCTCTAGATCATGGATTTGTTGGACAAACAAAAAAATATTCCATGGTGCATGCTATTTACAGTTGACGTAGTATTAATTGCCTAAACAAGGAAAAAAATAAATGATAAGTTGGAATTATGAAAAAAAAAAACCATGCAATCGAGAGGTTGGAAAACTAGAAGAGCAAAGAAGGAATATATAGAGTGCCAATTTAGGGAAAATGACAACTAGGAGGAGGATTTAGTTAAAACTTAAATTTATTTAGTGCCACATTATCATAGATTTGCTATTTAGGCTCTATTTTAGAATGAGATGGACTTCTCAAACAGCATTAATGCAGGTTGGTGAAATGGAGGCAAGCAGGCAAAGTATGGTGTGACCGAAGAGTTGCACTTGGATTAAAGGGAATATTTTCTAATATGACAATTAGAACTACCATATTTTATGGTACGGAATGTTGGGTTACAAAATAGCGACAAGACGATAGAGACATGTGTCTAAGATGCGTATATTGATATACATGTGTGGAGTAACAAGAAAGGATAAAATTCAGAATGAGTACATAAGAATTGCACTTCATATATTCCGTCTTTGTTCTGCTAATTTTCATACCCGTTGACTCTGAAGCCTTTCTCCATAATTTCAATTTATCATTTACTTCGTTCCTTGTATGGGCAATTAATCCTACATCATCTGCATGCATCCATGACTAGGAAGTATATGAGAATGCGCCATCTAAAGTAAGCTTTCCCTTTTCATATTAATCTTTCTTGTCGTTTCTTTTTCTTTCCCCTTCCTCTTCCAAAACTTGTCTCTTCATAGTATAGAACAAAAACAGATTTTGTATGACATTTACTTACTATCATTGTATGACATTTATATTATGAAACTTTTTCAAACTTAAGTAGTAAAGCTATACATAAATAACTATCTTGAGTTTGCATCTCAGCTACATTAAAAGATTGACTTTTATTCTAAAATATACATAGTTTTATTAAAATTAAATCTTGAAAATATCCCTACTTTTGGGAAATAGGTTTGCTATTTTGGAACATTGTTTCAAAAGACCATAAAATATGCTTATCAAAAAAGGTGAAAACAGGTTCCATAAAAGTAGAAAATGGGTTTATGAAAAATTGGAAATGTCTCCCTCTTGTCTATTGCTGGGATCAGTTTCTTATCTAGGAAACTGGTCTTGTACCCGACTCAGATACGGATTTTACAAGGGAGTACCCAAGCCAACTTCATTGGTGCATGTTGTCTGTACTTTGGGGTTGGTTAGCCAGTTTTCCTAACTTTTTTTTATTCTATTTATTATTATTTATTTATTTATAAAATTCTTATTTAATACACCCTCTCCTTTATTAGATAAAAGAGGTCATTTATATATTCGTTACTATAGGCATTGCCATTTTGATACAAAATTTATGGCTCCCTGTAGGCTCAAGTGCACAGGCATGTTCACAGATTTAGGGAGGTGCAGCAATGTACTCTTCTTTCGATCAAGACAGGTGGATGTAGTGAAGATTGTTCCTATTGTCCACAATCCTCCAGGTATGACACCGGATTGAAAGCCCAAAAGCTGATGAATAAGGATGCTGTTCTGCAGGCAGCAAAGCAGGTAAGATTCATTTTCCCTATGATAGTGAGGGCATTGCAAACTGTCCCATTATATATTATTATCGTCGTTGATTCTGTCTGTGCCTGAACTGTTGGACACATTGTATCAAAACTCGGCCGATACTGATATGTATCGGTTTCGTCGAGAACCTATAGGGGTCAGTATCTACTGACTAATACCAATCTTTTTTATTTTTTATTTTTACTTTTTTTTTCAAGAAAAAAAATTACCGACTGATACGGTATCGGGGATACTGTATCCGTATTGGCAGGTACATATCGGTCCAAGATGTACCGATGCTGATATGTGCTTTGTTGAGTAAAGCTTCCCCTCATGCAGCTTGAGCAGATCTTCACTAAAAGCCGGCAAAAAACCACCATATTTTGACCCATGGTTTACTTTATCCTACCTTTATCAATAATTCTCCTGTTATACCTTTTTCCAATGTATATCTTCACAGTATATCAGTCATCTATGGGACGAGTTAAGCAGATAATAGTTGAAACTTGAAAGACTTCACTACATAGTTTTTCGATATATTTCGAACAATGAAATAAAGTTTTGACTTTCTACACTACATTACTCATATGTAATAGTCTGTTGCATTTGACAACAGCGCCAAAAGAGTCTTTGTAGGGACAAACTTGAACTTGATTGATAATTGATTATATTCATGCCATGAAGCCATATATATACCAGAGGCATAAACCTTCTCTTGCATTATCGTTCACTTCCATTGATACCGAAAGAAATCCAATCTTGAATACGATTTTTAGATTGGTGGCTATGTTCAATTGTTATTAAGTTTATGACATGTGAAATAACATGTTTTAATTAGATGTGAATGGGGACACATCCATGATGCATTAACTCATAGCAATCAGAACCTGAGAGTTTTTTCTCTAGAAAACAATTTTTTGTTATTATTATTATTATTACTTTTTTGTATCACAAAACCAGAGTTCTTGAACTGTTGAATATAGAAACTTCCAAAATGATGCACTATGGCTTTTGTTATATTAGTTCTTAAAAACATGCATGGATCATGTGAGTGGATAAATTGGCTTGCAGGAGGCTTATTATTTATGTGGAGGACCCCGTTTTCAGTGATCGTGAACTACATCCATAGAGGAAAATCTTGAGTTCTTTACAATTAACAAGAAAGAACAGGAAGGAGATGATACCTAGTTCTGAGGAGGCTAGTGGCATTGTATTCTCTTACCAAGTCTGAAACCAAGTGAATTAATTTTTTGTCCCATATCTATTTACTTATCTACCCATTCATATCTTCTTTCTAAAAATGATTTTTTTTTTTAAAGATCTATCCTTCCATACAATGATTATATGGCAGGTGGTCTTTTTATCGGATGCCTGCGTCCTCGGGCTCGAGGTTTTCACTTTTTCACGAAAGCACCCGCACCCTCATGAACTTTGGCTTTTTACTAATCAATGAATCAACTTCTTTAGAACCCATAGTTTGACTAGCATTTGCTGCTGCAGAATAAATCCATCTAAAAATGGGGTAAGATGCTCGATAAGGCATGAGTTCCAGTATGATTAGTGTTTGTTCATAGGAACGCCCACGAATCTGATCAATTACTCTTCGCACTTACCAAAAGGCGTAGTGGGAGTCTTGAGATTGGAAGCTGGTTGTGTGCTGTCTTGAGATGTATTTATGCCTGTATATTTCTCAAACTTAGGTGCTTGTATTTATGGTCTTTTGAACATTTGATTTTTAACAAGACAGATGTCTTGATCTTGGACGGCTGTTAAGCTTTTTGAAGGATCGTCCGATCCACAGGAGTGGACCATCCCTTCCCTTGTACGAGGAGTCCTAGTGATGGGCTGGTGACCATAGTGACCAAGTCCTGGCACGAGAATAAAACGGCTCCGAAAATATACAGAAAAACTGGTAAATTTCGGCAATTTCAAGAAAAAAGGGGAAATTTTAAAAAATTAAAAAAGTACTAATATATATATGTGTGTGTGTGTGTGTGTGTGTGTGTGTTGTGACCAAACACGGGTTTTAAACAGAGAAAACGGGAAAAGATGTTTTTTTTTTTCGAAAAAAGGGGAATTTTTTGGAAGATCGTTTTTTTTATCATTATTATTATTATTATTATTATTATTATTTTCATAAAACACGTTTTTCATTAGTGAAAGGCTTGGCTATCATGACTAGTGTAAGGCATGCTTATCATGACTATCACGGCTATTGTGACACATGCCTTCAATAGCCACACCTCTGTTACTGTAGTGTAACATTGTGGTGCCTTTGTCAATTCGTCATTTTTTTGGTGTACATCTGGGTACACATGACTTAATTTGCTACACCTCTATTATTGTGGTGTAACGTGGTCATGTGTGCGCGAGCCTTCGACAGTGTGATCGGGCATCCCACTAGTTAAAGGCATGACTATCTTGACATGTGGCTTCATTTTCCAGACCTCTGTTATGGTAGTGAAACATTGTCATGCCTTTGTCAAATCCTCGTTGATTTGGTGTACACATAGGTAGTACTTTCTGCCACTCCCTTCAGATGTGGTTGCTTTGGTGGGTGGAGGCTTTAATTGCCTCTGTAAGTTGTTGGTATGGTACCCTTTAGGTGAATATGGCATTCTTTTAAATGTTCTCTTTATGTTATGCTTGTTTCCCATGAGAAGAGGCTTTGATTGACTTGTCTTAAGTGGTTTGCTTAACTGGTATGACTATTGATATGTGCTAAAGGGGGATTTGATCTATGTCTGCCAGTTTAACTTCTGCTAGAGGACCTTGCTAGTGCTACCACATGGTAGAACAATTTGAACACTTTTGATACATTTAATGTATGCAACCTTCGAACAAAGTTCGGTTGTTCAGTTCAATGGCATATATGGATTAGCTGTGAACAAAGAGGTGGTGATGGTGGAAGTGGCTAAGCACTTGGGTGAGGAGCGAGGAGGATATTCTGTTGGTCACCAGCCTTCTGGATGGGTTACATGGTGCTGTTCCAAATCTAGCAGGATAGGAGAGTGAATTTTTGACAGAAAACGAAAATTCTCGATGAAGTTCTTCTATAACAAACTGAGGACTTGAGGCTAACCATAGAGGGAAGTAGTAAGGGAAACCACATCAGTCCCTCCTAGAATCCTTCTTTGGTTGGATTAGTTTTTGATCCTATTAAGCCATCAAAAATCATTAAACGAAACGAAGTTACAGCAGACAAGAAAGGGGATGCGACAGCTTCCCCAAAACGGGAGAAACAAATAGAGAAAAAAGAAATAAAACAAAAATGAAAGATGGAATGCCATTTCATTGAAATGAAGGCAAGGACCCTATGGAGGTTTGATCTGTTGTCATTCTTAAAGGATATCATCCATTGACAATGCCTTAGCCGAAAAGCTAGAGATACACCTCCAGCATAAGTCATCGATAATCACCCTTTTGACAAATTTGAGTCTGAACTTGTTTTACAAACGTTCATTTATTTCGTTCCCTCTAAATTTCCCAAAATATTGCTATAGGGACCACCAATATATTTCTTCTGTTGGCTTGTTGCTTGGAAAAGGGTGCTCATGATGGACCAGTTAATTAAAAAAGAGGAGAGGGGAGGGGGGGGGGGGGGGACAATGTCGTGCATTCCGTGGGCGTACTAGACCAGTTTGCGCCTTCAATCAAAGCTTGGTCAACACATGATACTTGTTATCAGTTACATGGATTCCCTGGTCGAGGTTCCTCTGTTCATGTTGCTACTACTAATGATAATGCTCATTTCTATTTCTCACAAGCCAATCCCATTTGGAGGACCTTCTACATTTAGCGGCACTCTAAGGCCGATCTTTTGGAGCTCTGAAGCAAACAACGCTCAACATACTCGTGATTCACCACATGTTCCTTCTGCTCCTGTGACAGCTTAATCTCAACACTCAAGTTGTGATTCACCACATGTTACTTCTGCTCCTGTGACAGCTTCATCTCAACACTCAAGTATTGCATTGCATGCCTCCCTCTCTCAGTCCTTCCCTTGGATTGTCGATTCTAGGGCCACGTTCACATGATAGGTAATAAGAACCTCTTATCATCTTTACTTCTCATCATAGTGATCATATGACTGTCAGGTTTGTATTTGGACCTCTTACCCCTGTCTTGCACTCTAGTTCCTCCTCATTAGCTCTCTCGAATGTTTTACATGTTTCACATCTTGCATATAACTTGTTATCTGTCAGTTCTCTTACAAAAGCATTGAATTGTAGTGTTACATTCTTTCTTTCCCACTTTATTTTTTAGGATTTGAGTACGAGGAGGATTATTGATTCAAGTTGTGTGGTGTCCTATATGCTATTTGGGCAAGATGGAGCTGTAGCCTCTGCTGTGCACCAATCCATCGTCTGTAGAAGTGATATGGACGAGATGTTAGGGCGTACCCGTTTGGGGCATGTCCGTTTGCGAACCATAAGTATCATGTTTCCTGAAATTAAATCTGTTTGTGATAAATCCAAGTCAATGTGATTGTATGCCAACTATTGAAATGTACTCATTGTTCTTATTAGTGGTAGTGATATATCCTTCATCTCGTTTGTGAAGGAAACATTGAGACAGTTTTAAAATCAAGGATCTTGGTGTTTTGCGTTACTTATTGGGCATTGAAGTTGCTCCCTCTTCTCAAGGTATTTATATATCTCAGTGGAAATATGTCTTGTATCTTTCAGTGAGACTGGGAAGCTTGGTTGTCATCCTGCTTCTTCTCCTATGGAATTTATCATTCCCTTCATGCTGCAAAAGATCTTATTTCTAACTCGCAGAGGTATTGAAGCCTTGCTAGCAAGTTGATCTACTTTACTATCACGAGACCATACATTGCTCACATGCCATGAGTGTTGTTAGTCAGTTCATGGATACTCCTTGTGTGCCCCATCTTGAGGTTCTTCATCTATCCTGCATTACCTCAAGTCCAACCCTGGCCATGGAATCCTGTATGGAAGAGACATGGGCATCTTGGTGTTATTAATTATTCTGATGCAGAATGGGCTGGTTCTGCTACTGATGTATATCGAATTTTTGCACATATCTTGGGGGCAATATTTTCACTTGGGAAAGTAAAAGAGCAACTTGCCGTCTCACGATCTAGTGTAGAGGCGAAATATAGGGCCATTGCTCTTGGAGCTTGTGAGTTGTTGTGGTTATGATACTTTCTTGATAGCTTGGTTTTCCTATCTCCTAATCTATTCCTCATTGTTGTGATACTCAAGCTGCCATCCATACTACTTCTGATTCTGTTCTATATGAGAGGACTAGTGAAGTTGGTATCCATTTTGTCGTGGAGAAGATTGCTTCTGGTTTTATCTCTACTCCATGTACATATACCTTACTTCAGCTTATAGGTCTCTTCACCGAGGCATTTGGACTTTCTCGCCTTTAGAAATTATAGTTCAAGCTGGGCACGGTTGATGTCTATGCTCCAGCTTGAGGGGGAAGTTGATGCAGGTACTAACACAATGCGATTTAGATGGGCTGAGATTAATTGAAGATTAATAAAAAAATAATTGAAATATAAATTGTCTTAACAAATTAATACGGAAAATGAAAAGATTTCCAATTACATGATTTGCAATAGTCTAAACTAGTGTTACTTTCGCTGCACATTTCCTTTCTGAATCTAGAAGACTAGGGTTCTTTAGCGAACATCTAGATCTCCAACAGTTTAGGAATTCGAACAAACTTACAAAGGAGTTCTTTCGAAAATGAGCGGATTTAACAAAGAGAAATGAGATTTTAGGCAATTAGAATTCAAATAGGATTG
This sequence comes from Chloranthus sessilifolius, assembly GCA_021018995.1. Lineage (NCBI taxonomy): Eukaryota > Viridiplantae > Streptophyta > Magnoliopsida > Chloranthales > Chloranthaceae > Chloranthus > Chloranthus sessilifolius. The sequence continues at coordinate 106,059,442 of CM037592.1, forward strand.
TAGGTAGAATGAAAAAAAATAAAAATCAAATACTTACGCCTTCAAGTGAGATAAAAGTGAATATGAAGATTGAATGATCGGCTTCGCACCAAGCACACACGTATAGAAGAATCACTATTCTATTTTGAGAGAATCACACTCTCGAAGGAAAACATCTCGTTTTCAATTTGCATAACAAAGTTTATCTTCATTAATTAAATAAAAATAGTACTTACAAAGTTTTTTGTAGGCATTTTACAAACATCTTCGAAATTTGAAAATAAATAACTAACTGTAACCGCTAATAACTAATTGTAACCGCCAGTAACTAACTGAAACTTTACGGATGTCTGTCATCGTGACGTTTCTTTCGCCTCTAATAAATCACAGGTGATTCTTTAAATCTGATGTCACCATTAGAAGTGTTGGTAGACTCCCATTATCTTTTTTACTTTGGTGTATCTTGGTGGTGTAGCATTCTATTTCGTAGTTGTGCTCATCATTGAATTATATTGCAAATTGTATATGAACCAATATGTGAGAAAATAAAAGTAATGAACAACTTTCCAGATTTCGTCCTCTTCTTAACCTAACCCTAGAATCCATACACCATAACCCTAAACCTCTTCCTCATCTTTTGCAACTGTTTCTGTAGTCTCTATTCTCCATTCTCTATTTTTCTCCATTGCTTGCGATTTGGGATTTGGGGACGATCACCATCCATGGAGGCCCATCATCACTGTTCACCACCAAGCACCACCGCCCAGCACGACAACATCGATTGCCTCATCATCTAACAACTACCAGCTCCATTGTTGATTGCCACCACCATCTCCACCATCCATGGCACCATTTGTCCATCATCATCATCATCATCGTTGTCAATCAACATCGCCAGTCTTCACCACACTTGCCTATTAATATAAAATTGTTGACTTGTTAATAGAAAATTTGGCCTTAAAACCATTAAAAAAGACTTGAATAAATTTGAGTAAGAAAATGGCTTTAAAAGAAAGCCGACAACCAGGTTGTGCTGATTACGACCGGAGAAGGGCGGGGCTGACTTTGATCCTAACCCGGCGCGAGCAGGTCGGGCTGATTTTGACCCTAATCGACCATTACCTGGTCCGAGTAGCCAAGCTCTTTTGACCCTAATCTGGCCCATTGTGAGCCCTACTAGCAGGTATCAGTCGATACACAAGTTGTTTGGTATTTGTAGGTACACTTATTTACTAAACAATATCAAGGAGATATCGATACACATGCACTATGGTTTTTGGCCAGGACGAAATTGATATGTTACGGTCTCAATGAATACTTCCAATTACTGTGAGTGTTGAAATTCCCTTAAGGCTGGTGGTATTCTGACTTCCACAAAAATATGGATGCCTACACATTGTAAAGTAGGCAGTGGATTATATGTCATCTATGATGTGTTTCTACCAAATAAGCATGGGGAAGGGAGGTCACACCTATGGGTGTGCAGGGATGCCTGCCCTTAGATGGTAACAGAGGTATTTTCTCCAGCTCAGGTATCAAACTCGGTATCTGATGGGGACATCAAGATCAAAGGCATTGGATTCGGGCCAAAAGATTGTCCAGCAGTAGAAGAAACAGAAAGGGAGTCTGAAAGGAAGAACCAAAAAGAAAAAGAAGAGCGTGAAGGCTCAAATTCGAAGGACTGAAGAGTGAAGACACTCAGTCAATCGATCGACCCCAGTCTTCGATCGATCGATTGAGGCCAAAGAGAACTTAAATTTTGAAGTTCTGTTCTCAGTCGATCAATCGAGGGTAATTTTCGATCGATCGAATGTGAACATAAACTTAATGCGATTTATATATATATATATATATATATATATATATATATAAATTGATCGATCGAGTATAATTTTTGATTGATCAATTTTCGACCCGAGACTTCTATATATATATATAATTCAATCGATCAAGCTTAGCATCAATTGATCGATTTTTCGCATAAGTGGACTCTGCCAAAAGATAGAAATAATGTTTTGGGGCAAACTTGTCCTTTTTAGAGTATTTGTTTTAGGCTTTTCTTTTGTTTTAAGACCTACTATATAAGGTCCCTATAACTTTGTAATTAAGGAGTTGAATATTGAATGAAAATTTAAGAACTTGCTTTTGTGCAAACCCTAGAAGACTTGTGAAGAGTTTTCAATTGAAGGAGCAAATCTTTCGAAACCTGAGGAGTGTTTATTCATTTCTTATGCGACTTGGTGCGAAACCGACATACAACTTGGTGAGAAGCCTCAAAATCCTTGGTGTGAAGCCTTGGACCTCTATCTTCTTGTTCTGCCCTTTTCTCTATTTATTATCTGGTAATATTCTCCCTTGCTTTAATAAGTTCAAAAAACCCCAAAATATTGTTAGTTTAAATCTATTGATCTACCCTTTTTGTTTAATTTAATCCCTTGAACCTTCGTTTTCCCAAACCTTAGAGGAGTCGAGAGACGACACCATAATTGTCACTTGATGCCCTAACTAGATCGAAATTTGAATCCTTTATCGGATCCGTTTTTCTAGATCGGGAATATAGATGCATGAGAACACTATGATTGAATTTACCTAATTGTTTTATTGAATTCATTAAATTATTTGATGTGTTGCGTGATTCCGAATATTTTGGTGTTCAATTAAATCTGAGGTTAATCCCATATTTGTATAATTAGGGTTTTTAGCATTCGTCCCGCATCAGTATCGGTACCAGTTATCGGCTTGGTACAATTTTTTTTTTAGGAAAAGAACAAAACATGAAACGGCTGGTATTATTATGTGTCGGCCGGTATTGAGATCAATACTGATACTAGTTTGATACCAGTAACAGACTGATACCGGTATCGCTTCTCGGCCTGACCAATACATAACACTGTTATGTATTGGTATCGGCTGATACTTTGATATTATGGCTCCAGCATGGCTATATACGTGCTTTATCTTTTCAAATCTTATGTGATGTGGATGAATGCGTGGTGGCTAGGAATTTTTATTTTTAATGTCACTAATCGTCGGGTAAATTATATTAGCATTTATTCACCATTGTGCTTGCGAATGATATATATTAGATTACATGTTACTGACATAATATCTTTGCACAATCATGGATTCTTTATATTCTCAGTAGACCATTATGTGAAGGGATAATGGCTCTTGACCGACATTTAAATATCAAAATAGTGTTTAAAGGATCTTACACCATTAAAATTAAACTTTTTATCTCACACCTTTGAAGTGTGGTTTATCATTATGCATTGTGGCACACAATCATGGATTCTTTATATTCTCAGTAGACCATTATGTGAAGGGATAATGGCTCCTGACTGACATTTAAATGCCAAAATAGTGTTTAAATGATCTTACACCATTAAAATTAGACTTTTTATCTCACACCTTTGAAGTGTGATTTATCATTATGCAATGTGGCGCACATCATGACCAACCTAAGTTATCCAAGTGGCATTCCATCCTTGGAACATATCTCAGCCAACGAAACATGCCTATAAGTGGATGTGAACCATCCGATTGATGAACTTAATATCAGCCATTAAAACTAAAAACAATGGTTGATACTATAATCAACATATCGGATGGTTTAAATCTCCCCAAAACACCATGTTTCGGCCTGTTGAATTTCAATCTATGATCTCTCACTTTGACGGTACAGATAACCTACATGTGAAACCACTGATGGTGTAAATCATTTAAACACCATAGTGGTGTTTAAATTACGGTCAGGAGACACAGGCCCTTATGTGAAAGTTGCATGCCTGTGATTTCTGATATTGATTTGCTTTGTGAGATTGAGATTTTCATTGCGGTCATATTATTAATCAAACACAGATTGAATGCGATTTGTTCTCTACCTGTAATCACTCTTTTAAATATTTTTAAGTGGCATTAATCTAATAGGATCTCTGTTCTGGGGCCATCTTGACCTAGTTCTGCATTCATTACAGGCAAAAGAGGCTGGTAGTACCCGGTTTTGCATGGGAGCTGCATGGAGAGATACTGTGGGCAGGAAAACCAACTTCAACCAGATCCTTGAATATGTTAAGGAAATTAGGTACATAAAACAAAACATTTGAATAAATTAATGTACTATTTAAATATGAGAGATCACATGTTTTAAAGTCAGATTTTATCTCAAAGTTCTAGGACCTGATCTATTACTGTTCATTAGGTGCATAGTTACTAATTAAAAATGCCACCATCATTCTTACTCCATTGAAGAACTAGCAGTGTTACCGAGACAAGTGGCATAAGTGTGAAGTGTTAAGGTGTCATAGATGTTTGGCACACCAATTTCTAAAGATTTCAATACAGTGGCATGCCTGAAGAAAAATAATTTTTTTTTAGAAATAGAATGTATATAGAAAAAAATTGAAGGGACATCTTAGGGAGTCAATTGAGATATGTAATGAAAAGATACATAATATATGTCATGAACCGGACTAAAAGTAAACTATATTATACAAATCATTTTCAAGGACCAAAGCCTTTTATTTTATAAGTTACTAAACTCTAGACAATTTTTTTATATATAAAATGAGAGATCATTTTATTGTGTCAAAGCGAGGAACATTTTGATGGTATCATGTGGTATTTTGATACATATCTAGAAGTACTGTGCTGTGTTGAGGAGCGTCCAAGTGCCACCAAGTGTTGGCACGACAAAAATCCCAAAAGTATAAGTGCCTAGGTAACATTGTGAAGAAATGCTGGTGGCCAATATCTTATAAATACAGTTAACTCTGTTAACCCTAAAAGGGCCACTGATTAGAAAAAAAGACTGCAGTGGAATTTACGAAAAGTTACTTTTGACTAGTGTTGCACTTAAATTTGTTAGAACAATAGTGTTACTATGCTGGTATGATCTATGTTACTAAGATACTTATGTTGCTGGTATGATCTATATTAGTGTCATTGTTATCTTAGGGAGTGGGTTAACAATGTTATGTATGCATATAAATTTTTGATAACCTTTTTTAATTACTTAAGTTTTCTTTCCATGGAAATATATACGCTGATTGAGTTAGACTTGGAAGAGCTAGCATAAGGTTTCCCACCCGAGTGCTAGAGGCTGCACTTGGGTCAATCTCAACCTGGCAACCTTTGTTTGAGCACTGATAGTTTGAGTGCCAAATCAGTGAAAGATCAAAAGTGATCTTTGACTGATTTGTGTGTTCATAAACAACAGTGATTCCCGAGGCTTGATCATTTGGACAAAAGGAGATGAATCGGGGTACCACTTCTGGAATGTGGGTCGGGAACCTAATACCAGCTTTTGGTGACATACTGAAACTTTAAATAAATGTGAAAATAGTTCTCTGTACTGATGAATGCCTTGTGAATAATAACATTCTTAGGGATATGGGAATGGAGGTGTGTTGCACTTTGGGCATGCTAGAGAAGCAGCAAGCACTGAAACTCAAGGAGGCAGGCCTTACAGCATACAATCATAATCTTGATACGTCACGCGAGTATTATCCAAACATCATAACCACTAGATCGTATGATGAAAGGCTAGAAACTCTTCAATTTGTCCGTGAAGCTGGAATCAGTGTCTGCTCAGGTAACTCAGGCTTCAGTAAATCCATGGTGTTGTTGTATACTGTGTTGGAAAAGATTAGATCTGAAACCCGTGTTTGGACCTTTCTTGGATGTTTTCTATGCCAACTCAATATGGTTTTCCGGACAAGTTAACTTTGGATGTTTAAAACATTAGAACCGAGTCAATTCCTAGAACTATTGGTACTAGAATCAGAAATAAATAAGATTATTTCTTCAATTGAATTAAAAAAAAATCTGAATTAAAATGGAGATTGATATTTAGTCTGAAAAAAGCTGAGCACTCATATTTGGTTATCTGTCGTAAGAAAGAAAAGGGGAGTAATTCTTTCTTTAACTCGCTCTCCTTTAAAACATATTCATTCATTCATTCCTACTATTGATTTTATCATACTAATTTCTACTCTACCGCCCCGGAGTTCATTCTCCAAGGAACTCTGTTTAAATCATTGTTCCGTCCAATCTCCTTGCAAATTTCATATGAGCCTCTTAAAACTCTTCTAAAATTATTACAAGTCAGCTCTATTCCTTTTTTCATTTTATACACGATGTTGTTGAATAGCAATGAGACAGTTTGAAATCCACTGCAGGAAAGAGCATGTTATCAAAACATGGGCGATGCCAATATGTCGTCGAAAACTGATACCGATAATGACTGATACAACCAGTTTTAACTTTTTATTCTACTTATATATATAGTTTTTAATTCTACAACCGTATTTGTATCAGATACTACTGACCGATACAGTTTTTTACTCTATAACCGTATCGGCCGATACGTATCGGTCTAAGATGGACTGATACCCGTTACTGATGCTGATACCGACACCTTGGGAAAGAGCAGCATTGAGACCAGTAAGGGATTGGTCAGTGTTGCATTAGATGTTAGTGACCAAGTAACCCGGAGTCCCAGGGTAATTGTATCAATATCAGCTCTATTGATGTCCCATTCCCCATTAATTATCAAAGAATGTGAAAATTTTCACAGTAATTATAATATGGTTGTGACGCGGGACAATGACCCTAAAATCCGTGAATGATCATGATATGCTATTTTGTCGAAATTAAACTAATTAATTGAACAATTAATCACAAATTAAAGCGATACCTTAGGATTTCGCCTAGGTGGCCATGCTTGATTCACGTAGGGTCCAAGCCGAAGCGCGAGATCCGTTAGGTATTGCGGAAGAGGCGATCCGAGAGATAGAACTTTCGCTTCGTCTAGGTCGGGGCGATAGATCGTAGCTCGCGGTGGAATTGGTAGTTCCTCTCTAGGGCTTTTGAATTGAGGCGATTAATGGAGCAAATCGAACAAGCTCGAGCCCAACCACGGTCATGAATCGACGGGCTAAGATCATATTCAATCCATAAGGATGGACATCGAGGTTATTCTAGATCTAGGGTTACGGGTTGGAACAATCAATTAACAGGGGAAGAAATTGGATGCAAGGGATTGATAAAACTGGGAAAAAATTAGACAAGAACAAGAATAAAAGAGAAGATCAAAGATAACATGGACATCACACCTTTGGCCTCACACCAAACCCATGTGGGAAGAAAACTCACTCTTTAAAGCTCATCTCAAGCTCAAAATGCGATGCACTTTCATTAATTTTCAACAAGTGCAAAAAATGGCTTACAAAATAGGCTTTATAGTCTTTACAAATGGGAATAACCCTAAAATAGAAAAGTACTATGTTATCCTAAAGGATAGCTTACATGTGACATAAGAAAAGAAGAAACAAAAAAAGATAAAAAGGATATAACCCATCACAGATTCGCTCGAGCGACCTTTGGTTGTCGCTCGAGCGGGAATCTTTTTGAAGGGTCGCTTGAGCGACAATTGGGGGTCACTTGAGTGACTTTAGGCTGAAAGTTTTGGCCTAAATTTTGTGCACATTTCGCTCGAGCGACCAAAACTCGAAAGTTATGGTCGAGTTTCTGGAGCACCTCGCTCGAGCGAAAATGAAGTTCGCTCGAGCGAGTCTGGGTAGAGACTCTTCCAGTTGGATTGATCTCTAGGGTCTTTTCTTGGCGGATCTTGACGCTCCCTGACGCTTCTGTCGCTTCTTCTTCCGCCGGTACACCTGGTATGGCCTGAAACGTAGGTCCTTGTTGGTGGCGCTCCCGTCAATTCCCCCATACTGAAAAGGCTTCATCACTGATGTAGAGCAATCATGATATCGGTCGAGCATGTCGGGGTCTAGGAGGCGGATATCGTCTCCATTGACCAACGTATTATCTGATTCTGGCTTCTGCTCCCGCACCCACTTCACTAAATATTTATGAAATCTCCCGTCATGAGTAGAGACCACAATGTCATCCAAGATCTTCTCGATTACGTCTCTTTTCAGCTCGTTTGGAGGAGGTGGTGGTAGATGCTGCGGGACTTAAGTCGGTTCGTGATTAGAGGACGTTTGAAAATGATTGCAAGGAGGTGGGGTTGAGCCTAGGTAAGGAACCAGGTCTTCCACGTTGAATGTTGAGCTAACCCCCATATCTTGAGGAAGCTCAAGAACAATCCTAAAATTTCCGACATTGTGGGCTTGGAGCTTCTTCTCGATTCCCGATGGAAATCGTTCAGGCCTAACCCGAACCATCACATACTCGCCGATTTGGAATTCTTTGAAACCCTTGTGGGAATCCGCCGACAATTTATAATTATCATTACTCGAATTAATTTTACATCTAATTTCGGCATGCAAATTATGAATATGTTGTGCAAATATATCTGCGGACTCGGATGTGCGGTTAGATGTGGACATAGGGATCAAATCTAGGGGTGTCCTTGGTTTATGACCATGCACCACCTCAAATGAACTCTTACCTGTGGACCTATTGACGGAGTTGTTGTATGCAAACTCGGCTAATGGTAGAATGGAATCCCAGGTCCTAATGTGATCACCAACAAGTCAATGAAGGAGATTGCCTAAACTCCTATTGGTAGCCTCCGTTTGACCATTGGTTTGAGGATGATATGCCAATGAAAATTAGAGCATAGTACCCATCATGTGCCATAGGGTTTTCCAAAAGTAACTGGTGAAGTTGACATCCCTATCCGACACAATGGTCTTGGGTAACCCGTGGAGGAGTACCACCTCTTCAAAAAATAACTTCGCGATATAGGTCGCGTCAGAGGTCTTGTTGTATGGTATGAAGTGGGCCATCTTGGAAAAACAGTTCACAACAACAAAAATGGAGTCATGCTTTCAGAGAGTCTTGGGAAGACCCAACACGAAGTCCATCGAGACGTCTTGCCAAGGTGTGTGTGGTACCGGTAAAGGAGTGTACATGCCGGTATTTGGCCTTCTTTGCTTGGAAACTTGCAAGTACGACATTGTCGCAAGATCCAGGCGACATCTCACATGAGGTCAGGCTAATAGAATCTATCTTCAACGAGCGCCATGGTTTTATTACGCCTGAAATGGCCGGCAATCCCTCCAGCATGCAACTCTAAAATGAGGAAGTCACGCAGTGAAGTGCGAGGGATGCATAAGCAATTGCCCATGAACAAATACTCGTCTTGCAGGGTATATTTGGAGTTAGTGCTAGGCAGATTGTCACGGAGAGCAATGTATTAAGTCCCGAAATTTGGGCATTCAGGATACTCTTGGATCAATTGCTCAAACCCCACGACCTCAGTGCTCATAGTTTGCAAAGTCGCTATCCAACGACTAAGCGCATCAATGGCTTTGTTTTCAGTACGAGCCTTGTGCTTAAACACGAATGTGAACCCTTGAAAGTGCTCGACCCCCGCTGCGCGCTATGGGTTCAACTTCTTTTGGGAAGCAAGGAAGCATAAGGCTTCATGGTCGGAAAACAACACATTCTTGCGGCCTAAAGTAATGTTTCTAATACCAAAGAGACCAAACGACCGCATAGAACTCCTTATCATAGGTGGAGTATTTTTGCTTCGCTTCATTGACTTTCTCGCTAACGTAGGCCACCTGGTTGCCTTCTTGGTTAAGCACTCCTCCTATACCCACACTCGAAGCATCGCATGCGACCTCAAAGACTTTAAAAAAGTTCGGTAAGTGCATGACGGGTGCACTAGTCATCTTCTCCTTGATCTCGGCAAAGGCCTTCGTCGCGGCTTTGCTCCATTAAAACTCCCCTTTCTTCATACAATCGGTGATGGGAGACATAATGGTGCTGAAATTTCAGATGAAGCGACGATAAAATGTGGCCAACCCATGGAAACTACGCACATCATGGATGTTCTTGGGTTCAGGCCACTCTACAATAGCTTTTACCTTTTTCGGGTTCGTGACCATTTGTCGGCCGAGATAATGAACCCCAAGAAGACAACGGATCGTTGCATGAACGTGCACTTCTTGAAATTCACATATAACTTCTCCCCCCTCAAAGTTTCACAAACCAACCGAAGATGGCTCAAGTGTTGCTCCTTGTCGCGACTATAGATCAAGATGTCGTCAAAATACACCACAAGGAATTTGCCCATAGTGATCATAATACTTGGGTCATGGGTCTCATGAAGGTACTCGGGGCATTTGAAAGTCCAAAAGGCATGACCAACCACTCATAAGACCATCCTTAATCTTGAAAGCGGTTTTCCATTCATCACTTGGACGGATGCAGACTTGATGTTAGCTACTTTTAAGGTCTATCTTGGAGAAGATAGTGGTACCAACCATCATATCCAACACATTGTCGAGCCTCGGTATAGGAAACCGATACTTGACTGTAATCTTGTTGATGGCTTGACTATTCACACACATTCGCCAAGTACCATCCTTCTTGGGTGTGAGTAGTGCGGGTACGACATAAGGGCTCAAGCTCTCTTGGATGAACCACTTCCGGAGGAGTTCATCAACTTGCTGCGCTAACTCGACATGTTCAATTGGATTCAACCGATAATGAGGCAGGTTCGGTAGGGTAGATTCAGGAACTAAGTCTATGGCGTGTTGGATGCCACGCATTGGAGGGAGCTTATCGGGCAAGTTTTCCTGGAAGACATCCACAAACTCCTTCAAAATTGGCTCAACCTCCTTAGGGTATTCGCCCATAGACTCGAGAGCACGCTCAACGGTGATGACAACATACACCACACTCTCATCTAACGACACTCTCCCAAACTCCGAAGGTCTCACGATGTTGATGGTCTTAGATTGACCGTCCTTCTCAACTTTCTTGTCCGATGGTGTCTTAGGAGGCAAGGGGCTTAACTTTATCTTCTTGTCCTCATGCATGAGAGTGCACACATTAGACTGCCCAAGGAGGTCACGCCCATGTCATAGACCCAAAGTCTCCCCAAGATGATGTGGTCCACATCCATCGGCACCACATCGCACCACAAGGTGTCCGAATGCGAGGCTAACTGTATTGGTATGCGACACCTTTGGACACGGGAATAGAGGAGTCGACTCATGCGACTTTGTACGGTCTTGGGTGGGGCTCGGGTGTAAGCCCTAAGCGGGTAATGGTGTGTGTCGACACAACATTTGTGCAACTCTGCTATCCACAATGACCTTACAACTCTTCTCACCACACTTGGCGTAAGTTTAGAAAATATTATTTCTACGCTAATCATCCTTCTCATCACGTTGAGGTTGTGTAAGGGTACACCTCACGACCAAACAATCTTGGATGCAAGCTAGTGCACGGTTACCGTCGTCACCTTCCTCATCACTAGGTGTGACTTCCGGTTCATACACTTCTTCAATACCTTCTTCCTCACCGACCTCTTCTTCAACCAAGAGAGTTCTTTGATAGTCTCTCGTAGGGCATTGGGCAGCAAAATGGCCAAACCCATGACACTTGTAGCACTTGGTTTGAGATCTACCCCTTGATGACTCACCCACCACACCTTTCCCTTTGTCAAACCTTACATTTGTAGGAGTGAGTTGTGTAGGTTTGGAAGGCGGGTTCCTGACACTAGGCCTTCCTTCTCCTGTTTGATGGCTACCGACATGCGGCTCAAATCGTCTCCCCATCGTCATTTTCAAATACCGTTCAAAGTTTTGCACATGGCGTAACACTCCTCAAGAGTATCAACGGGGTGGGAGATCAACTCCTTTTGTAGTTCCATTCACTACCCGGTGCAAAGCCTAGAAAGAGTGACTTGCGGATCTTTCGACACATTGGCTCTCATCATGGGCTCTTCAAACTTGCCAATGTACTCGACTACAGGCATACTACCTAAGCGTAAATTCTGCCTTTGATCAACTATGCGATGGTAGTATGATAAAGGAACGTACTTCTCTGAATGTCACTCCTTCATGTCCTCCAACCGGTAATGGGAGCACGACCCGCATTTGCCCGCATACGCTTGACGTTGACCCAAAAGAGTTGAGCTTGACCAATGAACTTTATTTTGGCAAGTCTAACACACTGCTCATTATCCATGCCATACCACTCAAAGTGATAATCCATATCGGAGACCCAATCGAGGAAGACTTTAGGGTCCATTCTTCTATTGAAGGTCGGAAACTCATTTCAGACATTTTTGAGGAGTTTTTCATCCAGATCGTAGTTATCTCTGTGATGAACTGTTTCCCTTTGATTTCGGTTTCGACCCCCAAGCCGACGCGCTAGATCCATTAGGAATTGCAGAAGAGGCGATCCGAGAGATAGAACTTTCACTTTGTCTAGGTCGGGGCATTAGATCGTAGCTCGCTGTGGAATCGGTAGTTCCTCGCTAAGGCTTTTGAATCAAGGCGATTAATGGCACAAATCGAACAAGCTCGAGCACAACAACGATCATGGATCGACAGGATAAGATTGGATTCGATTCACAATGATGGACATCGAGGTTGTTCTAGATCTAGGGTTAGAGGTTGGAACAATCAATTAAAAGGGGAAGAAATTGGATGCAAGAGATTGATAAAATTGGGGGAAAATTAGAGAAGAACAAGAATAAAAGAGAAAATCAAAGATAACATGGGCATCACACCCTTGGCCTCACACCAAACCCACGTGGGGAAGAAGACTCACTCTTCAAAGCTCATCTCAAGCTCAAAATGCAATGCATTTTCATTAATTTTCAACAAGTGTCAAAAATGACTTACAAAATAGGCTTTATAGTTTTGACAAATGGGAATAACCCTAAAATAGAAAAGTACTATATTACCCTAAATGGTAGCTTACATGTGATATAAGAAAAGAAGAAACAAAAAAGATAAAAAGGATATAGCCCGTCATGTGACTCGCCCGAGCGACCCTCGATTGCCGCTCGAGCAGGAATCTTTATGAAGGGTTGGTCGAGCGACAATGGGGGGTTGCTCGAGCGACTTTAGGCCGAAAATTTTGGCCTAAATTTCGTGCACATTTCGCTCGAGCGACCAAAACATAAACGTTATGGTCGAGTTTCTGAAGCACATCGCTTGAGCGAAAATGAAGTTTGCTCGAGCGAGTCTGGGCAGAGGCTTTTCTAGTTGGATTGATTTCTAGGGTCTTTCCTCGGCGGATCTTGACGCTCCCTAACCCTTCCGTCGCATCTTCCGGCGGTACACCTGATACGGCCTGAAACCTAGGTCCTTATTGGTGGCGTCCCTGTCAGGTTGTTTAATAAAATTCATGGTGTATTAGGTACACAAAGCCCTGTACTACTGGCGGTATGCGGACTAATCTTTCTGTTTGTGAGAATAAACCTTTTGGACGGTAATCCCTACATCTGCAAAAACTGTGCAGGTAGACTTTTGACCATGCAGATTACTGAGTTTTGTCCGTGTACCTGTTACAAACTCCTTCACAATTGGGTCATATTCAGTGAGTTACAAAATCATTGACAGCTTCTGAATTTGGGATTGCTGACAATAACCAAAATGAAGCATAGCTCACAAAGCTGCAATTGAAGATCTCATGATTTAAAGGAAAGAAATTTGTTCTGATGGATAAAGACTAATATTTATTGGATAGTACTGTAAAAATTTGAGAACGGAAGTGGGATGCAGTCATCTTAGAAAATTCTTGGTCGCCGAGTATCATAAATCGTTAGAATCGGGCTTATTTTGATGACTTATTATAACCTTGGATATGAGCACTTTTCTCCTCTTATGTTAGTTGCCAGGTTCGTCCTGTTGTTTCTAGCAGAGTAAAGCTATAGGTGATATAATATTCTTTAATTCTTTGTAGGAGGAATAATTGGGCTTGGAGAAGCAGAAGAGGATCGAGTTGGCTTGCTACATACATTGGCGACTCTCCCTATACACCCGGAGAGTGTCCCCATCAATGCATTGGTTGCAGTTCAGGGCACACCTCTTCAAGATCAGAAGGTAATTGTCTCATTTCGTTTCCTGTTTGTAAATCACTTTTCTCCAGTAGTGATGAGTACATCCACATTTTCCTTGATCATAATTTCAAGTACTGATGATTTTCTAATGTAATGGGCACAAACATAATCTAAATAATGGGCTATATAACCTATATATAGCAATAACATATGAGTTGGCATTAGGTACCCGACCCTTTGGCACTTGGGTCAATCTCCTTATCAAATGGTCAAGCATCGGGAAGTTCCCAGTTAGTTATGAACACAAATAAGTGAATTAGTGAAAGTACACTTGACCTTTTCACTGATTTTGCTCAACAATATCTGCACCTTCCCAGGGATTGGGTCTTTACCCCAATGATGATGATGCCTTCAAGCATGTAGTGTTGAGGTCATGGGTTCAAATCCCATGCTTAACTATAAAAAATAAAAAATAAAAAAATTCGTCAAGGTTGGGAGGGAGATTGACCCAAGTGCCAAGGCTGGCACTCAGTTTGGGTACCTAATACCAACTCACGCACTGAATTTCTGATCCTTTTGTGTGACGACCGAACCCCGACCTTGTATGGTATTGTTTGGCTCTGCCACACTAGGCTCCCCAGTTTTAAAACACGTGGTCTGTGTATCAAAGCGCAGTGGAAGATATTTTCCGGTTCTGCACCACTTCCCTCCTCGGTTTTGTTTCCATTCCCAGGAAAGCGTCATACTAGGAAGGGGAAGGGCTCACTTATAGCCCAGGTTCATGACGAGTTTGCGGCCGATGTGAGAGATTAAAACATCCCCATTAGGCGGGAACAAAGCATTCCATAGCGGGAACATGGTAACAACCCCGGGGCTTCCATGTGCATCTAAGCTAATATGATCTACAAAGCTGTATTCATTTTGTCCCTAGTCATAAATGACGTTATCAAATTCTCATTGATAGATGAGAAGTAAAAATGAAACCATTTTCTCTGTAATTGTATCTTAAAATGCTTTGGTTAGATTGTTAAATCTCTCCATTATTACCTTTTCTCTTCAGCCAGTCGAGATATGGGAAATGATCCGAATGATTGCAACCGCACGGATTGTGATGCCGAAAGCAATGGTCAGACTGTCGGCTGGACGGGTTCGGTTCACCATGCCTGAGCAAGCTCTGTGTTTTCTTGCTGGTGCAAATTCCATCTTTGCTGGTGAGAAGCTTCTCACGACACGAAACAATGATTTCGATTCCGATCAACTCATGTTTAAGTTGCTCGGATTGACCCCGAAAGCTCCCAACTTCACCGGAGAAGCCACAGATTTGGAGTTAGAAACATGTGAAGCGGCGGTCTCCAATTCAGGTTAACAAAATTTTGAATCTGAGTTTAGGCATCTGTTGTTATTCATTTATATCTATGCTACATATTAATGCATTTAACACTTTATGATCCAACATGGAGTTGCATTGGTTTTACGGGGATGTCATGTCCATGAAGTCACACATCCCAACACCATCTGATCGTGGATGGAAGAGTGTTAGATTCATCTATATAACACCGTCGTTCGGTTTTTTTGCTATAATTTGTAAAGAGAATTAATTGGTTGTATCTTAGATAAGGAATTAGGTGGTCCAGCCCATGTAGTACTCATCCTCTGTACTTGTGACACTGTGTGGTATGCATGTCCATTGTTTGGATTCGATTCAGTCCTAAAATTACATCACTGCACCATCCAATCAAGAGCCAGCGAAAGCCGCAAATGGATGGCTAAAGCATGTATGGACGATGGTCCATACAAAATGAACAGAAGTGCTCCAATCAGATGGTGTGAATTCTCCAATGAGCTTGATGTTTGCAGGAACTTTCATCTAGATGTTGACCAGCTACTTGGGCATCTTGGATTGATGCAGATGTGTGCCACAGGTACACTTTTGATGACACCCTCTACACTTCAAAGGTGGTGTGCATTGCCCAGTCTACCTATATTACCAACACTACTTATATAAGCATTGTAGACACCAATTTGTTTTCAGTGAACAGCTTATTCTGTTGCATACGAGGGTGCTCTCTCTCTCTCTCTCTCTCTCTCTCTCTCTCTCTCACACACACACACACACACACACACACCTGCACCTCTCTCTCTCTCACATACATTTAGCAGTTATCCTCATCTATGAGAAACATCAGACTACCGGGAATATATTATAAAAAAAATTAAAATCTTGAGCTCGGATAGGTAGCTCACTCCAAGCGATACAAGTAGATTGTTGCACGGAAGTACCCAAATAACACCACGATTTAGATGATGAACGCTCAAACAACCAAAATAAAAGAGAGAAAAAACGCTAATCAAATTCAATCAACACGAGACAGATTTACGTGGTTCGGCAAGATTGCCTACGTCCACGGTATTGGTATGTGATTTTCAGGAACTCTCTCGAATTCGGGAAAATGCTCTAAGTCTATCAATCGAGACTTGATTTGTAAGAGGATGAAAGTAAACTAGCAACAAACAAACTTACTAGTTTAAAGGTCAAATAATAAACAGACTTGTCACACCAAACATTAATAATAAACAGACTTATTAACATTCAAATAAGGGTTGTGCAGCACACAAACTTATAAAACCAATTGCGAAGTTTAGGTGTGAGATTGTGGGTTGGATTCTTATACTAAACACTGGTCTGCCGATTTTAGCAACTAATGTTGTCTAATTTTAGCAAACTTAAAAATTTATCCTAAAAGTTCTGAACTAAAAAGGGGTGTGTTGGCCCGTTATGCGAGAGAGGATAGAACCTGTTCTCGAGTACCCTCTTTTGGCTCCCTTGGGCAAATTATTTTAAAGGTTATGATGTTTTGAAATATGCAAGAGTGGTATGAATCTAACTGGATCTAAGTTTAAAATTTTAGAAAGGATATTATAAGGGAAAGACTCTAGGGTAAGCCCTATTTCTATTTGGAAGGTGCAAAAAGCGAAGTAGAAGAGCCAACCCTAACTACAATGCCTACTCAGTTAAATTTTTAGAAGAAGTTAAAGTTTTAAATCCAAACGTTTAGAGTTCAACTTTTTTCAATTCGGAATTTAAGAGCCAATTCGAAGAGAATAAATGAATGAATGTGTGTTGAGAATGAGGGGGGTAGGGACTTATTTATAGTACAATTATATGCTATAATACTAGTGTATAATTGGAAGGCCAATTAAGAACTCGGCTCCATCAGCTAATCTTATTTTGACTATAAGTCGGCTTCCTAATGGACTCTGGTCACAGACAAACAAACAAACATATTTATATATAATATCATTACTCTTTCCTTTCTATTTACTTAAGATATTACATGTTGATAATTAAATATTCTTCATTTGAATCCAATAAAAATAGTCTCAGATCAAAATTCTCATAAAATAAAAGGTTAACTTTACAGTTTATGAACAAAATTCGATTTTTTTTATAGTCAAATTTTTAACTTTCACATAGCAAACCTTGTTGCAAAACTTTAAAACTTATAAATTTTATCATATCAAAGCATTGCTGAAATAGCAAAGTCCGATAAAAAAAATTTACATTTTGACTTTCAAATGGAGAATATATTGTCACAGTTCTTGCTCGACCGTTGACTCTCGCTCGATAGGACATGGGGCTTAAAATGTAATAATTAGGATGTCACATATGATTTAGAAATGTCGAAAATGGGGTGCCTATACTCGGGATGGCTATGCATAGTTTATTGATGAGGTCTAGCGAGTATAATAAAATCTTAAGGCCTTTTTTGAAAGAGAAGCATATAGCGCTTAGGGCTTCCAATGCATTATATATATATATATTTATTTATTTATATGGCAGGTTCTCTATTAAGCAAAACTCGTCCGACATTTGAGAAAATAACAAAGGAATCTCACCACGATAAATTTGAAAGGAAACCTTTATTTCAATCCTAAGATGTCTTCCCAATTCAAGTTTTACATGCTAAAATCGTTGATTGCTTTGAATCGGACGATCGAGATCATTTTTCTTTCCAATCTTCTATAATAGATCTTAAGATCATGGATATCTTTTTAACAATGGGTTTCCATTGTCAACAACTTTGTTCTGATAGAGGACACCCACCAGCAAGCCTATAGATTGCATGGGGTTGGATATCCACCGATTTTTTTGTTCTTCCTGCTTATTCATTAGTGGCTCCCTCTTCTTTTTCTTATTTTTGAACTCCGGCAAGTTGCAATGACGATGACAAGCTCCAAATTCTTCTTCTTCAAACTTGGCAAGTAATGGTGTGAGTAGGGCTCCTTTGTTCAAAGGTAGGAGAGGAGATGAGGAGGGTGAAACAATTTTGATTGCTCTTGGGAGATTATTGGGCGTAAAATTTTGTTCACCTCATATGTAGGTTCTTTTAGAGATTTGATAGGTGCACATAGTTTAGGAAAACGAAAAGAAATTATAAAAAATATTAAATTAATAAAATTCAGGCAGGGGAAGGATGTAGAAAGTGAAACTGCATTAACTTTGTGACATGACTTATCAGGAAAAAGAAACGTTGTCACATGAATGATGTGAGAAGGGTGCTACTAGGTCACTCATATATAGAGGACAAATGGGGCGCGTTGCAATTGGCTGCAAGTGCGGTAGGGCTCAATTAATGCTGATTAGTGCAATCAATCATATCACACTATGTCAGCTGCCTGCACTCTGTCCTCCAATAAATCTGTCCTCTATTTATAATTTTCCATCTTACTATTACCTATATGTCGAGATCATTTAATGCTACTCATAAGTCACGCCTACATTTCATGCAAACTAGCTTGTGTCACATTACTCAAGGATAAGATGAAATGAAAACTTATCGCTAGAATTGAAAAGGCCCTATAAGTGTGGTGGGCTCAATTAATACAGGTTGGTATAGCCAATTAATTACATCAACTGCTAACACTTTATCCTCTAACAAACATGCCCTCCCTTTGTAAATTTTCGTGCTGCTATTACTAACCATTCCCAGATTATTTAATGCTACTCACATGTACATTTCACATTATGGATAAGAAGAAATGAAAACTTATCACCAGAATTGAAAAGGCCACACGGACACGGGTGGAAGATAAAAGCTTACCACAATTTGGAGGTTTTATGTGGGAGGATAAAGCTAACTCTAAATAGATGAAACAAGCGAGATCAGCTGATACAAATTACGTCTTAAATACTAAATAGATGAGACAAGGCAATAATGATATTTAATGATGAAAAGAGTATCAAGGGCAAAGCCACCAAGTTAGGTTTGCGAATCAGTCGACAAGAAGAAAATTCGGTAGTAAATTTGAAAGTTCGAAAATGTAATTATTTTAAAAAGTTTTGAATTAATCGTGATTTTGTGAAGAATCGGACCCACAAGCCAATGATATGTTCGATTCAGGGCTTAGGTCTCCGCTCCGATTTTGTTCCTAGCATGAGTATTACGCTTCGTTGTCCTCACCCAAAACACGTCGTTACATGAAAGGTCTGGTCGCACCTCATAGCTCAGGCTCCGAACTTATCTCTATCCGATGTCCCCCCTCCCCAACCTTAAAGAATAGTCGTCATCGACTCCGATACCATTTTGTGACGATCCAGACTCACATCTCAACGATTTTGTCCAATTATGGGCTAAGGTCCTCACTTCATAGCCCAGGCTTATCTCTATCCGATGTGGGATATTACAACGCCTCCCAATATGAGAAAACACTCAATAATCGTGATAAAATCGGTGTCTAAGTAATAAACCAAGGTGTGACATTAACGTCACTCCTAACTTAAAGTCAAAGCAGGCGACTGGCTTTGTTTTGTGGTTTGGTAACGCACGCCATTTCCCTCGATTTGACTCAACATTTAGTGCTTTGCTCATTTACTTAATCAAGATTTGATTGGGAGACGTCAATACGGATTCCAATCTAGCATAATCCCCTTATATTCAGCAGTCATCTGCTCCTATGATCTTATCCTGAAAGGTAAAAACTATGCTTTTGACTGGCTCGTTCAGTTTCAAGTTCCCACATTTTGAAAGTTGAAACGAATATACTTTGTATTGGTATTGGCTTGTTTGTATTGGTCCTCCATGGACCGATACTGATACCCGAGTTGACACTTTAATTCTGACATAAAACAAATTAAGTCGAACTTTACTCGTCACTTTTTCAAGATGTCAGAGAATTTGATGCCTATTGTGAAGGGGGTGGAGATGGGCCTATCAAAAAGCTGAGCCCTGCACAGTCAAATAAGGAATGAATGTTTTTTTGACAACGTTGTACTTATTGTGATTGTGTGGTGTACAATAGCATGCCTTTTGGCATACCCTAGTTATCAAAATAATAGCTTTAAATAAAAATTATTTTAAATTTGAATTATCTAATCTATGCATTTTAATATGACCAATTATAACATATTTTTTTAATATGACCAATTATAATATATTTTTTTAACGGTCGATGCATATGATAATAAGTGACGCTCTAAATTTTGGTATCAAAGATGTAAGTGACGTTGCACAAATTTAGCAGGGGATTGCTCCAAGTGAAAGTCAATAGAGTTTGACAATATTTTAGGTAAATTGGGATTGAACCAGTGATCTAAGCCGAGCCGACCAATTTAAGCGAAGAATAACTTACCTCTCTTTCTCTCTATTCCCCTTCAAAAGGAAAAGGGTGAAAAACACAAATAAGCTTTAAGTGATAAATTTGGGCATCCATCTCAAATCCAATTGGTTATGAGTGGAGGGATTCAGGATCTTATAAGAGGAGAGACAAGATTATAAACACCGGATGTGGGACTAAACTTTAACATGCCCCCTGCACATATTGGCCGGACTAAGCCAAGTCACGTGGATAATTGAATTGGATGACATGGAGTGGAGATAGGCCTGCTTTGATACCATGATAAATTTGAATATTTTATCACAAAACCAATTGACTATAGGGAGGGGGGGATGCAAAATTTCGGATTTCGGTCAAGCCTAAAACCAAAATTTTTGATCCTTGTGTTCAACCTTAACTTCTAATCGTTATAAGTAACTTTAAATGTTATTTAATCCCTTCCCACCTAATTTTAAAATTTTAAACCTTTTTTGACCCTTATGAAACCCACCCTACATTTCACCCTCTTCACAACAATTCCATAGGAACTCTATACCAAGGACCCCACCAATTCCTCAAAACCTTAAGGTCACCCTCCAACGTTCAACCACTGTATACCCATCAGCAAGAACAGAAAAAAGGTCCATGTTCTTGACATACATAGATCAAGTTCTCAACTTTTACGTCCAAACCGTACATTTTTTACGGCAAATCCGAACTTCTTACCCGAAGATGTGGCTAAGGAACTCGA
Source organism: Chloranthus sessilifolius (assembly GCA_021018995.1). NCBI lineage: Eukaryota > Viridiplantae > Streptophyta > Magnoliopsida > Chloranthales > Chloranthaceae > Chloranthus > Chloranthus sessilifolius. The sequence continues at coordinate 106,080,546 of CM037592.1, forward strand.
ATTGGCTCTCGGAAGATTGCTTACACATTACAATTTCTTCGCCAGAAGGTTGAGGTTCGATCCTAACCAAGGTAGGTTCGAGATCGACTGTAATGCAGTGGGCGCGAACTTTGCGGTAGCTTCTAGTGAGCTCTCAATGGCGGAGATTGGTGACTTGGTGTACCCTAATCCAGCTTTTAGAGGGCTAATTGTCCATAAATCGGAGACGTGGTCGCTGGAGGACCAGCCCCTTAGTCTAATTCAGGTAGAGAAGCCAAAGAAGTGTTTGAAATTTCGAAATAATCAAAGAGCCCAAAATTTTGGCTCCAAAATGGGGAGATTCAATACAAAATTTTTCATTGATTTCATATTGTGGGTTTGTAGGCCTTCGCTTATTTGGGGGGCCGTCATTGAAATTTTGGGATTTCTTTTATGAAAAATATAAATCTGACACCTTTAAAAACCGTTAGAAACGGTATAAGAGTTATTTTTGTTTGATCTTCTTTTTATTTCGTTGGCAATGCTAAATATTGGTGGAAAAATACCCAGTTTCTATGCAAGAGCAATCCACTAAAAAGTGCATGTTTAAATTTTAAATATAATCAAATTCAGTTCTTTCAATCTCCGAAAGACCTAAGAATACTTACAACCAAACATAGTCTCATATTAAAGAGCTTTGCGCCAAAGCGGAGAGCTACTCTTTACCTCCAAAGAGCAATCCCAAACACAACCTATATGTTTATGTTTGATAGCATTATAAGGAGATGGAAATGAAAGCAAGTGCACCCAACATAGAAACTCAGGTTCTATACATCAAGTCATTTTAGGCGAAAATTACTTCAATCGTTAAAGTATCTGAAACTAAGTTTCTCACCGCGACAATAAAGTTGTGTTTGGGTTAGCTCTTATAAGAGTAGAGAGCAGTTTTATCACTTAAAACAGCTCCCCGCCAGAGTAAATGGGGTGAGGCGCTATGTTACCAAATATGAAAACAGTTCTCTGCCAGAGCCAAAGAGCAACAGAGCTGCTCTTTGTCCTGAAAGAGCTAACCCAAACGCAGCCTAAAGATTTTTTCTTGTTATTCCAACACTATTTTGGTAAAATGTGCGCTTTTTCAGAAAACAAAGGTTATTGTTTTACTGTTTGAATAAAAAGTCATTTTCTTGATTCTTTTACTAATGAACTAATTAAATAAGAGAAATCAATCTCCAATAAAAATATTTTTTTAGATACCTAATCAAACAATAAAAATTTTATTTTAGGAATAAATCATTTCATAAGAAATTAATTTTGTTTTATGTTTAGAGTCTCCCTACTAATCTAAGAAACCTTAGTATGCAATAAGGATTCACAATATATATGTGGTTTTGAAAAAAAAAATTAGACAAAATTAGAAATCAGCACAAGCATCTTTACTCTTTGGTTTTGTTGTGTTCACAAGTCTCTCTCTAGAGTTGCTACTGCCACAATATCAATTATTAGTTGCACATCATTTAAAAAGATGGATGTATTAATCCTGGGTACCTCTATTAGCGCAAGTGCTCACGTTGGAAACTCATTAAAAATCATTGATTGCATCAGATCAGATCATAGAGACCGCTTTTCACCCTGATCTTCCACACAATAGAACTCGAGATCATGTATTACTTATTAGATGGTCAATTTTTGATTTCACATGTCACCAATCCTCTAAAAATTCCCCTTGAAAATTATGGCACGTCACGCTCAAACATGATTTTAGAGCCATTTTTTAGGGATTTGTGACATGTGAAATAAAAAATAGACCGTCTGATAAGTGAGACATGATCGTAAGATCCATTGAGTGAAAAATCTGGGTGAAACACAATCTCAATTATCTGATTTGAAGCAATCAATAATTTTGAAGGAGTTACAGACGTGAGTGCTTTAAGAGATTACGTGGGTGCTAATAGAGGTATCCATTAATTTTTATGCGCATACTTAACATCAGCTGGAGTCAGATAAATTTCTATAATTGATGTGCACAAGAGCTTCCTATTAATTGATGTGCAGTACGTAAATGTTGATTTGGTATTAGTGAACTATATTTTATAATAGTAATGGAGCCAACTAAACAACATCAGATGATCTTCCAAAATATTTAAAAACCAGAACTACGACAAAAATAAAATAAAATTGTAACTATTTAAATAAGCCTTAATAGAGTAGATTAACTTTGGAGTTGGTCTTATCAACACAAAAAAAAAAAATAATAAAAAAAAAATAAATAAAAAAAAAAAAATTAAATTAAAAAATTACTTGGGAGTTGGTGTTGGGCTCAACAGAAAGGCCCAATATGATGCAACCTTGAGGTATATGTTCAATTCGAATTTACCTAAAAAAAAAAAATTTTAAGATGCATTTGCCATAGCTTTTTGTCAGCTCCTAATTAGAGCCGGCTATACTTGCTTTAACAGGCACCCCATCTCCTTGCTAACTCTTTGCAAAGCAGGAGTTACTTGCTTTAGCAGCTACTTCCCTACTCTCCGCCTAACTCTCTGTTAAAACAAATAAAATCTGCTCTGGCAAGGAGTGAGCAAAGAGCACGAGAGAATCGCTAGACCAGATAAATCCTGCTCTGTGGGGATTTAGTAAGGAGAAGGGAGACTTACTAAAACAGGTAGCAGAAATTTAGGAAAGAGGAAGGAAACATATTAAAACAGCCGATAACCTTGCTCTAGCAGGAAGCTAACAGAAAGCTATTCCAAACACAGCCTTAAGCTCTATTTGGATTCCCACATTTTTTAAATGGATATATAATTATTATTTTTTCAGTTCATCAAAGTCCTTATACTAGAACATTCCATATGTCCATGGGTCATATTTTCCAATCCAATTCATCAAAGTGATACCTTATATTAGAACATACCATATGTCTCTACATTTATTATAGGATTTGAACCATCAAATGATTAAGTTAGTCAATATGGTCTTTGAGTGCATTGAATCATATGATAAAGATCTTGTTTCATGTCAACCTTTTGCACCTCAGATCTTTAGATCACAACACAATGTTCAAATCAGACGGCTTAGATGATGTTTACAAGTGACAAGTTCCTAAAATATCAAATCTATCTTTCAAATTATATGTAAGGGCCAACTTTTCGTGTGCTAGTAATGGCTTTCTTATCTAAATGGCGAAAATATGGGGAAATTGATTTCAGTTCCACTGTTATCTTTCATTTTCCATTTGTTGAATTTTGCAGGTTCCGTGGTTCAAATGCGGTGGCTTTGCCATTGGATCATCCACCAACAACATAATGTTCGATGGCATCGGCTTCAAAATCTTACTAGATAACCTTGCTGCCTTAGCTGCTGATCGATCTTTGGCAATGCAAGCCATTGCTAGCCACAGGATCGCTTCCGGAAAAGGAATCGACCGTCATCTACGCCCTTGATCTTCAATCGAGGTTGCAGCCCCCACTATCGGAGGCTTACATCAGAAATGCCGTCCTCTCCGCCTACGATACCATCACTTGTCGCGATCTCGAGAGGGGCCCTTTATCCCAAGTAGTTGAAATAGTGTGGCAGGTGCGGCGAGAATGACTGATGAGTAAGCGAGATCAGTCATCGATTGGGGCCAATTGCACAAAGGGGTTCGACACCGCGATGTCTTGGTGTCACCATGGTGGCGATTAGGGCTTGCTGACGTGGACTACCCTTGGGGAGGCCTAAGTACAGTATTCCAGTGGTACAGCCACATAAGAACATTATTTTGCTCTTCCCTGATACTGAGGGAACATGCAACAAAGGTGCGCATGGCTTTTGTCTCCTTACCTAATATGCATGGATATGGAGATATTTCATATATAGCTTATTCTATAAATTTTTAGAAGAATTATAAAGAAAAAAATGACGCTCCCAAGTGTATAATGAGAGCTCGAGTCATGAGCTTATGTTATATATATATATATATAGCTTATTCTATAAATTTTTAGAAGAAACATAAAGATAAAAACATTGTTCCACTCGGCGTATAATAAGAGCTCGAGTCATAAGCTTATGTTCTATATATATATATATATATATATATATATATATAGAGAGAGAGAGAGAGAGAGAGAGAGAGAGAGGCCCGGGGATATGGGCAAGGTTACTAGCTAGGGTTACACTCATATATATATATATATATATATAGAACATAAGCCAAACTTTTAAAGTGTGCTCGAGTCATCGACCACTTTACTAGCTAGGGTTACACTTTTAAAATATTCTAAAAAGTAAATACCCTTTCAGCCATCATTCTTGACTTTTTTTAAAGTCTCTTTCTTTTCTCTATTTTTTCAAGAAAGTGTCAAACTTACTTTTTCAGGTATATTTTACTCAAAAATGTGATCGCGCGATAGATAAGCACTAGGCATTAAAGAGCCGACTCTCCGAAAATGAGACCTTGGCACCCCGATAGCAAGGCGTTGACACCCCAATAGCGAAGCAATGACACCCCGGCGCCAGGGTGTCAGTGTCCGCTTGGCTATTTTTTTTTTTTTTAAATCGAAGCGCCGATGCCCTTGAAACGAGTCGTCCACGCCCATTTTTTAAAAATTTTATTTTAGCAAAGCGCCGACACCTCGATATAGAAGCATTGACACCTCGGCGCAGGGGTGTCTGTGCGTCGCTATTGGGGTGCCCACGCGTTGCTGTTGAAGGTGCTAGCGCTTCGTTAATGAGCACTCACATTTTTTGAGTAAAATATATCTGAAAAAATAAGTCGAACACTTTCTCAGAAAAAGAGAAAAGAGAAAAAAAAGAAAGAAACTTTAAAAAGACTTCTAAAAAAGTCAAGAATGACAGTTGAAAAGGAATATGGCTTTTAAAATATTTTAAAAGTTCAATCCTAATTAATAAAGTGGGTCTTATGCCACTCATCACTTTACAAAAAAATGTTATGTACCGCGCCTATATCAATTGGCGTAGAGACATTTCTATTCCTAAGTGCATTTTTCCCTTTTTCATATATATATATATATAGAGAGAGAGAGAGAGAGAGAGAGAGAGAGAGAGAGAGAGAGGAAGTTAAGGGTAGCATATGTAAACCTTGATACACTTGGTATCAAGGTTTGTTTTTGAAATCTAGGTAAACGTGTGCTCTGGGGTTGGGGTGGTAATGTGTAAGATCCCATAGCAAGTTTTTACAAAACTTATGTAGGTCTCTTATGTATGTGTGCGCAGAGTAACAAAACCCAATAAAATCTTTAATTATGTTTTCTTCCCAAATATATATAAACATGTTTTATACGGAAAAAATAAAAAATCTATAATTTTTTTTTTTTTGTTTATTTATTTATTTTTTTGATTGGTAAGTTGGTAAAATCTATAAAACACATTTTATACGTTTCTAGTATGAAATATGTTTTGTACAAACAGAATATTTAATTACATTTATTTTTATATTTTAATATATATGAAATTTCTTAGAAATTAGAATAGTATACGAGGGCCCTCTAACCCAAGTGGCTTATCGGGAGAAAAAAGTGGAGTTGGGTGACTTCTTATTGGTCCAAGAGTTGACTAAATTATTGGTCAGTGTGGATTAATGAGCATTTATAATCATGTAGGACTAGAAATAAGGATCAAAAGGTATAAAAAATTGGCCGTTACCAATACATATCGGTATTTCAGTAAATCGATATATATCGGTATCCCAACTCGGATACTCGATATGTATCGGGTATTGGCCGATATGTATCCGTTTGAGTGCAGTTTTACAATTTTTTTTTAAGATAAAATAAAATAAGCCGAGTCGTATCAGTCTTAGGCAAACCGATACCCGAGACCGATTTTACACTTTGATAGGGATACACTAACATTTAAATTATGTTTTTGAAGCAAAGGAAAGATGTTTTATATGTAAAAAATTTATAAATTTATTATTATTATTTATTTATTTTTAATTTTGATAAGTAAGCTGAGCTCGAACATGTGACTTTGAGGTTTCAATATTGTCAAATATATATATATATATATATATATATATATATATATATATATATATATATATATATATATATAAGGTGCTAATCCTCCTTTGGAGGATGCTCAAGCCTCCTCCAAGATTAGAGAAAACCTCTAATTGGCAGCATGACACCACGATATCTTGGATGATGCTCAAACATCCCCCCATAGAGGACAAATACCTTTTCCATATATATATATATATATATGAGAAATAATTATACGACTTCAATCATGGGACATTGCTCATGGAGCTTTTATTAGTTGCATGTCACTTTAGGTGACGTAAAAAGTCAACTTGATATGACATGCAACCAATGATTGTTATAATCATAAAACTATGTTTCATGACTCGAGTGAAAGGATCATTACCCATATATAATTTAAAACATGTTTATATATATATATATATATATATATATATATATATATATATATTTTTTTTTTTTTTAATATAGAAAATTGTAAACATCAGGCAGGTTTTGTGCAGGCGGCCGACATGGCACGACACAATTGGCTGTCCCGACATGTTAGTCGCCTGCACTTTGCGTGCACATCACCTTCCTGCTATATAACACTGTACTATATATATATATATATATATATATATATATATATATATATATATATATATATATATATATGAAATTCCTTAGAATAACATACGAGGTTGGGTCGTTTAACCCCAAATTGGGTGACTCCTTCAGCGATGAGTTAAATATTTTATTCGTCCAAGAGTTGACTAAATTAATGGTCAGTGTCGATCAATGAGCATTAATAATCATCTATGACTAGAAATAGGGAACCACCATAAAATTTCTATGGGGCTAAGCAGCATAAAACTTAACAGGCTATGGAGTAAAAATCACAAGGATCTCCATGGGCTTAAAGTTTATGGACATAGATGGGCTTCAAGGGCTGATTGTGATAGAATTGAACCAAACCTTCTGATCTGAGAAAATCTATGATTAGGGATCAGATTCATGGATATTTTTGGGCACGGAGTTCGTGAAAGATCAAAAGTGTATTTTCACTGATTCATGGACTTATAAATAGCTGTGCAATTCTTAGGACTTAGACCTATTTTGTAAAAGGAGATCCGAGCATTATCAACAATGCCTCTATGGCCTATTCAATGAGTTTTTGATTGATTAGACTCTTATGATGATTACAGATATATAGGACTCTGTTGTCTGTAGAAGTCAACTTTTGACAAGATTAATTCCTTAATATGATCTTCATAAGCTAACTAATCTTTTGATGCTGGTGACACTCCATTAATCCTTACACAAATATAGGGATGCAAGTTCGGTGTACCGAACTGAATCGAACCCGAATTTTTCGGTGTTTGGTTCGGTACACACCAAGCCAAAACCGAACCGAAACCCATTCGGTTTGGTTCAATTCACAATTTTTTGGAGCCTAAAGCAAAACCGAAACCGAAATAGATTCGGTTTGGCTCGATTTCTTTGTAGGTAAAATACCTACTTTTTTTATTTTTTTAAGGTATATTTTTTCCAATTTTTTTTGGGTTTTTTTCAGTTTACTCAACCTATCCCCTCGATTTTCGGTTTCAAGCTACTCAAACCAAAACCGAACCGAATTGGGGTTTGATTTGTGTCGGGTTTCGGTGGGGTTCGGTCATGTTCGGACCCTCGGTTCAAAACTTGCATCCCTACACAAATAGGAGAGGACTGAGGGGTTTTCAGATTATATACACAATCCAAGGGATGACCGTTAGGGGTCTCAATGGGCTGGGCTGATTTTGGGTCGGGTTTTAAATGGGCTGAATGTAGTTGGACTTCTTGGAATTAACCCATACCCAGCCTGATTACTAAATTGGTCTGGGTCGGACCAGTCTTTCTGCAATCAAGCCTACTTAGCTTAGCACATATCCAGACCATGGTGGGCCGGGCAGGCAATTTTTATATGAATGGTTTCAATTGATTGGGTCGAGCCAGGGTTTAAACGGGCCGGTCATAATCAGGCCTCTGAGAATTAGTCCATACTCGATCTGGTTACTAATCGGGCCAGCCCGGGTCAACCTTTTTATTAATCAGGCCTAGCAACGTTAGCCATACCTTAAGGCGGAGCTCAAGCCTGATTCATTGAGACCCCTAGTGGCTACCTTGTTGAAGGTTGTACACTACAAAACATGTCGCTTTTAGCGGAGGTTTAGAACCGAGCACGTCATATAAACTCTCGGGACTTGTTAATATGTTGTAAAGGGTATTAAAACTTTCACTATAAAAAATAAGATTATTAGCGGCAATCAAAATTGTCGCTACAGGACTAGTAGCGAAAGTTTATTTATTAATAGTGACAATTTTAGGTGCTGCTGAAACACCTTTTCTTTGTAATGTTTGAAAAGTTGAATAATCCCGGAGAACATCTAATATGACCTATTTTATCAGCGTTAGTAAAACTTTGAAAATTTGACTAATTCCAATTAAGGATCAAAATATCGATTTTGGTGTTCACCGAAACCGATATTTTGACCGATCAGGCGATAACTTCAAATTTCGGCCAAAAGTTTGAATTTTTCGGTCCTTCAATTTTTTAATTATAAAAAACTCTAAACAAATAAAAAATAGGTCGTGCCTTAAAAAAAAAATGATATTATTGATCGATAATTTGATATTATCGGCTTATAATTTGATATTACGATATTATCAGCCGATAATATATATTGCATTTCATATATTGCCCTCGATAATATGATGTTATTATGTCGGGGAGGGCCGAAACTGAAACATATCGGCTGATAATTGGATATTTCGGCCGATATTTTGATCCACGATCACAATCTCCCTCATCCAACTCTTACTAACAAGACTCCTTCCTGGTTAGAACCTTAAGAAGACATTAAAAACAATTATTGATGAGCTCAAGGTATTAAAATCGGAATCGGGTATCGGTTTGCCCGGAGCCGATGCAAATCAGCTGATACGTATTGGCCGATACCGATACGTATTAGTCAATTTTGTAAAAAAAGAGAAAAAAAAAAAAGAACAAGAAAACGAAAACAAGATGTCTCAGTTGAAACCGAGACGTATCGGCCAATACCCGATACGTATCAGCCGATATGGTCCCGTATTGGCGATACCGATACATATTGGTTTGGTAGGAAACTGATACGTATCAGTATCAGTCGATTTTTGATACCTAAGATGAGCTCACCCACGGGTTTCACGCAACGATTTTGTTTATAAAATAGGGTGGATTGCCAATAATGCTCCAAAACTTTTATTTGTACTTTTACTTGACAGGGCTTGTTTTATCTCTTATTTTATTTATTTTTTGATAAGTTAACTCTGAGGTTGAGGGGTCCTCTCCCCTACTATTAAGAAAAAAAATATGTACAAGAAGGTTACAAAAACTAAAGAGTACAGAAAAATAAAAAAATGAATAAGAAATTAAGGAGCTTCGGTATCGCCATCACCCCCCAATTCCAATTCAATTAATATTAGTGGTTGAAACCTGTATTTCCATTCATACACACACCAATCTGATCAATAATATTCTTGAGAATATTCTTCCTATGATGTTCATTCTCATCAAATATTCTTGCATTCCTTTCATTCCAAATGTTCTATATTGTCGCCACGAAACCAATCCTAATAAAGATTGATCTCTTTGGATCACTCTTTACTCTCTTGTTTAAATCCTGTAACTCTTCTTCAATGTTTCAAAGAGAATCTTTATTAATTTGCATCCTATGAAGAAGAGATCTCCAAATCCAAGAAGAATATTGGCAGTTAAAAAAAGTGTGTTCATTGGTTTCTCTTTCCTTCCAACATAGGACACATCATGAAGGGATAATCAATCCTCTTTTAGAAAGATTTTCAATTGTGAGCAGTTTATTTAAAATTCCAAGCCAAGCACAAAAGCTATGCTTCGGGATATTGTCTTTATGCCAAATTTTTTTTGCCCATTCTACTTGCAATCTCGGAGTTCTAATGGCCTCTCAGGCTGATTTGAGAGAAAATTTATCCGAAGGCCCTGCTTTCCATATTATGGAGTCTTTCATATGACATTGAGGACTGCACAATGGAGGTGATCTTATGCCATGCTCTTTCCATCCTCAACGTAGAAGGAGGAGGAAGATTCCACGTCTCATTTCCAATCAGATCTTTGACAAGTGCATCTTTTGATATATTTGACTGAATCATCATTCTTCTACCACGTACTTTAAGTAGTGGAAGATCATACACCCAATGATCTTTTCAGAACCTAGTTTTCTCTCCATTACCTATGATGAAAGTAATATGTTTTACTGCATTATCCCTAATTTTCATTATCCCCTTCCAAGCCCATGAATGATTTTTAGTAATGCAACAAGACCATATATCACTAGTCCCAATATATCTGGTCAAGACCCAATTAACTCAAATAGATGCAGGATTATTCACCAAGAGCCAAAATAGTTTCATAATAGTACCAGCATTCCAAAGTTTAAGCCTCCTTGGACCTAAACCTCCTTCATTTTTAGACTTACAAATTTTATTTGAAGAAATTGGGTGTTTTTTTTAAATATTTAATATGGTCGCCTCTTTAATATATATATATATGGGGATAGATGATGTCATAAATCATCATCATCACAACTACCCGTTCTACTTCTTATTATGTAATAGGGTCCGCCGAGACCCTCTACTTTTTTGAAAAACATGCGCATGTGTGTTTTATTTATTTTTAATATATTAGAATGTCCTTTAACTAAAAGCAAGTATATATTGTTTAAGTGAAATTGATCTTCGCTATATGAGATTGCAACCAATCGGTCTCGTATAGTCCTGTACGAGGTAGCAATGGGTCAATCCCATATGGGGCTGCGAGGTCTCTAATTATAAGATTGCAAGGTCTCATACAAGATCGATCGGTCTAGTACATGCTTGTGACTAAACGGTCTCATACAACACTGGAATTGTCGATCGTGGTCTCATATGAGATTGATCACTCGCGATTTTCTATGAGACCAATCAGTCTCACTTAAAAGTAAATGCAAAGGTGCTTTTAGTTAGAGATGTTTTCGCCCATTTAAAATAAATAAACGCATGCATGTGCACATTTTTTAGAAAAAAGTATAGGCTCAGACCCTCCTAGGTAATAACCAGAAGTTTGAGCCCACTCGCATAATTATGTAAAAGTGTCGGATCCTTTCAGATAAAAAATCTTATAAAATATGCAATCATAAATTTAGACCGTTTGTTGCAGGGTCATATTCGACGATTGAGATTAGTTTAAAGTCGTATTAGATTTTTTCTAGAGTTGATGAGTAATTGGGAGATTGTGACTTGTGTTGTTCTTATAAAAAATTGAAGAGGTCAACCATTGTAAATCTACGCGGATGTAGCCCACATGAGGTGAATCATGTGAATTTTTGTGGCTAGTGTTATATGGTAGTCAGATTTTATGTAGGCAAAGTGCAGGTGACTGATGTGTCATGACCCAATTAGCTGCAAGTACAGTAATGGCCCAAGCAATGCAGCTCAGTCATGACACAATTAGCTGCAAGTACAGTAATGGCTCAGGCAATGCAGCTGACAGCTAGTCAAGTTGTGCTACATCAGCTGCCTGTACTTTGCCTGCATAAAAATGTCTGCCATATGCAATTTTCCATTTTTGTGTTGCGTTTCCCATGTGTTTTGTTTCATCATTTTCATATTATTTTTTACGTGTTCAACTTATTTATATTATCCTATCATATATGTTATAAGTTATAATACTTATACTATAATATGAGTACAAAAAATTTATATGAGGATCAACCTCGGACCGGTAGGCTTTCAGTTCCGGTGGATAATATAAAATACATAAATATAAGTTAATATTATAACATATCATGAGTTATAAAAAATACTTATATTGTATATTATAACTTTAACACAAATCATTAACAATAAGGCTGATGACCCTACAATCTAAGCTGATTTACCACATATATATATCATCGGCTTTTGTTTCAACCAAAGAATCATGCCTAGATGCGAGTTCGGTGTACCGAGCTGAACCGAACCTGAATTTTTCAGTGTTCGGTTCGGTGCACTCCAAACCGAAACTCATTCCGTTAGGTTCAGTTCAATTTTTCTTTTTCTGAAACCGAAACCAATTTAGTTTGGTTTGGTTCGGTGTAAGTAAAATACCTATTTTTAGGGTATTTTTTTCGGTTTACTCAACCTACTCCCTCGGTTTCCGGTTTCAAGCTATCCAAACTGAAACCGAACCGAATTGGGGTTCGGTTTGCATTAGGTTTCGGTGCAGTTCGATTCCCTTGATTTTCGATATGGTTTTTTTGTTCGATTCAAAACTTGCATCCCTATACCTATGACAGGATTAGAATCATCTTATGTACTATAATATATATCAACAACTAGTAAAGATAATACACATCTGCCCGTAGTTGAGTACATAGATCAAATGGTTTAAATCCCCAACAAGTTGTGATCAAATGGTTTAAATCCCCAACAAGTAGAGGTAGCTCTCAATATGAGCTACCAATTTTATCACTTATATTGCTTAAAAAATGTGTCGCAAACTAAAATTATCGGATGGTCACGACCTATTTATCCAATTTTATTAGAGATTGTCTCTAGCCATAGTCTGATTGAGATAGTGCCATCAACTGTTATTTGATTGATTTAAGTCATCCAAGTGGCAGAAAATCATATGAATTGAAGTGAGCCTTACAAACTTGCCCATCAAGACAATCTGATCGTTTGCAATAAGGACTCTATGTACCCATAATCATCCGTCCATGTTAAGTGCGTATATCCAATGGTTCAAATGTTCTAATGGGCATGATTTTGGGTCATTCAGGTCAATTGCAGTTGATATCACTTGGACAGCTTCGATTAGTCAAAGATGTCTTCAACATTGACCTAAAGTGGGATGGTAAGGGTTTTATCTTGGGAGCCATTACTTGCACACACATTATAAGCGGTTGCCCCGAACTAATAAAATTGTCTTTGCAACGCTTATATGTGATTGCACCTTAAAAAAATAAAATAAAATTGCACCACAAATTTTTTTGAGTAGCTTATTCACACTCCACGAGACTGCTTTCTCACCTGAGTAAAGAAAAAATAAATAAAAATAAAGTGGGAGTGTGAGTTTTAAAAGAGTCCTTTTTAAGTGGGGTTTTTCAACATTGGGGTGAGAAAGCAGCCTCATGGAGTGTGAATAACGGTACCCAAAAAATTTTGGGTCAGCGAAAAACTCTCTCTCTCTCTCTCTCTCTCTCTCTCCACGGTGCTCCCTCTCTTTCTCTTCTCTTTAACCAACATCAGAAAACAGACTATGTATAATCCTTTCTCTCTCTCTCCAAATTTCTCTTTACTAACTCTCTCTTCAGAATCACTCCTCCAAACACAATTTTTATAAGAAAAGAGTCCAGAGGCCGGAGAGGTCGGGCTTCCTGTTTCACAAGAAAGAGGGTGGTGAGGTAAGATCAGTGTAGAGACTAGAGAGAGGGATATAAGAGACGTCGGAGAGAGATCTCAAAGAGAGAGAACGGTACCTATTTTCATAGAAAATTAACGCATAATTTTAAGATGAGTGGTGCAACCAAGAAGATAAGTTGGTAATATTTAAAAATTAAAATTTTTTATTTTTTTATAAAATCAGGGCAACCACTTATAAACATAGTGGCAAATTTCGTTTTTGGGAATTTTTCGGTGGGGGTCCTTTCTGTATATTTCGGATTAATTTCGATACCTTTCGGAAAAATTTCAGGAAAGTTTCGGGGATTAAAAATATAAAAAAAGAAATTTAATATTTTTAAATTTTTTTTACCGAAATTTATCCAAAAATACCGAAAAATCGAAAAGTACCGAAATTTTCATTTGACCCCCATTTCACAAAATTTCGTTGAAATTCGGCAAAATTTGCCACTATACTTATAATATGTGTGCAAGTAATTACTCCCTTTTATCTTAATCCTTGAATTATTTAAACAATTCAGGAGAAGCCCAACCTGATTATAAAGTCAAGCCTAAAACTCAAGCCCAGCCCGTCTTGATGGGTCAAAAATAGTGGCCCAAATTCTCATTAAGATGGGCGAAGCCCAAATTCTCTCTCTCTCTCTCTCTCTCTCTCTCTCTCTCTCTCTCTCTCTCTCTTCATTGGTAAACCAAATTCACATTATGATGGGTGATTTTTGTAATATCCAAGTATCAATCTGTACCATAAAAACACAAAATCTGAATTTTGTAATCGGCTTCTTACAATATTTTTTCCTCATAATAATACAAAAAAAATTACAAAATTAATTAAATCAACAAAATGCTTAATTCCTCTATTTTTTCCACTTCACAAGATTCATATAAAATTGGAAAAACTATATTTCAAAAAAGTGCTCCTATAAAACCCATGTATACTATACACAATAACAAAATAAGATACAGTCTTGTAGAGAGAGAGAGAGAGAGAGAGAGAGAGAGAGAGAGAGAGATCCAATGACCTCCCAAACCACCATATATACAACCACCCGCCAAAATTCAAAATTTCAAAAAATCAGACCGTTTGGACCATCAGAACCGTGCCGGCGGCCACATCATCGTCCCCAATATGCGGGTTGTCGACCAAAATAAAGGGAGCGTTACACTTGTCGCTTATCGTCTGAAGAGTCTCTCCGTCTCTAACGACGTAGACTTTGCTGCATCGGCGGTCTGTTAGCTGCCGACTGGCTTCGGAGACGGCTAAGATGGCGTAAAAGATGATCAGAAGCGGCACAAATCTCACAGAATTCTTCATTTTTCTTTCTTTGGTTGGGAAATCTGAGAACGCCGAGTTTTGTTTTTATAGTTATCTAAAAGGCAGGTTGGTTTGGCTAAGGCTTCGTCGAAGCCATCTTACAAGACCGATGACTCGTTCCTTTGAGGTCTTAATCTTATAAAACAAATACGACCCGCTAAAATTCTTATGAAATTTAATTGAAAGTTCTTTTATAAGGACTAAATTACCCTTTCGTTGACTACTTCACATGATTGACGTATTTCGGATAAGGTGGTGGTGCAGATTAGGTTAACCTAGCCCTTTCTCTAAAAAAAAAAAGAAAAAAAAAAACTAGCCCAACCGAATCGATCTGATTTCGGTTTGGGTCAGTTCGGTTTAGGGCTGCGCATTTTTTAGTCCGAAGAGACCAATCCGGATTGAACTACCGATTTTGGTCCGGTTTGGGTTTGGTTTGATAAAAAGAAAAATCGAAAAGTTCGGTTTGAGTTTAGTTCCAGGCCTTCCCAAGCTGAACCAGACCGAATTGAACCGATTGTAAGTAATTTTTTTTAATATATATATAGTCAACTTATATATCTATTCATCTCTTCAGGCATTCTTCTTTATCCAAACTCTGATTAATTAGAGCGAATGTGATGTATTTATTTTTGTTATCTGTTTTGAGAAGCGTGAATAAACTATAAAAGTAAAACGGCCCCCAAAAAAAATGAAATTAGTAAAAGTGTAAAACATGTTGAGAAATTGAAATTTTTTTGATATGCAAGTAGAACTTATAGGTAAATCGAAACCGACGAAACGAAACCGAAACCGAACAGAATCGGGTTGGTTTGGTTCAACAGTTGGACGATTTGGTTTGGTTTGAACTTTTAGAAACCGGTTAGAACCGATTTGGTTTGTAGTTTTGGTCCAAAATCGAGCAAACCGAACTGAATACACCCAATTGGTTTTCGGTCGATTTTTTATTTTTCTTCATATTTTTCTATTTATTTTCATTTTTTTTTTCTTTTTCAGTGTTTGGTCAGTATTCTCATCCTACCCAACTGGTTTTCGATTTTCAGTCATCAAAACCAAATCTGAATCGGTGTCAGCTTCAGTGCGGCTCGGGCTGGTTTGGAAGGCTAAGTTTTTAGTTGTTTTACAGGTTTTGATTTTTTTTTTCGCACCCATAGTGGTAGGCGCATGCAATAAGGATGGTGTTAGGGTTGAGGCCTGAGCCCAGACTTGGCCTTGAAAGGCAGAGATTTTAACCGTTGACTGCTTTGAACAGATGATCGAGTTCATTTTTCTTCTCGATTTTCACCCAATGGTTCTTGAGATTATGTGCCTACCATTATACGGTCAAATGTTAATTCCATTAGACACATCCCAAAATCCGATCGAGAATCACGTTTGATGTATGCCCATCATCATATTCACTTTTTGAGATGTGTGCGAAATGGAATCAACACTTTACTTGTGAGGTGGTCGACCCATAATCTCAAAATCTATTGCGTGAAAGATTGGAGCAAAAAAATCTCCATTGTTGGATGGCAGTCTTCGATTTTATTGGTGAATTTCGGTGTTTTGACCCAGAAAGCGAATTTTGATAGCTTGTCATATTTATGATCAACCGTTAACTTTCTAATTGATGGATGACGTCTTGGATGCTCTATGGCCTAGAAACAATATATTAAAGTCTCAACCGTCTGATCACTTGGCTACATTGGATGATCAATATTATTTCTTCAATTCCAATGAGAAATTATTTTATTTTATCAATGAAAATTTGGATCGAAATAATGAGAAGAGACACGAAGGATTATAAAGTTACATAAAGTCAGAGAATTTAGTTATTATTGTTCAAAAGCGAGTGGAGAAATAGTACCTATAAAGCCGACCTCAAAAATCGGAAAACTAAAGAAATATATTAATTAAATATTTAAAAATTAAAAAAAAATGTAAAAAAGTAGTGAAATTCGTCAATAATTCTTTAAATTCAGACTTTATGAAAAAGTAGCAAAGAATTATAAAATTTCACATTTTAGGATCTAATATCTGCCCCTAATAGATGAGTCAAAGTTGAAACTTGGACGCTACCCTAGTGACCTACTCAACCAAAAAGGTAACCACATGCGTTACGCATCCGCGGATTTCTTGGATTGGTAGTTGCATACTTGCATGACCATTGACTGACCCTTTTAACCGAAACTCACCAATTTCTTCTTTTCATTTGACCACTTCTAATTATCATCTCTAACATAAAATTGAAGAAAAGTATACAGTGATTCCCAATAAAAAATCGTTGGACTGCGTTACATCAGACGATGGTGATCATTTTTCATCTCAATCTTTTACACATCATGTGGCACACATCTTTAAACGTGGCCATCTAATAGATATGTGTATCACGTGAAATCAAGATCTGATCGTCTAATTGGTGTGCCATGATCTCAAGATCTATTTTATGAAAGATTGGGATAAAAAACGATTTTTATCGTCTGATTTAAGGCAATCAATGATTTTCTTCTCTGAAAAAGCGTTTGCTCTTCACAAGAAAAGCTGGTGTGATTAACCCTTCCCCTTCTTTTAATTTTGGAATATTTATTTAAATACTTAAAATATCATTTGACTCAATTCTGATTTTTTTTTTTCGAAATTAGAGTAGCTCTAACGGTCAAGTATCCCGTAGAGGGCTGTGAGTTCGGTTTCAACATGAAGAACGAAT
This sequence comes from Chloranthus sessilifolius, assembly GCA_021018995.1. Classification (NCBI taxonomy): domain Eukaryota; kingdom Viridiplantae; phylum Streptophyta; class Magnoliopsida; order Chloranthales; family Chloranthaceae; genus Chloranthus; species Chloranthus sessilifolius. Next base: position 106,097,935 of record CM037592.1, read on the forward strand.
TTGGGCCTTTAGCTCAATGAAAGATTAACAATATTGCAATCTAATGCAGCAATTTTTATCCCAACTTATATATATATATATATATATATATATATATATATGAAAAAAGAGAAAATACATTCGGGCGTAGAGATATCTCTACGCCAATTGATAGGGGTGCGACATGTAGCTTCCTTTTTATGAAGTGGTGGGTGGCATGGGAATCACTTTACTAATCAGAGTTAAACTTTAAAAATTACATTTATTTTTAGCTATTATTCTTAACTATATTAGAAGTCTTTTTAAACTTTTTTTTTTTTTTTTTTCCTCGCTTCTCTCTTTTTCTAAGAAAGTGTCATACTTATTTTTTCAGGTATATTTTCCTCAAAAAATATGAGCGCCCATCGCCCAGTAGCAAAGCACTAGCACTTCTACAAAGAAGCGTCGGCGCCTCGTTTTAGGGGCGCCGACGCTTCGTTTAGAGGCGTCGGAGCTTCAATTTCAATTTTTCTTTTTGGAAGTGCCAACGCTTCGTTTAGGGGCGTCGTCGCGTCGGGAATATTTTTTATTTATTTATTTTATTTTATTTTTATTTTATGGAAGCGCCTGTGCTCCTAAAACGAAGCGCTAACGCTTCATTTAGGGGTACCGGAGCTTTATTATTATTATTTTTTATTTTATGGAAGCGTCAGCGCTCTTAGAATGAAGCGCCAACGCTTCATCTTAGGGATGCCAGCGCTTTGATAATTTTTATTTTATTTTTTTCAAAGCGCCGGCGCCCCTAAGCGAACCACCGACGCCTCTAAAATGAGGCGTCGGCATTTTATTTTAGGAGCGTCGGCGCTTCGTTTTAGAGTATTGGCACTTCGCTCTCCGAGGTGCTAACACTTCGCTAACGGACGTCACTTTTTTGAGTAAAATATGAATAAAAAAGTAAGTCTGACACTTTTTTGAAAAAATAGAGAAAAGAAAGATTTTAAAAAAGCCAAGAATAATGACTGGAAGGAAATTTAACTTTTAAAAGTACAATCCTAATTAGTAAAGTAGGTCCCATGCCACCCATCACTTCACAAAAAAAGGCACTACCTATCGCGCTCATATTAATTTGCGTAAAAATATATCTATGCCCGAACGCATATTCTTAGGCCTATATATATATATATATATATATATTTATTTATATTTAAGACTTCTAGTAACTTAGACAAGGAGATTATCCAGTCTCTTACGAAAGCAATATTTAGAGAACGAATATTTGAATGTCAATCCTTTCGAGGTGGCAATCTATGTAATCGAGAATAGTGACTCATACTTTTGGTGGGTCGAAAAAAGTGAACATATGATTCTCTATAATAGGCAATTCTGTTTTTAATTTGAAATAAAGTAAAGGATGTCATTACTTGCACACGCTTTTCAAGTGATTACACCGGATAAATAAAAATTTGTCCTTACACATGCTTTATGTGATTGCACCTAAAATAAAAGGAAAATTACACCTTAAATTTTATATCAACTTTTTCCCCCTCTCTCTCTCTCTCTCTCTCTCTCTCTCTCTCTCTCTCGATCGACCGTTAATTGCTTTTTATGGGTAGCCCACAAACCAAAGATCCGGTGGGGTTATTATTGCTTGATCGCTGCAGATGGTTGTCCGTCGAGAAAAGCCTCCTCGTTGTTAGTTTTTCTAGTGGCAAGAGGATTTTTGTCGGAGAGTGTGGCATGTGAAATAAAAACCTTCCATCTGATGATAGGACCATAATCTCAAGATTAATTTGTGGAAGATTGGAACAAAAAACAACCTCCATCGTCTGATTCAAAGCAGTAAACGATTGTCAGCTATCCTTAAAAGGGGAGATTCAAAAATGACCCATCTCCTTCACTGACGCTCGCCAACACCATTGAAAACCATTATTAGAGCTTCAAAGCTCCATCAAATCAACTCTTCTCTTAATCACAATAATAATTAAAAAAAATTAATAGGCATACAAAATGAATCATGTGATATGATTGAAATGGGAGCCGTGCCGCCCGAATCCCTAGATATCACCGAGATCAATATGAAACCCTAAAATCAATTCACACGAGTTTTTTTCCTGCTTCTTCATCCGAATATGTAGCATAATCAAGGTGGAGAAGATCCATGATTTCTCTTAGTCTCCTTGAATATATGTTTTCAATCTCTATCGAGGTTGCTCTTTGCTTCGTGTCTCTGTTGTCTCCTCTTCAACCCCAAGCACGAGGGTTAAATGGTTTCGTAAAAGGGTTTAAAGTACATATTTTGTTAAAGGGTTTGAACTTTAATACCCACGTCAGGTGCAACCACGAGGGTAACTTAGGTACTTAAAAAAAATACTATTAATATTTTCACTAATCCGGTGCAATCAATTGAAAAGCGTGTGCAAGTAATGACTCCCTAAAATAAATGGAATAAATCTGGATGATCTAGATCAAAAAATTTCAGTCTAATATTGGGAAGCAGGTAGCACGCTCAATACATGTGGGGAGAGAGAGAGAGAGTTGAAGTTCAGTCCTATATTGGGTAAATTATAGCTTTGTCTCTCCCCTTATAAATCTTGGGCCCCTCCACTAAATTTGCGCATCCAAGCTCAAAGTTAATTGACTATGAGTGGAGGAACCGCAGGATTTTATAAGGGAAGAGACAAGGCTACAATTTATTTGATGTGGAACTAAACTTCAACACGCCCCTATTGGCAGGACTGAATACCATGATGGGACAGAGAAGGCGACCACTCGATTTTGAGACAAAATAGATGAGGCGTTGGCGTTCTCCGGAGGATCTATGGGTTTTTCCGCAGGCACAAAAACGACGACGCATAGCCGTTCGCTGGAGGTTCGATGGGTTTCTTTGGAGATGAAACCGACGACGTGTTGGCGTTCTCTCCTCGTAATAACCTAAACGACGGTACGTCGGTACGTGGGCCAATACGTCCCGGACCCCAGTTCAAAGTACGTTGGGCCGTTATTTTGGAACAAAAGTCATCGCCCAACCAAACCCTGCATCATACACCGAGAACCTACACCAACTAGTAAATATGAAGATGTTTACATCCGCTTGAGCTCTCATGGCACACGGCCAAATGAGTGTTGTTACTGACTCAACCCGTGTAGGGTACCCGACACTTGAAACTGTAGGATCTCTTGCCCTTAGCATTTCTATCTTTGCTCCATCAAACATGAAACTCTTTGTGGCAACCTTGTTCTTGATCATCTTTAATTGGATCAAACTCGATGTTTCGTTTATATATACTAGGAAAAGTGCGTGTGCCAATAAATTAATAAAAGAAATATTGATTGTCGTGAATTAGACAATAGAGATCACTTTTCATCCCAATTTTTGCGAAATGGATCTTGAGATCATGAGCCAACCATCGGACAATCAGATTTTGTTTCCGCGGGGCACACATCCCAAAAAATGAGTCAAGAATCATGTTTGATGTCAGCCGATGATCATGCTCACTTTTTTAAGATGTGTGCTACTAGGAATTAGATCTGATTGTCTCATGGTATGCCTATGATCTCAAGATGTGTCGTGTGATTGGAAAAACAAGCAATATATATTATATGATTCAAAGTCGTCAATTATTTTGAAATCCGAAATGATAAGAAAGAATTTCAAGTTATGAATGAACTTACCTATTCTAGAGTTATGAATGAGCTTAGCTAGTTTATATGAAATAATACTTACCATACCCTTATTCCAATCATAGTGACAAATTTCGTTTTCGGTAACTTTTCGGTGGGGGGTCCTTTCGGTACATTTCAGATTAATTTTGATACATTTCGAATTAATTTCGGGAAAATTTTTGGGGATAAAATATATATAAAACACTATATTTAAGTATTTGTGCTAAGCATTGAAACTTAAGTACAAAGCTACAAGGCATATAGAAAAGGTGCTGATTTTTGTTATGTAGCTTTAGTCTCACATCGTTGCGGAGAGAATTCTACACGCTCCAACCCCACTATAAATTGCTTCAACTCTACTCTTACACAAACAACAATTGGTGAGTGGTGACCGGTGAGCAAAGAGTCAAACTTTGCTTTTGCTATTTATTAGTAAATTATTAATAAAAAAATTCAAAAAATTTGAAAATTTTGAATATTATTATATTAGTAAATTACTAATATAAAAAATAAAATAAATAAAAAAATTTGAAATTTTGCCAAAAAAATTGAAATTTCAAGAATTTCGGCGAAATTTCCGAAATTCCTGAAATTTCCAAAATTTCAGAAAAGTATCGAAATTTCTTCGAAAGTTTCTTTTAACCCCCATTTTGCCATTTTTTGCAAAATTTCACCAAATTTTGGCGAAATTTGTCACTATGGTTCCAATCATAGTTACTAAGTTCGTAGGATAAAAATAAATCAGAAAAATTTCACAAAATTTGGCAAGTTAGGGGAAAATTTTGGAGAAAAAAAATCTTAGGAAAAAACAAAAAATAAGATTAAAAAGTATCAAAAGATTTAAATACTATTAAAAATCACGATATATTGAAAAAAAAATTGTGAAATATTCATGAATATTCACAAAGTTATGCATTTTTATATAACATATAATTTTTTTGAAAAATTGCGAATAATTTGTTATTAATTCTTAGAAATCTTAAATTCATGAATTATTCACGATGTTTTGAAAAATTTGGAAAATTTGTTGACTCCACATTCATATAAACTCATTAGAATCCCTGATTCTCAAGTTCGCAACCCAACTGTGATTTCTTGATGATCGGGCCCACTTGTAAATTCATAAGGACATGAACATTATATAGTAGCAAATGTGATTCAACATTCGATGAAGAATTTCACAAAGTGTTACCATGAGATGACTTTGATTGCCTAGACTCAAGGATATTAGGATTAGGATTTAATTTTTATGAATACGATTTATACAAGAGAAGATTCGGTCTACATGCAATTGATGCACCACCTATAAAATTGTTGATTGACTTGAATTAAACGATAGAGATCGTTTTATGTCCCAATCTTACGTAATAGATCTTGAGACCATGGATCAAATATCAGAGGTGTTAGATGTTGATTCCACGTCGCATGCAACCTCAAATTTAATTACTGTGATCATGCCATATTATGAGAGGGAAGAGTTCTAAGGGATGCCATGATCACGTTCCCTTTGACTGATGTCTGCCACGTGGAATCAACCTCCGGCCATCTGATAAGTTAGAGATGATCTCTAATATATTCGGTGAAAGATTGGGATGAAAGACAATCCCCTTCCTTTGGTTCAAGGCAGTTATCGATATTAAAGATGAAACTATCACTGGTGAAGACTGAATCATCAATTGCAAATACGGTATCAAAATAATTAGTAAAGAGTATTCTTAAATTCACTCACCATCTTTGAGTTCTCCAACTTACAAAACCCATTGACTGCTTTGAATTAGATGATGGAAGTCGTTTTTCATCTCAATCTTTGACATAATGAATCTTGAGACATGCCTTTTGATTTCACATGACAAACATCCCAAAAAAAAGTGACCTTAAAATCAGGTTTGACTATAATGGGTTCCACGCGAAGTTAAGGTCACTTTTATGGCATATATGTTATGTGAAATTAAAAAACAGACGATAGATTGTACACCTGTGATCTCAAGATCCGTTGTGTGGAAGATTAGGACAAAAATTATATCCATCATATGATTCAAAGTAGTCAATGAGTTTCTCATTCAAAGGCTTCAGTGTGAGTGACCTGAAAGATTTAAAGGTTCCCTTGGGCAAATCCGATTACCAAGGAAACCAACTCAAACCCAATTTAAGGTATTAAAGTGATCTCATATCAAGAATCTTTATTTACCATCCAAGATTCTTCTTTTTCAACCCAAGTTTCACATGCTTAATTATTTGACTACTTTGAATCAGATAATAGAGATTGTTTTATGCGAAAATCTTCCACACATTAGATCTTAAGATCATGTGGCTATCATCGGGCGGTCATATCGATGCTATAAATGACATACATCCCAAAAAGTGAACATGATTACGGTGAATAATAAACTTGGTTCTTTGATCACTTTTCAAGATGAGTATTATGTGTAATCAAAATTTAATGATTTGATGGTAGGACCCATGATCTAGAGATCTATTATGTTGAAGATTGGGAGACAAAACGATCTTCATCAACAAATCCAAAGCAGTCAACGATTGAAGTATGTTAAACTCGGGTTGAGAAGGAAGAATATTGAGTTGAGGAAGTACCTATCACAAAAAAAAAAAAAGTAACAGGACATTTTCCAAAAGAGATATCATGGGAGAGAAAACTGCCATTCTTAAGTGAAAAGATATTTTAGGAGAGAATATAGGTTATAGAGTTTTGATTAGGTGTAGATAGTGCACAATTTATGGGTAGAGTGGGTTAAAAAGGAGCAATTTATTCCTAAAGGTGTAAAAACACCAAAATTGATAGAAATTAGATGACATTCGTGCTTTTAACAGTACTAGTAAACATGTGTTGCTCTATAAAATTATAAAATAATAATAAGTTTATAAAATGAAAAAGGTATGTGGGTTCTAATATATGGATGAACCTATACATTCAGATCTCAAATCATATGTCATGCGACACTTGATTCCAAGATAGTGCATTTTTTGGGATTGTGTGTGCAATGTCGCATGTCATCTATTAAACAAAAAGTAAATTTTTTTGTTGTCCAAACTTTAGCCAAAGTTCGGGTACTGCCTCACTCATCTATGTTAAGTGTTCATTAGTATGTTTTATGATTTATTGAAAATAAAAAAAGGACTTATTACTATGTTTCATATGTCGTTATTATATATGATTTAATTTTTTTTAAAAATTACTTAAAAAAAATATATATATAACTTATATTGTCAACTATAAATTATGAAAAAAGAAAAAAATAAATAAGTATAATCTTGATAATTCAATTAAATCAAAAACGGATATTTATTTCTTCCCGACTTCAACTTTCTTAAGGATTTTATTGTCTTTATCATCCGCAGTCTCGTATATAATGCTTTAACATATGTACGACCGTGTAAGATTATTTTAGAAAATTATATCTTACACTTTGACTTGAAAGAAATACTCTTTTTCAAGATATTTTTTCATATAAATTTAAAATTTTTTATCTCCATCCTGCATATAATAAAATATAATTCATAAATTTTTATATAAGAAAATATAATAAAATAAAAAATATTACATTCATTTTTAAAAGCATAAGATCTTCCAAGGAAGAATCAATGAGAATCTTTGCTTCATTTTGAAATAATGTGAGTCATATTTTCCCACTCTTATCACCAATTTGTACGTAAAGTGCATAACTACAATGTATATATATTGATAATTAGTTTTGAACTTAAATTACAAACTTAAATAGAATTGATAAGTTTATTTATAATAAAGTTATTACCGTAATGTGTATTCTATATTTTGATTGTTCCATCCAACTTATTTTTCTTTTAAAATAACTTTTGTATTTGCATGTATTGCATGCAGGGTATCAAGGATCCTTATCTTGATGTATGCTTCTAATTGAAGTTTTGCAATAATAGTATAAAATTTAAATATGTAAAAATAAATATTATTTAAAAATAAAATAACAGATAAAATAATCATTCTAAAGAAAAAATTTATAACTTCTAGTGAAGGTTAATACCTCAGATGGTGAAGAGATTTTGCAGTTGACTATTTCGTTAAGTGAAACTTGTTCCACATTTATGAAAATATTATTTGAATTTAATTCAAATGAATTTTTTCTTTTAAGATTGAGACCTATATTGCGCCTGTTTTGTTTTTAATATAAGAATTATTAAGACTTTAAAAAAAAAATTAGAAAAGAAAATTATAATATTATATTACCATTTTTTTATATCTTCAACTTCTGATATGCTTGGATTGATTTGGATTACGATTATTGGTGTTGTAGTAAGAGAAATAACTCCTGATGAATAAAAGATAAATAAATATAAATAATATAGATTGATAATATTTTCATATAATTTGATAGTTGAATTGTTAATATGTGTATTTCAAAATTCATTGGTAGTTCATTTTTTGCCAACTCTTACCATAATATAAATTTAATTTCAATGAACTATTAAGATACAAAAAAAATAAATCACATAATGCAAATTAAAAATAAACATAAAATAAAAGAATTGATATTTGTAATAGAAATTTACCATTCACCAATAATAATAACTTCACGTTTTAATAAATACAACTGTTAATATGTTGAAGCTGATGCAATTTAGAACACATTGGCTCATGTGTTGTTCATTGACATCACTATGATCTATTGTCATAAAACCTATTTGCAGCTTATTGTTCCATGACGTTTAAATTCGAACTTCCTTCTACTTTTTTGTAAAGCTATTGTACCGTCGTCGATTATATTCACGTTTTCGTTTTAACAATCGATAGTATAACCAATTGATGATTGTCTAACTATTTCACTTATAGAATTGATAAAACTCTCATATTTTATTAATATAAGTTCTTTGAGATAATCCCAAAATGCGAATGATACTCTCCTCTTTTGCAAGGCGGGCATGATAGAGTTTCGGAGGTTAGACGATGTCCTCCCTATCTATGAGAGGGTTTCTGGGCAGGGGATAAATATGCAAAAATCGATCGTGTTGGACATTGGTGTTGAGATCGACCCGAGAGTATTTCAAATCTACGCTTTCGCATGCACAAACTCAGGTCTCGTGCGCACGAGATCGAGCTGAATCCAAGTCGACAATTCAGTTTTGAGTCAAAAGTTTCCGTTTTAAGTATAGTTTAATTATGATTCTTTTATTTGTAAAAGTTTAGGTTAGATTAGGGCTTTATTTATATATAAAGACAATTTTTAATTGATTGAATGAGTTTGCATAGAGCGAAATTTAGAGAACTTGCGATGAGTTTTCATTGAAAGAGCGATTCTTCAATTATCCGAGTTTAGGGTTTGATGTCAGACCAATACTTTAGCTAGTGATGTCCATAAACAAATACTTTGATAAATGTTGATGCCAAACACCACCAGAGAAGACGATGGTGCGTCCATGATATCCAGCAATTGGTGCACATGCGTAATGATCAAAACCTTCGATAAATTGAAATTTAATCATTTGTAAAGGATTTTTTTGTGGGTATGTGGAATTTGGGGCCATCATTAACCGTAGTTATGGATCACTACCACCTCCCAGTGGTAAGCTTCTAAAGCTAAAACGTAGTAAAGGTAGGAAAAAAAAAGAGAAAATAACAAAGTAAGATAATTTTCTCAAATTTCTATGGATCGACTCTCCTCGCCAAAATCCCAAGACTATAGCATATGAATAGCTTTTCGCCCAAGAATCCGAACCAAAACTGGTTTCACAGATTTCTATGGCCGTGACATGAGTAGATAGGGCTTTAGAGAGAATAGAAGGGATCAAAGATGAAAGAATCTCTTGAACAGTGATACCTGAAATATCTCAGAGAAAAAGGCAAAAAACAGCTCTAAAACCTCTAGAGAAAAGAAAAAAGAAGAAGAAGCCAACTGCATATTAGTCCATTGATGAAGAACTTGGTGAACTTGATTTCTGGAACTTTGAACCCAGATTTCTGGAACTTTGAACCCAGTTTCAGAGTCACCATTGCACTGAGTCGACATTGAAGACCGTTGGAGAAATGAAAGTTCGCTCTCTGCTACTCTCCTCTACTATCCTTACTTTAATATACTTCTGGCGTTGCCACCAGTCCACAATTTCTTGCTTTATTTGATAGCCTTGGACTTGGCCGCTCTGGCGATATGCTAGAGTCCACTGCTATCATCATACTCTCCTTTTTAGCAATATGTGTAAATTTGGTTTTAGTTTTTAGGAACGATGTGTAAATTTGATAGAAACTATGTTGCTTATATATATATATATATATATATATATATATATAAAGGGAATACCCTCACCCTACTCCAACATCCACATGGAGGTCCATGTGGCCACCCAAATACTGTTTTGGTGCCACATGAAGCTTTCGCAATCTATATAGATCAATTTTTTAAAAAATATGAATTCAAAACTTAATTTTTTAAAAACATGAATTCAAAATTAAGTTTTAAATTAAAAGTCAATTTTGGACCGTGATTCAAAGATCTAGATTTTATCATCCAAAAAATTCATGGTGGAGATGTTTTAGATTTGTCTTTTTCATAAATGATCTAAACAACGCTACGTTGCTCCATGTGGCACACAAAATATGCTTTGACTGCCACGTGGACACTCATGTGGATGTTAGAGTACCGTGAGGGTACTCCACCTGGACTACCTTCCCCACTAGGATCTTGTAGTTTCATGGATTCACTTATCTTTGGGTGAGAAAGGTGGGATGAAATGGTATCTAGATGTTGGGAAAACCTACGCGATAACCTTTGTACCCTTCCTTCAAATGGATTGTTAAGCATGGGGATTTGCCTAGGGTTGGTGTTGGGTAGGCTGTTTTGGGTAGTTTTGTTGAGTCTGGTTGGGTTTTTTTGGGTTCTGAATTTTTTTTGTGTAGATGTACCCCATTTGATTTGGAATTTACTCTTAGCCGCGCCTGATATGCTCTTGCTTGAAAATCAAATCCATTTATGTTCTTGATTTCGTATTCGATCTGATCAAAGATGAAGATGTAGGCTTTTCATCGATAGCGGAACTCGCCCTTAAATTCTACCAGCGATCTACTCCTGCCATGGAACACACAAGTCCAACCATTAAAATGGGATCAAAGACCCTACCACCAGCTCCATTTACTTTATCTTATAAGTTTCGAACCAACTCTCAAGCCTAAATTCGATCTTCTTCAATTTCTGTTCAGTCACTAGGATCGAATCCCTGTGCCACAGAGCTACATGAGGGTGGAATCAAAGTTCAAAAGAAATGAGATTGTTAGAAACTTTTGGGTCATAAAGTTTAGTAATGGGTGAAATCCCACCTATAGCCATCAATTATAGTCCACCGAGTCTCTTTTTCAAAACCTTATTGCCTTTGAACAGTGCGATGCTAATAGTGCCAATGTGTTCTTGAAGTATGCACAGTTCATGGATTTAATGATCAATATGCCAAAGGACGTGGAACTCCTTCGCATTGAGACCATAACGGCTGGCTACAACTGTGAAATAATTCAAGACAATGACTAATAGAAGGAACAGAAAGCCCACACTGCCACAACTCTCCATCTGAAAAACATATTTCTTATTCCTTGTATAGCTCTGGGTACTATTTTGAAGAAAAGCGCTCGTGTCCTGGCAAAACATCACAAGACTGAGACAACGAAATGTTTAACACTCCTAAGTAACACCTCATCAATCGTTCGAAAATATATAAACTGAGTTGTAAAATAATTTTATATTCTTCAGGAATCAGAATGTTATAGCCTAAGAAATCGAGTCTATGCCTGGCGCTGATTGCATACATACTCAAGATTGCCCGTAGCGACAGTGTGGATATATGGGCTCCTGTCATGGGAAGATGTTTCTCTAACTAAAAGTCTTTTAGTCGGGCTTGAACCCGTAGCCTTGAGATTGCAATATTGTCAACCTTCCATTGCGCTACAGCCCCAAGAACACCTGCAAGCAAAGAATAAATTGGCGCTTTAAGTGTTCACACAGATATATTTCAGGTGCTACCTTCCGCTGAATAGAATGAGCCTTGTGGCCAGTCAAAGATCCAACAGATATTCCAAGCTTTTACAGTTTGAAAGGTTGAAGTGGGTAGGTAGATTTGCTATCAACAATATAAATCTAACTCCATTAGTTTTCATGATTTGTTTATTTTTTAAGATGAACTATACAAGGTGACACCAAACCAGTGTTTTCCGTCTCGTTTTTCTTTTCTTTTCTTTTTTCTTGCGCTTAGCTCCTTGCTAGCGCAATCTGGGTGTAGTTATATTTTGTTTAAAATTACACTTCCACTGATTCAAAAAATAAATAAAATATAAAGAAACGACTCCATTATAGAACTTTGAACACTCCTCATGCTCACTAGGCAACAGGAGTTTGTCCAGAGGGGTGTCATCAATCAAGCATTGGTGAACAAGTATGGATACTAGATGAAAGAGGGAAAAGAAAAACAATCTAGCCAAAAAGTATTGAGAAATCAACGCAGTTGCCAAATTCCTAAATTGTCACCTTCATAGTTTATGAAATATATAGAACCAGTAGATTTTCTTTTTTCTAGTTTAATGGCTAAAGTTCACTACTTGTGTTATCAAATTTAATGTGTGTTTGTATAATTTTTTAATGTTTTATGAGGTTTGGTTCCAATGCCATATTATTTGCAGGTAGACAGAATAAGAAGAGTTCTTTTTTTTTAATCCTTTTTTTTTTTTTTGCAAAATAGGTATGGTAAGTGTTCTATGGTTCTTATATTAATATGATATGGGCAATCTCCCATAATGATATATAACATAACATTGAGACCTCTTGAAAGACAAAAATACCAATTAGTTGAAAGAGATGACAAGTAATACAACTACAAAGAAGGGTGAAAAATGTCCCCAAAAAATAATAAACTCCTACTTATCTTAACAAGCATGTCACTGACACCGATGATCTATGTACACATATTGCAAGTCCAATCGGATTTTTTTGTTTTTTTGTTTTGTTTCAGGCTACACATTTCCATTACCATAAGATTTAATGGCTATAGTAGCTGCATAGACATTCTAGTGTGCTTAATTAACATACACATGGAATCCAGTTTAACCCATCACAGATTACCTATGTTGGTTTGGCTTATGTTCCATGGAGCAGTTTTCAGAAATGGTCAGAAAGTACAAGCAACTAACTAGTGTAATTTAATACATATAGTAAGTGGCACTGCTTGTAGATGTCATTTGATGTTGAATGGGTCATTTCAGATTCCTTTTATCCAACCAAAGTAGCCCCTGTTGTAGGCAATTCGGAATTTTTTAAGTATAGTAATTTAATACATTCGGCATTTAAGTACTGAATTCAGAATTTTTTAATTACACAAAATTGCAGTAGTTCAGTCTTCATTTAGTACAGTATCTACTATGTTGCAATAGAGGATAAGAGGATTCTATGGGTATTATACAATAACTCAGTTTTCTTTTAGTCCAATATTTAATATGGTCCTATCAATATCCAATTATTGTAGTTTTTACACTTTGGAAGTGTCTCTTGGATGCTTTGCAGGCATTTCCATAACTTCACATATGAACGTTGCTTCCTCTAGATCTGCATTCTTGTTCACTTTATATCAGACTTCCCAATAGTTCCCTAAATGTTTAACAAACTGTTCCGCATCACTTCCCCAATTTGCATTTCCCCTACTTTAGTTTTTGCAAATTTCCAGCTTTTATTTCCTATTTCTTTTCAAAATTCATTTCTTACCCTGGAAAATATGGTTCCTATCTCATTGAGGAATCATAGAAGTCTTGTTTGGAGGTGTGAAGTAGTTATCAATCACTCTGGGGTAAGATTATTCTAATTTTGGCGACATTTGGAAAGTGACTGAAAATAATATCTATATATGGATTCATAGCATCTGTTGTTGAGGAAATGGGAAGAATTCCAAGGAACATCATTTGGAGTCAAGTTGTCATGAGAAAAGAGGGCATATATTTTTGGAATATTGTGTATAAGCCTTTTGGAGAGAAGAATAGGGACCAGAGGTTTGTAACCTTGATTGGTAATTGCTCGAGTCGCAGCTATGGAGAGTTATATATGTAAAGGGAGAGATCTAGTTGGGATTCTTAGGCATGATAAGTGACACCTTCCACAACTTAATAGCTCGAAGTTAGCGGGCAAATAAGATTTGGAAAGGCTGGAAATCAATATTTAATTTCAAGATATTTTACTAGATTTATACAGCAAACTTTTTTTTTTGGCTGGATGCCCCAGTTTGATGAGGTTCCTCTTGCATCTCTTATCTGACTTATATAGGAGGACTCAGTCACTTGTACACTCTTACCTAAAAAATTTTGGTGACTAAACGGTGTGTACTGTGAGATGCTAGATTAAGAGGTATCCATCGCTCCAAGAGCAGTCCAGTATATAAGTTGATCTCTTACTTGAGGATGTGGATGCTTTGAGAAATTAAAAAAATAAAGGTATTGCTAAAGTTTCCCATACACTCTTAACCTCTAGAGTGCTTACTTGGTCCGTGCTTGCATTCGAGGCATATGAGAGATGCACTGCTACAATTTAGCTAAATCCCTATGGTCTAATTTAGGGTGGGACTAAATGGGTGTAATGAAGAGATCTCCAGAAATAATTTGGAGCAAAGGAGATTCATTTCAACCAGATGGTTGTGAAGATGGAGGCTACTCCTAGTGTTAGAATATACCCACATTGCCCGTGGGCTTGGAGGTCCTGAGCTATATATAATTTGGGCACTCCTCAACTTACAAGCCGGTTTTGTGAGGTTGAGTTAGGCCCATGAAATTCTACATGGTATCAGAGCAGGTATTTCTCCACTCCACGCCACCCAATTTAATTGTCCACGTGATTTGGCTTGGCTCAATCCCGCCAACGTGTGCGGGGGCGTGTTAGAATAGTCTCACATTGCCTGTGGGCCTGGAGGTCTTGGGCTATATATAATTTGGGCACTCCTCAACTTACAAGCCAGTTTTGTGAGGTTGAGTTAGGCCCGTTGGATTTCTACACCTAACACAGGCATCCTTTAAGTGTGAGTAGGTGCAAAAATTTCTCTCTTCTCCTATGGTGTAGGAAACATCATTCCGCGGCAAATTTAATTGCTAATAAACTATCCAATTTTGTAATTGACACCATGTGCCAGGTGTTACTACTCCTTTTCCAGTCCTAGATTTTTTTATTTTATATTTGCATATGACTATTAATTTATTAAAATTTATTTCACTTATAACAAACGGATAGAAAGTACCGAGCAAAGATTCAAAAATGGGTAAAGAACTCCAGGTCTAACATGAAACTAGATCCACACAAAGGTCTCTAAGATGAAGAACTCATTGATTAATAAGTTCATGAAATATTTATGATGCATTTTATAAATTTACACCCCCAAAAAGGTGTTTGCTTCAATATGATATTTTGTTTCGATGAATAAAATATCATATTGAAGCAATATGAATAAAATAGTTGGAATACACTGAAACCTTTAGAAGGTCAAGATAAATTTATGATGCCTATTACAAACTGCGAAAGCTGTTGCTTGATTAATAAGCACAAGTTGTCCTTTTATATTTGTCTGTTGTTACATTGGCCTTGCTAGTGTTGGCAGATTGTTTTGTTATGTATGTTTGTTGACAATTATGTTAGGCAAGCTAGGAGAGATCTATTAAAATTTGATGCCCTCTTTATCTTTGAAACTATTTTAGGTTTTTTTGCTTGCCACCTTCCAAATGGTGTTGGGGAATTCCCATGAGTATGGTTGTTTGAAAAAAATATATCTATTTCTCATCTGTTGGAAAGACAAACACAAAGCATAAAACATATATAAAACAAATTCCTGAAATAAAGGAATTCATGAGTCCTAGTATAGAATAGATGAATGCTGGTATGAATCATTCACAATATCAACAAAGTTTGTATACATATCTCATTTCTTTAGGAGTAATTTCCCATAGTATTTTTTGTTCTCAATTCCCACTTTTTCCCTTCTCATACTTCCTAGTTCAGGCTATTTCTCTCTCTAATCTTCAAGAAGCTTTGGATATCTGAATCACAAGATCTGGATCGATCAGCAAACTTGTTAGATATTTAAAAGTTTATTAAACTCATCTTTTTTCAAGAGGTGTGTCTTTTCAATTAAGGTGTCTTTTCTCAAGAGGTGTGTCTTTTCAATTGAGGTGTCTTTCCAAAATGGTGTGTCTTTTCTGAAGGGATGCGTATAGCATCTTTTCATAGGAAAAAAGTGCATTAACACACCACTTGATTTCTATTTAAGGAATTTAAAATCATTGTTTTAGACATCATAATAGAGTCTTCTTTCTTCTCTTTTGTTATGTGTTTAAAGGTCTTTATCAGAGCGTTCTTGCAATATTTGGTGCTCGGATAGCGTGATCGAATTCGCCAAATCCTTCACAAAAATACACAACCAATTCGTTGTATTCTGGAACCAGTTTGCCGATAACCTTTGTTGAAGTGGTGGGAGCAAATATTGGTTTAAAGACAACAATATTTCTCGTGCCTCGGATTGGTTCTCTGTATTATTTCGGATCAATATTTTAATTTTGTCAACAATTTTAAACCAATATTTATATTAGCAAGTTTGAATTTTGGAGAAGTAGCTACAGACAATTTTAGGAGATGATGATAATGCGATGAGAATACAATGCACTCCTCGAATTCAAAGAGGTATGCTTACTTTTAATATCCTTTGAAATTTTGATTTTGAGGCTGATTTAATGTCACTTGTCGACATATTATCGGCATCGTTTGATGGCTGGCCGCTAGAATGACTGACTGGATCATCACAAGCGATGAGACTTAACGAAGGCATAATTTTTCTTGTAATACTGCCCTCTTAGAAAAAGTAGTCTTCCTCTTAATTTATCACATTTTGTTGTATCTGGTCCTCTTGATTTAATACGGTTAGATATTTGGGCATCGTAGCACTATTCAACTAATGGTTCCAAGTATTATATTCTGTTTTGGATGAATCCAAAGTACTCATGATTCTTTCCCGCGCATTCGATTTCTTCACTAAATTTAAATTGCATGTTGAAATTTTCTTCCTGCATAATATTAAATTTCTACAAGCGTTTGAAGTGTTTAGAGCTCAAATCTATTTGATAAATAGATTCTCAATCAAATTGTTCAGTCATGTATCGCCTTATGAGAAACTCATTGGCAGAACTCCACATGATTCTACTTTGTGTTCTTTTGGACGTTCATGTTCCCGTATTTAGGGTCATATAACAAAGTTAAAGTTGTTCGGTTCAAACAATGTCTTTGTAGGGTACTCTCTTCACCATCAAGGATACCGGTGTCTTGACATCAATATTATGTGTATCTACTTGTTTCTATGAAGTCATCTTAACCCGTGTGCTTGTATCCACTTAACCACTCACACTTGGTTTTACCGACCACCAATTTTTATATGATATTTGCATTGTGTGTTTGTGAGAGTTTGAAATTATATTTTAATTTTTATGAGTGCCTTCACTATGAAGGAGACGATTCACTTTGATTTGACACTGTTTCGGGTGGGAATGTCACCTGTTTCAAGGAGACGATTTAACCAGTTAGATCGGCATAGGGAACATTCATGATATAGTTCTTCCAAATCATTTTATTTGACTATATAAAAGAAACATCTAGTTTCTATTGTAACTTCTTAATTTAGTTATAGGTGTCTCTTCATCCAAGGGTTTTGAATTGATTTGGGCGCTAATTTTGTTTCTTTTTTATTTATCTATTCCTCACTAATGGCGAATGTTTCTCTAATCCTTTTATGGGAATCTGCAATGTGTGAGTATGTAGTGTGTACGCACACATCCGCACGTACATGTGTTAGGTACGTGTGGGAACATCACACAAACTTGTGCACATGGTGTAAGTCACGTATAAGAGATACTTTATTATTATCATTTTTGTATGATGTGTGCGTACATAATTGTGTACTTGTACATACTTGTTATAAAATTGTTTCCTTTCAATGATGGAGATTGACAATCCAAGTGACAGAGAAAATGATTGAGTGGGCTAAGTTCACATGATCATGATTTATGGAACACTTTTAGTTTCTCATTACTATTCCTAGGGGGGTTGTCTCATGGAGGAATCAATTCATTGAAAAAATTATTTATTTATTTATTTTTATTATTTTCAAAAGTGACATAATTTTATTTTTTGCCAAGATGAACTTTGGCACCCATGCATTAGATGTGATTATGTTTGTGAAGCTTTATTGCAATGATTAATAATCCTTTAACACAATTGTGTAGCCACAAAATGGTCGATTTAGTGGACATAGATATATGTCCTATGATTGATCAGTTGATCATACCTCAATCATATAGGACTTGAGTGCCCTTGATCGAGTGGGCATGGCTTAGAATCATTATCAATGATTTGGCCATAAACTTTTGGCAACATCGACTTGATCCTCTCTACATGATCTTAGCAATCTTTTCATAACATCTTTGAAAGGTAATGGGTTTGGATTTGATATTCTAAATCATTTGAAGATGATATTTCTCGAACGAAGGAATGACTGATTGAAAATCAAAATCAAATGATTTTCCATTAATAAAGAGAGTCATGATCTTACAAGAGATGTTAAGATGCAACTATAAATTTGACTTAGTATGTTGCTTGTATGTAATATAGGTAGAGAAATGAAGTGACTTAAGGGTCCATTGGTAGACGTACCAATAAAGATTAAGTCATAATTTCTACAATTTTCTATAAAACTTATTTTCTTGTCAATTCATAAGAAAATAAATGATTTGTGGATCCAGACGAAAATGTTTGAAGAAGCGCTTTATGTGTTGATAATTGCAATTATAAATAATTATGAAAAGTATTAATCTATAAAAATCGGGATGAGATTAAAGTCATTTACCCAAATAGTCACTTACGATGGGAACCCTACCTAATATTTGTTTGGTCAATGTTTAGGTCCAAAGGGAAGAACAAGTCGTAAATCTATGACAGACAAAGGGGCACTATATTGATGAAAATTAAATTTTCATAAACATCCCAGAAAGGGTACTATTTTACCTGTAATGGATACAAGGAAGTTGAACATTGCTCTTAATAGATGCTATAACACTATGTGTTGAGATGTTAAAGTTACAGGGGCATCTCTTATAGGTCAACCTATATAAGTGTGAGGGTGGAACCGCTTTCAATGAGACATCACTTTATCTCATAAACACTTATGAAAACCACTAAATGTGCTAACCAATTTATTGAACACTAAATATATGAAATATATGTGTGGAATAGTTTCGATTTATCGTATAAGATTGTTAGTTTAAGACTTAGTTTCACTAAAAATCTTGGCAAACTTTGAGTTATTTCCACTAAAGTGAAAATTCAAGTCTGTAAGACATTTTCATTTATACATATATTTCAGGCTTTGCTCTGATTTCAAAATTTTAAATAGTAGGGGATTGTTGAATATTTAAACTTTTAAATAGTGGGGGATTGTTAGATATTTAAAAGTTTATTAAACTTGTCTTTTCCCAAGAGGTGTCTTTTCAATTGAGGTGTCTTTTCAAAGTGGTATGTCTTTTCAAAAGAAGTGTCTTTCCAAAGTAGTGTGTCTTTTTCGAAAGGATGCGTGTAGCACCTTTTCATAGGAAAATGGTGTATTAACATACCACTTGATTTCTATTTAAGGAATCTAAAATCATTGTTTTAGACATCATAATAGAGTCTTCTTTCCTCTCTCTTGTTATGTGTTTAAAGGTCTTTGTCAGAGCGTTCTTGCAATATTTGGTGTTCGGATAGCGTGATCGGATTCGCCAAATCCTTCATAAGAATACACAACCGGTTCGTTGTATCCTGGAATCAGTTTGTCGGTAACCTATTGGTGACCACTTTGTCAAAGTAGTGGGGCCAAATATTGATTTAAAGACAACGATATTTCTTGTGCTTCGAATCGATTCCCTGTATTATTTCGAATTAATATTTCAATTTTTCCAACAAAACTTCTATATCAGAGATATTTGGTGTTGATCTAGGGAGTCCATGCATCATGTAGCATGCAGTACACAGGACCAATTTCAACTTATCACGGTGCACTAATATATGTTGCAAGCGGTTCTCCCCCACATGCAATAGGCAATACAGAATTGGATAGATGGCATGAGCCATTGATGGGTTATTCAGAATTCAGATTCCTTTTACACATGGAATGAATGACACACCTTGTAGATGGTATGTGGCATTTAGTTGATCATTTTGGAGTCCTTTTCCTAGATTAATAATGCAATAGTTCTAATTTCTATTCAATACAATACCCGCTATGGTGGTATATAGAACTAGAGGAGTCTATTTGTATATATAATACAATAATACAATTTTCTTATTTTATAATATTAACTATATATGCTCCTATACAAAATAATTCTTTTACAGTTGAATTTTTTATATATTTCCATATCACTTCTTATGAATTTCTTGTTTGCTTATATAAACATTTCCCAAGAGTTTCTTAACTGTTTCCCAATGTATATCGCAAATGATTCCCCTTCACTTCGTCGTTTCCTATTTCCCTGTGGGTTTTGTCACTCTGTTTCTCTCTTCTGTTTTCTGCTTTTGCAAATTCGTGATGGAATGGTTGTAGGAAGCGTGGAGGAATTGCTCCCCACTGTAAAGTAACATCATCCTAGATAAGATAACTTTTACCAAATGACCAAGTAGAATACCTATATATAAAATATCAGCATTTGTTGTTGAGGAGCTATGAAGGATCCAAAGAATTTTATTTGGAATCAAGCAATCCCGACTTAAAAAAAAAAGTACAATTATACATATTTGAAAGGAAATTTTGTATAAATCTAAAGGTCGATTGAACTAGGGATCCAAATTGCAAAACATTAATGTGGTAACTACGTGAATGCGATGATTAATTGCTTGTCGAAGTTAAATTGAATTAAATTAAATAATAAATTTGAAATATAGCGAATACTTTAGAAGTTTGTAGTTCTTCAGGTGAAAAGATCACGTTCGGTTCGGGAAGGGTTCAGCCTTGCGCTAGATCCGTTAGAATAGTGATGCGGATCAACCCTAGAGATATGGAATCTCTGGTTTTATGATTATTTTGATATGGCTGGGCTTAATAGTCTGATGGAAGCTACGGTTGTTGAATCGGATCGATTCAATGGCTTCGGGAAAAACTAGGGTTTTAGGATTTCGGGTTTTAGAGAGATATGACAGATTTATGGTTTTAGATTTAAAGCAGGGAAGATAGATTAAAAGGGATGAAATAGAAGAGGATCAATTGTGGGCTTCACACCCTTGGCTTCACACCAAACCCTTATCGGGAAACGAAGATTCACTCTCCGACAATGCTCATCTCAAGCAAGGAAGCAAAACCTCTTTTCATTAATCAAAAATTAATTACAATGTTTTTCTTAAGAACCTTATATAGAAGGTCTTATAATAAAAGAAAACTTTAAAACAAATACTAAATAAAAGACAAATAAGCGCCTAAAACTCAAGTTCGAAATTAATTAAAATTACTCTGCGCGATTTCGATCGATTGAAAGTGAGACTCGATCTATCTAAATTAAAATTCGATCGATCGAATTTACACTCGATTGATCGAAACATATATATATATATATCAATATATCGTTGTTAGAATTCGATCGATCGAACTGGGGTCGATTGATTGAAATATATATATATATATATATGTCACTCCAGAACTAGTGTTTTTTGTCGACATAGTTCGATCGATCGATCGAGGATTTCGATCTATCTAATATGAAATTTGATCGATCGAATTTGTAGTGTTCCTCCAAATCGCTAAAATTTCATCTTTCGCCTAATTCTGATTTTCATTTTGCTTCTTTCGACATCGGTACATGCAAAAAGGTCCATATCCGATGTCTACGATGTCGGCGTCCCCGTCAATTCTCCTGGACCGAAAAGGCTTCATCACCGATGAAGCGGCGTCGTGATAACGATCAGGCATGTCGAGGTCCAGGTGTCGCACCTCGTCTTCAGCTAGCCATGAGTTCTCGGAGTCCGGCTTTCCCAACCACTTGACCAAGTACTTTTGAAATTTCGCATCGACTCCCCCGGACCCGAAGGAATTCATCCCTGATAAAGTGTGATCGTGATATCGATCGGGAATACGAGAACTCAAGCGACGAACTCTCTCATGATTGGCCCATGCATTCTCAGTAGCCGACTTGCCAACCCTCTACATCTCATAGACTAGAAATTTTCGATCGCAGGTGAATATCACAAGATTATCCCAGATTTCCTCAATTATATCTTTTCTCTGCCTGCTTTGATAAGGAAGGGGTATTTGTTGCAAAGTTGGGATGAGGTTATAACTAGGGGTTGTTTGGAACGGGTTGCAAGGAGGTAGGGTTGAGCTCAAAGAAGAAATTAGGTTCTCCACATTGAATGTAGAGCTGACCCCAATATCTGGAAGAAGCTAAAGATTGCATGCACTAGGACCATTCCTTGCCACAATTTCAAAAGGTTTAGCGCCGTGAGTCTGGGGATCCTTTACGACTCCCGATGGGAATCGTTCAGGTCCAATCCGAACCATTGCATGATCATTCAATTGAAATTTCATAAAAGCCTTAGGTAACTGCATCGATATTTTGAGAGTTTCATTGCATAAATTAATTTTAAACTTAATTTCGGCATGCAATGCGGAATGTGACTCAAAAGATGACTTACAATAAGACTTGGAATGTATAGCAATATGCAATATGAGACTATGATGTGCATGCGACACTAACGACTCATGTGTGATCAAATCAAGTGGCACTATTGGCTCATGTGGACTCGACTCAACGGATTTCAATGACTCATTGGTAGGTGAAGTGATTGGCTCATGTGTACTTGGCTCGACCAACTTCAAAGACTCAAGTGCACTCGACTCGATGAACTCGTGCGTACTCGTGTCAACCAAAATCAAAGACTCTGGGGTACTCGATCAATTGGCACTAATGATTTTTGCGTACCCAGTTCGATGGACTCACGTGTACTCGACCCAACATCACTATCCACAAGGGAGATAGAAGTCTTTTTAACACAAACGAGACTTTCGTCAGCTTCTTCCAACTCCTCGTCGCTTATCATGGTTCTAGGGTCATACACTTCCTCTTCTACTTTCATATTTTCTAGCTCCTTAGAACTTTCGCTTTTAGTCAATTAATTCGGAGTGGAAAGTTTTATGAAGCATTGGCAAGCAAAGTATCTGAATCCTTGACACTTAAGACAATCGGGACACTTATTTGTCTTGGTTCTCAAACTCCGTAGAAGGTGACGGTGTGTCAAAGGA
Organism: Chloranthus sessilifolius; assembly: GCA_021018995.1. NCBI lineage: Eukaryota > Viridiplantae > Streptophyta > Magnoliopsida > Chloranthales > Chloranthaceae > Chloranthus > Chloranthus sessilifolius. The sequence continues at coordinate 106,120,846 of CM037592.1, forward strand.
ACATACTTTTCAATAAGTGTCACCTTCATATCCTCTTATGTAGAAATGAGTTTAATCTGACGAAAGTCAATATGGAGTTCTATATGAATCCAAAAAATTTTGGCATTTCCCTTAAACTTTGTTGTCACTAGTCTAATTTTGTACTAATCTGGTACGCCATACCAATCAAAGTACTCCTCTACACTAGACAACCACTCCACGAAGGTTCTAGGATCCGTCGTACCCTCAAAATCTGGGACCTCATTCCAAATAGAGTTTAGAAACTTTTCAGTAGGGTCGTATTCCGGTTCATGATGATAAGGATATCCCCGAACTCTAATCTCATCACGACTTTTGGAGCTTTGCCAAGAATGTGGAGTGTAGTGGTTCCCTCGTTCGGCTAGCGTCCTTTCATAACGGGTAACGGATTTATGGTGACGTGCAAGTGACTCATTCATGATGTTTATCACAAGCACAACTCAGACACAATTCTATGGACCACACTACAGTTGAGGAATTTTAACAAGCACATGACATGCACACAAATGAAGACACAAATGACATGGCATCAAAGACATCGAAATAACATACACATGTGACTCAAAATGAAGGACTTTTGTCGAACACAAGATGTGCGCAGTGATGAATACAAATGACATAAGATTTCATTAAATTAAAATGACATGCACATATGAACCAACAATGAATAGAGACTTTTATCAAACACTAGATGTGCACAAATAAAAACTGAAAGAAGATGCTACATGTCATAACGCGTTTTGGAAAAGTCCTGACCCTGGGCTATATGTGATTGCGGACGCTACATGTCATGACGCGTTTTGCGTGGGGACTTAAGCCCATGCCAAAAAGAAAATCGGGGCAGGGACCTAAGCCCATAATCGGACAATATTGTGGCATGTGGGTCTGGGTCTTCACAAAATGGTATCATAGCCGAGGACGGCTCTTCTATAAGGTGGGGGGATTGTAATAGTCTCATATCAGATAGGGAAAAGTCCTGACTTTGGGTTATATGTGATTGCATATGCTACATGTCATAACGCATTTTGCGTGGGGACTTAAGCCCATGCCAAAAACAAAACCGGGGCGGGGACCTAAGCCCAAAATTGGATAATATTATGGCATATGAGTCTTGGTCTTCACAGAAATTAATGTGACATTACTCTAGTTTGCGATTCTTAAGGCATGGAAACAAGACTAGCTTCTATGCTTTCCTGGTTGCAAGTTGCCGAACTATACAATGGAAACGCTCTACAATCAAATGTTTGATTTTGAATTTTTTATAAAATTTAAAGAGAGGGATGTCTCACTCTCCTGCACTTTATTTTGGAGGGTTCTAAAACCAATATTATGCGCATGTTCACTTCATCAATTGGGATGTGTACCACGTCTTTATGGATGAAAAGGAAGGTGGGCGCTCGGTATTTGTGGTCTCAAGGAAATGAGCATGGCCCTACAGGGTAAAATGGTTGTGACGTATGAGAAACGAAGGGGGGGACGTCTGGGTTCAAGTACTGGTTAGTAAAATAAGGCACGAGCAGATATAAATGGGAAATTTGTAATGGCAGAGGGCAGAGAGATCAGCTTGGGGGAAACAAGTGTGCATGGTTAAGGAGTCATTCAAGCTGTTCATCCTATTCGACTACGGCTTGGGGTTCAGAATTAATATATGGGAATATATTTGGTTTGATAATGAAGCACTTTGTGAAAGTTTCAATGACATCTATAGCATTGTCAGGAGCTCAGGATCCACTGTCTTCATGAGTATTTTGAAACATAAGGAGGTTGTTATTGTGTTTGGACATCTTTGTTGAGGTTTTGTTTCCTTGTTTTTTGGGCGTTCTATAGTTATCATTTGTTGGTTTTGGGTCTGTTTCTAGTATCTCACTGCAGCACAGGTATGTAACTCTTTCTCTTATTTAATATGTTTGCATTTTATATATATATATGATATATGTTAATTCGCTCATTCACCTAGCGAATTGAGAATTGAGTGCATTAAACCAGTTCACAATTCAAGTTGGTTTGATTCGGCATGACAAGCGAATTGACTGATTAATGCTAAGTATTATGTTTTAAAATAAAATTTTGAATGCATAAATAGGGGATTTGAAGCTAAGACGCTATAGTTTTTGAGTTTGATAGCTAATCAAGTGGTCATTTGCATTTCTTTTTTTTTTTTTTTTTTTTATCAATATTTGCATTTCCTTTTTTTAAAAAGTAAAAATTTATATTATAAAATTTATTAATACTTTTAAAACTCATCCTACCCCTAGCAAAACAGGTAGCGAGGTGCGAAATTCAAACCCGTATTCGAACCGAGCGAACTAAGTAACTTTGTGCATGATTGATACAACCATGCATATCTACTTTCTAGAGGCCATAACTTTGCACAGCCCAGGCATCCATTTTGCAATTAATGGGTGTTTACAAATATCTACTCAATGGTATTATTTTTAGTTGTTATAGCACTGCTTTCAATGGCTTATTTTTAGCAATGTGATTAAAGGTTATTTAGTAATTATCAGATTGTTAAGAATAGCTTTCCTATGTTTTGTTTGTTTCCAAAGTTTATTAAGATTAGTTTTTAGGCTGTCTTCATAAATACATCATATGCCATTAGTGAGAATCTTTTATTGAAGAAGTTTATGATGTTTCCTCAATCACAAGATAAAAGCACGTCGGACTGCCTTTCATTGCTGACCTGAGAAGATCCAATCCACCGTAGTGTCGTTGTTCATCAGTCACACCAGATCTGAATCATTGCACATTTCATTGTATATCATAGTAGATATATTATGTGATTGCGTTCAAAGTAGATCCGACCACCCATTTCCTTTTCACCATTGAAAAAATGGGTTTGATTGATGATCATTGTAGCATCATCCGTAGTGATGATCACTTATTTATACTTGGTACCACCATCCGATTATTTACTGCTTAATAATAATTGATATCACCATCACCAAGGTGTCGTTAGGCAATCTGGACCGCAGATGGAAGTACCAAACGTGATTCTGGTGGTGTCGCATATAAGATAAGAGTTAGTCTACAATGGGTGTCCACTCATCATGAGTGAACATCGTAGTCCACGTGTCCCTATGACTGAGTGACTTGCACGAACTTCTAATACATAGAAATCTGTGCAAGTCACTCAGTCACAGGGATATGCACTTGTCACTCTTTGGAGCTGAGCTGAGCTGAGCTAGGCACTGTCGTTGAGCAATATGAACGAAAGACCAACAATGGTGATGGAGCAACTTGTCTTTTAATGGAACCTACTTCACCTCTGAGCAACTCATACTTCTCTTGGTACAAATGGGAATCTAAGTCTCCTTTTTCATAGTCCGGTGTACAAGTTGACAACCATATAAAAAGTCATTTTTCATGCTCTCGTTGTGCAAGAAAGGAGTGCCACATACAAGTGGAGTGAAAACAAAGGAAGGGGAGTTCCTAGGTTTTCCTCCTCGAAAGCCATATATATATATATATAGAGAGAGAGAGAGAGAGAGATTGAGTTTAGTTAGTGACATTAATCTAAGGGCACACTTTTAGACCATGTGAATATGTGAATGTAATACAACCCAAAAGCATACCGTCAATGGATTTGTACCGTCCAATCCAAGCCTTTTTATATTAATTACTACATTATTCGTATATGAACAATGTTTTCTTATTGAATTGCAATTATCTAATGGATCAAATGCTCTAATGCCTTTTCACGCCATCATTAGTTCAGATTATGCTAAACTATTTGATAATTTAGTTTAAATTATGTTGAATTATTTGATATGCTATAAAAAGTGTGTAAGTATGTCGAATGTGTTTATATAATCAACACATTAACACAAAATATTACAAACTAATTAAGAGTAAATACTCATCCTTCTTTTTTCATTACAGATTCAAAGCACTTTACACTTATCTTGGGATGGACATTTTAGCTAAATTAAAATCCTTATAATCATCACTCTCATGTCATACTCCTCCATTGAACTTAAGGATTTATTGAACAAATATTAAGTTGGATTTCTAACAAAGGTGGTCATCTATATGATTTTGGTCCTATCTCGATAGATGTTTTCTTGGTCAATTCTCTAAAAGGTCCTTTGGTAAACGGTCGGCCAAATTGTTATTGACTCGAATTAAGTTTATCCCAATTATTCCATCCTTGAGTAATTCTCTAACATAACGGTGTCGTAGACTAATATGTCTATTCTTTCCATTATAAATTTTATTGTAAGCTTTTGCTCTTGTAGTCTCACTATCACAATTTATTATAATAGGTGACATTGGCTTTAGCCATATAAGAATTTTCAAGAGTAAATTTTGAAGCAATTCTGCCTCTTTCTCATATATCGTTAAGGCAATAAACTCATATTCTATTGTGAAATGAGTAATATATGTTTGGTTTTTAGATCCCAATGAGAACGCAACACCACCAAGAGTGAATACCCATCCACTCGTTGCTTTGGATTCATCTGAATCTGAATTCTAACTTGTATTACTGTATCCTTCTAAAACATTAGGAAAGCCAGAATAATATAATCCATAATTTACAGTTCCTTTTAAATATCAAAATATACGAGATATAGCATTCCAATGATCATGACATAGATTACTGGTATATCTACTCAAATTTTCAACTACATATGCTAAGTCAGGTCTAGTATAGTGCATTGCATACATCAAACTACCGATTGCTCTAGCATATTCTAACTGATTTACATATTTACCTTTATTATAAATAAGTTTGATGTTAGGATCATATGATGTAGATGCAGATTTACCATCTAAATAATTATATTTCTTGAGAATTTTCTCTATGTAATGAGACTGAGTTAAAGTAAGCTCATTATTATTTCTTATTATTTTGATTCCTAAGATGACATCAATATTACTCATATCTTTCATATCAAAATTGAAAGAGAAAAAATTTGACATCTATTATACTATCTAAATCAGTATCAAATATAAACATATCATTTACATATAAACATATGATAACTCCCTTATTTGTAAAAAATTTACTATAGACACGTATATAAGATTTATTAATTTTGAGACCGTTAGAAACAGTAACACATTCAAAATTTTTATGTCATTATTTAGGAGCTTGTTTTAAACCATAAAGAGATTTAATTAATTTACAAACTTTATGCTCATGTTTGATCATTACAAAACTTTCAGGTTGCTCCATATAAACTTCTTTTTCTAATTCACCATTTAAGAATGCAGTTTTTACATCCATTTGATGAATTTGTAAGTGATAAATAGAAATAAGTGCTATTAAGATCCTAATAGTTAAAATTCTGACTATCGGAGCATAAGTATAAAAAAATTAAATACCTTTCTTTTGTCTAAATCCTTTTGTCACCAGTTTGGCCTTAAATCTATTTATAGTTCTATCAGCTTTTATTTTTCGTTTGAAAATTCATTTACAATCTATAGATTTAGATCCTTCAAGAAGATCAACTAATTTTCATGTTTTATTATCCGTTATAGATTCTATTTTATCATTTATTGATTTTTTCCAAAAGATAGCATCTTGCGATTTCATAGTCTCATCAAATGTTAAAAGGATCATTTTTAATATGAAAAGAAAATATAGTTTCCTTTATTTATTTTGATCTTGTTCCCTCTACTATAAACATATAAAAATCTGAATTAAAATATTTTTCTTTTCGCACTCTTTTACTTTTTCTGAGATCCGTGTTTTCTATATTTTCAGAATTTTCATTAATTATAGGAATAGAAGAAAATTAATGTTAATAAAATTCATTATCCCTAGATTCAATTATACTGTTTTGATCAATTGCACCTTTAGATTCAGTTACTAAAAATCTGTACGCTTTACTGGTTAATAAGTGTCCAATAAATACGCATTCAATGACTCTATTGCCTAATTTGGGTCTTTTAAGATCTGGTAATCTAACCAGTGCTCGACACTCCCACACTTTGAGGTATTTAAGATTTGATTTTCTTCTTCCATAGCTCATAGGGAGTTATACTAGAACTCTTTTGTGACACTTTATTTAAAAGATGACAAGCAGTAAGAAGTGCTTCACCCTATAAGTTTAAATTTAAACTGAAATTTAAAAACATAACATTTACCATTTATATTAAAGTTCGAATTTTTCTTTTTGCTGTACCATTTTGTTGAGGAGTGTAAGGTGCAGTCGTAAGATGTACGACCCCCACATTTTCATAAAATTCACTAAAATCATTTGAAGTGTATTCTCCTCCTCTATCAGATTTTAAAGTTTTAATTTTAAATCACAAATATAAGTATGAATGAGTTCTAAAATTTGAGATTTTCTTTCTACTTTATTGAAAGGTTTTCTAGTGATTTTAGTTTGAACACAAATTTTATATTTTTCATGGATATTTTTCTCGCATATAAGAATTAATTCTAATTCTATCATAGAATTTAAACGATTAACATTCACATGCCCTAAACTATCATGCCATAATAAAAGAGAATCAACAATATAAACGGAAGAAGATATTTCATTGATTACATTCAATTTGAGCATCTCATTACAGGCATATCTTTTCCCCACAAATACATCACCCTTAGTGATTATAACTTTATCTAATTCAAACACTAACTTGAAATCATATTTTTTGAGTAAACGGGTCGAAATCAAATTCTTACGAATCTCAGGAACATTCAGTACATCAGTCAAAGTAAGGGTTTTATCAGAGGTCAATTTAACATTGATTTTTCTTGAACCCTTGACCTATGCAGTTGAAGCATTCCCCATAAAGAGCTCTTGTCTGTTTGTGTCCTCCACATAATTAGCGAAGAAAGATCGATAATTACAAACATGCCTAGTGACATTAGAATCGATCTACCAGTCTTTTTCGTTTCCAATATATTAATTTCGAAAATTATGACTACAAACTTTTTTTGAGTAAATTTCTCCGAACATTTCGCTCGATCCCTATTTCGGCAAATTTCAAAGATATTTCGAATAAATTTGTCACTATATAGATAACCCCAATGTCCCCTTTTACTAATGTGCTTTCAGTGACTTAGAAAATCCATCCACTTGGCACTAAAAACAGAAAAAATCAAAAAAGAAGATTGGACATCGAACCCCCTTGACAATTGCAAAGGCTTTAGAGGGGTGGAAAACAAAGAAGCCGGCTTCACTGCGACTAGAGGGAGGAACACAGGGCAACAGGCAAACTTCTGTTCAAACTTCAAACAAGCATAATACATGGGACGTTTGCAACCAACTATAAGATCTTTTTTTATTTTTTATGACAGGCATCCGGCCTCTTATAGCACACCGGCTAAGTCCCGGAAATGTGCAATACCTACACATCACACATACTAGTTAGTATAAATAAATCCCTACGAGTGGCCAATAAGGGATGGGGTTGAACTCTGAACCTCCATTGCTTGAGGCGTGGTCCAATTATAACATTCAATACACTATTAAACGCCTGTCCGCATCTCTTTGAAAAAAAAATCGCCAATAATTTGTAAAGGTACATTTAAACACCAAATAATGTTTACAGGTTTCCACCATTAATTAAAAATTTTGATCTCATACCATTAAAGTATGATTTATTATTAACATGCTGCGTATATTTATGAGCAATCTAAATTGATAAGGTGACACTCCATCATTAGGAAATGTTTTAGCCAAAGAATTATGCTCATAAGTGGATGTGAATCATGCGATTTGTGAACTTTAACATCAACCATTAAAACTAAAGTACAATAGTTGATAGTAGAGTGCACAGATCGGATGGTTCAAAACTCTCAAAAAATGTGATTTTTTGACCCATTATCTTTCAATTTATGATCTATCACTTTGACGGTGTAGATTACCCACATCTTAAATCATTAATGGCATAAGATAGTCGGTCTCATTTGTAAAATTACTTCATCCGAGCACAAAATGTTTCATGATTCGGATCCCGCTGCTTGGAGAAGATGAATAGATTCGGCGTGTACCAAATCAAAACAATTTCAAACTGTCTCAATCAAAATGAGATGTATTATCAAAAGATGAAAAAATATACAGAATAAAACAAAATAGATAGCTGAGATGAGCTGTTGCTGTTTCTTTTTAACATATTTGAAACCATTAACCCTATTTTTTTTTTGACATATAGGGGATCCCAATATGGGCTTGGACTAATCCAAGCGCAGCGCCGAAGTGCAGCGCCCCCCACCCATGCCTCAGAGTATTTCACGCCCACCACCCAATTAACAGTGAAATCATTAACATTTTCAGTTTAAAAACAGAAGAACATGTTTCAGCGATCACTGATCGCTAATCAATGTTAGAATGTGATGGGTAATCTGGTTTCCTTTTTTTTCTTTCACAAAGAACATGCGATTAGATCAACAGTCTTCTTTTTCACAGCAATCTAGTGATGGGTTTCTCAGTACCAATCTAGTGATCTGGTTTCCATTTTTTCTCAACTGTCTTCTTTTTCACAGCAATCTAGTGATGGATTTCTCAGTACCAATCGCAGATGTAGTCTTCTTTTTCACTGCAAACTGTTGATGGGTTTTACCAACTACGGATCACAGATCTGGAATCACTGATAAAAGAGTTTTTTCAGAAGTATAAATAAATTATAATAATTAAAGATTAATGATGTTCTTTTAAAATTGCAACTCCCATAGATCTGTGAGTCCATGTCTGCATACCCGTGATCCCCTTCAGTAATGACATTATTTTTATATATACATTCCAATATTCTACATTTTTCTAATTTAATTTATACTTTTCTTAATCTTTTAAGTTTTAAAATAATTTTAATTACTTTTAAACTATTTTCCCATTTCATATTGTCACAACAAGATGGCCTGAGACCGCTACGAATTCAAACCTTGGTTTCAATACTTTATGAGTGAGCATTCCAAAAACTACCTTGTCCGCTTATTATCTTCCCCACCACAGTTTAGAATCTAATCAGTCATCAATGGAAAATGGGGATGATGGATCAAACGCCCATTACAAAGAACTACTGCTAATAAATAAATGCTGCCCCCAATCCCTTGTAAAGACCAATGCACCACTATTTTAATTACAACAAAAACTTTACAAATCAACAACCCTCTAAGGCTTAAAAAGAATAAACTATTATGTATTGAGGACATATAAGCCAACAATATCCCCTCTTATGCTCCCCTCCATCCCCAGTTCCCCATACATAAACAAATAGATTATCACAGCCAACACCTTCTCCCATTCCAAGAAAAAACCCCAATTCTAACTTCCCTAAACAATTGTTTCTACTGTTGTGTAAAAGAAAATTAACAAAATAAAAATAGATATATAATACAAATTCCCATTTGATTTAAGTTATCTATAATCATCTATCAATTCTTTCTAACCTAAGTTGAATGTTGTTTAATTAGAAGCTGAGCATAGAGCAGCTCATTCCAAATATCAGGTACGCCAGGGAGGCACCAATGGCTACAATCTTGATATCGCAATGGAGACCGCCGCTCCTCTTCGCTCATCTTCTGTTTACGGTATACGGAAGGGTGGGCATCCTTTCTGTAATCTGTCATTCTAGTAATATTCAAATATGAGATGGGCGTTTTCATGCCCATCATCACCGACTCTAAAATGCTCATTTTCGGCGGATATGGTGCCAAATAGGTTTCATTCTTTATGGGCTGTGTCTCACTATCACATTGTCCACCCGAATTCCACCTACCCCCACTAGAAAAAAAAGAAAAAATGAAGCTTTTATCATTTTTCAAATTCAAAACTTAATGGAGGAGATTACCATATAATATAATAGAGCAAAAGACCCATATGAATTAAATTTTTTTTTTTTGTTAATTACCTGAAATGGGAGGCTGAATAGCCTCTGAAGAAAACAAGGGTCTTCTTAGGGTTTATATTGGTATCTATCCATTTAGCCCATGTTTTCAAAGCTTTCCCAAATGCTACTACCGCATTCAATTGACCATAGATATGGCTACCTTCTTGATAATAATCCTTGCTGCAATTTAATGTTTTTGATGGATTAGAACTCATAATTGGAAAAAACAAAAAATATAGGCATCATTTGATTAATGGTGTAGGTGGAGTACCCTTTAGAAGTTTTATCGTGAGTCCACCAATGCCCTGTGTTGAAAACGATGATGTCCGCATCTTTGTATTTTGAAGATGATGGCTCAATTTTATCGAGGCGAAGAGTCTCCTTCATTGTTCCATTTGTATCTGGTATTTCCCATTCTTGAACAAGGAATGGAGAACGAACGAATTCTACAGAGCAGTTATAATCCTACAAATCAAACAAATTAATTGAAAATGAAAGCTTCTCAAAAGCAAGAAATTGAATTAGAAATACTTTATTTACCAAACATATAATCGAAAACGAAGGCATAGAAAAACCATCCAAGAGAGAATTAGTAAAGAACATACTTTAAATATAAACGAATAGGAACCTTGGGTCCTGAATTCGCTTCTCCCTGATGCTTCAAAAACTTTGCTTTTATCCTTCACTGAGTTCTCTAGAACACAAACTAACGATTCCCACATATTTCTGTTCAGAGAATCGCCAACAAAAACGAGGCGTTTTCCTCTTAGCCTTTGTAACATATCACTCCCATTCAATCTATACATAAATTGTACAAAAATTAATCATTATAGAGCAAACTAAATTTAGAAAAACAAAAAAATTGATTTTTAGTTTAATTTTCACTTTACCTTGGTATACTACAACCCTTTGGTTGCCATCTAAGTTTCTGGTAATCTCCATCAGGTCTACCATTGAGAATACAATTGAAGGGTTGATCGATGTGAACACAAGATCCCTCGTGATACAGTGGATATGACTCATCCTTCACCCATCTTCCATCAAATATATCACAATGTTTGAGAGAATCCAACAGATTTTCTTTTTTCGATTTCGTAACATTCAAAACCTTAGATTTTTCTATTACTCCTTTCAGAGTTTTATTTTTGTTAACAGAAGGATCCATAACACTAACTCCTTTCAGGGTTTCTTTCTTCTTTGGATTCGAAGATTTATTTTTGGGAGACTGATCTATAACTGGAGTTGGAGGAGTTTTCGCTGTGACTCCTTTTACCGTCTCATTCTTTGCCGAAACTTCCTTTTTAGGAAGTTGATCTGAAACCCTAGTGTCCTTAGTTGGCCCATTTCGGAATTGGGTTGTGGTATTGAAGTTGGAGTTTTCTTTAAGAATTTCAGTGGAATTTGGGGAAAAATAAGAGAAAATAGAAGAGAACTGAGATCTAAGTGAAGTGGAACTATTACTACTGAAAAAACGATTATACCAAGGAGAAGAATTTGCAGAAGGATTGATTGCGATAAATACAGTGCATAAAACAAAAGCAAACATGAAAACGTAAGCGAATACCATAGTTCTTCTGGTTTTAAGAACGCCAAAGAGACTCTTCAACTCCATAACTAAATTTCCATTATTTTGCATATCCTTCGTTGGACCCGTCATGAAGGAGTTGCAGGAGGAGAGACCTTCAAAACCCTAAAAGAGGAAGACGAAAACAAGTTGTAGGGGTGTTAGCGGATCGGTTCGGGTCGTTTTTCATGCAAAACTATTTTATGAAACCGAAACCGAACCGATAAAGTACAAAACCGAAACTGAACTTTTCGGTTTCTTGTAAACCACGAAGAATTAGACAGAAAATAATTAGCAGGTATACAGAGAACATTTTTCGTAGATATATACATAAGTATAGCCACAAGAAACTTGTGGATTTTAGCAACCCATCATCATTTGCTAAAATATATACGTTTTACCAGTGATTTTTAATAATAAAAAAAAATTGAAAAAACCAGAGGAAGAAGAAGAGGAGAGGAACATAGAGAGAGAGAGAGAGACAGAGAGAGAGAGTACTAACCTTGGTGGAGAGTGGAGACTGTAGAGAGTGATGGCGCAGCGCCGGAGACGGCCGGCCGACCGTGGGTTTGGAGCAAACGAAAGGAAAGGGCTTTGCAGAAGAGCAAACTGCAATTGCTACTGCTGCTGCTTCTTTAGGTGGTAGAAGAACAAACGATCGTTTTGGGGCTTTTATTATTAGGGCTTTTAAAAGAGCATTTTGTTTGTTTGCAACTTGTTTTAAAAAGACTACTACAATCGATTTCTTATCGGTTCGGTTTTAATTTTTTAACGATAAAATTAAAATCAAACTGATAAATCGATTTTTTATCGGTTTGATCTCAATTTTTAACGTTAAAATCAAAATCAATCCGATACCTATTGGATTTTATTTTTCTAAACCAAAACTTTGCCCTACGATTATAGAGTGAGCATAAATATCAAGTGTTTTGCTTTTTTAATTGCATCATCCGTCGGCTCTTCCATTCGGTAAAGGATCATAATTCACGAGTCACAAATCTACAATACCAATCTATACGTGGTCTCGCCTTCTAAGCCACTCGTTTTGACCCTTCTCTCTCTCTTTTCTCTTATTTTCTTTTTCTTTTTTAATTTAGTCCTTCGGTTTTGGTACGGCCGCAAGGGACTGACTCTCAAGTCATCACCCTCATTTAAACGCTAAATCTTACATCATTGATTTACTTATGATTATGAAAATTCATATCGTCAAATTAATATATAATCAATTGAAGAGATACAGTTCAAAAAACACACTTATTTGAAAGATTCGAACCATTCAATCTCTGTACTCTAATAATAACGGTTGTTTTTTATTTTGATGGGTTATATTAAAGTTTACCGATCAGATGGATTACATCCACTTAAAATCATGAGACTTTAGATGGGACATGTTCCAACGATGGATTGCCACTTTAGCAAAAAATTTATCTTCTATATTGTTTGGCACACAAATTTCAAGGGCACAATTGTAAGATTAGATATTTGCAAGTAAATCAAACCCCTCCTCTAACCTCTATTTATAATGTTCGATGTACCTTTTCAAGGGCGATTGTGACTATTGGTTCCTTGGAATCCGATCGGACTATCCTAAATCAAATAAGAAAGACTTTACAAGCTCCTCGTGATGATGCACACGTACAAAGTATACCTTAAGGCCTCGTTCGGGTGTTTCCTGGTTTTTCCCAGAAAAGCTCAGATTTTGCTCAGATTTTGGACACTCAGATTCCTGACAGATTCTTAGCAAACTCAGATTCCTGGTTTTCACCATATGCATTCTTTAACCACTCAGATTCCTGACAGATTCTTACAAAACTCAAAATCCTTTGTTCTTAAACCACTCAGATTCCTCTCAGAAAATCCTCAGAATAGCTTCAATCAGTGGTTATACTACGACCGTAGAAACGTGATCTTAATCATCGGTTTATGTGCCGTACTCGAATTTCTCTCAAAATTTACGGGCAACCAATCGAGATGGGGCTGAACATATTTGACGGAGTCTTTTTTCGAATTTGATTTAATTACTATTATTTTTAAAATGGGTCCCTAACACTACCATTGCACGATTGTACGGCGTCGTCACCATAAGGAGTCGGAGCTGAGTATGACAACCCTGCGACGGTGACCCTCACCTCGAGAAGAGTCATTTGGGATATGATACACAACCCATATGATTTGCTTACACGAGAAATAATAAAATATGAAAAGAGACAAGCTTCATATTGAGAATTATAAAGAAATCACAGTGACTGCCATACATAAATAACCAAAGTGGATAGGAGAACAATAAACATAAAAAAGCCAAACACTCATTTAAGAAATGAGATCTATGCCACGATTGAAGACTACAATATAAAATCGATAATTCTAAAGATAGATATGAGAAAAGGGGATATCGACTCATACACAATGCAGACTGCGTCATTTTAAGAGTCGTCATCGATTCTGTACAAAGTCGTCATTGGCTCTATACAGAGTCGCCATCAATTATATTAAAAAAAAAAAATGTAATCGATAACGATTCATACCGTCGATGCCGATTCAGATCTTGAAGTCGTTATCGATTACATAAAAAAAAAAAATTAATTAATTAATTTTTTTTTTTTTATGTAATCGATAACGATTCTGTACCGAGTCGATGCCGATTCTGTACTGAGTCGTTATCGATTACATAAAAAAAAAAAAAAAAAAATTTTTTTTATTTTTTTTTATTTTTATGTAATCGATGACGACTCAGTACAGAATCGGGATCGACTCGGTACTGAGTCGTCATCGATTACAGGGCCATGTGAATGCACTGCAAAGGGAATCGGAGCAGAGATGGAGGCAGGTGTTTTTGAATCGAGGCTGGCCCCTACCTATCGCCATGGATGGTTGGGGAAGACGATGCAGTAGCTTCAAAGAAGCTACTGCGTAGCTGGGGAGGACACATAGTTTTGATCAGCTGCATAGATGGATGAAGAGTATACTTCACCAACCCAGATTCTGAGCTCAGAATCTGAGCTAATCCGAGAGGTTTGGTCGGACGACCAAACGTTGTTTTCACTCAGAAAACACTCAGATTCCCGCTTCCCAAAATTGGCTCTCGAACGTGGGCTTTGCTCAGATCTTGCAAAAAAACTCAGAATCTGCCCAGATTCTGAGTATTTTGGGTTACCGAACGAGGCCTAAAAGTTTCATTCGCACATCGCACACGCATATGTATGCGCTAACAAATCGCCGCTATGAGCAATATTTTTACTTTCAATCCAAACAATATAGAAAATAAGTTTTCATATATATAATACGAAATTCTCTTGTAAATTAGAAAGGTGACACTAACTTTTATAATAATTTCAAGTTTTAGTGTGAATAATTTCCCTCCAATACTTTTCAAAATTCAAATTAAGTTTAAATATCACTACAAAAAATAAAATTATTAGCTACCGCAATTAACAAAAAATTATTAAGACTATTAGTGACAATTTTTTTGTTAATAGCAATAGTCTTTGGTTGCTGCTAATAGTCTTATTTTTTATAGTGTATTGACAAAAATATTTTTTCCACATAAAACCCATTAAAGTTAAACAAAAATTTTAAATATAGTGTATAATAAATAAATATTATTAATTTAATAATAATAATAAATATTTATTTGGTTAAAAATCCAACAATACTAACCTTTCATAAGTTAACATTAACATGAGCATCTCTTATATTTAACGGGTATAAATTTTAAACCAGAGACATGATAGCATGAGGCCACTTGCACACAGAATGTAACACACTAGCCTAGCTTATGGATCAGAATTAGCATAACATGAGATGATAAATATTTTATTTTAATTCTAAATTTTCGTTTAAGGATAAATAGAGTTAATTTTTTTAGTTCTATGCCGCATGGAATAATAAATTACCATCCAATGGTAGACATTAGGCGCCCTCCCTAATCCATTAGGCCCGAGCAGAGGTATCCGGTAGAGAGATAAGTTTCTCCAGACAAGCAGAACCACATATGTTTTTGTAAAGTGGCCCCGCCCCACAGCCGCGTGGGTCCGTCCCATTTCTACAACGGTTGTTGCAGCACATGTGTATCTGGATGTCAGGGGGGGTAGGACGCCTACCGACTTCTCTGCTTCTTTGTAAATATATTTACTTCGAATTTTGTTTCTTTGCTAAAACAACTTTTGAGTGGTCATGGAGGTGTGCCCATGAGATTTTGTACAAAAATAAGTTCCTACATGCATATAGACAAATACATAATGTTAATATATTGATGCCAAAATGGTATACCCTCGTCCTTCACAAAAAATAAAAGTTGGTATACCCACGTAAAAGGCAATGATCAAAAATTCGGATTTCGTTTCAATTTTAGTGCACCAAAACTAAAATTTTTGAACCGAAATTTAAATTTCAACCAAGACCTTCAACCCCATACAAAAAAATTGAAATTTTGACTTTTCATTTCAGTTTCGATGAAGACCGAAACCGAAACATTTAGGCCGTCATACAAATTGAATTCACTTGATACAACATCCTTCTAAATCTCTACCATCTGATCCGAATCTGCAAGTGCTTGCAAATGCGCAATTAAAGCAGTATTGGGCACATTAGGACCTAATGATTAGGTGAACGCCAGTTAGCTAATGGGATTGTTTTAAGTCTAATTCCCTAACCATGATGGTTGGGTTGAATTTCGTTCCTATATGCCTTTAACGAACTCCTTATCAAACTTCCGAGCTTGATAAATTTAATGCATTGCTATGTGCGCCCACATCACAAATAGAGAGACTTTTCCACTTTTGAAACCTATGCCATGTGAACACATCATCTAAGCCGTCTAATTTAAAGGCCATGTGTTAAAGATCTTTAACACAGAAAATTGGCACGAAGTATGATCTCTATCATATGATTTAATGCAGTCAAAGGCCATCTTCTTAATCAACACTTGACTGCACGGAATCAGATGATAAAGATCGTGTTTCATGCCGATCTTTTGCATGAAAGATCTTTATTTAGATCATGAACTTTAAATCAAAAGATTAAGATGGTGTTTTCACATGACATAGATTCCCAAAATACGAAGCCTTTTTATTAAGTGGTTTTAAGTGATGTGCGTGAAGTAAAAATAGGTGTGCGGGTAGCAAAACCCTAAATTTATAAAAGGGAACTACAACTTGCACACAAGATTTGTGCCATGGCACTTGCTCAAAATAGAGAGACTTGATGTTTTTGAGATCTGTGCAATGTGAAACAACATCTACGCGCTTTGATTTTAAGGTCAAGTTGTTAAGATCTTTTCTGCCAAAGATTGGCATGAAACATGATCTATATCATCTGATTTGTCCAAATCAACCATTGAACCAACATTGAATAAGATGACAGTCTTTGACTGTATTGAATCAAATGATAGAGATCACATTTCATGCTGATATTTGGTAGGAAACATCTTTACATCATGGCCGTCAAATCAAACGGCTTAGATGGTATTCTACATGACATAGATCCCAAAAATATCAAGTCTTTCTTTTTTAAATGATGGGTCAGGATACAAATCTCGTGTACCAAATGTATCTCCCTTTATAAAATCAATAAATTTATAAAAGGTAGCTACAACTTGCATCCGAGATTTGTACTAAGGCACATGAGTTGAAAATAAATAAAGTTGGGTATTTTGGAGATCTGTGCCACATGGAATACCATCTAAATCGTTTGATTTGAAGGTCATGCTGTAAAGATCTTTTTTGCCAAAGATTGAACGAGACACAATCTCTATTATTTGCTTCATGGTTATAGATTTTGAAATTTTAAAATGAGGATTTGTATCTGGAGTGACATAAAAGGAAAGAGTTCGCATTCTGTCAACCTCAAGAAGAGGTTATAGGTTTCAATCCCACCCATTGTTGCCCATTCTCAAGATCATGGTATCAAAAATTGGCCGATACCGGCATATATCAGCGATACGTATCGATTTTCAGGCAAATCAATACTTATCGGCCTTAATACGTATCAGTATCTCAACTCGATATCAGTATCAACCGATATAATATCAATTTTGGCCAATACCTCTATTTTTTAAGAAAAATAGGCTGATATGCATCGGCATCGGCCAATACATATCGGCCTAGTCGTAACTGTCCTCCATGGACACCTTGCACAGGATATCCGCAAATCGCCAAATGCCAAGATTGAACATGCAATTAATGGCTGATGCCAACTCGAAGTGGAGAAAGAAGAGTTACCAAACTTTAACTAAATGCGACAAGAGATGTCGATTATGAATGCGGCCGTGAGGTCCACCATTCCGTAGACAAAGGGATGATGGGATTTTGTAAAACGCATATAATATTTTCTTTTATATGGTATCACTTCTGGTCACTGAATCCACCGACTTGTTTTCTCTCCATTTTCGTTATATTATACAGTAGAGAATTTTTGGTAGATAATTTTACATGCAGTTTATGTGGCGCGAAGTAATTGGCCTCACACATAATGGGGCTCCAGCACGACAGCCAATTACGGCACCATATAAATTGTCTGTAAAATTGTCTAGCAATATTTTTCGCGCATTTATATTTTCCTTTATCATGGTTTCTTAAACTACCATTTTGCGCTTATGAGCATGACATATAAGGTACAATTTTTACTGTTTTGGAAAGAAAACTTTTTCCCTTAAATAGTTGGTGTTATTTATTCCCAAGCAAATTAATTGAAGTAGAATCCAGTCCGTGGTCAATTGGGACCCGTTACCTTAAACGTTAGGTAAAAGGGTTAAAATTTTGGTTTTCAGATATGTATCGTTCGAGCTCAAAATGGTTATTCAAATAACGAAAAACAAAAGAAAACGAATAAATCCCATGATTTCTTATAACTTAGATATTCATGGAAAAATATAAGAAAATTATTTTACTTTCATATATTTACAGTGTTTTTATCCAAACAGGCCCTTAAGGTGAGCTCTCCTTTGGGTTTCTTATAACTTAGATATTCATGAAAAAATATAAGAATATTATTTTACTTTTATAAGTTAGATATTCATGAAAAAATATAAGAATGATATTTTACTTTCATATATTTATAGTATTTTTATCCAAACAAGCCCTTAAAGTGAACTCTCCTTTAGAGAGGGCTTGCTGAGAGCTATGCCATAAACAGCCAAACTCTAATTTAAAATGAGCTCCCAATGATACTTTTGGCTATTTTTAAAGTAGTCAGTGGGTTCCATGTAACTTTTTTTTTTTTTTTTTTTTGATATAAACATATAAGACAGTCTTAAAAACCAAAGAGCAGATACGTGTACACATATGACTAATAGAATTTAAGCTTCACCTTATAAAAATTAGGGTGACACCAGTATAAAACCCACGGCCTCCTCCCTCACAATAGAGGGGTAGTTACCACCTCGGCTAATGACTTAGGTGGCAACTTGTAACTTTGATTAAATATATTCTGACTTTTACGATTTTATATTAATTGACTTAGGTGGCAAGTTTCCACGTGAGACCGTATTCGTACCCCTTTACATATTAAATGCGTGCAAGAAGACGCGGGGAATATAGAGAAGGGCTCAACTATCGTCATATACGACTTTGGTCGGTGTTCGGAGTCTTTGTATTATTCGGTACGTTCCATCACCGACAGTCGTCGAAACAGTTGACTTCACAATTTTCTACTGGAAAATATCCCGAAATCGACGGCTCCGATTTTTATTCTAACTTTCCAATCTAATATGAAGAGAATCCCACCGAAAACTACCGCACCTGACTCGCGGGTCATTTTTTGAAATATACGCCATCTGAAATTAATATTTCCTTTGTTGTCATAATATCTATTTTATGAGAGATGGAGACGAAAAATAATCCCCAATTCGGAAACAGTCAAAGGTCATCTAGATTCACTTTTTCTCGGATCTGCTCTCATAATGTGTGTATAATGTGTGCCGCATGATACCAATATATGAGCCGGGGGATGATAAGCTCATGGTTGCATATGCTCATCGTGCCACTTAATTTTTTCTCCTTTTTTCTATTATATTTTATATATTTTCGAGGCGCCAAATTAATTGCCCCTGCACCTTTTTTTCTCAAAGGTCCCATTTTATACAATCTACAATTTTTATTTCTCAACTCGAGTTTCATGAGCCTAAATAGTTGACTAATTTGAATCAAACGATGAAGATTATTGTTTGTCCCAATGTTCTTTATAATAGATCTGGCCATCATGCTCCTATCATTAGTCGAATCAAATTTGATTCATGTAACACATATTCCTAAAGCATGAATATAAACATTAGTGTAGATAAATGTTATTCTCGTATTACTTTTTGAGGTGTCAAATACATGAAATCAAAATCCTACCGATTGATTTTAGAAGCATGATCTCAAGATCTAGTTCGTCAAACACTGAGACTAAAAACGATCTCTAGCATATAAATCAAATCAGTCAACTATTTAAGAACATAGAATGCCGGGCTATATCCCACGATTCTCTCTCTCTCCTATCTTTTAGGTGCCTCAACCAAACACCCTATTTCACTCTCCTATTTTTTAGCACCAACACCTAAACTACCCTAGTAAAACTTCTCTTCTCAAAGCATATCTAAGAATGCTCTCTCTCTCTCTCTCTCTCTCTCTCTCTCTCTCTCTCTCTCTCTCTCCATTTTTCTCAAATGTCATTTTGCATATCATTCTTGAGACACTTGATTAGCCCATTGAAATATTAGAAAATAAAATAATTCTCGAAATTCTTACAACCTCACGAAGCATAGGAATTCATCATATTTATAAATTCAAATCTGTAATTTTCCTACTATTTTATTAAAACATACCCTAAAAGTTAAAGATTGGACTTAGCCTAGTTAATATGGCCTGCCTAAGCCCTAAAATACATTAGGCGATTGTGTTGAAATTTAAATATCTTAAAAAATAATTGTTTTGTAATTTTTCTTTTGTTTATAATTTATTAATAATGAGTTAATGCTATTTTTATTCTTTACAATTTTAATATATTTTTCATTTATTTTTGCTCTTCTATTTCGATATTTTTTTTTGTTTCATATGTGACTTTGAATAGTTCAATTCATAAAGATCCCAGTTTATATATTAAACTACTCTCCATGTTGCCCAAAAATCACACTTTATTAAAGATTTGAATTATTTGATCTATGCATTTTAAAATGAAGGATTGTTTGCATTTTATAATTTTTAAAGGTAGAAATTAATCTGCACCAATAAAAAACCTCTAATATGTATGCCTTTTTGGCTAAGAATTTGTCAACTTATAATTGAACTGCTTAGGCTGATCAAATATGTGAGCCACCTGATGAACAGGTGCACGATCATGCCACAATCTGCTTCAAGGCAGTCATATGAGTGGCGCTCAGTGTTTGAAATTTATAAAAGATTTGAGAAAATGGATTTGCACTTGTATCCTGATGGATTGCGTATCATGTTGCACATGATCGCGAGTTTGCCCAAATCTCGGATGGGTTAAAATCCGAACCGTCCATTCAATGTTTCAAATCTCGGATGGGTAAAGTCAGTGATTACACACATTTTGATGGCTACAATCAGCTGCTAAGGATCTAAGCTTTTGGTTTTCTGCATATATTTTTAGTGGGTGCTGTTATTTTTTACCCCAAGATTCTTCTTTTTCAACTCAAGTTTCATGTGATTAATATGTTGATTGTTTTGGATCGGATGGTGGGGATTTTTGTTTATCCCAATCTTCGACACAATATGTTTGGAGATCATGGGCCTATCATCAAATGCTCAGATTTTAATTTCATGTGGCACACATCTCGAAAAGTAATTTGAAAATCACATTTGATGTATGCATTTATGACTATGTTCATTTTTTGGATTTGCACCATGTGGAATGAAATTTGACCATTTGATGACAGACCACATGATCTCAAGATTTATTGTGCCAGAGATTGGGATGAAAAATGACTGTCATCATCTGATTTAAAATAGTCAATAATTTAAGCATGTGAAACCCGGGTTGAGAAGGAAGAATCTTGAGTTATAAACGAGGGTATCATTTTTTATGATCATCAAACACCGACGGCTAATTAGAGACTTCTATGAGCTTTTTATTACTTATTCACATAACTGATCAACCCTTTTGTGATTTGTGTGATCCCTTGCAAGTTTTGTTGGTCCACCACATGCTAGTAGATATTTTTATTTATTTTTAGGATGGCATAAGGCATAGATATCTTAGATGTAGTGGCTATACAAACTTGCAAGTAGAGGATTCATTTTTGGCGCAACACACTAGAGGGGACTCGCATAAAGGGTGAGAGCAAGCCTGGATATTGGAACCCACGACTTGTACTTCCACTGGGGAAGAGGATACCAATTGAGCTATTGCGCAACCAGTGCATGCTAGTAGAACGTTGAACATACCGTAGCTAAACCCAGAAGTGGGTCCTACCAAATACTAATCCATAACTTATGAGTTAATTTAGGTTGTGTTTGGTATTGCTCTTTGGACGCAAAGAGCAGCTCCCTTAAAAGAGTAGCCTTAAATTACTCTTTTAAAAAGACCCAAATTCAATTCTTCCACTCTACAAGAAATAAGAGCACTTATAATCAAACACAGTTCCATACTAAAGTACTCTGTGTCAGAGCATAGAGCTGCTCCATGCCTCCAACTATCAATTCCTAACAGGGTATCAAAAATCAGCCGATACCGATACGTATCGGCTATACGTTTCGGTTTCTCGACAAACCGATATGTTATCTGATACTGTATTGGCCGTTACGGGCCTGTATCGGCCGATACATATTGGGTATCAGCCAATACATCTCGGTTTTGGTTGAGACGTAGATTTTTTTTTATTTTTTTTTTTAAAGGCCGATACGTATCGGTATCGATCGAGTTGTATCGGTTCTCGGCAAACCGATACTCAAGACCAATACCAATTTTGATAGCTTGATCCCAAACACAGCCATAAAGTGCCCAACTAGAGTGAATCGCTGTCTGGCTCCTAACGTTTGATCATTCGGAGAGACCATAGAAGGCCGCAAAGGTGGAGTGTTAGGGTAGGGAAGTCAACGGTACTGACCTGATCAGACGGGAGAAGGCTATATGCCCGACCCGATCCAAAAAACCTGCCGAATTCAAAATTGTATATAATTCTTTTATATCATATATAAAATATTAGGTGGGTCAACCCAATCTTGCTGATTTTGGCTCAACCTTTTGAACCAACCCAACTTTTGGTTCAATGCTTATGTGCCCAACCTGTTTTGAAAATTGGTTGGGTGTGTCAGGTAACGAACCCACCCAACCATGGACCGCAAGCCAAAAAGTGGACAAATACAACCCAAGATAAGCAACATATATCAAAGTGATTGTCCACCTAGGAACCCTAGTCTCAACTAATGGAGCTACGCATAAAACAATGAAAAAAAATCAAAATATTTTGGTTTTGGTTTCAAAAACAAAAACCGAATTGACCACCTAGGAACCCTAGTCTCAACTAATGGAGCTACGCATAAAACAACAAAAAAAAAATCAAAATATTTTGGTTTTGGTTTCGAAAACAAAAACCGGAGCTACGCATAAAACAACAAAAAAAAATTCAAAATATTTTGGTTTTGGTTTCAAAAACAAAAACCGAATTGACCACCTAGGAACCCTAGTCTCAACTAATGGAGCTACGCATAAAACAACAAAAAAAAATCAAAATATTTTGGTTTTGGTTTCAAAAACAAAAATCGAATTGAAACCGATTCATTTCAATTCGGTTTTGATTTCAATTTGGAGTGTACCGAACCAAATACCAAAAAACTTGGTACTAGTTTGGTTATACACCGAACTTGCATCCATATGCACTGCTGACATGGAGCTAGGGATCTAAAGTGCATTTTGCAATGACACGGGAGCTGGCAGAGAGCAAAGGGCTTAGGCCTATACAGTGGAAGGTTGACAATATTGCAACCTAAAGGTCGCATATTCAAGCCCAACATACTCATAAAAATAAAACAAAGGAGCTGACGGGGAATAAAGGGGAGTTACAGATGAGTCCAGGGCCCTAATTTTGTCAATGTTGATATTTGCTTTGGCGGGGAGCAGACGAGAGCTACGGATGAGTCCGGAGCACCAATTTTTCAAAAGCAATTGAAATCCTCGTTGGCCCGGGACTGGATGGAGCACTAGCACGCCCGCCGTATCCTCGCTAAACACAGCCTAGGAACCCAAGATATCATGCATATAATACAAAATACATAAGAGTTAGTGAGCAAGTGACGATCCAACCTGATATGATATTATCCGGTTCTGTCACACATGACCCCCAATTTTAAAACACGCCATACTTGGAAGGAAAGGGGCTCACTTAGGGCCTGTTTGGATAAAACACGGGAAATATAAGAAAGTAAAATAATATTCGTATATTTTCTCATGGATACTTAAGTTGTAAGAAATCATGGGATTCCTTTGTTTCCCTTTAATTTTCATTGTTTGGATAACCACATTACTAGCTTGGAAACACATGATTAACCAAATCTTGTGTTTGGATACATATGAAAAAAATTGTAGGAAAATAATATATCCTAACAGAAAAATAGTCATAATACCACAAAAGATCATTCAAACAAAAAAACAGCTGTAATATCATAAAAATGATTCACAAAAATGGTCAAAATATTATATATGTATTAAGTTGTTTTTGCTCTTTACACATCGTAGTAAATTGCTCTAGTGGTTGACTTAGAGCTTTGGAAAGGTTAGGTTCAAACCTTGTTATGTGTAGTAAATTGTTTATTTTGTTTAATTAATTATACTAGAGAATATACACCATATATGTGAGTACGTAGCTCTATAACATAGTAGAGACCTTGTGAGTATAGTGACAAATTTCGTTTTTAGGAATTTTTCGGTACATTTCAGATTAATTTCGATACCTTGCTGAAAAATTTCGAAAAAGTTTAAAGGATTAAAAATATTTTTAATATTTTTAAAAAAAATTACTTAATATATACTAAATTACTAACATATTTAAAATAAAATAAAAAAATATTTAAATATATAAAATTTTTTTACCAAAAATAACAAAATTATCGAAAAGTACCAAAATTTTTCTGAAATTTTCGTTTGACCCCATTTCGCGAAATTTCGCTGAATTTTGACAAAATTTGTCACTGTGCCTGTGAGAGAAATTTCTCCCAAAATAAGTCACCTAAATAGATGGAGGGGAGCCTAAAAATAGGTCAAATTTGTGGGATTTAGTTAAAAAAAATCAAAGAAAAAATATTTGTTATGAAAATAAATACCATAAAAAAATTTTTTGATAATTTTTGCTGGTCAATATAATTTTAGATGGATGAGAATCCACTAATATAAGTTAGGACCCCTAAATCTTAGTAACAAATTTTTAGAAAGTTTGGGTGGTCAATTGACAACCCAAGTCATAACGTTATTCAATCTCTCATTTTTAGGGATGTGTGTCATATAGAATCAACATCTGACGTCTGATAGGGGCGCCATGATCTTAAGATTTATCATAAGGAAGATTGGAAAAAAAATAATCTCTATCGTCTGATTCAAATCAGTCAATTATTTTTATCCGTAAAAAATTATGTGGTATTACTAATAAATGGGTGAAAAGTGTCGTACCCATATCTTTTTCTTCTTCAATCCTCTTATCTTTTCGAGGTCTTTGCAAATTAAATACCCGGGGGGGTACTCTCAAACTCTTAAGTCAAAAATGAGTGTAAAAATTATATTTTATATTCCGACCTTTAAGTCGCTTCTAAACAGCGAGAAAATGCAGAAAATATAATCTGAATTTAAGTATTCATTTCTTTTTCGACGACTGTGGAACTAAAACACTCCATTGAGTGAGAATAGACTATAGGGCATCCTATAGTAGAAACCAGGCCTGTAGCCCTCTCCGGAACCTCTACTTATGGGATCAAAAATCGGCCGATACCGATACGTATCGATATTCCAACTCGGTATCGGTATCGGCCAATACGGGCCCGTATTGGTCAATATGTATTGGGTATCGGCCAATATATATTGGGTATCGGTCGATCCTATACTTTCTTTTTTCTTTTTTTAAAAAAAAAAAATAGGCCGATACGTATCAGTATTGGCTGATACGTATAGGTCGAGTTGTATACCCGAGTGAGATTATGATTTTGTTACCTTACCCGAGTCAACAAAATCTACATTATTTTAAAGGTGGGACATCTGTACTGTACGGAAGTAATAAAGTTGTGCTACGTACTACTTTATTATAATGTATAACAATGACACTCTTTCCCTACCGTTTCCTCTATTTTAAAAATACTCGGATGGACATCAAGTCCTGCGAGTGACGCATGTGATTTGAACTTTAGGTTGCGCTCTTTCAACTCCGTTCAGGATTCTCAATTTATTTTAGATGTCACATTCTTAGTCTCCCTTTCCAACTAACTATAAGAAATTCAATTAATTTATTTGATTGGGAACCATTACTAGAAATTGGGTATTTACATAGTTTAAAAGAGATATTTAGGGTGTGTATAACATAGTTTCCTACCACATCAGAGTTCATATCCTTTATGCAAATAAGGATTTATCTGATATGGCAGCAACATCTATGTTCTTTACTAACTCTCTGTCAGAACAAATAAAATCTGCTCTAAAAAAAAGTGAGTAAAGAAAAAGGTAAAATTATTGAATAGATAAATTTTACATAAAATCTTACTATGCAAAAAGTTATCAATGAGAAGAGACACCTGCTAAAGCAGGTTGTATGATATTGACAAAGAGGAGATGATCAGAACCTCTTAAAGGAGGTGAACTCTGCTATGACAGGGGCTAACAGAGAATTATGTCACACGCAACCTTAGTGTTTTAAAAACTCATTCCATGTGAAAACATCATCTAAGCAATCTGATTTGATCGCCATAATATAAAGATCTTCGGTGCACAGAACAAGATCTCTAGCATATGTTTTAACAAAGTCAATTGTTATTGAATGAGAAAATGGCCTTTTATTGCATTAAACCATATGATAAAAATCATGTTTTGTGTCAATTTTTTAGACCTGAGTTCATTAGATCATGGCCTACAAATCAGACGACTTAGATGTTCTTTTCACATTATACAAACCCCAAAATACTAAGTCTTACTCTGACCAACTTCTTGGGTTTGTTTCTGCAGTTAAACGGTAATGGATTTCGTCATTCAATAATATGTGCAACGGATAAGGTAAAGTGATTCTCCCATAAATCAATTTTTTTAAAAAGAAAAAGCAATAATAACAGTTTAATGGGGCGTTATTTACCCTCCATGAAATTGTAACCTCACCTCATCTCCTGTAATTGGAATGCATTGACTACTTGGAATCATATAATGGGGATCATACTTTATCCCAATTTCCTACAAAATAAATCTTTAGGTCACGGATATATCATCAAACGGCCAATTTTTTACTCTACGTGACACATATCTCAAAAAGTGACCCTAAAGTCATATTTGGATGTGAATATGTAATGCGTGCCACATGATTTTAGTCACTTTTTGCAATGTATGCTACGCCCATGATTTCACGATCCATTTCATGAAAGATTGGTCTGAAAAATGATCTCCGTCATTTGATTCAAATCATGCAATGCGTGCCAATGAAGGAGATGGGGTGAGGTTAAAGTTTCCTCAGGTGTAAGTAACCGTACCCTAATTAAACTGGTCCCACCCCTAGTCGAGAGAGCATCTAAATAATCGAGTAGAAAAAGAAATCCTCTTTCATCGACTAAGCATCTATATCCCACTTTCCTTTTAAAATTCTGAAATATTATAAATGATGGATAATTTTTTAAAGACAATTTTGTAGGCAATTTATGTGACACGACATGATTGACTATAGTGCTTGGGCCCACCATATGTGCAGCCAATCTCCTTGCACCATATAAGGTGTTTGCAAAATTATCTGTAAAAAATTATTCACTGTATAACACTTTCTTGAAATTATTTCAAAGTCATTACTTGCACCCACAAAATTGGCTGAAGCACACAACTTAAAAGAAAAGTGCTGCGATGCGCACTTGGCTGTCTTATTCTTGCACCTCTAAAATAAAATTAAGTAGCATGCAGGTAGGAAAAGTTGGTGTGCTCAGAAACATTTTTATTTCATTTAACCAAAAAAACCTTTTATGAAGTAGTACATGTTTGGATCTTTATTAGCCACAACATTAACGAAATTTATTATTATTAATTCTTCATGCCAAGTTAGCGTAGGATATAAATCCCTAAGATAGCCTCAAGGAGGGAGGGGATTCAAACTCAACTCTCCTACTTGTGAAAGCAGGTACCTAGCCAGCTCACCTAATCCCTTAAAGTTGATCTAAAACTTGACCGGCCGGTTCGACCAGAACCAGGGAATCAAGCGGTCTGATTAATCTAGAGAGTCAGCTTTGCTATAATCGATTTTCCACTTGCAATCTTCACCGTTGGAGCGATTGACCTCCCCAACACTCAGGTGGATGCTCCAATGAATATGTGGCACTGATGACATCGAAAAAGAATAGAAGGACAGAGTGGCTGCCAAGTACCTGCTTCGAAAAAGTAGGAGACTTGAGTTCGAATCCCTTACCCCCCTTGAGGTCACCCTAAGGATTTATATCATGTGTTGACCCTACATATGCTAAATTTAGGATATGCATATGCCCCTGGGATTAGGCAGGTGCTTTAAGAGGCCCGGATACCCAAGTTATCACCAAAAAGGGGAAACATGTCACTATAAGCTTGGCTGAATCATGCATTTTCTGTGGAAACCAAATATTGGCATGGGGGCATCATGGGTGTGGAAAGTAAACTATTATAAATCAACATATGAATTCATATGATAGAGACCATGATTCATGCTAATTAATTTTTTATACTAAATATCTTTAAATCATGTCATTCTAAATCAGATGGCTTTGATAGTGTTTTCATTATATAGGTCCCAATATATCAAATCTTTCTTTTAAATTATATGCGTGGGCCAACACTTTGTATGGTACTGCCTCCCATATTAATACTACTTATATTTTAGGGCTGCCAAGTATACGACACTATTTCATTCCTACTCCAATTTTAGGGCTGCCATATATCAGGGGCGGATCTACATATCAGGGGCGGATCTACATACAATGGTAGGGGGTCACCGGACCCTCCAAAGTTTTAAAGAAACATTAAAAGGCCTTAAGTGCTACGAAATAGGGCCACACATATACCTATTTAAAGGCCCCCTCAAGCTTTTTCATGATCTCTAGATCTACTATGTGGAAGATTGGGATGAAAAACAATCTCTTTCATTTGATTCAAGACAGTCAATATGATAAAATTGGAACCATTGGTTGTTGAGAGCGAATCATGGTTGTAAATACCCGTTTCTTTAATTTAATAAGATAAAGCAAGAAGAGAGAATTTAGGCCTAATAAAATCTAATAAAATCATAAGGGGAACCCTTATTTGTAGCTATAATTTTAAATACACATCATACGGTTGTCAATAGTAATAGGTACCCATTTAAAATGGGGTGCCTCTTTTCTCGCTCTCTCATCTCATACCTACAAAAAAATTCTCTCTCATAACCCACCTATTATAAAGAGTTGGGTACCTCTTTTCGCGCTTACACAAGCTCTTAGGGTGTCTATGTTTGAAACCCTTAAAATTATTGACTGCTTAGACTTAGATGATCTAAATCGTTTTTCATCCCAATCTTCCACACGATGGATCTTGAGACCATGAACGTACCATCAGACAATCTATTTTCTATTCTACATGATAAAAATCCCCAAAAGTAGAGAGCACCTACTTGCACATGAGATAAAATGTCATATGGCAATCATCACATTTAAGCCATATTTTTTGGGGATTTGTACCACAGAGAATAAAAAATAGACCGCCTGATGGTACATTCATGGTCTCAAGATCCATCACGTGAAAGATTGGGGTGAAAAATAATTTCCATCGTTTGATTTGAAGTAGTTATCGAGTTTTAAGGAGTTTTGAACGCATGTGCTCTTAGAGAGTGCGTCAAAGCGAACAAAGGTACCTAAAGAGTTTTACCGTTGAGTACCTCTCCTCTATTCATACATAATGCATTGACTACTTTGAATTAGACGATGGAGAACATTTTTCGTTCCTATTTTCAACACAACGAATCTTGAGATCATAGGCGTATCATCATATAGTTAATTTTTTCTTCCACGTGACACACATCCAGAAAAGTGACTCTAAATTATGTTTGAACAAGACGTGTTCCATGTGATTTTAGATGTGTATCACGTGAAATCAAAATTGACGGTATGATCGTATGCCCTTAATTTGGGGGAAAAAATTGCGCCAGAACAATCGACTACCGAGTGACCCCCTTTTAGGAAAATCCTAGGTCCGCCACTGCCATATGTACTACGCTATTTCATTCCTACACAGGCAAAAGCAAAATCAAGTGATTTGCAAGTAGCAAAAGTTGGTGTTCACTTAAAAAAAATTATATTTTATTTCATCAAAAGAAGAAACACAAGTTTGTTCACCCAAAACTTTTATTTTATTTTTTGAGAAAATTTTTACACTCAAAACTTGTGCACCTAGAGAGGATCCGTTTTTTACACAACACACTAGAAAGAGACCTGCACAAAAAATTTAGAACCCATAACTTGTTGCTTCCAGAGGGAAAGAGGATACCGATTTAGTTATTGCTCAACCGGTACACCCAAATGCTTCTATGAACGCTATCCTTGGTAAATAATACATGTTATGGGTCTTTATTAACTACAACAAAACAAAATTTATTATCATGTTTTCCATTAATTATTATGGGAATAGCAAAAGTTGATGTTAGAAGTAGGGGGTGAAAGAAAAGTGACGTGCCCGTAACAGCCCCTTTTTATTTTCTCTTTAATAATCAACCTTTAATTTCCCAAATTGGACCAGCCCTAGTTTGATGGCTCAATTAAGGATCCCAATCCAATGAGTCGAATACCGGTCTTATAAATTTAAAATTGCCTTTACAAATATGTCTTTTATCCGTTTTATAACTATATTTATTTTCAAAATAGTTAGTTAATAAAGAAAGTCTTGGGTCTATCTTTGAGCAAAGTGAGACTCATCACCGTCTGATCCGGCATTGAGATTCGCTCAAAGACTAAAATTTGGTGTTTTGAATCAAATACTGGATCAGATAAGTGGCGATGTGTTATGAAAGAGACCCCAAAAGTACCAAAAGTAAAGAATCCTTTTTATCTACCAATTGTCAAATCGTTGATTCCTACCTATTCTACACAAAATGCCTCCACCGCATTTGAGCATTGTCGTTTTCTTTCGTTAATGTAAGATTTACTTCACTAAATCAGCAATTCCAGCAAACTAAGATCGAACCCAGCAGACCCACACATGTGACCATTTGATCAGGCTTTCAACATTTGTGTGATGTTAACTGGATCTGCACACAATGCAGATCCAGTTAGCATAACACAACCACATTTCTAAATTCCAAATATATTGTTCGATTAATTTGATTGCAAGTAAGGACGCATTTTATACTCCTTTTCAAATCTGGTTGATTGTGATTGGTTGTTTGATAATAATGTGTTTCCTCCATTTCCATAATACGCTTACACTAAAATGAGTATGAGCTCAGACTCATACTCCCTCGTAACAATGTAACGCGTCGCTGTCTTTTGAGCAACTCAAGCCATCAAAGTGATAGCTCACAAAGGGAGCTACGGTGGACCCAAAAATCTCATTCATTAGGGTGATTTGAACATAAAATCTTGAATTTTACAGATGGCGTGTAGTCAAGATTCTCTCATTATCCATTGATTGTAGTCTGGTTGAACATAAAACCAGGTTCAACTAGTTGGACCTCACCATTACCTTTTAATGGTCAATATTAAAGTGCTCTCATCAAATGGTTCCAATATGTGATATGTATGATCTTTGAGCCAGATTCGGCCATTACTTGTACACACATTTTTCATTGCACATTACATACCTTGAGGCAGACACAATTACTAAGGGTATGATGATTATTTTTAAAAAGTAAAAATTAAGAAGTTCTTCTAAAAGGTAGCGCTATTTGGGCCTATCCAATTACTAAGGGCACCTACATTGAAAATCCATTGACTGTATTGAATCAGACGACGGAGATCGATATTAATCCCAATCTTCGACACAATTGATCTCAAGATCATGGGCATACCACCATACGGTCAGTTTCCTATTCCACATGGCACAAATCTAAAAAAACTGACTTAAAAAATATGTGGTACGCATTACCCTCAAACATGAGCACCTTTCTCATAATCAATCGTGTCGAAGATTCGGATGAAAACCCATCTCCATCATCTTATTCAACATAGTCAACTGGTTTTCCCCCCTCAGTAGTAGGGTAGGCACGAATAGAGCTACCCTTTCTAAAATTCTAAGGCAGGGCAATCAGGCATTTCATGTGCAACTAGTAATGGCTCCCTTTTGGGGTTGAGTCTAGTACAAGTAAGATTAAAACGCACATGATGCATAAAATGATCAAAGATATATCATGTGGCCTATATGGGTGCAATATTTTTGTACAGCCAGCATAATTTTGGACCTACGAGAAAAGATTTTCTGAACCAATGGATGCTGCAAAAGGAGACCCATTTGGTACTTTAAAATTTAATAAGCACACAGATGGGATCTTTGGGTAAAAGAAAAGATGGATCACATGCTACTGAGGACTCACCATAAATAAATGATCCCACCGACAACACTGAGAAAAGACTTGAAGAAGAAATTATTGAGGAGGAATGTTCAGGTCTGACCATGAGTCACAGCTGTCCAATTATGATCACATGGCTGCTAACTAAGTGGCCCATTCCATCCAATTGAGGAGATTTTCGCACAACCACCGATTAAAATCAAATGGCTAAGAACGAAACGGAAACTAATTATGATGCAATAAAATGAAGATGGATGGTCTGATGGGCATCTATTATGATACAAAATGTATTTTATATATATATAGTGGATGGATCCCATTGAGATAGTAGGTGTGTTGTGAATTTAATGGAAGCCACTCCAATTATTAATTGAGAACGACTCCTATCAAGGATTAATGGGTGGGTGCGATTCCCATCCACTAAATGGTGCCAAAACTCTTCACCCACCACTTGCCCATCAATCTCAACAATATACTTTTGGATGACAACAGCTCAAAAGTTCAACGATTAATGAGATGTAATTTATAAATATTTCAAGTATTTTCTTCTTTTCTTTTTCTTATTTATTTTGTAAGTTTTAATAAAGGGTATTTAAATTATCTTACACCAGTAAAATTGGACTTTTAATCTCACACCTTTTCAAGAGTGATTTATTATTATATCATGTAACGCACATTTGTGATCAATCTAAATCGTCCCCAATCTATTAGTGGACTATGCTTGAGCTTAAGTATCAACTATTAAAAGTGAAAAAACAAAGGTTGATACTGTAGTCAACAGGTTAAATAGTTTAAATCTCTCGAAAAAAATCATTCTTGTGCCTGTTGCACTTCAACCTATTATCTATCACTTTGATGATACAGATCACCAACAACTTAAACTCATTTGACCACGATTTTAGTGATTAAATGACAGTCAGAAAAGTCAGGCCCTGTAATAAAATATGCTAAGATTTTACTTTTTATATAATTAATATGTTGAACCTTTTTTTCTATAAATCCCAATATAAAGCTATTGCAGAGGGCATGTGCACCCTTTATATGTATGTATAGGGAGTTTATCTACACAAACTACTTGTTCCTAAAAGACACAGCATACGGTCTCTCTTAAATAATTTCCAACCCTTCCAAAACGACAAATCACCTTCATACAGATCAAGGATCAAAATTTCGACTGAAATTATCGGTTTCGGTTCCCACCGAAAAGATAATTTGGACTGAAATTTCGATCATATATAAGACCCAAAATTTCGGTTTCCAGCCGAAATTTTGGTTTCGGTCCCCTCCGAAACCGAAATAATACCCAAAATTTTGATCCTTGATACAGATACAGGGCATCTCTCAATTCTCATTATAAAACCCGTAAATAATAATTTGTTGTATCAGTGCAATTGTCCATAAATAATAATCTTTTTAAGACGAGTTACTGCCATAACTTTATGTTTTTTTATCAAGCCACATCACTTAAGCAAAAGACAAAAACCATCGACTGCTTCGAACAGACAATGGAGATTATTTTTTCGTTCCCATCTTCCCCACAATAGATCCTAAGATCATGGTGCTACCATCAGACCGTCAAATGTTAATTCCATGTGGCACACATCCGAAACAGTGAGTGTGACCCACATTTGATGGTACATCGTGATCAAATTTACTTTTGGGGATGTGTGCCACATGAAATTAACATTTGACGGTTTGATGGTAGAACCATGATCTCAAGATCTGTTGTGTGGAAGATTGGAACGAAAAATGATCTCCATCGTATGACTCAAAGCAGCCAACGGTGTTTGCTTTGCTCAAGTGGTGTGGCTGTAACAAAAAAGGGTGTGAGAGTAACACCTCTCTAAACGAAAATACATATTTTGGAACCACTACAATGCTCAAGCTAAACAGGCTGATATCAAAATTGAGTCAAATTACAATTTCAACTAGTTAAACAAACAAGCGGAAAAAAAAAAAAAAAAAAATTCTTAGATTGCAACTTACTCGCAATGTATTTAGAATTTAAACTACATTGTGCATCCAAACTAGCCCTCATAGAAAGACCACGGATGATTGCGTTAAAAATAAATGAAATAGAAGAGAAAATCTCAAATCTGGCAGCAATAATGACCGCTTTCATTTTTCTCATTAAAATTTGGTTTCAATACCACTTTTGTCAGCCAAAGCTAATCCAAATACACAGGCATGGTACACAATCATCTAGGAAGTTCCATGTGCTGTGTAGATGAGCTAATTAGACAGAGACAAGGACACAAAGCAACAGAAGGAAGTGGAGAGCAGTCCAGCTATGGACAAGGACTAACTTTACTCCTTTGTCCCATTTAGATTCGGACCCACAAGCCCTTCTGTAGTGTAGATCCATGCCGTCTAATTTTCACTCTCCCTACCCTGATGACCCCCTGCTCCTGCATGTATCATGGTATGTCAGATCCGAGAAGAAGTACCCCGCTATCAGATGAGGATGTCAGGGTGTATGACTGTGGATCAGTTTCCTGCAGCGGCATTGTTCCTGCACTGTTCGATGGGTGGGGGAAGGAGAAGAGTAAGCCTCTGTTTGTATCGATCGATACGTTGCAACCGTTCTTTTCTGAACCTGAAAAGTTTGATCGCCAAAGTTCAGACTCTCGGTTTCATAAAACATTATACAATGAGGCAAGGTTATTAATGATTCTTATAACTTGTTTATATAAGGTGGAAAAAATCATATATATATATATATATTTACTTATCAAAAAAAAAAAGATCATCTATTGCATAAATGAAACATTGAGTAGTGAGCCAAAAGGAACTTGGAGGAGTCATTGAGCATTCAGAAATGTCTGTGTTCTAAAAATTATCTGGCTCAGGGTGGGTAGAATTGACACAATCGACAAAGTACAGTGTAAGGGCGAATGGACAAAATCATGATTAAGATGAAAAGGTGGGTAACAAATTGAAAACTTATTCTTAGTTTCAATATTATGTGATTAATGGTTATGACCGAAGTTTCACCACGTTGAGGTCTTGGGTTCCATATTACACACCCATATTCAATATTGATATTATCATGTTTCATAGAGAAATGACTGAACCCCGTCATCTGATAAAGAAGTATCCTGACCTAGTTCATCAGTGGAAGCATTAGAAAGCTCTTTTGGGGAAGTGGAAAGAGGCTAGAAAGGTGACTAACAGTTGTGCAGGATTTCATGACCGTAAACTTCTCAATAAAGCTCTTTTGGGCAAGGGGTTGTGACAGACTGGGAGAGTAGCATAGAGCTCTTAGGATCCATTATTTATGGCAGCTATAGTGGATAGTGAAGATTGAAAGCCGCTCAAATGCCTTGTGAGTGTATTTTGGCTTGATCTATGATGTGAAAGAGAGGATGAGAAGAAAATTAGGGTATTGAATTGTCTCTATAAATAATGACATAAGTATCCAAATCCAAGATACAAAAAACGAAGGAAAAAAGTAGCATAACAAAACCAAAAACCTAACCACCCTTTGTGTTAATACCAACATACTGCCATAACAGCCATATATTGCATATGCCATCATCGCATATGCGATTTCTAAGGAGATATATCTACACACCCACACACACACAACTATGTTCATCATTGAGTTGGGAATTAGAGTCAATCTACCTATGCGACTCAAAGGGGATAATCAAGTCGCTATTCATATTGCCACCAACCCGGCGTATCATGAGAGAATCAAACATATTGAGATTGATTTTCACTTCATACGGGAAAGGTTTTATCAAAGGTGATTAGTACTCCTCAGGAAGATCCCAAGAGGAGGTTGCTGACATAATAACTAAAGTAGTTGGGACTTGGGAGTGCATAGACTCCATGGGATTGCATCAAAGTTTGACATGATTGATATCTGGCACTAACCTGAGGGGAACTGTTGCAACATTTTAGAGCAATATAGCATACAAAAATATGTGATGACATATGTGATCACAGAAATACATAATATGTGATCGCATACTGCTCCAACAGCCAAAAATATGGCCGTTGGAGCATATGACATTTGTTTTTTAATATTCTTCTTGTTGCTATCCCGCCCCCCCCCCCTCCCTAACAGAGTATCCGGGCTCTTGAGCACCCTACTAATCCCTGGGTATGTGTAACACCCGCACATCACACGTACCAGTCAGTAGGGATAAATCCCTGCGAATGGCCAACAAGGGGTGGGATTCAAACTCATAACCTTTGTTCTCCAGGCGTGGTCTTGGCCACTGGGCCAACCCCCTGTTGGTTTCCTCCTTTAATCTACCCTTACGACATTCTAAGCTTATTCTAACTCTCTTTTACCCACTTTTACTGGACTCTATTCCTAATATTTCTCTCCCAGATCCACTCATACCCTACAAAAATAATTTTTAAGCTTCAAGCCAACAACAACGAGGCGTTTAACATTACTTTTCAAACATCAAACGAAAGCTTCCTCCTAAAATATAATTTTGAGTTCATACTCTCTAATTTTCAGCTTTATCAGGTATTTTATTTTTTGAAGTGAATTTAATTAATTAAATTAGCATAATCATCATGTCTTCTTAAAACCAAAATCTAATTGAGTTGAAAGTAAAAGCACCATCGTAGTCCTACAAAGAAGACTTTCATAATGTCGGTGTTTGCAAGCCAACTGGTATTGGGTGTCACAAACAACAACTTGTGCACGTTGTGATGTGGGCTCGCGGTGTGGCTAGCCACAGGGCCACTTGTGCCGCTTGTGCTCCGTGTGGAGTCATTGATGGATGGAGTCGGGGCATCGTAGGCACGTCACCAAGCCATGAGGGCTTCGCCATAGAGACTCCGAGTGCGTTGGTCGTGAGCCACAAGTGTTCGCGACATGGTGGCATGGGGGAAGATGTGTGGGACGTTGGGGCGTATTGGTGTGGAGGATGACACTGTGTGCCACGAACCAGGGACATATGTCATGGTGGTATGTCAAACCAATACTTTTGAGGTTCTCCCATTCATTTCCCCCAGATGGTGTTTAACCTTTATATATATATATATATATATATATATATATATATATATATATATATATATATATATATATATATAGGGACTGCAGCTCAGTAACTACGCGTCGTACTACCGGATGTGTCGCTAGCCTGTGTGTCGCTACACTAACATGTGCGTGTACGTGCATCCGGGCCTTGTATTCGCAGGAGCCGTTGCTTGGTCGCTCTTGAGCACATTCTGTGCAACCAAGGGACATCGCCTTTGGGTTGGTTCCGACCAGCCCCACGGTGCGGGTCAACTCCGAAAGGAGGCCGGCCCAATACTAGTCATTGCATATCGCACTCTCCGCCGCATTCGGGACCCAACGCCGCTTCACTTTGTGTAAGTTAGTTGGCTGACTTAGCTTGGGAAACTAGGTGCCACACGTGAGTTCACATCGTAAGGAGGGCCACATCGGATGAAAGATTGCCCGCAGAAATAGTCTTTGAATGCTCTTCAGACTTCTACTAGTGCTCCATCTACCGCTACAGACGAACTAAGAATGGGAGCACTCAGGTTGTTGAATGCCATAAAGGGACAAGTTGAGAAAGGAAACACAGTTGCTTCGAAGGGATTGATGTACGTCGAGGTGTGCATCAACGGAAAGAATACGCGTGCCATGGTTGACACGGGAGTGGTGCATAACTTCATCTCAGATATAGTCGTACTGAAACTGGAGCAAGACTCCAACCGAATGAA
Source organism: Chloranthus sessilifolius (assembly GCA_021018995.1). Classification (NCBI taxonomy): domain Eukaryota; kingdom Viridiplantae; phylum Streptophyta; class Magnoliopsida; order Chloranthales; family Chloranthaceae; genus Chloranthus; species Chloranthus sessilifolius. The sequence goes on from CM037592.1 coordinate 106,158,576, forward strand.
AATCGTGAACTCTGAAGCGCGCCCCATTGTTGGCCTAGCAAATGGCATACCTGTGAAAATTGAGTCGTAGACTGGAATAGCGAACTTCATAGTCGTACCGATGGATGATTTTCAAGTAATCCTTGGGTTAGAACTCCTGCACCAAGCTAAGGCCGTACCCATGTCGTACCTCGGTTCAGTGTGCATGTTTGGGGAAGAGACCCCTTGCATTATCCCCATCATTCAGAAAGGCAAAGAAGTGGAGGGTGTTGAGTTTATCTCGGCGCTCCAGCTCAAGAAGGGACTGAAGAGGGGACAGCCTACATTCCTAGCCGCACTGTTAGAAGAGCACACGACAGGGGCAGCAGAGATAGTGTCAGAAAGCGTGTCAGGGTTACTAAGGAGTTTCGAAGACATCATGCTGCCAGAGTTACCAAAGGTGTTGCCACCAAGGAGACCAATGGATCACCAAATAGAATTGGAACCTGGTGCGAAGCCTCCGATTAAGGCTCCCTACCGAATGGCTCCTCCTAAGCTCGCCGAGTTGCGTCGACAGTTAGATGAGTTAATTGGGGCAAGGTTTGCTCGATCGTCGAAGGCTTCATTCAGCTCCCTAGTCCTATTTCAGAAGAAACATGACGGCAGTCTTCAGTTGTGCATTGACTACCAAGCGTTATACAAGGTTACCGTCAAGAACAAGTATCTAGTGTCATTGATTGCAAACTTGTTTGATCAGTTGGGCAGTGCGAGGTACTTTACAAAGCTGGATTTGAGATCTGGCTACTATCAGGTGTGAATCGTTGAAGGAGATGAGAAGAACGAGATACGGGGCTTTTGAGTTCCTAGTGATGCCATTCGGGCTAACTAATGCCCCAACCACGTTCTGCATATTAACAAACGAGTTGTTCCACGACTACCTCGACAAGTTCGTGGTGGTGTATCTGGATGATATTGTCGTGTACAGTAACACATTAGAAGAACATCTCGTCCACCTCCAAACTATCTTCAAGGTACTGCGAAGAATCAGCTTTATGTGAAGAAGAAGTGCTCATTAGTGCAAGAGCAGATCATGTTCTTAGGGCACCGTGTTGGGGGAGGAAACATCAGCATGGGAGTGGACAATGCCAGAAGGGTCGACCGAGCTGCGGTCATTTTTAGGTCTCGTCAATTATTACATAAGGTTTATTTTAGGGTATTCGCACCGAGCATCGTCATTGACCGATTTGATGAAGAAGGATCGACCATTGCAATGGTCTGAGAAGTGCTAGAGGACATTCGAAGATCTAAAACGGGTAGTCATGAGTGACCCCGTGTTAAAACTACCCGATCACTCCAAGCCATTTGAAGTGCACACAGATGTCTCCGATTATACTATAGGAGTGTTAATGCAAGAGGACCATCCAGTTGCCTTTGAGAGCAGAAAATTGAACGATACCAAATGGCGATATACGGTACAAGAAAAGGAGATGACGGCGGTAGTTCATTGTCTAAGGACGTGGAGGCACTACCTACTTGGGTCCAAATTCCTGGTGATGGCAGACAACATCGCGACAAGCTACTTCAGACGCAGAGAAAGTTGTCGCTGAAATAGGCCCGTTGGCAAGATTTTTTGGCCGAGTTTGATATGGATTTGGTGTATAAGCCCGGTAGGACCAATCAGGTCGCAGATGCTTTGAGCCACAAAGCAGAGTTAGCAGCCTTGAAAGTTCAAGAAAAAACTGCAGCTAGCCGTTAGTTCAACTATTCCCGATTGTTTGCGCGAAGGTGTAGAACACGATCCTCTCGCGAGGACCATCCTACAACAGATAAAAGGGAGAAAGCGCCGGTTCTGGATCGAAGAGGGACTGTTGGTAACAAAAGGGGGTCGTTTCTATGTGCCGAAAATGGGAAACCTTAGGAGAGAGCTCCTCAAGGAATGCCACGACATGTTGTGGGTGGGTCATCCGAGGATACATCGTACGCTCGCCTTGTTAGAGCGGCGTTACTATAGGCCCAAGATGGAAGATGATGTGGAGGAATATGTCAGGACCTGTTTAACACGTCAACAAGACAAGGTTGAGAAAGCCAAGCCGTTTGGGCTCCTGCAGCCTTTGTCAGTGCCAACACGACCATAGGAGTGCGTCTCCCTTGATTTTTTCTCTGCTTCGCCAAAAAGTAGGGGAGCTCAGATCTATCTTGGTAGTTGTGGATCGATTTTCAAAGTATGCAACATTCATTCCGGCACCATTACATTGCACAGCAGAGCAGGCAGCACGGTTGTTCGTCAACAATGTCATGAAGTACTGGGGAGTGCTGCAAGTGACTGTCGGCGATAGAGATTCCCAGTTTGCTAGCAAGTTTTGGTCAGAGGTATTCAAACTTCTGGGAACGAAACTGAACTTCTTATCCAGCATGCATCCTCAAACTGACGGTGAGACTGAAAGGATGAATGCTATCTTAGAGCAGTATCCGAGACACTTTGTGAGTGCCAACCAAAAGAACTGGGTTCGGTTGTTGGACGTTGCACAATTTTGTTATAATCTGTAAAACAGTGCAGCCTCAAATAAGAGCCCGTTTGAGTTGGCAACCGGCCAACAACCTCTGACACCACATACAGTTGCCATGGGGTACACTGGTACGAGCCTGTCAGCCGATCATTTTGCAAGAGCGTGGCAGAGAAATACTGAAATCGCTAGGGCCTATCTAGAGAAGGCCGCCAAGCGAATGAAGAAGTGGGCCGATCAGGGACAACGGTCGATTGAGTTGAATGTAGGGGATGAAGTTCTGGCGAAGCTTAATCATGCGCAGCTCAAGTTTTTCAGAAGAAGACACATAGGGTTGGTTCGTAAGTATGATGGGCTATTCCCAATCACGAAACAGATCAACGATGTTTCATTTCAGGTGCAACTTCCTTCCTGGCTGAAGATACACCATGTATTTCATGTCAGTTGCTTGAAGCCTTATTGAGTAGATCCAAAGGACCCTACGAGAAGTGTATCGACTCTCGCTGCACCAAACGCCGGTTTGGAGTCGAAGAGACAGGTAGAGAAGATCCTTGCTCACCGAACCAACAACCAAGGAGACGACAGTCAAAGTGACTTTCCTGTGGAGTATCTTCTGAAGTGGAAGGGCCTACCCGAGGCTGAAATTACTTGGGAACTTGAGAGTGACCAACCTTCCTTCCAGTCAGCTTTGAGGGAGTACTTGAAGCACGTCAACGGGGGCGTCAACGAAACCAAGTAGGGGAAAATGTGACGTGGGCCCGCGGCATATTAGTAGCAGGGCCACCTGTGCACCGTGTGTGGGCATTGGTGGATGGAGTCGGGCATCGTAGGCGCGTCACCAAGCCATGAGGACTTCGCCATAGAGACTCCGAGTGCATTAGTCGTGGACCACGATGGCTTGCGACATGGTGGCATTGTGGGTTCGCGACACAGTCTCAACACGGTTGCATTGGGGAAGATGTGCGGTACATTGGGGCGTATTAGTGTGGAGGATGACATTGTGTGCCACGGACCGGGGACGTGTGCCATGGTGGTATGCCAAACCAATACCTTGGAGGTCCTCCCATTCCTTTCCCCTAGATGGTGTTTAACCCTTATATAGGGGCCGCAGCTTAGTAACAACGCGTCGTACTACTGAACGTATTGCTAGCCTAAGTGTGTCACTACACTAACATTTGTGTGCACGTGCATCTGGACCTTGTATTCGCAGGAGGCATTGCTTGGTCGCTCTTGGGCACATTCTGTGTAGCCAAGGGCATCGTGTTTGGGTTGGTTTCGACCAGCCCCGCGGTGTGGGTCAACTCCGAAAGGAGGCCGACCACTAGTCACTGCGCATCGCACTCTTCAGCGCATCCGGGGCCCGACGCCGCTTCACTTTGTGTGAGTTAGTAGGCTGACCTAGCTTGGGAAACTAGGTGTCGCATGCGAGTTAATGTCGCAAGGAGTGATTTCGTGACAACATGCTCCAATCAAATGTCAAGGCATGTCCTAATGTTACTCTTGAAACCCGAAAGTTCAAGGAAAAAACATGAGGTAGTATTAGAAGATTATATAGAATGGTTATGAGTTAATTACGATTATGAAGAACATGATTATTCCATTCCCCATGTCAATGGACCACACTAGACCACCATCACCTCACCTAAACTAAACAGATGGTGTTGACCATATCTCAAGGATGTGGTTGACTAAAAGGAGAACGGTAAAGAACTCATCTAAACAACAAGAGAAAATTCGTAAAAAATAAAGACCAAAAACCCCAATCCCATGTATAACCAAATGGATGTACCAAGTAAGCATTGCTTTCAATATAGTTAAATTAAAAAGCTTCAAAGTACTTATTGAAGCTTTAAGACAATTTGGGAAAGGACTTCAAACTCTTGGGACAAAAAATTTGTTTCTTTCGAAAAAACACATTTAATATGCATAGTTTTGTTACAACATATGAAACTCGTATTAAACGTGTATTCTTTATTTAAGTACTTATTTTTTAGTAAAACGCACATGTTTTGAACGCATTTTCTCATACTTTTAAAATACTTTAAAAAAAAAATTTACAGAACTTAAAAATATATTTTAAACTTAATAACATGGGACCCATTTATTTTATTCACTCTTTTATATTACTTAAAAACACGAGCCCTTAAACCTTTTTCAAGACACAAGACCAAGAAACACGAAACCCAAATCAAGAGCCAGAAGATGATTTTAATGAACTTTTGAGTTTTGATTATAGGCTTATAGCCATCAAATAATTAAATTTAAACTTATAGTTTGTAATTTATCATTCGATATGATGGTCAGTGACCATGAATGAGTGACATGACTATTTTTATGAATTATGTACTTTAGAGTCTCATACTCACAGTTTTTTTGTGATTATTGACTTTGACTATTTATTATGATTCATAGTTGTTGCTTTGTAATGTTTGTTTTATTGCATTAGCATGTATAATTGTCTATTGATGGTTCATGGATGTTTACCATCACAATATCACTTGATAGTTGATATTAATATTCAGTAATGAATTATTCTGCTAAACAAATGTTAAAAACTAAAATTAATATTAAATTTCCAAAATATTTATCAATACTTTAACATTTTCATTTTCCCGTTTTCTTAATTATTCGCTCATTGTATTAAAGACATACGATATTTGTACTTTGTCAAAATGCTTAAACCGCTTCTTATCATAAAATAAAAGAATCATGCCTAAAAAAAAAGTGAATATCACGAAAGGTTATATAGTTGAGTATAAAGACGCATATCCCTAATGGCCGACAGATAGACCAATAGAGCCAACCAAAAAACAAATTTCCTTTTGATAAATAATATGATCGGTACTATGTTTTTAAGGTCGATAAATGTGTAGATTCATTCACACACGGCTGAGTATATTTTTCAAATATTAGATAATGTTATTGATGAGATACGAGAAGCATACATTGTGAAAGCTGTCATAGACAACGTAGCCTTGTATGGAGTTGTTGGTTGCCTTCTTAGGGCAAAGCAACTGCATTTATATTAGTCTCCATACACCGCAAATTGTATACATTGGTACGGATACATATTAAAGTTGCTGCCAGAGCTAGAAAAAATGGAGTTTATGTACAAATATTCCCTTTTACTCTAAAGAATATTTAAAAGATCATGGGATTGTTCAGCAACTTTTGTGTCCCAATACTCCTTGACAAAATGGGGTTGTTGAGCGCAAACATAGACATCTTATTGAAGTTACTCGGTCTTTATCAATGAGTATGTGTGTGCCCAGAACCTACTGGTCTATGGTTCTTCTCACCTTCTGATTTTGATTAATTGTACTCCTTCAAGAATTCTGAATGGTCATACTCCCTTCTTAGTCCTACATCCTAATGATTCCAAGCTTGTTATTGAACCTAGAGTGTTTGGGTGCACATGCTTTGTCCAGGGCCTTCATCCTAATCGAAATAAAATTGATGATCACTCCATTAAATTTGTTTGTGGGTTATTCGTGTTTCTAAGGATTTTCGTTACTATGATCCCAAAGCCCACCACTTCTTTACATTGACAGATGTGACTTTTTTTAGCATGTTCCCTGTTTCTCTCAATAAGTCTGAGACTGCTCTTAGGCCTGCACCTGTCACTCCTACATCTCCTAACAATATTATTCAGCCTCCCTTACTGCATCCAATTCATACGTCTTCATCTATTCAGCCTCCTGTGCATCAGTAGAAACAGTATTCTTTTTGTTCGCAGACATGAGCATGGAACGTCCTCAATCAGGTGTCAACTTCAGCCCTTCATGCAGGTAGATTCAGCTGAGATTGTTATCCCCTTGCATCCTTCCACTGACCCTGTTGTTGATTCTTCCCCTTCTGTCATTCCCATATCAGCTAGTATCTCTGACCTTGACTTACCTATTGGCTATTGCTCTTAGCAGGGTGGTCCGTTATTGTGTTGCCCATATCTTCTTGCTGTATGTGTGCTACCAAATTGTGTCTTCTTCTTACAGGGCATTTCTCTCTAAGATTGATATTGTTACTTTCCCTCGTAGTGTTCATGCTGCTCTTTTCCCATCTTACATGGAAGACTGCTATAATGGATTAGATGAATGCCCTTGACAGTAATCATGCATGGGAAATAGTCTCCCTTCCTCCTACCAAGAAGATTGTGGGATGCAAATGCATTTCTGTCATCAAACATAATCTCGATGGCATTGTAGCTCAATATAAGGCGCGTCTAGTGCATGGATACAGACTTATGGGACTGATTATGATGCCATGTTCATGCACGTGGCTAAGTTGACATCACTGTGCCCCTGCATCAACTGCATGTAAAAAATACCTTTTTGAATAGTGATCTCACTACAGAGATTTACATGTGACGAGGACACCGACATTGTAGGCATTGGATATGGACCGTTTCGTGTATACTGATGTCGGAAGAAGCGGAATGGAAGTCAGAAATAGGTGAATGAGGCGAAAATTGGCGAAAGAAGAAAAATTGGAGGAATCAGCCAATTCGATCGATCGAATTGAAGTTTCGATCGATCAAAATTTTTTATCGATCGAATGGCATCGACAGAGTTACATAATTCTGGAGTGAAATTTCGACCGATCGAATGAACTATTCGATCGATCGAAATTTCAATTTGATCGATCGAATGTCGACAGCGATATTTTACATGTATAAATTTCGATCGATCGATTTCCAATTTCGATCGATCGAAATCGCGCCGAGTTGTTTAGTTAATTTTGAAGTCTAAAATAGAACTTTTGTTCTGACGGTTTGTTTGTCTTAGGATTTTCTTTTATTGAAAGGACTCCTATATAAGGTCCTTAACTTAAACAATGTAATTAATTAATGATTAATGAAAAGAGTTTTTGCTTGTGTGCTTGAGATGAGTCTCTACGAAAAGTGATTCTTCTTCCCAAGAATGATTTGGTGTGAAGCCAAGGGTGTGAAGCCCACAATTTATCCTTGTTTACGTTATCCTTTTAATCTCTCGTTCTTGTTTAACTCAAACAACCTAAATCGGTCATCTCCCACCCAAATACCCGACTTCCGAAATCCTAGCTTTTCCCTAATCCAGTGAATCGATTTGATTCAACAACCGTAGATCCCAACAGAGTTATTAAACCCTTCCGCACCAAATACTCGGAGAAGATCAGTGAACCCAGCATTGAATTGTGAGCGCCCTAATCTGGAAAAACCTAGAGTTCTATCTCTAGGATCGATCTGCGCTCTAACCTAACGGATCTAACGCCCAGACTGAACCCAACTCGAATTATACGTGAGCCTCCAATGGAATACTGCGAGCGTCAAGGTATTGGTTATATTTTGTGAGTTTATTTGTTTAATTTAATTCAATTTAATTTCGGCAAAATCAATCATCGCATGCACGTAGTTTAGGGTACCGTCCTACGTCAACATGGATCCTTGATGCGGGAAAATCGCACGTTAACCCTAAAATAGCGTAAATCCCATAAGATAGGAGTTAGGGTTCTCACTTTTCAATTAAAACAAAAAAATAAAAGGGAAAATAGGGGTAGAAGAAGAAGATCCAAGGAATCGCTCCAAGGAAGAAAATTGACCTCACACCAAACCGCAAGCGAGTGATTCTCTCCAAGGAAGAAAGTTAGCCTCACACCAAACCGCAAGCGAGAGAAGAATCACTCTTCTATCGAAAACTCATCTCAAGTTCTCTAGAATTCGCACAAACTAAAACTCATAATTTTCATTCATCATCAATACTAATTCTCATAAGAGATTACAATGTGTATTTATAAGGAGAAAAAAAACTTAGGAATACTACTTAAAATAAAACTCCTAATCAATCATTAAAATTTTCTAATTTAACGATCACAATTACTTTCACCATTAATCCTTTTTTTATTATGCAACCACTTTTGAAGGGTCAAACGATGTCCGATTGACGTGAAATTAGTCTTGTTTGAAAGCTTATCGAAGTAGCTTTCCAACAAGACAAAAATCACACAATTCTGACACATATTGGTAGACTTATGACCACTTTTCCGATGGTTGTGCAGAGAGTGACGGGATTAACAGTCACGTATCATATATATATGTGTCTGACCCCCATGGATCAAAATTTCGGCCGATACCGATACGTATCGGACGATACGTATCGGTATTGGTATCGAACGATACATTGAATGTATCGTTCGATACATTCAATACAGTTGAATGTATCGAACGATACATTCAATGTATCGTCCGATACCAACCGGTACCGATACGTATCGTCCGATACGTATCGTTTTGGAGCTCGGACGATACGTATCGGTAACCCGATATTTTGACCCATGCTGACCCCTAAATAATTCAAATAAGGAAATTAGTCCTAAAACAAGTCACTTATCAAAATAATCCTAATAAAAAAAGAAACTAAACCTAGATAAAATATTGCCTAAATTAATGTGCACACGAGTCTTTAACGGGCTTTTTTTTTAAAACTCATTCGTGGGTCCACTTTCTCTTTTGACGTCTCCTCTTTATGTGACCACGATTCAAACAGGCGGATCTAAAGTTCGCATCAATCCCCTCTACTTTGAAAAAGTTCGACCTCGAACTTTGGTTGGCATGGATCTTCACGGTCGCGATCACAGATAATATATAGGGAACCTCGATCGGAAGTGGCTTGAACAAGTAAACAGGATTCCACTCGGGCTCGATCTGTTTAATCTTCGATTCTCCAACGGAAATGGACGTCAACATGCAACCAACATGATCTTGGCACCTGTGGGTTGTGGGTGTGATAGTCTTCATTTCGAATAATTGTGCTTCGACGATCTCGAGCTCGAAAGGACTGATTGCGGCAACTTGTTCTTTAATGGTCTCGGGCTCTTCAACGGTGTTAGGATTAGTACAGATATTGACCAGAAGAGGGTTCTCATCAACCAGTACCGACTCTTCAACTGATTTTGGGGCTATCACGAGTTCAAGTAGAGGATTGATAACAATTTTAGGTAAGATGAGGTCAGCTAGGGTAACAATGGTGACGGGCTTGATTTCTTGAATGGGCTTTGGGTTGTAAGTTGTTACGGGGCCTGCAACCGGCATAGAGTTTACACCGTTAATGGATTCTGTAACGGGTGTAGGTTTCACAACGGTTATGGGATGAGAAATTGTTATAGTATTACAACGGACGGTTGGTGATGTGGTTGGGTTAACGGACACAGGATTTGAAAGCTTAAATTTCAAAGCTTCATGTCTCACCGATATGGTTTCCTCTTGTAGTTTGAGAAGAAAATCCTTAAGAAATTCTTGAACGAGACTCTTGTTTAATGCCTCCGCTATCTAACGTGTATTTGTTAACTCACGTCTAATCTCAAGAGTAAATGTTCGATCATATAAAGCTGGCCAATATTGAGGTGTTAAATTCAAATACCTCAGACTCTGCGATCTAATTTTCACTGTCTCCCATGCTTATCTAATCTTACCAATTGTCTGATACAAATCAAGGAGCTTTCGCCGATCCACGAATGATCCATTCTAGCCATCATGAATCCATTCAACTCGTGTAAGGCTTCGATAAACTGTTATTTACTCATGATGGACTACACATGCTGAGTGTTGAACTTCAGCATGTTGAACTTGGCTTTGATACCAATTTGATGCGGGAAAATCGCACGCTAACCCTAAAATAGAGTAAATCCCACAAGATAGGGGTTAAGGGTTCTCACTTTTCAATTAAAACAAAAAAATAAAAGGGAAAATAGGGGTAGAAGAAGATACAAGGAATCGCTCCAAGGAAGAAAGTTGGCCTCACACCAAACCGCAAGCGAGAGAAGAATCACTCTTCTATCGAAAACTCATCTTCAGCTTTGCAAAAGAATAGATCAACCGAAACTAAAGATTTCATTACTGAGAAGAAATCTCGGGAAAATGGAAATGAAAGTCTGTGGAAGGATGACGGACTGGGGTAAATTGTAAAGAGAAGCATTTAAAACTGAGGGCGATAAATATACAGGACACAAAGCAAAAATTGGATGTGTGCTCCATCAGTAGACCAAAAAAAGAGAATCGTGCTGGTGGTGGAGGAGTCAGGTAGAAAGATCTGAAAAAACAGATGAGCTGAGGGTGGAAGCTGCTCCTTAAATTGCAACAACAGAGACTGAAAATTGCATGGTCGGAAGGTTGGAGGTTTGGTCAGTGATGACCTTCAATGTCTCTGAATTGTAGAGCAGTTATAAAATCATAGAATCAAAAGATTGGAGGAAGTTCCCTTTTCCATCTGAATTTTAACGAATGCAACACGGGGACATGATGGATAAGCCGTGCGTGGTGCTTAGGGTCGGCGACAGGATCTGCGGTAGGTGTCGCAATGTCAATTTCCGGCGTCAGTCGACGTGCCATCAACGTGGCTGTGACGCCTCCCGCTCGCAAGGGAAATTTGTTGCATTCGCAGACGATCGAATTCTGGTTTCGAGGAATGAGAGGCAGACGGTGCTCTGCGGGTCGCAGATACGTGATATTAAGGAGGGGTGGTCGATTGCCACTAGGAAGAATAGACCGCTCTCTTTGCCCTCGTTGGATCCTTTTTTCAACCCACCAGACTTATTTGCCGGTGGGGTGGGTCGGGAGCCAAGTCTAGCGCCTCTCAGGGGGCTTGTGAGGATGGATAAGTCGGAAGGCTCCAGGGTTCTCGAAGTAGTTTCTCCCCACATTCGACCTCTAGCCGTTAATTTGAGACTTTATTGGGTGGTCATGGTTACTAACTGTGATACACTAGCTCTTTACAACATCCACAGATGGATTAACTACAATTAGAGTTTTTCAAAAAGGCCTATGGTCTCTTCTATTTCCCCTGCTTCGCTCCTCTTGCGCTTCGGGTCGGAGGAGGAGGCCGCTGCTGTATGTCTCAAAAAGAGTTTCTTCATTGACGGTTGCCCGACGGTTTGCTGTCGGTGGGAACCTCGCGTGGGAGAGGTTCAAACTTGCGAAGAGGAGGAGGGGGTGTGGCTAAACATCTTCGGTCTCCCGCTCCACGCGTGGTCCCCGGAGGTGTTCCGGCGGACTGACATCGATGCGCCGCTTTATCCGGTCGATCGGCGATCACGGACCTGTTCACCTCCCATGTGCGTATCTGGTGGCGGTCGAGAGGATCGACAGTTCCTCGGCCATCAAGCGGATTGATGGTCATTCGCTAGCTCTTGGTAGAGCTCGCCCGGCAGGGGAGGGCTATCGTCGAGGATCTACCGGTCGCCGACTTGGGCATATTCATCTCTCCGACCCCGCCGACGGAGGACAAAGCCGGTTTCGCTCTTTCGGTCTCGACAGAGGGTTTGGAGGAGGTGTCCAATGGTGCGAAGTTGGTCGGGGCTCCAGTCGAGGGTTCCGAGGACGTTTCTGATGGTCTGGCGTCGCTTGGTGCTCCCGTTGAGGGTTTCGAGGAGGTTTCTGATGGTCTACCGCCGGTCGGTGCTCCGGGCGACACGTTGGTGGCCTCGGGGCGATCTACGGTCCTGATCAAATCGTACTACGACCCTATTTTCGTACACTTGCAACAACAGAGGGTAGGTAAGGAAAGGGGTCTGACTGCGGTGTCGAACGAGGAAGGAGATCGTACCTGGGATCCGATGGAGTTCGAAATGGTCGGCCTTCCTGCGAGGTCTGCTTCCACTGGTTGCTTAAAGCCTGCGAAGGTGTATATTAGAAGGAGACGACCGACGTTGTGGCATCGGGGAGCGGGAAAGCATAAGAAGGTGGCACGTGGACTGGCACCAGAAGAACCTGGAAGGTCTCCGTATACGGAGAGGGGTTTTGACTGCGGGGGCTTGCGTGGGAGGGTATTTAAACAGGCTAAGGGGAGTGGGACGCATGGAGAGGACACGTGGCCTCCACTGACTTCGATGGCTATCGGGTCCGACAAGGGCTACCAGAGGAAGGTTTTCGCCAGGCGGGTCTTACGGTGTATTCAAGGCCCGGTGGGAGTTTCATGGGGTGGGGCGTTTCGACCTTTAAGCATGGGCCAGTTGAGTGGGCCCACTGGCAACCCGATCCGAACAGGGTTACTGAGATCTGGTCCTCGCCCTTGGACGGACCCGGGAACGCTGGTTTTTTCCCAGATTGTTGCAGAGGGGGATCGACCATCTGTAGGATTTGACGAGTCACTGAAGCGGGATGGGTCTACCGGGAGTTTATCAGACCACCTTCAGAGGCACAGAGATTCAACTAGGGAGGGCGAGCTGGTCGTCTATGATGAGGAAGAGGTGGGGCATACAGGGACCAAGCTGGTGCTGCATATGGGGGCGTGGCCAGTCACGGGAAACGACGACCCAAGGTGTCTGACGGTCGATGGAATGCAGAGTCTATCTCTTCCTCATCAGTTTCAGTGTGGTGACGGCCTGGATCCAGAATTGGCGGTCGAGATAGATCGGCTGATCGAGGTTGGGCGTAACCTCAGGATGACCTTCAAGGGTTCTCAGGCAGAGCTTCGGGAGGTGTTCCGATCGATTATATCGGGCCGACTGTCTTGTAAGCGCAAGCGACGGGGCGGATCGCGGGAGTTGGCTCGTCTTCACTGGGGTATGTCGGATGGGAGAAGGGAGGGGGGTTTATGACTGGCAGGTCTCGGTCTGGGAGGGTGCTAATTAGTTTCCTTATGAAGATGTTATCTTGGAATATTAGAGGAATTAGTGATCGGCTGAAGCGGTCGGGGGTTAAGCAGGCGATCAGGGTACACAAGCCTGTCGTGGTCACCCTTCAAGAAACCAAGTGGGGAAGTTGTGATGAAAGGAAGGTTACATCGATTTGGGGGCACTTGGGATCGGATCGAGATTGACTCATCCACAGATCTGGTGGGATACTGGTTGCTTGGTCGTCAGTTCTATTCGATAAGGTGGATGAGGAATTGGGGGTTTTTTCGGTTTCTGTGGTGTTGCGGGACAAAGGATCAGGGAAAGTTTGGAGTTTTGCGGGTATTTATGGACCAGTGTCGGACCACGAGAGGGGGGAGTTTTGGTTTGAAATGAACGCTTTGGCGGGTCGATGGGATTTCCCAATTTGCTTCGCGGGAGATTTCAATGCCATCCGGTGGGACTTCGAGAAGCAGGGGGGTCCGGCCAACCTTCGGGTCATGCGAGATTTCAACTCCTTCATTGCGGACTGGGGTCTGATTGACATACCGTTGATGGGGGCCAGATTTACATGGTCTAGTTTACAGGACTCGCACTCTCTCAGCCGGTTGGACAGGTTTCTTTGCACTACCGAGTGGTCCGAGTGCTTTCCGGGTGCCAGATTGGAAGCTTTTGCGCGTGCCATTTCGGATCACCGGCCTATTGTTCTTACGTGTGAGACCCGGGGAAGGGGACCGTCCCCTTTCCGATTTGAGAATATGTGGCTGTTGGACGACGCTTTTCGGGAGAAGGTTAGGGGGTGGTGGGCGGAATCGGTGCCTGATGGGACGGCTGCCTATCGTTTTATCAATAAGCTGCGACAGGCGAAGGATAGAATCAAGACGTGGAATAGGGAGGTGTATGGGATGGTGCACGTTCGACAAGAGGAGTTGCTATTGAAGTTGAAGGGGTTTGATAACTCAGAGGAAATCAGAACTCTCACGACGGAGGAGAGGAAGGCTAGAATGCAAGCTAAGGCGGAGTTCAATGAGAGATGTAGGGCTGAGGAACTTTGTTGGATGCAGAAAGCGAAGGCTAGGTGGTTCAAAGAGGGGGACGCCAATACTAAGTATTTGATGCGGTTGCTAATGGCAGCAACAAAGCGAAGTACTTGGGGAACATTATAGTGGATGGAGTGGCGTACTCGGGGCACGAGGAGGTGCGGGATAGTATTGTGAATTTTTATGAACGATCGTACACGGATGAGGGGAGTCCGAGGCCTAGTTTGGACGAGCTACAGTTTGCGTCTATCTCCGACGAGGTTAGTGGGGGGTTGGAAAGCTCATTTACGGAAGAGGAAGTGTGGACCGCAATCAGGAGTGGCGGGAGCAATAAATCACCGGGGCCAGATGGGTTTACTATGGAATTTTATCGCGCATTCTGGGAGTGTATTAAGGCGGATCTGATGGAGGTTTTTCACGACTTTCACTCTTCGGGTTTTATTGGGAGAGCTCTAAATTCTACATTTATTACCCTCATACCCAAGATTCATGGGGTCGAAAACATCTCTGATTACCGTCCGATTAGTTTGATCAATTGTGCCTACAAGATTATCGCGAAGGTGCTGGCCAATAGACTTAAGTGGGTAATGGGCTTTATCATCTCCGACTATCAGGGGGCTTTTGTCTGTGGGAGGCAGCTGACGGACCTTGTGGTAGTTGCTAACGAGACCATCCACTCGGCCTATGCTCTTCGTAGGCCGGCTGTGGTCTGGAAGGTGGACATAGAGAAGGCTTATGACTAGGTTAGTTGGGAGTGTTTAGACTATATGCTTGGAAGGTTGGGTTTTGGTGCTACTTGGAGGAAATGGATGCGCGGGTGGTGCTTTTCTTCCGCATGGTTCTCGGTAATGATTAATGGGACTGCGGCGGGGTATTTCAAGAGTTCAAGGGCCCTCAGGCAGGGTGATCCATTATCCCCCTTTCTTTTCAATATGGTGGGGGAGGCTTTATCTGGATTGATCCAAGTGCTCATGGATTGGGTATGCTTATCGCATCGAGTGGTGACAGGGAGGTTTATTACGCACCTTCAGAATGCGGATGACACGATTTTGTTTGGGAAGGCTGATGGGACGGAATTAAGTGTAATGGCTGATGTGCTCTCAGTGTACGAGGCGGTGTCGGGCCAACGGGTTAATCTCCTTAAATCCACAATATCGGGTATAAGGGTGGAGAATCAGGTGCTGACTTCCTTGGCTGGTTCGGTTGGGTGCCGCATAGAGGGGTTGCCCATCAGATACTTGGGCATGCCGCTCGGGATCAGAAAGCCCACATGCCGTGATTGGCTACCGGTGGTGCAGAGATTTGAGCAACGATTGTCGGCTTGGAAAGGCAGGCTACTCAGTACTGGGGGGAGGTTGGTCTTGGTTAAGGCGGTGCTCTCTTCGATCCCCATCTTCTACTTCTCCATGTATAGGTGCCCCGCTAAAATTATTGACAGATTGGAACGCATTCAAAGGTCTTTTTTGTGGGAGGGTGCAGGTCTGAATAGGCGGGTTCACCTCGTCAATTGGGACACTTGCCAGCTGCCAATCGCTGATGGAGGGTTGGGGATTCGGAGTCTCAGGAGAACAAATTTGGCGACGCTCGGGAAGTGGATTTGGAGAGCGGAAAGGGTGGAGGAGAGAGGTTGCCTCTAGTGGGTGGTCTTGCGCAACAAGTATGGCCTTCCAGGGGGAGTTGGGGGATATAAGTGTCTACCCACAGGAATAGTTCGCCGTGGTGGAGAGATATCTCACGTACCTGGGAGATATGGGCAAGAGGGGTGCGATACAGCTGGGGGTGTGGGTCCCGTATCCGTTTCTGGGAAGACTCGTGGTTGGATGTGAGTCCGCTCAGAGTTAGGTTCCCGGCAATCTACGCCCTTTCGTTGAATCAGGGTGGTAGGATTGATGAATTTGTGAGCTTTGTCAGTGAAAGATATACCTGGGATGTGGTCCTCAGAAGACGTCTTAGGGACGGTGAGATGGCGAGCTATGAGGAGTTGTTGAGGAGGCTTCACGCGGCTCAGCGGAACCTTCTAAGGGCTGATCAGAGAATTTGGGACTTGAGCCGGGGGGAGAAGTTCGGTGTCAAAGCCTTATACCGATGGCTGTCACGGCGCCCACTTATCAGATTCGAAGGTAGATGGTTATGGAAGGAACCTTTTCCTCTCAAGATCAGATTTTTCATTTGAACTATTTGTAAGGACAAAATACTTACCAGGGACCAGCTGATTCGGAGGGGAATCGATGTCCCTACGGCTTGTGCTATGTGTTCTGACGGGGTGGAGTCCACTGCTCATCTTCTCCTTCATTGTCGTGTGGCTTTCGAGGTATGGGGAGCCATTCTTAGATCCTTCGGCGTATCCTGGGTCATGCCTCAATAACCGTATGCGTTCATGCTGACCTGGGAGGCGGCAAAGGTGAAGGGAGACATTAGGGGAGCTTGGATGGCAGCGATGTTCGCCGCTTTCTGGTGCATTTGGTATGAGAGGAATCGCAGAGTCTTCGAAGGTAAAACCAAACCTGTCGGAATGGTTATTAGGGCGGTCTTGGAGCTCGTTACCTTATGGGGAGAACGTGGTGGTCAGGGGTCTTATGTTTCTGATCTATGTTGTGATTGTATACGGTTTCAGCGCCTTGCTAGTTTTTATATAATCTTCTATTACTGGTCAAAAAAAAAAAAAAAAAATTCATTCATCATCAATACTAATTCTCATAAGAGATTACAATGTGTATTTATAAGGAAAAAAAAAACTTAGGGATACTACTTAAAATAAAACTCCTAATTAATCATTAAAACTTTCTAATCTAATGGTCATAATTACTTTCGCTATTAATCCCTTTTTTTATTATGTGACCACTTTTGAATGGTCAAACGATGTCTGATTGACGTGAAATTAGTCTTGTTTGAAAGCTTATCGAAGTAGTTTTCCAACAAGACAAGAATCACACAATTCCGACACATATTGGTAGACTTATGACCACTTTTCCGATGATTGCGCAGAGAGTGGCGGGATTAACAGTCACATATCATATATATTCGTCTGACTCCTAAATAATTCAAATAAGGAAACTAGTCCTAAAACAAGTCACTTATTAAAAGAATCCTAATAAAAAAGGAAACTAAACCTAGATAAAATATTGCCTAAATTAATGTGCACACAAGTCTTTAACGGGCATTTTTTTAAAAACCCATTCGTGGGTCCACTTTCTCTTTTGACGTCTCGTCTTTATCCGACCACGATTCAAACAAATAGATCTAAAGTTCGCATCAATCCTCCACCTAGCTTCTTACTTCAGGGGGGAGACTAGGGAAGTCTACAAACTTAGGAAGTCTATATATTGTCTGAAGTAGTCACCTCATGCTTACTTTCTACATTTTAGTGGAGTGGTCATTACCATGGGATTTCAGCGATGCCACTCTGAGCATAAGGTATTCTATCATTCTAGTTCTGTCGGCCGTACAATTGACAATATAGTGATTACTATATCAAAAAAGGGGCCAAAATAGTGCAATTGGAAGAAGCCCCATACCAGCTTTATCAAAATTGATGTCAACATGCACCTTGAGAATAATCTGTAAACAGGGTTGGCATTGTGTTCCAGGATTCCAAGGGTGCTTTGCGAATGGATAGAGGTCATACAACTAGTATTGAGGAACATACTATTATCCTGGCTATGGAGTATGTCGAGGAGATGAAGATGAATAAAATTATATTGGAGTCGAGTTTTAATTCTCTCACGAATATTCTTAATAGGATCTGTAAAACTCCGTGGAGGCTCTATGCTAGTATGGAAGAGATAAGAGATCTGAAAAAGAAATTCGATGAAGTTTTTTCTAGTGTTTCAAGTAATTGTAACAAGCCAGTATGATATCTTGCTACTCAGGGTCTGGATGCTAGTTTTGTGGTGCAGTGGCACACTGTTGATGTCCTTCCCATTCCTTTTACCTCCCTTCTACAGGATGATCTCATTTCTAATCATATACATTTGTAATTCTTTTTTTATCTTAATAAAGGGGTTTGGACCCCTAAAACCTTAGTTGGCTTGTAGAAAAAAAGATGATAGAATGCTTATTGGATTTGATTGCTCTTTAATATCCCAAGTAAAAGAGGAACTTGGTAAGATTTTCGAATTGAAAGATTTGGGCAGCCTGAAACATTTTCTTGGCTTGGAGGTAGCCCTATCAAAGAAAGGGATATTTCTTTCTCAAAGGAAATATGCTCTTGATTTGTTGAGTGCTACAGGTATGCTTGGGTGCAAGCAAGCTTCCTCCCCTACGGATTTTAAACACCCTCTCTCCATGAGAGTGAGGGATGGAGTTATTGCCTGACCTTCATGAGTATCAACACTTGGTGGGTACGCTGATTTCTCTTACACTTATGTGGCCAGGCATTACGTTTATGGTCAGCCTTGTTAGCCAATTTATGCACATCCCTCGTGCTCCTCATTTAGTTGTTGTTCGCCACATTCTCGGATTCATTAATGTCAATCTTGGTCGGGGAATTATTTATCTCTCATGGTCACCTTCATATATCCGGACATATTGATGTTGATTAGGCTAGCTCTATTACCAATCATCGCTCTATATGTCAAGGTATTGTGCTTTTCTAGGAGGCAACCTTGCTTCATGGAAGAATAAAAGGCAACAGATTGTCTCTAAATC
Organism: Chloranthus sessilifolius; assembly: GCA_021018995.1. NCBI lineage: Eukaryota > Viridiplantae > Streptophyta > Magnoliopsida > Chloranthales > Chloranthaceae > Chloranthus > Chloranthus sessilifolius. The sequence continues at coordinate 106,177,306 of CM037592.1, forward strand.
TAGTGTTGAGCCTGAGTATCAAGCGATTATTCATGATACATGTGAGCTTTTGTAGCTTTGTTCTCTTATTTCTGAGCTTGGCCTTCCGATTAGTGGCCCTATGCCCATACATTGAAAAACCAAGCTGCAGGAAAGATTGCTTCCAACTCTATGCTACACGAACAAATAAAGATATTGAAGTTGACATTCATTTTGTTATAGAGAAGGTTTGGGATGCACTATGGAGCTCGTAGATGTATCCTCTTCCCAACAGTTGGTCAATATCTTCACTATGGCAGTTGGGCCTCTGCTTCTTCAGGACATCACTGTCAAGCTGGGCATGCATGACATGTATGCTCCAGCTTGAGGGGAAGTGTTGGAATATGTGTGAGTTAGTTCATATGCATATGTGTGTAGTGTTAGTGTGCGTTGGGTATGTATTGGTGTGTATGTAATATTTTCTTCACTCTTAATATTAATGCTAGTGAGAGCATCCAGCCTAAACTAATCCTTCTCATTCTCTATATCTATCTCTCTATATCTTTATCTATCTCTCTCTTCCTTCTCCTAACCTTAAACCTAAAACCAATAACCTATCATACCTCTCCACTAAATTTGATACCACCAACATAAACTACTTCCATCCCAACCCTATTTCTCTCCTATTAGATCAGGCGTTGAGCACTAGCCGACAAAAAAGTGGAGACCTAAACAGGGAAATGCAATTTGTGAATGTGATGAGTAAGGATCTGATGACGTGGAAATGCACTAAGCATACGTCTAACAAAATCAAAACAAAAGGGGAAAAACAAAATGAACAAGATCTAAGCCTGCTTTCACACCACCTAAAAAACAAGAAAGAGAAACAAACAAAAATATTCTATTATTGCAAGAGCTAGTGAATTCCAGAAGAGTAGAGCTCCTACTGGCACAACACGATGGATCATGAATGAGATGATTGAGCTCCTTTATATGGATGAGCGACTTAGCACAAAAATGGATCATAACCTATGTAGGACTAAACTCATAATACACAATATGTTAATAAACATGAAACAACAACGCGATAACTTAACATACATTAGGTTTGTAATATAAAAAGTTTGGACATGTTCTCTTGTCCAACTTGAGAGTTCACCTTTCCTTACAAGTGCCATCTAGAATGCCTTCTGTCATGATTTTTCTTGTTGGAAATGCCAAAAATACAGATATGGATAACACTAAATATCTGATGAATAGGTTCATCTCACTTTCCTATACCACTTAAGAATAGGTAACAGATCCCTTTGCCAAAGCCTTGACACGGGAAAGTTTCGTACCAATAATGGACATATCAATTCTAGCATTAGAAGTTGAGGTCAGCATCCAATAAGCACTTCAAAATAATATTATCATTAAGCTTGTCTACAATGAGCCCACAGCTAATTACAGACTCATCCTAGACAATGAGCTGAGATCTTGTCAATTGTGCAGTTTTTTGGATTTTGAGGTGTGGAAAAATTTCTATGCTCTTTAAAATCTGTAGACGAATTCATTATCTTTAGGGTATTCTTGTATTAGCAAAATCCACGCCATCACTCCACCAATAATTCTTTAGCAAATTCAATTCAAATCTCGGATCATGACCGGGGTTACGTAGTTTGCTAGGGAGCCGTACAAACCGCGAACTGGTTCAATGCAAACAGATTCAGAGTCCAGTTCAGTCCAGTTCGCTTCAGCAGCGAACCGGACCCCTAATCTTGTTTTGCACAAGAGAACTCGAACCTTTGTCGAATGCAGAGTTCATGACTTCCAACTGTCCAACGCCATGTTGTTGATGTGTTACATTAATATTTATTATAAATAAAAATATTACATGCAGTTAATATGTAAATAAATAAATAAAACTCATCCTAGCCCTAGCAAACCGGGTTCATTCGATGGCAGTGAACCATGGTATTAAAACTCGACGAGTCGACTCGGCTCAACCAAATTTTGAGCTGACTCGCCGATACATTCAATAGATTCTAAAACTCGACCGACTCACCGAGCTGACTCGGAAATTCGACCGAGTTTGTCAGCTCGGCGAGTCGCTTCATACCAACATTACTTTAAGGAGTGGCGGGGGCTTTTGATTTTCTTATAGGGCTTTTATGTAAAAATACTAAATACTAAACCCCCGCACCCTAACTTCTTAAGGCCCTATCCTCTCGTTGCCAAAAACCCTTGCGAAGAAAACCTGCGAAGAAGAAGAAAGAAGAAAAAGAAAGAGGAAGAAGAAGAAACCCTAACCTCCCGTTGGAAGAAGGAAGAAGAAACCCTAACCTCTCTTTGTAAGTCAATTTTTTTTGTTCTTACTTGCCTTAAAAAATCAGGTTTTAGGTTAGAAACCCTAATATCTTTTTTTTTCTTTTGATTCAGGGTTAAAACCATGGTTTCAATGATCTTACACCATTAAATATGTAAGAACTGAAGAATCCAACCCATTAAATTGATTCGCATCAGCTCGTGAACCGAAGTGAGACCAGAAATCATATATTTTTAGGGTTTTTTAAATCTGATCTGTGCATTCTTAATATCAACCATTGATGTTAATTTTTGATGGCTGATAATAAATGATAACCCATAAATTGGGTGCTTTGTACCAGCTAATATGTGTGCTTATTTGGCTGTAACATATTCCAATAATGAACTACCAGTCCACCACATGCACAATTTAGATATATCTGAGACTTACAACAACAGTAAAGCTTACATTTTTTATATATTTGTCATTTTTTTATATATATACCTATATTATATTATAAATATTTGTTAAATAATTCGAGTTGGAACGAAAATCTGAGTCAACTCTACTCAACTGACTTCCGAGTCGAGTCAAGTCGAGTCGAATTTTCGTGTCTTAAAACCATGCAGGGAACCACTAACCCAAATATGAACCGAGCAAACCAGGTAACATTGATCATGACAACACAAGTACATTCTACAACACATTCCTGCATACTTAAATTTAAATTTTCTAAGGAAATTTCCACAAATCTAATTGGAAAAGGTAGCAGTTTTTACTGATAAAAAGGTATAATTTCAAAAATATTAGTCAGGCCAAGTGGTGCCTTTCAAGATTTTTTTGGAAATCAACTGAATAAGATAATAGTCGGAAATGGTTTGTTCTTTCAAAAAATCCACAGTAGGCATTGCAACACAAATCACAAACAGAATACTGCATTTTTTAAACTATCAAAATATTGAATTTGAAGACGAGAACAAATCCATCTTTTAAAATTATTGCACCTCTCATATATATATATATATATATATATATATATATATATATATATATATATATATATATATATATATATATATATAAGGTAATCTACCAAGTTATTTCATCAATCTCAAGTAGAGAGAGAAACTTACTGTGCCCGAACCTTTTTAGCCCGCTTTATATGGCCATCTAACAAATTACGAACAGATATATGATCAACAGATGCAGCATCCTGAAAAGCAAATATAAATCAACTCAGTTTACTTATGCAAACCAAGGGATATAGAATCATAAACTCCTTGTACATTGCAAAAGCCATAATAAAGAGAAAAACAATCACAATATGAATGGTGAACAGTTTGCCATCAGTATTAGGGGGATCAGTAAAACAGGCATTATAATGGCTGTGAATACATTTGTTAATGACCTTGTTGCTCCTATTCATGGAAAAACCTTGCAATTAAAACATCAGCTTCATGATTATAAATAACTGCAAATATGCCATTATGTATATAATCACTAATAATGCCCTATAAATTCAGTCATCCTTCATTGCTTTCATTAGGATTATCCTAACCATCTGATCAAATGGTCCAGACTACCTTGTTGTATAGATTTTGTTAGAATTATCCCTACTATCTGATGAAATGGTCAAGATTACCCTGTTGTGGAGAAATAACAGATGGGAAATATTGGCTAACAAAGAAGTTGATCAGATGACGCATCAATTCCGTGACAAAATTCACAATTGTGACTCATCACAGCCATTAATTGCACACACAAAATAATTACGGAATGGGTGTATTGTTGTTGTATGAGATTGCATATGTGAATATGTGATCGCATATGCAATTCCCGGCTAGTATATGTTGTATTATAGCATTACGAATTACACTTAACTTCAATGGAGGTGATTAGGGTTAGGGTTTGGTAGAAGGTGAGAAGAAGCGGAAGAGAGAGAGAGAGAGAGAGAGAGAGAGAGTTAGAATAGAGTGACTTAGTTAGGGTTAGGAGAGCCCTATTAGCCTCTATATTAATTATAAGAATTACAATTCACACACCCAAGGTTATCACACACACACACCATAAGTAGCACGCAAATCTAGAATACTAAATACACACAAAGTAATATATCCAATACTCCATCTCAAGCTGGTGTATAGATATCTATCATGTCCAGCTTGACAATAACATCCTGAAGTTGCGAAGGACCAAGCGCTTTGGTGAAGACATTGGCAAGTTGCTGAGAAGAAAAGAGCTCAGGAGTATCGATGAGGCCAGCCTGAATCCTTTCGTGAAGGAAGTGAATATCCACTTGGATATGCTTGGTTCTATCATTAAGAACTGAATCCCCAGCAATCTCTACGATAGCTTGGTTATCACAGTGAAGAGGCATAGGAAGGGAAGAGAGGAATCAAGCTAAGTGAGAGAACGCAACCAAAGGAGTTCACATGTCCCATGGGCTATAGCTCAATACTCAGATTCGGCGTTTGACTTGGTTACAACATTTTGCTTCTTATTCTTCCACACCACGAGATCGCCACCAAGAAAAGAACAGTACCTTGAAGTAGAGTGGCAATCAGTAAGGGCCCGTGCGTAATTGGCATCACTTTTAGCAACTAAGAGAGAAGTGACCAGCATCATCATAGATGAGCCATTAGCAAATGCCAGGTCAGGGCGAGTGTTATGGGCATAAGAGGGCAAGGGGGAAAAACAGGAAAAAAATGGAAAGTACGGGGGAAAAGGTACTGAAGGCCAAAAAAAAGGATAAAAAATTAGTTTTTTGAAAAACATGTTTAAAACATAAAAAACGGGTTTGAAATGTACAAAATGCGTTTTTTAAAAGTGCGCATTTTATGAGTTATAGACGAAAGGAACGCATTTTAAACGAGTTTTTTTTAAAGGTATTTTTTGTGATTATGCTCCGATAAATAAATAAATAATTCATCATGACAAAAACCATTTACCTCAAACCTATTAAAGACCTATTCGCAGCCAAATAAAGAGACTGATTTCAGACTTACTATAAAACAACTACCTGACATGCAATCAGTCACTGTGGTTGATTGGTCAAGTCCACTACCTCAAATCAGCTAGCAACAAAGGAATTAATCAGCAAGTGCCACGAAACAAAAAATAAAGAAGAGATCGGCTTAGTACTAATTTTCCTTCGAATTTTCTTTCCAACCCTCGTAGTCATCAAATCACAAAGACTAGGCCGCCAAGATGACTTGATAAGTGAAACCCCAAGCCTAGTAAGGATAAAATCTCATGCTACGGGCTGGGCCTAATGGGCCGGGCAGGCTACCCAGCCCATTGCCACCCCTAGCTGTAATATCTTCCAGACAGTACTGCCTAGAAATTATGGCTAACAATCTCGTTAAAGGCTGGACAGAAACAAGAAATCTGATTTCTTCTATATGGCTGTCCACCCCCCTTTTTATGATATTAGGGACAGCAAGTTTGATTTTAATGCAATAGATAAATACATTTTGGTGGTGTCCAACCTGTATACAGCTGAAGAATGAGGTATTAGTTGTTGTCCACACCTCTCATAAATTATCAATAGCTGCCTATTTAACTTATTAGATTTCCTAGTTCTTCTGTAACTGATATAGCTATATTAGTAAACTATAAACATGATTTTGGCGACGCCTAATACTTTATAAATCTGATTTAAAATGCTGTGAAGTTTCTTGAAATCTGATTTTCTCTATATGTGCTGAAAGTTGTAGAGTATGAGAGTCATAAGAACAAATTGCTTCGCTAAAAGCTGGTTTATTGATCCAGATTTATGGATTGGATGAGCTTGCACAAAATTTTGTATGGAACCTTGAAAAAGAAAAGAAAAATGAAAAGAAAGAAAAAGTGAAGTTGAAGTATGGTTGAATGTTCCTAATTCTCAAAATAAAAGCCCTTCATGATCTAATTTTCATAAAAGCAAGTGCCTTGTGGAAAAAGATTTAGAAAAGTCTATGGCACTTGATATAGCATGCTTAGGATAGATGGGTATCTTTCTATGAGATTTGATTTTTTTTATTCATTAAAATTCGATTATTCAATATGATGTGAGACAAATTAAAGTTGTTTTGATTGTTTCTCTCACATATGTGTGAAATTTGAAACCCTTCTTGAGTGATTTCTTTGTGAGTAGATGCCTAAAGTGAGAATTGAGTCAAAACAAGAGTTACAACAACCTATTGTTTGAATTTGTTTTGAAATGGAGAAATTTCTGTTTTGGTGAGCACACACTACACATCTTTGTATGAATGATCAACTACTTGAAATTTAATATGTCTTCATGAATTTGAATGGATATGATTGAATTGAAATCGGCTTTTTGATTGAAAGGGAAGTTTGTGGGTAACTTCACTGTAAACCCTCAGGAGAGAAAACTCCTCCACGGGGATCACTAGGGGCTTAAAGGCTTATTGCATGCAACCATGCTCCCTACGAAAGTGGCATCTTTTTTTACTAACTTTAACTCATTTGATATTATCTTCCTCTCTCTTTGCTCGAGGACGAGCAAAATGTAGGTTTCGGGGTGTGATAAGTGCTAAAGCATTATCTAAACCCGCATCTTATGATCCAATGAAGGCCATTTAATGGTATTTTGTAAAAAAATGTGCAATTGCAAGAGATGATTTTGTTAAAACGGGTGAAGCACAAAGGAGTGTAATGAAAGAGCCCACGGGAAAAGAACACTCAATGGAGCAAATGTCACGGATACCAAAGAAAATCGATCGGTCAGATGCCAAAATCAATTATAAAAGCATTCAATCTTGAGCCAGAATGATCCTTCTTTTGGATGAAAATCGATCGATCAATTCCATAGACGAAAATACAAGCAGATTTTCGGGCGATAATCGATCGATCGATATACAACCTAGAACTTAAGAGTTGAAAGTGAGATTTTTTTGGAAAGAGTGGAAAATATTAGGGTTGAGAGAGTACCCCTATATATATATATATATATATATATATATATATATATATATATATATATATATATCACTTTATGAGTTCTTCTTTTGGCATTTTTTCTTCTAAGAGAAAAATAGGGATTAGCCCTAGAATAGAATAAAAAACTTGTGTGGGCGAAGATTAAAGTGTAGTTGTTTTGTTTATCTGAAGCAAATTTGTGGATCAACTTCTCCTCCTATGGTATTTTAATGCATTTATTGTGTTTTATTCAAGTTTATTCCATTGTTAATATAGAAATGTGTGGCTAATTTCTAAGGATTTTAGGAGCTAATAATGAACCCCATCTAAGGGGATACTCTTAGATAAGATCTAGGGTATGGAAATAATTAGATGTTTGTGGAGCTTTAATGATTATTGTTATTGCCTCTCTTTGGAATTTAATCATAGATCTGGGAGTTAGTCATGCTCCTTCCATGATCTCAGGATTATGATTGGAGTCCTTGATCTGATTTTTATCGCTCGAAAATAGATCCTTGTATCTATGGTGATTTGGTTTATTTCGAATATTGTATATGTTTAAGATATTTTCTATTGAGATCTGGAGGAGCAATTTTCTATAATCTATTGAATAGCTTAGGTGTATTGTGTGTTAATCATCTAGTTATTCCAACCCTAGGATCTGGTTGTGTGAATTTTCCATCATTCATGAAGAAATCTTTGGCTAGATTAGGATTGATCTTGTCTGTAAAATTTTCAAGAGTAGTGTCTCTACTTTCTATAAAGTTTGTTTACCATCTCCGTGGGATAGACCTCGTATTTCGCACCCATTATATTACAATACGATTTGTGCGCTTGCGAGTACAGTTTGAAAGGTACATCAAGTTTTTGGCCCCGCTGCTGGGAATGGTGTAAAAGAATTTTTTAGATATTAGATACAATCTGAAATTTCAATAATAGGATTAGTCTTTCCACTAGTCTCTTAAAACAAAAGTTGATTTTTAAGTGAGAGTTAGGTGTTTGTTGCAATTAAGAATTCTAAGGATAAACATCTCAAGGTTCAGTGATTCAAGATGTTTGTCCTTGAAATTCCTTAATTGCAACAAACACCTAACTCTCACTGAAAAATCAAAATTAAAACCTCCCCTTTTTGTTTTAAGAGGCCAGCAGAATGACTAGTCCAATTATTGAAATTTCAGATTGAATCTAATTCCTAAAAATTTCTGTGATGCCATCCCCGGCAGCGGTGCAAAAAACTTGTGGGACCCACGGGGTTGAATCTTTTCCAACTGTTCTCGTAAGCGCACGAATCATATTGTAATATAATGGGTGCAAAATACGAGGTTGATCCCACGGGGATGGTAAACAAACTTTATAGAAAGTAGACACACCAATATTGAAAATTTTACAAACAAGATAAATCCTAATCTAGCCAAAGATTTCTTCAAGAGTGATGGAGAAAGCAAATCTAACAATTATAAATTTGATAGAAAGAGAAACAAAGGGTTAGGAACCTAACTTCCCCCATCCTATGATGAATATTCACACAACCAGATCCTAGGGTTGGAATAAACTAGATGATTAACACACAATCCACCTCAGCTATGCAATAGATTATGGAAAATATGACAATTAATAATAGCATTTACCAAAAAAAAATTGCTCTTCCAGATCTCAACAGAAAAGATCTTAAACATATACAGTATTCGAAATAAAACAAATCACCATAGATACAAGGATCTCTATTTTCAAGCGATAAAAATCAGATCAAGGACTCCAAACACAAACCTGAGATCATGGAAGGAGCATGACTAACTCTCATATCCTAGATCTATGATTAAATTCCAAAGAGAGGCAAGAACAATAATCATTAAAGCCCCACAAACATCTAATTATTTTCAAACCCTAGATCTAATCTAAGAATATCCCCTTAGATGGGGTTCATTAGCTCCTAAAACCCTAAGAAATTAGCCACAAATTTCTATATTAACAATGGAACAAACTTGAATAAAACACCATAAATGCATTAAAATACCATAGGAGGAGAAGTTGATCCACAAATTTGCTTCAGATAACAAAACAGTAAAACCTTCATCCACACAAGCTTTTTATTCTATTCTAGGGCTAATCCCTATTTTTCACTTGGAAGAAAAACCAGAAAAAATAACAATAGAAATGCCAAAAGAAGAACTCCTAACCATAACTCATAAAGTGATATATATAGAGGTACTCTCGCAACCCTAATATTTCCCTCTCTAAAAAAATCTCAAAATCGCACTTTCAACTCTAAGTTTTTTTTTTTATCAGTACTTTCAACTCTAAGTTCTCAGTCGTATATTGATTGATCAATTCCATAAATCGATCGATCAATAAACATCTGAATGTCTGCTTGTATTTCTGTATATGGAATCGATCGATCGATTTTCATCAGAAGGAAGGATCATTCTGGCTCAAGATTGAATGCTTTTATAATCGATCGATCGATTTTGGCATCTAATCCAAGGATCAAAATTTCGGCCAAAATTATTGGTTTCGGTCCCACCGAAACGATAATTTGGACCGAAATTTTGGTCCAAATTTGTATGGGATCCAAAATTTTGGCCAAATTTTCAGTTTTCGGCAGAAATTTCGGTTCAAATTTTTGGTTTCGGGCTTGATCGATTTTGGCATCTAATCCAAGGATCAAAATTTCAGCTGAAATTATCGGTTTCGGTCCCACCAAAATGATAATTTGGACCGAAATTTTGGTCCAAATTTGTATGGGATCCAAAATTTTGGCCGAAATTTTGGCAAAATTTTCAGTTTTCGGCAGAAATTTCGGTTCAAATTTTCAGTTTCAGTCAAGCCCGAAAGCGATATTTTACCCGAAATTTTGATCCTTGATCTAATTGATCGATTTTCCTTGGTATCCTTGACATCTGCTCCATTGAGTGTTTTTTTCCCATGGGATCATTCATTACACTCTTTTGTGCTTCACACGCTTTAACAAAATTTTCTCATCCTGCAATTGCACATTTTTTCACAAAATACCATTAAATGGCTTTCATCAGATCACAAGATGCGGGTTTAGAGGGTGAAATATTATCATATTTCGCCACTTATCACTACCACTGATTTCAAAATGAGGAATTTTGATTTTAATACGTGGATTTTATCACTTCTTAAGAATCAAAGTGTGTAAAAAATATATTCTACCACCTGGTATTCTACCTGATTAATTATCTGATGGACATACATGTAATGGTCAGAAGCGGAATGAAGTGGCAAAGCCAATGCATGACAAAGTACTGGCCAGCAGCAGGTAGTTTAACCTGCAATACCTCCTGTATACTACCTGGAATACTAGCTGGAACTCCACCTGGATGCTACCGAATACTACCTGTAATACCACCTGGATACTAGCTGAATTACCACCGGGATACTAATTTTTTCTTATTTGATGGGTAAGCGGGGCTCGAACCTGAAACCTTGAGGTTGCATTACTGTCAACTTTCATTATGCTACAGGCCAAAAACCTACCGGGATACTAATTAAATATCACGTTAAGCTATCTTCAAAGGTGCCACATCCGAAGAAATAAAAGATGACTTTCTTATAAATAAATGAAGTTTCTTTTTTACTTACACTATTAGTTTTTTGAATTATTACTATTATTCTGATTTTATGTATATCATTACTTCCACTTGCATGCTACTCGTTTCACATTCTAGCAAATTTTAGTCCAAACATGATTTTGTAAATTTCCATATTGGTGGCAAGATCCTCCCACCTCTTTATTTATTTATCTAACCATCTGCATTAACAGGGTAGGATTTGTTGGGTTGATGTCCCATCACTTACTCTGTAATTATTTTCATAGAGAAACCTCACATCTCCAAGAGCAACGCAGACACTGAATAGCTTTTTTACCAGAGCTCAGGTAAGAGTAAGCTATGGATTGTAGGAGTTGTGTGTACCCCTTAGTATCGTGCTCGTTGCTTGTGGTGGAGTAGTGGGATAGTTTTGTGTGTAATAGGTGGACTCCAGTTGTAGCAGACTTTGATTGTATACATTGTATTGTACTGGAATTTTGGGGAAATGCAATAAATTTTTCTGTGCTCCATTTTTTGCCCTGTCGAGTACTTTATTACATAATATCTGCTTGTGCCAGTCCTTTTGTTGCCAGGTCCTTCCATGTGATACCCCGAAATTGGTGTAAGATTTTAGGGAGTTACAAGAGGGCACAGACTTACGAAGTCCAATAATTTTACGATTTACCGAAGGCACACAAATCTTGCACCGAACTCAACTATGGACTAGCTTGAAGTAAAGGAGCGATCAGCAAGTGAAACATCAATGGAAGCATACCACTTGGAGAGAATCCATGGATCAATATAAAGAATTACATTAAACTTCATTTTAATCAAGATAGTTAAAGCGGTGTGGCGAGGTCATGGCGAAGAGGGTCGCTACACAATGGCGTGGCCATAGCGAAGCCATGGCGAGGCTATTTATTAATTTATTAATTTTTATTTTTTTAACATTTTATTTTATTTATTTATTAGTAGTATTTTTTTTTTTACTTTTTATTTGTTTATATTTTTTATATAGGAAGAAAAACAAAAAAAATATAGGAAGCAAAAAATTTGACTATTGAAGCATCATACTTTGATTATAATATTAAGGATTCATGTACTAGGCATAAACAAATATTAATAAATACAAATCAAGTATGGAACATCAACAAATTTGCAATATGGTAAGTATAAATAAATATATATGAAATATGAATAAATATAGAATATTAAAAAATTTAAATATCAAGTACACATACTGTAGTGCCACTGACGCTGGTGTTGGCAACTATCGTGACGAGCAGAGAGAGAGAGTCGAGGATTTTATTACTTAAAAGTTAGGGTTTTGTAACTTCTAAGCTAAGTTTTGTAACTTATATATTATAAAAGTGTTCTAACTTATTATAAGTTATAATAATGTCATACTTATAATTTATCTATCTTATAAGTATTATACGTTATTATTCACAAAAAACAAATAGTGTGCATAGCGACGCCATAGTGCTATTCAGCCAAGGCGACGCTATGGCGTCGCTATTTAGCCATCATCGCTATTTGGTTATATATGGCGCTTCCCATCACCATTCGCCATGGCGAGGTTACAGCGTCGCCTTGACAACCATGATTTTAACGCTTAGGAAGTTACTAAAGGCACATAAATCCTACATTAAACTCAACAAAGATCTTGAAGTAAAGGAGTGTTCACCAAGTGAAACCTGACGCAAGACAACGACCCTAAAATTCGTGAATGCCCATGATATGCTAATTTGACAAAATTAAGTCAATTAATTGAACAGATAATCGCAAATTAAAGCAATTCCTTAGGGTTTCGCGGGATTCCACTTAAGTGGGCATGCTCGGTTCACGTAGGATCCAATCCGATGTGCGAGATCGATTAGGAGTGCGGAAGAGGCGATCCTAGAGATGAAACTCTAGCTCCTTCTAGGTTGGGGCGTTAGATCGTCACTCGCAATGAAATCGGTAGCTCCTCGCTAGGGCTTTGAATGGAAGGTATCAAGGCACAAGTTGAATACGCTCAAGCCCAACAACGGTCGTGGATCGACGGGTTAAGGTCGGATTCAATCCACGAGGATGAACATTGAGGGTATTCTAGATGTAGGGTTGGGGAATTAGAACAATCAATAGAGAGGGGGGGAATAGATGCAAGAGATTAGGGGAAAATAGGAGATCAAATAAGAACAAGAAATCAAGAGAAGATCAAAGATAAAATAGGCATCTCACCCTTGGCCTCACACCAAACCCCAAACAGGGAAGAAGACTCACTCTTCAAGCTCCTTCCAAGCTAAAATGCAATGCAGTTTCACTAATCAATCAATCAATCAATTGCCAAAAATGGCTTACAAAATATTCTTTACAGTAACTACAAAGGGAATAACCTTAAAATGAGAAAGCACTATGTTACCCTAAAAGGTAACTTACAATTGACACAACAAAGAAAACAAAACAAAAGGATAAAACCGTAAACGTCACATGGCTCGCTCGAGCGACAACCAAGGGTCGCTCGAGCAACTCTTGGAATTCGCTCGAGCGAGTTCAACCTGAAAGTTTTGGGCGTGAACTTGATGCATTCTTGCTCAAGCGACCTTTTCTGAAGAAATCTCGGTCGAGCGAGAATGGCGCTTGTTCGAGGGACTTTAGCAGGACTCATGGGTTGATCCTTAAGGCGTCTCTGATTTCTCCTTGGTCCCTCCGTCGCTTCTTCTTTTGCTGGTACACTTGGTACGGCCTGAAACCTGGGTCCTTGTTGGTGGCGTCGCCATCAATTCCCCCAGACCGAAAAGCTTCATCACTGATGAAGAGCGGTCATGGTATTGGTCGAGCATATCGGGGTCTAGGCGGCGGACATCGTCTCCGTTGACCCAAGTGTTCTCCGATTCTGACTTCTGCACCCAGTTCACTAAATATTTCTGAAATCCACCGTCATGAGTAGAGACCACAACGTTGTCCAAAATCTTCTCGATCACATCTCTTTTCGGCTCGAGTGGAGGCGGAGGCGATATAGGATGTGGGGTTTTGGTCGGCTCTTGAGTAGAGGACGTTTGCAAAGGATTGCAAGGTGGTGGGGTTGAGCCTAGATAAGGAATTAGGTCTTCCACGTTGAACATTGAACTAACCTCCATATCTTGAGGAAGCTCAAAAACATATACATTAGAACCACTCCTTACCACAATCCTAAAAGGTCTGACACCGCGGGCTTAGAGCTTCTTTGCGATTCCCAATGGGAATCGTTCCCGAACCATCACATGCTCACCAATTTGGAATTCCTTAAAACGCTTGTGGGAATCTGCCTATAACTTGTAATTATCATTGCTCGAATTAATTTTACATCTAATTTTGGCATGAAAGTTATGAATATATTGTGCAAATGTATCCGCGGACTCGGATATGCAGTGATATGCAAACATGGGGATCAAATCTAAGGGCGTTCTTAGCTTGTGACCATGCACCACTTCAAATGGGTTCCTACCTATGGACCTATTGATGGAATTATTATATGCAAACTCGGCTAAAGGTAGAATGGAATCTCAGGTTCTCATGTGATCACCAACGAGACAACGAAAGAGATTGCCTAAGCTCCTGTTAGTGGCTTCCGTTTGGCCATCGGTTTGAGGGTGATATGCTGATGAAAATTGGAGCATAGTATCCATCATGTGTCATAGGGTTTTCCAAAAGTAAATGATGAACTTGACATCCCTATCTGACACAATGGTCTTCGGTAACCCGTGGAGGCATGCTACCTCTCCGAAAAAGAACTTCGCAATATGGGTTGCGTCGAAGGTCTTGTTGCACTGTATGAAGTGAGCCATCTTGGAAAAGTGGTTCACTACAACAAAAATAGAGTCGTGTTTTTGCAAAGTCTTGGCAAGTTCAAGCACGAAACCCATCGATATGTCTTGCCAAGGCGTGTCGATCTGAGAAAGGGGTGTACAAATCGTGTTACGCCTCAGTTGCTTGGAGACTTAGCAAATCGACATTGCACCACTCAGCGACATCTCATGAGAGGCCAAATCAAAGAACCTATCCTCCTGGCCTTGTCGTCTTGTTGCTTCCAAAGTGCCCGGCAATCCCTCCGGCATGCAACTCCCAAATGAGGAAGTCACGAAGTGAAGTGTGAGGGATGCATAGGCGATTGCCCATGAACAAGTACCGGTCTTGTAGGGTGTACTTGGAGTTAGTGTTGGGCGGATTGTCCCGTAGGGAAATGTATTCCGCCCTGGAATCTAGGCACTCGAGACACTCTTGGATCAATTGCTCAAAATCCCACGACCTTGCGCTCGTGGCTTACAAAGTCGTCGTTACCCGATGACTAAACGCATCGCCGCTTTGTTCTCAACACCGGCCTTGTGCTTCAACACAAATGTGAACCCTTGAAAGTACTTGACCCATATCGCGTGCCTTGGGTTCAACTTCTTTTGAGAAGCAAGGAAGCATAAGGCTTCATGGTCAAAGAATAGCACAAATTCTTGTGGTCTAAGGTAATGTTTCCAATACCAAAGAAATCGGACAACTGCATAGAACTCCTTATCGTAGGTGGAGTATTTTTGCTTAGCCTCGTTGAGTTTTTCACTGAAGTAAGCCACAGGATGGCCTTCTTGGCTAAGCACTCTGCCTATACCTACACCCAATGCATCACATGCGACCTCAAAGACTTTAAAAAAGTCCGGTAGACACATGACGGGTGCACTTGTCATTTTCTCCTTTATCTCGGCAAAGGCCTTCATCGCGGCTTTGCTTCATTGAAACTCCCCATTTTTCATGCAGTCGGTGATGGGAGCCATAATGGTGTTAAACCTTCGAATGAAGCGACGATAAAATGTGGCCAACCCGTGGAAGCTGCGGACATCGTGGATGTTTTTAGGCTCGGACCATTCTACAATAGCCTTTACCTTTCCGGGTCCACGACCATCCCATCAGCCGAGACAATGAACCCCAAGAAGAAAACGGATCGTTGCATGAGCGTGCACTTCTTGAGATTCGCGTACAGTTTCTCTCCTCTCTAGGTTTCACAAACTAACCAAAGGTGGATCAAGTGTTGCTCCTTGTCGCGACTATAGATCAAAATGTCATCGAAATACACAAGGAATTTATCCATGAATGATCGCAACACTTGAGTCATGAGCCTCGTGAAGGTGCTCGAGGCATTTGAAAGCCCAAAAGGCATGACCAACCACTCATACAGACCATCTTTGGTCTTGAAGGCGGTCTTCCACTCATCCCCGGGACGGATGCAAACTTGGTGGTAGCCACTCTTAAGGTCTATCTTGGAGAAGATAGTGGCACCAACCATTATATCCAACATATCGTTGAGCCTCGGTATAGGGAACCTATACTTGACCGTAATCTTGTTAATGGCCCGACTATCCACACATTCGCCAACTGTCATCTTTCTTGGGTGTGAGTAGTGCGAGTACGGCGCATGGGCTCAAGCTCTCTTGGATGAACCCCCTCCGAAGGAGCTCATCAACTTGTTGTGTTAACTCGACATGTTCAACCGGATTCAACTGATAATGGGGCAGGTTCGGTAGGGTAGATCCAGGAACTAAGTCTATAGCGTGTTAGATGTCACGCATTAGAGGGAGTTAATCGGGCAAGTCTTCCGAGAAGACATCCACAAATTCTTTCAAGATTGGCTTAACCTCTTTAGGGTGTTCGCCCATAGACTCGAGAGCACGCTCAACGATGATGACAACATACACCACACTCTCATCTAATGACGCTCTCTCAAACTTCGAAGGGCTCACAATATTGATGGTCTTAGATTGGCTGCCCTTCTTCTCAACTTT
Organism: Chloranthus sessilifolius; assembly: GCA_021018995.1. Taxonomy (NCBI): domain Eukaryota; kingdom Viridiplantae; phylum Streptophyta; class Magnoliopsida; order Chloranthales; family Chloranthaceae; genus Chloranthus; species Chloranthus sessilifolius. Next base: position 106,193,811 of record CM037592.1, read on the forward strand.
CTTGTCCGATGGTGTCTTGGGAGGCAAGGGGTTTAGCTTTATCTTCTTGCCCTCATGCATGAACGTGCACACATTAAACCGCCCCAGGAGGGTCACATCCATATCATAGAGCCAAGGCCTCCCCAAGATGATGTGGCCCACATCCATTGGCACCACAAGGCGTCCGAATACGAGGCTAATTGTATCAGTATGCGACACCTTTGGGACATAGGAATAGAAGAGGAGTCGACCCATGCGACTTTGTATGGTCTCGGGTGGGGATCGGGTATGAGCCCTAAACGGGTAATGGTATGTGTTGGCACCACGTTTGTGCAACTCCCGCTACCCACAATGACCTTACAACTCTTCTCACCACACTTGGCGTAATTGTAGAAAATGTTATCTCTATGCAAACCATCCTTCTCATCGCATTGAGCCTATGCAAGGGCACACCTCACGACCAAGCAATCTTGGATGTAATTTAGTGCACGACTACCATCGTCACCTTCCTCATCACTAGGCGTGACGACCAGTTCATACACTTCCTCCGCAACATTTCCTTCCTCATTGACCTCTTCTTCAACCAATAGGGTTCTTTGGGGGTCTCTCGTAGAGCATTAAGCGGCAAAGTGGCCAAACCCATGACATTTGTAGCACTTGGTTTGAGTGTTACCCCTTGAGGACTCACCTACCACGCCTTTCCCTTTGTCAAACCGAACATTTGTAGGAGTGGGTTGTGTCGGTTTGGGAGGTGGATTTCCAACACTAGGTCGTCCTTCTCCGACTCCATGGCCACCGGCATACAGCTCAAATCTTCTCACCATCGTCGTTTTCAAATACCGTCCAAGGTCTTGCACAACGGCGTAACACTCCTCAAGAGTGTCGACAAGGTGGGAGATCAACTCTTTTTGTAGCTTCATTCGCAATCCGGTGTGGAACCTAGAAAGAGTGACTTAAGGATCCTCCAATATATTGGCCCTCATCATGAACTTCTCAAACTTGCCAATGTACTCGGCTACATGCATACTACCTTGGCGCAAATTTTGCCATTGATCAAGTAAGCGATGGTAGTATAATAAAAGAATGTACTTCTCCATAAGCCGCTCCTTCATATCCTCCCAATGGGTAATGGGAGCACGACTTACATTCGCTCGCATCCGCTCGACGTTGACCCAAAAGAGTCGAGTTTGACTAATGAGCTTCATTTTGACGAGTTTAATACATCGCTTATTGTCCATGCCATACCACTCAAAGTAGTGATCTAAGTCGAAGACCCAACTAAGGAAGACTTTAGGGCCCATTCTTTCATCGAAGGTCGAAAACTCAACTCGAACATTTTTGAAGAGTTTCTCATCCGGATCATAGTCATCTCCGCGATGAACTACTTCCCTTTGATTCCGACTTCAGCCCTCGGGTCAACCGCCGCTCTCAAAATGCGGACTGTTACGCTCATTGCATCGGTCGTGTTGCCCTTCATCTCCTTCCAGCCGGTCCAACCATTCGAGGAGCATCTCATTAGAGGTCATCATAGCCGTTTGGGCTACCTCCATAGCATTCAACCTCTCATTCATTATAATCATCAAGGCTTGGATGCCCTTAAAAGCATCTGCAAGCATATTTGTATCCATGGTGACCACGACAGTCTAATATGTTCTAAAATGACAAGCAACTATGAGCCACATGGATGAGGAATTTTATCGAACACAAAGCATGCATGCAAATGAAAACACAAATGCCCTAACCTAGAACCTAAGCTTTGATACCAAAACTGACGTGCGACAACGACCCTAAAATCCGTGAATGCCCATGATATGCTAATTTGCCGAATTAAGTCAATTAATTGAACAAATAATCACAAATTAAAGCAATACCCTAGGGTTTTGCGGGATTCCGCTTAAGTGGGCATGCTCGGTTTACATAGGGTCCAATCCGACGCGCGAGATCGATTAGCAATGCAGAAGAGGCGATCCTAGAGATGAAACTCTAGCTCCTTCTAGGTTGGGGCGTTAGATCGTCGCTCGCGATGAAATTGGTAGCTCCTCGCTAGGGCTTTGAATGGAAGCGATCAAAGCACGAGTTGAATACGCTCAAGCCCAACAACAGTCGTGGATCAACGGGTTAAAGTCAGATTCGATCCACGAGGATGAACATTGGGAGCATTCTAGATCTAGGATTGGGGAATTAGAACAATCAATAGAGAAGGGAAAAATAGATGCAAGAGATTAGGGGAAAATAGAAGATCAAATAAGAACAAGAAATCAAGAGAAGATAAAAGATCAATGGGCATCTCACCCTTGGCCTCACACCAAACCCCAAATGGGAAAAAAGACTCACTCTTTAAGATCCTCTCAAGCTAAAATGCAATGCACTTTCATTAATCAATCAATCAATTGCCAAAAATGGCTTACAAAAATATGCTTTATAGTAACTACAAAGGGAATAACCCTAAAATGGGAAAGTATTATGTTACCCTAAAAGGTAACTTACAATTGACACAACAAAGAAAACAAAACAAAATGATAAAAACGTAAAACCCGTCACGTGGCTTGCCCGAGCAACTCTTGGAATTCGCTCGAGCGAGTTCAACCCGAAAGTTTTGGGCGTGAACTTGATGCATTCTCACTCGAGTGACCTTTTCTGAAAAAATCTCGCTCAAGCGAGAATGGTGCTCGCTTGAGCGGCTTTGGCAGGACTCATGGGTTGATCCTTAAGGCATCTCTGGTGTCTCCTTGGTTCCTCCGCTGGTACACCTAGTACGGCCTGAAGCCTAGGTCCTTGTTGGTGGCGTCTCCGTCAAAACCTCAATGGAAGTATACCACTAGGAGAGAGTCCATGGATCAATATGAAGTGTACAGCTCATAGACTTCATTTTAATACTCAAACAAATACGATATGGAATCTTAGTTGTAGTGGTTAACTCGACAATAAATGTTGTGTTCTTACATCTTATAACATAAATTGCGTAAATATTCTCATACAATTAGTTTTAACAAGTTATTTTCTTGGAAAAGAAAAAGTAACCACTTAATCATTGTTAACAAATTTTCCACATTAATTTAGAAAATGTCAAAATATGCAGCAAATTGAAATAATCAACGGAATGGATGATATGAAATGATAATATTATGTAGTTGTCACATCATATGCATCATCCTCTTTGCTAGAGAATTCTTCTTCATCATCACCTTTCTTTTTTCCCACATCGTTGTCTGCCACAGTTGAAGGTAAGGGTCTCAGAAGTAGCTTTAGGCCTTCATTAAAATGTGGCTGCAAATAACAATTGATATGTTGAAGGAGATATTATTCAACACATTTCGACACAACGGAACATGTAACTCAATTTGTGCACCTCTTGTGATCAATTTTCATAGATAGAAAAAGGAAATCAGATGTAGCAATAGCATGATAAATATATTTCAACCACAAGGCTATGTTTCAGTTTGAGGAACAGATTTAATAATTGCAATTTGCAAATAGTTATTTTATTTTTAAAATAAAAGGAAATATCAACAAGATTGATAATGGCATCGTGGAGTTTTTGCACTTCTGTATAGAGATGAATTTTAAAAATATCAATAGCACTAAGAAAATGACCAAGAGAAATCATTCAAAAATAGGCCAAGTTAAACCAGTTTATTAAAAACACAGAATTATAATTGCAATTCACAAATAGTTAGTGTGCTTTTCTTTCTTTTTTTTTTTTTTTTAATCGGTAAGCAGGGGAGGAAAAATCTATTAAAACAAGGAGAAGAAGAGTATGTTAATAGTTATTGTACTTTAAAAATAAATGGAAGATTATTAATGGCATCATGAAGTTTTTGCACTTTTCTACATATAAATAATTTTCAAAATTGGCTCAAAACTTGGCCAAGGCAAGCAACTCAACCAAATTCAAGTTCTGCTGTCTAAAAAAGGGTCACGGTCAGATCCAATACCACGGCCAACTTGGAAAAAGGAGTCAGTGACAAAAGCTACACTCTCAGAAGATGTGACAGCATGGTAGATGCCATAATAGATCGATGTTGCTCCTTAGAGAATAAAATCCCATCAACTGTACTAAGGGATGAAAGAGGTCGAGTAGTGAGAATCTTCGTAGAGTCTGCTCATACTATGGACAGAAGACCACCCAAAAAGGTATAAACCTGTTGACACTCATGTCGACGAGTAAGGATGGTTGTAACATTAGCACTGAACTGAGAAAGAGGCTCATAGTGACTAAGTTCTTCCAACATACTCTCTAAGGCGCTGAAATACTCCTTCATAGATATATCTCCTTGCTTACACTCTGCTATGCCATGTGTAAGTGCGAGTATCATGCTCCCAGAGGCAAAGGTTTCCTCGAGTTTACTCCACAACAGGGATGCAGATTCATAGAACATAAAAGTTCGTGAAATGTTAGGCTCCATGGAATTAAAAAGCCAACCAAGGATAATAGCATTATCGGCCTCCCAGTCAGCGATGTCAGTGGATCTAGGCTTAGGCCATGGGGTGATGCCAATAAGAAGGCTCATCCTATTACGCCCCCTGAACATATAATGTATTGGCTCTCTTCCATTGAAGATAATTGGAAGAGTTTAGTTTACTCGTAGTCATAGTTGACGGAAGATTGTCCGAACTTAGGCCAATCTATATATATATATATATATATATATATATATATATATATATCCCTCATGATCACAAATCCAGAAATAAGTAAAAAAATAGCCACAAGAAGAGATAGAAAGAAGAAAAATAATTCCCAATCAATCAGAGAATCAGCAACATCATGTTCTATCGCATATCTTCACCAAAACTAAAAAAAAACGAAGGGGAAAAAATATGAAATCTGCTATGGAATCTTCAATAGATAGCACCGACTGCTACAAGTTCATCGAAAAACAATACTTGATGCTTCACTGATGTCGAAACATAAATAAAACAGCATTTGCTGTTGAGGAAAAACGAGAAATTCTGACTGCAAATAATAAAAAATAGGTCAAATAACTCGGGACGTGACCTTTTGAGAACACAAAAATACAAAAACTCTCTCAAACGTGATTCAAACGAGATGAAACAACTTCCAAAAAATCCGTATTAAAGAACTGATCCATCTCCAAGTTATCTTGCTGCAGATCTGATGGACACGAGAAGCTGAAACCCATAGAAGCTGTCGGAAAATATACCCTAGAAGATCAGAGTCATCTCACTGCGCTCCTCAGAATAACAAAATACCCAGAATGAAAAACAGATCAGAATGGGCCATATTTCAGGTCAAAATATGGTCAAGTAAGTTGACATTGCTGACGTCAACAAGGATGAAGTGGACGATATGTCTACCTTCTCACGTCTAACAAGGATGAAGTGGGCCGTTTATTTGCTACTTTGTAGCCCGAACCCCAAACCATTTTTTATTCGGGCTTACCCTGGCCCGGCCCGTTTATTAAAATAAGTTAAAATCCTGGACCCCAACCCTCCCATTCGGGCCAGGGCCGGGCTGAAACCTGGCCCGTTGACAGCCCTAACTACTACTTTCCATGGGGAAGAAGATAATTGTGAACCTATATTAGGAGGCTTGAAGTGAGTATGTGGACGAATTTGGTAGCACAGAGATTGTGTTTGTGACGGTCAAGACCCACATGCCACAATAATACAATATTGTTCAGTTCTGGGCTTAGATTCTCGTCCCATTTTTGTTTTTGGCATGGGCTTAACTCTTAAGTCCTCACAAAAAACGCATCATGACAGCATCCACAATCACATATAGCCCAGGTCAGGACTTTTTTCTATTCGATGTGGGATTGTCACAATCCCCCCACCTTATAGAAGAGTATCATCGGCTCTGATACCATTATGTGACGACCCAGACCCCACATGCCACAATATTGTCCAGTTTTGGGCTTAGGTTCCCGCCCCAATTTTGTTTCTGGCATGGACTTAAGTCTCCACCCAAAACGAATCATCCGTGTCTCAGAGCACACAATGGACAATATTGTGGCATGTGGGTTTGTGTCGTCACAAATATACAGCAATTACTTGCAGATATTTGAGCAATGAAAGTTAAAATCTCTTATTTAGACAAAGTAGCGGGGAATTTTAGTTATTTATTTTTTGTTAATGGCATTTATGTAGTACACCAAAAATTATGGGTACACATTTTTGATGAAATAGGATAGGAAGGATGTGAATTTACTTTTCATGTCCAACTTTCTCTCTCTCATTCTCACACAAATCTCTCTTTCTTACTATTATCCATCTCTTTCTTGTTATAACTTTTATATCTCATCACTTCTACTTTCTCTAATAAAATATGAAACCCTAATCCACATGGTATCAAAAAACACAAACTAGGGTTTCATATTTCTTTTCTTTTCCACTTTGATTGCTTGATTTTTTCAAATAATAGTCGATTAGAGTAATTGTTTAAACCCAAACTTCCGTTGTTTGTGTGCAATAACCTTATGGTTGCATTTCTTGTGTCCATAGTGATGCCTACACCCATATTTGTACAAAATCAAGTGAAGGGTGAGGGCAAGGTTTCATGTTGTACAAAGTGTGAATCGTGGATGGGATGCATTCCTTGGTTGGATGGGCTTGAAAAAGGTAGTTGTGAGTGTAGTTTAAAAGTGTCCAAAAAAAGAAGTGTGGCATTTCCAGGTGTGTACGTGTTGTTGGCCAGCCTAGTGAAGCCTCTAAATCATATAACTCCATCGAGAAAGGTAATTTTTTTCGGGTTGCTTATTTTATTGTCTAGCGTTTTTTACAATGGATTTAAATCTTGATGTTACGTCCACATTTATCTCCATTAATGATTTGATTACTTCCGTAAAGTTGAATGGACTTAATTATCTTCAAAGGGCCAAGGTTGTTTGTGCACTTTTTCACATTTGAAATGTCATAAAGCGACCATAAGTATCGTGAATGGATTAGAGCATAGTCACCAAGTTGGGGTTCGGCAATAATTCGGTGAAGTTAAAATTCAGCAAGTTCGGGGAAATATTTGGAGGAAAAATTGTTGAGAAAAATAAAAAAATTAAAATAAGATTTAAAAGTATTAAAAAATTTAAAAATAATAAATAATAATAATTTATTGACAATCCTGAAATTATTCGAGAATAATTTGCAAATTTCTAAAAAATTCGTGAATAATTCGGGATTAAATCGCAGAAACTTAAATTCGCGAAATTAAAAAAAAATGGGCAAATTTTGTGACTACGGATTAGAGTTAATGCACAAAATTATGACATGGTTATGGAATAGTATGGAACCTTTTATTAGTTCATGAGACACACTTGGAGATATGTACTCCTTGGAGAAATATTTCTCGCCTTTACCAATTGTTAATAAAAAAATTTCATTGAAAAATGAGGAAGAATTTAGGAGAGTACTATTCTAAACTTGTTGGGATTTGGTACGAGATGAATGTTCACCAACCCCTCACATCTGAGATTGAGAAGCAACGACAACAACGTGAAGAGTGGAAGGAAGCCAAGTAACTATCTGGATGAGGATGAGCCAGTACAGGCACAAATAGGCCATTCAATTTTGCCAGTCACGGAGATTTATGCTTGCCTTTAGCGAGTATGTATGGAAAGTGGTAGTACTGGTACCAAAGACTGATCTGCTCTCTCTATTGTGGTTGGTGATAGTGGTCGTGGTGGTCGTAGTAGCCCTCGTGGCAGAGATTCAAGGGGAGGCGATGGAAGAGGTGATCGTCGAGGACTGCGTAAATAGAGACATTGCGATCTCTCTAGTCACTTTATTGAGACTTGTTGGGATCTTCATGGGAATATCAGGCATATACTGAGGATACTCCGAGTATTAGATCAATTGCGCCTACTTCATATCATCAGTCACAATCTACCATTGGTTATCACTTGATGTTATCCCATGAAGACTATACCAGATTGATCTAGAGCCAACAACCTTCCTTCAATATTAGTGCGCCTTCGTCTATTGCTACAATTGTCAACTCATATACAGTTGTCTTGCATCTACTCCATCTACAACTTGGATCATTATTACAAAATCAATGTTATTTAGACAAAGAAAGGGCATTTTAGTTATTTATTTTTCATTAATGGCATTTATGTAATATACCCAAAATCATGGATAGTCTATTTTTAATGAAATAAGAGAGGAGAAACGTAAATTTGTTATGAGTCCCTCTCCCTCGCGTTCTTATCATTGTCTCTCGTCGCTTCTACTTCTTTTTTGTATAAAATACGAAACCCTTTTTTTTTTAATCAATAAAAGCATTCCATTCCATAAAAAAATAGTGAGAAGCTGGAAAGATTACAAAACAGTCAAAACAAAACCGCCAAAAAATAGCAAACAAAAAAAGAGGAAAAAAGCGAAAACCAAAAAACCGGATTGATAGTGCCAAACACCACCATACAAAAAAAAAACATAATAAGCTTACTTTTTGTAATAGATTTTTTTATAATTAGAGAATAATTACATATAAAATAGGCTTTACATGGTGCTTAGCACCATTGTTTATGATGATATTCTCTAACTTTCTAACATTGTAATAATTAGGATTGTTCAACCAATTGGATCAGTTATATCTCAAAGTCTTTTTTCTATGCTCCATCAATTTGATAGTTTTGATAAACAAAATATCGACCAATTAACAGTAGAGATAGGAGCACTATCATCTTAGATGGTGTTAAGTGACATCATATAATAACACGTAAGATTCCCGCAGATGAAGAAAATAATATCCAATTTTGAAAAACTTTCTGCAAGTAGAGATGAGAAAAAATATAGAACATAGAGGGAAAACATATAGATATATATAACTAATAGATAGAGGTAAAAAATGAGATAATATAGGGGTATATAAGGTAGTTTAGGTATAGATTGGCTGGTTTAGGGGTATTTTTATCCTAAAAGCATGTGACACCAAAATTGATTGAAATTCGTAATGCCTATTTTTTGCTTTTAATAGTAGTGTGTGTGTATGTGCGTAAATGTGGACCCATCTCTCTTGACAGTCATTTAAACACCGTTTTGGTGTTTAAATGATCTTACACATTTAAAGGTGTAAGATGTGAGCAATCCAAGCCATCAAAGTGATAGCTAATACACTGATCGGGTAGTGAGCCTGAAAATTACTTTTTTTTGGCAAGATTTGAATCATTCAATCTACACACAAATATTAATTGTTGTGCTTATTCTTTTAACGGGTGATAGTAAAGTTCACTGATCAGATCAATCACAACCTGTTAGAGGCATGATTCTTTGACTGAGACATTTTCTAATGATGGATAGATAGCCACTTGAACTATTTAAATTGATCACAAATGTGTAACATGTGGCGTAACAATAAAGTATATTTTAATGGTGCAAGATCAAAAGTGTGCTTCAATATTGTAAGATCATTTATACACCATTTTGGTGTTTAGATGTCCTTCAAAACCCATTATTCCTAAATTATTGATATTGTTCAATATAATGCCCAAAATTGTTGACATTATTTGGTCAAAAATTAATTTCACAAAACTGAAAGAGAGAACTTGAGGAAATGTGGTGCTAGAGTCTCGCTTTATAGAAGGTATAGAAAATTGGCACAAATTTAAGCAGAATGAAACTTCAAAATAAGTCTCAAACTTCCAAGTCAATTCAAACTGAAATAGAATCTATCATGAAATCTACTCCTAGAGTACGAAATACCCTCAAGCATCTATGGTATATCCATCTGGATGCTTCCATTAAACTGAATTCTGATGACAGAAGTATAAGCAATGTTGGGACGACAAGATTTGGCAGAGTTGTCCACAATGATTCTTTTATGTTTATTGCCTATAAGGATCCCCTAGCATGAATAATTCAACTAGGGCTGAGGCCCTCATACAGAGCATTAAGCTACTCAAAATTTAAATAACAACCATTGACAAATTGATTGTTGAAGGTTATTCCATTAATGCTATATGTTGGGCTTTGAGTGAGGTAACACGTTCGTTAACAAAGTTATATTTTTTAGTATATATCTGACACTCGATTTAGAAGGGAGATTCACTTGGAACAGGCATATAAGAGAAAATAGAAGGTTGAGCTTCCTTCTCTGTCCTACTTGGACAACAATCCTGCATGGGGGTAAGCATATCATTGGTTGTATTGCTTCTGCTTATTAATATGACCATTAACTAATCAGAAAGAGGGAGGATAGAGAGAATTCAAGTGAAATAGATTTCCAAGTTAAATTGGTTTGAGGGTAAAAAGGGAAAGAGGAGGAGGAGAGTGGGGGTGTGAAGAATACAAAATAAGAAAAATAATGGCATCGAGCACGGATTGATCCAATAAATCGTTCTTGATCATACAAAAATAATATCCTTAAAAATTCAAATGCAAAGACAATATGATCTCATTTGCCTAAAAAACATAAATGAGCAAACCTGGCTTTCTTAAGGCAAACCATTTTGAGCCCAGGACCGACAAAGTGCATAAAGAGAGCTTGAAGCACCACCCAATAATCTAACCTACAAACAGATAACAAAGGTCGCTAACATCAATAAAAAGTAAGCCCCTCCAAAGCACAAATTCAGAACTCATTATTTGAAAAGATAGCCATGCAATATTTAAAAGAACGATTTTCTGAAACATAAACAAACTAACTAGAGCCCGAGAAGAAAATGAAGGTGGAAAATTAAATATTTTGCTGTGAAGTCTTAGAACATAACTTGCTCAATAGAATGAGATGATTGGGAGGAAGATTAAATTCTAAGGATTGCATGACCACCATTGTTTGCAAGAGTAAGAGTATAACTCGTGCTAGGAGCACTTGAGAACATAGAATAAAATCTCAGACAACACTGAGACATATCATCTGAGAAATCTCAATATCCAAGCCTACCAACACGATAACAAACCCAAATTAGTTTGCAGCAAATGATATAATGACAATATGTATTGGTATCGAAGTTGAATGATACAAGCTTCAATACCAAGATTTTAAGCATTGTTGGTGGAACATTTCCTTATTTAACTATGTTAGTAAAGAACTCAATTGTATTCATATTTTTGGGTGGGAATGTTTTCATTTGCCAAAAGGGCATTGAGATAAGTTGTCATCTTGAGCTGTCCATTGTATTTATGAACTGCCTTATTGGACAAGGGTACAAATTTTATAGACCAAATGTTAGAAAGTGGTTATATACTTATCTCTATGAAAATATCTTTGCAAAGACCTAGTCTCCATTTCTTCAAATATGAAACAAATGTTAAAAAGATATCCAATTATACGAGAATGGATTTCAAGCTCATCATGCTAATTATAAAGATTTTAGATGTTAAAGCTGTTAAACTATAGTTGGAATTTCAGTAGTAAAAACTTTATTATTCGGAGTAGGATTACATGTCTTAACTCGATCTCGAACATCAAAGGATCGTATCGATCATCATTCATATTTTCTACCATATTTATTCCTTGTCTTGAAGGTTTCTTGGTTGACCAAATTTCCAAGTTGAATGGGCAAGATACATATAGGATATTCTTTCAGGGGTAAAAAAAAATCCATTCGAGTGCATGGTTAGATTCTGAATCCTTCCATACACAACATAGTTAAACCCCGGTAGCAAGTTAGCATATATAAAAATGAGAGCAACAATATGAGACTTTCTTAATCAATACCACTAAAATGATCTGCAGCCATATTAAGAATTTCACAACTTTAGAATCAACATTGTTCAAATTTCAAAGTATTAGACAAAATATTTTTGGTGGGTAAGGCATCAAAACCTGAACATATGAAAGTCTCCTTCAAAATTATAAATTTAAGCACATTTACAATGCAAAAATTAAGTCAACTTATAAAAATAAAAATAAAATAAAATAAAAGGAAGATATTTTTTGGTTGTGTAAAAAGAAGCAAGATTGCTAAGATATGAAAAGACAAAAGACAGTGCTTACTTTTTTATCTTTTATCATCACAACTGCATCATCTCTACTTTTATCCCTACAGACCAACTTAATAGAAAACCATTAGCGTTCACATTCCATAATCTATATATCTAAAAATAAAATAAAAACTAATAATTAGATGAAAACTTACCTTAAATTTTTATGGTTGTTAAGATCAGAAGTTGATGACAAGGTTGGGTATAGAATGACCTGTTAACATTCAAGAGTCCGGACCAAGGAAACATGAATTAAAACAATAAAACATAATACAAAACCTACCATAAAAACACGCCATTCTATAATTGGGAAGTGTCAGAATTGAGTTCAACAATACTAACAATGATGACGCAAAGAGAAAGCAAGAAATAAGAAAAAGAAAATATTGAAGAAAAATAAACATAGAACGAATGTACCAAATAGTGGTCGGATAGGTGATGTTGAGAAGAGTAATTTTAGTTACAGTTTTATGCTTAATGTTGGATCTATAGTTAGTTTATAGTAGTCCTAGAACCCTCATTATTTCTATATGTGAATTGAACCAATAGTCACTGCAGTTGGTCTTAGTGCTTGAAGAGGAATGGGTTAAACAAATTCTTAATAAGTATGACAGCAAGAAAGAAAAAACAATGAAGATGTGCAACAAAACTAAGTCAACAATTGCACTGATAAGAACCCAATTTTTCAAAGGTGAAGCACATTAACATCAAAGATGTACTATACCCATGAAAGATAATTGTAGTTCAACTAACAACGTTTCAATATTAGTTGTGTTGCCCAACAAGATTTTAATAACCAAACAAGAGGAAATCCAGGGCCTGTCACCAGCATCTTAAGTTTACCAAGCTTTTGAAAGGATTGTTTACCACACCAATCTTATCAAAAGCAAATTTCTACATCTATAAGCGCCTTAGAAAATATGTAAAGTTGTCTTTTGACAAAATTTAGTGGTTAAAAGGCTATTCATAAGCTTGACAGTCTTATGATAATATGAGTGAGGAGAGTCAACCCAAACCAAATAATCTCAAAACTATAGGGGGAAAATAAAGAAAAATAAACAAACATCATTATAATAAATAAATAAATAAATAAACAAACATTACAGAGGAATTAGAGAGTGGTGCTAATGCACACAGAAATTGATGTTGCTCGCCAACTCTACCCAATGAACCAATGCAAGTGCTCGTCGATTGGGATTGGAAACCCATCTAATCGATGGGCCATACTCCATATATAACATCAATCAGATAGTCAAAAACACACTTTGTGGACCATTGCCCATGACTTTACTTAACTGTCCCACGTATTAGAAAATGATCACACAGTTAGAATCGGCTAGTTAGGACAATATAGCCCATCAAAGAGGGAATCTATCAATTCGTTGGTCTTGATAGATTAGAACAAACATCAACTTTAAGAAGAAATTGGAGCACGCGCCCACCAATCATGACTACACTACGCAGCCAATATTCTCCTCGAAAGAAGCCAAAATTTAGGCTTCATTTGGAAACCCACATTGCTTGCAAACAACAACACCATTAAATAAAAAAACTTTGCAATGATATTTGATCTAATTTAATTTTTGTTTGGTAATTCTACTAATGTGATGATTTTTTAGCGAAACAATTAAAAAAATTTGTGAGTGTGCATCCAAAAAGAAACTATGATTCGATAAGATAGACACTATGAAGTATCGAAAGTTCAAAACCTTTAGGTAAGATGAAAAATGAAGACTACTAATCCTTGAATCGTTGCCTCCGATCTGTCGAGAGACTGAGAAAGAGGAAAGACTCAAGCATAAAATGGAGCTTAGCGATAAGTACTTGCAAGAGGAAAGTTGTTGGAAGCAAAAAGCCAAGGGTTATTGGCTGAAAGAAGGGGACAACAATACTAAGTTTTTCTATTTGGTGGCCAACGCGAGGAGCGAAAAGAAGCATTTGTGCAAAATTGAGATAGACGAGATGATTCACAGCAACCTGGACCAAATACGTTCCAGGACGGTTCGGTTCTATGAGGATTTATATAGAGAGGATTGTGGGTCCAGGCCATAACTCGGCCGTCTCTCCTTTCCTTCCCTTCCCGTGGATGAGTGGGATGCTTGGAGTCACCGTTTGAAGAGTAGGAGGTGTGGGTTGCGGTCAAATGTTGCGGTCAAAGTAAAGCGCCTAATCCCAATGGTTTCACAATGGATGTTTACAGGAGCTTTTTGTAACATCCTCGATTTATTGAACGTTGAACAGTGGCCTTGGGATGTGCGTGATCGTGCCGAAATGTGACTATATTTTGCACCTTAATTCCTGTATTTAGCTAGCCGATGAAAGCATCTGATGGTTGTTATGGAGTTTCAATGTTTACAGGTGTTTCTGACTGTTGGATCGTTAAAGAACATAAAAGATAACAATTAAGAATTACGCAAGAACTGTGAATCAAAAAGGTCAAAAGAAGCATCAAAATCCGTGAAGTAGCTCAACATCCACCAGGAGAATGGTGTAATATCCTAAAAAATTTGAGCGTTAAGCAGTGCCCTCGAGATCCGTGCCCGACTGGTCGTAGGTTTGATCAAGTGATGGTCAAACAGTAAACTCATGAAGTTATGTGCTAATGTGAGATTAATATGACCTAAGTGTAGTGTATGGTATTAGTTTAGAGCCACATACACATATTTTTGGTGTATGCGCTTAGCACCGAAATCAGAGAGAAGATATAAGGGTTTAATAACCCTAGAATTTTTTTGTTTAGTTGTTGAAGAGAGAGTTAAGAAGAGAGAGAGAGAGAGAGAGAGAGAAGGTAATTAATACCAAAGAGTTATTGTGGTTGGATTGGAAGGAAGATTGAGCATTGATTGCCAGATTCAACACGATTTGGGATCGTTGGAACAAAGCTGAAGCCCTAGCCATTCCAACCTAGATATTTTATCAATTTGAGATTGATTGGAGGTGAGTTTCTAATTGAAGTAAAGACATAGATTGTAGATGATTAAAATTAGTCAAATGTAGTTAAATGGTAGATTAAAGACTTAGAAAAAGGAAGAAAATAGAAAAGAAATATATTTAGAAAGAACAGCTCGAAAGGGGGCTGAGTCTGGCCAAATCGATTAATCGAAATTGAGAATCAATTAATCGATTTTGGTTTATAAGTTGAAAAGGCTGGGATGCCCGATTTCGATTAATCGATCTAGAAATCGATTAATCGATTTTGAAGTTCGATTAATCGATTTGGAAATCGACTAATCGACTGGGTACCTCCAGTGGCTGGAGAGAAAAGACTTGGGGAAATCGACTAATCAATTTCGTATTTTCGACTCCTCGATTTGAGAATCGATTTTACCATTTTGGGAATTTTGATTAATCGATTTTGGATTTCGATTAATCGATTTTGGCAGTTTCTCTTGACTTTTTAATTGAACTTTGAGGTTCATGGAGGGTCTAAGACCTTCTCTATTGCATCCTTATTGATATGTTGCATATGTTATGGTGTATCATAGATAGTACGTGTGAACATAAGCATAAAGAGCCGCGTGGGACCTTAATGCTTGGACCTTAAGAGACCTGAGGCAGGGAGCACCTTGAACATGTACTTTAATTGCAAGGGCATGTCTGTAGTGATATAGAGATCAAATTGAAAATATTTTAATTATGTAAATCTTTGTAAAAATGGGTGTGTGTGTGATACCAAGAAAGTGATAAAGGCATCAGTGTGATGCGAATAACTGAGACCAAGTAAGTTAATAAAAATGAGGCATCCCCAGGGGATGAGAAAGCGATAAAGGCATCAGTGTGATGCGAGTAAATTAGACATCCCAAGGATGTAAGTAAGATTGAATAACTATTGTTAAGACCTAACTGATATAAGATAACACATTTACATGGTGAACAACTATATGTAAAGCACATGTTATTTTTATTATTTGAGGTTTGTTTAGGATATCCCATCGACATGGTGGGATACCCACGACTGACTCGACAGGATATCCGTGATTGATGCGGCCCAATGCTGCCGGGAGGTTTATCCATACGATAAGCGGGGATGTTGAGATGAGATTTAACCCCACCGCCTATTGAGAAAGGGGCTTGGATAGTATTGCCAGGGAATACATATAACAACTGTCTATTTAGACGACGATGGAGGGTATCCCATTGGGGCTCGATGCTATATTGCTCGGGGATTACTTAAGTTAAAGATTTAAGTTTTGCTTTAGGTTTGTTCAGTGTCATTCATGATAAATTAACAGTAGAGTGAAACATATAAACTACCAGTAAATTTGAATATAAATTGTCATCTTTTAAACTATTTTTCCAGCAAATACATAGACACATCATGCTTAAAATATCATGGAATATATGTGAGATTTTGATTTATATGTTCATTGTGTTGTTCCCTATTGAGCTAGGATATAGCTCACCCTTTAGACTATACGTCGCAGGTCCATTATTAGCAGCGGCCGAGGCTTCGGAAGATGTGGATCCGAGTGATTCGAATTACGTGCCTGGGGACGAGTTTGAGCCCCCTCCTGAGGACTTCTTCTAGGAGACTCCGCTGAGTACTTTGAGAGAGTAGTTTTGAGAGAATATTGGTACGACTTGATATGTCAAGCCTTTATTTTGATAAATAATGTAATTATACTTTGATATTCTTTTTTTGCGAACCATCTGGGGTGACCTGGTTTTATCACCGATGGTTCGGGCCTGTTCTTGTGTCCATACATTGGCATGGAATGAGAACTGGTTTTGAGCTCTTTCATTTAGAGAATAATATATTATTAATGTATATTTCTTTCAGTTCATACACTTTACTTGATTGGTTTTGCTTGTTATACCAATGTTCCATATATAGCCTTGGGGCACGGTCTGGAGGATCGTGCTGATGGCATGAGTTTTGGGGTGTCAAAATTCGGGTTGTCACAGCTGATATCAAAGCATTTTCTTTTAGAAATTCTAACAATCATTCTTTTGTCAGAACATAGAGACTTCTGCTAAAGAAAACTTTATTTTCACGTGCAGAACGTTATGTTTCCTAGAGGAAGATACCGACTTAGGGGCGGTCATCATAGAAATTTGCATAGTCGAGATGATCTCATCTCGGATACCAATAGAGTACCTTTGGGACATGGAGATGCTTCGGGTAGTGGCAGTCAAGAGGGCCACGAACAGGGAGAGAACCAAGATCGAGATCGTCAGGATCAAGATAAAAAAGAACATGCAAGGGTTAGAGAAAGGAATGAGGAGAGAGAGGAGCGTCAGAGGATGATGCATACCATGGAGACCATGATGGCTGCCATGGCACAACAGGAAGCGTCCTTGGCAGCTCACACTGCCCATGAGCAGAGTCAGTCACCTACGCCTCCAGTGGGGCCTACGCCTCCAGTGGCTTCAGCGTTTACTGAGTTTAGGAGGATGAGACCTCCTAGCTTTTCAGGATAGGGAGAGCCCATGGTGGCGGAGCATTGACTGAGTGAGATGAAAAAAGTATTCAGTGTGCTCACGTGTACAGAGGACGAGAGTGTCCGTTGGGTAGCCTATATGTTGGATGGAGAGGCTGGGCCTTGGTGGAAGTTTGTTTCACGGACTAGGGCTCAGGAGACTCCAAATTTGCCCTGGACGTGGGATGAATTTGTTGAAGAGTTCAATAAACAGTACTTCCCAGAAGTTGTGAGAAATTAGACGGAGATCTAATTTTTACAACTCGTGCAAGGGAAGATGACAGTGAGAGACTATGGAGTGGAGTTCATGTGACTTGCTCGCTTCGCGCCCGATTATGTTGTCACGGACATGATGAGAGCGAAGAGGTTTCAGCAAGGGTTGAGATCGGACATGAGGGGAGGAGTAGCACCATTCCAGATGAGGACCTATGGAGAGGTCATGAGCAAGGACTTAGTGGTAGAGGAAGAAAATAATAATAAATACAGCCAGAGGGAACAACAAGGAAGGTGGAATGTGGACCAGAGCAGAACGGGAAACTACGAGCCGGTGAACAAAAAGTCGAGATTCATAGCAGACAATCAGAAACCACCATTCCAAGGAGGTAATGGGAGACCGGCGCAACAGACCAACCAGTAGAAATTTTCATTGCTTGCGTCGGGGAGGCTGATGAGATATGAGAGCCCTGCTATCACTACCGAAGCTACAGTTACATAGGGTTTCTCGCGAACAGCTTCTTCCACGCCACGGGAGACTTGTGCCAAGTGTGGCAAGTTTCATAGAACAGTTGATTGTAGGCAGGGTACTTGGGGTTATTTTTGATGTGGCAAGGTGGGCCACCTGATCAAAGATTGCCTTGAGGCAAACAAGGGGAAGACGGCTTCAGCTCTTATGCCACGACCTATACAAGCAAGGAAGCCGATTGTCCAAGGGAGAGCCTACGCAGTCACAGCTCAAGAGGCTCAAAATACGAATGATGTGATTCAAGGTGAGTTTTCTTTTAAATAAAAAATTTTAATTCTTGAAATTTTAGATAGAGAAGGTGCATCCATATAGAAAATAGAAAAGAACTTGCATGTAATAAATTCTAGTAAGATGATATACGTTAGATATTGTGTATGTATGATTAGGTGCGTTACAAATTTATAAGAAAAGAAGCGATGCCACATATGAAGCTCGAGTGTTCATAGACCCGAGGTCTACCCACACATTTGTTACCCCTCGCTTCATAAAGAAAATGAAAGTTGACCCAGAAGAGTTAGACTTTGTGTTAACCGTGACCATTCCGACTAGGAGATCGGTTGATACCAAGAAGGTTTGCAACTCCATGATTGTGAAAATCATGGATGGAGACGACTTTGAACTACCAGCGAACCTATTTCTGTTAGACATGTAAGGATTCGACGTGATCCTTGGTATGGATTGGTTGTCGACTCACTGTGCGACGATAGATTGCAAGAATAAGGTCGTCATCTTCATATCCAATACGAGGAAATCATTTCGGTTTCGAGGAGAGAGGTCAACGCATATGCCACTTATCTCAGCAGTCAGGGCCGAATGCTTGATCAGAAAAGGGTGCAGCGGTTTCTTGGCATTCTTGAAGGAGGATAAGGAAGAGAAGAATATTATCTCCGAGATAACCGTGGTGTGAGAGTTTGAAGATGTATTTTCGGAAGAATTACCAGGATTGCCTCCATGGAGAGAAGTGGAATTTGCCATCAACTTAGCACCATGAATAGAGCCAGTTTCTAAAGCATCATATAGAATGGCTCCTGCTGAGTTGAAGGAGCAGTTATAAGAACTAATGGACAAGGGGTTTGTTAGACTGAGTGCGTCTCCATGGGGAGCACCGGTCTTATTTGTAAAGAAGAAAGATGGGTCAATGCGTTTATGCATTGACTATCGGCAATTGAACAAACTTATTATTAAGAATCGATACCCTTTGCCTAGGATAGATGACCTGTTTGATCAATTGCAAGGAGCGAGGTACTTTTCCAAGATCGATCTGAGATCTGGATACCATCAGTTGAGAGTCAAGGTAGAGGATATTCAGAAGAGTGCATTCAGGACTCGGTACAGACACTATGAATTCCTGGTGATGCCATTTGGGTTGACAAATGCCCCGGCATCATTCATGAATCTGATGAATAGGGTGTTTAAACCACACCTAGACTCTTGTGTCGTAGCATTTGTTGACGACATCTTGATCTATTCAACATCAGAAGAAGAGCATGAGAAGCACTTGAGAATAACCCTACAGACTCTACATGAACATCAGCTGTATGCCAAGCTCAGCAAGTGCGAGTTTTGGTTAGAAGAGGTTAGATTTTTGGGACATGTTGTCTCAAAGCATGGTGTCACTGTAGATCCAGCAAAAATCGAAGCAGTGGTGAATTGGGAGCAACCAAAGACCATGATCGACGTCCGTAGTTTCCTTGGATTAGCGGGTTACTATTAACGTTTCGTTGAGGGGTTTTCAAAGATATCAGGACCACTCACGAGACTTACACGGAAGGACGCAATGTTCGAATGGAGTGAGGCATGTGAGAAGAGTTTTCAAGAACTCAAGAAGAGACTCACTTCAGCTCCAGTACTAGCGATTCCTTCAGGCGGTGGAGGGTTTGCAGTATATAGCGATACTTCGTATATTGGTTTGGGCTGCGTGCTTAATTAACACAGAAAGGTGATAGCTTACGGGGCAAGACAGCTGAAAGAGCATGAGAAGAATTACCCGACACATGACCTGAAACTAGCAGCGGTCATATTTGCACTAAAGATTTGGCGACATTACTTGTACGGTGAGACTTTCGAGATTTTCACCAATCACAAGAGCCTCAGATATCTGTTTATACAGAAGAAACTAAATATGAGGCAGCACAGATGGATGGAGTTTCTCAAGGACTATGACTGTTCCATACAGTACCATCCAGGCAAGGCTAATGTGGTAGCCGATGCCTTAAGTCGGAAGGGTTCAGCTCAGTTGGCTAATTTGATTTTGGGTATGCACAGATGAAAGTGGTTTGAAGATCTGGCACTATCCTTATTGTGCCAGATCACATCATAGCACCGGATCTGGCACTATGATGTGAACATCTAGTCACAAGCTACAGGAGCCTTCTTGGCTAATATATTAGTGAGACCAGTGATATTTGAGCATATCCATGAGCTACAGATGAAAGACCCGGTGCTAACTAAAATTCGTCAAGATGTAACTAAAGGCATCAAATTTGAGTTCTCGGTCAAGGAGGATGATTCCTTATTGTTCAAGGACCGTCTTTGCATTCCGGACAATGCCGACCTACGACGAACTATCCTTAATGAGGCACACAAGTCAAGCTATGCTATCCACCCGGGAAGCATGAAGATGTATCAAGATTTGAAAAAGAATTACTGGTGGAGAGGTTTGAAACAAGATGTGGCAGAGTACGTGTCACGATGTTTGACATGCCAGCAAGTGAAGATCGATCATAGACACCCTACAGGTTTATTGCAGCCTCTACCTATACCGGAGTGGAAGTGGGAATCGATCTCTATGGACTTCATCGTTGGGCTGCCGCGTACTGCAAAAAGGTACAATGTTATTTGGGTAGTAGTCGATCGATTGACCAAGTCAGTGCACTTCTTACCATACAACACGATGTACACAGCGGGAAGACTTGCAGATCTATACATGAAGGAGATCGTCCGTTTGCATGGAATTTCGAGTAGCATTGTTTCTGAGCGTGACCCATTATATACATCAATGTTTTGGAAGAAATTTCAAGAAGGAATGGGAATGCGACTAGATTTCAGTTCAGCATTCCATCCATAGATCGATGGGCAGACAGAGCGGGTCAATCAGATCATCGAGGATATGCTTAGGGCGTGTGTGTTAGAGTTGCAAGGATCATGAGATTAGCACCTACCATTGATTGAGTTTACATACAACAACAGTTTCCAGACGAGCAATTGGATGGCACTGTATGAAGCTCTTTATGGACAGCGATGTAGATCGCCCATCAATTGGGAGGAAATCGGTGAGAAATTTATTTTGGAACCCGAGATACTTGAAGATAATGCCACCTATGTTTGGATGATAAGGGCCAAACTCAAAGCGGCTCAGAGCAGGCAGAAAAGCTATGCTAATATCAAGTGGACGAGTGTAGACTTTAAGGTGGGTGAACATGTGTTAGTGAAAGTGTCACCTATGAAGGGGGTGATAAGATTTGGAAAGAGAGGGAAGTTGAGTCCCCGCTATCTTGGACCATTTGAAGTTTTGGGTCGAGTAGGAGAAATTACTTACCGCATTGGATTACCACCGTTATTTGATCGGGTACATAATGTGTTCCACGTATCGATACTCAGGAAGTATCTTAATGGCCCTGATCACGTGTTGAGCGGCTAATCATTTGAGATGCATGAGGATATGACCATGATCGAAGAGCCAACAAAGATTTTGGATCGAAAGGAACAAGTATTGTGGACAAAAGTAATTCTGTTAGTGCTTGTTCGATGGAAGAATCATCCGGCCGAAGAAGCTACATGGGAACGAGAGGTCGACATGAAAGAACAATATCCGGACATGTTTGCGACGACTTGAGAGTCAAAGTTGTATCACCGCAAACATGTTTGCGGATTTAACCTATAAATTGTAGTCCAATGTGGACCTCTTGATCAATTTTTCAATAGAGAGAATGTTAATCAGAAATCGTGCCGTGATGTAATATAAATTACATAATTGGAACTCATCATGCCACAAAATGTCTAGGATAACATGCTTTGCAAAACCAGTGGCCAACTGGTCATGTACTAAAAGAAAACCAAAGAGACATAAAAATAAGAAAAAAATAAATAAATTTGAAATTTGAAAATTTGATCAAAACCGATTAATCGAATTTCAAATCGATTAATCGATCTGGGAATTCGATTAATCGATTTTGGTCGATTGGTCGACTGGCATACGCCAGTGAGTGGAGATTGAATGGGGATTCAGGAAATTAACAAAATGAAATTTCGATTAATCGATTCGAGTTTCGATTAATCGATTTTGGAATTCGATTAATTGATCTGGAAATTCGATTAATCGAGTGACTTGAGAATTTTAGAAAAATTTAAAGGATTTTACGATTTCGATTAATCGAAGTGAAATTAATTGATTTTGGGAAATCGATTAATCGACTGGCACATGCCAGTGAGCTGGAAAAGTTGAAATTTTAAGTGAACACGATTTTGATTAATCGAAATGGATTCGATTAATCGATTTTGAGTTTTGATTAATCGATTTTGGAAATCGATTAATCGATTTCACGCAGCTGGAGTAAGTTTTAAAATTCGATTAATCGATTTTGGAAATTGATTAATCAAATCGGGCCTATATATACAAATCGAAGGGGGATTCTGCCCATTTGAAAATTTTAGAGTTTTTGGTTCTTGCGCGCCACTTCATCTTCCTCCTCGAGCTATCAGACCAGCTAGGGTTTTTGGGAGTTTCGGATCGCTTGCCTTTGGATCAAAATCTAAGATAAAACCCTAGATTTTGACTTTCTTTTCGTTTCAAGCCATTAAACCCTAGTTTTTATTGATTTTTACCAATATGCCGCCTCGAACTCGCTTAACCTCGAAGAAAGCCACTTCGAAGCTCCTGGTCCGACGTAAGAACGCTGCACCGCCCCCACCTACCCCATCACCTGTGAGGACCCAATCCCAGTCGTCATCAGATACCACATCCGGTTCGACGAGCGCGTCTTCGCGTGAGGCTTCACCGACACCACCACCACCTGTAAACGTACTCCAACCAAATGAATAGTGGGCAGCTAAGACCTTTGAAACCGAGTACATTATTGATGAAAACTTGTTTACCGACCCCAACGTCGAAGGCGAGACCAAATGGGCTAGGAACTATTTGGTCAAGGCGGGCCTCGGCAATCTTTTAAAACCACTCTACGGGTGCTATTACCCTAGGCTAGTACGCCTATTTTACCAGGGCTTGGAGGATGACCCTACCGATGACATGGTTACGACCAAGATCGAGGGTCATGACTACACCTTCACCCGTCGCCATGTCCATGAAGCCCTCGAATGTTATTTGGACTTCGTGCCTGCGACCACCCTCTTCCCACCATTTGCCGAAGAGGTGAGGTTTGAGGACATCATGACGGAGATGACCAACGGAAAGAAGGGGTCTGGATCGTCCATTCGGAGGGTCGATTTGCCCCAATACATGTGGATGCTTGATTCAATAATCAAGTGCAACCTCTATCCGTCGTCCGCGATCTGAGGAGGGTGGAGTTGGTCGCTGAGCCTGTCTGCTGACGTGCGGCCGTTGGTTCGATGCCACCATGATCGTGTTGGAGGGGATGAGGTATATCAAAGGAAAGTTGATGAAGGGTAATTTGAGGCCCAAGGAGAAGATGCTGTACGCTAGACTCATTTCGAGCATGCTGGAGTGCTACTCAGACGCTCCAGGGTACGCCATCTCACCTAACGAGGAGATGTCTACGGACC
The DNA here is from genome assembly GCA_021018995.1 of Chloranthus sessilifolius. Taxonomy (NCBI): domain Eukaryota; kingdom Viridiplantae; phylum Streptophyta; class Magnoliopsida; order Chloranthales; family Chloranthaceae; genus Chloranthus; species Chloranthus sessilifolius. The sequence goes on from CM037592.1 coordinate 106,217,571, forward strand.
GCGTGAAGCACTACTCCATCGCTTCATGGGGCCGTAGCTATAGGTTGTTGAAGAGGGCCCTACCAGTTCATGGGCTAGCAATAGCACCACCACCACCCCCACCACCACAGCAGGACCCTCTAGTAGGGGAGGCACCACCTGTCGTTCCACCCACTGAGGGAGCCCCATCGCAGACCTCAGTGCCAGCTAGGAGGCAGCCCATAGTGCCACCTCCTACCACATCTGCTACGCCACCTTCACAATCTGCAGCTGCCACACCTACATCATCATACCGCCACCGAGCCACTCGCCCAGTACCCACGATCGAGGATGTGTTGGATCGGATGGAGGCCAACAACCAGATGATGAATCGACGAATGAACTTCCTGATGTACCACACCATGCGGTACATCTATCCGTTGGATTACCAGCAGTGCCTCGCGCTGGAGGAGGCGTGGACTGCAGGCCGGACCGCTTTTCACTCGGGTGCAGCTTTTCACGTGAGTACCTCTGCTGTCGATGCAACTGGCTCGGTGCCTTAGCAGCCAGAGCATCCTGTTGAGACGAGTCAACCACCACTTGCTGAGATGAGTCACCACCGCCAGCACAGACGAAGCAGCCCACTCCAACACCATATCAGCCTAGAGAGGGGACGGTGTGAGCGTCTGACGATGGCATTATATTGTGAATCACTTTTTGGAAATTTTTGCTGATTGTAATTAAATTCTCAATTGTACTTGTGGAGAACAGTAAAAGAAAATTGTAAATTTTGAGAAATGAATAGAAAATAGTTTCGTTTTAATTACCAATGTTCTTTTTACTCCAAATTCTCCTCCAGTTTGTAATCAAGTCTATGCATGTGTTGATGTACTAAGTCAATGTGTACACGGATCTGTGGCGTTCCCTGTGTGGGGTACCACACCAACGCACCTTGGGTTATTTTTTAGGACGAAAATTTCCAAGGTGGGGAGAATGTAATATCCCAAAAAATTTGAGCGTTAAGCAGTGCCCTCAGGATCCGTGCCCGACTGGTCATAGGTTTGACCAAGTGATGGTCAAACAGTAGACTTATAAAGTTATGTGCTAATGTGAGATTAATGTGACCTAAGTGTAGTGTATGGTATTAATTTAGAGCCACATACACCTATTTTTTGTATATGCGCTTAGCACCGAAACCGGAGAGAAGATATAAGGGTTTAATAACCCTAGAATTCTTTTGCTTGGTTGTTGAAGAGAGAGAGAGAGAGAGAGAGAGAGAGAGAGAGAGAGAGAAGGTAATTAATATCAATGAGTTATTGTGGTTGGATTGGAAGGAAGATTGAGCATTGATTGCCGGATTCAACGCGCAGTGGTGCGATGCAAACGCATAGCTTACGGCCAACCACACCATGAAATGGACAGTTAATACATGCCCCACAAAGCCAAAGGCAAACCGAAGAAGAAATAGAAGGCGATAAAGGAAAATAAATGGCAGAATTTTTTTTGAAAAATCTGTCAAAATCGCTTAATTGATTTATCGATTTTAGAAATTGATCAATCGATTTTGTTCGATTGAACGACTGGCACGCATCAGTGAGGGAAAAACTTGAAAATTATTAATATTAAATTTTGATTAATCGAGTCGAATTCAATTAATCGATTTTTAGAAATCGATCAATCGATTTCGTGCGGCTCAGTTAAGTTACAAAAATCGATCAATCAATTTTTGCCTATATAAGCTAGTTTTGGGTTTTTTTTCCCCATTTCGAAATTCAGTTTTGGGTTTTTGTTTTTGGGCGCCATTTTTCTCTTTCTCCTTTGCTGCCATAACAGCTAGGGTTTAGGGTTTTTCGGATTGATTTCGGATCGAAATCTTTAGCCAACCGGATCTAGCGCCTCAGGTAAACCCTAGATTCAATTTTCCTTTCAATTTGGACCATCATAGCCCTAAGTTTCAAATTTTCTTTGTTTTTTTCACCAAAATGCTGCGTAGAACACGATTGGCTACAAAGCAATTGTTGTCCAAGCTTTCGATACGACGTAAGAACGCCGCACCGCCACCTCCATCATCACCAACTTCTTCATCAAGTTTTGAATCTGATTCGACGGATGTGTCTTCACGCGAGTCATCGCCTAGACCCTAACCACCACCCGAAAATTTGCCCCAACCAAATGAGTGGTGGGCGACAAAGAATTTTAAGGGTGAATATATTATCAACGAGGCCTTGTTTACCGATCCTGATGTCGAGGGAGAGACTAAATGGGCTTGAAACTACCTCGAGAGTGCGGGCCTCGGTAATCTTTTGAAGCTGCTACACGAGCACTACTACCGTAGGCTCGTTCGACTGTTTTACCGAAATCTAAAACAGGGCAGTGTCGATGACACCGTAAAGACCGAGATCGACGGTCGTACCTATGTTTTTATCCGACGACACGTCCACCAATCCTTAGAATGTTACCTCAATCATATACCAGAGACCAACCTTTTTCCCCCATTTGATCAAGAAATTCCGATTGAGGAGATTACGACTGAGATGACCAAAGGGGTTGAGGGATCCGAAACGTCGATAAGGAGGGTAGACTTATCCCATTATATGTGGATGCTTGATTCAATAATCAAGTGTAATCTTTACCCTATGTGCCACGATACTGAGCGGGTAGAGTTGGTCTAACATGCCATATACGCGACTTATCGCGGCCGTTGGTTCGACGCTACTAAGATCATCTTTGAGGGTATGATTTACATTAAAGGGAAGATGATGAAAGGGCCTTTAAGACCCAAGGAGCGCATGCCCTACGCTCAACTTATCTCTAGTATGTTGGAGTGCTACTCTAGCGCCCCCGAATATGCCATCTCACCCATCAAGTCGAAGGCCACCGACGATGTGAAGCATTACTCCATTGCATTGTGGGCCCGTAGCTTCCGTATGCTAAAAAGACTTTACCAGTTGAGGGCCCAACACTTGCTCACGCTGGCCCTGTACCACCACCACCCCAGGATCCTCCAGCAGGAGGGGAGCCACCTATTGTACCACCAGCTGAGGGAGCACCGCCTCATGACCTAGTGCCGCCTGAGAGGCAGTCCATTGTGCCACCTACTACTCCAACTTCACGATCCTCACCTGCTACTTTTACCCCACCCCACCGTCAACGCGTGACTCGCCCCACCCCTACTATCGATGACGTGTTGGCCCGGATGGAGGCCAACAACCAACAGATAAACTGCCGCTTGGACTTCTTGATGTACCATACCATGCAGTACATCTATCCCGCGGACTTCCAGCAGCGCCTCGCGGAGGAGCAGACTTGGACGCCTAACGCTCCTGCTGAGGGTGCAGCTGACGCCGGGGCATCTGGTTCGGGGCCACAACAACCAGGCGAGGGACCCCAGCAGCTAGACGTAGTAAACTAGCCAAGCGAGGGGACCGCGTGAGCTTTATCACATTTCTTTGTTGTGGTTACTGTTGGAGTTTTGTCGTAATTATTTTTTAGATATAATTAGTTTAAAAATCTCATGTATGAAACTATCTTGGCATGGATGCCATTATATGGGGGATTATCTTGTTTTGTATCGAAAGTGGATCAAATTTAAAGTTGTGAATTACTTCACTTGTGCTTAATTCCTTTAAAATCGTTGTCTTGACAATTCGTTTCGTGCAGGATGTGTAATTATTTAAGATTGTAACTAAGTGTGTCTGTGTGTGTGGGGGGGGGGGGGGGGACTCCATCGACACACCTTCAGGTGCATTTTCGGGGACAAAAATCCTAAGGTGGGGAGAATGTAACATTCCCGATTTATTTAACGTTAAACAGTGGTCTCGAGATGTGTGCCCGATTGGTCGTAGGTTTGCCCAAGTGATGGTCAAACAGAGGACTGAAAAAGGATTTATTAAGTGTGCTGTGAATGCGTCTTAAGTATGGGGTTAGATATTAGTTAAGGGTCACGTACACTTATCTCTGGTATATGTGCTTTACACCAAAGCATGAAGGATTAAAAAGGGAGCAAATAACTAAGAGGAGTTATTGCCTTTAGTTTTGTTTGGTATAGAGAATTTATGAAGAAAGAGAGAGACTTAAGAAGAGAATGAAATAATTGCTAGAAAGGTGAGAGTAGAATTCAAGTTGGAAGACATGCAAGAGCATTTAATGTCGGATTCGACGCGCAAGGAACTCGTTGAAGCTGAAGTTGAAACCCTAGGTTGTTAACCCAACCACTTAATCAATCAAGAGATTTATTCAAGGTGAGTCTTGTTTGATTTCAAATAAACATGTTGTTGTGTATTTAATTGAGGCTTAAATGATGAAATAAAGAATATAAATGAATAAAAAATAATAAGGAAGAGATTTGGAAGAAATGCCCGCAAGGGGCTGAAGGAAAATCGATTGATCGATTTTGGCCTGAAAGTTAGTTGGGCAAAGTGGCCCAAAACCGATTGATCGATTTGAAAATCGATTAATCGATTTTAGAAATTTGATTAATTGATTGATTGTCTGAGCACTTCTAGTGATTGGAAAATGAGAGATGGGAAAAATCGATCAATCAATTTTGAAAGTTCGATTAATAGATTTGAGATCGATTAATCGATTTTGGGATTTCGATTGATCAATTTTGAGAATCGATCAATCGATTTGGACAATTTCTGTGGACTTTTGAATTGGACTTTGAGGGCCTAGGAAGGTCTTGTATCTTCTTTAATGTATCTTTATTGATGCTTTGCTTGTGCTATGGTGTATCATAGGTGGTGCGAGCAAAGGCAAGTATGGTGAGTCGCATGGACCTTAATGCTTGGTGATTTGAACACGTGAGGTAGGAAACACCTTGAACATGTATTTTAACTTCAAGAGCATGTATGTAGTGATATAGAAATGGATACAAATGCATAGAAAATGTGAAACAGTAAATGTGTGTGTGTGTGACACAAAATAAGCAAGTAAATATGTGACATCCCCAGGGGATGAGAATGCATAAAGGCATCTGTGTGATGCATTGATTTAGACATTCTAGGAATGTATGTGAAATGGTAAAGCAAGAACGAATGAGAACTGATAAGGCCTAATCTATTATATTTAGCACAATCACACGGTGAATATATGTAGTGCACTCGGTACTTTTGTTATTTAAGGTTTGAACATAATATCCTACCGACGTGGAGGGATACCCACGACTGACGCGACAAAATATCCGTGACCGGTACGACGGCCACTGATGGTTCGGGTCAGTTCTTTTGTCCATGCGTTGGCATGAAAGTAGAACTGTCTTTTGAGCTTTTGTTTTAGGATAGCGTACTTCTATTGCATGCTTGTTTCAGTTCACATGTTTTACTTGATTTGTTGTTGCTTGGTTATATCAATGTTCCGTACGGACTTCAGGGACACGACCTAAAGGGCTGTGCTGATGGCATGGGTTTCGGAGTGTCGAAATCCGAGCTGTCACACTTTTGGTCGGTCGTAAAAATGGATATTATAGCTTTTCTCCAAGAATTTCATTTGAATGCTTCCATCGGTCGAAGTCTCTACATTCATTGCGCTTGTTCCTAGTTGAAGACCTCTGTGATTTTCGGCCTATTAGTCTCATCAATTGTTTGTTCAAAATCCTTTCTAAGGTACTCGCAAATCGCTTAAAGTTTACTTTGAGAAAAATTATCTCAGTAAACCATGGAGCTTTCGTCCCTAATATGTAGCTTATTGATATGGTGGCAGCGGCGCAAGAAGTTATCCACTTTGCTCAAGTCTATTGGAACTCGACTGTTATTTGGAAGGTCGATATAGAGAAGGCCTATGATCGGGTCAGTTGGGACTGCTTGGACTATATGCTCAGGAGATTTGGGTTTGGCGATAGGTGGAGAAAGTGGATGAGAGCTTACTACTCTTCAGCTTGGTTCTTGGTCATGATTAAGGAGACCCCATCTGGTTATTTCAAAAGCTTGAGGGGTTTTAGCCAAAGAGATCCTCTTTCTCCTTTCTTATTCAACATTGTTGAAGAATCGTTGGGAGGTCTTATTAACCATGCTTGCTTTAATGGTAGAGTATCAGGCATCCCACTTGGCCCAAGGGGTCGGGTGATCTCTCATCTTAGTAAAATGTGTTTGGGTTTTTCTATCAAAAAAAAAAAAAGTGTTTGGATTAGCTTTTTCGGACCAAAGAGATGCTCTTTTGCTCTTTGATTCCATTGGGGAATTGATTTTACATCTGATAACACAACTCCTCACCTCATTTACCCTAGCACGGAGCTATGTTAAGTGATAAAAATTTCTCTCTACCTGCTCTGTCATAGCAGATTTTATAACAGAGAGCTGCCTTTCTCTTATGACAAAGAGCTGCCTTTCTCTTCTAAGAGCTAACCCAAACAACTAACCCAAACACATCCTAAGGGTCCAAGAGTAATTGTAGATTAACATTATCTTGTTTCGATCCATTTAAAACAAAGAATATATATATTTGAAACGTGCCATATTTTAACACTATCCAAATCGTCTCATTTTATGGTCATGATCTAAACGTTTTTGGAGCAAAATATTAGCACAAAAGATGTTCTCTATCATTTGATTCAATGCACTCAACACTAATGCCTAAAGCCGTTCAATGTGACATTGCCCACTCTTTCTTCCAAATGCCAGTTATTCATATATAGGCATCAATGACTTTCATTTACCTCTTTTAAGGATTCCCATGTGGAAAAAAATTTGATAGCTTTTACTACTAATAATACTAGATAATATAGATAGTGTTTTTTCCAATCTTTTGTACCAATTTTTTTTTTAAGATCATAGCCTTCATGATGGTGCTAAAACATTATACATATCCCTAAGATACCAAGTCTTCTGTTTTAAATGAATTGGAAGGGCATCAACCTTTCACATGTTTATCCGATATGGCTCACCTATCTCTTATTACCTACGAGGGACAAGATCTTTAACTTAAAAAAAAAAAAAGTGGATGTAGGTTTTATTTACGTTTAATTGACAAAAATATCCTTTAATTAAAAACACTTGCACATTTATTTTTAAGTAAAAGCGTTTGATCTCATATTAGATTGTAGTGGATTGGTCTTGTATGAGACTGCAGACAATTGATCGGTCAATCTTGTACAAGACCGATCGGTTGCAATCTTTATATGGGACTAATCGATCTCCTACGAGACCTCGCAATCTCATATGAGACCTATCTGTTGTGGTCTCTGGCTCCTTTAAGACCAATCGATATCACTTAAAAAATGTGTATATTGTTTTAATTAAAAAATATTTTTTATGAATTGAAAGTAGATAAAATGGATATATATATATAATAATAATATCTGGTGTCCCTACCTTGTGGTTGGACTAGTACCTACGCCCCAATGGCCCTCATCATGTCACGAGTATTTCATAATTTTCAGACCTTAGGTGACACCCATTTATTGCAGAACTCACGACCTTGGAAGCATACCCAGTTGTCAACGTTGCCATAACCCAAGTACCATTTAACACACACGCATATTCTTTTTGAAAAAATATTAAGGACCCGAAATAAGGGATAGGTTGTGTAAACATCCCGTCCTCTCGAAAAAAGCACTTACCAACAAGTTGGACCTTTCAGGTATAAGTAAAAGTTTTGAAATCTTACGGGTGATCCATCTCTTAAAATTTTAATTTTCCTCATTAATCATTGTTAGGGCTTTAAAAGGGTTGGGTCGGGTTTGGCAAAAGTATTCGTTGCTCAATATAAAAATCGCAAATGCTCGACCTAACCTGACTTGAATTGACCCGACGGTGCACTCGACCCGACGAGATGGTGCATTGAGGCCAACATGACTTGAGAACCTGACCCAAAAACCGGCTTGACCCGTACCTTCCATTGCTTGGTGTGCGGGAAGAAAAAAGTGGTATGCTCGTTTATTATATATAAATTGAAAAAGGGAACCATTACTTGCACTCGCTTTTTAAGTGATTGCATTGAAGTGAAAAAAAGACTTTGTATTTTAGAGACTTGTGACATGTACAAATGTAATCAAGGACCATCTGATTTAAAGTTCATGATCTATAGATCTTTAGTGGATAAGATTAGAGCAAAACACTATATTTATTATATGATCTATTGCTGTCAATCATTGAATCAAATAATTGCTTTTGACTATATTCAATTATAAGATAAAGATTATATTCCGTGCCAAACTTATCCACTAAAGATTTATAGGTCATGAACTCTAAATCAGACGGCCCAGATTACGTTTTAACATGTAACAAATCTTTAAAATACAAAGTCTCTTTTTTTTTGTTTTTTTTTCGTTTCACTTCGTTGCAATCAATAAAAAAAGGCAGTGCAAGTAATGGCTCCCATTGAAAAAACGGAAGAATAAAAAGATTGAAAGCAAACCCATTTTATGCGGCTAGTAGAAGTAGAAGCTCTAAGCAATCATTGAAGCACAAAAGCGCACCCCATAGTCCAATGCACCGAATACTATATAGATTCTCCCCTGCTTTCCAGTTTGTTCTTTTTCGTTTTCAACGGCTCTCCCTCTAAGTCAACGGTTCAAAACGTCACTTTTACCTATCTGTAGCTGTTTTACCGTCAATTCGATTCGAGTGAGTAATCATTACGCCTTGTTGGTCGCCTGGTGTTTCGGCTTTTTTATGGCTTAAGACTGCTGAAGCTTATATATGGCTTGAATTTCGTATATAACGTAGAGCTGGATTTCGACTAGGGTTTTAGAGGGTTCTTGTTTTTTAGGGCTTGTTTTTTGTTGTAGAGGAGAGAGAAATGGTGTGTTTTGATGGGTTTTGGTCGAAGAAGACGGTGATTGCTCTTGGATTGGGACAATTTGTATCGCTTTTGATTACATCGACGGGGTTTTCGTCTTCCGAGCTCTCAAGAAGAGGTAGGTGACTATTTTTCATTTTTATGCAATTTGCAGGTTTTTTACCCCGACAATCTTCTCAGAAGTTGACTTTCACGAATTTCACGACATCTGAAATCTGTGAAAGCAGTTTTGTGCAGGGTTCGGTGACTAAAAAGGAGGCTATTCATAAAAGCTTGCTAATCCAATTTGCAGTTTATTTATTTATTATTTTAAATATTTGCGATTTATGGGGTGTCACTTGCATCATAGGATTATCAAGCTTACGAAAAGTGTTTTTTTTTTTTTCCATCAAATATTGTCAAAAAGCCTGCTTTTTTGATAAAACAAAAGCGTTTTTTTTTTTTTTTCCATCATTATTGTCAAAAAGCCTGCTTTTTTGCAGTTTCGACCATAGTGACAAATTTCTTGAAATTCGCAGAAAAGTGGGTCAAACGAAAAGTTTGCTATTTTTCGGTAATTTTGATAAATTTGGGTAATTTAGGTTAATTTCGGTATATTTTTTTTATGTTTAAATTTTTTATTTTTTTATTTTTTATCTTAAATATGTTAGTCATTTAGTATATATTGTAGAAATATTTTAAAAAAATATTAAATATATATTATATATATTTTTAATCCCGAAGCTTTCCCGAATTTTTTTGAAAAGGTATCGAAATTAATCCGAAATGTACTGAAAGGACCCCCCACCGAAAAAGTACCGAAAACAAAATTTGTCACTATGGTTTGGACTGGTTCAAAAGCTATCATAAAGCTTGATAATCCGAATGACATTTCTTTTAATAATATTTTAAATTAATGGGGGCGTCACTGGTATCCCAAGATTATGAGCTTATGAAAAGCTTTTCCCCAATCTACTTGTCAAATTATGACCTGCACGAATAACGGGGGATCCTAGAATCAAGGATAGAAAATTCGGATTTGTTTTGGTTCCGGTCGGGCTGGACCGAAACTCGAGTTTCGGCCGAAATTTTGAAATTCGGCCAAAATTTGGATTTTGTTTTGGTTTCGGTCGGGCTGGACCGAAAGTTTCGGCCGAAATTTCGAATTTCGGCCGAAACCTGCCTAGGGGACAGAAATTTACCGAAAATATGGATTTTTGTTTCAGTTTCAGTCCCCACTGAAACCGAAACATTTCGGCCGAAATTTTGAACCATGCCTAGAATTGCTGAAACTGCCTGTAACAGTATTCAGTGGCTCTATTTCATAAGCTTGATAATCTTGTGATCAGTGAGGAGATTGAATCCCTTGTTAGCGTGATTCGAGTTGGGAGTATTTATTGAAGACAGATATATGTGGCGGTTTTATCCCCAATTTTTTGCCCGCATAGTCTCTTGTAGGGCGCATATATTTAATATAGATCTATGTGACGGTTATATACCCAATTTTTTTGCGGAGACCCGTTTTCCGCGTGAAGAGCACATGCTCTTTTACAGGAAAAAACCGTTGACTGCCTTTGAATCAGACGATGGAGATCGTTTTTCGTCCCAATCTTCCGCACAATACATCTTGAGATCATGACACACCTATCAGACGGTCAAATCTTGATTCCACATGCACACATCCCCAAAAGTGGCTGTTTGCTAGGTACGCCCATGATCACAGTCACTTTTGGTGATGTGTGCTACGTGGAATCAAGATTTGACTGTCTGATTGGTGCGCTGTGATCTCAAGATCTATTGTGTGGAAGATTGGGACGAAAAACGATCTCCATCGTCTGATTCAAGGCAGTCAACAGTTTTGTTCGGTGAAAGAGTGTTTGCTCTTCAAACGAAAAAGGGTGTGACTAACCCCTCCCTACAGAATATGCATGTACTACAGCATTTTAGGAACTGTTGGATGTATCTTATCCAAAATATATGCGTTGTACAACAAAACGTTGTTGAGAAAAGACCAAGTGTTAGTTAATAATAGCTAATACCGGTGTTTGAGCCTCAGGTGTGTGATTGGAGGTGAGCCCATTGATGTGGTTCAGTTCACATCACCGTATGACCATACGTAGGAAACCAATGGAGGCTGTAACACTGATGAGTTTTTGTTTGAGTACCACACTGGGATCTATTCTCTTGAATTCTGCAGATATATTTTTTGGGATTTTAGTGGGAATATCTAATTTTTGGTGTTTGAGACTCCATCGCCTTCCGATTATCTCCTGTTTGATTGTCTGATCATGAAGTGGACAGTGATGCAGGCTGTAACACTGATGAAGTGATAGGGTCGCACACTGGGATAGAGGTCATTGTTATTGTGATTTATTTATTTTTATATTAGTTTTTTGAAAAGTTGGATTTGGTATTTTTCAGATTGATGTAGACTTTGAATTGACTAAGGCCCCCTCATCAAACATATAATTTACATAGATATTTGCCATAATTTATATCTATAATTATTGTTACTTTTTTTTCTTTAATTTTACCATAGTTACAAAAAATAGCCTTTTTTCTAAAAAAAAATGCGTTTAAAATGCAATTTTTTAAGCAAACGTATAAAAAGGCGTTTTATACGCAAAAACATATAAAACTCATTTTTTTTTGTTTAAAACACGTTTTATACACTTTTTTTTCCGTATAAAACACATTTCAAACGAAAAAGGTTTAATTAAATATATTTGTATATGATTTTTTAATTTCGATATATATTTTTTTCCTTTATTTCTGTACTCTATGTTTTTTGCCTCTTTTTTTTCCACAATTTTCCCTTGCTGTACTCTTCCTGCAGTCCGAATTTTCCCATACTTTCGTTTTGTGCCCCTTTTTTTTTGAACTTTCCCCTTGCTGTTTTATTCGTGTACTCCATCTTGGTTACTACTTTTTTTTTGCCACAAAATATAAGTCCCATGCTGCTTGCGCCCGTCACTACTGAAATTCTAAAAATTGCACACTATCTCAGCCATGAAAACCCATCTATCTCAGCCATTTCATTATTATCATACCCTTAACCCATCTATTTAGGTTCGACTTTGCGAGTCTTATTTCTCCACTCGTTTCGGTTTAGCGCTAAGCTCTTTGTAACTTTGCAATCCTTTATATCCCTTCTCATAGCTTCCTTCCACGTCTTCACTGGTCTTCCTCTTCTCCTCCGTCCTTGTGCTTATAGAGTCTCAACCCTTCGTACAAGGTCTGCTTTTGGCTTCCGATGAACATGTCCAAACCACCTCAAGCGATACCAAGTAATTTTATCCTTTATAGGTGCCACTGTCAAATTTTCTTTTATGTACTCTTTTATCCTTTCTTGTTACTCCACACGTCCATCTCAACATACACATCTTAGTCACATATACTCCATGTTCTTGTCACTTTTTCGTAACCCAACATTCTGCACCCTATAATATGGCAGGCCTAACCGCCGTCTTATAAAAACGTTCATTCAATCTAAGTGGAACTCTAAAACTGACCATCTCAACCATAATATCTTTTTCCTTTTTGATGCATATGGTATCCCTAGGATGCATGCAACCACCTGTGGCTGTAAGTCACATACATATTACTTCCGGGAGGACTCGAAGTCATACCTATGAAGAGCAAATCTATGGTATCCCCTATGCACGTCAGCCATTAATATTATTGAAACCCATCCATCTCAGCCATTAAAGCCAATATCTCAGCCATAAGCCATTAAATCCCATCCATCTCATCCATTAAAGAGCCATTACAAATTAAAACCATACCCACCTTCGAAACCTTGAGAGAGAAGTGAAAGATGATAAAGTCTTTTGACTCACTAAAAGAGTTCATTTATGAGGTGCAATAGGTAAGGGTACGATAGGAATTCTAATAAAAAAAATTACCATTTTTTTAAAAATGGTGTGCGAAGGAAGATTTTTGATGTGCAACTAGTTGCCCCCTTTAACAAAATACCTGTCATTAAATTTCTAAAATATATTTCTTTTACAAAAAACCTCCTAATTAATTTGGTGCCTCTTTTTTATTTTTTCAAAATTATTCAAATTCAAATTTTTTTATTTTTGATTGTTTTTTAATTTTTATATTTGTTTTATTAGTTTTTATATTTGTTTTATTATTTTTTTTAGTGAATACAAATATCAAACAAATTAGAAAACAAAAATGAAATTTGTTTGATTATGAATTCTGGATTTGTTGTTTGGTCTCTGAAGGGATCAATGCTCCAACGTCGCAGTCATTTTTGAATTATATGCTTTTGGCGGTAGTTTATGGAAGTATTATGATTCATCGCAGGAAAGCATTGCAGGTAATTGCCTATTTGTATTTTGTTCAACCTCATGTACTTGTTTATTTATTGATCCTTGATTAAAATGGTCATTGGTGTATGTTCTGCTGATTATGGTTTAAAATCCCAGTTTTGGTTCCGGTAATGCACTAGCCGGTACAATGTAACATTTACCCCAATTGCTATGTACGACATACTGGTTCAATATAAGACTTTATATAAGATGCAGAATCCGAGTGCTAGTGGTGACACTTGAGTCGATCTCAAATAGACAACCTTGGTAATTTCGCTGATATTTTTTCACTAAGTCAGTGACAGGTCAAAAGTGAACTTTCACTGGTTAGTGTGCTCATAAATAGTAGTGTGGCTACTGAGGATTTGACCATTTAGAAAAAAGGAGATTTACCAAGCCAAGCACCAGTTATGGCGCTTCTAGAAATAAATAAGAGGCTAACAGCTAAAGAGGAGAAAGATACACATTCAAGGTTTGTGTTTGTGTGTGAGGGAGGGAGGAAGGGTACGTTAAGGTGATTCAAGTTACCATACACAACCTATTTATATAGAGGGCAACATGGCCACCTATTACATTTCTACTCAATGTGGGACTAAACTCACTATACATGCCTCACATGCATATATAGAGTCACTCACTAACACACATTATTATATCTCCAGCATCCCTCCCTGCTCAAGTTGGGCATCCTCGATGTTCAACTTACCAAAGATAGAAAAGCTCATGAACCACTCCCTTTACATGATAGGGAAAAATCGGACCATAAGATCAATAAAAGAGCTACTTATCAGAGTTGCAACAAAAAGCCATAAGGCTGATAAAATGGCTGCATGTAACAGCATCAAAAGGCTATTCATCATTAGTATAGGAGGAACAACAGGGTGGAAAAGAGTACGTCTTAAACACCACTTACCTACATCAACATCAAACGAAACAGAGCAGGTTTAAATAGAGGTTGCAACCATGGTTGTCAAATTGGATCGTAATCTGCCTAAACTCAGTCAAATCGTTTTTGAATCGTAAAAATTGTTTGAATCATAGATTCAAATTGACGGGTACGATTTGAGTCTGTCACGTGACAGCTTGTGCAATGTCACACAATGTCACTTAAAATTACTTTTGTTTGTTTTCTTTTTTACTAAAAAGCCCCTAAACACTTATGAACCCTATTCCATCTTATTTTATGCTTATTAAACATCTTTTAAGGTTGTAAAAAGTTTCGTTAGAGTTTTTATGGGTTTTTTTAGGGCAAACTCTATATTTTAAGTATCTCCATGATCGTTGAACAAAATCAAATACGTTTGTTTTTGGTTTTACATTGTCTGGAGGGAAAAAAGAATATTTTTTTACTAAGAATTGGTGTCTTTTTGGCTGATGAGTTTTAAGATTTTTGAAAGTGAGCTTTTGTTACATCTTTTATATTTTAAGTTGTTGGAGTGATTGTTCTTTATCAATGTTCTCTATTGATGTTTTTTTATTTTTTGACATATTTATAGTCTCATATGAATATATGATCATAGTGGCTCATACACTCATACACTCATACATACATATTTTATATACATAGAAGTTATAAACATACAGAATTGCAGGAGAACTTACATGAATGAACAACGATAGGTCAAATGATGAAATGATTTTTTTTTTTTTTGGGATTTAAATGTATTAGAAATGGTTGAGATTTTTATATGTATTGCATTTTCCTAATTTTCTGTTTTTTTTTTTTAAATATATTCTCATATTTTTTTCATTTTTTTTCAAAAACTCGATTAAATCTTACGATTTACGATCTGATTCACGAGTTGACAACCTTGGTTGCAACATCCATGTAGAGAGTGAGCAGCATCAAGTAACGACTATTTCCATGGATCACGAGGCAGTAACAATACCTATCTCAAGGTAGCAAAATAAACAGTCCCAGCAGCACAAACACCATCCGACCAAAATAATCCCCAAGATTTTCATTGATAGGTGTCACAAACATTTCCACAAACAACTGCTGTGCATAAATATGTAAAATACAATAGATTTGAGCACAAGGCGGTATGCCACACAGCAAAGCTCCATCCTCCATACCAGAAATCTTTCCAGGACTTCATCGATTCATTCCTTAATAGATGCAATGATAAAAAAAGGTAGCATACTGCCGTTATAATTTACGACATGTATAGAATTGGGTTTAACTATTCATTTAATAAATCATTGATCAACTCACAACCTCGCAGCCGTACACCATTTACTTATAATCCTGGCAGCAGATAAATGAAAAGAACAACGCCCGAACAACAGTTTCAGAGATCTAGAACAATAAAGTGAAGAGAAGTTGAAGCACAAATAAAAACAAGTTAGATGGCTCCCATGGGAACATGTATATCTTTTGCAATACCAATAAACTAGCAAGACATGATTTAAAGAACTCCTACATGAAAACCGATATTGTTGTGTACCTTTTGCACGAACAAATCAACTCATAGAAGAAAGGATCCCCCAAAAATGTGAATTTGCTCGATATTAATGGTTTCGATTCTTTATGAAAACATGCTCAAATCGCCTTGGACCAAGAATAAAAAATGCACATAACACTGTTCCGATCCAAACCATATTTGGATCTAAGAATTTGAAGGATCGTATGGTCCGATTTTCCCAGGAAACAGTGAAACCCCTTTTTCCATGAAATCTTTCGAAAGTATACTTTAGAGGCTTCAAATTACTTCGATGCAAGAGGAAAAATGATCAAAACAACATTCTGATCAAATCCCGCAATGTTTTTAAAAATATGTCAAAGTTTGACTTGCTAACATCAGCATGATATCATCATAATAGGACTCAACATGATGTCAGTTGGGAGGACAAACAAAGATGGTTTTGGAACTACTGAAGAAAAACTAAGGACCACCACAAAAGAGACCCAGGGTTTCCAATTTCTAATGCATAGAGATCCAATGGAGCAGTAAGATACAAAGCATACATTTGACGAAACATTAAACAAGATGTGCAGTATCCGCTTTGATTCCTTGTAAAAGTAAAGACTAAAGAGGCTAATAGCTAAAGATGAGGCAATCTAGTTGCCTGGAAAACAAAAGCCACCTGTGGGATGGATCCCTGAAGCTCATTGGGTATCTTCTTGTCAGCAACTCATAGACATCTTAAATAAAGGTTTTGGTCTGATTATTCTTCAGGATGTTGTGTTTAAGTTGGGCATTTTAGATATCCCATGCTCCAACTTGAGGGGAGTGTTCTTACTATGGAATTTAGCAATTTACATTCTACTGTAATGTAGTGGGCGTGTATAGAATAATTGGGTATGTATATATTATTAACATAACTTAATATAAATGCTAGTGAGGACCTCCATCACTCTCGTTTGTTCTCTCTTTTTCTTCCTTCTCTAGCCCAAAGCCATTAACCTAACCCTAATACCACCAACCAATACCATAATCTCACTACTGCTAGCTCTCTTCTATTCAAGTTACAATATACAAGTCCTTTATATAAAGGGAAACATGGACACCTAATACATTACTACTCAATGTGGGACCAACCCACCCACTATGCATACCTCACATACATGCATACGTATATGTATGTGTGTGTGTGTGTGTGTAATGATCCTCTCACTCAAGTCATGGGACATTATCCCATGGCTCTAGTACCATTGGTTACTTGTCACATTAGGTTGACTTTTTAAGTTACTTGATGTGACATCCAGCCAATATGTCCCATGACTCGAGTCATATGATCATTTTCCTATATATATCAAGTGTCACTCACTAGCACACATAATTATATCTTCAAAAAACATTAATTCAAAATGCTCAGAAGGAATTGAGTGCAGTAACAATACCGATATCCGCTAATCATTATTTCAAGATACGGAGCAAGTGTAGGCTTGATGGATGCGCTAGTAGCATAGCAGCCAACAAGCAAGGGCCGAGCAAGCTAGTGCATCCGTTTTCTTACTGGCTGATGAGCACGAAGCTTAAAGGTAGGCTTAAATAAGCAACCTGACACTTGCTCGTTTGCTGGGAGCCACAACACGTCAGGTTGTTAGCTTACCTTTGATTCTCACTTCGGCAGTTGAGAAATGGAATGTTGAACAGGACCACAAAAGTAACATGGTGATGCTGTCACCTTTTGCAGCTGAAGTTCTCATTCACCCTATTAGGGCGAGCTGTCTTGTGAATCGTGGATGCCCTAGACGATAACTATACCAGGCCTCGGGCACCCTCAAAATCACACCCATCGGGACCTGACTCAGGTGAGATGGGCACCATCTTGTCCATCTCATAAAATTTGCTTGAAATTTGACAAGATTCAGAGTAATCTGGCTCACACTGGCATGATTGCTGAAGCCTATTTTCAGGGCTTTTCTTCGTGAGCTAGTATTAGATAAGCGGCTAAGCATCAAGCAACTTGGCATTCTGACTACCTTTTGGGATGCGTGCCACATAGAGTCAACATGTATGCTGTATGATATGTGCATCAGATCTAAAGATCTTTGGTGTAAAAGATGATAACACAAAACGATTTTGATCATCTGATTCAAAGCGGTCAAATGCCATTAAAGATTAACAGTAACCATGTAAATCCAATGTACAATTATTTTAAATGGTGTTTGATTGGGTTGAATCAGATGATATAGTTTTTAGTTCCAATCTTTTACAACAAATATCTTTAGATAATGACACACATACCAGAGGTATATATATATATATATAAGTGGCTTGAGTACCAAGAGCACCTGGTGCTTGGGCTGCTCCTTAATATCAGCTCTTTCTTTTACTCTTTGTGGCTAACTGGCATTTGACCGCCCTTTATGCTACCAATGTACTCATCTAAGTGACAAATAGTAAGTGTGATTACTTGGTAATCGTCAATATCACGACCGTCCTACATATGGGCGTGTAAGAGATTTGAACCATCTAACCTATGCATTCTAATATGAACAATTGTGCTTGGTTCTTAATTGGCAATGTGTGCGATGCTTTTCAATTTTTTTTGTTCTTTTTGCCGATTTTGTTCATTAAAATCATTATTTTTAACTTGAAATATATTAAGATTTATTTTTAAATTTTTTTTTATTTCCCCATTTTTTTTTCCCAATTTTGACCGATTTTTGCCGAAATTAACCTTTGCCGATTTATTGCTGACTCCTGACTTTGCGACTATGGACGAGACGCGAGACGTCTCGATACCGACCCTGTCCGAGATGTCTTGGAAGTCCGAGATTTTAAACCATGGTACTATGGTTACTTCTAAGCTAGATAAGTGAAGCTAAGAGTCTAATCCCTGATTTGACAGTGGTAATTATATTCTGCTTATATACAATCTCAGCTTAGCTTCATCTACTTGCCTATCTAAAAAAAACTACTCATTGCACTTGAATTCCTCATGATCAAGATTTTCTTAACCACATGTCTGTGTGACTTTGTGACGTGCACAAACTTTCAATGCATGGCAGTCCGTGCACGTCACAAAGTCACATAGAGATGTGGATTTGTTTTACCGTACATGATGGGTGGACGCCCATTGTAGACCACCTCTTATTTATACCCAAAATTCTGCCTTCTCAACCTGGGTTTCATCTTCTTAAACCATTGTCTGCTTTGAATCTGAAGACGGTGATCATTTTTTGTTTCAATTTTCGAATTGATCTTGAGATCATGGGCCTACCATCAGATGGTCAGATTAATTCCACTTGGTACATACCCCCAAAAATGAACATGATCATAGGCATACATCTGGGTCACAAATCGCATTTAGGGATATGTACCACGTGGAGTCAAAATCTGATTGTCTGATGGTAGGACTGTGATCTCAAGATCTATTGTGTCAAAGATTGAGACGAAAACCGATCTCCATCGTCTAATTCAAATCAGTCAATGGTTTAAGCACATGAAACCCGAGTTGAGAAGGAGGAATCTTGGGTTTCACATTCTTAAACCATTGACTGCTTTGAATCTGAAGACGGCGATCATTTTTTGTTCCAATATTCTAATTGATCTTGAGATCATGGGCCCACAATAAGATGGTCAGATTAATTCCACTTGGCACACATCCCCAAAAATGAACATGATCATAGGCATACACCTGGGTCACAAATCACTTTAGGGATGTGTACCACGTGGATTCAAAATCTGATTGTCTGATGGTAGGACCGTGATCTCAAGATCTATTGTGTCAAAGATTGAGACGAAAACCAATCCCCATCATCTAATTCAAATCAGTCAATGGTTTAAGCACATGAAACCGAGTTGAGAAGGAGGAATCATGGGTTGAAAATAAAGGTACCCAAAAATGTCTCTTATGAATCTCCCCTCTTCTCTCTCACACCTCTCTTCGAACGTGCATAGCATGTGAATCCCACTAGTGATAATAATACCTTGTACTTTGAATCTTCACAGGAGAGTGACTGTATTCCCTCTCACCTCGCACAAGTTTTGAACTTATTCACCAACCACATTTCTTTAGGTTATTTGTGTCTTAATTTTATCAGAAATGTAGCAACCTTGGAACAATGTATTGCACAATTATTACAAATTAGACTACCAGCTCTTTGTTATTAATAGAGGAATTGGTAGCTCTCTGGATTTCAAGTGTTTCCTGAGTTGTTCTACTAGTGGAGGATATAATGTGAGCCTTAGGTATCAAATTGCAGAGCTTTAAAGCAGGACTTACATGTGGTAAATGGTGTGGCATAAGCCAAATGAAGCCATTAGCAGTCTCATTGTCTAGGTGAGCATCAAACTTACTGAGCCTATAAAACTGCTGACTGAGCTTAAGCAGTTGAAGAACTGAGAGAATGAAAGCCTATGACAATTTCTCTGCGGTTGGGTTATAGGTCAAGTAACCCTCAGTTTTGCTCACAATCAACGTATCAAACTCTGCATCGGTATCGGTAAACCCATCTTGGACCGATACGTATCGGATACGGTATTGCCGATACCATATCGGCCAATTTTTTTGTTGAAGAAAAGCCAAAAAAAAAGATAAAAGAGTAATTGTATCGGTTAGTATCGGGTGATACCGAGGCAGTATTGGCCGATACTGATACCACCCTGATACAGGTATCAGGGTGGTATCGGTATCGGTTCTCAACGAAACTGATACGTATCGCCGATATGTATCAGTATCGGCCGAGTTGTGATACCATGCACAATTATCTAGAAGTCATTAATTTTGATTCTCCAATTCCCTAAAGTTTTCACTCATTCGAATTTAGACAGTGGTAAGTTATTGCTCTCTTTTCAAATGGTTCCTATTTTGTTCTATTGCATTGAACTTGGAATTTAGCACGTTTCTTTTATGCCACCTCCAAACTCTCTCTTGTTTTTATGCAGACGAAATGGTATTATTATTTGCTGCTTGCTGTTGTTGATGTGGAAGGCAATTTTCTTGGTAAGTAATGATATACTTCTTTTTTATCGTACAATATGGTCCAAGGTGTTCTTACTCTAGTGACTTAATGGCTGGTAGCCCCATACCGTTATTATTATTTTTCAACTGCTTTCAACTGATAGCATACACTGCTGCCTGTATTCTTCATGTTTAATTTGGGAATTGGTTGTTGTAAGTTTTAAAAAAATACTTATTTAAACTCTCATACACACACACGCACGCACAATAAATAAATAAATAAATAAATAAATATATATATATATATATATATATATATATATGAGCCGGGAAGATACTCCAGGTGGAGTACCTTCACCGTACTCCAACATCCGCATGGAGGTCCACATGGCAGTCAAAGCATATTTTGGGTGTCACATGGAGCAAGGTAGCATTGTTTAGATCATTTCTGAAAATGAAAAATTTAAAACATCTCCACCATATATTTTTTGGGTCGTAAAATCTAGATCCTCGAGTCATAGTCAAAATTTGACTTTTAATTTTAAAGGTCAGTTTTGAATTCTTTAAAAAAAATTGATCTATACAAGGTACTGGAGCTCCATGTGGCACCACAACAATATTTGAGTGGCCACGTGGACCTCCATGTGGATGTTGGAGTACGGTGAGGGTATATATATATATATATATATAGAGGAAAAAGGTGTCCGTCCTCCAAGCTTCCATGTGGCACCTAAAATATTGTTTTTATGCCATGTGGAGCTCGGGTGCATTGCTTAGATCATCTTTGAAAAAAAACAAATTGAAAACTCATCTCCACTGTGTGTTTTTTGAACTGTGAAATGTGGACCAATGAAACCCATTAAACTTTGACTTGTGGGTTAAAAAAGTTGTTTTCGAAATTTCTTTTCTTAATATTGATCTAAATCGTCCACCTGTGCTCCACGTGTACCTCCACGCTGACTTCCCCCCCCCCCCCACACACACACACATATATATATAGGACAATAGTTAGGTGCCCCAATGTTCCACGTGGCACCCAAAACATTGTTTTGGTGTTGTTTTGTTTAGATCATCTTTGAATTTTTTCTTTCAAAAACTCATCTCCATTGTGTTTATTTGTAGCCTTGAAATTTAGACCATTGAAATCAGCCAAATTTTGACTTTTGCCTCATACAATTTTTTTATTTATAAAATTGATCTAAATAATGCATCCGAGCTCCACATGGCACCAAAACAGTGTTTTGGGTACCACGTGGAGCTCCACATGGACCATTGGGGCATGCTCACCGTGCCATATCGGGGGACCCAACCCCTTTCCATATATATATATACACATATTTTGATTTCATCATATTAGGGTTAGGCTATAGATACTATTGGCGAGTATGCTAATCATGCCTAGTAGTATTTACCAGTGTTCATTACATTAATGTCACAATGGTTAAGCCATATTATGTTGTCATATCTACAAAATTTAATAACTTCTAGTACTTCCCATATTATTTTTATTTTGCTTGGTACTTCCATCAGAGGGAAATCTGGTGCCAGCAGCCTTGGCAATTCTAACTCTAGTAATGTATATTTTAACTTGTGTACTTAAAAAGGCTCATAGTTGAATTTTGGCTTGGGCTGACCGGTCTGCCTTTCGGTGAGAAGATAATTGAGGTTAGGAACAGGTAAGAAGATGTTAGGGTTCAGTGAACGGTGTTAGGGTGTAGTTGTATGGTATTAGATTTAAGGTTGAGAAAGAAGGAAGAAATGAGAGAAATACATGGTTGAGATAATTAGCTCAGTTGGTATTAGCATGGTTTTAAAAAACGAAAACTCGACTTGGCTCAGAAAGTCAGTTGAGCCGAATTAACTCGAAGACTTTGATAAACTCGGCTCACTCGAACTCGGTAATTTAATATATATTTTGAAAAATATATATGTTATAAAAACAAAAAAAATATGTTACAAGGAAAAAGATGGAAAGGTATGTTGATAAAATGGGTAGTTTACTACTTAAAAAAAATAGGGTTCCTAAGACCTTGTCTCATGAAAATATTTATATAGAAGGGTAGTTTATGAACACCCCAATTGCATCATCCTAGAAAAATCTTGACTCCGACTCGAACTCAACTCGAAATCCCGGTGAGTCAAGTAACTTGGCCAAGTTAACTCGATGACTCGCTGAGTTTTAAAACTATGGGTATTAGAGTAGACCCACTAGCTTTTATATAGAAAAAAATAAACATATTACAAGTTTACCCTCACACTAGCAACACACCATAACATAGCTCCATATATCCAATACATACGCTAACAGGTTGTGCACTGGCCATTCTCGTCCCTTCTGCTAACAATGTGCTCATGGCCTTAATTAGCCAGGTCGTGTCCTCGATTTTGTCACATTGAAGAAATTAGAGTGCTCAAAGCAAACCCAATCTTTGCATACTTCCTATATTATTAGTTAATGAAATTGATAGGCACAGTTACGATATTGTTCTTGAATGTTAACCCCAATGAATTTTCATTTAAGAGTTATAATTAGCATGGTTTTAAATCTCGCTATTGACAATCGTATCAGTCAATACCCTGACTAATTTGTATGGCCGATATAGGATGGAATAAAAAAAGGAAAAAAAAGCAAAGAATTGAGACATGTATCAACTGATACTGATATGTATCGGTAGGTATTGCCTGATGCCTACTGATACCAGTAGGTATCAACCAAGGATCAAAATTTCGGCCAAAATGACCGAAATTTCGGCTGAAATTATCAGTTTCTGTCCCCACCGAAATCGAAACGATAATTTATATTCAGTTATTTTTGGCTATATTGAAGTTTTCGGCCGAAATTTCAGTTTCAGTCCCCTCCGAAACCGAAATGAAAACCAAAATTTTGGTCCTTGGTATCAACCGATACTTGGCCAGGTACTGAGATTTATGGGTATCGGCCGATACTTGATTTGTTGATAATTAGCAATCCATATTTCACCCTACCATCCATCGCGGGTGTTGATAACTAATTCTAGTGCCACTGCCCAATCCACATGTCAAGGCAACTGCTATATGTATTGCATCTTTTGCAATGTACATGCTTGATTATATATATTATAATTTATAAAAGCAACTTGAACTTTTCTAAGAAAATACATTGTTTCATGACCTGGGTTACCAACTCATCATCATAATCAAAGCCTTATCCCATCTATTTGGGGTTGGCTTTGACTCGGGTTACCAACTAGAGATCAAATTCTTAGAAGAGGCATGGAAACTCAATATTTTATTTATAAAACAGGTAGCCATTCCGTTGGCTATTTTTCTTGGAGAATAACGAAAACAATATCAGTCTCATTTTTCCTGCTTCATTGTGAATTCTCGAGGAAAGTATTGGATCATTTCATTGAGTGAATTGGCATACAGTAGGTCATTTTTCATTCCTTTGCTGTGGTTTAGCCACTTGGAAAGGTGTTCCTTGTTAAATTTGACCCCTAGCTGATCCACTAACCTTTTTTTTTTCAGATAGGTAAGCTGGACTCAAACCTGACTCACTAACCTTAAAGTTGGTATGAATCCCATTATTACAAGAGTTACATGAACTCTTCAATATCCAGAGGATTGTTGAATTGTAGTTAACCGGATTATGACTCATTGTAATTATGATTTCTACTTACGAAATCAACTTGGAAGCATAGTCGCAAAAGTCTCCGATTTTTTCAAAAAATGGGAAAAAGTCGGCGACTAACAGTCATCGTGACTTTTTTTATTTTATTCTTTATTTTTTTTATAACCTGGGTATCCGGGCCTCATAGAGCACCTGCCTAATCCCAGGGGCACATGCACTCCCCAAATTAGCACATGCCGGGTCAGCACGGGATATAAATCCCTAGGGTGGCAATAAAGTCATCGCGGCTTTATTGCCAATTAATCGGCCAATTCGCGGCTCGGCCGATTAATTGGTGACATTTGTGATGTGGTCCGATTTTATTTCTTTTCTTTTTCACTTGTACTTTAGGGTGAAACAAACGTTTAGGTTTTGTACCATTTTGTTCGGTGTGTTCATAAAACACCTTTAGATTTTGCCAATTCTGTACTATTTTATTCATTAAAACCATTATTTTTAACTTGAAAGATATTATGATATATATTTTTATATTTTTTCAATTTTTATTTTATTTTCTCCAATGTTTCCTACTTTGACCAGGTTTTTCCGATTTTTCCCGACTTAGACCCTTTCCGATTTATTGCTGACTGCCGACTTTAACTTCTACAGTTGCAGTTATTTTTCAGCTGTTTGTTGGTTTACAAGGATGGTTATCAACTTATCATCACTAGTTATATTTTTTTTGAAAAATTACTTGGCCCAAAAATTGATCCAATCTGCTCTATGTTTGCAGTGGTGAAGGCTTATCAGTACACATCTCTGACAAGTGTCATGCTTCTGGATTGTTGGTCGATTCCGTCAGTCATATTTCTTACGTGGATGTTTTTGAAGACAAAATACAGATATAGAAAGTTTGCTGGAGTGGCTGTTTGTGTTGCTGGACTTGTTTTGGTTGTATTTTCAGACGTCCATGCAAGTGACCGAGGAGGTAACTAGATGCTGTTGTAATTCTTGTTACTCGTAGGATTAAAGCATTACTTGCTTTAATCAAATAATGGAGATTGATTTTCATCCCAATTTTCCACACCAATGATGTTGAGATCATGGGCCAACTATCAGACGGTCAAATGTTGATTCCACATGGCACACATACCAAAAAGTGAACACGAACACGTTTGATGCTATGCTATGATGACGTTCACTTTTTGGAATGTGTGCCACGTGGAATCAACATCTGACTGTCTGATAGTAGGCCGATATCACAAGAGCGTTTGTGTGGAAAATTGGGACGAAAATTGATCTCCATTGTCTGATTTAAAGCAGCCAACGGCTTTTCCCTTTGTTTAAGTGAGGTGGCTGTAACATAAAGTGCTATGGTAGTAACACCAACCTTAATTAAATCACTTGTTAGTCTTTGAATTTAGTTATGGAAAAGTTCTAGATAGCTTAGAAACCGGAATGATGTCGTTGTCTAACCAAACTTCCTTCTCCCTATCATAATTAAGTATAAATGTTGCTCGAAGATATGAATGATGACGCATGTAATTGTATCCTTGAGAATCTTAACTAAATTTCCTCTTATTACCGATTAAAAAAAAAAAATGCTGATATAAGTCAAATTCTTATATATATATATATATATATATATATATATATATATATATATATATATAGGGAGAATGCTTCCGGATGCAAGGTTGGATCCCTGCACCCCGGATGCCAGATCACATGCCACCAGGCATGATTAACCCAAAACAACACCTGTTCTGGGTTGATCAGCTATGGGGCATGTGTTTTAAAAGTATATTTTTTTTTTACTTCTTTGGTTCTCATTTGATGGGTCAGAGATAACATAGCGCCCTACAAATCTGGTGCATTAAATCTAGGATCCTTTGACAGCATTTTCAACGGTGGATTGGTATTGGATTGTGCCCAAATGTTTTATGTGGCACTGTGGCTGATGATCGATCTTATCCAAGTTGCTATGGCAGCTAATCCTTGTGACGGTTGCCACATGATGCCAGCTTGTGTGGACGCAAAGTCCCAGGCTTCTCTCTCTCTCTATGTGTGTGTGACGCGGGACAACGACCCTAAAATGCAGAATATGATTTTTATGGAGATTTTGCCGAAATTAATAAAATTAAATCAAGTTTAATTGCAAAATTATCTTTGATACTCTTAGGGTTTTGCAGAATTTTTGATGGGTAGATCACACGCGATCCAGGTAGGGTCTAGTTCGATGCGCAAGTACTTTTCGAGTTGAGGCGAGATCGGCCTAGAGATAGAACTCTAGCTTTTTTAGGCTTAGGCGCTCGTCTTCGGTCCGATGTAGATTCACGGATTCCAAGTTGGGTTGTGAAAGGGATTTGCAATAGGCTTATGGTTTTCGGATCGGTTTATGGTTTGGAACAGGTGTTGGCTATGTTTGAATTAGGGTTTCAAAAGGGTTTAGGGTTTTGGGAAAACAAGGAAACAATTAGGCTAAAGTTTTAGAAAGCAATCACAGATCGAGAAATAGCAAATAGAATAGAGAATATAACAATGGCTTTGGGAATCACTCCCTTGGTCTCACACCAAACCCATCTCAGGCAAAGATTACTCAAGCATAAAAGCATTCAAATAATCAATCAACTAACTAAAAGGCGTTTACAAGCCTCTATATATAGGCCACCAATAATTAAGTTCGAAATAAAAGAGTTCTAATACTAATAAAATACAAAAAAGAGAAGTTTCGCATACAATCCCGTCTGAAGTTGTGCCGTAGCTCGCTCGAGCGAGGATTATCATCGCTCGAACGACCTTCAATGATCGCTAGCGCGACTTTAAAGTCGTCTCCGTAGCTCGCGCGAGAGGATTATCATCGCTCGCGTAACTTCAAGGGCTCGCACGCGCGAGGGCTCTCTACGGCGTTGTTCTCCTGGCTGTTTGTGTCCGTTTCTTATTTGAGGCTATAGTACTCGGGCTTCCTCTACGCTTCTTTCGACGCCAATAAAAACGATGTGGTTCAAATCCGATGTCCATGTATGTGGTGTCCCCGTCAATTCCCCCGGACCAAATAGGTTTCATCACCGATGAAACGCGCTCGTGGTAGATGTCAATTAGATCGGGGTTCAATCGGCGGACCTCATTCTCATGGATCCAAGTGTTTTCGGACTCCGGTTTGCCGACCCATTTAACCAAGAACTTCTGAAATTTTCCGTCATGTGTAGAGATGGCATGATCGTTGATTATATCCTCTATTTTATCTGTTCTCTGTCTGCTTGGGGAAGGAAGTGGTAGAGGTTGCAAGGTTGGGTTGGGACTGGGACTAGAAGGTGGCTGGAGTGGATTTTCAGGAGGTGGGGTGAAACCCAAATAAGGAACCAAGTCCTCCACGTTGAACGTTGAACTAACCCCTGTACCTGGAGGAAGCTCGAGCACGTATGCATTAAGACCACTCTTAGCCAAAATTCTAAAAGGACCAGCGCCTTGAGATTGGAGCTTCTTTGCGGATCCCGATGGGAACCGTTTAGGCCTAATCCGGACCATCACATAATCACCCACGTGAAATTCTTTAGAACGCTTGTGAGCATCTGCAGATAATTTATATTGATTGTTGCTTGAATTAATTTTTGTTTAATTTCGGCATGCATGCTATGAATATGTTGTGCAAATGCATCGGCAGACTCTGACACTCTATGAGATGCAGACATAGGGATCAAATCTAATGGGGTCCTAGGCTTATGACCATGCACTACCTCAAATGGACTCATGCCTATGGACTTATTGATAGAATTATTATATGCAAACTCAGCTGTGGGTAAGATGGTATCCTAGGTCCAAACATGATCACCAATAAGGACTACGAAGGAGATTCCCAAGGCTCCTAGTGGTGCTTTCGGTTTGACCATCCATTTGAGGGTGGTAAGCTGTAGAGAATTGAAGCAATGTGCCCATCATGTGCCAAAGGGTCTTTCAAAAATAACTAGTGAATTTAACATCCCCTTCAGACACAATGGTTTTGGGCAATCCATGAAGATGCACTACCTCCGCGAAAAATAATTTAGCAATATGAGACGCATCTGAGGTTTTGGATCAAGAAATGAAGTGGGCCATTTTTGAAAATCAGTCCACTACGACATAGATGAAGTCGTGCTTCCTAGGGGTCTTAGGAAGTCCAAGCACGAAATCCGTAGAGAGGTCTTGCCATG
Organism: Chloranthus sessilifolius; assembly: GCA_021018995.1. NCBI lineage: Eukaryota > Viridiplantae > Streptophyta > Magnoliopsida > Chloranthales > Chloranthaceae > Chloranthus > Chloranthus sessilifolius. The sequence continues at coordinate 106,245,698 of CM037592.1, forward strand.
GTGTGTGTGGCACGGGTAACGAGGTGTACAAGCCGGTATTTTATTTGGTCTGTTTTGACATTTGGCAAGTACGACAATGCTTAACGACTCGGGTGACATCTCTCATTAGGCTAGGCCAAAAGAACCTATCCTCTACGAGCGCAACAGTTTTATTACACCCGAAATGTCCTGCCATCCCTCAAGCATGTAACTCCCAAATGAGAAAGTCACGCAATGAAGTGCGAGGGATGCAAAGGCGATTGCCTTTAAACAAGTACCCGTCCAGGATGGTGTACACGGAGTGTGTGCCGGTCGGGTTACTAAGGAGAGCTGTGTACTCAACCTTAAAATCTGGGCACTCGGGGTACTCATCTTTTAACTTTTCGAACCGATGACCTCGGTGCTCATGGTGCGCAAAGGCACCACTTGCCGACTAAGTGCATCAGCGACCCTATTTTCAGCACCGGCCTTATGCTTTAACACGAATGTGAACCCTTGAAGGTACTCAACCCACTTCGTGTGCCTTGGGTTCAACTTCTTCTGTGAAGCAAGAAAGCGTAAGGCTTCATGGTCAGAGAACAACACAAATTCATGTGGTCTAAGGTAATGTTTCCAATACCAGAGAGATCGGACGACCGCATAGAACTCCTTGTCATAGGTGGAGTATTTTTGCTTTGCCTCATTAAGTTTTTCACTAAAATAGGCCACGGGGTGACCCTCTTGGCTAAGCACTCCTCCTATGCCTACATCCGATGCGTCGCATGCGACTTCAAAGACTTTAGAAAAGTCCGGCAATCGCATGACGGGTGCACTACTCATTCATTGTTTGATCTCAGCAAAGGCTTTTGTCGCCGCTTTGCCCCATTTAAAGTCCCCTTTTTTCATGCAATCTGTAATTGGGGCCATAATGGTGGTAAAGCTTCTGATGAAGCGACAATAGAAAGTAGCCAAGCCATGAAAGCTGCGGACATCGTGTATGTTCTTAGGTTCGGGCCACTCCACAATGGCTTTAACCTTTTCAGGGTCCGCGACCATGCCATCAGCCGAGATAATAAATCCCAAAAAACAACAGATCGTTGCATGAAGGTGCATTTCTTGAGATTTGCAAACAACCTCTCGCCCTTGTGGGTTTCACAAACCAGCCTAAGGTGGGTCAAGTGTTGTTCCTTGTTATGACTGTAGATCAGGATGCCATTGAAATAAACAACAAGAATTTGCCTAGAAACAACCTCAACACTTGGGTCATGAGTCACATGAAAGTATTCGGGGCATTAGAAAGCCCAAATGGCATGACCATCCACTCATAAAGACTATCCTTAGTCTTAAAAGCGGTTTTCCACTCATCACCAGGGCGGATGCGGACTTGATGGTAGCCACTCTTAAGGTCTATCTTTGAAAAGATAGTGGCCCCAACCATCATATCGAGCATATCATCGAGCCTTGGTATGAGAAACCGATACTTAACCGTAATCTTATTGATCACATGGCTATCCACACATATGCGCCACATACCATCTTTCTTAGGAGTGAGTAGGGCAGGTACGACACAAGGGCTCATGCTCTCTTGGATGAACCCCTTCTGAAGGAGCTCATTGACTTGCCGAGTTAACTCGGTGTGCTCAACCGGATTCAACCTATAGTGGGGCAGGTTCGATAAGGTAGATCCGGGAACCAAGTCTATGGCGTGTTGGATATCACGCAGGGGAGGGAGCTCGTTTGGTAAGTCTTCAGGGAAGACATCCCTAAACTCTTTTAAAATCGGCTCAGCCTCCTTGGGACACGCACTCTCTGATTCAGGTGCACTCTCAACAGTGACAACTACGTACACCACACTCTCATCTAACGATGCTTTCTCAAACTCAGAAGGACTCACAATATTAACGGTTTTAGAAGATTCGCCCTTCTTTTCGACGGTGTTGGTCGATGGTGTTTTGAGAGGCAAAGGGTGTAAAGTAATCTTTTTGCCCCTATGCATGAACGTGCATATGTTTAATTGATCAGAAAGAGTCACGTCTATGTCGTAGAGCCACGACCTTCCCAAAATGATATGGCCCACATCACACCATAAAGTGTCTAAATAAGAACCTAACTGAATTGGTATACGACACCTTTTCGACACGGGAATGGATGAAGAATTGACCCATGCGACTTTATAAGGTCTCGGATGGGCTTCAAGTGTAAGCCCTAAACGGCGTACTGCATGAGTTGATATTACGTTAGTACAACTACCGCTATCCACGATGACCCTGCAATTCTTTTCACCAAATCTGGCAAAGGTGTGGAAGATGTTCTCCCTTCCCAGTCATCCTTTTTATCTTGTTGAGGCTATGCAAGGGCACACCTCACAACTAAAGCATGACCAATAGCATCACCCTCCTCATCACTAGGTGTGCCAACCGGTTCAATTACTTTCTCGTCAACCACTACCTCATCATCATCTCCTTCAATGAAGAGAGTCCTTTGGGGTTCTTTCGTAGGGCATTGGGCGACAAAGTGTCCCATCCCATGACATTAGTGTCCCATCCCATGACATTTATAACACTTTACTTGAGAATTAACCCTTGAGGATTCTCCGACTACACCTTTTCCCCTTTCAAATCTCGAATTGGTAGGGGTGGGTTGTGTAGGTTTGGGAGGAGGATTAAATCGTCCCTCGCCGGATCGTTGATCGCTATATTGTGACTCGGTCTTCTTCACCACCATAGTTTTCAAGTATCAAGATCTTGCACATTGGCATAACATCTTTCAAGAGTTTCCACGGGGTGAGAAATCAACTATTTTTGCAAATCAAGTCGCAATCCGGTGCAGAATCTAGAGAGAGTGATTTCAGGGTCTTCCGATACTTTTGCCCTCATCATGAACTCTTCGAAGTTGGCAATGTAATCGGTCACGGGCATACCACCTTGGCATAAATTTTGCCATTGGTCGAGGAGGCGTTGGTGGTATGATAAAGGAACATACTTCTTAGTAAGTCGTTCCTTTATGTCGTCCCAACGGGTAATGGGAGGACAACCCGCATTTACCCTGATGCGCTCGACATTGAGCCAGAAAAACCGAGCTTGACCAACCAATTTCATCTTAGCGAGTCTAACGCAACGGTAGTCATTCCTGGCATACCAATCAAAGTGTTGGTCCATGTCAGAAAGCCAATCATGGAAGACGGTAGGGTCCATACTTCCATCGAAAGTCGGAATCTCAACTCGGACGTTCTTAAGGAGTTGAACTTCGAGGTCATAGTCATCTCTACGATGATCCCTACGGTTTTGGTTATCTTGGCGACCATTACGTTCAAAGTGAGGACACTCATGCTCTTGGTGTTGATTTTTCAGCCCACCCATCGCTTCCAGTTGGTTGATTTGATCACGTAATCTATCATTACCAACTCCTATGGATGTTTGAGCTTGCTCTATGGTATTCAGACGTGCATTAATCGCACCCAATTCCTCTCGCATAGCTCTAAGAGTATTAAGAACCTCATTCGAAGCCATGGTGATCACAAAGTCTATTAGGGTTCTAATATAGAATGCAATATGGACTCAAAAAGGAAAAACAATACAATAAAATAAATATGACAAACAAAGATGCCCTAACCCAGAAAACCTAGGTCTTTGATACCAAAACTGACGCGGGACAACGACCCTAAAATGCGGAATATGATTTTTATGCAGATTTTGCCGAAATTAAATCAAGTTTAATCGCAAAATTATGTTTGATACCTTTAGGGTGTTACAGAATTTTTGATGGGTAGATCACACGCGATCCAGGTAGGGTCCAGTCCGATGTGCAAGTACTTTTCGAGTCGAGGCGAGATCGGCCTAAAGATAGAACTCTAGCTTTTTCCAGGCTTATGCGCTCGTCTTCGGTCCGATGTAGATTCACGAATTCCAAGTTGGGTTGTGAAAGGGATTTGCGGTTTGCAATAGGCTTATGGTTTTTGGATCGGTTTATGGTTTGGAACGGGTGTTGGCTATGTTTGAATTAGGGTTTCAAAAGGGTTTAGGGTTTTGGGAAAGCGAGGAAACAATTAGGCTAAGGTTTTAGAAAGCAATCACAGATCGAGAAATAGCAAATAGAATAGAGAAGATAACAATGACTTTGAGAATCACTCCCTTGGCCTCACACCAACCCCATCTCAGGCAAAGATTACTCAAACATAAAAGCATTCAAATAATCAATCAACTAACTTAAAGGTGTTTACAAGCCTCTATATATAGGCCACCAATAATTAAGTTCGAAATAAAAGCGTTCTAATACTAATAAAATACAAAAAAGGGAAATTTCGCATAAAATCCCGTTTGAAGTCGTGCCGTAGCTCGCTCGAGGGAGGATTATTATCGCTCATGCGATACTCGCTCGCGCGACCTTAAGTGATTGCTCGCGTGACTTTAAAGTCGTCTCCGTAATCGCGCGCGAGGATTATCATCACTCGCGCGAGGGCTCTCTGCGGCGTTATTCTCCTGGCTGTTTGTGTTCGTTTCTCTTCTGAGGCTACAGTAGTCGGGCTTCCTTTACGCTTTTTCCGACGCCGATAAAAACGATGTGGTCCAAATTCGATGTCCATGTATGTGGCGTCCCCGTCAGTGTGTCTATATATATATGTATATGAAAAGAGATCTATGCATTTGAACGCACACTATGATCCATGCGTTCAAATGCTAGATCATGTGGCACGTGATCTCCAAAACAACACCCGTTTTGGGTTAAGATCAGCCATGTGACACATGATTCAAAAAAAAAAAACCTTGTTTGTAAGACCATTTTTCCCTTCAAAACCATTGTCAAAGTTTCCCTTCTGCATACCTGAACCTGGTGAATATAAATTTTGCACCTTTGACTAGGTTTTGGACAGTAGTTACACACCCTTAAGATTTTTTTTTTAGATGGACCTGATCGTTCTTGGGAAAGTTGTGTGGCATCCGATCTCCTGGATGGGTGCCATGTGGAGCTCCCTTGACCCTCATATGTATATCTGGAGCAAGTGTGGTCGATTTTGGACTATTTTCAGTAGACAATCAATTTTTGTGACCAATGCAAATCAGCCACCTGAGGTTGTAAAGAGGTTCCAGTTACTGTAACATATATGGTAATTGAGCTTAGTTGGGCTGTGGCTATGTTACCAAATCTAAGTACAACAAATACCTAATAACAATGCCTTTCACAGATGTAAAATTACTGTGGATGAATTCCTAGCATTACTCTTTAAATAACTTTTGTGGTTGATGGGTTTCAATTGGTCATTTGTAGTTTTTTGAGTTATTCTTAAACTTTTATATATAAATTTTAAGGTTAAATACATTTCAAATTTAGTTATGTAATGTGCTAAAATATTTGTTTGTTGATATTTTTATGGCTTATAGGAGGGAGCAATCCTATTAAAGGAGATATGCTTGTGATTGCTGGGTCCACACTTTATGCGATCAGCAACGTTAGTGAGGTAGGCTATGCTGTTTTATTTGTCCTTTAATTCTTGAAAGTTAACATTATGTAGTGGTTGAATCTGAATATTTTACATGGCTCTTAGCAAGCAATGAAAAAAATAAAGTTGTGTTTCATTTCTATGATGATGCTGGATTTGGAAATGAGAAAGAAAATTATGAAAACTTGTGTTTGCAAGGTAAACCTAGGAATTCATTGTAGGTGATCCTAAAATTCACTAATTGCACTTGATGCCAAAATTATTAAAGGAGATGACTTTACAATAACTAAATTATAGTTAAGTCTAATATCTATCTTGCATTTATGTTCAACTTGGAAATATATATACAATTGAGGCCCCTTAAGTTGCTTTGGGCTTCATACTTCTAAAAGGTGATGTATTCTGCAATGAGATATTTCTTAGGTAAAAGATCAATCTTTCGTAAAATAATAAGGAACTTCCTGTTTATATATAAACTCCAATATTAAAATCCTATTTCTAGATGAAAGTGGATTTCTATGCATAGAAAAAAATTGCAACTAAAGCAAATAATCTCATATTAATATACCTCTTAATTAATTGTGGGCCAATTCAGATGGATAAGTGTTTATAATAGGATTATAAAGTGTTTCCATATTCTCCAATGTGTTTTTTTAATGTAGTTTTGCATCTCTATCGTTTCCTCTCCCAAGAGGATTAAACTAATGTTCATGAAAAATGATTGTTGCATAGATATCCCTAAACATCCATGGAAATCTAAATTCGCCAACAAAAAGTAGAAAGGATTAAGGCTTGGTGGCACTATGGAAATTGGACTGATCTTGGGAGATCCGAGTCTTATCATACAAAGGGAGGAACGACACCAATGCGAGGAGTATGGTATTGTACACAACAAACTTGCATAGAAAAAAATTCATCCACAAATAAATCGTAACAAATTTCCCCTCACTAGGAGAGGGTTTTATTAAAATAGTAGACTTTACACTTCTGGGCATCTCAGTCGATGCCCGTTAGTTACATCAAAATAATGAATACATCTGATTAAAAGCTACAAAAGAAAGGTAAAATAATTACATCTATGAAAATAATAAGAAACATCCTAAATTCTATTCTTTTCTATCTTAATGTAGTTCTCATTTATATCTTTTCCTTTTCCATCTTTGATTAAACTAATGTTCATGATAAACAATTGTTGCATAGATATCCCTAAACATCCATGGCAGTCTACCTTCGCCAACAAAAAGTAGGAAAGATTAAGGCTTGGTGGTGGCACTATGGAGATTGGACTAATCTTGGGAGATTCGAGTCTTGTCATACAAAGTGAGGAAAGACACCAATGCGTGAAGTGTGGTATTGTACACAACAAATTTGCATAGAAATAAATTCATCCACAAATAAATTGTAACAAATTTCCCCTCGCTAGGAGAGGGTTTTATTAAAATAGTGGACTTTACACTTCTAGGCATCGCAGTCGATGCCTTGTTAATTACAGCAAAATAATGAATACCTCTGATTAAAAGCTATGAAAGAAAGGTAAAATAATTACGTCTCTGAATATAATAAGAAACATCCTAACTTGTAATCTTTCATCATCGCCTTTGTCTTCGACATCAATGTGTCAGGAGAGAACTGCGCAACATACTGTCCTCGTCGGAAACCCGAGTGATAAGGAACATGCGACGACGGATGAAAGAGCCTCTCTGCCCGAAAGCCAGACCCATCCAATTGACAGGCATGGCTCAGGTCATTATAGGTAAGCAGCTCGTGGATGAACCTCAAAACAAATTCTTGATGTTGTGTCTCGAAAGTAAATTCGAACCTTGGGTCCATGTTCTTCTTTAGCTAACTGGTCATTTGAAAACATTAGCATCCTCATTATATTAAGGTTTAGACCGTAGTCGAGATTACCTTAATGACGGATGTTAGACAGGGTTCAATTCAGAGTAACTGGTTATTTAATCACTTGTTTCAGACCTTGTTCCAAATGAGATGGATTGCACCCTTGAATCGAATCTGATCTCTCACTGTAAAGGAATTTACTATCTCGAGGTTAAGGTTTGAATCTTCAATTCGAGGGATCAAGGGCTTGAACCGCAAGGAAAACTCCGGTATCGAAGAGTTGACCGTGATCGTATGAAGCGATCGTCTTTTGGGTAGCAAAGTATTAGCTTGAAGTGATGGCTTTTGGTTATGATCGCATGAAAGTGTCTCTTTTTAGTGTTAATCACGATAATAATTGCTTTATGCAATGATCTGTCAGTCATGATGGTGATTATTTGGAATAATGATTCATCAGGAATAACTGCGATCAAGACCATTCGAAATGAATGGTCTATTGGTGACGATCACAATCATGTAAAGCGATGATCAATCAGAGATAATCACGACCGGGATCGCTTAAAATGATGAGTTATTGGTCACGATCATAATATCGTAAGGTGATCATCGATAAAAAATAATTATGATTGAGATCGCTTCATATGATTAGTTTTTGATGATAATCGCGGTCATTCAAAGCAATGATCAATAGGAGTTGAGCATGATCGTGATAAGCAATTGAAGTCAACAATAGTCATGATCGCGAGAAGCATTGATTTTGATCGTGTGGATATTATTCTTAGGCATCCATATCCAAAGTTTTCTTCAAATTCGTACTTGCAACCCTATTTATGCAAAGGATCAACTCCAAGTTGATAATTGCAATCCATGTATATGTAAGGTTCTTAGGTATGGGCCGAGAGTGGGCCCATATAATCCTCAGTGTGTATACCCATGCATATAAGGGTCTTAGGCATGAGCCCAGAGTGGGCCGATATAGTCCTAAGTGCATACCCTAAGCATAAAAGGTCTTAGTCATGGGTCCATAGTAAGCTCGTGTAGTCCTAAATACGACCTAAAGAAGACATAGACATGGGCCCACATAATTCTAACTGTGTCAGATACTTTGAGAAAATTATCTTCGCAGATGGGAGAGAGACAAAACTTCGAGGCAGAGAATTTGGGGTCCGTAAAAATGAGAAGGGGCTTGCTATTTATAGAGTGATCGCGGTGGTTACTGGAAGTTACCGTCTGACGATCTTCGCATCTCCTTCTCAGGTCTACAATGAAAAAGAGGCTCATTGGCCCTTTCATTTCACACATTTAGGTAACTATCCAATTAAGCTTAAGGTACGTGGGGGAGGACCCACGCAAACCCCATTTATTTATTAATTATTATAGATGACAACCTGCGCGGATCTTTTAAAGAAGGGAAGGAGAAGTGGTGAGAGGCAGGCTACCCTGCGTGGGTCCTTTAAAGAAGAGAGAGAGAGAAGTTGAGGGGCACACACAGGTGACCATGCGTGGGTCTCTTTTGGTGAGAAGTGAGGGAAGAAAAGAGATGACCCATGCAAGGGGGTCTGCGTATGTGATGACGCACGCAGGGGCTGCATAAGTGATGACCCACGTGAGGGCTGCGTAAGTGATGATCCACATGAAGGCTGTATAAGTGATGACCCACGTGGGGGCTGTATAAGTGATGACCCAAGCAAGGGCTGCGTAAATGATGACCCACGCGGGGGCTGCATATGTGACGATCCACGTGGGGGCTGCATAAGTGACGACCCACGTGGGGGCTGCATAAGTGGCGACCCATTCAAGGTCTGCATAAGTGATGACCCATGCGGGGTCTGCCTATGTGATGATTCACGTGGGCTGCATAAGTGACAACTCATGCGGGGTCTGCTCATGCGATGACCCACGCGGGGGTTGCATAAGTTATGATCCATGCGGGGATGCATAAGAGATGGCCTCTGCAGGGGCTGTACAAGTGATGACCCATGCGCGGTTGCATAAGTGATGACACACGCAGGGGCTGCATATGTGATGACCCACACGGGGATGCATAAGTGATGACCCACATGAGGGCTGCATAAGTGACGACCCACACGGGGGCTGCATAATTGACAACCCATGCGGGGACTGCATAAGTGAGGACCCACGTGTGGTCTGCCTATGTGATGACCCACGCAAGGGTTACATAAGTGGTGACCTACACTGGAGCTGCATAAGTGATGACCCATGCAGGGTTTGCCTATGCGATGACCCATGTAGGATCTGCCCATGTGATGACCCATGCAGGGGCTGCGTAGGTGATGACCCATGCGGGCCCCATCTCCTCTTTTTTCTTTTTAATTATTATGATTTCATGAAGGAGGGACCCATGCAAGGGATGAGGCTAGTTTATTATTATGACCTCGCGTGGGTCATCTCTCTTTGACACAATTTTTGTTTCTACAGGTATCAATCAAATTTTGCACAAGTGAACTTGTCTTTATAGAAATTGATCATTTACACCAAAGCAAGGTTGTCACGGCGGTGCAGTGAGGCTAGTTTTAATTTTTAATTCATTAGCATTCCTTTGTTTGCATTTTTATTTTTATAGAGGAACAAAAATTCAACTATTAGGCATCATTCTAATATTGAGGATTTCAGGTTGTAGACATAAATAAATATCAATAAATTTAACATCGAACCTAAAATTCATGAGCATAACAAGATTTGAGACACAAATTTATTTACAAAATTTATATAGTATATTTTTCTTTCTCTTTTTTGTTTAGAATTTTTTTATGGTATAGAGGGATTGGTATGAGGAATGACACCAATGCGAGGAGTATGGTATCGGTTAACTTTTGCACAAGTGAACTTGTCTTTTTAAGAAATTGATCATTTACACCAAAGCCTACAAAGTGAGATACAAATCTCACATGTGAGGAAGTCTACAAAATAAAATAAAAAGTGACTTTTCCTTGTATTTTAGTTGGCAAGGAATTAGAGTTCAGTAGTTTGGGAAGATGGTATTTTCTTCTTTTTGTTTGCGCCTACACCTTGAAGCTACAAGTTGTGAATTGATAGCCAACTCTAGTAAATTTATCAAAAAACAGAAAGATAGCCAACTCTAGTAAGTGCTAAATACATTTCAATAAGCCTCTTATTTGTAAGCTCCTCTGTTTAGTCGGAAAGGGCGATGGTGTAAATTTTATGATGATTCAAGAGGGTGTATAAATAAATAAATAAATAAATATATATATATATATATATATATATATATATATATATATATATATATATATATTCACTTTCATGTATCTATGAATATATTATATCCCTCTTGGAGCCCATTCTCGTTAATTATTTATTAGGTGATTTACTGTGCGTACCCCCTCGATCTGCTTTACATATTTACCCATTTGATAGCATGAATTTCCTCACTGCCATTTATAAGCATGGCATCAGTCAATAGTCATTTTTTTAAAAAAAAAATTTCACATTGATTGATTGGGTTCCTGGTGATTCTGCTGCATGATAACGCTTTTAGGGTGAGGCGTTGAGAATGGTCCCTGTTTGAAGACATTTTGGTCATTTCCAATTTTGATTCATGTTCTATTATTCTACGTTCTTTTATTTTGTCGTCATATTTATTGTTCTGTATGGGCATTTCTGTCAACTCTTATGTTGTTTGTTGTTATGTAATCTTTGCACTCTAGTGATTTGTGTACTCCATTTTAACATTGTGACAGATTACAAAACACATAAATTGAGTTCTTAACTCGAGTAACTTGACTTCAAAAGATGCAATTAGAGTTAGACTGCTAGGGTTTGGTAGATTGGTATGTATCGTCCGATATACCCATGGTTTGAAATACCGATTTTCCTGCATGTATCGTCCAGCTCCAAAACTGATATTTATGGTCCGATACGTATCTGTTCCGGGCGATACATTGGTATGTATTGTCCGATACATACCTATAATATATGTAATGCACTGGTATGATGCATTCAATGTATCATACGGGTGACCTCCGAAACCGCTACGTACCAGTTTCATCCAAAAATTTTGAACCATGCATATACCCTTATAAAGATGGCTAACTACATATACCAGATATATAATATAACACACATATATGTATGTATACCATTAGATTACAGTGTTCCATATCTGCATTTATTATCTAAACAGATTAGTCTACTATCGCATGTGTACGGTTGAAGAGAAAAAGTCGGGGATTCTCAAGGTTTATAATCACAGTATCGGAGGCCATTATGGCATGATTGGTTGTGAGACTATACCGGTATCTACTGGCAATACCAGTACATACTAGCCGGCACGGTGAGTTTTGTAAGCTATCTTTGGAACAACCCAAAAACAGTAATACTGTTTCGGAGGAGATTTTTCACCATCCTTTCAACTGAAACTTTTCTGCATAATTCGAGTTTATTCTTAAATTTTACCGCTCACCAACTTGTCTGTTGTAAAGCTGATTGAATTATATACATCTTAAATGTTGTGCTTACTAAAGCAAGTCGGTTAATTTTTGAATTGAAATTGCATATGATTCTTATTTTTAATTTCTTATATCTAATCAAATTTTCGTTTGCAGTGACTACTTATTTTTATGATCCATTCTAAGTCTCGTCAACACTCAATTTCTCCTCAAATAAGTGTTACGTTATGAATTGACTACTTTCTGTATCTTTCTACAGGAGTTTCTGGTGAAAAGTGGAGATAGAATTGAGCTAATGGCAATGCTGGGCTGCTTTGGAGCTGTTGTCAGTGCTTGCCAAATGTATCCTTGATTTTATAGTAGACCAGTATAAGATCTTTGAGTTTTATAATATAATTTCCCATATTCAAAGCCACATAGCTACTGGGTTTTAGCAGGTCCATGGAATTATACTGCTATTTAGATTACAATTATTGGTATACTTGTATTAGTGTAGGGCTATTTAGTTGTTTGATCTCATTGGCTCAGGTGCTTGCTCCTACTTATGCTTGATTGCCAACTAGCACAGGCTTCAAATTCTGCTGCAGTTTTCATAAAATACTCTGGGACAAATGTACATAAGCCTACCTATTGAACCTGTATTTTGGCTATTTTCTACCCAAATGAACACTTTAAAAAAATATAAAAAAATCATTTTCTCGCCTTAGTTAGCTTAGAAAATGGCATAACTGTTGCATAGTAGGAACTAGACAGATACACTTCTGAGTAAGAATCCTTGTTTCCTCATCTTACAAATTTTTTTGGAAGAGATTTATGTAGCCTTGCAACATTTTTTGTCTTTATTGATATGGAAAAATCCTCAGTTTTGAAGATCCAGTGCCTCTAATGCTTTGAGACACGAAGTCTTGGAATATGGAATGCTAACAACTGAAGAAAAAGTTTCTTGCAACTCGAGGAGGTGTTTGGGGGGGGGAGGGGGACCACTTAATGGTGTAACTAACTCGGAATAATAGCTACTAGCTGGCATGCCAAAGGGGTCCAAAACTTGTTCTTGATGAGTAAGCAAACATGATAGGGAGATTTTTATAGTTGGATGCATGAGGCCTCACAATGCGAGTTTTTTTTATTTTCGAAGTGACTAACAAAAAGGGAATTTCATATTGGGTTAGGTTCGGGGTGGGTAACCCACACCTTATCCAATAGTCCTCACTATACCTCTCTTGTTCTTTCTTTCATGTTTTTTCACTGTGATCTCCAATTTTGATTCTCTTTTAGGCATTCTCTTTTAAAATTATTTCTCTTAGGTTTGATCCGACGAACTGGGTGCTCTCACTGCCTTCAGTAGTGTCTAAATCGTATCTGAATAGCTCTAAAAGCTTACCAATGGCTTGAAGGTCACAGCGAACCGTTTGTAGATTTCACAGCCGGAGTAGTCACGGAATCCACATTGAAGACAATTAAACTATATAATACTCACATTGTTCCTACATCAACTATTGGGATTTTACAATCAAGCTACTCAATTGTGAAAAAAAATATCTTAAAGTTTAACAAATTAGTTTATAATTTTTGTAACAATTAAGATTGAACTGGACAAATTAGCTATAATTTTCGTACCCAACCATCGTAGTTCATTCTAGGCATTAAGTAATAACAGTATTTACTATTATGTAGGTAAACATTACATTTTCGAGGTCAGTACTGTGGTGCCCACTGTTTTCTTGCTCCATATCATGTTGCGCGATATCACTTAAAGGACTATAATACTGCTTCAGGACCACGAAATGCCAATGAGTTGTTTAATTTTAGGTATGCTTCGCTACGGATTGTTGTAGGATGAACCTTAGGAGTGTTGAAAGCACACCTCCTATATAAAGATTGTGTAGCCTTATAGTTTTGAAAGTCAAATTAAGATTGTTATATTTCTTGTCATCCTACATAACCACATCCGAGATGTAAACCACAATGATTCATTCTCGAAGAACATGGATGTTAGTGGTTCACACGTTGATTGTGAAGATAATGTTGAGGATTTTCCAAGTGACTTTTGGAAATGTCGCTAAGAGGATGAGATGAGTGAGCACGTATGATTATAGTCATCGAAATTGCCGATTTATTGAAAAGTCACAATTAAATCATGTTTTTTTGGTTTACTGATTAAATCGCAAATTAGTCATGAAGTTTTCAAAAAATCGCGACCTTCTGAAAAAACCGCAATTATTTCATGACTTTTTCAATAGACTGACTTTTTCAAAAAACATTCACATTTTTTCAAAATTTAATTTTTTTTTCCACCAATATTTGCCCTTTTTTGAATTTTCCTCTTCCTACTTATTCTCGAACCTCGAATTGGTTACTATGCAAATGAGGGATGCAATGGGTGAGACTCTGGAGAGATAAATAGATTATGGTCAACAAAATAATGATGAGTCCATGAAATATATTTGCTTTGTTTTCTTGAACCACCTTATGATATTATGAGGTGAACGTAATATAGATGTGGATTGTTTTGCTTAGAAAACATTTTTTGAATCACCTTATGATATTATAGATTTGATGTCTCGATGACTTTGTAATATAATTCAATATGTTATTGAATTTTAGATAATCTTGTTCAATTTGTAGATATGGCTTCTTTGCCAAGGGCTGCTAAGAAGAACCTAGACATTATGTAGACTAATGACATTAATAACGTAGCAGTAGATTCTTTTATGAAGGAGTCACCAAAGGGCATATGGGTGACCAACTGACCATGACTTCCATTGTGAAGGCTACACGACTATCTATAAGAGTTGAAAAGAAGCTAAGTGTCGAAATATCAAGGGATAACATGTTCAAACACTTGGGATTTGGAAAGTCACCAAGTCGGGTTCGGCAAGGTTTAAATTTGGAAAAAGCAGGCAAAATTTTGCAGGATCGGGGAAAACTTAGGAGAAAAAATTGGACAATTTTTTTTTAAAAGGATTAAATGTATAATTTGGGTAAAAGATATTAAAAATCATGAATTATTCATGAGTAATTCGCGAAGTTCTCAAAAATTTAAAAACAGTTTTTTTCAAAAATCCTCGAAGAGTTCGTGATTAATTCATGGAACCTTAAATTCGTGAATTATTCATGAAATTTTCAAACATTCGTAGAATTTTGTGATTATGGGCTTATATTGCTGCAATCAAGGCCCTCCTAGTAAGCGGGTTTGGATGGGCCACTCTTACAATAAGTAGTATTTGATAAAGATGTATGGAGAACATATGTTTATGTATGGCAATAGGTATATTTTAGTTTATAGTGTGATCAATGTTGAACCTATCAATTTTCTTTAATGTTAAATTTGTATATTTATGCAATTTATACTGTACATACCAATGAAGTCAAGTATCAGGCTAAGAAAATTGAGAGGTACAACCATTTTTACCTGTACATGCCGCACGGGTGCCAAGTGTCAAGGTGTCAGATGTTTGGCACGCTAATTTCTAAAGATTCCAATACGGCGGCATACGTTCATGTGTGACAATAGATATATTTTAGTTTATAGTGTGATCAATGTTGGACCTATCCAAGGTAGTTAAGGCTGTGTAGCAAGGTCATGGCAAACTATGCCAAGGCGTGGCCATGGCGAAGACATGGTGAGACTATTTATTATTTAATTTTTTTATTATTATATCTATTAATTAGTAGTATTTTTTGTTTGTTTATTAATTTTTATATAGGAAGAAAAAACAAAAAAATATAGGAAGAAAAAAGGTTCAATTACTAATACATCATACTTTGATTCTGATATTGAAGATTTCATGTTCTAGGCATAAACCAATATCAATAAATACAAATCAAATAGAACATCAACAAATTTGTAACATGGTAAGTATAAATAAATAAATAAAAATATTAAAAAATATTTAAATATCAAATACACGTTGTAGTGTCGCCAACGCTGAGGTTTTGTTGACAGGTAACATGTTGGGGTAGAGAGTCGAAGATTTTGTAACTTATAAGTTGGGCTTTTGAAAATTTTAAGTTAACTTTTGCAACTTGTATATTATAAACATGTTATAACTTATAAGTATTATAAGTTATGACAATGCCATACTTTAACTTATCTATTTTATAAGCATTATACGTTATTATCTAAAAAATCAAATAACGTGCATATCGACGCATGCTATTCTGCATGGCGACACTATGGCGTCGTTATTTACTCATCATGGCTATTTGGTTATATATGGCGTTTCCCATCGGCATTTGCCATGGCGAGGCCTTAGCGAGACTATAGCATCGCCTTGACTACCATGGACCTATCAATTTTCTGTAATGTTAAATTTGTATATTTACGCAATTTATACTTAACATACCAATGAAGCCAAGTATCAGACTAAGAAAATTGAGAGGTACAACCAGTGTTACTTGTACATGCCGCACGGGTGCCAAGTGTCAAGGTGTCATAGATGTTTGGCACGCCAATTTCTAAATATTCCAATACGGTGGCACAGCCTTAAGAAAAAAAAAAGAATTCATAGAAAAAAAAATTGAAGGGGAAATCTTAGAGAGTCAATTGAGATATGTAATGAAAGGTACATAATGTATGTCATGAACCTAACTAATACATAATTTTTTTATTATGAAACTACGGTTCATTTTAATATTATACAAATCGATTTCAAGGACCCAAGTGAACTTTATTTTATAAGTTACTGTCATTATAATATTATACAAATCGTTTTCAAGGAGCCAAGTGCTTTTTATTTTACAAGTTACTAAACTTTACACAATTTTTTTTTTAATTATTTTATAAAACAACGGTTCATTTTATAGTGCCACAACAAATAACATTTTGATGGTATTAAGTGATCTTTTCATACATGTCGAGAAGTATCGTGCTATGTTGAGGAGTGTCCAAGTGCCACCAAGTGTCGGCACAGAAAAAATCCCAAAAGTAGAAGTGCCTAGGTAACACCGGGTACAACTATTTGTGGCACATAGTTGGAAAAGGTACCGCTATTGGTTAGTTTGCTTTTACTGGTAATGAAGCTCATATGGATGAATTGAGTGACTATGTCGTAGGCACGGAAGACTTGTATGAATTTTGATTAGTTGATCTAAATCTGGGGAATGGTAACACCGGGTACAACTATTTGTGGCACATAGTTGGAAAAGGTACCGCTATTGGTTAGTTTGCTTTTACTGGTAATGAAGCTCATATGGATCAATTGAGTGACTATGTCGTAGGCACGGAAGACTTGTATGAATTTTGATTAGTTGATCTAAATCTGGGGAATGGTGACATCCAGATTCCAGAATTCATGAGCAAGGGAGTCGAATAACGAGTTCATGAGACCAAAAGTGTTATTATAGTGGTGATGAGATGATTAAATGAACATAACTTTTGAGGACTTACGATATCATGGCTCAGGATCGTATAAAAGCGCTCGAGGTTTGGGGCATGTTGAAGGGGAGAAACATGTCTATTATTAATTGTCTTTTTGATGGTTAAATAGACATTTGGCATTAGCTGTTTTGATGCTGCATAGATGATAACATACTGTGGTTTATGTTGATGACTTAATTTTTTTTGGTGAAGTACTTTTTTATTTAGGGACCGACTCTCTTGACCGTCATTTAACCACGAAAATGGTGTTTAAATGATCTTACACCATCAATGGTTTAAGATGTGGTTGATCTGAACCATCAAAGTGATAAATCATAGGTTGAAGTGCAAGAGGCCCAAAAGTGGTGTTTTAGGGAGATTTAAACCATCCGATTTGTTGACTATAGTACCAACGGTTGTTTTTAGTTTTAATGGCTGATATTAAAGTTCGTCAATCGGATGGCTTGTAGCCACTTATGGGCATGTTTCATTGGCCTGAGACATATTCCAATGATAGATTGCGACTTGGGCAATTTAGATTGATCATGGATGTATGCCACATGGTATAATGATAAATCACACTTCAGTGGTGTGAAAAAGTGGCATTTTAATGGTGTAAGATCGTTTAAGCACCATTTGGTGTTTAAATGTCGGTCAGGAGCCATTATCCCTTTTATATATAGTGGTTAAAAATTAATTTTTGGTAGGAGTTAATATACTATGGTTATTGTGACTTTTTTGGATACAGTTTAAATATTGTTGATTTGATGTGGTTTGTGTGGTGAATTACATTATCATTTGCTTTATGTTGATGTTTACATATTTTCGTGTTTGTATAATTATTGTCTGGTGTAATGGATCTATAAGGCGAAAAATATATTTATATTCTTTAGAATTTAGTATTGTAGGAGCTATTCAACAAATGAAAACATATTATATTGTATTCATGGATGCTGACTTGGCATTTATGATACATGGGAGGAATGCAATGGCATGGGTTCACACAGGTTAGTTGAGCATGTTGTCTAAAATTTTCAACTCCTATAATTAGGGCCCTTCCAAAAAGAAAATTTTGTAGAAGTTTGATGATAATAGTAAAGTTTTATATATAGTGAAATTGCACAACAATGCTCTATGCAAATATTTGCGGGTCTAATGCTAGTTATTTACTTATACTGGTTGTTGTATTCCACGTAAGGTGCAAGTTAATTGATTTCAATTGTCTCTAAACAAATGAGATTGCATCCTATATTCAAAATTTCTAGGTGCTATTTGTTTAAAACTATGCAATTCAGAATTGTGGATGATTTAGCTTCTCTGTAACAATAGAGGGCTTTGCCCAACATGCTATTTCCTTACATCACTTTTTAGAAGCATATTGGAGCGTAGTGAGCTGAGCTCTATTCGCTGGACAGCTGGTGCAGTAAGTCTTTCTCTCTCTTCATGTATATGTATATAAATATATATAAAGCATTATGCTGCATTATTGATTAAAAAATATAGTACACCAAATGCCATATGTCGAAGGCATGATGTTTTTGGCCGTAAAGAGAAATAAACAAAGTAAAGCAAAACACCAAAAGGAGATGCAAATATATCCTTTTATATCAGAAACTATGAGTCCTCAGACATGCGCTGCATCAAATACAGTCCCCCTTTGGCAAGGTAATCTACCACCCCAATAGTAGAAGTATTATCGCTGAGAAAAGGTCCATATTCTAATAAATACTTTAGCTAGCCTCCGCAGAAATGAAACTCTATCTGCAGCCCATCTCAGAATATTCAAGTTGCTCCAATAGTAACATACTCATCACAAGGGGTGTAGTACAATCGTAAGCCTTCAAGCAACACTAGTTCTTCACTTCCATAGCATAATCCCACTAATCACAATACATCTTAAATTCTTAATAGCAACCTCCTTCATGTTTTAAATTATCCCAGCAAAGTCGCGAAGACTGGAAATTTCCAATCGATCAATCATCTAAGTTAAGCTTAAGAACCCCCAAGGGAACGGGAGACAAGCCTCATCCACCCATCATTTTGACTCACTGCTAGCCAAATGACCTGCCAAATTCTTCTAAGGTCATCACTTATAATAAGAGCAAAGGAGTTGCAAGCCAAAGCCTAACAGATTTGCCGATCTACTTGTGTCCTGAAAAATTATATTAGGGTGGTGATATTTGCACCCGTTTTTCCTGTGAAGAACACTCATTTCCACAATAAAAAACAGTTGACTGCCTTGAATCAGGCGATGGAGATGATTTTTAGTCCCAATCTTCCACACAATAGATCTTGAGATCATGGCACACCTATCAGACGGTCACATGTTGATTCCATGTGCAAACATCCCCAAAAGTGACTGATCATGGGCGTACCATGAGAAAGGGTTCTCAAGTGCCAGTTTTGGGGATGTGTGCCATGTGGATTCAAAATCTTACTGCCTGATAAGTGCTCCATGATCTCAAGATCTATTGTGTGGAAGATTGAGACAAAACGATCTCCTCGTCTGATTCAAGGCAGTCAACGGTTTTTTTTTGGAGGAAATGCATGAGTTCTTCACAGGAAAAACGGGTGCAAATAACGCCCCCCATTATATTAGTATTGCTGTCATTCCATAAACTCCATAACACTGCAATTGACACAACTCTCCAAATAATTCTTCTCCTGAGCATGAAAGGTTTGTATCTCAATCTACGAAGAAATCCACACAAGCGGATGGGGAGAACCAAACCACACCACATATACATTAGAACATGATCAACGGATTCCCCATCCTCAAGATGCATGGTTGACCGTTCACCAAGTAGATACTCCGACTTTGTAGTTGATTCACTGTAAAAAATTTATTCCGAGCTGCCTTCCAACAAAAAATGATTGCACAGGCAGACAGGATGTCCATTCCCATCCAAGGAAACTTGATCAAAGGAAACTATATGATTCAACAAAAAACAATTTGGCATTCGTTGATTCATAATGCTGAGTTATTGAATACACCTTTTGCTATATTCATGGATTATCACTTGATGAACTGATGGAACGAGGTGATGATTGATCCATCACCGGCATTAGATGTTGATAGATTTTTGAACATGATTTTTTTTTGCAGCCATGTGTCTGTAAGTATATGATAATCTGATCCATGATGACAGCTTGATTTCTCCCTCTAATTCCATTGAATGGAGTCAAAATATATGCTGGAAACCCAAGGGCAACTTAAGAAGGAAAAAAAATCGTGTAAAAGGGGATGGTGGTGATGATGATGGTGATGGATTGATGACGATAATGATGAATACAGTTTGAGGCTTTTGTGAAGATGCTATATGACAGCAATGGATTTATGTGACCAGAAAATTGGAAAATATTCTTAAGTGCAAATTATATGTAGAGAATGCCTAGAGAGAGAGAGAGGATTGGGTTCCTTTGGGCGACAAGGTTGAAAATATGTTGAGGTACAAAGTATATGTAGAAAATATTAAGAAAGAATGAAAAGCTACATAGGGAGGAATTGAAAAATATATAAACATTTGCCTTTATTTAAGGAGGGCCTGGGGGACTCTCCGAGAATGAAAATATGCGAAAAAATTTAGAACAAGAAGAGATTTATTGGAAGCAGAGCTCTCGAGTTCAGTTGTTAAAAGTGGATGATTCAAACTCAAAATATTATCAGCCTATTGCAAATGCAAGAAGCCAAGAAGGCTGCTAAGTGTAGTACGTACTAGTATATAAAGGGGTGGTGAATACTGCACAGGGGCGGATCTACATAAAACAGTGAGGGGGCACTGACCCCCCAAACCTTTAAAGAGATACTACCGTCTGATAGGTGGGGCATGATCTCAAGCTGTGTGGAAGATTGGGACGAAAAAAATCTCCATCGTCTGATTCAAGGTAGTCAACAGTGCTAAGATTGGAACCATCAGTTGTTGAGACTGATTCTTGGTTGCAAATACCCATGCCCTTTCTATTATAAAGCGAGAAGAGAGAAATAAGTTAGGCGTAATAAAATCATCAGGGGTACCCTTGTTTGCAATGATATTTCGAAAAAACATTCAACGGTTGCCAATAATGGTACCCATTTCAAATGTGGCGCCTCTTTTTTCACTCCACTTTTTTTTGCTCCCTCATCTCATACCTACAAAGTCTCTTTCTCTCTCTCTCTCTCTCCACATGCATAGCACGTCCCACCTACTATAACGAGTTTTACCGTTGAGTACCATTATTTACACCCTCTGAAATTATACCCTTGTCCCATCTCCTCAGTGCAGAATGCATCGACCATTTTGAATCAAATGATGGAGATCATTTTTCGTCCCAATCTTCCACACAATGGATCTTGAGATCATAGACCTACCATTAGACATTCAGTTTTTTCCTTCCATGTAGCACACATCCCAAAAAGTGATAAAATCATGTTTGCGCATGACATGTTCCATGTAATTTTAGGGCCATTTTTTGTTATGTGTGCCACGTGATATCAAAGCTGACCGTATGACCGTATGCCCATAATTTTGGGAATTTTTTTGCACCGGAGCCATCGACTACCGAGTGCCCCCTCTTTAGGAAAATCCTGTGCCCGCCACTGATACCGCATAACGTTTAAACCGAAGAGGTTGAAAGAAGCCATTAAACGCTGGAATGCTGAAGTGTTCGGTTTAGTGGGGAAATTTAAGGAGATGCTCCCAAAAATTCTGGCGATGGGCAAGCTTGAGGAACAAAGGGATCTAAATGATGAGGAGAGCGAAGAGAGGGAAAGATGTAAAGAAACCTATAAACACAAGTTTATGCAAGAAGAAATATCATGGAAAGAAAAAGTCAGGGAAGATGGGCTAAAGTGGGTGATAAAAATACCAAGTTCTTTCTTGCCATTGCCAATAGTCATATAAAGAATAATACTATCAGTACCTCAAGGTGGTTGGAAGAAGGATGGACAAGAGGGAGGAGATTGAAATGGAGGCAATGAGCTTTTTTTTTTTGAAATCTATGTCGGGATGAGGAATGGGATAGACTAAATCTAGAGGGGCTGACGCAGAGTTCTTCTCTCACTACTCATTTGCGTGGTTCTATATTATTATTTTTTTAGATAATTAATTTGGAGTTGTAGGGAAAGAACCCGTGCGGATATTTTAAAAGCTCTAGAGGTCTTTGACAGGGAGACCCCCTATCCTCGTCTTTTTATCATAGTGGGAGAAGCACTAAGCAGGCTTATCAAGGAAGCTATTAATCTACAGTATTTCAAGGCATTCAGTGTGGCTAGTGAAGGATCGGTAGTTTCACACCTACAATATGATGATGCCACTAATTTCTTTTGGAGCAATTATTGAGGAGGCATGGTGCATACAAGCTACACTCCAATATCACAAAGCGGATTCTAGTCAAAATGTGAATTTGGAGAAGACAAAGATTCTCAGAGTTGGTATTGAGGTTAGTAACATGGAAAAGACACCTAGCTCCATCGGTTGTGGGTGGGATAGCCTCCCATCTTCCTAGTAGGATCTTCCTCTGTGTACTAGGACACCAAATAGAGTCCTGTGGGATCCGATTGTTGAAAAAACTCACTATTTGTAAAAGTAATTTACTATGAATAGGGGCAAGCCGACTCTCAGAATGTGAATTTGGAGAACACAGATTCTCGGGGTTGGTATTGAGGTTAGTAATATTGAGGAGATAGCTAGCTCCATCGGTTATGGTTGGGATAGCCTTCCATCCTCCTAGTTGGATCTTCCTCTGTGTACTAGGACACCAAATAGAGTCCTGTGGGATCCAATTGTTGAAAAGACTCACTATTTGTAAAAGTAATTCACTATTTATAGGGGCATGCCGACTCTCATTGAAGCAACTCTCTCCAACTTGTCGGCGTTTACTATGTCCATGTTCAAATATCCTACTGTGGTTATTGAGAAATTGGAGAGAGTTCAAAGAGTTCCATTGGAAGAAGGGGTGATTCTAAAAAGTTCCACCTTGTAAATTGGGCTACCTGTATTTTTCCAAACGAAGAAGGTGGGTATAAGAGACCTCATAGGTGCCAATTTGGCTCTTTTGGGTAATGGTTATGGAAAATAAGGGAAGAAAGGGAGCGCTTTAGTTCAAAATTGTCTATGCCAAGCATGGAGAGTAATAATGGATGGGGCGTGAATCTTACGCAACGAGGTAGAAGATCGACCTGGTGGAGGGGGTGTCCTTGGTGGGAGACCAATTTTTCTCCCATATTACCTACAGCTTGGGGGATGGTAACAAAATCTCTTTCTGACATGATTGTTGGGCGGGGGAGCAGGCATTGGTGTACAGATATAGTGATGTCTATGCCATATCATTGATAAGAATTCGTGGGTGGCTTAAGTTGTTGAGGACTCCTGGTAATCGTTTGTGGGATATTCGTCCTAGAAGAAATGTTTGGGATAAAGAAGCAGAGCAACTCCTAAATCTTCTATTTCTTCAGGAAGTTAATCCCAATGATAAGGGAACAGATCGGAGAATATGGAAGCCTGGGAAGAATGGGCTATTCTCGATAAAGTCCTTCGGAGGAAGAAAAGGCCAACCATCTGTTTTTGCATTGATCTTGTCCTAAAGAGGTGTGGGGCTTGTTTTGTAAAATTTTGGTGTTTCATGGTAGATGCCTGAAAGATGTATGGATTGCTAGATAGTTGAAAACATTTTCTGTTCTCTGGGGTGATGAAAAAATTTGGGAACGTCACTGTTCTGGATGTATGGTGGGCTCTGTGGCTGGAACGAAATCAATGGATTTTCTGAAACAGTCGTAATGATATTGAAAATGGTGATTAAGTTTGCTTTGGACTGTATAGTGGATAGGGTGGGGACTGAGGTAGGGGATAAGCAAGATGTGTTGCTGACTGACGGGTAATCCCACTGGCTGGTGTGCTTCTCCTGGTGCCTGAGGGGTGTTTCCTGCCTCCTGCCTGTTTTTGGTTTTCGAGGGTTTTCTTTGTTGTCTTCATGTCTGTTTTTGTTTTTTTTTTTTTGGTTTTAATGTAGCCCCTCGCTATGATGGTTTCTTTGTTTTGCTTTCTCTTATTCCCTAAATGCTTTGCCTATATCGATCAAGAAAAAAAATATAAGGGGCGGTGGCCGGGAGTAAGGAAAGAATTGAAGCAACATTTGTGCAGTATTTCTTTGATTTATACTGGGCTGAAAATTGGATCATATTGGCAATGGATGGGGTGGAATCCTGCAGATTGAAAAGACCAAGACGAAACTGATGGAGGCTTCGTTTTCAGAAGAGGACATGAATCGGGCAGCGTTCAATTTGGAAGGAGACAACTTCATAACCTGATGGGTTTCTAATACTTTTTTTCAATTATTCTGTGATCTTCGGAAAGAGGCTTTGATAGTAATGTTGGACGCTAATTATTATTATTATGATCGTGTTATGCTCAACAAATCTATAAACTTAAACTTTATTTCTTTGGTCCAAAAGAAGGAATCAAATATGGAGGTAACGGATTTCAGATGTACCAGCTTGACTTGTTCGCTTTATAAAATTATCACCAAGGATTACCTTTCCGGTTGAAACTTATACTTCATAAAATTATTATGCCTACTCAGTGTGCGTTTATTGAAGGTAATCATATCCATTATTGTGCACTAATTGCTCATGAGTGCATAGATTTAAGGTATCAGGAAAGAGAACCAAGCAGCATATTAAAGCTGGCTATAAAGACGGTGCAAAATGGAGAGAATTGGTGAAACAATTTATATCCTTTTTTTATTGGTAAATTCGATTTGTATTAAATGAGAAATGGAAAACAGAGCACACATTTATGCCAACGGTAGACTAGAGCACAAAAAAAAAAATCCCCCCCAGCCAACCTTGGAAATCTCACAAAGTCGAAAGAAAAACAGAACATCCTAGCTCTCCTTAGATTACTTAGTAAGTGACCAGGTCCCTAGCATTTGCACAGCTATGGCCTCTTGATCCAACAATGGGCTTCCTCATCTTCCAAAACACCCTATCATTTATTTCTAGCCACATTACCCATAAGACAACCATCAAAGTAGTTGTCCAGAGAGTCTTATTAACAAGGTATCAAACTCGGTATCTGTATCGGTTATTGATCCAATCTTTGGACTGCTGCAGTATTGGTCAATACCAATACTATTTTTGTGAAAAGAAATAGAAAAATGCTGGTATCGACTGATACTGTGATATGTATCAGCCTATACTACCTGATAATGATTTTGATCAATACACATCGGTATCAGCCGACACCGCCAATAACATATCGATACGGGTATCAGTATGATATCGATATAGGTTTTGCCAGAATCACATACTAATCACCCATACGTATCGGTAATGATCAATACTTGATACCATGCTTCTTAAGCCACTGAAAACCCCATAGTCCCAAGATGCTACAGGACCTCGAAAAAGCTCAAATCACACCAAAGGTTATAAAGACCATCGCTCAAATCTCCTTATCGAACCCACAGTAAATGAACAAATGCTCAACCGATTCACTATCTTGCATACACATGACACATTCATTCTGCAACCTCTTCGCTCTCTTTGCTAATGGATCCAATGTGAGAATATGACCCGAAGCTAAGGTCCACCAAAAAAGAAAAACTCCAGAGGGAGCACACTCTTTTCAATCCAAAATCCAATTATGGCTAAAAGACGTTACCGAATGAGGAAACTTTTGAAAGATCGAACTGAGAAGATCCCCTCATTATCAAGCTTACACATGGTAACATCTTCTCACCTAATATTTTGGCTTGCACTTACCAATGAGATCCAAGATCTCCACTAGCAAAATCAGCTTGCAGTCTCTTAGAGTCGTACGAGTTCGATATATCCCAAACAATGCCATTGCCCTATAAATATCAACAATCAAGGCCATTGGATTCGCTAGATATAAAACGGTAGGAATCTCTAAGTGGCAAATCCCTTAACCACTCTTTCCCAAAACAAAATTCTATCTCTCCTATCCTAATCATACCTAATGCATTGAATTCCTTCCTCATCACACAAACTCCTCTCCAAGAAGCCAATGCTTTACCTCCAATACTATTAGTCCCACTCTCATTGTTAATGCGTCCATACTTGTTTACCAACACTTGAAAACAATGTATATCTTAAACAGGGCTTATCTGTGTTGCTGAGTTGGACATTGTGTGGCTTTTTCAAAAGTGCAAGGGATTTGAGGCAGGGTGATCCATTATCTTCACTTCTATTTGTCATGGAAGCAGATGCATTGGTCTGGTTTACAATTGTTTTCTGGTTTCGATTCCAAATAAAATGAGCCCATTTCGTTTTGCAGATGATACATTTGTAGTCATAGGCGTATCAATAGAAGAGTTGAGTAATTACAAAACCATTTTAAGGTGTTTCAAAGCAGCTTCTTGACCCAAAATCAATCTCTACGGAAGTGAAGTGATAGGGATCATATTGGAAGCAAATGAGATTAACACTATCATAGAATTAAATGAGATTAACACTCTCATAGAATTATACGGGTTTTGAAGGGGGCTTATTCCCCACTAAATATTTAGGCCTCCCGTTGTGTATTGGGAAACCTGCAGGATTTAATTACAGAAAGGGTATAAAAAAGTTAGGCGAAATGGAAAGGGAAGTTACAATCATTTGCATGAATGGTTACCTTTATTCAATCTGTGCTTTCGTCTATCTTATTGTATTATATGTGTCTATTTTGGAGCCCGGTTTGGCGTGGAGCACATTGAAAGATTACAAAGGGACTTCTTATGGAATGGAATAGAAGATGATAAAACATTCCATATGGTTGATTGAAGTGTGGTGATCAATGTTGTTAAATGGCATAAGCGGTTGTAAGCCATGGCATGACCCAATCAAAAATTGTGCCATGGCATGCTTTCTTCTTTTTTTTTGTCAAAAATTCGAAAAAAAATCCCCAAAAAATCCTAATATTAGAAACCACTATAATTTTGTTAAACCTTAGTTAGCTACAAAACATAAAACAAATATTATCAACAAAGATTTAAGAGAGATTATTAAATTAAAACAAAAAGAGCGTATGAGACCTAAAACATACCTTCAAGAGTTGTGGTAAGTGTTAGGAAGAGAACCCCTCTATTTATAGGGTTTGGGGAACCCAAAAAAAGAACAAATCCCCAATGGTCATAAATATGACCGTTGGAGACAGTATGCGATTACATACAAAAGTATGCGATGGCCTACTTTACTGGATTGCATATGCCATCATGGCATATGTTATCCCAACCTTAAAACTGGCATATGCAATCACATATGACAACACTGGTGGTGATTATATCACCAAGAGAGGGAGGCTTAGCTTCAAGGGAATGAATGAGGCTTCACTAGCCCAAGAATCAAATTAGATACTGACTAGAGGATTGTTTTGAAGGATAAATATAGATTGGAGATATTTTGGGTGTATTGTTTGGCACATCTAGACTTGTAGAATTTTAATAGGTAGAGAAATTCAGGGACTCATAGGATCTTTTGGCTATTTTGATTGAAATTATGTTCCTAGGACCAGAAGATAGAGAAGAGTGGGCTGCAGATAATCTCGGGATTTTCTCGTTTATCACTACGGTGTTGTTCCTTGAGCTCTGTTGGACTAATATTTGGAAGAGTGCTATGCTTTCCTTGGCAAGCAACACTTGGCAAAATACTAGTAGGAAACCATCTAATGAGTAGAGGCTTGAATCTGCCTAATAGATGTACAATGAGTGATGCAATCAAGAACTGCAACCTTATGAGTTCGATAGGGTTTCCACGAAGAAAGAAAATGAAGAAAGTAGTCAATACAAAGAAGAGAGAGATTACCATGTATCAAGGATCAAAATTTCGGCTGAAATTTTCGGTTTCGGTCCCCACCGAAACGATAACTATGGACCGAAATTTCGGTCATTTTTGTATGGGACCCAAAATTTCGGCCAAATTTTTGGTTTTCGGCCGAAATTTCGGTTCAAATTTTCGGCTTCGGCCAAGCCCAAAACTGAAATTTTACCCGAAATTTTGATCCTTGCCATGTATACTTTTGGGACGTTTGTGCTACACCAATATCCTCATTAGGTATACGAAAAATCAGATCATCCTGTGGGCAAGGGCACAGAACTCCTTTCGATGGGTATCCCGCAATGACAAACAAGATCTGGATTAACATGGTAATAGTGGGCCCATGAAAGAGAAAAAGGTGCCAAATTGGAAACTGTCAAATGCAGGAGTTCTAAAGTTAAAATTACTATAGCAGTACCATTGGAAAACCAACAGGTGTGAAGGTATGTTGAGAGATCATAGTGGGACTGTTTTATCGGTGTTTTCAGGTCCATTGGATTGCTGTTACTTGTGACAGCAATTAAACTGCGCTTAGAGCTGTTCTTACCAGTACAAAGCTGTTGGGGAGATTGGGCAGTCTTCTTGAAATAGAAGAGGGGATTCGCAATGTGTCACTAAATCGATGGCCATGAATGGTTCAATTCCATGGCAAACGGTGGTCTATTGGGATCAAATCATAGTCACAAAATTCTCTGGAAAAAGTTGATGACTTGCACTCATCCTGACTTTATTGCCGATTAATCGGCCAAGTTGCTTCTTGGCCGATTAATTGGTGATGTTTGTGGTGTGGTTCGTTTTTTTTTCTTTTTTTTTTTACTTAGGGGAAAAAAAAACTTTAGGTTTTGTACTGTTGTTCAGTTTGTCCATAAAAAACCTTTACGCTTTGCCTATTTTGTACAATTTTACTCATTAAAATCATTATTTTTTAACTTGGCTCATACTATGATATACTTTTTATATTTTTTTGACTTATTTTATTTTCCCCGATTTTTTTTGACTTTGATCAACTTTGACTGATTTTTCCCGTCTTAGACCCTTGCCGATTTGCCGACTCCTGAATTTAATGACTATGGATCAAATAGAAGGGAAAATGGGACGATTTTTGAAAATTACTTGTTATGCTAATGGATAAGCAGAAAATTTGGCGAAAGAAGGGGTTTTTCGTTCTCATCCTTTTCTCCCTTTTACTTTCTCTCCCTCTCAACCCAACGGTGCTTAGGTGTCTCAGATCCCGGGGTTTGCGAGTTTGTGAGGGGTGCTCTTTTCTCTTTCTATTGTAGTTTTTCACTACCTCTAAGGAATGTATTTTTCTCTTTCTCGTTTATAATACAATTTTTGATGCAGTGAAAAATCCGAGAAAGAAGACTCTAGCATGGATCAAAATATTGTCTGATGCCGATACGTATCGGACGATACGTATCGGTATCAGACGTGAACGATACGGTACATTAAATGGACCGTATCGTTCATTTGTATTGCATATACCGGACGATACATTCAATGTATCGTCCGATACACTACTGTTCCATTATGTATCGTCTGGTACGTACCGATTTTTTGACCGGACGATACGTACCGGTTTTCCGGCATTTTCATCCATGGACTCTAGAGAAAGTGGGAAGAAGTGGAAGAAGAGAAGAAAGAAAATCAAAAGTTTATTGCTGAAAAGTCTTTGATCAGGGGGTCGCGGAGTCTTCAACTTTCAAGCCCGTTACTTTTATGTTTGGCCTATTTTGAAGTGTCAAATGACGTTGGATCGATGCGAAATTGGTCTCATTTGAAAGCTTATCAAAGTAGCTTTCCAACGAGCTAAGAAACACATAATTCTTAAAGTATTAAAGAAGTTATTGCTAGTTTTTGGAGGCTGCACTGAAAGTGACGAATTTCAAGACTCCTAGTTGAATTAGGATTAGTTTCTTTTATTATTTTATTTTCACAAATAGATTTTATTTCTTTTATTAGAAATAGGATTAGTTTCCTTATTGTTTTAGGATTTTATCATTCTTTAAGGAAAATTATGATATATTTATTATTTAAATTAGGAATTAGTGTTAGACTATGATTTCTAATTTTATGCATTGTAAAAGCCTATTTAAAGGTCGTTAGTGCTGAAGCCCGACTAGCTGTGGTTAGTGTTAGGTGTTCCTGCGGGTTCATTGGCCGAGGAATTTTTGTGGGATATTCCTTAATTTGGAAGACTAGTTTTAACCTTCTTGCAAGTTTTTCTAGTTTGTGTTAAAACTAGTACCCTCTCAAGTGACTATCGTGCACATATCACATTATTATTATTGAATAATGAAATATTTTGAGGTCTTTTGGAGATCTTTGTTTCCCGTTTATCTTGGTATTCGTGTGAATCAACAAGAAAGGTGGATGCCCATTAGAGTTCTGACATTTCTATTTAGAAATCAACAGTTTTAGTGTCACAAGAGATGGTATGCAGCGCTCGCTCGCCGCAACCGGCGAGCGCTGCATCATTTTTCCTCTTTACTGATCTGAAAAAGTAGCGTTTATTGTTATTGTTGTAGTCTGTAGTGTTGAGTTTGCTTGGTTGGAGCTGCCTTGCCTCAACTAGTTTTGTTCTCGTTGGTGTTCCATGACACTTTTTAATAATGTTGCTGTTATCCATTATATATATGTATATATATAGAAAATAAAAGCATTGAGATCCTTAAGAAAGCCACTTGGAAGACTGGTCAAAATGTTGAAGATATGAGCAACAAAGCACAAAGATTAGAAGGGTAAGAAATTGCCAATTTTCAGCTAGGTTTGCTCATACCATCTCTTGTGTGCTAGTCAGTGATTGATACCATGGTTTTACCTATATTTTCTTGCTCTATGAAACGTGAAGATTAATTTTGTTCTTATAATGTTGAGTTTTTTTTCTTTCTTTTGCTTTTAATTTCAGATTCTGCCATTCATTGGATTTTCGGCGGCGATGTTTTTGTTTTACTCTGCCGTTCCAGTCTTGCTTAAGGTATGTACGGATACTCATATATCAACATGATGTCATGTTAGTTATTGCAGATTTTATGTTAAAAGAATATCCTATATTTGAATTATCGAAAGACTACAACAGCTTAGCAATATTTATATGCAACTACTAGCTAGATAAGGAACTCAAGAAACCAAGGACAAGATACCATGTCCCGATGCACATGAGGATAAGTAAACTGAAAGATCATGGTTTAATGCTTGCCCGAAATGATGTATCAGACGAGGCATATTTCGTTTCGGGCGTGGAAAAGTAGTTTTGAAAGACTCTCCACTGGGTTGGCTGCTTGAAACTATTTCAAAGATGCCATGGGATTCTAATTCTTGACCGCAGCCTTCTAAGAATGCATAAGAGGAATCACCTTCACCACGAGAAGGGTAGGATTCAAATTCCATAAAACTTGGATGCCAAAAAGATCCACCCACATTTTTTCTTCGACAACTTGCAAACACTGAAAAGGTCTGTGAAGGGAAGCCATAATGCCATTGAATGATCATTATAGTTTCTCCACCTTCCACAGGTTCCAGATTATCGAAAGAACATCCATAAAAGTTCTGTTTGAGGTACCCCAAGAAGGGGCACTTCTATTTTTTCCTTTTGTATTTCACTATTAGACTCTGAAGTAGGGCTATCAACGGGTGGTGAAAATTTTGGCTGCCCCAATAAGAAAAAATGCCCAACTGAACCCAATGGTGCACTAAAGTTGACACGACCCGATGCTCTAGAGAGAACCCGACCTGACCCGGAAAAAACCATTACTTTTTGTATTTCTTACACATAAAATCGGGTCGAGTAGACCCGAACCGACAAAACCTTTTTGCCGACCTGATCCGATGGTCAGGTTGGATTTGTCATGCCCGACCCGACCCTATGGGTCAAATTTATGTACCAAACCCGGTAAAATATCGTGTTAGGTTGGGTCGGGTATGGGTCCGACCCAACCTGTCCTGATCCGATGGTCAGGTCGGATTTATCATTGCCCAACCCGACCCTACGGGTCAAATTTATGTACCAAACCCGGTAAATATATCGTGTCAGGTCGGATCGGGTATGGGTCTAACCCAACCTGTTGACAGCCCTACTCTGAAGATCACACATCGAGACACTGTAGATCACCCCAATTGATTCACATATTCCTGCTATTATATTAGGGGATTTTGTAATATTGTGCCGTAGAATATTTTTTTAGTGGGTATAAGTTAACCTACCTACCCATTCACTCACTAGTGTATATAGGTCAATATCCTTATGCTAAAATAGTCAACTTATCCTTTCATTGATTTGCATGCTCACAAATAGCTGTGCACTTCCCTTAGTTTTGACCATTCTAGCATAAGGGGATTGACACACTTACACTAGAGAGTGAACGGGTCGGTTACCCTGTACTAACTCATCTTTTCCCCTTGTTATTCTTCTGATATACACGAATCTTTCAGATGTTGTTCTTTTGTAGCATCTTGGCCTGTAATTTTTTCGTCCAAATCACTAAAATTGTTCTTTTGTACATCGCAGATGAGTGGTTCCACCATGCTAAATCTCTCCCTGCTAACGTCAGACATGTGGGCTGTTTTAATCCGCATATTTGCTTATCATGAGAAGGTTTTTCAGTTAATCTTATCAGTTTTATTAATGATATTATTTACCTTAGTTTGGTTTAGGGTGGCATTATTTGCACCAGTTTTTCCTGTGAAGAGAGCACCCGCTCTTCCACCATTAAAAACCATTGACTGCCTTGAATCAGCAGATGGAGATCGTTTTTCGTCCCAATCTTCCACACAATAGATCTTGTGATCATGGGCATACCTATCAACGGTCACTTTTGTGTGCCACGTAGAATCAACATGTGACCCGTCTGATAGGTATGCCATGATCTCAAGATCTGTTGTGTGGAAGATTGGGACGAACTATGATCTTCTACTGATTCAAGGCAGTCAACAGCTTTTTATGGTGGAGGAGCAAGTGCTCTTCACAGGAAAAACGGGTGCAAATAATGCTACTACCCTATACTTTATTGGTGTCTAGCATTTCTTAGATCTCAAAGTTGATAATCTCCGCAGGTTGACTGGATGTACTTCATAGCCTTTGCTGCCGTTACAGTTGGGCTCGTAATTTATTCAGGGTATACATTTTTATAAGATTTTGCTTACGTGTTTGTTCATGAGTTTGCTATATATGAGAAACTTATTATCAGGTACCCGACCTGAGTGCCAGCAGCACGCTCAAGTCAATCTCAAATTGCCAACCTTGCTCTGTGTGCTGATATTTTTGAGCGCCAAATTGGTGAAAGGTCAAAAATGAACTTTGACTGATATGTATGCTGATAAATAGCTGTGAAGCTCCTGAGGTCTGACCATTTGAATAAAAGGATATTACCCTGAGTGCCCTCCGCTGGCGCTCAGGTAGATAATACCAGTTCTATGTTATCACACATGTATATGCAAGCACAACATTAGAATGTGGAAAGGAGGCTTTAATCACTGTTATTTAGACCCGTGGCATGGGTGCCAAGTGTCAAGGTGTCATAGATGTTTGGCACGCCAATATCTAAAAATTCCAATATGGTGGCACGACCTTAAGAAAAAGAAAATTAAAAAAATTGAACGTATATAAAAAAAATTGAAGGGAAATCTTATGTAATGAAAAGATACATATTGTATGTCATAAACCTAACTTAAAGTATCCTGTATTATACAAATCATTTTCAAAGATCCAAACTTTTTATTTTATTAGTTACTAAACTTCACACAACTTTTTTTATTTTTATAAAACAACGGTTTATTTTGTGTGTCAAAAGGAGGAACATTTTGATGGGTATTATTAGGTATTTTCATACATGTCTAGAAGTATCGTGTTGTATTTAGAAGTGCCAAAGTGTTCTCACAAAATCCTAAAAGTAGAAGTGCTTAAGTAAAACATTGGTTTTAATGTTTTTGATCTGAAAACATTGGTTTTAATGTTGCACAAGTGTCATTTTTTTGTGTAGGGGGGCAAAAGAAAAGGCTGAGACTATAGCTCAGGCAGCTGAGGACAGTGATGAACAACAACGCAAAGAAGGGGATGAAGAGGCTGCTCTAGATGATATGATTGGAGGATCTATGGTTGGGAGCTCGAAAACAGTAGATGGTAAACACCACTCATCTGCTCCCACTGCTCTTGCAGAAATGGTTGCCATTGATAACAAGAATGCCCAATAAGTTACCTAAAGCTTTAAGTGGTTGGGAGCTCAAAAACAGTAGATGGTAACACCACTCATCTGCTCCCACTGCTCTTGCAGAAATGGTTGCCATTGATAACAAGAATGCCCAATAAGTTACCTAAAGCTTTAAGTAAGAGATGTTGGTTTGATGATGGAATTCTCTTTTGTAGCCTTAGGGAGGATTGGTTCATATTACGTTCTCATCGGCGGCAACAGGCAATGACAAAGTGGCGCTTGTGTGGTTGGCCGTGCCACATCAGCATCATGTTATAACACAAAATATATGAAATTAATAAAGGTTTTTTTTATGGGTGGAATATCCATGTGGTTCCATGGTTTTGGAGGTTCTGTATATATATATATATTTTTTGGTAACCTGTTGTGCCATGTTGGTAGATGCTTTGGTTTGTAATCTTTATTTGGAAAAATTATGGGTGCAACCACAACCAATTGATGATCATGGGTTGCAGGATACATGGTTATAATCTGTCACAAAATTATCCAAATTAATAAAAAACACATGTTACTCTGAATAGGTGATTTGCGGATCTTTTCACCGAATATTTGCTTGATTCATCAACTCTCTGATTTTTTCTTGGTTTTTGCAAACTTGGCGATTTTTTTTTTTTTTTTTTTCTAAAGTTTTATCATTGTGATAAATGCTTTAATCATACATCGTATTTTTTTTTATGATTGTAAATTAATGCATGTGAATTATGTAATTACCCTTATTTATTATTCAAAGATATCTTTTTAACTTTAAATAGGTTTATATATATGATCCCAATTTTTTTCTGAAATTTCCCTTGAATCTTTGACCAATTTATTTATTTATTTTATTCGAATAAACCAAACTGACACCCTATTGAAAGACAACCGAATCGGAAACTGGATGCTACAGTTATAACCAATGCTTTCAGCCTTGTGGTTCGCTCAATTTGAAAAGTTTGCAATCTGCGATTTCCAGCGAACCCCCACTGAGTTGTAATTGAAAAATATTAAATATATTGATAAGTATGAATGAAATAATGAATATCGTTAGTAAGGTTCATTAGATACATTATAGCTTGTTGTATTGAGTGATATCTTTTCAAAACAATACACCACAAAAAATAATAAACCAAAGGTTCCTTTTATATATATATATATAGAGAGAGAGAGAGAGAGAGAGAGAGAGAGAATGAGAGTATGCCAGTTTAAGAGCGTCTCTTGGGGAATAAATTTGACATAACAAAGGACTTATATTGAATGACATATAGGAGAATAAATTCCACCCAACAATCCTCTCCCTATTAATATATAGGAGGAAGCAAACGTGGAGTATAGAACCCATGATCTCAAGCCTCAAGGAAGGGAAGATACCATCGGGAGCTACCATCAATCAGTAGGTGTATTATATTTTTTATACTTATAAAATAATAATAAGGATAGCTCTATTAACACCTACCGAGTTATTAAGGGCAACTTCCTTTGAAACCATTGACTACTTTGAATCAGGCAATGGAGTTCATTTTTCATCCTAATCATTTACATAAATGACAAATGATCTCCATCGTCCGATTAAAAAAAGTCAAGGGTTTTCAATATAGGTGGCCTCAGTAATTCGGTCGGTACCAATAGAGCTACCCTAATAATAACAATAATTTCTTGAACGGGCTCAACCCAACTTGAACCAACCAAACTTTTGAATCAGTTTTGATGATTTTTTTAAAAAACATGTTTGTCGTAACGCTCTGTTTTCTGACAAAATTTTAATAGTTGAGATCAATTTTTATTTTTTTTAATGTGATCTATGTAATGCCTCTTGCTCCATGTGACATGAAACTCACATTCTGAGTATCTTGGGTATAAGTCAACTAGCCCAAGATTGATGAACAGCTATTTAAAAAAATACTGCAAGTCCAAGGTACTATAGTTAGGTTCGATGAATAACCATTTGAAAAAATACTCCAAGGTTACTCTAGTTAGGTAGTTCACCCCAACTACTTCAGCGGACATACATTGACCACCTCTTAATCAGACAATAGAGATTGTTTTTGCCTCAATCTTTTACACAATGAATCTTTAGATCATGGATGTACCATCGGACGGTCATTTTTTTTATTCCACATGACACACATCCCAAAAAATGACCCTAAAATCACGTAACACATCACTTAAACATGATTTTAAGGTCACTTTTGGAATGCATGCCACGTGGAATAAAAAAGTCATCGTCTAATGGTACGCCCATGATCTAAAGATTCATTGTGTGGAAGATTGGTCAGAGAAACAATCTCCATCGTTTGATCACAAGGCAATCAATGGATGTTTGCTAAAGGAGATGAGTTGATATTGCAATTTCATTAGTTGTAAACAAAGGTACCCATTTAATTTTAGTTGGTACACCTTTAAGTCCGAATATAAGGTGACTGTTGCAAATTTTACCTACACTGATTGAATATTACGAACAATAGCCTCATAAGTCAAAATATTGTTGGCAATATTTTGGGCACAAAACATAAGAAATCACATAAAAAAGAACATACAAGATTGTACTTTCTGCAGTAAAATAGGGTAATTGCATGTAATTTTCACATATTACTGCAAATTGAACGTGGCCTTAGAGCTGAGCTAGAGGTCAGGTTCTGTATAATATAGGGAGCTAGAGCTGACCCTGGCTTGCTGACAGCCTTAATCTTGAGCCTGTTTATAGTTATAACATTTTCAGGGCATGTTCAGTTCACTGTAATATGACTACTATGTACAATCCTCCCATATTCAACAAAAAGTTCAATTATGCTTCTTTTTGGCACAGTAATTTCTTGAGGTTTGTGCCAATAAATTTTACCTACAATATTTTTGACTTATGAGGGTCTAGCCTTGTAAAGCTAAAAAATGAAGTAAAATTGCAACGGTTCAATAAATTTAAAGTGAGAATGGAAACTAAAGTGAAATAGCTAATAAAGTAGATTTTCCACATCATGTTCACTTCAACGCAAAGTAAAATAGCACATAAAGTGGATTTTACACAAATTTTACCCTGAACCAAACAACCATTTTACACTTCAATTATATTTTTTTACAAGTAAAGAAAATATAGCTTTTTTACCTCTAAAGTGAATTTTATGTGAGAAGACATTACTCTAATTGGTCCATGAAGTAAGAACCTGCCCATAGTGAGTGACATAGCAACTATATGTTGCTATATCAACATAGATATGTTGATCTATCCTTCTGTCGAAGAAAATATTATTATGGATAACGGGGAATCCGGCCTCTTAGAGCACCCAACTAAGTCCCCTGGTACGGGTACGTGCAACACCCACACATCTCTGTGTGTGTGTGTGTGTGTTTGTGTAACTAAGTATATTGAAACAAATATGAAGCCGATAAGAAAGATTTCAACTTGTAATTTATTATTGAGAGTGACTTCCCTTATGCTTGGAAAAGGAAAGGTTCAGAAACAATCCGAGTCCTTATATCCATCACTGGAAGCTTTAACATTTTTGCGATGATACCGAGGGAACAGCATTCGCCGGATCTTCTTTTCAGCTGCACTCCCAGATGTTGCCTGCATTTTGATATCAATTACCTCAGAAGACGAGAGGAATGAATACCAATGGAATTTAGATCATTACAAATTATGACATAGAATCCTTTTCGCTCTCCATCTCCAGATGTATGCTAAGGTAAAATAGAAACACCCCTATGAAATACTTGTACATGGCACATGCAATGAATTCGGAAAGAGAGAAAGTCTTTAACATGGAATACTTTATATAACCCCTGGATCATTTGTGGGCATCTTCGTAAGGACGGTAATGGACAATCCTTTCATATATGGGCTGGCCGGGATCATGCCTACTAAAAAAATCACAAAAATGCAAGCCCAAGCCTAGGGATGCAGATTTGGTTTACCTAACCAAAATTACTGTTTTCGGTTCAGCATTTTTTTTTGGCAACCAAAATTCGAATATTTCAGTTTTTTCCGGTTCGGTTTCGGTATTCCTATGTATTTTTTTGGTTTGTCGGTTTTTAGGGTTTTTTTCTTTTTTCTTCAATTTTTTTGGTTTTCTCATCCTACCGCTTTGGTTTTCAGTTTTTGCCACCCAGAACAGAAACCGATTCCGGTTTGGTTCAAATCAGTTTTTGGGCTGGTTCAGTTTGGTCGGGTTTTCGGTTCGGGTTTTGGGTCAAAGCTTGCATCCTTACCCAAGCCCAAGACATTACAATCCCTGCTAACTAACCAGGTAAGAATATGAAAACCATGAAGCTCAAAGATGCGGAAAATCTGAGTACCCAATTTGAAGTGTGAAGATTAAGGCTCAAACACAGTTTAAATGCAACAAATTGGTGTTTCAAAGAAGGAACAGGCTGAAAAGATTAAAAAAAAATGTGAAAGATTACAGGTCATCACCTACTCACAGAAGCATCTGGCATTACCACCAGGTGATGTCAGCTTGATGGGCCATCCTCGAGATGAAAAACAAAATTTTCTTCGACTTATTTTAACATTTTAATGTAATTAATATATTTAGAGGTCATTTCCAACAAGATTCAAGGACCCGACTCTCCTGACCGTCATTTAAATGATTGTACAACATCAGTGGTTCAGCATGGGGTGATAAGGTGATCTGTACCACCAAAGTGGTAGAACATAGATTGAAGTGCAACAGGCCCAAAATTAGTGTTTTCGGGAGATTTAAACCATCCGATCTGTGGACTATAATATCAACCGTTGGTTTTTTGGTTTCAATGGCTGATATTAAAATTCATCAATCTGAAGGTTCGCATTCACTTTTAGGCATGTTTCTTTAGGCTTGGACATGTTTCAATGATAGATTGCCACTTAGACCATTTAGATTGATCACACTTTAATGGAGTGAGATAAGAAGTATAATATTAACATGTCAAATCATTTACACCATTTTGGTGTTTTAATGTCGGTCAGTTTATCCCATGATTAAAATAGATAAGACTATATCGATATTTTCTTTCCAATAATTACGCTTGAGGTTGATGGGTCCTCACCCTTCTATTAAACTCAATAAAATAACAAAAGTAAACAATCAAATTAGATTTTAAAATGCTTACCGGAGCACTGAACGAAAATCGGATAGTCCGGGCTTCTAATCCAGAGAAGACTCTTACATCCATGCCGAGACGGTCAACACCAATAAGATTTGCTCCCTACAAAGAATAAAAAGACCAGCTATTCCTATGATATGGACCTTTGCATCTACAAGCATATAGCAAGTTTCAAAACAAGTAGGTTTTTTTTATTTTGTAAAAAAAGTAGATATTACAATGAAGACGAAGGCTTAAACCTACTAAATACTAAATAAAACCACTAGTTCATGGCCATGCATTTGAACTGAATAGTTAAATAAGCATACTTTATATAGCCCTGTATCCATCGGTATAAGTGGAAAAAAATGGCTGACTAATTCATTCATTCATTCATCTCACCTTCTGCTATTAGTGAAGCATACCATATCTAGCCTGACTTCCAATATTGCTAAAAGTAACTGCCATTTTGTGAGAAAGGAACTGAGCACCATCATCATCGATTTGTCCCATCAATTTGGGATAAGTGGCAAAGGAACTATGGATATTAAAGCTATAAAACTATAAAGAACTTGTGATTCATAAGAGCCCCATATACTCTAAGTCTAGAATCAGATCCATCAAGTTATGTATTAGGCAAGGCAAGGTGGACAAAATTCGGATTATCAAGTCTGGCTCAGGGTGCTAAAATCCCGTCTAATATTATTTTTATTTTTATTTTGGATTTCCATGGTGAATATTCATGCGCTACAGTTTGAAGGATGGACTACTTTTTTGCATTATGTATTACTAGTGTGAGCACGTGCTATGCACATGGAAAGGGGGAGAGGGAGAGGGAGGGAGAGATATTTTTAGAAATGAGGATTGAGGGATCAAAAAAGGTGTAACCTTAAACTTTATTTTTCAAAAATATATTAATGATGGGTATTATTAGTTGCAACAATAGATTCTTTGTTCAAATTCTGGTTGCAAATAAAGGAATCCCATAGTGCTGTTATTAGATTTTTTTTTAAAAGCACGGACAAAAAATCTAATACTTTCGTCCCTTTCATCCAACTCCCCTCTTCCCACTTATATAGAAAAGATATAGACCCTGAAGTTGTTCATTGCATAATGTAAATGATTGTGGAATATAGCCTTTTTTGAGACTTGAGAAGCCCTTAGAAACTCCACAACTACTCAAAAGTTATGCCCTCCATTGAAAGATGCTTTTCCGTAGTCGCCAATGGGAATTGATGCTGAATCTCTTACAAACAAAAAACTCCAGATATTTAGCACAAGAAAAGCAAAAAATGCCCACGTTTCCAAGCTGATCATACTGTAATATCAAAATAGCACAGCGGAATATTACAGATTAGGCATTCTCCTGGAGAATTAACCAGGAGGACAATTAATTGCAACACTGCTAGGCACCCAAAGGGGCATATATATATATATACACACACAGGCACACACACAGTGTGTGTGTTGAACGGTTGAACCCACCTATAGTGACTGTCAGCCTTCCCTTGATCAGTACACATATCTTCTAGACCTGTCACTAAGTTACTCTTGACCATCGAAAGAAAGTGTATTAATTGAGATGGAGTCAACTGCTAATATAGTTGATTGAGACATCTTGACCCTCATGTCAGAGCCTTTACATTGGAAGGTCTCATTGGCCCCTCCAACCTTTGATGTGGGCTTGTAACTCGAGTAAGTTTTTGTGCTGAAGTGGAGAGGTCATTCTTTGTTAGTAAATCCCAGTCAAAATTTAACGGTTAATTTTAAAACTCAAATTTGAATTCATTTTTAAAAAAATGATCTATACAAGCTGCTGAATCTCCATGTGGCACCAAAACAGTATTTGGGTGGCCACATGGACCTTGATGTGGATGTTGGAGTACGGTAAGGGTACTCCACCTGGAGTACCTTTCTCTTTCCCCATATATATAGAGGAAAAGAGAAAATGTGCTCGGGCGTAGAGATATCTCTACGCCAATTGATATGGGCACGACATGTAGCGTCCTTTTTGTGAAGTGATGGGTGGCATGGGAACCACTTTACTAACTAGAGTTACACTTTAAAAATATTTTAATACCCTCCAGCCATCATTCTTGACTTTGTTAAAGTTTCTTTCTTTTCTCTATTTTTCTAAGAAAGTATCAGATATACTTTTTCAGGTATATTTTAATAAAAAATTGTGGCCTCCCGGTAGTGAAGCGTTAGCACCTTGGCAGCGAAGCGCTAGCACCATGACGCCGAAGTGCCAACGCTTCGCTAAAAAAAAAGAGTGTCGGCGCCTCGTTTTAGGGGCGTCGGCACTTCGATAATTTTTATTTATATATTTATTTTTATCGAAGCGTTGACGCCCTAAAACGAAGCACCGGCGCTTCGATTAAAAAAAAAATTATTTTTTATCGAAGCACTGACGCCCCTAAAACAAAGCGCTGGCGCTTTGATTAAATTTTTTTTTATCGGGCGCCCTAAAGCAGGCGTTGGCTCCCGATCTTTGGCATCCTGGCCGGTGCCAAGCATCGCGGGTAACTTTTTCGACGCCCATGCGGCGCCTCACTGCCGCTACAGCAAGGCCAACATGTCCAACCATCACCTTGATACCACCCGCCTAGAGGACGGGAACTCCCGTTCATGGTTGCCTTGACCCGAGGCAAACCATCTAAACGCATCATGTCTACTCGTGACATGCATGCCAGCACCTCAGTGCCTCACTTGGCCTGCCTAGCTTCACCTTTGTCCGACACTAGTTCCTCCCCCGCGACAGTACCATGCAGCTCCACATGATGTCCCATTCCATACATGCCTCGCCGACATACTGAACCAAACTCACCATCGTGTGTGGCCCACGCGACCAGCACACATTTGCTTCGGGCCCTCAGCTAACATGCATCACAGTGTCCCACGTAGCCCTCGAGTGCCCAGGAGAAGTTGTCAACACATGTACATTGCGACGTGTAGCTCGGGTCATATGGCAACCTCACCTAGGGTGACACACGGCATTGACGCAGCGACGTTCTAGGCCCACCCATCAAGACCTAGAAGACCTATGCACCCCTCCAACAACACATGACCCCATGTGTAGGGAAATAGCTCCCGAGCTCCCTTCCCCCAAGTATGGTCTAAACACCACTTTGGGCCATACAGCAGAAGAACCTCAAACCTATTGGTTTGACATACCACCATGGCACACGACCCTCTCTCGTGGCACACACCTTCAAAGGTAGTGGTTTGGCATAAATTGTGACACACGAGCCTCTGTCTGTGACACACAGTGCCCTCCACAATTGCAACACGCCTCTTAACGTCCCGCATCCTCATACCGTGTATCCGCGTCGCGACCGTATCGCGGCCATGTCGCGAAGCCCTCATAGCCTCATGTCGCGTGCCCTCTTGGCACCATGGGTCAAAATACCGGAAATCCGGTACGTATCGTCCTGACCTCTAGGACGATACGTACCGGGCATCGTCCAATACATTCAATGTATCGGCGATACATTGAATGTATCGGTTTGATACATTCAAAAAACCGGTATTTTGAAAAAAAATCCCAAAAAAAATCCCAAAAAATCCCAAAAAATCTGAAAAATTATATTTATTTATTTTGTATTTATTTCAACTATTTTTGCTTTTATTTTTGACTTATTTGATCAATTATTTAGATGAATATATAAGTAAGATGCCTATTTTGTAACTTAACCCAAGTCACATGCCTATTTTGTAACTTATTTTTGGCTTAAGATCACATTTTTGACTTAATGTAATAGATCTTCTAACATTATGTTCGACCAGCTGATCACATGCCTATTTTATTAACAATATTTCATAATTTGATCGTATGAGACCATGATCACGCATAAACTAAATTACAATGTATATTGACAAAAATAAATTATATATTGTCAAAAATAATAGCTATGTTGATAAAAATAAATTTAATTGTACATGGAAAACTTACTTTAGAGCCACATTGATTTTCGTGGTGGTTCTTGGCCCTCATGATCATCGTCATCATCTCATGAGCTTTCGCCTTTTGCCTATAATGTTGCCCATATTGATACCCATAATTATATGTGCCCTCTTGAACCGAGGTCAGAAAGTAACGAATATGGCTCAGTAGTACGTAAGGTCGATCCTCCAAAATCGACCAAGTCATATGGCACCGGGTAAGTTTGTTGTGGCTGGTAGTATGGGTTACTAGTTGCTGAATCTTCGGTATTTTGCAAACTGAATCCCCCGAAGCTAGAAGTCATATAACCCATATCCGTATCATCTTGTGGTGGTGGTGGTGGTGTTTGATATGATCTCGACGCTCCTCTTCCTTCAACCCATCCCATTCTAAATGTAGGAGTGTCGAACTGTGTTAACGGTGTCGAGTCATCGTCCCATGCCGCCATATCTCTATAAGGATCAGAGGTACCAGCATCCTCCCCTCCACCACTAGTGCCAACGTCCCCTCCACCATCATCCTCACCACTCCCATCATCACTACCGGGCTGCGTTTCGTCATCAGATCCAACCACTGAATGACGATTCAATCTTTTTTTTCGCCTCGGTGGTTGGGAAGTCTCGCTCACTTCTCTTTCAAAGATTGTCCGACTATTCAAAGGTTCTCACTATCCAAGTTCTTCTCTCGATCCATTCATTCAAAGGGTCATCCTCCTCGAATATATAATCCAACTGGATGGGATCAAAATAATCACCGTCTGCAAGGTAGAATATGATAGATGAATTAGT
This sequence comes from Chloranthus sessilifolius, assembly GCA_021018995.1. Taxonomy (NCBI): domain Eukaryota; kingdom Viridiplantae; phylum Streptophyta; class Magnoliopsida; order Chloranthales; family Chloranthaceae; genus Chloranthus; species Chloranthus sessilifolius. The sequence continues at coordinate 106,289,487 of CM037592.1, forward strand.
ATAATATGTAAGTAAGACTTCATATAATTGAGGATCTAAGACTTCATGTAATTGCTTACCACGGTTGGTCCTCTGTATATTCCTGACCCTTAATCGCATGTTGTAGTGGCAGTAGACTAACTTTTCCAATCGGTCCATAATTAGTCTATTCCTTGTCTTAGTATGAATGAGAGAGAAAGTGCTCCAATTCCGCTCGCAGTTGGACGAGGAACACGTTTGCGACAATACCCTCATTGCTACCCGCCTCAATATCGAACCATCACCTCCATAATGCATCCACCAATCAGCAGGTTTGTCATGTTTAATTTGGGGTTGCGCTAACGGGGTCCCAAATGACCCATGTCTCTTGCGAAACATGTCAGTCTATAAAGATGAAACACAGTAAGACATATCAATAAATAGATGATAATATCACATGGCATTTGACTTATTACTTATAAGGTATGATACTATGATCACTCACATCTCTTATGGCTTGGCCTTGGTCCGCCAACTCAGGGAGCATTCTTTGGATTACATTGAGCAAACCGGTATACTATTCATCAGTGTCACTCAGCTCGAAGCGTCGCGTATACTGGAAGGCTGGATTCAAGTAGTGTGCTACACATCAAATATGAGTAATTTCATCAGTATATGAAAATAATGAATAAATAAATAAAAATCACTACATAATTGTGCAACATGTTATACCCGCTGCATGCAAGTACTGGTGAAATTGTGCATCCCACCTCTTGTCGATAATCGCCCAATATCGTTTATATTTTGTAGGGCATTTATTTTTTATAGCCAATTTTGCCTTATCCATTGACTCATAAACGTACCTCATCATTGGTTTGTCATCACCATCAACCAATCTCAACACTTGCACCAACGGGGTAGTGATCGATCGTGGTCGACATCCGCCCAAAATCGCTGCAGATCGTCAAGAACTTGGGTAAGCTAGTCTCTTCGCTTCAGGAGTCCTATTTCATGTTGATTCCATTCTTGACGACACCATGCTTTTCAGCTCACGCCTATATCTAGCCAAACTCAGGGCTAAGAATCGTGTAAAAACGATAATCGCAGGTCGAGCAACTTATTGTTCGTGAAGGCTCTCATTATTGAAATTGACCTTCTTCCCTTTTGAATAGTTGCATGTGCCTTGCTTCTCTTTCCTAAATCCTCAAGAATGAGGTCCATGCAATGTGCGGCACACGGGGTCCAATACAGGTGACGTCTTTTCGCCATTAGTTTTAATCCAGCTGCTTTGTAGTTTGCCGCATTGTCTGTTACCACCTGCACAACCCGCTACTCTCCAACCTCATGAACTACCATATCCATTAGTTTAAAGAGGTAGTCAGCAGTCTTTACGTGTCTAGAAGCATCAACTGATTTCAAAAATACTGTCCCGGCATCGCTGTAAACCAAAAAGTTTATCAAACTCTTCTTTGTGAGACCAGTCCATCCATCGCACATAATTGTACAACCTCTCTCATCTCATACATCTTCAAAGCTTTGTACATAGGCAGTTATCTCATCGTACTCATCTGTTAGTAAGGGTCCAGATATCTCGTATGGAGAAGGCTTTTTAACTCCTGAACCAACTTCTGCACTTGTATCAATCATGCTTTTGAAGTACGGTGAGTATATAAAAACTTGGCAATGGATTTTCCAAGCTTCTTCCCATTTTGTAAGTGAGATTGCACTCAATTTAGTTTGTTTGAAGCTTTCAGTGCGATACATGAATGGATCCATGGGGTAGTACCCTCTAGAGGGCTTATAATCCTCCCAGATCGACCCACGCAACCTCATCATCCTCAACAACATGTGGCCTATGACTAGATCCACCACCTGCATGAGCATGGATGGGCCTCAACTGGACCGAAACCGATAATCGGTTTCTTCCTGATCTCACCGCTGTTGTGCTTCTCTAGCACTCTCTCTCATAGCTCTCGCTATCTGCTCATCCTCATCCTCATCATCCTCAAAAGTTGATGTAAACTCCGATCCGCCTCCTGATTCTCTCATGCATTTCCTATCACGACGGCCTTTTTTTCTTTCCTTTCACGCTTGTAAACTAGCTCTGATATTTTCTTTTACCTCTCTGGGTATACTGGGACACCCTCTCTTCTCTCCCTTTACATGAGCCAGATGCTCCTTTAACCGTGTGATACCTCCTCCCAGCAATTTTTTTCCACAAAGCTTACATTGTATCTGGAGTCTATTACCATCTATTGCTGTACCGTATTGCCACGCTGGATCTGTCGAACGTACCATATTTATTTATTTCACCTGCATGAATGAGCAAACGATTGCATTAAAGTAAACATCTAATTTACATTTGAAAATAAAATTTATTTTTTAATTGTTGCTATTTTAAAAATATTAGATTATATTTTATTAAATTTATTTGATATTATTCTAATTTTTATAAAATTTAGATTACATTTGAATTTTTATTTTATATTATTCTAATTTTTAAAAGATTAGATTATATTTTACGAAATTTATTTGATATTATTATAATTTTTGAATATTTATTTGATATCATTATAATTTATAAATATTTATTTGATATTATTTTTATTTTTGAATATTTATGTGATATTATTATAATTTTTGAAATTTTATTTGAAATTTATTCCATATTATTCTAATATTTTATGGGACATATCCCATAATATTAATTATTTTAATTATATGTGACGGTCACATATAATCAATATGGGTCACATATAATTAAATTTATTATTAAAATTAATATGGGTCCCTTTGACCCGACTAAAGGGTCGAGTTTTCCCTTTTTTTCCCGATTTTCCTCCTTTCTTCTTCCTCTCTTCTTCCTTCTTCCTCTCTCATTTTTGGGTTATTTGCACCCTAAATCGGCGCCAAATCGCACAAAAAATCACGGGATCAACGTGGAAGGTACGTGTTTATCATTTTACCATCATTTTATTTTATTTTAAATACTAAAATAAAGTAGATCTACCTAATTTAAGGGTAGATCTACTTTAAATAAGTGTAGATCTACTTTAAATAAGTGTAGATTTACATTAAATAAGTGTAGATCTACCTTAAATAAGTATAGATCTACCTTATTTAAGGGTAGATCTACCTTATATAAGTGTAGATCTACCCTTAAATTAGGTAGATCTACCCTTTAAATTTTATCATTTACCTATAATATTAATTATTATAATTATTTAAATTATTTAAAATTATTAAAATTATTTAAAATTATTAAATTATTTAAATTAAGAAGAGGGAAAAAATAATTTAAAATATTTAAAATATTTAAATTAATTAAAAATAATATAAATAATGGGTCAAAAATAATATGATGGGTCAAAAATAATTATATGTGACCCCATTTAAAATATTTAAATTGATGGGTCAAAATAATATAAATAATTATAATTAAGGGTCACATGTAATCAATATGGGTCATATATCATATGGGTCACATATAATTAATAAAATAATGGGGTCAATATGGGTCACATATAATTTAAACTTAAAATTAATATGGGTCACATATAATTAAATTTATGGGTCACATATTAAATTATATGTGACCCATATTAATTTTAATAATAAATTTAATTATATGTGACCGTCACATATAATTAAATAATGGGGTCAATATGGGTCACATATAATTTAAATTTAAAATTAATATGGGTCACATATAATTAAATTTATGGGTCACATATTAAATTATATGTGACTCATATTAATTTTAATAATAAATTTAATTATATGTGACCCATATTGATTATATGTGACCGTCACATATAATTAAATAATTAATATTATGGGATATGTCCCATAAAATATTTGAATAATATGGAATAAATTTCAAATAAATTTTTAAAAATTATAATAATATTAAATAAATATTCAAAAATTAAAATAATATCAAATAAATATTCAAAAATTAAAATAATATGAAATAAATATTCAAAAATTATAATAATATCAAATAAACATTCATAAATTATAATAATATCAAATAAATATTAATAAATTATAATAATATCAAATAAATATTCATAAATTAAAATAATATCAAATAAGCATTCATAAATTATAATAATATCAAATAAATATTCAAAAATTATAATAATATCAAATAAATTTAATAAAATATAATCTAATCTTTTAAAAATTAGAATAATATAAAATAAAAATTCAAATGTAATCTAAATTTTATAAAAATTAGAATAATATCAAATAAATTTAATAAAATATAATCTAATATTTTTAAAATAGCAATAATTAAAAAATAAATTTTATTTTCAAGTGTAAATTATATGTTTACTTTAATGCAATCGTTTGCTCATTCATACAGGTGAAATAAATAAATATGATACGTTCGACAGATCCAGCGTGGCAATACGGTACAACAATATATGGTAATAGACTCCAGATACAATGTAAGCTTTGTGGAAAAAAACTGTTGGGAGGAGGTATCACACGGTTAAAAGAGCATCTGGCTCATGTAAAGGGAGAAACAAGAGGGTGTCCCAGTGTACCCAGAGAGGTAAAAGAAAATATCAAAGCTAGTTTACAAACGACAAAGGGAAAGAAAAAAGCTGAAGCCGATCGTGATAGGGAAATGTATGAGAGAATTAGGAGGCCAGATCCAGAGTTTACATCAGCTGCACCTCAGGATGATGATGATGAGGATGAGGATGAGGATGAGCAGATAGCGAGAGCTATGAGAGAGTGCCAGAGAAGCACAACAGTGGCGAGATCAGGAAGAAGCCGATCATCGGTTTCGGTCTAGGTTGAGGGGCCCATCCATGCCTGCTACCGGTGGTGGATCTAGTCATAGGCCACATGTTGTTGAGGATGATGGGGATGTTGAGCAAACAGCCGGGTTGCGTAGGTCAGCATCCGGGAGGGATTATAGGCCATCTACTAAAGGTCGTACTACAGTCCCCATGGATCAATTCATGTATCGCACTGAAAGCTTCAAACAAACCAAATTGAGTGCAATCTCACTTACAAAAATGAGGAAGAAGCTTGGAAAATCCATTGCCAAGTTTTTTATATACAACCACATTCTGAGCCAAGTAGCAAACTCGCCGTACTTCAAAAGCATGATTGATACAAGTGCAGAAGTTGGTCCAGGAGTTAAAAAGCCTTCTCCATACGAGATATCTGGGCCCTTACTAACAGATGAGTACGATGCGATAACTGCCTATGTACAAAGCTTTCAGGATGTATGGGATGAGAGAGGTTGTACAATTATATGCGATGGATGGACTGGTCTCACAAAGAAGAGTTTGATAAACTTTTTGGTTTCTGACGATCGGACAATATTTTGAAATCGATTGATGCTTCTGAACGTAAACCGCTAATTACCTTTTTCAACTAATGGATATGGTAGTTTAAGAGGTTGGAGAAGCGTGGATTATGCGGTGGTAACGAACGATCGACTCTGAAGCCGGATTAAAACTAATGGCGAAGAGACGTCACTTATACTGGACCCCGTGTGCCGCACATTGCGTGAACCTCATTCTTGAGGGTTTAGGAAAGAGAAGCAAGGCACATGCAACTATTCAAAAGGGAAGAACGATTACTTCCTACCTGTACAACAGTGACAAGCTGGTCAATTTAATGAGAGCCTTCACGAACAATGAGTTGCTCCGACTTGCGATTACACGTTTTGCAACACAGTTCTTAGCCCTACAGAGTTTGGCTAGATATAGGCGTAAGCTGAAAAGCATGGTGTCTTCGGAAGAATGGAATCAACATGAAATAGGACTCGCACGAGCGAAGAGACTAGCTTGTACTGAAGTTGCTGACCTGATCTATAGCACGCGGTTTTGGAGAGATGTCGATCACCTGATCGCCGTCACTACCCCGTTGGTGCAAGTGTTGAGATTGGTTGATGGTGATGACAAATCAACGATGGGATACGTTTATAACCCATATTAATTTAATATGTGACCCATAAATTTAATTATATGTGACCCATATTAATTTTAAGTTTAAATTATATGTGACCCATATTGACCCAATTATTTTATTAATTATATATGACCCATATGATATGTGACCCATATTGATTACATGTGACCCTTAATTATAATTATTTATATTATTTTTGACCCATCAATTTAAATATTTTAAATGGGGTCACATATAATTATTTTTGACCCATCATATTATTTTTGACCCATTATTTATATTATTTTTAATTATTTTAAATAATTTTTCCCCTCTTCTTAATTTAAATAATTTAAATATTTTAATTATTTTAAATAATATTAATTATTTTAAATAATTTAAATATTTTAAATAATTTTAAATAATTTAAATTATTTAAATAATTAATATTATAGGTAAATGATAAAATTTAAAGGTAGATCTACCTAATTTAAGGGTAGATCTACACTTATATAAGGTAGATCTACCCTTAAATAAGGTAGATCTACACTTATTTAAGGTAGATCTACTCTTAAATAAGGTAGATCTACACTTAAATTAGGTAGATCTACACTTATTTAAGGTAGATCTACCCTTAAATTAGGTAAATCTACCTTATTTTAGTATTTAAAATGAAATAAAATGATGGTAAAATGATAAACACGTACCTTCCACGTTGATCCCGTGATTTTTTGTGCGATTTGGCGCCGATTTAGGGTGCAAATAACCCAAAAATGAGAGGAAGAAGGAAGAAGAGAGGAAGAAGAAAGGAGGAGAATGGGAAAAAAATAAGGGAAACCCGACCCTTTAGTCGGGTCAAAGGGTGGGGCCCACCGATATTTTCAAATTATCGGACGATAATTTGAAATTATCGTTCGTATCGGACGATAATTCCGTTCTTTTTTTAAGTTTTCATTTTTACTCAAATTATCGGACGATAATTTGAGTAAAATTATCGTCCGTATCGGGCGATAATTTGCCTATTTTATACAGGGTACGATACATACCCTATGTATCGTACCGCTGACCTCCAAAACCGATAGGTATCGTCCGATACGTATCGGTATCGACCCATGCTTGGCACCACATGGCACTAGGATGTTGCGTGCCCTCTTGAAACCACATCACATACTGTCAAAGCTAGATCTCACGTGCCCTCTTGACACCACATCGCGTGCAGTCATGGCACCGCCTCACGTGCCTTGTGGCACTAGGATGTCGCGTGTCCTATTGATACCACATTGCGTGCTGTTTTGGCACCGCATCTCGTGCCTAATGGCACCAAGATGTCGTGTGCCCACTTGACACCATATCGCGTGCCCCTACGCGGAGCACCGCATTCCATGTCCCACGTGCGTCTAGTCGCCACACTAGATCGACACTTAGTTCAAGTCACTGTCGCAGCATATATAAGGGGAACACGCACGCGCCGCAAGGCGACGTGCCTCCGCGCACACGCGCTACACAGCTAACTCCAAGGTCCGCCCGCCTTCCTGCTAGCCAAATGCCCAGCTCCAAGGTCGCCATGCCTTCATATTGGTGCCCAGACAATGAGGTGACACAACGCTTGCCACCGTGCTAGCGTCTACATCGGGTGTCACGCCTCGTTTTTTATTAAAATATATCTAAAAAAGTATGTCTGACACTTTCTTAGAAAAATGGAGAAAAGAGACTTCAAAAAGGTCAAGAATGACGGCTGGAAGGGTATTAAAATATTTTAAATGTGTAACTCTAGTTAGTAAAGTGGTTCTCATGCCACCGATCACTTCACAAAAAGAACGCTACGTGTCGTGCCCATATCAATTGGCGTAGAGATATCTCTACGACCGAGCGCATATCCCCGGGCCTCATATATATATATATATATATATATATATATATATATATATATATATATATATATATATAATGCTCTCACTCCATCACTAGTGGAGGGTCCAATCTTACTCAGTGTTTGGATCACCAAACAGTATGGCAGGCTAATGGATATAATCAACAAATAGGTCCTGCCATGATAATCGGGATGTATCGATCACCTCTATTTGAACAAAGGCCTCACCTCAATCAGTAGACTTACAGATGGATAGTCTGGCTAAAGGTCCATATATATTGGGATTCCTTCCTTGCCAATGTATGTGTGCATAGGCATTCAAGAACAGGCTAAAAGTCAAAAATAATTTCACAGCATTAATTTCCTTAATAGAAAAAGGGAAGATAAAATTTGTTGCTTGATTAAGAATTCTAGTAAATATGTTAGGACTGCATTTTGATTTGCTATACTGAATGATCAAACCATCTGATTAAGTTTCAGGGAAACATTAGCCTAGTCAAAACAAACATGAGTTCCCAAATGAAGACATACGGTAGATTTATTAACATCCACGGAATCTTGGAGGGCACATACGTCAACAACTATTGACTGCTTTGAATCAGACAATGGAGATCGTTTTTGCTCCAATCTTTCACACAATGGATGTTGAGACCATGAGTGTACCATCAGACGGTCAGTTCTTGATTCTACGTGGCACAAATAAAAAAAGGTGGCCTTAGAATCACATGGCACGCATCACGCTCAAACGCGATTTTAGAGCCTTTTTTAAGGATCTATGCCCCTTAGAATAAAATTTTGACCGTCTGATGGTACGCCCATGATCCCAGATCCCTTGTGTGGTGGGTTAGGGCGAAAAAAGATCGCCATCAGCTGATTCAAAGAATTCAATTGTTTTTGGGGTAGGTGTGTGCCTAGCAAGATTCCGTAGGTGTTAATAAAGCAACCCAAAGAGAAAATGCATAGAATCTAACAGAAACTAAATGAAAATCCGAAGAAAATGGTCTTACCTCAACGATAAGACCTTTCTTCTTTCGACAAAGAGCTTTTAGGGCAACAGTACACTTCACCCCAGATTCAGTAAAGTGTTCTATGATCTCTGAAGCGGAATGTACAAGAACATCAGCTTCAACTGCTTGAAAATCTCTTAAATCAATTTCAATCTGCAGCAATTAAGAACAATGGGTCATGTGATAAATTTAAGGAACCGACTCTCCTGACCATCATTTAAGCACCAAAATGGTGCTTAAATGATCGTATACCATCAATGGTTAAAGACGTGGGTGATCCATACCGTCAAAGTGATAGATCATATAGTGAAGTGCAAGAGGCCCAAAAATGATGTTTTAGGGAGATTTAAATCATCTGATCTGTGGACTATAATATCAACTGCTGTTTTTAGTTTTAATGGCTGATATTAAAGTTCATTAATCGGATGGTTCACATCCATTTATAGGCATGTTTCCTTGGGCTGAGACATGTTCCAATGATAGATTGCCACTCAGACAATGTAGATTGATCACAGATGTGTCACATGATATAATGATATATCACAATTCAATGGGGTGAGATAAAAAAATCTGACTTTAATGGTGTAAGATCATTTAAACACCATTGTGGTGATTAAATGTCAGTCCGGAGCCATTATCCCTAATTTAAAGGGTTCTAAAATTGAAATGAAATGAGGCAAGTAAGAACTCAAAATCACCAGCTCATATAGTAGGATGCAACATGTTAAATTATTGACTGAAGAAGACTAAAAGGGTCCATAGAATTCATCCAGATTTGCTGTGTTCCATTTATCATTACACGGGGATGCAAGGTACTTGCCTGATTGCCGTATACGGAGAATAGCTCGATCTCCTTAATCTTCAGCTTGTAGAGTTTTGAGCTGATGTGACCTCCATCTTCAGAAAAATACCTAACCATATCACCATCTTCACACAAAGTTTAAAAATATCAGCATCAAGAATCAAGGTATCAATATCGATATCGGGTATCAGTCCATTTTGGACCGATATGTATCGACCGACAAGGATACTGTATTGGTCGATGTTTTTCTTTTGCAAAAAAGGTTTTTTTAAATAGAAAAAAGGGTCGGTATCAGAAAGTATTGATCGAAACTGAGACAGTATCGGCCGATACTAGCCAGTATCTGTCCCATACTGATACCGATACCACCCCGATACATGTATCAGTATCAGCCAGAGTTTTGATACCATGTCAAGAATTCCACCACCATACATCTGAAGGGGTTATGGAACAATGGGGCATGACCACCCATTACAGATTAAAGCCATGACCGCCCCTCTTATAGGCCACATGTGGCACACTTTTTGAGCGATCAAAGCCATAAAAGTGATACCCCATATATTGAACTGAAGTGGGCCCAAAAGTCGCATGTTCTGGGATATGTGAACTAATAGATCTGTGCACTCTACTATGTGATGGTTGTTCATAGATATTGAAGATCACCGATCAGATGATTCTCATCCTCTTATAGGTTTAATTATTTGGCTGAGACTGCCAACCATGGAATGCACTTCAACTATTTAGATTGATCGCAGATGTGTGGTACATGGCGTAACAGCTGGCGGTCATGCCCTGTGTAAAGGTGGTCGCAAGAGTTTCTCCCATGGGATATATAAAGGCGTACAGATTCAGTGAGCTTAGATGTTTCATGAAGAAATGCATTAATATTAACAAGGGTACCATTCACACCCTGTGGAACTGTGATCTCACCCCATCTCCTCCAGCCGGAGTGCATTTACCACCTTTGAATCAGATGATGGAGATTATTTTTCGTCCCAATCTTCCATACAATGGATCTTTAGCTAATGTGTGTACCATCATACGGTCAGTTTCTTTATTACACGTGGCACACATCTAAAAAAGTGGCCCTAAAATCATGTTTGAACGTGAAGTGTGTCACATGATTTAGGGCCGCTTTTGGGGATGTGCGCCACGTGGAACAGAAAATTGACTGTCTGATGGAACGCCCAGGATCTCAAGATCTTTTGTGTGGAAGATTGAGATGAAAAATGAGCTCCATCGTCTGATTCAAAGGCAGTCAATGCATGCCAGCTGGAGCAGGTGGGGTGATAACAATGATACCAAGTAACAATCCTATTCAAATTACCAATTAAATCATATGGTGCGGCAACTTGTTCCTCTTCATTTTCTGATCCACCTGCATACCACAAATACAAAGTGACTCTTGATCGGATAAGATTTATATTTCAGTGCAGATTACAGATACATTTTATTACAGTTTTCTTGGTTGAATATAAATAACCTTTCCATTCTGAAGTGTAGTCATTGTCTTCGTCACTGAAAACGGGCCTTCTTAAATAATATTCTTCAACAACGAGAGCAGGTCTAAGACATCCCACAATAGAAATCCCGTTTGATGGATTATCCATCCTTTTCCCATATTTGGCATCAACTGCCTACAGAAAAACATAATTTCTATATGTAATGATCAGAGAGAAAAAAATGATTATCAGATTATGTAACATGGCATTTTCAAGATTTTTTCCTACCACAAATCAATCGTTGTGTCGCTCCCAATATAAATATTTCTTTCATTTATCCACTCAAGCAATGGTAAGCAGTGTTACCTGGACATGTGGCACGGGTGCCAAGTGTCAAGGTGCCAATGTTTGGTACACCAATCTTTTAAAATTTGGATACGGCAGCACGGCCATAAGAAAAATTAAATAAATAAATAGAACATATATACAGAAAAATTGAAGGGAAATTTTAGAGAACCAATTTAAATATGTAATGAAAAGATTTATAGTATATGTCGTGAACCTAAATAAGCATATATTTTAGTATAAAAACGTAATGAAAATATGCATAGATGAATTCAGGATCTGAAAGGTTAGGTCTCTAAATGTTAGGGTTAGGAAAAGAGAGAGAGAGAGAGAGAGAGAGAATGAGAAAAGGCTTAGTGAGTTGGATTCTCTCACTAGCTTTTATATTAAGTAAGTGAATTATTACATGCACGCCCAAATTTACTATACACACACACTGCACATATTACTTGTATTCCTAACACTCTCCCTCAAGCTAGAGCATGCATATTAACCATGCCCAACTTGACAACAACATCACTAAGAGTACTAGGCCCAACGGCCTTAGTCAAAATATCTGCAAGCTGCTGAGAGGATGTAACATCAATCAAGTGTCTTGTCTCATACATTCTCTAGAACAAAATGAATATCAATCTCAATGTGTTTTGTCCTCTCATGAAGGACATAATCAGAAGCTATCTTTTCAGCTGCCTTATTGCCACAGTGAAGAGGAACATAGTCTAAAATAGGATAACCAAGCTCAGATAGTAGAAAGTGCAATTACAAAACCTCGCAAGTGCCATGTGTTATAGCCCTGTACTCGGCTTCTGCACTGAATTTGGACACCACTGCCTGCTTCTTCTTCCAGGCAATCAGGTTTACTCCAAAAAAACACAATAGTAGACCGACGATCAGTGATGGATCTAGCCCAATCGGCATCAGTGTCGGCTGAAATGCTCATAGGACCACAAGCACGATATACCAATCCAAACCCTGAGTTGGACTTGATATACCTAAGAATGTGATCGGCGACAGCAAGGTGGATAGTACGAGTAGCATGCATAAACTGACTCACAAGACTAACAACAAACATGATATCAGGTCTAGTGAGAGTAAGATAAATTAATCTGTTCACCAATCTTTAGTAATCATGTGGATCGGGAAGTAAATCACCATCCTTCTCATGAATTGAAAGTTTCTGATTCATGGGTGAGGTAGCTGGTTTACAATCAAGCATACCAGTGTCACGCAATAAATCTATGACATATTTTTTCTGAGACAAATATCCCTTTCTGAGATCTAGCAATTTCCAATCCAAGGAAATATTTGAGGTTCCCCAAATCTTTAACTTCAAATATTCTGCCCAATTCACTTTTAGTTCAACTGATAAAGATATGATCATCACCGGTAAGAATAATATCGTCTACATAAACTAGAAGAATCGCACAACCTGAGGAACTAGAGTGAATGAAAACAATGTGATCAGAGTGACATCTCTGGAACCCCAAATCGACAACATTACTAAACCGATGAAACCATGCCCTGGGTGACTGCTTCAACCCATAAACCTCCTTAAGAAGATCACCATGAAGAAATGCATTCTTCACATCAAGCTGATATAGAGGCCAACCCTGCATGGCACCAAGAGCTAAGAGAACACGAACAGAAGTCAACTTGGCTATGGGAGCAAAGGTAGCCTCATAATCGATCCCATGGGTTTGAGTAAATCCTTTTGCAATAAGTCAAGTCTTATATCGAGAAACAGTGCCATCTGGATTGTGCTTGATAGCAAAGACCCACTTGCAGCCAACAGTGTTCTTTCCTAATAGAAGAGGAACCATGTCCCATGTATGATTGGCCTGTAAGGCATCCATCTCCTCGACCATGGCAGCCTGCCAGGAGGGATTGTCAAGAGCAACACGAACAGCCCTCGGGATCATCTCAGAGTCAACAGCAGATAGAAAGGCCTGGTAGGCGAGAGAGAAGTCCTGATAGCAAACAAAATTGACAAGACGATATGGGGTCACCCGATCGCGAACTCCTTTCCTCAGTACTATAGGAATATCCAGATCATAAGTAGAAGATGGGGAAAAAATAGGGGTTAGATCAAAGATACTTATAGGAACTGGAGTCACCACTACAGAGGATGTTGGTGGAGGCATTGCTACGGTTGGACCATGCCACCTGCGTAGGACATAAGTAAGCACCCCTTTTGTTGCTGAAAAATATGAAGATCTTGAAGTGCAGGCAAAGGAAGAGGAGGGGCGGGGTTAGGAGTATGACGATTCTCATTAAAATAAGAAACATCCTCAAAAAAGGAGACATCCATGGAAGTATAAAACTGATGAGTATGAGGATCATAACAACGGTACCATTTAGAAATAATAGAATACCCAACGAAAAGACATCGGATAGCTTTATCATCCAATTTCTCTCGAGCATGAAGAAAGTCCTGGATAAAACAAGTACACAAAAACACACGAGGCTCAATAGAAAAGAGAGGATCTGTGGGTCTAAGAGTCTGATATGGATGTATGACCCGCTAAAGCACTAGATGGGGTGCGATTCATAAAAAAGCAGGCAGAAAGTAGTGTCAAAGATCAATAAGGTTTTGGCACATAACCACGAAGTAAGCACCGAGTCAATCCTAAAAGATGTCTGTTCTTACGCTTAGCAACACCATTTTGTTGCGGAGTATAAGGACAAGAGAACTGATGAACAATACCATATATTGTCAGGTAATCAGCAAAGGATTGAGACGTATACTCTCCCCTATTATCAGACCTTAAAATTTTCACAGTAGAACCATATTGAGTTTTAACCAGGGCATGAAATTCTTGAAACTTTGAAATGACTTCACTTTTATTTTTCAACAATAAAGCCATGTACATCTAGTGCAGCCATCAACGAAAGTCACATAATACCAAAAACCATCAATAGAAATAACTGGGGATGGACCCCACACATCAGAGTGCACAATATGAAATGGAGCATCAGATTTATGCATATTCGATGGATAAGAATATCTTACATGTTTCGAGAGTTAACAAACATCACATTGAAATTTAATTAAACGACAAAGAGATTTAAAACTTTGAATCAATGAACATAAGGTTTGAAATCCAACATGGCCAAGTTTGGCATGCCACAAAGATAAAATATTAAGGCTAACGCGAGCAATAAAAGGAAAAATAAAAGGGGAAGCAGCAACAGGTCCATCAGCAATAGTAGCGGTAGGTGTGCTAAAGTCGGCCAACAGGTAGTACAGTCCACTGCGCTCAACTCCTCTCCCAACAATCCTCTTCGTAGTAAGCTCCTGAAACACACAGTAAGTAGGATAAAAAATCACACAACAGTTTAGTTTCTTAGCAATGCTACTAACAGATAGAAGATTAGTAGAAAACTGAGAAATATGTAAAACGTGAGATAGTGACAAAGAAGAAGATATAGGAATAGTTTCAACCCCTAGAATGGGAGTGAAGAAACCATCAGCAATGCGAACCTGAGCCTGAGAAGAAGAGGGAGAATAGAGAGAATAACCCTGAGACTCACCCGTCATATGATCAGTGGCTCCTGAGTCAATAACCCAACTAGGAGTAGTAGTAGTGATCGCAGGAAAAGCAGATGAATCAGATGTACCTGGTGGCTCAGAAGCAGATGCAGAAGTCCCTGGACGATCTATAGAAGGAGGCTGTGAGGCACAAAGCTCATATGAACGAAATAACTCTGCTACTTGAGATCGAAGGGAGCTCAAGTCACCAATAGAAGTCCCGGGAGAATCAGTAGCAGCAGTATAGGCAGATGTAAAAAATCTAGGCTGATAACCCATTAGATAACCTTGGAGACGATAACAATGATCACGATCATGTCCTAAAAAACCACAATGAGAACATGTGAGGGAAGAACGACCTCCTCGGCCACCATGACCTTGTCTACCTCCTTGATAGCTCCCCCCTTCCCCTAACAGCAGGAGGGCGAATATCAAATGCAAAGGCAACATGCTCCTGAGGAGAAGAAGTGGCTGGATCACTAGAAGACATCACATAGCGACGTTGCTCCCCAGTAAAAAGTATCCCATAAACAGTGCTAAGAGTGGGAAGTGACCTGGTAGTGAGAATCTGTGTACGGGTTTGCTCAGAATTAGAATGAAGGCCACCAAATAATTTGTAAATTTGATCTCGCTCATAGTACTTAGCCAACTTGATAGCAACGTCTTCCCCAAACTCAGAGAGAGGTTCATAGTGACTGAGTTCCTCTCACATATTATGTAATGTGCTGTAGTACTCCCCCATAGAAGAATCCTTCTGTTTGCACTCAACAATCATCTGCTTAAGTTGATAAATTCTTGTGTCGTGATCAGATGGAACAAAAGTATCTGCCAGCTTGTCCCAAAGTTTAACAGCGAAGTCATAAAACATGAAGGTCCGATATATAGATGGATCCATTGAATTAAAATATCAGCCAAGAATAATCGCATTATCCGCATCCCATTTCTCAGCATCAACTACATTAGTCTTAGGTCTTGGGGTAGATCCAGTCAACAATCCCATTTTCATACGGCTTTGAACGTAGACCATAATTGCTCTTTTCCATTCTAAGTAATTGCTAGAATTCAACTTCAAAGTAGTTATGGTAGTGGGCAAATTCTCACTACTCATCTTTTTATAAATCTCGGTCATTTTGGCCAATAAGCAAAGCATCAAAAAGAAGAATGAACCAAAAGAAAGTATCACAAAAAAACTTTTATAGCAGAAATACATCAAACAAACATTTTCTCAAACACCTTTTGTGCAACCCATCATATGTTCAAAATATCTCAGCAGCACCATCCTTATAGATAAACACCAACTAGACATTTTTACAAACAGTTTTCATGCGCTTTTATAGCACAAATATCACAAAAAGTGGGCAAAAAATCAGACATAAAAATATGAGATTGGAAAGACCAAATAGCACAAAAATCAGCCACTAAATAGTGCCAAAATTGCCACCAAACAGGTCCAAAACTGAAGTTGCAGAAATCAGAATACGTATCATGAGGCGGGTGGCACCAACAACTAATAACCCAAGGCAGCCCAAACAAACATTTTTTCAAACACCCACTGTGCAGACACAATGCAGAAATCTGAAGACCCACATCTGATCACATGCCTTGAAAAAAACAATACCCAAATCTAAAAAAAACGAGGTTGGACACAGCTTGGACAAAACTGATCTAGAGGCTTCAAACTTTTCAGAAAACCCATCACACAAAATACCAGCAACAACATAAACTAATAAACTAATAATTAAAGAAGAGAGATACCCATTAGAGAAGACGATCCAGGCTGCTGCTGAAGACGATCCAGGCTGACTCGATTGAAGTCAGCTTGACCTTATTGCGACGTCAGCTGCGAGGATTTGAGGGTACGGGTTTGGTTTGGTTTGGCTTTGATACCAAGATGAATTTAGGATCTGAAAGGTTATGTCTCTAAATGTTAGGGTTAGGAAAAGAGAGAGAGAGAGAGAGAGAGAGAGAGAGTGAGAGAATGAGAGAAGGCTTAGTGAGTTGGATTCTCTCACTAACTTTTATATTAAGTGAGTGAATTATTACATACACACCCAAATTTACTATACACGCACTGAACATATTACTTGTATTCCTAACATAGTATATGTCGTGACCCTAAATAAACATATTTCAGCATAAAATCGTTTTTCAACGATCCAAACCTTTGTTTTAGTAGTTACTAAACTTTACACATTTTTCTTTTGAAACAAAGTTCATTTCATCGTTGTCAAAACGATGAGTATTTTAATAGTAATATGTGATTTTTCATATATGTCTAAAAGTTTCGTGTTGTTTGAGGAGTGTCCAAGTGTCGGCACGGGTGCCATCAAGTGTCGGCACGGCAAAAATCCCAAAAGTAGAAGTACCAAGGTAACACTGATGGCAAGATTAGATAAGACGAAACTTTCGATGAAATTTCGGTGATTTCTCCGAAATTGCCGAAATCTCATTAATTTCAGCAAAATTAAAAAAAAAAGCGTCAAAACTAATGAAATTTTTATAATTTTAGCCATTTTTAAATAATAGATAGTATTTTTATAAATATCAAATATAATTTTTAATATATATATTTTGTACTTCCAGAAATTTTCCAAAACATTTTCAAATTTTTCCCGAAATTTATCCGAAATGAACCGAAATATTGTCGAAAAAAAAAATTGTCATTATGATGGCAGCACCATCAGATCTATTAGCGATGTTTTCTTATTCCTTTTTTTTTTTTATAGAAAAATGACGATTTTATTAATAATGAAAAACAAAATAGAAACGACTACATTAAAGAAACAGCTGCATATAGTACACTGACAAATACAAGGCCGTAATAAATGAGAATTATTTCCGATCCATGAGAACATCTGGATAGCACCCTCTTTGGCAAACGAATCTTGATCATCCAATTTCCTCTTGACATGATAAAAAGATATAACAAATCCGCTTCCCTCTTGATATGATTAAAAGATAAACACTGACAGTCTATGATATCAAAGATCTGATATATAAAGTTGTGAACATTCTACGGTGTCAAATTCCTTTTCTCATCCAATCTACGGTGTTGAAAGAATCTTCCACTATTTCTAAAGGTTGAAGGTTGAAGCTCGCCTCAATCTTCAGACCCTGAAGAAGAGCAAGGCACTAGATCTTCCTTCAACGAAGCCATAATTCTGATGGGCCTAGAAAATGCCTTCAAAGTGTCCCATTATGATCCCACCGATCCCAGCCAAGAATGGAGTGCCTAAGGAACATCATCAAAATTCAGCTTGAGAACCCCTTCCCTAGGAGGCTTCCATCATTGAATGACTTTCTCTCTATTTTTTAGTAATCAGATTATCAAATTAGCAATGATCCTAGTCCTTGAGATCATCAATACAGTGCCCATTTTATGTGATTAACCCCAATTCCATATCCATAAAATATATAATGTGTGTTTCGGAACTTTGGAGCCCACATCATCATCATCATCCATTTGGGGGCGACTTGCAAGGCCTATTTTAATTTGAAAATTCAAGTGAGAATGCCAGCGTTTGCAAGTCCCATTTCTCCATTCATTTCTATAAACAATGTCACTTTGTAATCATACATGTTACTTCTCACTACTTCCCTCCAAGACTTTATCGGTCTTCGTCTGCTGCTACTTCTTTAGGGTTATCATAGTACTTCTCCGTACAATGGCTCGTATCCAATTAGATATACAAATCCGAAGTCATTGTTTTAACTATTCTGAAAAATACGGCCCTTTTTTGAAAAACACACATAAAATACGCATTTTTTTACCACAACGTACTAAACATGTATGATACCCATAGTTTTTAATAAAATTCGTATTTTCGTATAATATGAGTATTTCGTGTATTAAACATTTTTCCCATATTTTTAAGAAACTGTTTTAAACTTAAAAAAAATAATATTATCTCATTTATCCCCAATTTTTCTGTTTTTTTTTTGTCTTCCTACAGTTTTTTACCTTTCGAATTTCTTCCCCGTAATTTTCGACTCTCTCCCGGTTTTTTCCCTGATTTTTTCCGGCTTGGACCGAATTGAACCACAAACTGGCTCGCTATATGCAATTCATGATTCGCTAGGTGAACGAGTGAATTAACGTAGCATGGGACTTTCAACAAACGTGTCTCCTATTTGGCAGGCGCATAATCACAAAGTTGGGAGTCGATAATAAATCGGTCAAAGTTGGAAAAAATCAGGGAAAATAAAAAAGTTCATAAAAATATACAAAAATTAAAAAATATATCATAATATATTTTAAGTTTAAACTAATGGTTTTAATGAACAAAATAGTACAAAATAAGCAAAAGAAGAAGAGCAGTAGCTCTGAGATTGGCAGGCAATAGAGAGAGCGATAGCCCTAAAGGTTTTTTTCCCCTTTAAGTATAAGTGAAAAATAGGAAAAAAAAAGGGACAACATAGCAAAACTCTGAGTAATTGGCTGAATTACCGACTTGGCTGATTAATCAGCGATGTAGTCGGGATGACTGCAAGTCGCCGACTTTTTCCAATTTTTTGAAAAAATCGGGGACTTTTGTGACTATGGTCAAGTGCACCTAAGGAGGCCCTTTCTCTGTAATATATGGGATAATTACAATACCTAGAGGGTTACCTTTGCTAAACGTTTAGTGAAATAGTTCGGATGAATCGGGCGTAAGGTATCCGGCATCCCCCACTCAATTAGAGTATCCGATACTTCTGTATTGCCGATCTGTTAAAAAAAATGTCAGTATAGAATTTTACAGGCAAGTTCCTAATTGCTTTACGAGAAAAGATTTGGAGAAGAGACAAGTGGTTACAAACCTCTTTATGATCATCATAATCAAACGATACACGATGACTCCTGCCACCGCCGGAATTAACAATATGGTTGCCAGTTACCCTTTTGTTCCCTCCGGGCAGTGGAATATCCATCCCAATTAAAACGTTCTGAAAGCAATACAGCCAAATTGTTGATACATTACAGAATATTTTTAAGAGCTAGTATCAGATACCTGACCCGAGTGCCAGCATTAGCACTCAGGTCAATCAGCTTTTTGTCCAAATGGTCAAGCGTTGGGAGCCGCACAGGTAATTATGAGCATGGAAATAAGACCTCTCAGATTAGGTGCTAAAAAATATCAGCACATTTACCAAGGTTGGAGGTTTGTGATTGACCTGAGCGCTGCCGCTGGCACTAGGGTCAGGTAACTTATACTAGTAAGTCTTATTTTAAAGAACGTAAGCTTGTGCTTCCCTCACCACATAATTGTTATCCCCAGGATCTCGCAGGATGTTTACATCATCAAAAATTTCAAAAAATATATCTAAAAAGGTAGGACAAAAAAAAGAAGAAAAGATTAGGTAAGCGGTATCATGTACAATATTGAAACACAAATTATAAAATATATAAGGACAACGGCAAGAACCCAAACCTCCATAATCATCAAGAACATATGGGCATTCAGCCCATGTGATATGTCTATGTGGTTCACAGTGTACCATCTCCGGAAATACCAACATTGCGCTGCCGTTAGCCTAATATAAAAATAAACAAATTGATCATTAGCAGTAAAAAGGTAAAATATAAATCTATCTTTTACTCAGTAAATTTGAACTTGGCATATATTAAAGTAAGAGCAGTGTTTCTGCCACACCCAATTTTGTTACTGCCAAACCACTTAAGTATAGGAAATACCATTGACTGCTTGGAATCAGACGATGGCGATTGTTTTTGGTCCCAAACTTCCACACAATAGATATTGAGATCATGGGCATACCATCAGACGATAACATGTTGATTCCATGTGGCACACATGCCAAAAAGTGGACGATCGCAGCATACCATTATTCATGTTCACTTTTCTGAATGTGTGCCACGTGGAATCAACATGTGACCGTCTGATGGTAGGCCCATGATCTCAATATCCATTGTGAGGAAGATTGGGACCAAAACGATCTACATCGTCTGACTTAAAGCAGTCAACGATATTTTCTTTGTTCAAGTGGTGTGGCACTAAGAAATATGGGTGTGACAGCAACAATGTTTTAAGTAACTCTTTCTAGTTCTACATACAGAGCACCTCAATAGTTGTTTTCGCTATCTCAGCCTCTGTGAGCGTCATCTCCTTGCTTCTTTCAATGTCTTTTACTTCTTCAAGAGGATGGTAGCCCTGATTTCCTATATACTTAGATGAATCAGGTATGGAATCTGAGTAATCCGCTGCAACCCCAATTTTTGATAGAGAAAGCTCCGGTACTGTAGGCAACCAATGAGATTCCACTGCTCCAAAAAATGGGTTCCTGCATCTAAAGCTAAACGAAATGTTTCTTTAGTTTCCAAGATGGGGAAGAAGAGGTTCAAAAAGGCAAAAAACAGTGGAAGATTTAGAAATCACCCACATGGACAAAGTAAAAAAATCTACAGATCGAACCTGATCCAAATGCATAATGCAACCATGATTTTTTGTTTGCATCAAATCTTTTCAAATGGATATTCTAAGAGTCTAAGAGGAGTTACAGGAAAAAATTTATAGTCAAAAGAACCAAGCTTTCTTCCATTACTTACTCATTGATAAAAGACCGAGGCTGGCATTTTTATTTTTATTTTTTATCAATAAGCATTGAATTTGGGAGGATCTCACCCTTCCATTAAGTTCAGAAAAAGGAGGTTACAAATACATAAGATACAGGAGAAAAAAATGTCGATCATCTGATATTGATGGAGCTTCGACATTGCCATCACCCCAAACAAAACCAGAAAGATCTACACCTTAAAAAACTAAAAAACTGAAACAGAAAGAAGAGTTAAAACCGTTCATACAAAGAATTTAAATCTTCATGCAAAATGGTTCTAAGTTCACTTGGAAAATGAATATTATCCACATCAAAGTATCAATATCGGTATCGGTATTGGGTATCGGTCCATCTTGGACCGATACGGATACGGAATTGTGTATTACATCTAAGTCGTGACTGTGTCTCGTGCCTACTCGACACCATATCGGGTCGGTCATTGCACCCGAATGCCGCGCGCCCTTGGCACCACATCACGTGCCCTCTTGGCACCGCATCGCTTGCCGTACAAGCCAGATGTCGCGTGTCCTCTTGACACCACATTGCGTGCCACCATGGCACCGCCTCACGTGCCTTATAGCACTTGGACGTCGCGTGCCCCTACGCGGAGCACCGCATTTCGTGCCTTATGGCACTCAGACGTTGCGTGCCCTCTTGTCACCATGTCGCGTGCTCCATCGAGGAGCACCGCATTCCAAGCCCTTCACGCGTCTAGCCACCATACTAGATCGCAGCTTAGTTTGGGTCACCGTCGCATCATGCATCAGGGACTCATGCACGCATCGTAGGTCCACGTGCCTCTGCACCCACGCGCTACATGGCTAGCTTACAAGGTCCGCTTGCCTTCTTGCTAGTTAAGTGCCCAGTTCCAAGGTCGCCATGCCTTCATGCTGGCGCACAGATTAATGAGGCCGTCACATCCTCCCCGACTCAATAAGGACAACGTCCTCATTGACGTAATATCTCAAGGGAATGACCCATGCCACATCCACCAATCTGGTTGTGTCAACGCCTTTATTGACAGTAAGACCCGCATCAGTTCCTCGACTTAATGTCTTCACCCCATGCAAAGTCTACCCTGAGTCACTTTTCTCATAGTGCACTCGCGTGCTGCACTTAGCGTCCCACGCTAAATCAGCCTATTTTACGCTCGTGGGTGGCCCTCGTCACCAACACACGTAGTATTTGGACCCTCTGGCTCTCGTACTCTACTGAGTTTCACATCGCATCCTCTTACAGACGTGTTCCACCAATATCTAGCCCCGAGGTTTCTCACCTCCTTGTTGGATCAATTTGGTCAAATCCACGCGGTTCTGCACCACGCTATCCATCACTATGCCATACACTGAGCATTAGTGATTACAGCTCGCTCTAGTACCTCGACATCACGTGTCTTCACCCAAGAGTTCGCTTAGAAAATTTTGAATTTGAAGCATTTTAGTGCTTCAGTCTATGCAATAGGGGTGTGATTTTTGGTAACATTTTTCCTCCCCCACACGATGTGTTGACGCCCTCGTCAACATCCGAACTCCTATGTCAGTTCCTCAATACACAATCTGGTCTTCACCGAAGCACAACTCGAATCTGAATCGCAGTTAGTGCACTTCACTGCATACATTCACAATTCTGTGCTAGTACGTCAACCATTTTCGGTGTCTTCACCCCACGTAGTGTTCTAGCCAACTTGGTCCGGTCAATATTTCACCCAGGTATCTTTATATATCAGTTCCTCATACGACCAGAAGCAACTTGATCGTTAGCATCCAAGTTTGCGCAACTCATTGCACCTCGCAGCTCTCTAGGTTTTCAACAGTCCATCTTCACTCAGGAGTCTACCTTTCATCCGCACTACCATCTAGCACCTCAACACCTCTGTGTCTTCGCCCAAGAGTTCGACCTACGTGTGATTTGTAGAACTCCAGTACCTCGATGTATGTTTCCAACCACGAGACTGTCACCCCAGCTGCCCCAACTTGAGCAAAATTGCAGCTCTAGTACCTCGGCACCATGTGTCTTCACCCAAGAGCCTGCCGGTGAGCGACCACGCCAAACCCATCGAAGCTTATCTCTTTCGATCGTAGCAATCGATGGAACCCAGCTTTGTCGGACCTTTAGACTTGATCACTACACAAGTCCTCAACGATCGCCTGGGACTCGGTTTCTTTGAAGAAACCCATCTGGCTCTCGTATTTGCTTCCTCTGAAGCTATACTGGATCACCTGGGACTTGCTTCCTCTAAAGGTACCCATCTGGTTTATCCATTGACTTCCTCTGAAGCCACGCTAGATCATTGTCCAGCCATCCGTCACTCGCGGACGTTGTGCCTTAACGTCACACAACAAGGCAACGAGCTTCTGACCCCTATACTGGTTCAGCCTAGCTCAAATCAGTTCTCGCGATCACTCGCTTAACTGTATCATCGATCCTGGGCCATCGCAACATATTGATCCTTACATTGCCGCATACCAGCGGTCCAGACCCTCATGTCATTTACCAGCGACCGATTCTAAAATCTCAGCTTTCTCAAGTGAGAATGGAGCATCCTACTTGCTCCTTGCCATTCATGGCAACAGTGTTCTCAGCACCAACGTGATCCAACGTCTCAGGTTGGAGATCACCAGCGTTCATCCGCCTCGAACCAACCTGCTCCTTCAACATGTGGCACTCACGGCCAACAAGTTGGTAAATGTGAATGGAGCATCCTACGTGCTCCTTGTCATTTATAGCAAAGGTGCTCTCAGCACCAACGTGACCCAACGTCTCATGTTGGAGGTCACTAGCGTTCATCCATCCTGGACCGACCCGCTACCGCAACATATAGCCCTCATAGGCAAAACCATCGCGACGTGAGAACGGAGCATCCCCCGTGCTCCATGCCGACATGACAACGGTGCTCTCAGCACCTTTGTGACTCAACGTCTCATGTTGAAAGTCACCAGCGTCCATCCACCTCGGACCGACCCGCTAACTCAACGCATGGCTCACATGGCCAACTAGCGTCGAGTTCCTTTTTCGCGACAAATAACCCAGCAGTACCGTCCCTCTGTGCGCGACTCAATCGCGTCTCAATCGCAGATGTGCAACTCTACTGCACACAAGTAACCCTGGTTGTCACAAAATCAGAGCGCACCTCATCGCTCTAGCTTGCCAAAGTAGTCCCAATCGGAACGATCTGGCTCTGATACCAAAAACCAAAAAAAGAAAGATTCGGTACGGCACTGACCCGTTACTGATACCAATACCACCCTGATACCTGTATCGGGGTGGAATCAGTATCAGTTCTTGAAGAAACCGATACGTATCGGAAGCGGCCGAGTTTTGATTCCATGATTCACATGACTTGCGAATCAGCCAAGTAGCCTTTCATAGCCATAAACATGGCAGCTTTGTTAATCACTTTCCGGCAACAATTAAAGGATATAGTCTCAAAATTGCTATACTACAATCCATAGATAACAAATCTACTATGTCCACATATATCCCCCATCTACAGAATTTTTTTTTTGGATCGGTAATAGAGATTATATTAAAAACAGCAAGACACTGAGCGACAATACAATCCCAGTATACAGGCATCAAACCGGATAAAAGAAATGAAAAACAGCAAAAACAACAACAACACACACCACAGCGAACCACAGCCAACGCGGGTCGCACTCAACCCGGATCCCACGAGAAATCAGTGCACCTCTCGCCACCCCCCCCCCCTCTTGACACTCAAAATCTCATCAAATCCGTGACCACCTTGACGACCATCCCCACCGGTTCGCTCCTATTCTCGAAAATTCTGGCATTCCTTTCGCAGCATAAACACCAGAAAACAGCAAACAAGGACGCGGTCCGGTATCCCCCACTCTCCCCGTCAATCCTCACACCAGCCCAACTCAACACCTGCTGATAGGGTGTCTCCGGCACGACCCATCTAACCTTAAACGCCTTATACATGGCCGTCCAAACCTCGGCTGCGAAACTGCAATGCAGGAATAAATGGGGAGCGGATTCCTCACCATTGATGCACATCACGCAAGCATTTGGTACATTGAGGTCCCTCCGGATCAGCACGTTCATGGTGAGAATCCAATCCTTGCAAATCGTTCATCCAAAAAATAGAATCTTCAACGGAATAGGCAACCTCCACAACCATTTTCCATCGAAAGTAGTGAGTGGCCGTCATGCCAGCAGCCCATAAAAGGACTTGACAGAGAATTTACCGTCCCTGCTAGGATCCTAAATTTGTTGATCCTGCCGCTGAGGATGCCACTGCAAGTCATATAGTCGCAACATCAGAGCCGCGAAGCACCCAACCTCACTATCCCTCAACGCCCTTCTTGTGCCAACTCCCAAACAGCCCCTCCCTGCATGTGAGTCACGAAATCATCAATCATGCCCCCCTGGTTCGAAGCAACGACGAAAATCGCCGGGAATTCATCCTTAAGAGCAGTCCCATCCACCCATACATCCTCCCAAAACCTGATGCGAGTTCCACATCCCCACCGATACCGCAGGCCCTTAGCAAACCTCCCCCATATACTACAAACTCCTTCCCACCACACAGAGGATCCTCGCTGAACCGTGGGGCGCATTCCCCACCCACCTGTAGAAGTGTCAATACTTCTCAGCCAACACCAACCACCATAAATTGCTCATCTCCTCAGCCTTCCCCGCTCTCCAATGCCACTTACCAAGCAAAACCAGGTTAGTCGATTTAAGGCTACGGATGCCCAACCCACCACAAGGAACCGGCAACTGACAACAGTCCCAATTAACCAAATGATATCTTTTTTGCAAACCCGATCCCTTCCAGAGAAACGACTGTTGGATTTGTTCTAACTGGTGAACAACCTCCATAGGGCATCTAAACATGAACATGAAAAAAATAGGCATCAACAATAACACTGCTTTGACGAGAATCAACCTGCCGCCACTGCTTAACAACTTCCCTTTCCAGGAAGAAAGTCGTTGCTCAATCCTTTGCACCACTGGAAGCCAATCACGGGCCGTGGGCTTCCTCAGCCCGAGGGGCAACTCGAGGTACTTGATAGGTAACTTCTCGCTAGCACAGTTGACCGTATGTGCCAATTCCTAAACCATAGAATCCTCAGCGTCAATCCTCGTGACAGCATACTTGTAAAAATTAATCTACTGCCCCGACACGGCCTCATACACCAATAGAACCCCAGCAAGCGCGCTGAATTCAGCAACATCAGCCTTCCAAAATTAGATCGTGTAAATCGTCAAAGAAATTGCGGAATGGAAATGTACCTTCCTCACCCCACCGTACACGGATATCAATGCAGCTCCACGCACGTGACATCAGTCCCGTAAGCGCCTCCCCAACTAGAATAAAAAGGAACGGGAATAGAGGGTCCCCCTACCTGATACCCCTGGAGCTCTTGAAATGCCCAGCAGGAGTACCATTTATCATCACCAAGAACCACGGAGAGGAATAGCAGCCCCGCATCCACTTCCTCTAAGTCACACCAAACCCCAAACGACGTAGCATATAATCGATATTCTCCCAATTGACCTGATCATATGCTTTTTCCATATCTACCTTCCAAATCGCAGCTGGGATCCGCTGGATATGGGCCAAATGAATGGTCTCGTGGGCCACCACAACAAGATCCGTTAACTGTCGGCCATGAACAAAAGCCCCCTTATTCCCAAAAATAATAGTGCTCATCACTGGCTTGAGCCTATTAGCGAGCACCTTCAAAATGATCATGTACAGGCAATTGGTGAGACTGATTCGGCGATAATCCGCAATATTCTCAACCCCACACGCTTTGGGGATGAGGGTAATGAAAGTGGAGTTTAAAGCCCTTCCAATAAACCCAGACTAATGAGAATCACACATGACATCCATCAAATCAGCCTTGATAGTCGACCAACACGCACGATAGAACTCCATGGTAAACCCATCCAGACTCGGCACCTTGTTCCTACCCCCATTCTTTATCGCCCTCCACACTTCATCCTCAGTAAAACCTCCCTCAAGCCCCCTACTCACCGCCTTAGATATGGACTTAAAGGGCAGCCCATCCAGCTGGGGTCTCATCCCCCCTTCTCCTTAGGAGGCTGGCATGATGAATTATATCTCATAATATATTCTTATTCCCACTGGATAATAATAAATTATATTCCCTTTCTACTTCCTTAATAGCTATCAATCTAGAAACTGATGGGGACATCTCATGGTACAAGGTGGATGGAAAATGCAAAAAAGAAGCCCAAGACGCTTTAGACCATAAGGGTCGACAAGGGAGCACAGTCTCTGCCCAAACTCGTTCGAGCTCGCTCGAGTAACAATGGTTCCCACTCGAGTGAGATTGACGACGAGTTGAGTGAAAACTCTTTGCCCAAACTCGCTCGAGAGACATTGGTTCCCGCTCAAGCAAGAATCAACAGGAAGTTTGGTGTGGGGAATTTTGAAGACTTGCTCGCGTGACAACCAAGTTCGCTCGAGCGATACGCAAGGCCTAGTTTTCACTCAATAATTTAGATTTTAGTTTCCTTTTAGATTACAAGTCTTTCTAATTTCGATTATATGTTTAGGTAGAGTTTTTTTAGCCTATATAAAGGCATGTAAAGAATTTATTTGAAGAATTTATGATTAATGAAATTGAGAGTTGCTTTGTACAAACCTTAGAGAACTTGTGAAGATTTTTCACCCGAGAGAGCAAATCTATCAAAACTAGAGTGAATATTCGTTTTATCATGCGCTTGGTGCGAAGCTGGCGTACATCCTTGGTGTGAAGCCTTGGAACTCTATCTCTCTATTTTGTCCTTTTAATTATTGTCAGGTAATTATTTTCCTTATTTCCTTTGATAAAATAAAACAAAAACCAAAATCCCTAGCTAACTAGTTGTTAGAATTTTGTTCACACCTCATTAATTGAAATATTTGATTTTCCCCTTTGATTGAATTAACCCTTTGGACCTTTAATTCTTCAAATCCTATAGGAGTCAAGAGACGATACCGTAATCATTGCTTGGTGCCCTAAAGTAGAACGAAATTCGAGTTCTTTCATCGGAGCCGTTTTTCTAGATTGGGAAATTTCAATGCATGTGAGTGCTAGAATTGATTCAACGTAATTGTTTTAATTAAATTTATTAAATTATTTAATGTGGTTGGATAATTTAAATATTTCCATTATTCTCTTTAATCTGAAGTTAATCCCAAATTCGCATAATTAGAGTTTTAGCGCTTATCCTGCATCAAATTGGTATCAAAGAACAATACTAGTTTAGGATTGTTAATATCCATACTAAGTTTTAGGTTTCAATTGCATATATAGGTGTGTTAGTGTTTTCTTTTACCTTGAGTGTTACCATGGATCCAGAAAAGTTAGATGCTTTCATAGAGAGTTTAAACACCAAGATGGCTGCCATACAAGCCCAATTGCACAACTAACAAGCCTAATAGGTTGATTTACCAGCACAATTCCAAGAGTTGTCTAAATCTACTCACACTGAATATTATAGGGTTAATTTCAATGAGAAAATGGGGGATCCTCCTAAGTGTGAAAATCGTCCCGACCCGGATGATAGAGTTATAAAGTCGGTTAAGGTTGACGATCCCACTTTCGAAGAAAAGATGGACCCAAAAACCTATATAAATTCGGTAACCGCCATGGACCATTATTTTGATTGGTATGATATCTAAGTCGAATGAGCGAAAAATGCAGTTTGCCAAGATGAAACTTGTGGGATAAGCCAAACTTTATTGGACGAGTGTAGAACAACGTCAAGAAGCTCTCGAACGCGAGCCCATCGCCACATGGGCGAACATGAAAGAGAAACTTCATAATAAATGCGTTCCCCCTTCCTACAACCAACGACTAATGGATCAATGACATAGTTTGAAACAGGAAAATATGCATGTTGATGATTATATCAACAAGTTTGAGGAGTACTCAGGCTAAAGCTTATGAGAGTCCACACGTCACCTTATCTAGGTTTCACACTGGTCTACGTCCTGAATTACGAAAAGAACTTATCCCTCATCCAATTGAAGATTTGGAAGAGTGTTATGCTAGAGTGCAAGAGTTAGAAAGATATTTCGACGCTCCAACCAGTGGGTCAATCCTGATTTTCGATCTATACTGAAAAAGTGAATAATACTTATAGTTAATCCTCAAAACCCGTGAATCCTCAAATTGACAAAGGTAAAGGAATATTGATCGAGAATTCTAAGCGTGCACCACAACAGTGTTACAAGTGTCAAGACTTTGGTCACTTTGCATCTCAATGTCCAAGTAAATCCCAAACCTCGATTATTCAGGAGGATAACGAGAAAGATGACAAGGAGTTAGGAGTAGAAGTTTATGAACCTATTGAAATGCCAAGTGATGAGGAGGATGAAATTCCTGTAAAAACAGTAGGTTGTGTTAGGAAAGTTTATATTCCCGAAGAAAGTGTTGGTAGTGTGTCCGTATCGCATGTGCTGTTGGAGTCGGTAGGAACATGTCATTACTCTAACTTGCATCGGATTAACGATCAGCTTTTCTTGAACGATGAAAAATACAGAATTTTACTAACACATTGAATTTGTTTAATAATGACAATTTTGTGTTGATTTATGGTAGTCTCGAGCATGTAGAACATTTTCCGATCTTGACGAGAGGTAATGATGGAGGTCTAGATTTTCCTCTAGACAAGGATATTCAACCGATAATTGCGGTGGAGGATCTTACACCTATTCTAAGTCCAACAACTATATCCTTTGACCCATTCCTTGTTGCCCAAACAATCGAACCAAACCCATTTAACCAATTCATAACCTGTACCATATTTGTGTAATATGAGAGAAGGTTGAATGAGGAGGTTATAGAGTTTACAAACTTCACTACCAATGCAGGCAAGCATCATGAGTATCTCACAGCATGGAAAGGCAAGCCAAGAGTTGAGCCTCTGAAGTGTGCCATGTGTGGGTTCTAAACTCATCGGAGATGAATTTCTCCCACCCAGGGAGAATTGATGGGGATATCTCACCATAGATCAAAATATCGTCCGATACCGATACGTATCGTCCGATATGTATCAATTTTGGACCTCGGCGGTACGATACAATACCTTTGTATCATACCCCCTTAAAAATACACAAATTATCATCTGATATGGGCAATTTATCGCCCGTATCGTACAATAATTTCAAATTATCGGACGATAATTTGAAGAAATCTAAGCAACAGAAAAAATCAAATTATCGTCCGATACGGACAATAATTTGACCGTATCGTCCGTATCGGGTGATACATTGAAATTATCGAATGATAATTTCAAATTATCGTTCGATAATTTCGAGTTTTTAAAGTCATGTGGCCCAGCCACTTAAAGGGACGGGTTTGGGGCTTTTTTTTAGCCAAAAACCCCCTTCCTTCCTCTCATTTTTTTTCTCCTTCTCAGGCCCTTCTCCTTCTTCCTCTTTACTTCTTAGCCACTGAAAGGCTCGAGATCGCCGCCAAATCGCCGAAGAACGCGGAGAAGGTACGTGTTTTACCATTTTAAGTCATTTTCTTACATTATAGGGGTTAAATTTTCAAAATCTACCATTAGATATGGTAGATCCACCCTTGAATTTTAATATCTACCTCTAAAATTTGAAGATCTATCCTCTAAAGTCAAGATCTACCATTAAAATGTCAAGATCTACCCTTAAATTATTTATAAAATTAAAATAAGAAATATTAAGAAAATAATTAAAATAAAGTAGTTAAAAATATTTAATTATTTAATTATTAATGCATTTTTAAAGCCTTTTCTATACCCTTAAATTATTTGTTAAGCCTTTTCTATATTTAATTATGTAATTGATGTGTCACACATGTGACACATACCCCAAGCCGCATGTGACACATCAATTACAGATGTGTCATATGTGTCGCAACACATGTAATTTATGTGTCAGAATCTTCACACATGTGACACATACCCCATGAGACATCAATTACACATGTGTCGCATGTGGCATGGGGTATGTGGCACATGTGACACATCAATTACACATGTCACACATACCCCATGATGCATGTGACACATCAATTACACATGTGTCACATGTGTCACAACACATATAATTGATGTGTCACATATGTCACACATGTGACAAATACCCCATGAGACATCAATTACACATGTGTCACATGTGTCACATGTGGCATGGGGTATGTGACACATCAATTACACATGTCACACATACCCCATGATGCATGTGACACATTAATTTGATAATAATTATGGGGTTTATGTGTGACACATGCCCCATGACACATGTAATTGATGTGTCACATGTGGCATGGGGTATGTGACACAGGTGTCGCGACACATGTAATTGATGTGTCACATACTCACATGTATCACATATAACACATATCCCATGACACATCAATTACGCATGTGTCACATGTGTCGCATGGGTCATGGGGTATGCAAGTATGTGACACATCAATTACACATGTCACACTGATATCCCACGATGCATGTGACACATGTGTATTTCAAATAAATATGATTTTCAAATATTTTAAAAATTAGAATAATATGATTTTCTAATTTTAAAAATTAGAATAATATGATATTATTTTTTAAAAATTAGAATAATATTTTCAAAATTACAATAATATCAACTAAATACTATTTTCAAATGTAATCTAAAAATTTTAAAATTTTCAATATTTTTAGAATAATATGAAATATATATGGTAAAATATAATCTAATATTTTAAAAATAAGAATAATATCAAATAAATTTTCAAAAATTAGAATAATATCAAATAAATTTGGTAAAATATAATCTAATATTTTAAAAATTAGAATAACATCAAATAAATTTTCAAATATTAGAATAATATCAAATAAATTTGGTAAAATATAATCTAATATTTTAAAAATAATAACAATATGAAATAAATTTTCATATGTCATATAATTTTTTTTAAAATTAGAATAATATCAAATAAATTTTATTTTCAAGTGTAATCTAAATGTTTTAATTTAATCCAATTGTTTGCTCTTTCGTGCAGGTGAAATAAATAAATATGGTACGATCATCAGATCCAGCCTGGCAATACAACACAACAATAGATGGTGATAGACTCCTAATACAATGCAAGCTTTGTGGGAAAAAAATTATTGGGAGGAGGTATCATACGGTTGAAGGAGCATTTGGCTCACGTTAAGGGAGAGACAAAAGGGTGTCCCAGTGTACCCAAAGAGGTGAAAGAAAATGTCAGAGCCAGTTTACAGGCGGCTAAGGGAAAGAAAAAAAGCATAAGCCGACCGAGATAGAGAAATGTATGAGAGAATAAGGAGGGGAGATCCAGAGTTTCCTGCACCTGAACCTGGGGATGATGAGGATGGGGATGAGGATGTTGTGACAGCTAGAGTCATGAGGCACAGTGCTAGAGAAGCACGACAACGACGAGATCAAGAAGAAGCCGAATATCGGTTTCGCTCCAGCTTGAGAGGCCCATCCATGCCTATTGTTGGTGGTAGATCTAGTCATAGGACACATGTTGTTGATGATGATGAGGATATTCATGAGACTGCCGGGTTGTGTAAGTCAGCATCAGTGAGGGAGACCAGACCGTCTACTACAGGTCCCATGGATCCGTTCATGTATCGGACAGAAAGCTCCAAGCAAAATAAATTGAGTACAATTTCACTGAAAAATAGAGGAAGAGGCTTGAAAAATCGATTGCAAAGTTCGTGATATACAATCACATTCCGAGTCAAGTTGTGGAGTCGTCGTACTTCAAAAGTATGATTGATACAATTGCAGAAGCTGGTACATTAGTCAAAAAGTCTTCTGCAGACGAGGTATCTGAGCCCTTATTAAATGATGAGTACAAGGAGATAGAAGCTTACGTGAACAATTTTGAGCAAGTATGAGCTGAGAGAGGTTGCACAATTATGTGCGATGGATGGACCGGTCCCCAAGGAAGAGTTTGATCAATTTTTTAGTCTACTGCGATGCCGGGACAGTATTTCTAAAATCAGTTGATGCTTCTAAACACGCGAAGACAGCTGATTACCTCTTTCATCTAATGGATAAGGTAGTTGAAGATGTTGGAGAGCACCGGGTTGTGCAGGTGGTAACAAACAATGCCGCCATTTACAAAGCCGCAGGAAGACAGTTAATGTTGAAGAGACGTCACTTGTACTAGACTCCGTGTGCCACTCATTGCGTGGACCTCAGTCTTGAGGATTTGGGAAAGAGAAGCAAGGCACAGATAATTATTCAGAATGGAAGAACAATTACTTCCTACCTATACAATTGTGACAAGTTGGTGAATTTAATGAGAGACTTCACCAAGAACGAGCTGCTCCGGCCTGCAATTACACGATTTGCTACACAATTTCTAGCCCTACAGAGCTTGACTAGATATAGACGTGAGCTGAAAAGTATGGTCAACTCCGAAGAATGGAGAAAACATGAGTTAGAACTCCCACGAGCAAAGAGACCTGCTTGCAATGAAGTTGCTGACCTGATCTACAGTCCCTAGTTTTGGGCAGATGGTGACCACCTGATTACCGTTACTATCCCGTTGGTTCAAGTGTTGAGGTTGGTAGATGGTGATGAGAAACCAACGATGGGGTATGCTTACGAGTCGATGGATAAAGCAAAATTGGATATTAAAACTAAATGTCCTACAAAATATAAACGATATTGGGCGATCATCAACAAGAAGTGGGATGCACAATTCCATCAGTTCTTGCATGTTGCAGGTATAACATGCTAAACTGCTTATGTAGTGATTTTTATTTATTTATTTTCATATTATTCATTGTTTTCATATAGTGATGAGATTGTTCATATTTGATATATAACACACTACTTGAATTCGGCCTTCTAATATACGCGACGCTTCGAGTTAAGTGAGGCCAATGAAGTGTACAACGGTTTGCTTAATGTAATCCAACGAATGCTCCCTGAGTTGGCCGACCAAGGTCAAGCCATCAGAGATGTGAGTAATCATACCTTATGACTAATAAGTCAAATGTCATATGAACATTATATTGATATGTGAGTTATTGTATTCCATCTTTGCAGATTGACATGTTTCGTAAGAGACATGGGTCATTTGGGACCTCGTTGACGCAATCCCAAATCAAGTACGATAAACCCGCTGATTGGTGGATGCATTATGAAGGTGATGGCCCAATACTGAGGCGAGTTGCAATAAAGGTTTTATCGCAAACATGTTCCTCATCCAACTGCGAGCGAAATTGGAGCACCTTCTCTCTCATTCATACGAAGAGAAGGAATAGGCTAACTATGAAACGATTGAAAAAGTTAGTCTACTGCCACTACAATATGCGATTAAGGGTCAAAAATATGGAAAGGACCAATCATGGTAAGCAATTATATGAAGTCTTAGTTTATATAATTTTTATTTGATTTAATTGATGAGGCATATACTAATTCATCTATCGTATTCTACCTTATAGATTGTGAATATTTTGATCTCATCCAGTTGGATTATATATTCACGGAGGATGACCCTTTGAATCAGTGGATCGAAGAGAGAGAAGAGCCAATGTTGGATACTAAGGGCAACGCATGGATGGACAATGCTGAAAGAGTAGCAGAGAAGCTGGCTTCCCAACCACCGAGGCGGAAAAGAAGATTGAATAGTTATTCACTGGTTGGATCTGATGACGAAATGCAGCCCGATAGTCATAATGACAATGATGGGGGTGACAGTGGGAGTGATGATGTAGGCGATGAAACCCACACTGGCACTAGTGGTGGAGCGAATGATGTTGATCCTTATTCTTATGAAGGTATTGCCGCATGGGATGATGAGTTAGTAGCAATGTATGACACTCCTACATTTAGAGGTGGAGGGGTTGAAGGAATAGGAGGTTCAGAATCTTACCAAACACCACCACCACCAACCCAAGGTCCACAAGATGATGTGGGCTATATGACTTCTAGCTTCGGGGAATTTAGTTTGTAAAATACCGAAGATTCAGCAACCAATAATCCATACTATCGACCTAAACCAACCTACCCCGGGCCATATGACTTCGTTGGTCAAATTTTTGAAGGACCAACTTTTACCTATTACACTGAGCCATATTCGTCGCTAATGCCTCAGTTTCAAGGGAGCACATATGATTATGGGTATCAATATGGCCAACATTATATGGAAGCTCGTGCACCAATGATGATGATCATGAGGGCCAAGAATCACCACGAAATTCAATGTGGCTTTAAAGTAAGTTTTTCATGTACACTATACCTTTTAATTTTGATTATGAGTCATGTACAATGAAATTTAGGCTATGCGTTGATAAAATTATGAAATATGTATCAAATTAAGGCTTAAATAAATTTTTAAAAAGTTGAAATAAATAGAAAATCATTAAATTTATTTTTCTTGATTTTTAGAAATAAAATAAAAAAATCAATTCGATCGAGCGATACGTCTTACGAAACCAGTATTTTGATCCTTGTACCCCACGGTACAAGACGGATGGAAAATGCAAAAAAGAAGTCCAAGAAGCTTCAGACAATAAGGGCTGGCAAGGGAGCACAGTATCTGCCTAGACTCGCTCGAGCGACAATAGTTCCCGCTCGAGCAAGATCAACAACGAGTTGAGCGAAAACTCTATGCCCAAACTCGCTCGAGCGACATCAGTTCTCACTTGAGTGAGAATCAACAGAAAATTTAGTATGAGCAATTTTGAAGATTCACTCGCGCAACAACCAAGTTCGCTCGAGCGACTTTGCACGGAATAGACACGCGAGGCCTAGTTTTCATTCAAGAATTTAGGTTTTAGTTTCCTTTTAGATTAAGAGTCTTTCTAATTTTGATTATATGTTTAGTTAGGATTTTCTTAGCCTATATAAAAGCATGTAAAGACTTTATTTGGGGAATTGATGATTAATGAAATTGAGAGTTACTTTGTGCAAACCTTAGAGAACTTGTGAAGAGTTTTCACCCAAGAGAGCGAATCTTTCGAAACACGAGGAGAGAATCTTCGTTTTATCATGCGCTTGGTGCGAAGCCGGAGTGCATCCTTGGTGTGAAGCCTTTGAACACTATCTCTCTATTTTGTCTTTTTAATTATTGTTAGGTAAATACTTTTCTTATTTCCTTTGATAAAATAAAATAAAAACGAAAATCCCTAGTTAACTAGTTGCTGGAATTTTGTCCACACCTCATTAATTGATATATTTTGATTTTCCCCTTTGATTGAATTAACCCTTTGAACCTTTAATTTTTCAAAACCTAGAGGAGTCAAGAGACGATACCGTAATTGTTGTTCGGTGCCCTAAACTAGAACAAAACTCAAGTTCCTTCTTCGGAGCCACTTTTCTAGATCGGAAAATTTCAATGCATGTGAGCGCTAGAATTGATTCAACCTAATTGTTTTAATTAAATTTATTAAATTATTTTATGTAGTTGGGTAATCTGAATATTTCAGGTATTCTCTTTAATCTGAAGTTAATCCCAAATTCGTATAATTAGAGTTTTAGCGCTTATCCTGCATCAGAAACTCGTTCAAATAATCCACCAATGATGACCATAGATGTATGATTACTTTTGTACATTCCACAACTCGTTTCTTGAGCGACCAGAACATTTATCACAAGTTACACTCTTTATAATTTTTATGAGTGATTGATTTATGAGAAAAAAAAAAAAAAAGACACATACCAAGACGGAAGACAATTATTATTTTTTTTTATCGATAAAGAGGATTATATTGAAAACAACAAGGCGCTGAAAGGAAAATACAAAGACACGACCAAAAAGCAGGAAAAAGTACAAAGCAAAACCAGAAAAGAAACCATGACCCCATACCTGGCCCTCACAAAGCCAAGTCATATCAACCAGGGTCCCACAAGTAGTGCTCCACATAGTCCCCCCCTCCCCTCTAGCCACCCAAAACCAAACAAGATCTCTAACGGCTTTCATGATCATCCCTTCGGCCTGCTCTGCTGCTCGAATATTCGCAGGTTCCTCTCCCCCCATATGGTCCACAGCACCGCAAACCATCCAATAACCTCTACATTGATCCTCCATAGGGGCAGATTTCCATATCAACCACTGGCAGTAGGGGGACGAAGGTGTAACCTAAGACTTGTTAAAAGACTTTAGCACGATGGACCACAAACCTCGAGCCACCTCACAATGCAGCATCAGATGTGGCGCATTCTCCTCCGCCCTTTTGCACAGAACACACCAACTCGGGCCGACCATCCCTCTTCGCATAAGCTGATCAAAGGTGAGGATTTTCTCTCTAAATAGGGTCCACGCAAAGAACCGAATTTTCGGAGGGATGGGTTCCTTCCAAAGGCTGGCCCCCGAGTACCGAATTAGGGATCGCCGAGTAAGCATGTTGTAGTAGGACCTGACACTGAAGAGACCATTGCTGCATTGAGTCCATAACATTTGATCCTGGCCGTGAGTGTTACGCTTAATTTCATACAGCTTCAGCATCAGCATAGCAAACGCTGTCACCTCCTCATCCCTTAAGTATCGCTTAGTTACAACATCCCACAACCCACTACCATCCGTATCCGAAACAAACTCGTCAATTCTACCAAGCGGATTAACATAAATGTCGTAGAGATTTGGGAAGGTAGCTTTGAGAGGTCGCATGTCCACCCAAGCATCCTCCCATAAGCGAATACGAGTGCCACAACCCCAACTTAAACGCAATCCTCTGGCAAAAAGGCCCCAAGTTCGACATATATTTTTCCACCAATTGGACCCTCCTCTATTCACAAAAACATTTACACCCCAATTCCCAAAAGAGGCCCCATACTTTTCCACCAGCACCTTGTGCCATAGGTTCTCTCTCTCTTCCACCCTCCCCGCACGCCATAACCACTTTCCCATAAGAGTAATATTGGTCCATTTCAGGCTGCGGATGCCCAGCCCACCACACCCGACAGGGAGCTGGCAGATGTCCCAATTGACGAGATGGAAGCGCTTCTCCAAACCCGATCCTTCCCATAGGAAATTCCGTTGGATTTGTTCAAGGCGATTGATCACCCCTTTTGGTCACTTAAACATCGACATGTAGAAGATAGGCAGCGATGCAAGGATAGGTTTAACCAGCAGAAGGCGACCACCACTACTGAGCAGCTTCCCTTTCCACGAGGATAGTCTTCGTTCAAACCGTTGCACCACCGGATCCTAGGCCCTAGCCTTAAGATATCTTAGGCCAAGGGGCAGCCCCAGATACTTGATAGGAAACTTTTCAATGGCGCAACCGACTGTGTGCGCCAAATCCTCCAACAGACCCTCATCAATCCCTATACCAATAATAGACGATTTGGAGAAATTGATCCGTTGACCCGATACCACCTCATAAACAGATAGAACATCGACCAGGGTGCTAAATTCCGAGACGTCCGCATTTCCAAATAGCATGGTGTCATCAGCAAATTGAAGGTGCGAAATGTGAGTCCCAAAGTTGCCCACCTTAATGCCGGATATAAGATTCAGCTGTTTGGCATGCACCATAAGACCCAACTACGCCTCGCCCACAATATTGAATAAGAAAGGGGATAAGGGATCCCCTTGGCGTAACCCTCTAGAACTGTTGAAGTAGCCCACCAGAGTGCCATTAACCAATACCGAAAACCATGCCGATGAATAACACCCCCTCATCCATTTTCCCCAAGTCGTGCCAAACCCCATCCTGCTCATTATGTAATCCAAACATTCCCAGCTCACCTGATCATAAGCTTTCACCATATGAACCTTCCAAAGGGCAGCCGATCGGTGATCCTTGTGGGCTGAATGGATGGTCTCCTGTGCTACCGTAAGCAAATCAACTAACTGCCTGCCTCTAACAAAAGTACATTGCTGCTCAGAAATGATCGTAGGCATCACCGGAATTAATCTATTCACAAGAACCTTGGAGATAATCTTGTAGAGACAGTTCGTGAGGCTGATTGGTCTAAAGTCCGATATATCCTCCGCCCCCTCACGCGTGGGGATGAGAGTAATAAAAGTGGAATTGAGGCTCCGACCAATAAACCCCGACGCATGGAACTCATGCAAAACCGCCAAAAGATCCACCTTGATGGTATGCCAAAAAAATCTAAAAAATTCCATGGTGAAACCATCGGGTCCCGGAGCTTTATTTTTGGCCCCGAACCGAACGACGTGCCACACCTCCTCGTTGAACCGACTTTCCAAACCCAATCGCACCTCCTCTGCGATAGACCGGAAGGATATTCCATCTAATTGAGGGCGAGGCAGTCCGTCATCCCGGTACAACTCCTTATAGAACACCACAATATTCTCTCGGATCTGGTCCGGTTCCGTATAAGTAACCCCTCCCACCGAAATGGTACCTATATAGTTCGTTTTGTTTCTCGCATTAGTCACCGCATGGAAATATTTAGTATTGGCATCGCCCTCACGGAGCCATCTGACCTTAGCCTTTTGCTTCCAACTTAACTCTCAGCCAAACATACACTGCTGAATTTCGACTTCTTACAGTATCTCTCCTCTCGCTCAAGATCCGACAGCTGTCTAGCTTCCTCCAAATCATCCAAAACCTCCAAACCCACTAGGAGAGCCTCTTTCTTGACCTGCAACCTGCCATACACCTCTTTGTTCCATAGTTTGGACTTAGCTTTAACCCGCTGAAGCTTGGAAATGAATAAAAAGGCAGCCAAACCTGCGGACGTCGGTTCATTCCACCACTCCGGAACCAGCCCCTGAAACTCGCTATCCACCAGCCACATGTTTCCGAAACGGAAAGGGCTGAGTCCAGTACCACTCCTATCACAGTTAATGATTAAAGGGTGATGATTCGAGATGGCGCGGGCGAGGCATTCTAACCTAGCAGCCGGGAAAAAATTCATCCAATCAACATTGCATAGGAAACGGTCTAATCTGCTCAAAGTCAAGACTGCTTGGAGACTACCAAGTGAACCGCGCACCGGTGAGAGGGACATCCAGTAATTCCCAATCAAAGATGAAGGAATTGAACTCGCGCATAACAGTTACATCAGGTGCCCCCCCTGTTTCTCGAACCCCCATCTAATCACATTAAAGTCACCTCCCATGCAAAAGGGCAGGTCCCATCTAGCTGCAAGAGCCGCCAATTCGAACCAGAAATCAAGCCGTTCACGGTCAACTGTAGGGCCGTAGATCCCGAAAAACATCCATACCTTCCCCGAATCCCTATTCCGCAACACCACCGACACCGAAAACGTCCCCACTTCTTCCTCCAATTTGTCAAACAGCCTAATATTCCAAGCGACAAAGATACCACCTGACGCACCCTCAGAATCAACACCCGTCCATCCCCAATGATTACCCCCTAGTACCGACGCCACCTTCCTCCTATCACTGCTGCCCCATTTGGTTTCTTGAAGGGTGATAACAGCCGTCTTAAGTGTATCGATAAGTCGTTTGACCCCTGCCCGTTTACTCATATCACACAAACCCCTAACATTCCAAGACAACGTCTTCATAGATAACCAATCACGATCCCGCCCAAAGACCAAGGACTGGACCTAAGCACCCCCCCCTTCCCATCCGACATACCCCACTGTAATCTTGCAAGCTCCAGGGCTCCACCTCGCCGCCTCATCTTATTATATGTACGACTACTCAAGATGGATCGGAAGACCAACCGGAGGTCATCGTCAGACCCTTTGAATGACATCCCTAGATCACGTCCAACCCGAATGAGTCGGTCGATATCGGCAGCCATTCGTAGCTCCCCCTGTTCCCCTTGAGTTAGTATGTCGTAATTCTGAGTTGTATCACCCACAACATAGCCCCATCGGGGCCTCGTTTTTTCATCTCATTACACCCAAATTCTATCCCCGAAGTTACCGAAACGTCGGATTCGACCGTCAGATAAGGTCCCTCATTCCTTGCAGTCATAAACCCCTCCAAACCTTGAATATGGGTGCAAGAAGGAGGGCCAGAACACTGTATCCCTTTCTCTGAATAGCACCCCTCCCCCTCCCGATCACTTGTAATTCAAACCCTGCACCGTGGGCCCTTAGACTCAGGCCCATCATAACTAGATCTACCGAGACCTGGGTCACCGACCCAGAGGGTCCATGGCTCATCAGCAATGAAATACCCCACGGGTCGACATCGAAGCAGGTCCAGTTGCTGTTACCCGCTAGCTGGCCCCCACTAGAACCCTCGCCCACTTTAAACCTCCACGTGCACGGTTCACCACGTGCTTCCCTCACGTGACCCTCCCTTAGCTGGCCCCCAAAGTCAAAAGAAGCCCCTATCGACGCCAGGCTTCCAGAAGGATCCGAGCTACATGTCATCATCCCACTCAGTCTCTGTCTGCGCCTACCTTTAAAAGGGTTTCCTCTTCGATGATAAACCCTAAAGGCCTTTGTCTCTCCTGCCAGCTTGTTCCCTACAGAAAGGAAAGAAGCTTCCATCGGATCCCAGGTACGCCGCCAGAATTCGTACCTTCGCTCAGAAATCCCCACGTCCTCATCTACCCCAGTACTTTGCAGGTGCACTTGGTCGGCAATAAGGTACGAGGAGATCTCAGCCCTTGGCAATGTCGACGGTGGAGGATCAAGGTTGACAGAACCCGAGACCCCGAAAGTCGTGAATGGCATCTTCTCCGTAGGATCGATAACGGATTCTGGGGACGCCGATCGCTTTGTGAGCATCAACGGCAGCAGGTGTTCCAATGTAGCCAATCCAGCATCCTTCCAGAGCACAGAGTCCTCAAAGACCACCTCCCCTTCTTCCAGTTCCTCCACCACCAAAGAAACCCCAAAATGTCTTCGGTGAGGTGAAACTCCTCTATTGGGAGAGGATGTGAGCAGCAACAACGGCAAGGCCGGAGAACCCTCCTCGTTATTACCGCTGAAGCCTTCTCCGCCTCCCTGAGAGCCTGAGAGCAAGCCCGAGAATGAGAATGGCACTGGATGGAGCGTCACATCCGAGGCACCCCCCAAGGTCGATCCACCCTTCGCGGTTTGTCCCGGATGTAGCATGGACCCTGGTTCTCCGTACCGGATTGGTTCGACCTCTGGCACGAATTCTTCTGCGGAACTAGAGAGTTCATGTATGTCGGGAATCCCGAGCCGCTCGGTTTCCTGATGCGTCTGAGCCGGGAAGAGCACCCTCTCCACGAGCTCCACTTCAACGAAGACAGTGAGTTCTTGGCCGTTGAGGCAGAGCTTGCAAGCTCTGGGAATGGTCACCCAATCGTCAATTCTCACCAAGACACGGGCATATCGAGTCTCCCACAAGTCGTCAGTACTCCGGTCTATGAGGATGCAGCCCCCACATCTATCGGCGACCCCCTAGAGGACCTCAGTGGTCCAGGCCTGGAGGGGGAGGCCAAATAATCGATCCAAATGCCCCCCATCCAGCGGGGAATCTGCAAAAGGTTGGCATCTGGCCCCCAACGAGCGACAGGTTTGCCGTTAATGGAGGAAACCTTTTTGTCAAGGATCTCATTGGCCATTTTGCTCGAAGGACATCACAATAGAAATTTCGTGTCTGAGATAGCCGAAACAGTCAGCCTATTTTGAAGGCTCCACTGTTGTAGCCAAATGCAAATATGCACCATTTGTAGGGAATCTTTAAAGAAATAAATGAGAAGCCAGTAGTCTTTATTGTTATTAACTACCGAAGTAAAAGTAGAACTCCTAAAGGAGAGGGATCTCCCCCCCCCCCCCCTCCCCTCCTCCAAACCAAGGGAACTAAGTTGCACCGGAGCTCTGCCTTGCAATGAACACAGGAGATTGACACCTCAAATTCTCAGGCACTCTTAAAGGACGCCCCTGAGAATCAGCAATAGACCACACATGCACTAAGTCCCGGATCTAATCGTCGTTAATGAAAGCCGGATGCCTCGAAGAGGCCAGCCCTACATAGTCCCGAGCACTTTTGACCAACTTCCCCTGAGCTCGCTCAGAGGAGCACCCCTTCCGATGGCACCGGGCTCTCCTCTTGAAGTTAATATTCCGGCATCGAGAACAGATCCAATCCCCTTCCCGTAAAACCAGAACGTTCATCTTCACACTACTTAAAGTTTAGTAACTTACAAAATAAAAAGCGTCTCTATTACTTCGACGGAAGACAAATGGTATACGAGGATATAGCATTTGTCCACTATATTACCGAGCGAGCAACTAAACTCAAACAAGCAAAATAATCAGCAGACCTATTGCAATCTCGAGCAATATGGCTGAATTTGATAGCATCAAAGTCATTTCTCTTGGCTTTAATATCGTCAAGAGTATGCAAATATCATCACAGCACTTTCCACCT
Source organism: Chloranthus sessilifolius (assembly GCA_021018995.1). Lineage (NCBI taxonomy): Eukaryota > Viridiplantae > Streptophyta > Magnoliopsida > Chloranthales > Chloranthaceae > Chloranthus > Chloranthus sessilifolius. The sequence continues at coordinate 106,333,167 of CM037592.1, forward strand.
TCCATCAATGAGATTAATGGCAAGCAGTGAATCCAATTCAATATGAACCTTTGTATAACTTAAATCAGAACATATGACTATATATTGCATGTAATTCAATAAGTGCAATATCTCTTTATTTAAAAGAGGCATCAAAACCATGAAGAAATCAGCCCTCATAATCTCTAAATACCGCCCCCATATGAGTTACAATGAAACCTTTGGCAGGTTTACTAAAGTTCCATTTGGAAATAATGGAGTTACCTTCATCATATTCAGTCAAATCAGCCGTTCAGCATCATCAATACGTAGAACGATGTCTTCCACAATCATTTCCAATAGAACCCTTCTAGCCTTCAAAAAATTATCAAGACTCTTCGGTTGCGTTCATTCCAAATATGCCAAATCGAGGCTGAAAAAGCCAGCTTTATTATTGTGAGTGCTGATTTTAGTGAATATGAATGGAACTTTAATAAACTTGCCCAACATTACATTATAACTTATTGATGCAGACATCAAACGCTACAAAGTGTATAAGAAACGCAAGAGAAAGTTCAAAGAATCGAGACGGCTCAAGACACTTTGGAAGGGCCATGAGGACCCATGTGCACGTGTGCATCACGTGAGATTCTGAGAAAGTATGCGCGTGGGAAAGAGAAGATAGGAAAGTGGGAGGAACCAGGCCAGAACTAGTTCTCTGGTCAGATTTGCCCAAGCGAGAAGCAGTGAATCTCTTCGGGAAGGATTATATGCTAACGGACGCTAAATCGGATTAATCGAACTCTCCTGTTGAGTTTGTTAAATATTTTATGGGTTTTTCGAATGATTTAAACATTTCCACTGCTCAATTAAATCTGAAAATTAATTTTCAATTGCATAATTAGGGTTTTAGCATTTTTTACTGCATCACTGATGCTCGGTGATCCAAGCCTGATTAGCTTATTAAAGTGAATATGGATGGCCCACTAATTGAGACTGCTGCAGGCGGTATTTAGAGATCATGGGGGCCGATTTTTTCATGGTTTTTATGCCTCTTTTAGAGAAAGAGATATTGTGCTTATTGACCTACAAACAATACATAAAGAGATGATCATATGGGCCAAATTGGTTGCCTTTCCCCTGATATAAGAAACTTAAGGCAAGATAGACAGGCATAAATCTAAAAGTTTATGAAGAAGACACCATGTTTCCGCGTCCTCAAACCATTCATGGAAGCCCATCGTACAACATAAAAAATTATTTTCAATAGAAAGAAGAGGAGCACATTGTCCCGTTTGTGACTTGTGATACGCACTATTGTGGCCATTGTGGCCTCACCCATGAGTCGAGTTTTGATGGAAAAGAGGAAACGGCTTCAGGGCACCTTGGGTCATTCATTGCTTAGACCTTAACCTAGAGTTCACGTTCAAGCTAATGGCCATAGTGTTTGTTTTGAAAAGGGGGATGATGCTTATGATGTTTACCCATAAGCATATATTCCTACTAGCCCTATGAGGAAACATAGAGGTGGTTGGGATTTGGTGAGGTTTCATGATGTTTTTTTTTTAGCCTACAGAGCTCGTACATCCATAAAAAGTGCTTTGAAGGAATTACTTTTTTCCAACCAAGTGACCTAACAGTGTATGGACAAAGAAGCTAGAGGGAGTAGGGCACCAAGCAGCAGAGGTCTTGAATTCGAATCCCACACCCTGTTGACCACCCAGGGATTTGTCCCTACCTGGTGTGTGTGATGTGCGGGTGTTGCACGTGCCCGGGGACTTAATTGGGTGCTCTAAGAGGCCTGAATACCTCGTCAACGAAAAAAAGTAGGGCAGCAAGCACATCATTTTCGTCCGGACCAAAACAAGAAGGTTGCCCCACCAGTCACCTTAGCCTTGAGGTTAAGGTGTAAAGATACGAATAATCACAAAAGTGGAGGAATCCAGTGAGAAGTTCTGGACAATCCATGACTCTAAAGGAATAATAGGATAATTATTGGAGAAGGTGTAAATATGTGAAGCCGATGGCAAACACACTTAAGCAGATAGAACCTAAGCTTATACTGACCACATCATTTTAGTCAGGACCAAAACAAGAAGGTTGCTCAGCCAATCACCTTATCCTTGAGGTTATGGGATGTAAAGGCATAAACTCATTGTGGGCTACTTTTTTTGTTGGGACTACATAAGTACATATCATATATAGTCTAATGTGTCACATCACCGTTGATGAAAATATCAATGCCAAGATATTGAGAAGTTTGATCCGAATGAGAGCAGGGAGCTTAAAGAGAGAAAAAGAAAGAATATTCCATATAACTAGAAAATATTGCTTGTAATTAAATTAGTTACCATGACCAAAGGATACGATCAAATATCATGTGGCAGCAATGAAAATGTCGTCCAACAACAATGAGGCTGTCTTAGGATCTCCAGCTTAATCAGACTTCCCGTGCAACAAGGTTCTTAAGCTAACTCCCTAGTATGAAGTGTGCAATATATCTATCTAAAGATAGCCAATAAATTTACAATTTCTCTATAGTTGAAAACTTACCTTATGCTAGAATGATCAGAAACTCTTCGACTATCCAACGGAGGTCTGATCCAACTGACCGCTGTCCCAGATGACATCGAACAACTAAATCCTTCTGTATGGCAATATTGACAGAGAGAACGGGCTGCAGATTGCGCTTATAGTAAGAAATCTCACATATATTAATATATTGATAATGTTAAAAATAAAAACTCTCACTTATGTAAGCCATAAGATCTACCCAAAAACCATTGAAAAAAAAATCAAATCTTTCATAGATGGATTTGGAAATTTGGTAGAATATGAAATGGGGTCAATATGTCAAATGGGGTTTCTTGTTTTTTTGTATGTATAAACAGAAATGGGATTTCTCTAGAAATGTAATTGAATATTTATTACACAAAAGTGGTTGAGAAAAAAAAATCAAATCGTCCACAGATGGCTTTGGATTGGTAGAATATGAAATGGGGTCAACAGCTCAAATGGGGTTTCTTTGTTATATATATAATAAAACATAAATGCGCTTTCTCTAGAAAAGAAATTGGATATATATTTCACAAAATTGGTTGAGAGAAAGAAAAAAAATCAAATCTTTCATAGATGCCTGTGGATTTTGGTAGAACATGAAAACGGATCAACAGGTGAAATATGGGATTTCCTATTTTAATATAAATAAATAAACATAAATGGGCTTTCTCCAGCAATGAAAATTGGATATATCTAACAAAATTGGTTGAGAAAAAAAAATTAAATCTTTCATAGATGGATTTGGAATTTTGGTAGAATATCAAAGGGGGTCAAATGGGGTTTCCTTCTTTTTTCACAAATTATAAGTGGGTTTTCTCTAGAAATGAGATTGGACGCATCTCACATATTGGATTTTTTTTTTAAATGGAAAAAAAAATTGATCTTTCTTTCAAATAAAAAAAATTTGATCTTTCCTTTCAATTAAAAAATTTGGCTTTCTCAAAGAAGATAGATTTAGTTTTATTCATAAACATTGAAAATGGTTTCTTAATTCACTCTGATCTCTTCTTTGTGGGTAAGTAAGATTTAGTTTTACATGGAGAAGATGAAATTGGATGATCTGAAAATTAAAAAAAGGAGATGGGTTTTGGAAGTAGTTACCTATGTAGGTTGAAGAAGGAGAAGTTAGAGTGGATCCAAGGCCGATCGCCATGATAGATGACAGAAAGATCTGCTGTTGTTGTATTGTGTAACTCTTACGTTGTATCTATCTGTGTCAGAGAGAGAGAGAGCGAAGAGAGAGAGAGAGAGAGAGAGAGAGAGAGAGAGAATTTTGGACTTTTCCCAGTGTTTAAGGTTAAGAACTAGCAGATCTTTTCGTCGTCATCCTCCAGGTTGAGCAGTAATAGTAAGCACGTGGTTATCACGTGTTTTTCACGTGATTAGCACGTGTTCAATACCAAACGTGGAATCAACGGGCCGGTTCTTGGATTGTGTAACTCTTATGTTGTATCTATCTGCGTCAGAGAGAGAGAGAGAGAGAGAGAGTGAGAGTGAGACTTTTGGACTTTTCCAAGTGTTTAAGGTTAAGAACTAGCAGATCTTTTCGTCGTTATTCTCCAGGTTGAGCAGAAATAGTAAGCACGTGAAAGTTTTGCACGTGTTTTTCAAGTGATTGGCACGTGTTCAGTACCAAACCTGGAATTACGGGCCGGGCTGGGCCGGTTCAGGCCGGGCTTTTGATAATATGATTACTATTGACTTTGAAAATAAGACCCGAATCTGGCCCAGAAAAAAATTGGGCTGGCTCGACCCAAGTATTTTCAGGTTCAAGTGTTGTTTTAAGCCCAATCCTGACCTGGCGCGGTTTCGGGTTGGGCCAGTTTCGGGCTAGTTTGACCTTTCTCTTGAAATAATCAAGCTTGGTCGGGCCGAGCCCGAATTCAATCTGGGCTTTGAGCAGCCGAATTGTTTGTTATCCTAAAAATGAGGCCCACCTGGTCCGAATTCAAAATCGAGGCAGGATCGGCTTGGGTGCATTCATTCTCAGTCTTCTAATTTAAGCTCAATTCTGACCCGATCCGCTGGGACGGGTTTGGGCTGAGCTCGGCCCGTTGACTCTGGATCGTTGAATTGATAGTGTCCCTATCGAATAAACCAACACGAGCACACCATTCCAAATGGTATTCGGGTGAGATGTGCTTCTGTATTGAGCATGAAGTCTGGAAATTGGTGCTCAGGTTGATGGTTGTGCACCACTTGGAGCATATATCTTCACCAATCTGAGATGTAAAAGTGGCAGATCATTATATGGAGGACTCAGTCAAGCACCATACTCATTGGAGGATTCGAACCATGTGATCTGGGAACTTTTTTTCGTTGAATCTGAGTCGTTGGTTGTGGACGCTTTAATAGTCCATTTGTTGGTTATTGTAGGATATTAATCCAATGACAAAGATCATGCAATAATGTGGGTTTGGGTGTTTGGCAACGCTGGCTTGGCTACCTCTTCTCGCTTTGAAAACTTGAAACAATGAAAAACTGACCCGAGAGCCATTTTTGGGTTGATATATGTTCCAATAATAGATTGCCACTTGGATAATTTAGATGGATCACAAATATGTGCATGTGGCAAGTGATAAATCATACTTTGATTATGTGAGATCAAAAGTATAATTTTAACGGTTTAAGATCATTTAAATATCATTTTGGTGTTTAAATGTCAGCCAAGAGCTATTATCCCTTAGTAGGACCTAACTCTCCTGATCGTCATTTAAACACCAAAATAGTGTTTTAAGTGATTTTACACGGTTGCACCATTAATGGTTTAAGATGTACCCACAAAATGATGGATCATAGATTTTAACTGCAATAAGCCCATAAATGGTGTTTTAGAGAGATTTAAGCTATGAAATTGTGTTTTCCATAGATTTAAATTTTAAACCCTTCAATCTATTGATTTTTGGGTTGAGATATGTTTCAATAATGGATTGCTATTAGACAATTGAGATTGATTATAAATGTGCGGTGCATGAATAATGTGAGATAAAAAGTAGAATTTTAATAGTGTAATATCATTTAGAGCATCTCTAATGGGAAGTAGTAACAAATAGTTGTTGGAGGATGACATGATAAATTTGACTCCTTGATTTCAGGCTTCAAATCTTGAGAGCTCCAACAAAGAACGCTAAAAATAGTCAATATTATTGCTTAAAATAGTTAGAGTCAGTGAGCAGCCGAAGAGCAATTTTATTGCTTAAAATAGTTCCCCGCCTAAGCAGATGGGACAGCAAGGATCAAAATTTCGGCCGAAATTACCGAAATTTCGGTCCAAATTATTGGTTTCGGTCTCCACTGATATGAAATTTTGGACCAAAGTTTCGATCACTTTGGTATGAGGATCAAAATTCGGATTTCAGCCAAATTATTGGATTTCGGTTGCGGCTATGCCCGAAACCAAAATTTTGGCCGAAATTTTGATCCTTGGGATGAGGAGCAAAGTTGTCTAACTTTAAAACAGTTTCCGACCATAACCAAGGAGTGAAAGAGCCGCTCTTTAACCCCAAAAGAGCAAGCCCAAATGCACATGATGCAAGGCACATCTAGTCTTTCCGGCACACCAGTGGTGCATGACCTCATCCACCTTACCATAGTTTGTAAGAAGATTTATGTTTCAATAATAAAGGGTATGGCTAGTCTCACCCGTTTAATAATGAGTACCACACAATTTTTTTTATGGGCGAAAATCATTGACTGATTTGAATCAGACGATGGAGTTTGTCTTTTATTCCAATCTTTCTCACGATATATCTTAAGATCATGACGCGCCTATCAAACGATCAGATATTAATTCCAAATAGAACACATCCCCAAAAGTGACCTAGATCATGAGCAAAACAGTTGATCTTAACTTTTAGGGATGTGTGTCATGTGGAATCAACGTTGACGCTTGATAGGCGCACCATGATCTTAAGATCTTTTATGAGGAAGATTAGAACAAAAAACAATCTCCATTGTTTGATTCAAATCAGTCAATGATTTTCATCCATGCAAAAATTGTGTGGAGTACTCATTATTAAACAGATGAGAATAGTTGTACCCTAAATTAATAATTAAGACCTTTGGATGTTCTCAATGCATGTGTTTGCGAGGGTTGTAGATAAGGTTGTCAAAAGTTGACTCAACCTGATGCTCAATCCGCTTGACTAGAGTTTTTACAGGGTCGGGCACATAAATTAACCCATTGCGGCAAATTGGGCATGAGACATCCAACCTGACCTACAATCAATTATTTTTCATACTCCAATATAAAATGTTGTTGCCAAGGTACACATGCATGTAGTTCACCTTTATGCAATGAGGCATCCATCGCACAATGAGGGCATCCAACCAATCTACATTTCAAAAGGCCCATAAATCAAAAGAGCTTTGTGCTAAGATCTGAATGTCAGGAAATTTAAGACATTGAAGTCTCTATTGCGATGAATATGATAAAGGCAGAAGATGTAAAAAGCAATCATACACAACACAAAGAAATTTATGTGGTTCACCTAATCTAGGGCTACGTCCACGAAATATATGCACTATATTTATAAACGTTTACAATACACATACTCTCTTATCTCTAGTGTACTCTCAATTAAGATCTGACATGATCTTCAATAGCTAACATATTAAACCAAGGACGTAGTCCTTAAAAGAACAAAGACGAGGTCTGTTAGAATATAATAACGATTCCAGCACAAGAACAACTTCAATCCCCAAGCTTTTCTTCAATACCTTGTCTCTCAAAGTATTCATCAGTTTTCACTCTTTAGAAAACTCTCAACTTGGAACCCTACAAAAACCTTATGCTAATAGGTTCCAACTCTTTTTAGGAAACTTTAACCAAAATCTTCTAAAATAACCAAACAATCCAAATCCACGGAACTAATCCGCCCAAAATCAATCGATCGATTTCACAGCTCGATCAATTGATTTCAACTCGAGAGTTATCCAACAATTATGCTCAGACTCGATCGATCGATTTCAACCCGAGAGCATACAATTAATTTTGTCCATAATTGATCGATCGCTCCCAACATCGATTGATTAAGCCTAGAGACCATTCTTCAAAGTGTCTCAATTTTACGCGTTGGGATTAAACCTAACCAACAATCTTCACCTAAGTTTCATCCTCAACCACATCACCGCCCCAACGGACATTAACATTTGTGACAAGTGTTGATCAAGTTTAGGCAATGCTTAAACTTATTTTGTGTAATTGGCTTGCTCAACATATCCACTACATTTTCTTTCGGATCAATCTTCTCAATCGATACTTCTCTATTTTATATAATATTTATGATAAAAATGATATCGGACATCTATATGCTTTGTTCTAGCATAAAAATTTTAGTTCTTTACTAGGTGAATGACACTCTGACTGCCGCAGAAGATATTGGTGCTCTCATCAACCTTTTCAAATTCACTGACTAAACCTTTAAGCCATGAAACTTTCTTAGCAGCCTCTGTAGCCGCTATATACTCGACCTCTGTAGTTGACAACGCAACTATCCCTTGAAGCATAGACTTCCAACTGATCGCTCCATTTTTCAATACGAACACGTACCCCATGGTAGACCTTCTTCTATCAAGATCACCAGTATAATCAGAATTAACGTAACCGTAGAGATCCAACTCGCATGTATCTCCACCTTCAAACATCAATCGACTTTTAGCAGTACCTCTTAGATATATCAATATTCATTTAACTGCAAGCCAATGCTCTCTTCTCGGATTAGACATATAGTTGCAAACCACACTCAAGGCTTGTGCTAAATCTGGTCGTGTACTCACCATGACATACATCAAACTCCCAACAACATTTGCATATAAAATATTCTTCATGTATTCCATTTTTGTATGTGTGGATGGACTCATCTTCTTTGTGAGTTTGAAATGTTATGCTAGTGGAGTTGATATCGGCTTAACATTACTCATATTATACTTCTCAAGGAGCTTTTAGATAAAAGCCCTTTGAGTTAGTCAGAGCCTCTTATTCTTACGATATCTCGTGATTTTCATACCTAGGATCTTATTTGCAGAACCAAGATCTTTTTTCTCAAATTTCTGGCTCAATGATCACTTCAGCTTGTTGATTTCAACTTTGCTTTCTACTGCTATTAGCATATCATCTATATAGAGAATTAGGAAGATTTTCTCCACTTCACAATACTCTTTTCAGTAGATACAACAATCATATTGCCTCCTGTGATACCTTATACTCAATATATATGAATCAAACTTCTTGTGTCACTGCCTAAGTGCCTGTTTGAGACCGTATAAGAATTTCTTCAATTTGCAAATGAGCGATTCTAACCCTTCTGCTTTAAATCTTTTTAGTTGTCTCATATAAATCTCTTCATGAAGATCTCCATGGAGGAAAGCTATTTTCACATCCATCTGTTCTCGTTCCAGATCTTTCTGAGCAACGGCGACCAATAATGTGTGAATCGATGTGTGATTTACAATCGGAGAGAATATCTCATTATAATCGATACCCTCTTTCTGAGAGAATCCCTTAACAACTAGCCTTATTTTGAACTTCGAAGTTTGTCTCTTATCACATTCTTTCTTTCAAAAAACTCATTTACATCCGATAGCCCTCTTCCCTTTAGGAAGTTTCATGAGATCTCAAGTCTCATTTTTCAAAATTGACTGTTATTTTTCTTCCATAGCTAACTGCCACTTTACTGCATTTGTATCAACCGAGCTTCTGAAACTGTGTTTGGTTCCCTATTCTCGGTGATAATGAAGGTGTTAAAGAAATTGTATCTTTAAACTTTTCAGGTCGCTTCTTTGTCCTTTATGACATTCTCAAGGTAGCTTGAATCGGAATTGGTACCTAGGACTGCAAGTCTTGAGAAACTGTGCTATCATGCTCAATCTCAGAGTCTTCATTATTTTTCTCAACCTGCTCATGCCTTTTAACATCAACTTGTACATGTGATTCACTAGATAACTTAAGTTTATCTTCTGCTTTTTTTTATCAGAAACTCATCTTCATTGAAAGTAACATTTCTTTTAACTATCACTTTGTGAGATTGTGTATCTCACAAGCGATAACTTTTAATTTCGTTGTCATAACCAATCAAAACACTTTTTTGGATTTTAGATCCAACTTGGATCGTTTACTTCCCTGAAGTAATACATACGTGACACATCCAAGCACCCTCAAGTGAGAGTAACTTTCGTATTTTTCATACCAAACCTCATCTGCAGTTTTTGAGTTCAATGCCACTGATGGTGACCTATTAACCAAGTAACATGATGTACTCACTGCCTCTACTTAGAACCTATGACTCAAGCCGAAATGATTCAACATACACCGCACTTTTTTCAATAGTGTTCTATTCATCCTCTCGACTACGTCATTTTGTTGAAGATTTTCAAGAATTGTTAAGTGTCTAACAATCTATTGATTTTCACAGTAAGCCTTGAAATCTGATCACAAGTATTCCCTATCATTATCTGATATGAGAATCTTTACCTTTCTATCTGTTTGGTTTTCAACTATACTCTGTCACTACTTGAATTTTTGAAATACATCCGACTTATTCTTGATCGAATACACCCAAACTTTTCTAGAATAGTCATCTATGAATGACACAAAGTAGTTAGCTCCACCTACTAAAGTGACTTTAGCTGGTCCCTATACATTCGACTTATTTTGTGAAGATGTAATCTTCACAAAATTTCAGTTTACAAGTTTGAATATCATAAATCGTCTTATTTTTTATGAGCTCTGCTAGCTCATGTTCACTCATGTGACTAAGACTCTTGTGCCATAAATTTGAGAGATCCTTGAATTCTTTCGTAGTCACATACTACTATTGTTGATTGTGTTGCCTACTACAATATAAAGATTCTCTATCTTCTCACCTTTCATCAAGGTTATAGAACCACGTGCAACTGTCAGTTTTTTGGATTCTAGGATGACTCGACATCCTATCTCATCCAATGCCCTAAACGAGATCTGATTTTCCTTCAAATCAGACACATGCCTAATCTCAATAAGAGTGTGAACACAACCATCAAACATCTTTATTCTGATATAACCGATACCCTCTGCTTCACATACACTGTCATTTTTCGTCAAAATCATCCCACCATTGGCTACCTTATACTATTCAAACTAATCCCTGTATGAACACATGTGATACGATGCTCCTGAATTTAAGATCTATCTACCATCAACCTGATTGGAGCCTAATAGTACACATAATAGATCTTCACCGAAATTTGACTTAGCAACACTAGCCTGTTGCGAAGTTAATCTCTACTTGTAATATTTGCGAGTATGTCCAAATTGTTTTTAAAAGTAATAAATAATATCCTTTCTGTCACCCATAGATTTGAACATGTTGTTTCCTCTTATTAATTTATTATCCCCTCTGGACTTATTTATTTTGCAATCATGACTTTAACTCCTTTTGCTAAAGAGATTAGTCTATTCGGAGTTAGATTCAAACTGTTTTCTCAATTCGTCTGAAAGAAGTGCGGTAGTCACTTCTTCGACGACTATAGTATCCTTCCCATAAATTAATGTGGTAACAAAGCGCTCATAAGATGCATGTAATGAGGTGAGTAGGAAAAGTTCAAGATCTTCTTCTTTAAATTTCACCTCAATGCTCGATAGTTCACTAACTATTTTATTAAACGAATTCAAATGATCATGAATACACATACCAGCCTTCATTCGAAGTGTGTAGAGTTATTTCTTCATGAAGAGCCTGTTTGACAACGACTTTATCATGTAGAAAGATTTCATCTTCTTCCACATATCCACGATCGTCTTTTCGTGAAGAACGTTGTATATCAGACAAGTACAATTGGATAGTGCTTATAGCTCTCTTATAAAGAGAGATCCACTCTTTATCGGACGTTTCTGCCTTCTTCTCTATCTCCTTCCCAAGTAGAGCATCATTAATGCCTTGTTGGATAAGGAGATCTGTAATCTTGACTGGCCATAAAGTGAAGTTATTCTTTCTCAAAAATTTCTTCACCTCGAATCGTGCATTCGAGACCTTCATCGCCATTATAGCATAAACCTCGCTCTGATACCACTTGTTAGGAAATTCAAAACACCAAACTCTCCATCACGATGAATATGGCAAAAGAAGAAGATACAAAAAGCAATCACATACAACACAGAAATTTAAGTAGTTCACCCAATCTAGGGCTACGCCCATGAAGTATATGCACTAAATTTATGAACGTTTATAACGCACACACTCTCTTCTCTTTAGTGCACTCTCAATCAAGATTTGACATGATCTTCAACAGTCAACACCCTGTTAAAGCAAGGACATAGTGTTGGATTTTGTGGTCAACACTTTAACCCATCTTTGAGTTTCCATTACAAATTGGGTTGGACCTTTGACCACATATATCTTGAGGCGATAGAAAACAAGTAGTTTGCTAATATAAGTGATATGTCTCCACTCTCTTTTCTTGATGGGTTAGAAAAGAGAGGTGGCTATATAAGGAGACCACCATCCCCTCTTCCTCTTTACCCTAGCACATTCCCATCTAGAGGCTAAAACTTAGAGAAGATGAGAGGTAATGTGGATTCGGATTCTCTGACGGAGATCACTGGCACGGCGACCCGAGAATAAATACAAGGTACATGTGCACTTGTAAAGATGTATATTTAATCGTGTGATTCGAGCCTAGATCCTAAAATTTCTAATAGTTGGTATCAAAGCATGAATAGTTTGATTGCTCGATCAAACATTAAGATGTATAATTTTTCTTCTTAATTTAGACTTGTGTACGTTTGATGTATTTAAAATTTTGTTTGGGTTTTTTAAGCTACCGATAATTAAGATTGTGTGACTGTAATGATTGCCAATCTCCTGGGGTGAATGAAATTGGTTGGATCACCCCAATATTATCAATGAAAATTTTGGTGTCGATCAATTTTTTTTACACCGATAATATATAAATACCCCGACGACCAATTGGTAACTAGAAGGCTACCGGCGTGACCAGTTGAGGGAGTGTCGTTCTCAGGTTAATGGGAGCTAGGGGTGGTGTGTGCCGCTTGATTACATCTTCTACTTGGGTAGAGATGTCAAGCTATGTAAATATGTTGTCCCTATTTGAAGAGTCCAATGGATGACCGTATTCTCGTAGGAGGTTGGTTTCCTTTGCTGTATAGTACTCCCTTGCTATAATAAAGCAATGATTAGGATTCTATTGATATAATAAAACAAAAGCACTCTTTCATTAATTTATATATGTGTAGTTGGAGCACCAAAGTTGGTGCTTCCCCAACTTTATATGATTTGACGGCTTGATCCGATTCGACCCAAACCGACCTGTCCACATACCCCAGACCCGACCTATGGACCCATATAAGCACATCACCCGGCCCGGTTTGTGATCCGACCCGATAGATAACCGGACTCGGGTCATGACCCAATCTAGCCCATGGTAATTCATTGGTTAATATTTTTGCTCTCGTCTTATTAGAATGATGAAAAATATCTTTTTATTCTAGTGCCTTAGACGGGTCATCTAAATCGGGCATGGACTGGTAGGTTCACGTCGAACCTGGCTAGGGTGATAATATCCTATTGTTTTCCTATGAGAAGAAAAACTTGTGTATGTCAAAATTTGACCTTGTGGACCTTGATATTTGTGAATATTAAATGTTATAATTTATCTTTTATTATTTTTATGACCTTGAAAATTTTGAAACTCAATGTTTGAGTGAATCCATTTGCACGATTTTTGGTAATCCAAGTTTAATTTTAAAAAGAAAAATAAACCTTATTTTAACTTGATTTGACCATGATTTTTTTTTGGTTATAACATGGTTGTTTTAAGTCAGATTTTGACTTATGAGTATGATCATTGGGACTGTTTAAAACTATTATAAAGTGTTTTGACTTCTTTTGATCATAACAGATTCATTTTAAGTTTGTTTTTGGGCCGTAAGATGTTTTGCACAACTTTACGGGCTCTCCATGATGAACTAGAAAAGTAAAATTTGAACAATGTTTATATGTTATTTTGATTCTTAGACTATCATATTTGATTCGAGGTTAATATCATGTGTGATTCCATGCTCTATTGTTGATATTGACTATATCTGTGGCGTGCAGGCCCATATATTAATAGTTTGATGATTTATAGATTAGTTGTTCACTGAATGCATATGTATCTCAGGACTGATTTTTTTATATTATTAATATGTTTATCAATTGCAATGTGTGGCATTGATTTATTAATCGGAAGTGGGTAGTTTGAATGAGATGCACATATTTAGAAATAAGTTTTTTGAAACCTTGAATCATACTTGATTAGGTTGTATGAAATTTAGGTCAACCTTAGGGATCAAGGTAGACCGGTAAAACGATCGTTCGAGGGTCCACAACTGAAATAGACTGAGGTCTGCCCAAAGGTGACCACCTATGTAGGTCGTGTAACTTTTGGATCTTGATACTTGTGTCTCATTAAGATTGGGTTGGCATATACTTCTATGAGGTTTCTAATTTCTGGACAAAACTAATTTAGGAATTTCATGCAAGTAGGGTGAATAGAATAACCAAAAGTGTTTAAGGGAGAGAAGGATAATCTTTCTAGCCAAAGTTGATGGAGAGTCTGGATCAACCATACAACACTAGTGATTAGGCTTATGCGTGTTTTTTCAAACACGATCTTAGGAAGCAAACTGCATGTTGAAGTTTCTCCCCAAATGTGATGCTGAGACGATGCGACCGGGTTGTCCCATAGAGTGAATGTTTATACATGGCTTACACTCATTAATTCGAATTTGACCCTAACTTCGAGTTAAGTCCTCGGAGGTTAGTTAGTGACATATGATCATAGTTCATGATGAATTTTTAGTGACATATGCTCATGCCGTAATTCTCAAGGACGATTCGTAACATATGATTATAGATTCATCAGATATATAATCATAACGTATTTCACAAATAATAGTCAATGATATATGGTCAAAATATTTGATAAATTGTAAAAGTATAGTGACATATTTTTTAGTGTTATTTAGTAGTATATGGTCACTGTTAGTACAATTATAATTGTGTCTATCGTTTTTGAATTTTTTAATAGTATTGAGTATCGAAAAGATTTCAACTTTTGAACTTAATGTGTGGCTAGTGGTTTATAATACGATAAATAAGAAAAGTTAAAGGATGACTATGATGATTCATGTATCGATAAGTGAGACATAAATTGAATAATTATAGATGTGATAAAAATATAACATTCAAGAACATATTTTGAGAATATTAATGTTTTTAATTTGGAGATAATTTTATAATTTACTTTATAATCTGTTTGCTTCCGTCGCTGTATTGATTTATTTGAAGTGAACAATACTAAAATAATATTTATAGCAACAAACATTGGAGTTGATATAGGTAAAAGTTAAAATACCAAAATTGAGAATTGAACCTTATTATTGTAATTAAATTTTCAGAGAAATTTAATAATTTTTAGTTGATATCAATTTTTATGGACATGATACGTTTAAAATTTATGGACAGTTAATGCGATTACGATTAAGCTATTCTTGTCGGAAACTTACTGATTTTAACGAATGGTTAAATCAGTGGGAGCTTGTAGTTGTTGACGGTTATTACGAGTCTTAGAATAGTGATATTCATATCGAATTAGTTTTGACTGTACAATTTTAATGGGAGTTGTCTCTTTGATATTGGTTAGTTTATTTTATTGTTGATGCATAAAATATTTTATTTTTGTACACGTGCTATTGAGAGTATATGTGATTATACTCTATCCATTCGCATGAGGATTTTATCACATGACAAAGTGGTAAGGTTGTACCTTGTTATGCCTAAATTTTGCTTGGGCTAGATGTGATTAGACACCACATCAATAAGTCTTCTTTCTGTTAGATTGGCAATGTGAGTCATGGGCAGGAAACCGGTAAGATATCAGAAAGACATACCCTGGGGTATGAAGTTGGACAAATATAGGTACGACATATGTGTGCATTGTAAGATATTACTAAGTAAAGACTTAAATTCATTAATGATGCTAGTTTTATGACCAAAGATTGCCTAGTGTTGATTCGTAAGATGAAATATTCTGTGCGTCATGATCCTTTACTGATATTGTTATTGAATTTGGGTGGTTGTTACGAAGCATCGAGGTAGTGGGGGTCAATAATTTTTCAACATATAAAATGAGTGGCCATCCGCTTTTCAAAGTTTGTCAACCTAGAGAGTCTTTTACAAAATTATGTTTAGATAAGTTAATGTGTAGACCAAGTGGGAGAATGTTGGATTTTGTAGTAAACACCTTAACCCATCTTTGGGTTTCCATTAAAATTTGGGTTGGACCTTTGACCACACGTATCTTGAGGCGATAGAAAGCAAGTAGTTTCCTAATATAAGTGATATGTCTCCACTTTCTTTCCTTGATGCGTTAAGAAAGAGAGGTGGCTATATAAGGAGGCCACCGTCCCCTCTTCCTCTTAACTCTAGCACATTCCCATCTAAAGGCTAAAACTTAGAGAAGATGAGAGGTAACGTGGACTTAGATTCTCTAGCGGAGATCATCGGTTTCATTATGGAGATCACTGGCACGACGACCCGAGAATAAATACAAGATACGCATGTTCTTGTAAAGATGTATATTTGATCGTGTGATTCGAGTATAGATCCTAAAATTTCTAACATGTAGTCCTTAAAAGAAAATAGAAGAGATCTGCTGGAATATAATAATGATTCCAGCACAAGAACAACTTCAATCGGTTGCTTCAATCCCTAAGCTTTTCTTCAATACCTTGTCTCTCAAAGTATTCACTAGTTTTTACTCTGTAGAAAACTCTTAACTTGAAACCCTAGAAAAACCTTGTGCTAGTAGGTTCCAACTCTTATTAGGAAACTTTGACCAAAATCTTTTAAAATAGCCAAACAATCCAAATCCACCGAACTAATCCGCCCAAAATCAGTCGATTGGTTTCACAATTCGATTAATCGATTTCAACCCGAGAGTTATCCAACAATTTATGCTCAGACTTAATCGATCGATTTCAACCCGAGAGCATACAATTAATTTTGTTCAGAATCGATCGAGCACTCCTAACATCGATCGATTGATTAAGCCCAAAGACCATTCTTCAAAGTGTCTCAATTTTACGCGTTGGGATTAAACCTAACATACACTGAATACTTAAAATAGTTTTACCACAAATATAACACAAGATGCTATAATGTCTCATTGTTGGAAATGTCATAAATTGAGAAAGAGTGATGGGATTGTTCTTTGGAGGGAAAGAGCAGCTCACTTAAAAGAGTAGGTTTAAATTGCTCTTTTAAAGAGACTCAATTCAACTCTTTCACTTTTCGAAAGAGCTAAAAGCACTTATAACCAAACACAATCTTATACTAAAGTGCTCCGTGTCAGAGCATAGAGTTGCTCTGTGCCTCCAATGAGCAATCCCGAACACATTCGGACCCTTGATTAGTGTTGTATTTAATTGAATATGATCTGACGTTATTAATATTGACAAAATCAGTTGACTATCTTAAGGTTTCTATGGGGTTTGGTCAGGTCCAACTAGATGGACTAAAAATGCTATTTACCATTTTTGAGGCCGTTGGATGCAAGGGAATCTTGACTTTTATCTTTATTGGTTTGCCCACACTAGTGGAACCTGTGCATCTGACGGTCTCAAAATTTGGTCCAACCACATTTAGAGTCCAACCAATTGAACCTAACCAAAGCTCGATTTCTATACAAACGTCTCCAAACATACAGATAAAAATGTCAAGATAAGGTAGCCTCTTACCAACTAACATGTAACTTATTTAGTCCTACATTAGTTTGCTATCACATGGCACCCAATGACATGATTGATTGACAAGTAACAGAGCGGCTTGATAATTATATTTGTGCAATTGACCTTGTTGACTACCCTATTTTATATCGCTTAATTTGACTATTTTTCATAATAATTATAATCAATGAGTCGCTTCTCTACATGGCACCACCTGATCATGTAATTGGGTGTCACACGATAACAAATTAACGTGAGACTAGGTAATGTGGGACCAGGTAAGTTACTTGGTCCTTGGTATCAGATTACTCTTATCCAAAATGTAAATAAACAATGTTCAACACATGAAAAAGTAAAACTTTCATAACAACATTGCAAAAGAGGCAATGCTCACAACTTGAAGGAAAATGCAATAATATGCAATAATATACTTAGCATAACCTCATTTGTTAATTTATTACAAGTCTCTCTCTATAGGATTTTCTTCGTAGTTTTCCCTTTCCCATATGCCATTGAGGATTACTCAAAGTTGTTTGTGGCCTTATAATATTTGTCCATTACAATATTTGTTTTATTGACTTGATGAGTTTGTGGCCTTGCCTTCAAAACTTTCACGAACCAGATCATCTTCCTCTCCAAATGAGATTCTTCTAGAATCAAATTTGTATGAAAGTATAAATGGTGACCCCTTTTTTTGCACACTTAACAACTTTAAAACATATATATTATAAAATCATATGATCAATGACTCATGAGAATGAGTTTCCTTTAATTGTTGTATTATTTACTATATAATTTCATTTGGCATTCTTAGATTATCGAGTCAAAAATGATGGGATTGTGTCTACAAAATCTGTTTAAGTGCTACATCATGTGACAGGTGATCACGACGTTGAGGGTCCACACGTCCCCATAAAGTTTTCCATCCACTTCAAAACATGGGGTCAAAGTTTTCCATCCAGTGCTTGAATCTGGTTCATTCAATTTTTTCAATTTTGATAAAAATTTAGATGACAAATAAATATCCTTATTATTATTTTTTTCAATTCATGAAACCTGATTGACCTTGAGAAAGTTGTCATGGCACTCGAGCCCTAAGATTGGTCCCTTGCCACTCAAATCTCGATCATAGTTACCAAAATTGGCATTTTATTGAAAAAAACTTGCTTAAGATGCATTTTTTTCATAAAACATCAAAAACACCTTTTAAATGATTTTCTTTTTTTAAAAAAACTTGTATTTTTGAAAAATACGTAACTTTTAAATGCGTTTTCTAGGAAAACTTCCTCATTTTTGTCAAACTAATATTTACTTTTATTTATTTATAATTTTTTATATTTTGAATATTTTCATCACTTTTTTTCCAAATGCATTGATTTTTTCCGAACTTTACCAATTTTTGGACATTTGTTTTAAGTTTTTTGTCTTGTGATTTTTTCCCGAATTCTGATTTGGTAACTATGATCTCGATGAGGGATATCGGCTGGGTCCCAAGCCGATATGTATCGGATACATATCGGCCAAACTAACTATATTAAAGTAACTTCTTTTTTATTTTTCAAAATTTAAATATATAAAAATAAAAATAAAAAATTCCCAAATGGCGTTTTTGGTATTACAACTGATTCATATCAGATGTGGGCTGATATGGATTGGATGTAGCCCGTTATGGACCCAATATGTGACCTTGTTGACCTGATTTTGCTCCCTTCACAAAAACAAGGGTTTATATTGTCGGATAGGGCATTAGGCATATTGCGATACATTATATTGACTGATAGGTATCAGATATGGCCGATATTTAAAACCATAATCCATGATTTATACTATATACAAATCTAATTTGATCGGACCGGGCCTTAAACTAACGGTAGAAAAATATAGCAAACGGTACTTTCCTCTTTTCAAAAATCAGTTAACTCCAAACGGTCGTCATTTCCCACTAACAATGCTTTTACTTTCTCCTTCTCTAACTCCCCCAACACATGACAAATCACATTCAACTCCCACCACATCCCTCAAATTCAAAAACCCAACACTCTCTTTACTAGAGATGTGCACTTCCATGAAAGAGCTCACCCAACTCCACGCCCAACTCATCATCTCTGGCATTGCCCACCACACCTTGCCCCTAAGCCGTCTCCTCGCTTTCTCTGCTTTCGCCCCTCGTGGCAACTTACACTACGCCCGCCTCCTCTTCGACTGCTCCGAAACCCAAAACATCTTCTTTTGGAGCACCATGATAAGAGCCTAGAGCAGTTCCCCTCAAATGGGCATTGAATTTTACAAGCTGATGTTAGACAGAGGCGTCGTCCCAGAGAATTTTACTGTCTCCTTTGTTTTGAATGCTTGTGCGGAGTTTGGTGCTGGTAAGGAAGGTAAAGTGGTTCATGGGCATATTTTGAAGCTAGGGATTGACTCTAATGTGTTTGTTCAAAATGGGCTTGTGAGTTTGTACTTGAGTGTCGGGGATTTTGGGGGTGCACACCATGTGTTCGATGAAATTGTTGAACCGCGTGAAGTCACTTGGAATATGATGATTGATGGGTATGGGAAGGCCGGTGAGGTTGAGTTTGCTCATCAGCTGTTTGTTAAGATGCTGCGACGAGGGTTGATTGCATGGAATTCTATTGTTGGGGCTTATGCTCGTTGTGGTTTCTTAGATGTTGCATGGAAACTGTTTGGTGAAATTCTGAAGAGAAATATTATATCTTGGAATACCTTGATTGGTGGATATGTCACATGGGGAGAGTATAAGAAGGGATTAGAGGTTTTCCAAGAGATGCAAAGAGTGAATCTTAATCCTGATAAGGTCACCCTGGCATTCATTCTTTCTGCTTGCGGAGAGCTGGGAGCCATAGAACAGGGACGATGGATACATAATCATATATATGAAAGAAAAATCGAGATTAATGTTTACATTGGGACATCACTCATAAATATGTATGCAAAAGCTGGCTTCATAGG
The DNA here is from genome assembly GCA_021018995.1 of Chloranthus sessilifolius. Classification (NCBI taxonomy): domain Eukaryota; kingdom Viridiplantae; phylum Streptophyta; class Magnoliopsida; order Chloranthales; family Chloranthaceae; genus Chloranthus; species Chloranthus sessilifolius. The sequence continues at coordinate 106,353,415 of CM037592.1, forward strand.
TTGTGCTTGTAAGGTTTTTGCCAAAATGCCTACAAGAGATGTTTTGGCTTGGAATGTCATGATTGGATCTCTAGCGATGCATGGATGTGCTGAGGAGGCACTACGTTTATTTGATAAGATGGAAATGGCAGAAGTGGTGCCAAATGAGATTACTTTTCTAGGTGTTTTGAGTGCTTGTGGGGCGGCTTGGTATCTGAGGGTCGTCGGCATTTCAACTCCATGGCTAAGAACTATAATATTGAGGCTACAAACAAGCACTATGCATGCATGGTGGACCTCTTTGGTAGGGAGGGGATGTTAAAGGAAGCAGTAGAGCTAATACAAAGTATGTTAGAGAAGCCTGGTGCAAGTGTGTGGGGTGCTTTACTAGGCGCATGCAAGATTCATGGAAAGGTAGACTTGGGAGAACAAGCAGGGAGGCACCTTATTGAGTTGGAGCCACATAGTGATAGGAGATATGTAGTGTTATCAAATGTGTACGCGGCATCTGGGGATTGGACAAAGGCATCTGGGGTGAGGAGATTGATGAAGGAGAAGGGAGTCAGCAAGACTCCTAGGTGTAGTTTGATTGAGGTGGGTGGTATCGTTCATGAATTTCTTCTTGGGGATAGAGATCATCCTCAGAGCAAGGTAATTTATTCGATGATGGAAATGTTGATTATAGGAATGAGATCATTAGGTTGTAGTATAGGGGGAAGAGTGGTGAATTCATAATGCAAAGAAATGGAAAGAACTAACTTGCTCATATATATATATATATAAATGGCATTGGGTTCAAATCCGCATTGGGTTCAAATTTAAGGACCACGTTGATATGGAATAGAGTAAAGATCATATAATTACATAATATGGAAGAAAGGCATGGAGCTGAATCAAGATCTTCTAAGCAGCAGGCAACAATAGCTCTAACCAGTTGAATGATCTTGATTATCGGATCAAGAGCTTATACATGGATAGTCATATGGGCATAGGTCCACACTGTCGCACCGTGATAGTTGAAATGCACGTTGGTACATGGATAGGTGCTAGCAAGAGGGCACGAGACTCCGTTTCTAGGTCGCAGCACACAGAGCTGTGAGGCCAGATATTCGGTGTGGTCATGCTAGTTGAATGCTGGAGTATGCATGTCACATAGCACGCGAAGACTCAGAGATTTGTACATAGTTTGATCCAATTAGTTTAGTGGTGTGGGCACACGAGTCTCACAAGGACTCTATGGTGGGCACACATAGGTGTCCAGTGGCGGAACCACATACACTCAAAATCGAAAAAAACTTTTATTTTATTAGAAAACCTAACTCTCAAAAACCCACGCCCTCTCTCCTTGTTTTCTCTCTGTAAACCCCTCCCACTCCCTCCCTCTTTTGTCTCTCTAAAACCCTACACCAGCGTCCTCCGTCCCTCCCTCTGTTCTCTCTGGCTCCTCCTGCCGGCTGCCACCCTCCGTCTCCTCTCTTCATCCCTTCTTATTATTACAACCATGTTTCAGAGCAGCTGCTAGGCTTCTGCGTCTCCAGAAAAATATATCTTAGCTTAGTTTCAAGGACCCCAAAACCATTAGTTCTGAGAAAAACCCATCTCAACTATTTGGTTTCTCTTGTGTTTTTTGCTGGTGGAATTTGTTGGGTGTTGTTGGGTTGGGTTTATTTGTTCATGGATAGGGCTTTGTTTGGTTGTGAGATCTAGATTTTAAGTTTCAGAGATATGGGGTTTGGAGATTTTTCTCTTCTTATACCCAGATATGAGAAAGAAGAATTTAAAAATGCAACCTTTCTGGAGTTTTCTTCCTATTTTTTTTTGTTTTCGTGTTGCTTATGAGTTAGGAATTGAAGCAATAATGTAATGTTATTTTTTTGTTTATATTATGTTGAGAAATGAGAAAGAAACTGGAAAATGGAGCATGCAAGTTATTTTATTTTAAATTTCTGTTTTCCTATAGATTTTAGCTTTTTTAATTCTTTCTATGGTTGTTTATTCATGAAATTGGAAATGGGTTTTGTTGGTTATGTTGGTTATGAGATTGAAATCGAAAGAAGTTACATTTATCTTTGTTTTGACCTTGTTTATTCCATTTTTTGTTTCTTTTTGTGAGATTAGACATGGGTCTTTGATTACAGTGCCACAAGTAGTTAGAAAAAAATTGAGAAATAAAACTAGTTACATGATATTATAAATGGGTCTTGTTGATTATGAGATTGAAATTGACAAAAATGTAAATTAAATTTTTTTTTTTTTTTAATATTGTGTAATGTAAGATTGAAAATGGGCGTGTAGGTTTATGTTGGCATGAGAAATAAATTTAAAAATGCCATTTTTATTGTTTGTAATCTTCTATTTCACTCACACTTTTTACCAATAAAAAAATGAAAAAAAAAGAGAGCATGTGTTTTGATTTCATGCTTTCGTTCTTCAAGAGAACGGAAATGTGTCCATTTATTGATATTTCAATTTTCCATAAAGTTTCTTAGATAATTCTTTTTCTTATGATAGTTATGTGTTTTTGTTTTGTCGATTTTTTTACATAGTTCTCTGTAACTCATCACAGCATGTGAACTGATATATCAAATTAACTAGTCAGTTTAGGATATTTTGATTTGGGTAAATTACTTGGAACATGCAGTTAAAATTTCTGAGCAGGTAATTATCATTTTTATGTAGATTTGTTCTTGTGCTAGGTTCTAGTTCATGATTTCTTCGTAATTTCTGTTTACTAATATATTTTTTTAATTATTATTTTTTGGTTGCTTCCTTTTATTGCTTGTCACAAGGTTTGAATGAGAATGCTTGCTTATGTTTCCGAGTGAAGGAATTATCTGCTTCTATTATTATTACAAAATTTATCTCTAATTCATCTTACGCCCCGCCTAGATGAGAATCCTGGTTCTGCCATTGTAGGTGTCACATGATCACCCGGGCCTTCTCTGGTGGGCACGCATGGGTGTCACAAGACCCCCTTGTACTTCAATCAACTGGTGGTTCTTTTGTGCAATCTATGAAATTGATCTGATTGAAGTTCTCCCACTACTTTCCAAACAAAGGGTCTATATATTCGTAAGTTATGGGACAATTGCGTGTCCCATTGTCCTTGGCGTGCTAAAGGACACATTAGCCCAAAGATGTTTGAAGGGCACTATCTCATCCCACACAGGAGGAGGTTCTCATGTTGCAAAGTTTTGCATTTTAATATATATTTTTATAAGCAAGCAGGGATTGAACTTGCCACCTCAGTGTTAAGCCCAAAGATGTTTTGCATAGTAATATACATGTTGGTACATGGGTCAGGAGTAATACCTAAGATTGGATTGACTTACGAGTGGGGGTCGGTGTTCAATGCAACTAAGAAAAGAGAAAATTAAAAGATTAAAGTCCATGTGGTTTATGGAACAATTGTGTGTTTTTTATAGCCAACATGCATTGGGTTTAGAATGTCATGATTTATGAGGCTGCGTGTGGTTCAAGTAGTGTGAGGCTTGTCTTGTGATAGATGATATTAGAGTTAGGCCGGCATCGACATGCCACATAGGGTGAGCAGTTGGAAAATATGTAGCCCATGATATTGCACACTTGTTGCAACTTGTGATGGTTTCTGCTTTTAGTTTACGAGTGTAGTTTAGACATGATACTGTGGGATGCACGGGAGAGTGTTATGCGATGAAAGATTATGTGGCTCGATTCGCCTCAGCCAAAAGGTTGAAGACGATGGATCAAACATGGGGTGTAAGGTGGATCGTGCAGAGCCCTAGTAAACCAGCCCCTAGGTGCTTCTTTAGTCCATTATTTCGCGTAGATCTCCTTCTTCAACAACCCTCTTTTTCATGATCTTCTGTCCATCTATAAATAGAGCCTCTGCGTGTTGATCATACTCCACTTGAAGATGGCGAAGATCTCTGCTCCTAAGCTCCCAAAAACTTCATCAGTGAGCCACTCCAGACAGAACTCAGACTTAATTTGACTTAATTTGTTTGTTTATTAGATGCCACCGAACCTTGAACCCTTCACATCTTAAATATAAACTTTATTTGTTAACAGTATATGTTCTTATCATTTCACTTCACTTGCTGTCAGGTTGCTTATTATAGAACTTTAAACCTCTTTCTTCGCCTTTTCCTTCTCTTTGGTGTAGCAACCGACCCTGACCTCAAAATTCACTGGAGCAGGTCATAGAACTAGCAACATGTATGACAATTCTTTTGTAGTTGCTTGTTTCTTCTTGCAAAGTTTCAGGGGATATAAATGAGTTTTTATGGGTTTCCAATGAGATGGGGTGCAATGGTTGAGGGGATTCTTGTAAGCATGGTTGATGTATCCAAGTTCAATGAATTACATCAACTATGGATGCAGACATGGTGATTTTTAAAAGAGAGTTGATTATACATTATTTTTTACTTCTTTTCTTGTATCTATAAGTGGGATTGAATGTGTTGTGTACATTTTTTTTTCAAGGGTACCTTTATTTCCAACCCAAGTTTCTTTCTTCTCAACTTGGGCTTCCCGTGCTTAAGTAGTTGATTGCTTTGAATCAGACGATGGAAAAATTTTCACCCCAATCTTCCACACAGTGGACCTTGAGATCATGGGCCTACCATCGGACGATCAAATTTTTATTTCACATGGCACAAATATCAAAAAGTGATCTAAGAACCAAGTTTGATGTACATTATGTTCATTTTTGGGATGCGTGCCATGAGGAAGCAAAATCTGACCGTTCTGATGGTAGGCCCACAATCTCAAGATCCCTTGTGTGGAAGATTGCAGTGAAGAACGATCTTCTTCATCTGATTCAAAACAGTCATCGATTTAAGCATGTGAAACTAGGATTGAGAAGGAAGAATCCTGGATTGATAAATTAAGTTACCCTATCTTTAAAGAGGGATTTCAACAAGATTTTTATTGGAAGGTTGATTTAAAAGGGAGGCATCTCAACCATGTATCTATTCTCGACTGTCGAGAGTGATTTGTTCAAGAATCGTACCTATGGTTGATGTAATTCTGGCATGCAGCAAATAGTTTTTTGTTTTCAATAACAAATAGGGTTTTAGACGTGAGGAATGTGATTTATTTGTATGGGTAAAAACTTGTGAAGGTTATGAAGTACGACCTCTTTGCTACTGGATCACAGGCTTGTGGGTACCTAAAATACGTTGAAGTCAACCTTTTGATTGCTTTATGATCATTTTATGTGAGAATTTTTCATTTTATTATTATTATTTTTTCTTTTGTCCAAGTCGAGGTATCAAACATAGGCTGATACTGATAACGTATAAGTTTTTCGGCCAAACGGATACGTATCGGCCCTGATATGTATCGCAGATTTAGTATATTTGGCAAATCAAATCAGATTTAGCATATTTGTATAATGACAAGGATAACAAGAGCTAATCAAATCAAACTATAAATAGAAAAGTCCCTATTAATAAATATGGCAATGAGCAGTGCTCAATTGGATGAAGACAAAGATGGCAAGAGCTAGCTAAATCAAGGTGACGATTCTCAACGTGATGAAGTGAAGGATCGCAAGAGGCAGTAGCAAGCAACAAGTGGAAACTTCTAAGATGACACATATGGCAAGAGCCAATCAAAATCGGATAAAGATGATAACAGTGCCACGCCAACCAAATTTGGTAGTCAATCTAAAATTGTTTGCGCTGTGACTGTGACTGTGACTTTATTTGCTCTCTATACTTCTATCTTATTATTGTTTATTTATTATAATTTTTTCAGATACCTCTTTGATTTATTTTAATCTTTTTTTTTAAAATACCGTTCCGTATCAGTATCTGCCGATATGTATTGGTCCTTCATGAACCGATATCCGATTTGACACTTTGTCTCAGAGCACTCAACTAATCCAGTGGTACCTTCACACCTCAAGTTAGCATGTGTTAGGTCCTCAGGCAAGTACCTGGCCACCAACTTTATATAGTTAGCATGTGTTAGGTCCTTAGGCAAGTACCTGGCCACCACTTTATATGGGAACTCTTCTCACCACTTTACATAGGATAATACCACGAGAAGCATCATTTAAGGCAAGTGGCATGCATCTTTGAGCATGGAAAGTGCTTCATGTCGGTAGCAATGACTTGTAGCACTCGACCTAAAAGTCACCAATTTTAGAGCATTGGAACCATCTGATCAGCGTGCTTTAATATCAACGGCTAAGTTAATATGAGAAATAGTCTATATTAAACACTTGCGAAGAAAACACCAAGTGTTGAGGTCGATCCCTTGGCTGTGCTTGGGCACTTAAAAGATAGGGACGGACTCTCCTGACTATCATTTAAGTACCAAATGCTGTTTAAACGATCTTACACCATTTATTAACTTATGATGTTGGAAATCCATGCTATCAAAGTGATATATAGTTAATTGAGAGGCTATGGGTCTAAAAATACACTTTTGGGGAGATTCCAACCATCTGATTTATGCACTTTAACATCAATGGTTGTTCTTAATTTTGATGGCTAATATAAAGTTCATCGATCAAATGGTTACATTCACTTATAAGCATGATCCTTTGGGTGGCACATATTTCAATGATGGACTGCTACTTGGACAATTTAGATTGATCATAGATGTATGCCACATGGCACAATAATGATCACACTTCGATAGTGTGAGATAAAAAGTGACATTGTAATGGTGGAAGATCATTTAAACATTACTTGGTATTTAAATATGGGTCATGAGCCATTAGATATGGGCACAATTCACCGGGCATGTGGTGCCTGGTTGTGTGCTATAATATCGACGGGTCATATAGTCGCAATGTTTTAAATGAAATTCGGTTATCAGCCAAATAAGATATAAGGCACTTTAGAAAACAATGCCTCAAAAACAAATTTTTTAGTAAAAAAGATTAGATTTCAAACATTTAGAAAAACAGTGTTTTTACGGATTTTGGAACTTCAGAAAATCGTAAAAGCACTGCTTTAGAGGCATGTTTCTCTAATAAGCCAGCTTTTGAAAGAATTTAATTGCCAAAAGGCATATCATGAATGATGATTCTCTTGTATATTTGAGCATTTTGAAAAAACATAAAGTGCATTTTTGAAAAAGAGAAATGGGAAAGTCCAATGCATTCGAATCTTAGATCAGGTGATTACAAATTATACCACCTCCTCTAAGCATTCACCAAATCTCAAAGGTTTAAAAGAAAAAGAAGGGTTTGTTTGCCTTTCATTTTAAGAGTCAAAGATATATCTTTTCACCCCAAAAATTTGGCCATTAAATTTTATTGCCTTTGCTTAAAAACAATGCGTTTGATTAGGTGGACATAATCTTCTTATTATTTTTATTGATTAGATGATAGACTTATGGCATGTGCACAAGCCATCCAATCCATGGGTTGGGTGCCAGGTGTGACCCAATTGGTTCAAATCCACAACATGTGCATGCATTCGAATACACACTCTAAGGCCTTGTTTGTTCAGGTATTTCATGAGTTTTCTCATGAATAAAAGCTCTGATTCCTGACTAACTCATATTTTGGCTTTTCTCAAACGTGTTCTTTTTGGCCTCAGAAATACTCTAATTCCTGACTTTTCCCAGAATCGAAGGATTTTATGTGTTCTTTTTAAGTTTTTTAGAAAAACACAAAATCGATTAAGTTTAGGGATATCGTATAATTGAAGGAATAATCGTAGTGTATCGGATATCGTGTCGTACATATTATAAGTTATTTTTTGGCTGATGTACGATCCATGAGAGATTGAACACATTTGTCGGTCCAATTGTTCAAAATTGATTCCTATAACTATACTACCTGGTCTCCTATCATAATAACACTATAAAGTAACTTCTACAAAGAAGGAAAATACATATTTCATTAGCCCACTACATTCAAATTGAAAAGCCAATTTACAAAAACAAAAACTAAAATAGAAGATAGTAAAAGCGAGATTAGATTATTGTCTGGCAACCAAGATATAAAAAATCGGTAGATACCGATACGTATCGATTTCTCGACAAACCAATATGTATCGGTATCTCAACTCGCTATCGGTATTGGTTTTGGCCGATACCTCTATTTATTTATTTATTTCTTAAAAATAAGATGCCGATATGTATCGGCCAAGTTGTATCGGTCCTCAAGGACTAATACCCGATTTGGTTACCTTAGTGGCAACTAACAATTTCACCATTTACACCGTCGACTGTTTGAATTAAGTGACAAATATTACTTTTAGTAACCGATAAAAAAATATTACTTTTAGTCCCAATCCTACACACATTAGACTATTTGATATATGAGTCATGATCTCAAGTTCTATTACATTAGACTATTTGAGATATGAGTCCCGATCTATTTTTGGAAGAGACTGGGATGAAAAACGACATCAACCATTTGATTCAAGGCAATCAGTGTATATTTATTTGCAACCAACAAATCATATTATTTAATACAACAATGTTGTATCAAGTTAATTGCAAATAACCAAAGAGGCATTAGCCCAGTTGATAACCTCCTTCCATTGTGAGGGAGGAGGTCGTGGGTTCAATACTCGTCCTCCACGCTATTTCCCACCCTTGTCTTTACAAGGTGTCGGTTGGGTTCTATTAGTTAACCCTTACCACTGTAGTTGGTGCTCCCTCACGCTGCTCCCCAACTGTCATATATGTACCTAGGTTCTCGAGGCTGTCTTGGCCTAAATGGGCATATCAAAAAAAAAAAAAAAAAGTTAACTGCAAACAAAATAGCCTTATAAGATATTTTGGGTTTTTTCTAGAAGCTTCTTTAACCATTTTAAGAATCGAATATGCAAGTCTTTCATCTTTTTCCATTAAAAAAGTCTCATCTCTCTCTCTCTCTCTCTCTCTCTCTCTCACATCTCCCCCTCCGACAACCCTCTTCACCATGAAGACTTGAAAGTGACGACACACCATTGATTTTGCTGAACCAAGCAAATAGAATCATTGGAAAATTGTGACTCAAGTAATCTGCAACTCTCTACTACTTGTTGATTCTTATCTTATTAATTTGATTTTTTTTTATTTGTTTAATGAAATTAGGGCTTTGTTTACTAAAAATGATACTTTTGTTTGTTTATGTAAATTAGAGCTTTAATTTGAGTATTTTGTTTGTTTGATAAAATTAGGGTTCTAGAAGATGGTTGCTTGGTGTTTCATCACTGTGAGATAGAAGACAACCTATTTGAATTGAAATCTTGGTATATATTTTAGAGTTTCCTTGTTGTTTGATGATTAAATGGTGTATTTCTTTGAATATTTTTAAAATAAATTTGTTGTTAAGGCATTGGGATTTTTAGCCATTACCATGCGCGTGAGATTACAAGTCGATGTATATACTTGAACGAACTATACTTAGGTTGAACTCAGAATCTAAGTCTTTCTGAGTAAATTTATGGGAAGTTAAAATGTGGCTTTCACTCGGAAAGACTCAGATTTATAGTGGGTCCCACACTATCTCTAGAACAAGAGAAAAACTCATAAAGTCTAAAAAAAATGGCACTTTATGAGTCCCAAAGTCAGATTCCTACTATTTCTAGCTAAACGAACGACAACTAAGCCTCACCTTCATTATTCTCCCACTAGGTCAAAAACCGCACGAGCTCTACAAAATAAGACATGCATCTCTCTTATCTATCCATGATATTCCCTATTACTTTCCCTTAGTTTGGATAAACAATTACCAATAACAAAGAGTCACATAGATTGGAAGTACTTGTAAAATGTTATTTATTTTACTAAAAAAAATAAATTAATGGGATTAAACATAGATTGGAAGTACTTGTAATGCACCGGTATGATGCATTCAATGTATCGTATCGGTGACCTCCGAAACCGATACGTACCAGTTTCATCCAAAAATTTTGAACCATGCATATACCCTTGTACAGATGGCTAACTACATACACCAGATATATAATATAACACACATATATTTATGTATACCGATAGATTACAGTGTTCCATATCTGCATTTATTATCTAAACAGATTAGTCTACTATCGCATTTGTACGGTTGAAGAGAAAAAGTCGGGGATTCTCAAGGTTTGTAATCTCAGTATCGGAGGCCATTATGGCATGATTGGTTGTGAGACTATGCCAGTATCTATTGGCAATACCAGTATGTACTAGCCGGCACAGGGGTGAGTTTCGTAAGCTATCTTTGGAACAACCCAAAAACAGTAATATTGTTTCGGAGGAGATTTTGCATCATCCTTTCAAGTCAAACTTTTCTGCAGAATTCGAGTTTATTCTTAAATTTTACCACTTACCAACTTGTCTGTTGTAAAGCTGATTGAATTATATACATCTTAAATGTTGTGCTTACTAAATCAAGTCGGTTATTTATTGAATTGAAATTGCATATTGATTTTTAATTTCTTATATCTAATCTATTTTTTGTATTCTTAGTCACGCCGACACTCAATTTTTCCTCAAATAAGTGTTACGTTATGAATTGACTACTTTCTGTATCTTTCTACAGGAGTTTCTGGTGAAAAGTGGAGATAGAATTGAGCTAATGGCAATGCTGGGCTGCTTTGGAGCTGTTGTCAGTGCTTGCCAAATGTATCCTTGATTTTATAGTAAACCAGTATAAGATCTTTGAAGTTTATAATATAATTTCCCATATTCAAAGCCACATAGCTACTGGGTTTTAGCAGGTCCATGGAATTATACTGCTATTTAGATTGCAATTATTGGTATACTAGTATTAGTGTAGGGCTATTTAATTGTTTGATCTCATTAGCTCAGGTGCTTGCTGCTACTTATACTGGATTGCCAACTAGCACAGGCTTCAAATTCTGCGGCAGTTTTCATAAAATACTCTGGAACAAATGTACATAAACCTACCTATCGAACCTGTATTTTGGCTCTTTTCTACCCATATGAACACGTTAAAAAAAAAAAAAAAAAACTCATTTTCTCGCCTTAGTTGGCTTAGGAAATGGCATAACTGTTGCAGAGTAGGAACTAGACAGATCTACTTCTGAGTAAGAATCCTTGTTTCCTCATCTTACAAATTTTTTTGGTAGAGATTTATGTAGCCTTACACCATTTTTTCTGTCTTTATTGATATGAAAAAATCCTCAATTTTGAAGATCCAGTACCTCTAATGCTTTGAGACGCAAAGTCTTGGAATATGGAATGCTAACAACTGAAGAAAAAGTTTCTTGCAACTCGAGGAGGTGCCGCACGGGGGGGGGGGACTTAATGGTGTAACTAACTCGGAATAGGGGACCACTTAATGGTGTAACTAACTCGAAACAATAGCCTATAGCTGGCATGCCAAGGGGGTCCAAAATTTGTTCTTGATGAGTAAGCCAACATGATACGGAGATTTATAGTTGGATGCATGAGGCCTCACAATGCGAGTTTTTTAATTTTATATTGGGTTGAGTTCTCGGTGGGTATGTTAGAAGTTTCTATTTTGGTGCCTGTCACTATGGTCAACTTGTTGACCGGTGAATGGTGTAAGATTAATCTTGAGATGTGTAGTTGCTAATTCGGTGAATTTGAAGGGAATAAGCAACTAACAGTTAAGTCTTTTAGTTATAGTATGATCGTGATATCTAATCACAATATAATTAGTAATTCAAGTCCTTAATGGGAAATGACTTTTTGGCTATAAATATAAGGGGTGCTTGATCCCAACGATTGCTCGACACACTTCAACCCTCCCTATTAGCAAAAAAGCATCCCCATTATGGTAAGAGGAATTGAGAGCGAGAAGATCGTTGAAGATCGGCAATCCATCATTCATGGCTCACACTCAAGGTGCGCACATATATTTTAATTTATGGATTATCGATTTATTATTTTTGATTGATCATGCGCCTAGATCTTGAGGCATATTTTGGATGGTCGGATCTATAGATCCATATAGATCCATCAATTGGTATTAGAGCCATGACTGGCCTTTGATCGATCAAAGCATAGAGAGAGAATGTAATTCTCCCGTAAATTTTTTTTTGAGGGATCAGATTCATGGCTGATCAGATTCATGGCTTGTGGTTTCGTATATTATGCTATTTAGAAAACGATATATATTTATTATTATATATGTGATCGTGGGTGCTGGTCTTGTTGATTCTATTCTATTGAACTATATTAAACTGTGTTTAGACATAATATTAATATCTAAGAAACAAGGGAAGTCGAGGGTTCTCTGCCACTAACCCTCTGCCACATTAATGGCAGTTAAGGTTTCTTATTGATTCCCCAAATGTTTTTTTTTTTTTTTTGGAATTCTATCAAGTGATTATTGCTATCAATATGATCGATTAAAATATTCTAGTTTGTTCTTATTACGCGCTTGGTCGAAATTATCGACGGCTGGACCGACCAACTTCTCTTCACCGGTAGTTGACAAGTTGTGACAGCCAGAACGTGTTTGAACGGTTTGTTTGTGCTGTCAGCGATGGTAAGATGCCAAATAGGTTTTTCTGGTATTGACCAGAACAAACTCTTATCGTCTTACCAGTTCTCTTGCCTGATTATTTCCTACGTTTCTTTACCAAAAAAGGCTTGGGCTTGGTGTAGAAGATGATAGAGAGTATATGGTGTTTTGTAAAGCACAAATTACTTTACTTCTCCTAATAAGACAAAAGACATAAAACTTTATATTCTATTCCTATATGATATCTCCTTTTGAAGCATTACTGTTCACATCTTTGTCACGTTTTGGGATGCGTAAACTGAGATTTTTTTTTTGGGTTTCCCGATAATGTAGAGATAGCATTGTGGCCATTGAATAGTGTCAAAATAGACTATTGCAATTTTCTAAGACCCTACTACAAACGACCCAATCCGGTGTGACGCGACCCTATCGATAACCGAACTCGGGACATGACCCAATCCAGCCCATGGTCCGACCTAATCCATTCCCGGCCCATGGTTCATGGCCCGATTCGGCCCGTTACACCAGACCCGTTTGTCCTTTAGGCCCAATTGTGACTTATATTATTCTTTATTCTTTTCGAGTCATTTTTGGGCTATTTATAGGTCCAATTTTTGGATATTATATATGAATTTTGGCTTTCTCAAACATTTCGGATCTATTTTTTGAAGTCTAATTTTGAAAAATAGCTCTTTGCTGTGACGTTTGACATAACCTGATGTCCTTTTGACAATTTTTTTAATCGGATAATTGTTATATTTTTAAGTGCCTTTAATTAGGGTCGGGTATTGGAAGTTATGCTCTAGCACCAAGGCTGATATTTACATAATGTTACCCATGATTATTATTAATTGTTTTTTGCACTTACCTATAAAACGAGCTAAATTTGGTCATTTGCATATCTTAAGTGACTTATTTATTATTATTATTTAAACACTTTTGTAACTATTTAAAATATTATAAAACTCAAATAGAAAATAAGGCTTTGAAGGATTCTTCTACCCAACGGTGATAATCTTATCTAGTGCTGTGATTTTTAAAGTAAGATTTATTTTTATAAAAGACCGTGTTAAAAATTCAGTGAAAGTGTGTAGTAAACGTTGACATCATAACTTAAGGGATTACTTTTGCCCAACGGTGATGAATCACTTAATATTGTGTGATGGTTGTATTTTATTATTTATTATTTTGTGTGTGGATACTGCTAGCGTGTTGTGACTTGACCCAACGGAGGGTCACAACAATACAATTAGTACCACAATCAATAATATCAATTGAAAAAGTGACTAGTGTGTTATGACTCGACTAAACGGAGGGTCATAATGATACATATTGCTTCTCAATAAAACCACATTGATTTATTTATTTCTTTATTATATTCCTTACCATAAGTAACTTTAAATATATCCTTATGGAATGGATCGTTGTTATAGTTGTATGTAGACATAATAAAGCTCTTAATTATTATGAAGCATTAAACTCGTCTTCTATTACTAATATGATTGGTGGAATTGAACAGAATGATATAGTTATTAATGAAATCGTACTCTTATGGATATGGTGAGAAGCATATTGTGCAACTCTAAGTTGCCTATGTTCTTGTGGGGAGAAATCTTGAAAACAACGGTGCATATCCTGAATCGGGTTCCTAGTAAGGCTATTCCTAAAACTCTTTATGAGCTATGGGTATGAAGAAAATCGATTTTAGGATATTTACACATTTGGGGCTGCTTAGCTGAAGGAAATGTGTATAATTCATAATTAAAAAAATTATATCATAAAACTATAAGTTATCATTTTATTGGTTACCCTGATAGGTCAAAAGGTTATAGATTTTACTGTCCCACTCATAGTACTCGGATTGTTGAGACTAAATATGAAAAATTCTTTGAAGATTATGAGAACAGTGGGAGTGTTGAGCCTAGAAAAATCATTTTTGAGGAGAATTGGGTTATAATACCTATCCATTTTATCTAAAAAAAATGGTACTAACACCAATTATTCAAGAAAGTGTTGATGCACCTATGGCTATACCTATTGCAACACCGCACATTAAGGAGGCTCTTGCTCTCATGGTGACCACTAATAATCAACCATTGCGTAGATTAGAGAGAGCAAAGAAGCCAGCAATTTCTGATGATTATATCGTCTACCTCAATGAGAGTGAGTATGATTTTGGAAATGAAACAGATCCTGTTTCCTTTAACCAAGCTATGAAGAGCGATAAATCCACTCAATAGCTCAAAGCTATGAAAGATGAGTTGGAATTAATGAAACATAGCTCGGTCTGGGATCTTTGCGAGTTACCTGAAGGAGTTAAGACTGTAGACTGTAAATGGGTATATAAAACTAAACAAGACTCCAAAGATAATGTAGAAAGATACAAGGTCAGGTTAGTCGCTAAAGGGTTCACTCAAAAGGAGGGAATATACTATAAAGAGACATTTTCTCTTGTCTCTACAAAGGAATCATTTCGGATAGTCATGACATTAGTAGCTCATTTTGACTTAGAATTGTATCAAATAGATGTTAAAATTACTTTTCTGAATGGTGACATGTATGAAGATGTCATTATGACACAACCTGAAGGTTTTCAGGTTGAGGGGGGAGTCATTTAATTTGTAGACTCAAAAGATCTATATATGGTTTAAAGCAGACATCTCGACAATGGTACTTAAAATTTTACGAAGTCATTTCAAATTTTAGTTTTAAAGAAAATACTGTGGATCAATGTATATATCTTAAAATCAGTGTGAGCAAGTTTATCATTATTATTTTGTATGTTAATGATATATTGCTTGTGAATAGTAATTTGAGCATGTTACATGAGACAAAGAACTTTTTATTAAAGAGTTTTGTTATAAAAGATCTTGGTGAAGCTTTCTACGTGATAGGAATTGAGATTCATCGAGATAGAGCCCGCGGCATATTGGAATTGTTTCAAAGAGCTTATATTGATAAAGTTCTTAAAAAGTTTAATATGCATAATTGATTCGCTACTGTTGCTACTATCATTAAGGATGATAAATTTAGTCTACTTTAAAGTCCTAGGATCGATTTAGAGAGAAAGCAGATGAAGACAATTCTTTATGCATCGACAGTTGGGAGTCTCATGTATGCACAGGTCTATACTCGTCCAGACATAGCGTATATAGTTGACATACTTGGTAGGTATCAATATAATCCTGGTTTGGATCATTGGAAAGCAGCTAAGAAAGTTTTTTGCTATTTATAAGGGACTAAATGACACATGCTCACATACAAAAGGTTGAATAACCTTAAATTTATTGGTTATTCAGATGCCAACTATGCTGGGTGTCAAGACACCCGTAGGTCCACATCGGGTTATATTTTTATGCTTGCAGGTGAACCTATATTTTAGAAGAGCGTTAAGCAAACGCTGACTACTTCGTCTACTATGGAAGCAAAATTTATTGCATGTTTTGAGGCAACATGTGAGGCGATATGGTTGAAGAATATTATCTTAAGGCTTCGAATTGTTGATAGTATTTCAAGGCCACTGAAAATTTTATGTGATAATTTCGCTGTGATAGTTATCTCCAATAACAACAAGACTAGTGGGGGTTCCAAATATATTGATATCAAATATCTTGTTGTAAGAGAGAAAGTTTAGAATCAAATTATATCTGTTGAAAAGATTAGTACGACACTCATGTTGGCTGACCTTCTCACTAAAGGCTTACCTCCCAAGCTCTTTTCGGAACACGTTGCGCGCATGTGATTAAATGATACTTTTGATAGCCTTTGAGAGTAGATGTATAAGAGTGAATATAGTTGTTTAAATTAATTCGAAAATAAGGATTATTTATTTGCTTTTCCATTTTTATGCAAATAAAATTTTGAAACATATGGTGCCAGTAGATGGCAATAAAGTTGGACCAATAATAGATTAAGTTTACATATAATCACCATTCAGTTGGTAAACTTGCAATCTATGTGAAATCATCTTAGTTAGAATCCATGTCGATGATGAATTCTAATACGGTAACTAATGAACGGTCATGTATCGATGACATGATACATTCACTACAATGATTCTGTGTTGAAATTCTCACTGGACTGGACTGATTATAAAGACTTTGATTGAGATTGATTAAGACTTGCCATTCAAAGAAAGTTAGCTAACATTTGATAATCAAAATTTATTGACATAGTGTGGCCAAGTGGGAGACTGTTAGAAGTTTCTATTTTGGTGGCCGTCACTATGGTCAACCCGTTGACCGGTGAATGGTGTAAGATCAATCTTGAGATGTGTAGTTGCTAATTCAGTGAATTTGAAGAGAATAAGCAACTAATAGTTAAGTCTTTTAGTTATGATATAATTGTGATTTTTAATCACAATATAATTAGTAATTCAAGTCCTTAATGAGAAAGGACTCTTTGGCTATAAATATAAGGGGTGCTTGGTCCCAACGATTACTCGACACACTTCAACCCTCCCTATTAGCAAAAGCATCCCCATTGTGGTAAGAGGAATTGAGAGCGAGAAGATCATTGAAGATCGGCAACCCATCATTCATGGCTCGCACTCAAGGTGCGCACGTATATTTTAATTTATAGATTGTCGATTTATTGTTTTTGATTGATCATGAGCCTAGATCTTGGGGCATATTTTGGATGGTCGGATCGATAGATCCATCAGGGTAATCCACACCTTATCCCATAGTCCTCCCTATACCTCTCTTGTTCCTTCTTTCATATTTTTTCACTATGACTTCCAGTTTTTATTCTTTTTAGGCATTCTCATTTAAAATTATTTCTCTTAGGTTTGATCTGACAAGTTGGGTGTTCTCTCTCCCTTCAATAGTGTCTAAATCATATCTGAATGGCTCTAAAAGCTTACCAAGGACTTGAAGGTCACAGTGAACCATATGTAAATTTCACAGCCGGAGTTGCCACGGAATCCACATTGAAGACAATTAAACTATATAATACTCACATTGTTCCTATATCAACTATTGGGATTTTACAATCAAGCTACTCAATTGTGAAAAAAATATATTAAGTTTAACAAATTAGTTTATAATTTTTGTAACAATTAAGATTGAACTGGACAAATTGGCTATAATTTTCGTACCCAACCATTGTAGTTCATTCTAGGCATCAAGTAATAATGGTATTTACTATTATGTAGGTAAACATTACATTTTCGAGGTCAGTAGTGTGGTGTCCACTATTTTCTTGCTCCATATCATGTTGTGCGATATCACTTAAAGGACTATCGAACACAAATTTAGTAACAGCCCCCTAAATTTCTATGGGGGTTAGTAATTAGTAGCAGCCTCCTAAATTTGTAGTGACTGACGATCGAACACAAACGAATCTCTAACAACAAAGCTGATTACACCTTGAAATAAGCAGGAAATTAAAAAAAAATCACTAAAATAATATATCAACAAATTTAAAATTAATTAGAGAGAGAAAGAAATTACCTCCGGTACAAATAATCTAGCATCCTCACTTAACACTTTGCAGCTATAATCTCTGTGAGAAGCCCTAGGAGACATGTTGAGCAGAGCAATCGAAGGAAGATGAGAGCTTAACATATTGATCTATCTGTGAATACTTGTTCTTCTTAAATTGAAATCGGAGGGCTGGATGTTACTTGAAACCCTAAAGAGAAGCTAAGTAATTCATTGATTAAAGAATAACTGAAACCCTAGCCCTAGATTTGAATTGCTTTGAGTATGAAGGTTTAGCAAATGAGCTCTAAGAGCGATTACGGTCTTTTTCACTTTTCCTTCCCAGCTGGTCTATCGATATGTTTCAATGGAAGGAAAGGATATACTGAGTGTGGTGGAAAGAGCTGTCAGTTGCATTTAGGGATGTAAATGGGTCGGGTCAACCTGATAATATACCCGCCCGAGCAAAATAAATTTACTGGGTCTAGCTCAAAAACTGTCTTTTCAAGCGATGGGCTGGCCGGGCCTCTTAGAGCACACGACTAAGTCTAGGCATTTGCAATACTCGCACACCGCATTTGCAATACTCGCACACCACACATACTAAGCAAGGAGGGATAAATCATTGAGGGTGGCCAAAAGGGGTTGGATTCAAACTCAAGAGCCCCGTTTCTTGAGGCGAGATCCTCGGGCAAATAAACTTGATGCATTGGGTTGTTCGGGCATGAGGCATCCTACTGGATATTTGGGTCAGGCCTGATTCAAGTCAACTGATGAGTGGTGAAATATGATGATATTTCACCCCCTAAAGCCTACATTTAGCCATCCGATGAAGGCTAGCTGACAGATTTGTAAGGCTTTTAGTATTTCAAGAAAATCTGGTCATTGCATGCAATTAGAAGTATAAAAGAGCATAAAATTGACTCACACTGGAACACTGGAGCAAATTGATTGTTGGGCCTTGAATTTTAATTTGAATTTAAATTTCAAATATGGAGCTGAGGACTTATTTAAGCAAATTTGGGAATTAGTTTTAGGGGGTCTCCCTTTGGGGAGCCTTTTATTTTCCTTAGCATTTTTTTAGTTTTCTTTTAGTCTTTTCCTTTTTAATTTTCAAGTATTCTCTTTCATTCCCTAGTTCTAGAATCTTAGATTAGTTTATTTTTTGCTTTTGAAGAAAGATTGTATTGGTTAGATTAAAGCTTTCGTGAATTTTGTTGGAGCATCTTTATGGTAGTTTAATGATTTTTTTATTTTGTTTTTCAATTATGTCATTTTATAGTATGTGTAGCTAAGCCTTTTTTAGGATGAGGATCTAATGAATCTCATCCGAGGTATTCATTTATCATAATATAGATCTACGATTGAGATATTAGCTTATCATAGGTGCCTTTAATTCTTTAATTGCCCTGATATTATTATTGATGATGATAGAATCTGATTGCTATTTGAGATATGGGTGCTAATCATGCCCTATGATCTTGGATCTGCAATGGTGATTTTATCTCAATTTTCTTTTATATGGCTCTTGTCGATCTCTGGATAAATTCTGATTACTGTCTTAGGTATGGATATTAATCATATATTCATGGGATGTTAATCATACATCTTCGCGATCTCAGATTTGTAATGTGAAATTTATGCGGGGATCAAATTCTGGTTGCTATTTGAGGTATGGATGTTAATCATACATTCATGGGGTGTTAATCATACATCTCCAAGAACTCAGATTTGCAAGGTGAAATTTACATGAATTTAAGATATGGATGTTAATCATACATTCATAGGATGCTAATCATACACTCTCTTGATCTTAGATTTATGTATGATTGGGTTCAATATTCATGTGATGTGCATCCTACGACAATATTATAACTCGATAAATAGATCTGTATTTAGTAAATGATAAACCAACGATGAGAGGATTTAGTATCCTAATCCTCACTTTTTAACATCTCTTTCATTCAATTTTATTAATTAGTTTTTATCTCATTCATCAAACTCTTATAATCATAAACTAGTTTAAATATTGTGCTAGATCAGTGGTAATTTTTTTACTTAATTATTATTTCCTCTTTTACATTTTCTAGTCAATCCTCATCGGAACGATCTCATACTCTGCACCCACTGACTACAAACCGATTCGTGCACTTGTGAGTAAAACTCAATTAGAATAACAACATCAACTAAGAGGCTGGGTCGATCAGGTGCAACAAAAATTGATTGAGTTGGGTTGACCAGATCCAACTCGATATTTAAAATATACAATCATGAAAAATAGGGGGTTTTCATCGGGTTAGGTCAAGTTACAAATTCGAGCATCGATTGGGTCAAGTCAGGCATATACGCTTGACCTTTAGGCCTTGTTCAGTTGTTACTTGGTTTTTCCCAGAAAAGCTCAGATTCTTAAACACTCAGATTCCTGACAGATTCTTAGCAGACTTAGATTCTTGACTTTTCTCACATGCATTCTTAAGTTATTCAGATTCCTGACAGATTCTTATAAAAGCTTAAATCCTTTGTTTTTAAGTTCCTCTCAGAAAATGCTCAGAATCGATTCAATAAGTGGCTATGTTATGACCGTAGAAACATTATCTAATGATCGTTTTATGTGTCATACTCAAATTTCTCTAAAAAATTTTGGGCAAGCAATCGAGATGGGTGTAGACATGCCTATTTTGCCCTCTCAGAGTATATAAACCTGTTCGGTTAACCTTTGACCTTGCCCACGATCTCCGAAAAAGAATCTACCTTATCTGAAGATTCTATAACCCTAATATGGGGATTATAGACTGAAACAATAGTATATGACTGAACACAGGCTGAAACAATAGCTCTGTGGCTTAGATCCCAAAATTCTAACGTGGAGACCATATACTGAAATAATAATATATGGCTGAACACATGCTGAAATAATAGCTCTGTGGCTCACACCTCATTTCTCAAATGCGGGAATCATGCACTGAAATAATAGTACATATAAGCGAGCAGTGAAACAATAGTACAGTAGCAGATCCCGATCCGGCAATCCCAAATTATGCACTAAAATCGCCACACCACCAATGCTCAATCGGCCCTTTTAGACCAAACTCCCCCTCCCTTAGACCACCTCGGGACTTGATTGTGCACCCTAACCATCGCGCACAATTTAAACCCCCAATCATTGGCGCGTAATCAGCCCGTCTCGGACCTAACCCCTTAGGACTATGACTGCTATTAAGCGCACGAATTCAGGCGCTCAATAGATTGCACGCATCAAACTGGGCGCGCAATTAGGTTTAATTAGATTAGAACTAGGACGCCCCGATTGAGCCAGTCGTCTAGTCACTCACCGAGTCCGCGATCGACTCAAAGTGATTAAACTCTTGTTATTAGGCATGCAATTCAATTAAACGCATCACACGGGGAGTGTAATTGAAACTGACCAGCCAATTGAGTGCACCACACAAGGCGCGCAATTAGCCAAATACCTATAAATAGGCCCCTCTACCTCAACCCTAAACACACAACTTTCGACTATGAATTTTCTTATTCTAGTTGTTAAGTTCTAGGTTTTAGCTCCTAAATTCTAGTCTTAGATCTTAGATTTTTTTAATCTCTGGTTCTAGTTCTTAGGTTCTAGAACCAGTCCTTTCTTAGCTCTTAATTTTAGGACCAATTCACCTTTTTATTTCTTAATTTCCCGGTTCTAGTTCTTTGTTCTAGAACCAATCTGTTTTTTTTAACCCTTAGATTCTAATTTCAATTCTTAGCTTTAGTTTTAAATCTTAGGTTTTTATCCTTAGATCAATTTTGACGTTCTAGTTCTTTTAAATCTTAATTCTAGAATTTTAAGTCATAATTTTAAATTGATTTTTAAAACCCTCGATTTCAATCCGTAAATCTATAATTTATAAATACAAAATCAGTCTTTTAATACCCATTGCTTTTAAAATAACCCTTAGCCAATCGATTTGCCCAAGGGAGCTTACGAAGGGTATTCGGGAACGAGGCCGATCCTCCTTAACATAACCTCCCCTCCCCCCCCTTTTTAGATTTTCAGCACATTTGCTTTAATTAGAATTTTAATAAGAATTAGTATATTTTTAATTAATTAAAATTCCAACAAAGTTGGTATAGTCCTAATTAATTTCAGTAGAGTTAACATATTTGCATTCTTAGTATAATTAGGAAACTAATATTAATTAGACTTCTATTTGGATTAGGAGACTTAATTAATTCTCAGTAAAGATTAGGATATTAATTAGACTTTTAATTAGATTAGGCAACTAAGTTGATTAGACTTCTAATCAGATTAGACATTTAACTAATTGGAATCTTAGTATTAATTAACTTTCAATAAGATTAAATAGAATTCTAAGGGTTTAGGAGACTAAGGAAACTACAAAAGAAAGGAAATTGGTAAAGGAAATCTTAGTATTTTTTTTAATATTTATAATTTTTAAAATTTGGATAAATCCGACGAATCCGAGAAATTCGGGGAAATAATCAGAGGAAAAATTTAAAAAATATATATATATTAAAAATATTAGTTTGTCACAAATTTTTGAGAAATTTTGGAAATTATTCATAAATTATCCGTGAAAGATTGTGGTGAGGCGAAATAGTGAAAAATTCGCTAATAATTCGGTCATAATTGAAGGGACCATAAAATCGAGAATTATTTGCGAAATTTTCAATAATCCGACAATTTTTGTAACTATGATACCCAATCGAGAAGTTAAACAATTTATCAATCTACCAACAATATTAGCATAATATATCACATATGCCACTTTATATATATATATATATATATATATATATATATATATATATATATATATATATATATATATATATATATATAAAAGAGAATATACAAATTACGAAACTCCCAAGCTAATAAGACAAAACTGGCTTAATTTAAAATATGTACAAAAAAATAATACTACAAAGAAAACATAAACATATATATATATATATATATATATATATATATATATATATATATATATATCCTCTGAAAAATAAAATTGGCCTAATTTAAAGACACCTCTACCAATCAGTAATTGGCAACATCATCGTCGTGGTCCTCTTCCTTCGAAGAGTAGGACGATGTTAAATTACGTCTTGGGGAGCTCGTCCCTACATCCAAGTTGTCGAACATATCTCGATGGTGAGGTGGAAGCTGATAAATAGACTCTGAGTCACTAGAGTTGGATGAAGACAAGTCGGATCTGATGTAGATGGGACGGCGGTGGTAACCCTGTAGTGGCCGTGTGGGTGGTCGAAGGACGGCTATACTGCCCTGTCCTTGGTCGGCGCTGATCGATTTTAAATGTAACCCTTGCAAGTGCACAAGATCTATTACAGTATGGCAAGAACAAAGGTGTCGAACCCACAGGGAAATCTTGAATTTTAATTAATTCTTTCAGAGATTTAAAAACGTCCCTAAGGAAGTACCAAAGGGCAGATTCAATTTAACCAAAAATTTATCACTTTTTCTAAATGCAAGAAAAATAAATTAATTTAAACAACTAATTACTGATGAATCTAAGAATAATATTTAAATAAGATCAAGAAATATGCTACCCCAGATTTGTACCTCCCTTTCATTAAAGAATCATTCACACCATCACCATCATTCATTCATAAAAATGATTTGAAATAAAGTATGATCATCAATCCGGCATACCCTATCTAAAAACAATGACTCAAATTTATCATTGCGGTATGAGTCATGTAAGAAGCATAGCGTATCTCGTGATGTGTAGATCAAAACAATAAAAACATTAGACTATGGTATTAATCATAAATATGGGTACTTATCTGGGGATCGCATTTTTCCCGATCTACTGATTTAGCCGCTCATCTTTGGTGTATGATCTCCTTGTTCATTCAAAGCCATTCCTCTTTTTATTTCTTCCAAAAATCTTTGGTTACAATGTCTTTTCCTAAATACAATCTATGAATGTAAAAGAAAGACAGTGCGAATCCTAAGTACAATCTACCCAAATCAATCCCTAGAAGAAGGAGAAAAGAAGAACTTTTAAAAAGATGCTCAGAGGAGTCTAAAACCAAAAATAATAATAATGAATAATCCTCTCAAAAAAACTCTCTCTAAAAAATCTCTAATTATTTCCTAAAAAATCGTCTAATTCCTATCTCTAATTCTTGCTCCCTAATTCTTGCTCTAATTCTTGCTCTCCTTTTCGAAGTGTTTGATCCGCTTTAAATAGAGCCGAAGTTTCCCAGCCGCAGAGGTGTTCCAACTCGAAAATTTAGGGTCGATTAATTGACCCAATAGGGTCGATGCATCGACCTCCCAGATTTTCGTGAATTCCCGCCGAACTTTACATCAGACACTACTTCAGTATTTTGGCCATAACTTTCTGTCTAGAACTCGGATTGAGGCGATTATTGAGCCGTTGGAAAGCTGATAGAAAGATCTACAACTTTTGTGTTTTAATAATTTCATAATTCATCCGTATTGAATGTCCAAATTGTGCTACAAGTCGCACTAAGTTCTCGATGACCCAAAGTTGCAGTGTTTTGACATTATTTTCAGAATTCTTGGGTTGTTTTCTGCACTTGGCTTGTATTTACCTGAAACACTTCAAATCTAATAATTCTTATTAGATAGCCTTCATCGGATAGCTAAATATAGGTATCTAGGGGTGAAATATCATCATATTTCACTACTCATCACACCCCCAAACCTACACTTTGCTAGTCCTCGAGCAAAACAAACTAAAGAAAATAAATGCCACTTTCGTAGGGAACACGATTGCACTTAGCATGTGCAACAAGCCTTTAAACCCTTAGGTGATCCCTAGTGGAGTTGTGTCTCCTGAGGGTTTACAATGAAGTTATCCACAAACTTCCAAAAATTTCAAACCATTGGCAAAATTGAGTTTTCAAAACATGATTTTTTTTTAACATATATATTATTCAAAAATAAAAATATTAATTGTTTCAATATGTGAATCATCAATCTTAAATATTAATGTCATGTCAATCATGCTAGTATCCATTCAAATTAATCTAATGCTCAAATTATTAGACAACTCATCCATTCATGCCTAAACGTGAAGTGTGTGCATACCCAAACCAAGATTCATCCATCTCAGAACTAGTCCAAACGGAAAACCGTCGGGTCAGTTGTCTAGACTCAATCCTCACTTTAGGTATACTCTCGAAATAAAATCACTCCGATGATGGGTAAGCTTTCGCACATATGTGAGAGATCAATACAAAACAAGCAAAAAGGTCTCACATGATAACTGAAACACGATGTAATCAATGAACAAAATCAAATCTCATAAGAACAGATACTTGTATATCCTAAGTATGTCATATCAAGTGTCATAAGTATCATATATTTACTCTCCACAAGGCAGTTACCAATGCAAGATCAGATCATGAAGGTCTTTTGTAGGGTTGTAATGGGGCTCAGGAAAGGGTAAGAAAGAAAGGGAATTGAGATTCAAAATTTAGAAAAAGAAAAGCAGACTTGATTTTCTATTTCTCTTCTTTTTCTTTTCTAATCTCTCACTATTTTTCTCAATATTTTTCTATTTTTCTCAACTTTCTTTTTCTTTTGAAGCACCTCATATTTTTCATTATTTTTCACAATTTTTTTTTTCTCCCCCCTTTTTCTTTTATATTTTTGCCATACACTCTCAGTAAACACCACAACTCAGTATCTCTCCACTTACTCTCTTTTCGTTCATTTTTATCTCTCATTCCTAATTTCTCAGAAATAAGAAGGGTAAACCTAAATTTTCAGAAATGGTGAAGGGTTAAAGGTTAACGTGGCTTATCAAAGAATGTATAAAGGTAAATTTTCCAATAGGCTCAAAGGGGTACTAGAAGGATAAATTTATATGAGGTGGGGCATTTAAGCACAAACGAGCCAAAGATGGCCTTCAATCATGTCCTTAAAAGATGGTAACCTTGCCTATTTGTCTTGAGTAGATATACAGTACGTTCTAACACAATAATATAAATTTAATATCATGCAAAGTCACAAGTCAAAATAAAATATATGAGATTATGCAAGATAATTCGTATTCAAAGAAAACTCCGAGTTTATGTATTCACTCATCAACAACGGATATTTGGCTCTAAAGCTTCCTGGGTTTAATCTCCACTAAGAACCTAAGATTCACCGTTCAAAACAGTTCATCGATTTCTAAATCTTAGCTTGGTATAAGTGTAAAAATTCTAAGCATGAATATCAAAATTACCCACAAAATATCACATTAAGCTTCATTATCCTAGATACAAGCATTCAAAATCTGACATCGATATTCTAAAAATTAAATTCACATGCATCATCAACTAAAGTTTGAAAACTATCGAAAAATAATTTATATATGATGGTTCAAAATTTATTTTTTTATTTGTTATTTATTTGTTATTTTTTTATATGAAGAAAAATAAGAAAGTGACACAAGATAGAGAATCATACCCCCAAACCTAAAAATGACAATGTTCTCATTGATTGGAATAAGTAGCACACCCCCAAACCTGTTGAAAAGTACCTCAACACAAAGATCAGGTGCAGAGAATATGTGCATCAAATTGGAACATGACCAAAAATTTATTGAAGGGAATATGGTTACACTATTTTAGTGAATTAAAAACAACCTAAACTAAACTAAAAACTAATATTCTAGAACTAACAAAAACAAAAATGAAAACGAAAATAAATAAAACACACTGGGTTGCCTCCCAGGAAGCGCTGAGTTTAAGTGTCGACAGCTCGACCTCTTCATTGATCAAGAATCTGGGTCACTAAGGTGCATTGCCTCAATTCTCATCTGGGTCATGGGCTCAAACACCGGTTTAAGACGTTGCCCATTCACTTTAAAAACTCGATTGTCCGTGAGACTGCGGATCTCAATCGCACCATGCACACTAATAGAAACAACCTGATACGGGCCTTCCCATCTCGATTTCAGTTTTCCCGGGTGAAACTTTAGTTTGGAATTAAATAGCCAAACCTTTTGCCCAATGTGAAACTCTTTCCGAGAAATTGACTCATCATGCAGCTTCTTATACCTTTCTTTGTACATCTTTGAGTTTTTATACGCACCATAGCGTAGCTCTTCCAATTCACTTAGCTGTAGCCTTCGATTTGATCCTGCTGCTTGCATATCGAAATTTAATCTTTTGATGGCCCAAAATGCTTTATGCTCCAATTCGACAGGAAGATGGCATGCTTTCCCGTAGACAATTCTGAACGGAGACATTCCAATTGGTGTCTTGAAAGGCGATGATAGGCCCACAGAGCATCGTGAGAGCCGGTTTGACCGTCTCTTCTATCCAATCGCACTGCCTTTTCTAAAATTCGTTTAATCTCTCGGTTCGACACTTCCACCTGACCACTAGTTTGCGGGTGATACGACGTTGCAACCTTGTGGGTGACGCCGTATTTCTTCATTAAAGTAGCAAAATGGCGGTTGCGAATGCGAACCGCCATCACTAATGATCGACGTGGAAACCCGAATCTATTAAAGACATTTTCCTTGAGAATTTGACCACCACTTTGTGGTCATTTGAGCAGGTTGCACACTTCAATCCATTTGGAAAGCGTAGTCAATAGCTACGAGAATGTATGAATACCCAAAAGATGGGGGAAAAGGACCCATGAAGTCAATCCCCCAAACATAAAAAATTTCAACAATCAAAATCGGGTTAAGGGGCATCATATTCCGTTTTGAAATATTTCCAAGCTGCTGACATCTTTGGCATTCTTTGCAAAATTGAGCAGCATCACGAAAGATGGAGGCGATAGAATCCGCTTTGAAGAATTTTACATGCGATCTTACATCCTCCAAAATGGCCTCCACAGGCTCCAGCATGGCAGAAATCGAGAACGCTTAGTTGCTCTTCTGCTGGTACACATCTCCTGATGATTTGATCTGAACAGATCTTGAACAAATGTGGTTCATCTCAAAAATAGTATTTGATCTGGGAGAAAAAGAGGTTCTTATCATTCTTTCCCCATTCAGTAGGGATTTTGCGTGACCAAATAATTCACGATATTGGCAAACCAAGGAACTTTCGTGGTCGCCAATTGCCATTAATTTCTCATCCGGGAAAAGTGTCCGGATAGGTTCGGTGTAACCAATTCTTCAAGCAAAATACGAGACAAATGATCAGCCACAACATTCTCGACTCCCTTTTTATCCTTGATTTCGAAATTAAACTCTTGAAGTAGCAGAATCCAGCGGATCAATCGTGGTTTGGCATCCTTCTTTGCTAACAAATATTTTAATGCGAGTGGTGCGAAAAGACCACTATTTTTATCAGCGGAATAAGAACGAAATGTATCCAGAGCATACACCACAGCTAATAGTTCTTTCTCAGTGGTGGTGTAGTTAAGCTGTGCATCGATCAACGTCTTACTGGCATAATAAATTACGTGAGGTAATTTGTTCACCCTTTGCCCTAAAACAGCTCCGATAGCGTAATCAGATGCATCACACATGAGTTCGAATGGGAGAGAATAATCCGGTGGTTGGATTATTGGTGCAGTTGATAAGAGTTCACGCATGACTTGAAATGATTTCATGCAATGCTCATCAAATTCAAAAGGGACATCTTTACCAAGCAAGGTACATAAAGGTTTAGCCACCCTGCTGAAATCCTTAATAAATCGCCTATAAAATCCAGCATGCCCTAAAAATGATCGAATTTGGCGAACACTCTTTGGTGGGGGCAAATTGGCAATTAGGTCGACTTTGGCCTTATCCACTTCAATTCCTTTCTTGGAAACAGTATGCCCCAGAACAATTCCTTGTTGAACCATGAAATGGCTCTTCTCCCAGCTAAGAACAAGTTTAGAATCCACACAACGTTGTAAAACTTGTGCGAGGTGATTCAAACAAGAACCAAACGTTTTCCCAAAAACCGAGAAGTCGTCCATGAACACCTCGATGAACTTGTCAATCATATCCGAAAATATGGCCAACATACATCGTTGGAAAGTAGCAGGTGCATTACATAAGCCGAACGACATCCTTCGATATGCAAAAGTACCGTAAGGGCATGTGAATGTCGTTTTCTCTTGATCAGGTGGAAAAACGGGCACTTGTATCGAATAACCATCAAGAAAGCAATAAAACTCTTGCCCTGCTAACTTCTCGAGGATTTGATCGATGAACGGAAGGGGAAAATGATCCTTTCTGGTAGCTGTGTTCAATTTTCTATAATCAATGCAGACACGCCACCCAGTAGTTTCACGAGTAGGCAACAATTCTCCTTTCGCAGTTTCTTTCACAGTGATTCCGGACTTTTTTGGGACAATTTGGACTGGACTAACCCATTCACTATCAGAAATCGGATAGATGATTCCAACATCAAGTAATTTAATGATTTCCTTTAAAACGATTTCTTGCATGTTCGGATTAAGTCGCCTCTGCGGTTCTCTCGATGGTTTACTCTTATCTTCCAGATGTATGTTGTGTATACATATTGATGGGTCAATCCCTTTTAAATTAGCTAGAGTCCATCCGATAGCCTGCTTGTGATCTAGAAGCACTTTCAACAGGTCATGCTCTTGTTCTTCAGACAACGTGGATGAAATTATCACCGGAAACGTTTCTCGTGGCCCCGAGCGTATTTGGCGATTGGACAACTGTTTCAATTCCACAGTTGGTGGCTCCTCAATTGATGGAGTCGGTTCAGCTTTTACTTCAATGGGTAACGGTTCTATCTTAGTCACAACTTCACATAAGTTATCATATGGACATGATAAACTCAACCTCGTCTCTTCGGACTGCTTCCTTTCGGATCCTTTTTCTTCATAGATGGCCAACAAAGCGGTTTCAAATTCTTCTTTGGTGAGCATTGATGGTAATGCTTCATCCACCACTTCGTCCATCTGATCGATGTAAAAACATTCGACCTCATCCTCGTTAGGGAAATGGTTCATCGCATGAAATATGTTCAATCTGACCTTCATGTTCCCAAAAGAAACGTCCATGACTCCCGTTCGACAATTAATGCAAGCGTTTGCAGTGGCGAGAAACGAACGTCCAAGGATGATGGGGACTTGATTAATTGATTTAACAGGCGGTTCCATGTCTAAAACAATAAAGTCCACTGGAAAGACAAACTTGTCTATTCCAACCAAACCATCCTCGATAATTCCCCTAGGTCTTCTTTCTGACCTATCGGCCAGTTGGAGTGTGACCGTCGTGGGTTGCAATTCACCCAATCCGAGTTTCTCGTATATTGAGTATGGGATTAGATTCACACTTGCTCCCAAATCCAATAGCGCTTTTCCAATTGGTTGCCCACCAATGACACATGGAACAGTTGGAACTCCAGGGTCTTTCAATTTTCGTGGGGTTTCAATTGTAATATTGAAGCCGACTTGATTAGTCAGAACACTTTCTTGAAATATGAGTAGTGCTGGCGCCTTTCTTACGAGTGCATAAATCTTTGAAAAATTTTGCATACTCAGGCACTTGTTTGATTGTTTCAAGCAATGGAAGATTTATCTTTACTTGCTTGAATGTTTCAAAAATTTCTTCCATTTTTGCTGGTCCCTTTCCCATTCTAGATGGAGGAGTTAGGCATTGAGGGAATGGTGCCCTTGGGACATAAGGTGCAGGTTCCATTTTTGATTCTTGTTCATGTTCTAGTTGGACAGTTGAGGGAGACTCATCCTCGATTACTTTTTCTTTTCCCTTCTCTCTTCTTTGCTCTTTCTCTTTCTCTTTTCTTTTCTCTTTCTCTGTTCTTTTCTCTGATTTGTTTTCTTTCTCTTTTGCTGCTTCTCTTGCTTCATCTTTTTCCTGATCAGATTCCACAAGCATTTCCACTTGATTATCAACTTCTCTTCCACTTCTCAGCACCGTAACAGCTTTTAACTGTTGACTATTCGATGGTCCTGCATCAGGTGGTGCTTGACCTCGAGGATTGTTGACGGGTTGGCTAGGGAGCCTACCTTCCTCTCGTTGACTCAGCTGATTTGTCAGTTGACTAAATTGATCTATCATCTGTTGGAAAGCATGCATGCTTCGCATCACCTTTTCCTCTAAATCAGAATCTCTAGAAACGGTAGCCTGAGGTTGATTAAAATTCTGATTAAAATTCTGATTTTTTCAATCGAATTGATGATAATAAGGAGGGTTACATTGGAAATTAGAATTACGCTAGGTAGTGGGATTACTGTTGTGAAATTTTGTTGTCCACCCATTGTGTTGGCTCTCTTTCTTTGGTTTACTTGACCGGTTTGGTTGAACCACCCCATCCTAAGTTGGGGTGATTTTTCCATTCAGTTATAGGTATTGGAGTATATGTTTCTACCAGTTGATAAGATTGAGTCAGATTCACCTCCTCTTGAGGAGTAGGTTCATCAGGGAATAATGACAAGGTAGTGGGGCACTCATTAGCCATGTGACCTGGGTGGTCACAAATTGAACACACAGTGGGGGTGACAGGAGCTTTAGCTTGCTTGGTCGCAGCTAACAACATATTCATTTGCTTGGACAACATATCAACCTTTGTTGATAGATCAGATGTATTATTTTTGACATTATACAATCCATCTCTTGTCAACACATGAGATTTAGATGTCAAATCCAAGTTAGTTCGCCCCAGAGTTTCACTTTATATCGAAGTTTGGTATAACTTCTCAAACAATGCCCACAATTCATCAGCTTCTTTTGTGGCACATGATCCACCACACGATGCATCAACCATGCGTCTCTCTTCAGGAATTAGCCCATTATAAAAACTTTGGACCTGTTGCCACCTTGGAACTTGATGATTTGGACAACTCTTAATCAATTCCTTAAAACGTTCCCAACATTCATGGAATGTTTCAGTAGGTTGTTGGGAAAAGAATTGAATCTTCTGACGCAACTCAATGGCTTTGGTCATGGGAAAATATTTTTTAAGAAACTGACGGTGTAGCTCTGCCCAACTCTGAATAGATTGTGATTCTAAGGAATAAAACCACGTTTTTGCCTTGTCCCTTAAAGAGAAAGGGAAGAGTCAGAGTTTAGCTATCTCATCAGTGACATTGTGGACTCTGAACATTTTGCATACCCCAGTGAATTCATTTAGATGAACGTGCGGATTTTCATTTACTAATCCATGGAAAATTGGTAGCATTTGGATCATCGCTGATTTGAATTCATAGTGGTTTCCTGGAATGGGATCATGCATTATACATTCCTAATCCTCGTAAAAACCAGGATCATTATAATATTCGAGTGTTCTAGGGCCCTCATTGTAATTGTTATTCCCATCATTTCCATTATTGCCATTATTAATATTCTGGTTGTTCCCATTCATTTCTTGCCTTTGATCAGCCATGGTATCAGTATGATGATACTGATTCCTTTGAATTCTCTACAAGATCGTTCGATCTCAAGATTAAATGGTAGCAGATGTGGGTGATGAGAACGAGTAAAACTCATACACCACGCTCACAAACAAAGATTGATGAATCCACAACAAACTCAAAATATTCAGCTTCAATCGATTAAAGCAAAGATTTTCAATCGATTGACACAAGCACACAATTATTTTATTTTATTTTATTTTATTTTTTTATTTTTTAAAATTAAAATTTGAATTTTTTTTTTTTTTTTTTTTTTTTTAAATCCGAATTTCAAAAATTAGAATTCAAAATTCAATTATTATTTTTTTTTAAAATTTAAAATTCGAATTTAAAATAAATTTTTTTTTTTTTTTTTAAATTCGAATTTCAAAAATAAAAATTAAATTAAAAAATTAAAATATAAATTTTAAATTTCAAACCTAAAGACAATCTTTCAAAATCCTATAAAATCTTACCTAAAAAAGAAAAAGAAGGGAGAGAATAGAAAGATTCCTACAAAGTCTAAAGCAAGTAGTCCCACAAAAATTAATAACTAGATTTTAGAAAATCCTACAAAATATCTAAAAGAGGAAAATAAGGAAAATAAACTCCTAAAAAATTTAAAATAAGAAATCCTAAAAATCTAAACTTCCTAAAAGAACTCCATAAAAATTTACCTAAGAGAGAAAAATAAGGGAAAAAATTTAAATTTTTTTTAAAAAAAAAAAAAAAAAAAAAAAATTTGAATTTCAAAAATTAAAATTAGAAATTAAAATTTTAAATCTAATGGCAATCCTAAGAATCTTATCTAAAAGAGAAAAATAAGGAAAAAAATAAAAGATTCCTAAATTTCCTAAGAAAGGTATCCTAAATTTATAAACTTCCTAAAAAAAATAAATTAATAACTAATTTTAGAAAATCCTAGAATATCTAAAAGAGAAAAATAAGGAAAAAGAATCCTACTAAAATAAGAAGTCCTAAAAACCTAAACTTCCTAAGAGAGTCCTACACAAACTAAAATAAGAAGTCTAAAAATTTCAACCTACTAAGACTCCTACAAAATCTAAAATAAAAAGCCTAAAAATCTCAACTTCCTAAAAGACTCCTAAAAAAAAATACTTACCTAAGAGAGAAAAATAAAGGACGTCCGTTTCTGTTTCTTTTTTTTTTCTTATATTTTTTACTCTTTTTTTTTTTTAATCAAAATACAAAAAATCCCTAACCGAATTAATCAAAATTTTGCCGATCTCCCCGGCAACGGCGCCAAAAACTTGGTGTGTTTTAAGTGTAACCCTTGCAAGTGCACAAGATCTATTGCAGTATGGCAAGAACAAAGGTGTCGAACCCACAGGGAAATCTTGAATTTTAATTAATTCTTTCAGAGATTTAAAAACGTCCCTAAGGAAGTACCAAAGGGCAGATTCAATTTAACCAAAAATTTATCACTTTTTCTAAATGCAAGAAAAATAAATTAATCTAAACAACTAATTACTGATGAATCTAAGAATAATATTTAAATAAGATCAAGAAATATGCTACCCCAGATTTGTACCCCCCTTTCATTAAAGAATCATTCACACCATCACCATCATTCATTCATAAAAATGATTTGAAATAAAGTATGATCATCAATCCGGCATACCCTATCTAAAAACAATGACTCAGCCTATCATTGCGGTATGAGTCATGTAAGAAGCATAGCGTATCTCGTGATGTGTAGATCAAAACAATAAAAATATTAGACTATGGTATTAATCATAAATATGGGTACTTATCTGGGGATCGCATCTTTCCCGATCTACTGATTTAGCCGCTCATCTTTGGTGTATGATCTCCTTGTTCATTCAAAGCCATTCCTCTTTTTATTTCTTTCAAAAATCTTTGGTTATAATGTCTTTTCCTAAATACAATCTATGAATGTAAAAGAAAGACAGTGCGAATCCTAAGTACAATCTATCCAAATCAATCCCTAGAAGAAGGAGAAAAGAACTTTTAAAAAGATGCTCAGAGGAGTCTAAAACCAAAAATAATAATAATGAATAATCCTCTCAAAAAAACTCTCTCTAAAAAATCTCTAATTATTTCCTAAAAAATCGTCTAATTCCTATCTCTAATTCTTGCTCCCTAATTCTTGCTCTAATTCTTGCTCTCCTTTTCAAAGTGTTTGATCCGTTTTAAATAGAGCCGAAGTTTCCCAGCCGCAGAGGTGTTCCAACTCGAAAATTTAGGGTCGATTAATTGACCCAATAGGGTCGATGCATCGACCTCCCAGATTTTCGTGAATTCCCGCCGAACTTTACATCAGACACTACTTCAGTATTTTGGTCATAACTTTCTGTCCCAAACTCGGATTGAGGCGATTCTTGCGTCGTTGGAAAGCTGATAGAAAGATCTATAACTTTTGTGTTTTAACAATTTCATAATTCGTCCGTCTTGAATGTCCGGATTGAGCTACAAGTCGCACTAAGTTCTCGATGACCCAAAGTTGCAGTGTTTTGACATTATTTTCAGAATTCTTGGGCTGTTTTCTGCACTTGGCTTGTATTTACCTGAAACACTTCAAATCTAATAATTCTTATCAGATAGCCTTCATCGGATAGCTAAATATAGGTATCTAGGGGTGAAATATCATCATATTTCACTACTCATCAGGCGCAACCCTGAAGTGGAGGGGGACCAGCACCACAAAGATGGGAGGGGGGGGGGGGTGATGGCAACTCGGACGGGTGGTGGTGCCGGAGCGCGGACCAGTAAGGGTGAGTGAGGGTAAACAACTAGTGGGCCCATTGGGTGAGGGTCGAATTCGGGTGGGACCATGGACCGCATCTGGTGGTGGGCCTTTGGCGGATCTAAGTCGATGACCTCAATCAGCTGCCAAGCAGTTGGGCCCGATCGGGACCCGCTTGGATGGTTGGAGGATGACAACGACCTTGGTGTTCCTACCATTTCTATATATTTGATAAAGACAACTACAACGTCAAAACTGTATGTAAGAGAAAAAATAAAACTTGATAACACATTTGATACATACATGTAACATATGAAGAGATGAGAAACATATTATTGAGAATTATGAAAAATTCACAGTGACTATCATACATAAATGACCAAAGTTGATAGGAGGACGATAGTAACTGTACGTGCAAACATTCCACGCATGCAATCTACTTGCACACCAACATCTGGGGCCCTATCTACCACTCAATCTATTAGTTGTGCTTGTTGGGTTATCGGAGGTACATGGTGATATGTGGGTGGGTTATATGAGGGTTCGTTTAAGTGTCGTCGTAACGTATTCAATGCTTCGTTATACGAATGGAATGAGCGATGACAACCCCCAGAAAAACAAGTTACTTCTTTCGAGCATTCCTCCCAGGTTCGATATATACTGGGTCTTCTACCGACGAACACAATGTAGTATTTACCTATACCTACAAAATACATCAATTGGTTAGTGAGTGGAAGAGCGAGAAGTGGCTCATTTAATAATTTCAAGTTAAGAGTTTACAATAAAACTATATAATCAGCCGTACATTTAATTTATCAACGTGATTGCGCGTGCCATATAGTGTTGGCTATATTATCACGGAATGTGTTCATCCATTCGCGATTTACAGGGGTTTGAGTGCAATAGATGTCAATGTCTATCTCGTGGACCGAGTGGTCAGATGGTTGTATTATACGATCCTCTGACTATTCTGCGAAGAATGGATCTTCTGGATCGTATAATTTTATAAAATTGTGTAGAATACAACATGCAGTGACTATTCTCACTTGTGATTGAATTGAGAACCTCGTGGTTGTTTTTAGTATTGAAAATCGTTGTTTCAGTACCCCAAATATTCTCTCAAACACATTACGTAAGGACATATGTCGCTTGTTGAAAAGTTCTTGTGGAGTCAATGAGGGATTTGAGGTATTGAATTCTTTAATATGATAGCGAACCCCCCGATAGGGAGTTAGAAAGCCCCGCATGTTGGAATAACCCCCATCCACAAGGTAATACTTGTTCGATAGCACTTGTGGTTGGTTTTGTGGTCTAGAGAGAGCTCTTGCTAGAACTTTCGAGTATGGAGAAGACCCTTCCCATCTAGGGAGTATGTATTGGAATAACATGTCAAACGATACGACACACAGAATATTTTGAGATGTCACATTGTGACGATTAAGATAACGTTGTGAGTCCTGCCTGGGAATGGTAACGTCAACATGTGTACCGTCGATAGCTCCTACAACACCCTTGAACCACGTAATACCTTGGTTGGCTGCTAATCTTCCGAGGAGTTCTAGTAGTGTCCCGTTTCTTGAGGTGAGATCCTCAGACAAATAAACTTGATGCATTGGGTTGTTCGGGCATGAGGCATCCTATTGGATATTTGGGTCAAGCTTGATTCAAGTCAACTAAGCGGCTAGGTCGATCAGGTGGAGCAAAAATTGATTGAGTTAGGTTGACCAGATCCAAGTCGATATTTAAAATATACAATCATGAAAAATAGGGGATTTTCATCGGGTTAGGTCAAGTTACCAAATCGAGCATTGATTGGGTCAAGTCGGGCATAGGCCCTTGACCCTTGGGCCTTGTTCAGGTGTTTCCTGATTTTTCCCAGAAAAGCTCAGATTCTTGAACACTTAGATTCCTGGCATATTCTTAGCAGACTCAGATTCCTGACTTTTCTCATATGCATTCTTAAGTTACTAAGATTCCTGACAGGTTCTTATAAAAGCTTCAATCCTTTGTTTTTAAGTTCCTCTCAGAAAGTGCTTAGAATCGATTCAATGGGTGGCTATGCAATGTAGAAATGTTATATAATCATCGGTTTATGTGTCGTACTCGGATTTCTCCCAAAATTTACTGGGTTAGGTCAAGTTACCAAGTCAAGCATCGATTGGGTCAAGTCGGGTATATACCCTTGACCTTTAGGTCTTGTTCAGGTGTTTTTTGATTTTTCCCAGAAAAGCTCAGATTCTTGAGCACTCTGACTCTTAGCAGGTCGTCTTTCATACCAATACTAATAGAAAGAGAAAGTACGAAAACACGCCCCATTTATATTTTTACGATAAAAAAGGTCAAACTTTCTTTTAATTATGAACATGCGCCCCTTACGAGCCAATATGGGCCTGTATTCATGTGCATTCGCCATGCAAGTGTCGAATGCTTAATGAAAAGGAAGTAAATAAAAAAAATGAATTTATTGGCAATGGCAGCCTTGTACTTATTCATTAAAATTAGTTAGTGCTCAACTCCCTTTCAGGTATGTGGGTGCGCTTTGTGGGAAGAAAAAACAGCGTTTGATTTTTTAGTGATAAAAAATGTCACATGGCGCAATCCTTAGGTCAATCTCCTTCCGCTAAAATAGTCAAGCATGAGGAATTAATTCCACAGCCATTAATGGGCACGCAAATTCGTGAAGAATATTTTTTTACCTTTCACTGAATTGTAGCTCAACAATATCTGTGTGCATCTTAGAGAGATTGGCTCGGGCACCACCATCAATGCGTGGGACAGTACCTAATGCCAACCATTTTTTTAAAATATAGAATAAGTGAGAGGGCAATGGTCAGGTCCTATCAGGTTCTGCCACGTATATCCTTCATGACATTGTGTAGACTCCCATTTCCGGCCGTTTTGCATCTTTGACAGTATAAAAATAGTTTTGTAAATATTTTATGGCTGATGATCATGCTCACTAAACACTAATCTATGGCCGTCCAACCAAGTTCTCTATTATATGATTGACTATACTTATTTAATGCCGAAGATTCTATCATATTTTTTTTGTCACAAATTTCCACATAATAGATCTGGACATCATGGACCATCTATCATACGGTTAGATATTAATTTTAAGTGAAGCACATCCCCTAAAGTGACCTAATCATGATTACTTTTGGGGACCTGTGTCAGGTGAAATTAAAATCTGACCGTCTGATAGGTGGGACATGATCTCAAGATCTCCTATATGAGAGATTGGAATGTAAAATGATCTGCATCGTCCCATTCATGGCAGTCATTGGTTTTAATTGCGGAAACTCCTAGCTGCAGAGACGGTATCTTCGGTTGCCCATACCAGTACCCTATTTGATTTTTTACTCAAAAATCTAGGCGATCAATTGGACGGTTGAATAGAGGGGTGTGTTGATTTGTGGAAAGAGATGATTTACTCCAGTTATTTGTTGTCAGCGGTGGATTGATTCCAACTTCTTAAAGAGGTTGTTAGATACATAAGTTTCATTGATTTATGCTTGTGAAAAAATCTGTGAATCTCCCACCGTTTGATCACTTTTACATAGGAAGATTAACTCATAGCTTCATTCATCCCTTTGATTTTCTAACCAAACCAGCCCTCTTAGTTACTAAATATATAGATTATAACATTATTAAAGTTTCCAACGAATAGATTTATCTTGTTGCTTAAAGAAAACAAGGCATCTTACTACATATTATAACCTCTTGGATTCTTTTGATTACATCTAAAAAATCTCTCCCAAACCCAAAATGGTCATGGCAACCCTCCACATGCCTCTGGTCTTCACTACACCCAAGCCCACCGCTTTCACACCTACACAAATCCTTCGAAAAATCCACCCTCTCTCAACAAAAAGTAGCAGAATTCAATGTAGCAGATTCGAAAGCTTTCTAGACCTGAAACCCGAATTGATATCGGAGTCATTAGACGTTGATCTACGATGGCACGATACTTTGGGAGACAGATCAGAGTATGATTTAATGGTCATCGGCGGGGGGCCGGCCGGTCTTCGTCTCGCCCATAGAATTTCTAGCTACGGTGTGCAAGTATGTTGTATCGACCCTTCACAGCTATGGATGTGGCCTAATAATTATTGTGTATGGGTCGATGAGTTGGAGAATTTAGGCCTCTCGGATTGCCTAGATAAGACTTGGCCCATAGCTGCCGTCTATTTCGATGATAAAAAACACAAGTTTCTCGACCGCCCATACGGCCGAGTCGATCGAAAGATATTGAAAACAAGGTTGATAGAGAGGTGTTTGGCACATGGAGTGAGGTTTCACAATGCCAAGGCATGGAAGGTGAACCGCCAAGAGTTCAAGTCCATGGTGTTATGTGGTGATGGGTGTGAGTTGAAGGGGAGCTTGATTGTGGATGTCTCAAGCTCCTTTGTGGACCATGTCAAGCCAAGAAACCATGGGTACCAAATTGCTCATGGGATTTTGGCTGAGGTAGAAGGCCATCCATTTGATTTAGACAAAATGTTACTTATGGATTGGAGGGACTCTCTCTCATGGGAAATGAGCCTTATTTAAAGAACCTAAAATTATTGTTTTACATATCATAAAACGAGTCTTCTTTCTTTCTCTCTTGTTATGTCTTTAAAGGTCTTGATCAGAGCGTTCTTGCAATATTTGGTGTTCGGATAGCATGATCGAATTCGTTAAATCCTTCACAAGAATACACAGCCGATTCGTTGTATCCTGGAATCAGTATACCGGTAATTTGTTGGTGACCACTTTGTCGAAGTGGTGGGGGAAAATATTGGTTTAAAGACAGTGATATTTCTCGTGCCTCGAACCGGTTCCATGTATTATTTCGGATTAACATTTCAATTTTTCCAACAATTTTAAACCAATATTTAGAGGTTTCGGATCCGATGGCATATAGAAGCACTTTAAAAAGCAACATGGGTTTCCTTTGCATTCTCTCTCTCTCTCTCGGATGCCCATTTGTCTCTTAAATATAAAGGCTTTGAGAAAATATAGAAAAATCAATTTGTTGTGGGAAAGGGAAAGATTTCTTGTTTGAAAGATATTAAAGGTTTATTTTTGAGATTGTCAATTCGAGACGGTGTCTTTGGAACTCCAACACCCTCTCTCAAAAATCATGGTACTTCATGTTTACTAGCAGCGATGATCTAACAAGCTACGCTTACGACCTGGTGTTCCGGAAATGGACGGTTTGGAACTCTCATGCATCAAAAACCTGAATTGGTTCATTGCTTGTTCGTGCGGGTTAATTTACTTCATGGATAATTATAGTAGAATCCAACTCTTTGTTTGTAACCCGATTATGAAGGCGTGAAGAGGTGTTTCTTTGGGTAAGACATGTTTAAAAGGTATGTTAATTTTACTTTTTTTTTTTTTTTTAGGCGAATTTAATGACACCAACTGGTTGGTTTAATGCACCCATTGGCATCCTCATGTCAGAATTTGGGGCATTATAATGGGTGTGAGAAAAGTACTACCAAAGGTGCTTCAACCAACCATTTAAAGTGAAGACTTTTAGCAATTATTTTTTATTGTGAGTCACTTGTGAATGAAGAGTGATACTAAACCTAAGTGTGGTTTACTTTTTTTTTTTTTTTTTTAAAATTGATGTGTGATCATATTTTTTACTTACCATTAATCATAAGCCTTTGCCAAAGTGCTCATTATCATGCCACGATGGTCTAACAATCATCATTGGTTGGTGATGAGTGGTCACGATCAAAAGTTGCAATCAAGAGCCCACATGATAAGAAATATAATCAAGTTGGTTTGAAGGCTGAGATTGAATGACTATGAATTATTGATCACTTTTATTTTTACATTATTTCTTGTGAGATTTTTTTTTAAAATCCTTGTCAAGAAGGGTAGCCTTTATCACTCATGTGTTCAGATGTCATTATATTTGTGTGAGACTTTGATCATATCACCATTGTTCGTTAGCAACTGTTTGATTATGATCAAACGGTTGATTCAGTAGCCTTATAACAGGCTTGAATCTAAGTCATCCTTGTTTTCATGAATGATTGATTGATTAATTGGGTTCGATCATATGATCATTGAGTGCCCTTGATTGAGTAGGCATAGCTTGAAATCATTATCAATGATTTAACCATAAAATTCTCGCCACATCGAGTTGTCATGAAAAGATTGCTAGGATCATTTGGAGATGGTCAAATGATTTTGATTGAATTATCTTAGAAAAGATAATAGATTTAGATTTGGAAATCCAAATCATTTAAATATGATTTTCCTTTAAGAAAGGGAATCATGATCTTACAAGAGATATTAAGGAGCAACTATAAATCTCATTGAGTTTTTTGGTTATATCAAAATAGATAGAGAAATGAAGTGACTTAAAGGTCCTTTGGTAGACGTACCAACAAAGATTGAGTCAAAACTTCTAAGTTCTCTATGGAACTTGTTTCCTTGTCAATGAACAAGAAAACAAATGATATGTCGTTTCAGGCAAAAACTATTTGAAGAAACACTATATGTGTTGATAATTGTAATTATGAGCAATTATGGAAAGTATTAGCCTAAAAGAAGAATCGGGATGAATTTAAAGTCATTTACCCAAACAGTCACTTACGATGGGAACTCTACCTAATATTTGTTTGGTCAATGTTTAGGTTCAAAGGGAAGAACAAGTCGTAAATCCGTGACGGACAAATGGGCACTACATTGATGAAAATTAAATTCTCATAAATATCCCAGGAAGGATAGTGTTTTGCTTGTAATGGATAAGGGGAGGTTGAGCATTACTCTTAATAGACGCTATAACACAATGTGTTGAGATGTTAAAGTTATAAGGACATCCGATTTGTTGTATCTTGGAACCAGTTTGCAGATAACCTGTTAGTGATCACTTTGTCGAAGTGGTGGGGGCAAATATTGGTTTAAAGACAATGATATTTTTCGTGCCTCGAATTGGTTTCATGTATTATTTCGGATTAACATTTCAATTTTTCCAATAACAAGGAAGTTTTTTTATGCTTTCTTTGATTTAGATCCTTATTATTGGCATGGGTTCCTTTATTCAAGGTTGTCACATGGTGAGTTTGCTATGTTCTCTTTGTTTGGGCATCATCAAGTCCTTCTAAGTTGGATATTGTTACCAACTGTCCTGTGCCTTCGGCTAAATTGGTAGGCAATCTGGCCCTTGAAACAATATAAAGGGAGGTTCAACTGCTTGTAGTTGGATTTACGAGTTCCTGAAATTTTGTGCTTGGTTCCTCTATTGGCACCAACCAAAACTCTAAAATCATTCATCGGCAGATTATTTGACAGGAAGGTGCTTTTAGAGTTTTGATGAGTACAAATAGAGCGACCTTTTTGCAATCGATAGTTTTATTTGTTGTCATCATTGTTTTCATTAAAGGTAGAGGGAGGTTGATGTTCTTGGAGTTTGGATTTACATGATCTTGTAATTCTGAACGTAACAATTTTATTTGTTGTCCTCATTTTGTCTTTTTTTTTCCAACACCATGTCAAAATGTTAGTAAATAATTTATATGAGGCCCTGAGGTTATGCATTAACTAGTTGGAGGCCACGCGACGCGTAATCAAAGTCGAGTGCCACAACAATTTATCCAAGGTCGATCAGGTTCATTTGAAAAAAAAAAAGGGGGTTTCATTAACTGTCTAAAGCTGGTCAAAGTAGTAACTGTTGGATATTTGTGACCCACACATTAATTTTTTTTCTTAATTATTAAAACTTGAAGTGGTGAGATTTTTTAAACGTGGCACAATAAGAATCACCACGCAATTAGGTGGAATTCCTAATTTATAGGGTTGTAGTAATCTCTTTTATGATGTGACACATCCTCTAGATTTAGTTTCATTGATGGGCTAGGAGACTAATCAAGGTCTATTTAAGGAGGACAACGTCCCCTCTTTATTCATTCTCAATGTTATTCTCATCAATAGAGATAGAAAGAAAGAGAGGTGATTTGTTCTCAGAGTCGTCATCTCATAGCGAGGATCTGCAATTCAAGCACGTATTCGCTATCACCTAATCAGGTAAGTAAGATTTATCTTACTAGATTATTATTACATTTCATATATTGACCAAACGATTCTAGCCTAGATCTTGTTTGTTTTTATAAAATCTCCAACAATTGGTATCAGAGCTATTGGTTGGCATGATTTCGTTTAATCCATCCAATAAATAAATATATATATATATAAAATATATGTATAGACAAGCTACGGGCACCGATCTTCCACCGCTGAATTGGATTAATTGCCCGTCACTATATCACATGGTTATAAGCTTATTAAGAGGTTTTTTTTGCCTAATCTGTTCTCTCCAAAGATTTAGAGAATTCTAAAAACGTCAGCGACGTTTACAATAGTAAAAGTCAATTGCTTATCAGATGTAGTGATCAGATATCTATTTATGATCGTATGATTTTTATGAAAAGGGTCAATCCTGTCATTTCCTATACTGGGGGCTTAG
Organism: Chloranthus sessilifolius; assembly: GCA_021018995.1. Lineage (NCBI taxonomy): Eukaryota > Viridiplantae > Streptophyta > Magnoliopsida > Chloranthales > Chloranthaceae > Chloranthus > Chloranthus sessilifolius. The sequence goes on from CM037592.1 coordinate 106,396,729, forward strand.
CACTTCAAAGAGACTAGTGTTTCCAACTCCTTCAATCTAGACGTGCGATTGAATTCTTATAGATCAAAAAAAAAAAAAAAAAAAAATTTGTCAGCTTTTGAACCGACGGTCCGGCGGTGTCTGACACAGTCTGGTCACTGGACTGACACCGGCAGACGGCCGACGCCAAGGCCGACCGGACGGTGCACCGGATCGTCGGCTGGCCGTGCCAGGTGAAGGTGCGGGTTAAGCCACAAAGGGCTGCGGCTGTTGCTGCCTGCTGCTTCTGCAACTTATAAAAAAAAAAAAAAAAAAATTTCGACCGACGGTCTGGCATAGTGCGGTCACCAGATTAATTGGCGGCCGTCGACGTCGACGGGGCTGACGGACGGCACCGGACCGCTCTTGAGCGGGCGGATCTAAGTCCCATGAGGATTGGTTCTTCAATTGCTGCGGTTGTTATAAAAAAAAAAAAAAAAAACTCCTTTTTAAGAAGAAGATGAACAGTGGCCTTAGGGTTTTCCTAGGGCCGGGTCGGGTCCGTTGTCGGCCCACCTGACCCGGGTGATCCGGCCATCGTTGGTCCGCTACCCGGCCCACATGACCCGCCATGACCCGGCCCGTGCACCCGACCCTTGCACCCGGCCCGTGCACCAAGCCTGTTGACCCTTCGGCCCACTAGATATTTGGCCCATTTCAACCACATGGCCCGATCCACTAGGCGCATTGTCCGGCCCATGTGGCCCGATCCACTTGGGCCAGATCCCAAAGCCCGGCTCGGTACCCATCCCATCTATTTCTGGCCCATTTTGGCCCGTGACCTGGCCCGGTAACCAGCCCATCTATACTTGGCTCATTTCGGTCATTGACCCGGACTATTGCCCGACCTGTATGAACACTCTTACACTATCATATCATTGTTCATAGTTACTATATGTGCACCTTCACCTTAAAGACTACTTTCCCTAAAACTTGGTATATGAACGTATTTAGGGCATGAAACCTTCATCCAATGACATGATAGGATGCCTTGAGATAGGTTCTTCCTATAAAGGGGTTTAAGAAGACCGGTAAACCAGTCGTTCAGGGAGACGTTGCCAAAGTAGGTGTGTAGTCTACCCAAAGGTGACCGATCTATGGAGGCTATGTTATCCTTAAATTTTGAGACAATAGTCTCATTAAGATTGCCAGAGCATTTACTTTCGTGAGCTACTACTTCTGGCCAAAGCTGACTTAGAAAGATCATGAAAGGGGAATGGATAAAATAGTTATGCGTGTCTAAGTGAGAGAAGAACGACACTTCTGGCCTAAGCTGATGACTAGCTTGGATCAAACCAAAACACAAATGACTAGGTCTATGCGTGTCTACGGACAAGATCTAGGGAGACATACAATAGGTTAAAGCATTTGCCCTAAGGTGATGCTGAGACAATGAGTCATGTCTGTCCCTCAGAGTGGATGGTTTTGCACATGGTTAATACACTCTGATTGATTCAACTTTGACCCCAGGTACGAACTCAAATTATGTAAAGTTCTAAATGAACGTGTGCTGACAATGATCTATGTCATTGTAGCTATGGACGGATCATTGTTGCAATAACAGATGGCGAGCATTGAAAAGCTCACTAGTACCAACTATTCCACTTAGCGAATGGGTCTGGATTTGACCCTTGGTTACCTAGATTATGATTTTGTTTTATCGGAAAACAGACCTGCAACTCCTACCGATAACTCTTCAGAGTTTGAAAAAGCTCTGCATGCCAAGTGGGAGAAGGCAAATCGTATGTCCATTATGATTATTCGCGCTTCTATGAGTGAGGTCATCCGTTGTGGTATCAAGACCACTGACACTACACGCGAGTTGTTGAAAAACATCGAGGATCAGTTTGTTGGGTCAACTAAATCTCTGCAATATGGTTATCTTGTGGAGTTTGTGAATATGCGCTATGATGGTAAGGGTTCTATTAGGGAATTTATTCTAAAAATGTCCATGTTAGCCATGAAGCTCAAGGAGCAAGGCATTCCCTTTGAGGAAACAGCTATAGTACATTTAGCTGTTGCATTCCTTCCGAATCAGTTTGATACCTTTAAGGTAAATTACAATGCCCAGAAAGAAAAATAGGACTTGAACTAGCTTATCTCAATGTGTGTAACAGAAAAAAAATGGTTGTGGGGCAACAAGATCGAGTCTGCTCATTTTGCCTACAATCCTACCCATAAGAAAAATTTTAAGGAAAATGGTCAAAGAAAGAATCACTTCACAAATAAAAGGAACAAGAAGGACTTCAAAAAGAAAGTTGTTGTGAATGATAACGACGATGGCTGCTATTTTTGTAAAAAGAAATGTCACTTCAAGAAGGATTGTTATTTATGGAAAAATGTTATGAAAAAGAAGCAGCAAGGAGAGGCTAATCAGCAGAAGCAGCACGAGGAACTGCATACTAAATGAAAAGCTATTCTTTAGCAATGAGGAGGGATTCTGGACTTTTATTCACTCTTTTAGACAAATTTTTTATTGCTAATATTAGACTGCTTAAGAGTTATTTATAGTTTTACTCATCTAGGTGATAGTTTGACTATTACTTTAGATTCTATTAGTGTTGGATATAGTTCTCTAGGAAATAATTTATTTTAATTACAACCGTTGAGACTAGTTACATCAACCTTTTTGAAAATGAGACAATTAGTGGGAGTCAGGAATAAAGGATAACATCAAATTCACTAATGATTAGAATATTTATTTAAATTAAGGTGATCAGATTGGGATACTAGAGTCTTTTGTGGCCTCTGTTTGAGTGTGAGTTATCTCACAAAGGGGTTTCAAACAAAAGTTTTTTTTGGCGCACGTGATCCGGATGGGAGTGTTAGAAACACTCGAGTACATTAATTGAATGGGAGTTTCTTCCACAATGTTTATTCTATTCTATTGTCGACACTCTTTACATCTTTGATCATCATTTGATGCATGTTTTTCATTCGACTCAATATTTACCATGATTATCATTAGCATATGCAATGTTAGCCTGGGAGCATAAGTGCTCAAATAAGGAAGCTTGGGCTATCGTGATTAGGCACCATGGTTGTATAGCCTTTATCCTGATAATTGGGTGATGATTTTCACATGGCGTATGTCATAAGATATCAGGATAACATACCTTAGGGTATGAAGCAGGACGAATACAGGTATACACACAAGTGATTGCATTAAAGTGTGCATATACTGGTGTCACAAAACCACAAGTAATACTCTTGGGTTAATTAAACAACAATAATTTTTGTGACCATGGAACTGCCCTATTGTCAATTGTAAAGCATGGTACATTATAGGCATTCATGATCTATTATTATAGTTGTTTCTTGAACTTGAGGGTATGATGTATTGTACCAAGTCTCTTGAAAGTTAATGATTTTATAAGATTATAAGATGACCATCCGCTTTTCAAAAGGACCAATTCATGAATTTATTTAAAACAATATTTTGGTAGTGTGTGGATCAAGTGGGAGATTGTTGGGTATTTGTGACCCACACACTAACCTCTTTTCTTCATTATTAAAACTTGAATTGGTGAGACTTTCTAAACGTGACACTATGAGAATCACCACGCAATCTAGTGGAATTCTTAATTTATAGGGTTGTAGTAATCCCTTTTATGATGTGACACATCCTCTAGATTTAGTTTCCTTGATGGGCTAGGAGACTAATCAAGGTCTATTTAAGGAGGACAACGTCCCTTCTTTATTCATTCTCAATGTTATTCCCATCAATAGAGATAGAAAGAAAGAGAAGTGATTTGTTCTCAGGGTCGTTATCTCATAGCGAGGGTCTGCCGTTCAAGCACGTATTCGCTATCACCTGATCAGGTAAGTAAGATTTATCTTACTAGATTATTGTTACATTTCATATGTTGATCAAACAATTCTAACCTAGATCTTGTTTGCTTTTATAAAATCTCCAGCAGTAACATTTCAATGCACCAGTTCAGATAGCGGATGTGAAACTTTGACATGAAATTTGAATAGCAAAATGTTCCAAAAAATATACTTTTTTCTAAAATCCTATGTGGCTGAGTGAACCCTTAGAAGATGGGTGTCACTGGTGATATGTGACATGTGATCTAAGGTTCAAACGCATATATTCGAATCCAATAGTTGCATTTTTCAATGTATATAGATGTTTCTTCGTTGAGTTTGCCTCTCGTGGGCATCATAAGGTTACAAGCACCTCTTAGCTGTTGAATCCTGTCAGAAGTTGATTTCATGTAGGCCAAAGCCTCCTGAAGTCTGACAGCCAACCTTTGACAGGAATCATTGGCTCCTTCATTGGATTTTTCCCTATGAATAATCTATTTTTTTCTAGGATTAATATCTGTACATTTGCCTAGGATCTCTCCAGCACTACTAAGCTTAGAATTCAATTCAATTGTGCACTTTTACCAACCACTGATCACCTGTGTTATGAGTCTTGTGATCAACCTGTGTGTAAATAATCTAGATTACACACATACGTCAATTTGCCCACATGGCACTAATGTTTTCATCAACTGGACTGGTGGATGTAACGTAAACCCGAAGATGTCTCATCATAAAAATAGCAAGTCATTTGAAAACTTTCTACCTCCTCAATCCAATAAAGGGCTGACTTCAACATATTTCAATGCCTCAAAAACTTGTGAAGTCTTTTTTTACATGATTTTGGGGCTGATAACCTGGGTGTTCGGGCCTCTTAAAGCACTCGACTATTTTCAGAGGCACGTGCACACCCCAAATTAGCACTTGCCGGTGGCCTCAAGATGGGGGGGAGTGTTCGAACTCATGGCTCCGGCTTTAACTGTTAATAATCATATGATGTCAGTGAGGCAAGTCAATCCCTACATATTAATGAAATCGACATCTTTCATGATCAGACAAAAGGATATGAAGACTATCTCTGAATGGGAGATGCCAATTCTCAACACCACTGTATCTGGATTAGATCATGTTAGATTCATTTACATCAAACTTAGATATAGATGCCCTATAAGAGATCTCTACCTAAAATTCATTTATAGTCATTGTCCACAAAATTGCATAGATTTAATTATGTAGATTCCCCACCAAAACAACAATACCTATGCGGCTAATCATTTTCATTTTAACTAAAAATGTGTTTGAATGAAACCTTTCATAACATATCCAAGGCATTATCTAGGTCTTTAGCTAATTGTTCAGCTTCTCCAATGTATGAGTGGGGAGTGAGGTTCAAAAGATTAGCCTTCGCTTTCTGCGGAAAATCTAAGCCTTCAATAAACTCTTTTAGGCTCTCCTTTGTGACCGCTTTTCCTCTGGTCAACTCCTTTAGCTTCTCATATGCTTCTGGAACACCATATCTACGCATCACCTAAAAGAAATAACACAATAAACCCATGAGAGACTCGAGGGTTAGGCGGTACATAAAAGAAACTGATTCATATATCAAAGAGATGAAAATCCGATAAAATCCGGCGCTAGTGGGTATGTGATGTACTTTCAACAGAATTTATGCTTGTTTGTATTTTTTGACAGGTAAGCTGGGATTGAACCTGCGACCTTGTCAACCTTCAATTGAGTTGCAGGCTCAACCCCTGAGCAGCATTTATCAGCTTAAAAGGATTTGAAGTTGGGTGTGGACTGTGGATTAAAATTCAGTGGCTAGTGTTTGACTCACCATCCAATTTATGATTAATGGTGTGCCCATCACTGCCCAATCATCATTTTCTATTCACGAGGTGATGGAGGCTTAAAAACTTATCAACAGGTGCCCAGGTTAACTACTATATTAAAAGAACTAAATAACATAATGTCGAAAAATAGAGACCTGATTTGATTGAAAGTCAGGTAATGCTGGTGAGACAACTTACTATACAAAAAGGGAACAAAGAGGTGTTTTCAATAGATAAAATGAAAAGCTTATTGTACTACACAATTTATTTTGTTTTTGTCGAGGCCAGTATTATTATTATAGCAAGGAATTGATATAGAACATTTTTTTCTAAGTCAGATATGAATCTACATTGTCTGGTATGAGATTAGACAGATTTGGATCATGTAGATTGTGTGGCCCATCAGCTATCAGAAACATCGTGATGGGAAGAAGTTGCATCGGTCAGGCAGACAAAAAATACATTTCTATGTTCGAAAAAGAAGGATGTCTTCACAATATCCCATATGCACGAAATAAGACAATATTTTCAATTTTATAGAAGATCGATCTGAAATACTTACAGTCTGAATTGGTTCAGCTAGCACTTCCCATGCTTGGTCCAAATCATTTCTTAAGCGAGCTTCATTTACCTGCAACAAGGAACAACTTCTCTCAAACGAAAGCATACTGAATCAGCATCATTGAAACAACCCGATATGACAAATTCTATAGTGTTACACAGTACTTTTTTCCATTAGTTAAAGATTTTTCTTTTTCTCAATGGTGTGCTGAACATATTGGTCAACCAAACAAGCCCTTCTCCCATCAAAATCTATACCTCTATAGGTATGTAATCAGGTCCTAATGTTTTTTGTTCATCTTTGCTAGTGCTTATTTTTATTTCTACTTCAGAGACTTTGTTAATCACATATTCCACATTTAACAAGTCTCTAGAATATTTTCTCCCTCCATTCTTTGTCATCTGTTTTAGCTAAGACTGATGTAGACCACTGTTACCGACATCTGTGATCACTGAAGTGATCACGTGGGTCACAAATTCCCTTTCACAATAATTAATAGCCCATGTGATCACTAAAGTGATTACGTGATTTATTAGGTCACAAATTTTCTGTTCATGTAGGGCTCTCAATGGGCCGGGCCAGCAAGGATTTTGGCCCGCACCCGGCTCAAAAAAAGTGGTAATTTCCATCAAGCAAACCCGGCATGGTATCTGGACTGGGCTAAACTTGTTGCAACCCGGATCAATCCGGGCCAGGCTTGGGTTGAGTGTTTCAACACCCGGTCCGTATATATATACTTATCTTTTTAAAGTTAAAAAAAAAATTCTTTAAATTAAATATAATTTACTTAAATGCCTTGAGATTAAACTGTTGAACGGTTTAAGTTAGGGTTCTCAAGTCTCTCTCTACTCTCTTAAGAACTAAGCTACCTATGCACACTCTCATATCCTCGCATAGACGCACAAGTGGACAACATTCTCTCTCTCTCTCTCTAGTATAGGCGCAAGACCCCGGAGGCCGGTTGGATCGACGGCCTCCCAAAAACCCCTCTCTCCCTCTCACTAAAATGAAATATTTGAATAAAAGGATGTACCTGAGCCTCTATAATGGTAATATAATTATTTAATTAAGATTTTAACACTTTTCAAACCTTTATTAGAATAAAAGCAGCACAAAAAAAAAAAACAGGCCAACCAAATTTTATTAGAAAAAATAGCCCCAAAAAAACAGCCACAAAAAATTAGTTCAAACAAATTTTATTAGAAAAAAAAACATTCGGAAAAATGCCCAAGCCCGGCCCGTTAGGGCCGGGCTTGGGCAGAGTACATCGTAGCCCGGATTAGGGCTGGGCTGAAAATTTTGGGAACCTGGCCCGGGTAGGTTAGGGCCGGATTGAACCCCAGCCCAGCCATAATCCGGCTGATTGAGAGGCCTATGTTCATGTGATCACTGGGCTTCCAGTCCCTTTCTTGGGTATCCCCCTTGAAAGCCCTATTAAAGGCCATTAATCTTCTTCACGACCCATCATTTCTTTTCCTCTTCTTCTCCATCTTATTCTTCTTGCTGCAACCAGATTTAATCAAGCATAGAATAGTAATAAGTCCAAATGAGCAAATATATGAAAAGATAAAGAGTTTGGCCCATTCGTTGCGAAGCTACTTCCAACACCATCATACTCTAGTAATCTAATTTTCCATAAGATAAAATACCTCAAATCAAATTACTGATAATTCTTCACTAAACACTAATACCAACTACTACAAGTTAATTTTCAAAAGATACTTTCTCAGAAAAACATTCAATCCACAAGCCAAAAAAAATGAAGATGATAAGATTATTAGAGCTGTAAGCCAAATTCAAACAATCTCTAGAGCCATTTCACTTTGTGCACTTTTTCCACCCAAAGTCATTTATCAATAAGTTAGTCCTATTGTCCGGGTTGATAATGCTTTCATGAACTAACACAGACAGTTGCTGAAAACGAACCACCTTCTAGGAGAAAAATACATTGAATTTATAACTTACTGTTTACCTGAAGCTTTTTAATTCCCTGCAATGCGCTTTTATATGCAAGAAGACAATGCCCTAATAACACTCCCACATTCCTCAGAACTGTTGAATCAGTCAGGTCACGCTGTCGAAAAGAATTTATAGTAAAGCAAATCACCATAATCCAATGACAACATTTGCATAATGATGTAAACATGGGATGTCATAAAATTTCAGAAGCTAATTAAGAATGAGAAACCATTGTTTTGGATGGCTAAAAGCTGAATTGCTCTTTTTGATCAAAACGCGACAACACGGAAATGCAAAAGGGAAAAGAAGATTTCAAAGAACACAAAATTATTACCTGCCAGCGTGAAACTGGCAACTTTATGCTTAGGTGATTTAGAAGTGAATTAGCAACACCCAAATTGCCCTCGCTGTTTTCAAAATCAATAGGATTGACTTTGTGAGGCATAGTTGAAGAACCAATCTCACCAGCTTTGGTTATCTGTACAACATATTTTCAACAAGAACAGGGGATTCCCAAACTTTAAAAATAGAGTAGAAGTTGAGAAGAGGCATAAAGTCAAAATCAGCGCTACTCTAAACACTTACCTGCTTGAAGTAACCTAAAGATATGTATCCCCACATATCTTTATCAAAATCCAGTAACACAGTGTTGAAACGGATGATTGCATGGAAAAGCTCTGCCATATAGTCATGGGGCTCAATCTGCATAGCAAGAACTCAAAAAATCACACATTAGAATTGAACGGTATTCTGGAGGATAAGGTCTAGACTCTGAACTAAGGTAAATGTCCACTGGATTGGCTGCTATACTCCCACTAGTTCCATGACACATGGACTCTTTCATTGGAAGCAATTCATAACAGGGAATCTGGCCGCTAAATACAAATATTCTGCTTGAATTTTGAAGGAAAATTTCCAAGTTTTAAACTCTATATTATAACTCTTGCCAACTCATGGCTCTGGCTCTCAACAGGCCGGATTGAAGCTGGGTCGGGGTTGATAACAGCCTGGTCTGGCCGGGCCTTGAAGCATAGAGTCCTGGCTCGGCGCCTACCCGAGCCAAAATGTATTCAGCCCAACTCGGCCCTTGTACAGGGCCAGGAAGGTCACAGGCCAATTTTTTTTCAACCAAACGAAATAGGAAATAAAAATTATAGTTTAATTTGCTCCAAGTTTAATTTTTTTACAACTATTTAAAAAGGGACTTGATAATTAGGATGTATGTTCAACAAGGTGATTTAAAATAGTGCCTTAGTGTTTTATCACATTTATATTGTATAATTTATGTTATATAAAGGCTCAGAAATTTCTCTTCAAAAAAATATATAGAGGCTCAAAAATTTACCTTCTTTCGAATATATTATATGGAGAGTTTTTAGGGACAAATTTTTGCAAATATCGAGTCAGTGGGTGATCTAATGGGGATACTTGATCTCAAGGCATTTTAGTAAAATGGCCCTAAAGGCTAAGTATTCTTTCTCCCTCCCTCCCTCCAGTCCACCCTCTCTCTCTCTCTCTCTCTCTCTCAATATATATATATATATATATATATATATATATATATATATATATATATATATATATATATAGGCAAATGGGGCAATAGGTTTGAACCCATATTGGGAGCGGTGGGATCATGTGCCATGTCATAAAATGCCCCAAGGATTTTGAACTTCGGAACAAAACCCGGCCCGGGTTAATATGGGTCGGAGCATGTTCGATCCAGTCTGGTCCCAGGCCAGGTTTAAAACTAAAAAAAACCCTATTTTTCAGGGCGGGTGGGCTGAAATCCGGCCCGGCCCATTGAGAGCCCTACACATGGCAACAATTCATGAAAGTGGAAGAGTGCATGGAAGAGCCATTTTCATAGTTCACAAAAAGGCTACAAGAGTCTCAATTGCAGTAAAAAAGTTACTATAAAATGCAAATCTTAGAGGGAGGACCTTGTCTTTGCTTTGGTTTGGGAGGAACTGGATAGTCCATGCAAGAAAGTCATAAGCTAAGAACTAAGGGTAAGGGAAAGGGTTTGGGTCAACCTGGAAGGTCTAGGGATTTGACCCGACTGATCAAATCAGAAGTGATTTAGGATCAGGGTGGTTTTAGGAATTAGGGGTAGGGTTTATATGAAGAGGAGAGAGAGAGAGAGAGATAGTGGTAATTGGCTTAGTTAGAGCAATGTGCTCTACTAGCCTTATATTGAGTAACAAGAACAAAGTACAATAATACCCACACTACAGACTACAAGCACACCAGCCACTAACTAAGTACACACCGTTAACAATAAAAACATGCCCTACCGATAATAAAAAAAACAATAACACAGAACAATAACACTCCCCCTCAAGGTGGAGCATAGACATCAAACATGACCAGCTTGACGGGATCATGAAGGAGAGTAAGCCCAATGGACTTAGTAAAAATATATGAACTTCAATGAGCCATCCAACACTTTTTTGTCTGACAAAATGCCAATCCACTTCAGTATGTTTGGTACGTTCATGCAGAACAGAATCATATGCAACCTTCACTACAGTCTCATTACCACAGTGCAAAGGAATAGAACCACTAGGGAGGAATCCCAACTCTGCCATAAAGAATGGAGCCAAAAAATCTCACATCTCATGTGAAATAGCCTGATACTCAGCTTCAGCACTCGAAGGAGAAACAAAGGGTTGGTTTCTACTCTAAGCAACCCAGTTGCCTTCCAAAAAGACACAATATTCAGAAGCCGAGTGACAATCAGTAACCGATTCTACATAATTTGTATATGTATATCCAGAGATACCCAGATGACCATGCGAGCTATATATAAGTCCTCGAGAGGGGCTAGATACATTTGAGAATGCGATATACTGGGGCAAGATGTGGAGCCTACTGGATCAACCGGCGGAGAGGACAGTGGCTGGGTATGAACGAGGGAACTCAATGCAGATGTTTGCAAATATAAAAGTGTAATTCCTTCTGTTGTTGTAAAGAGGGCAATGGTCAGGTCCAACCAGGTTGAACCAGATTTCAAGTTCAACCCCATCTGCTGCCCTTGGAAATAGGAGAATCTTGACTTTCTTGGTTTTCACTTTTTTATAGGATGACGTGCAGTCAAGATTCTCCTATTTCAAAGGGCAGCAGATGGGATTGAACTTGAAATCCGGTTCAACCTGGTTGGACCTGACCATTGACCTTGTAAAGAAGGCTGAGACTGTAAGGGATGAGCTGCAGGCACAGGATGAACCAGGGATGAAAGTGATGTAGGAGAAACAGAAAGAGGTAAAGGAATATAAGAGACAGGAGGAACTGGAGATGGGATATAACTAGACTCATGGTGCACCCCCTCTGATGGCACCATTATCAAAAACTAAAGCTATGATTTTCACATTTTCTGCATATCCATTCACCCAGCCTATAGCCGATTCCCGACTTTGTGGAAGCAACACTTTCCCTGCATCGGCCATTACAATGCCAGTTTTGATATATCCACCTCTGATTGAGCCTCCAATATTGTGCTATCCACTGCATTTTCACTCCAGCACATGGAATGGTTTTCCTGACTTCATAGCAAGTAAATCAGTTGTTGCAATGGAGGTCTTATTCTTTTCTAGTACGAGGTGATATTTACAGTGGTCCCATTTGCAATCATGTGTGACTTTTGGAAAAAGCATGATAAAATAATTTTTTAGGGCAAAAACATATAAGTGGGATAAACCATAGATTACATAAAAGGCTTCCTGATTCAATAAGCGATAGAGATAAAACAGTCTTCCGGAATTAGCATTCAAGGTTTCTTGAGATTGGAAAGAATTCATTTTACTTTGCCAAGCAATCTCTCATTGAGTTTTAAAGTACTGGTATGTGCCTAGGGCACCAAAAAGTAGGTTGTCATGACATTCCCTGCGAAAGCAAGGGCATTATTTGAAAGAATGAGGAAACCTTATTGAAGATTCCAAAGAGATTGTTTGATTTAAAAGGGACCAGAAAAACTTAATAGGATGGGAAAAAGAAAAAGGGTGGCAAACTTAAGGAGGTTTACATTTACCATGGATAAAAAATATTGATCTAGCTTATGAGTTGTTAAGCTCCTATTGCCATATGAGAGAATAGGTAATGCAACAATCTTCACCATGTGTTTACAGTTCTTCCGAATGAATCTACTCAAAGTCAAACTTAATGATATGAAATTCAAAATTAGGAGATCACAAAATCAATAATTAGGTAGCAAGAGGTGCATATAGGAAAAATACCTGTGTAACATAGGGATTAAGTTTTAATCCCAAAGACGTCACAAACTCATCTGCAACACTTGGCCAGTCAATATCAGGGTATGCACTAAGATGGGCATTGTAATTTCCAACGGCACCAGCAAATTTCCCCAATAACTCGACTTCAGAAATTAACTTCCTTTGTTGGATTAGTCTAAAACCAAAATTTGCCATTTCCTTTCCGAGAGTTGTGGGAGTAGCTGTCTACAAGTTTAACCATTAGAAATATATCGGGCATAATATCTTACAAACAAGTTTGGTCCTCTATACAAATCTATCCCAAATCAAGCATATAAGTATAGAGAGTTGTGGGAGTAGCTGTCTACAAGATTAACCGTTAGAAATATATCAGACCTAACATCTTACAAACAAGTTTGGTCCTCTATACAAATCTATTCCAAATAAAAAATATAAGTATATTCAGTTGGGCATGCCATTGTATTTGTAAAGTTGTTTCATTATCAGCTTACCTTGCAATTTCATATATTTATCTATAAAAAAAACTCCATAATAATTCTTAGTAACCAAAAATAAAAATCACTACATCCAGAAAGCCATACTCTCACATAAAAATATAAAATAGCTCTTATACCTGCCCGTGAGTACGAGAAAGCATAGGAACATGAGCATTTTCCTTTGCCATTTTACATATCGCTTCAAGCATTTCATCCATGACAGGAAACATAACCACGTTAAGAGCTTCTTTCAGCATCAATGCATGGGCCAAATTGTTAATATCTTCAGATGTGCAAGCAAAATGAAAAAATTCGAGTACCTGAAACAAAAACACAACATTTGATGATCAGAAATCTGCAAAGAACAAAACATATGGATCTATGATAAACAATTCAATACATATATGACATGTGATAGAACGTATGAAACAATTAAATAAACTGGAGTAGGGCTGTAAATTTTCTGTATCTTAAGAAAACAAAAAACTAATTGCTTGCCTCTGCAACTTGAGGATGAGATTGACATTTCTTTTTCAAGAAGTATTCTACTGCCTTGACATCATGGTTAGTTACTTTCTCAATGTTCTTCACCTCCCAGGCATCATTTATATCAAAATCGCGGATTAGTCCTTCCAAAAAAGATTGAGCATCCTCACTGAAGTTTGGGACTTCAGTAACTTCAGGAATTTGTGAAAGTTTGAGCAGCCATTTGACCTACAAGAGCGAAATCCAATGCCAATTTGAACAATGAAACTGCAGGAACTAAAAAGCATTTCACTATTTACTTCAAGATTCATTTGTACATATTCCAGCAGAATCAACAGTAATAAATTCGAACTTAGGGAAAAATAAGATAGGCTGTTATTATATCATTCTAGAAGGAAAAATTAATTGACAAGAATGGCATGCATGATTATTGTACTCAATGCCTTGCCCCAGCGATGGACATTGGTGCACATGCCCATTAACCCCCAGATTATCCAATCAATGGGCCATGCACGTATCAAAAGAATCACAACCAACATCAAAGCGATTTCATGATTCAATCCCTGGTGAATGGACCGTTTATGGACAATTTCCCATAAGCCTGTTGACCTTCTAAAGTAGATGATTGGATTGACAGTCAGGAAAACCCAATTGGGAACTTTTGAGGTTAGCCTCTCCAAGGTGAGAGCCATTGAATGGGAGGTCCAGATCGATAAATATGTGCTCTGATATAGCCATAGAGAGTATGTAAACAAAATGTGTACCGAGTACCCAAAATTTGAATTTATTAATTTAGTTATTTTCATATATATATATGGCAAAAGGGACTGGGCATTGCAACGGAGCCAATGCGTGCTGCATTGCAACACCAGATCACTTGCCACATGACACGTGATCGCACGTTACTTACACCATGCAATCCAAGGATTCGGCCAGTCCTCTTTGGTTTTAGAAAGAAAAAGAAAATCTTTTTTGGATTTTTTTCCCCTTCAAATCACTGGTTAAAAATTTAGTGGTTCGCCTCCCAAACATGGTGCATTAAAAAAATTCAACTTTGACCCAATATTTTCAACGGTGGAAAATCACCCTTTCAAAAAAAATTGATGGTATTGGGTCGACCTTGGGCATCTTGCCGTGGCACCCAAAAGGCTCCAATGCAGAGTCCCGCATCTCTACATACATACATACATACACACACACACACACACACACACACACACACACACACACACACACATATATATATATATAAGGCCTAGGGATATGGGTTGGAATGCATGGTGGACCCATGCATTCCAATCAGGTGGGGTCCATGTGGAAACTATCAAGGGGAGCGAGTGGGATGGAAACTTGTCCATACATGATCAGAGGTCACTCAAAAAATTTAGTTACAATCCGATGCATATCCACCGTTAGAAATGTGGTCAAAGGGGAAAAATTCAACGTACCAAAATATGTGGGGTGGTGCCTAAACTTTGACCGGTAAAAGAACTGTTTTTAAAATTTTATTTTCTAAATCACATTCCATATGGCGCATGATCAAAACAGGGGTGTTGTTTCGGGATCACCTGCCACATGGCACATGATCCGGGATTGGAATGCACAGATTCATCCATGCATTCCAACCCATATGCCCTTTTACCTATATATAAAGAAAAAGGTAGCCCGGTTTGTTGAATTAGGCATAATGGGCTCCAAATCTTTGACGCATGGCACACAAAACATAGCCACGTAGGTTTAATGCTACATGGAGCAAGGGCACATAGCATAAATCATGTTGAAAAAAATCACAATTGCTCTCCACCATATGATCCTGCGTTAGAAGACGGACGGTAAAACAAGTTTTGTCATCGTTGATTTTCCGACACTACGCTCACACGGTAGAATCATTTTTTTGTTACCATGTGTCACCATTTGGAGGCCATATATATATATATATATATATGCATCCAGACGCAGCCGTGGAGGGCTGCACCCGAATGCCAGATCACATGCCACTTGGCATGATGAACCCCAAACAACACACCCACTTTGGGTTGATCAGCCATGGGACATGTGATTTAGAAAAAGAAAAAAATCTTCTTTTTTAACTTTTTTGGCATCCATTTGATGGGTCAAAAGATAAGGTGACGCCCAACCAACTTGGTGCATTATTTTGGGCACCTTTGACCACATTTTCAATGGTGATTATGCATCGGATCATACTCAAATTTTTTAGGTATTTCCTGATTGATCGTTTCTAAGTTGTCGTGCCACCCGATCCTCGTGGTGGGTACCACATAGTGCCCATCTGACATGGATGCAGCCCTCAGGGCTGTGCCCGAACACATAGTCCAGGGCCTCTATATATATAGTGAGAGATATTGTTGTCAGATTGTTCTAATAACACTATTATGCCAGAAGGCTCAAATCAAGGATTTAATGATGGTATTACAAAAGGAAAACAAGAAAAGTGAGAAGAGAAGTAAATAGAATGAATGTAAAAAGAAAAAAATAATAATAATAAGCAACAAACCATTGATTAAAAGTACCCAATAGGTGATTAGGCGAACTAAGTCAACCAGCAATCAGATACACAGAACATTAGCTATTGGATGTTTGCTAACTACCATCAATAGTAGGGTTGGCAATGGGCCCCAGGGGGGAAGGCTCGCTTCTGGTGAAGACTTGAACCAGTTCAGGTCAATCCAGGACCAGGCACTCAATTAATGGATGTAGCAAGATATTGATATCAGTTTTCAAGATGTGGCGCCCTAAAGTTATACAAAAGTATCAAATGAAGGTTAATGGCCAAAGATTGGGAGAACGGTGGTTTTGTAAGATAGGATTTTGAAGAAACAAAAATGAGGTGGAGAGATCTTTGGTTGAAATATAAAATATTGGTTTTAATCTCACTAAAATCATATATTCATGAGATAAGTTGAGGCATACCCCTCGGCCAGCGTTCAGGCATATGCCTCAATAGGTTGAGGGCATCCCTCAGGTTACAACTTACAAGCACATGTTGTAAGCCTCAAGGCTTTTTCTTTGCACCTTGAGGCCAAGCATACATCTTTCACCACAAGATGATAACCTCTTAAATCGATAGGCATGTCATGAGCCCAGACAATCAAATTTTTTTGGCAATTAATAGGATTTCTAAAGACCCTCCCCTAAATTCAAAAGAAAATAATCATTACAATCCAGATACCATATTTAATAATCTGGATTACCAAACATACATCAGCCTAAAGAGGCACAACTCCCATGCACCAGTTTAAATTTCCAAAGTATCGATCCCCATTTCGCACAAATTGAAATGCAGTACATAAGTCTCAGCCTTCAAATAGATTATCAGTGTTCACATTATCATTTGAAATCCTTAGCATATTTCTCTTTGTATCTTCTTTCTTGTTTCTCTTGAATCTTGATAATCTAGTATATAGGAATCGGAAATAGAGATGCTCCATTTAAAATATTTAAGCCTGTCGATAGAGATAACTACTGGGCTACTTGCAGAACCACTGTCATATGATTCCCCCTCCTTCGCCTTTGGTAACTTTGCAATATTATAAAAATATCTAAGAAGAGATATTGGCATCATTAATCTCCTCGGGCAATGGGTGCATATGGCATGATACTTATGTCCCTCATCATGCAAGATTTTGTTGTTAGTTCATTCCCCAACCATTGGTTCATCTGGTTGCAACTCATTGAAAGAAGGTTAGTTTACGTCATTTGGATTTACACAATGGTTTTTCTCATTTCCTTTTTATGACTCCTTAAAACTAGGTGATTCTAAATTCATTGAATTTTTTTTCCAATATTATAACCAACACCCTTATCCTTAGCTAACTGGATTCCCATAAAAATTCGAATTTGAAACTCCAATATGTGGTTTGACTAAAAATAAATTCCGCAAATAGTGAGGCTAAGAATTGAGGTTGTTAGTTACCTTGTGACTTCAAATTTGTGCAATAGGGATGTAAGGTTGGCAAGACTTAGATTTCAGCAAGCCTCTCCCACGCATATAGTGGGCAATGATAGATTCATGAATAGAAATCTAAGAACACAACGTTTTGACTCTCTCGACAAATGATGTATTAAAAATGGATATACTATGTGCTATATGTTCACAAATTTGTCACCATCCACAGGTGGTAGCATTGCTGTCTCCTATCTTCAGATACAACATTTGACTCACAAGCATGTACACATATCAATGATTCTATATTCTATACGTTTATAAAAGGTTTTTTAAAAAAAAGTATTACTTCTCTTTTCTATATGGGAGGGAGCGATTACTTGCACACGGTTTCTGTGTCGTTGCACAGAACTTAAAAAAAAAATCTATTTTTTATATTTCTAAAACTACTGTCATTTCCTTAGTGATTGCACATGGATCATAGGAAACCCCTGATGTTGAGACATGGTGATCAGAACAAGAATTCAGAGCCGCTCATTGCGCGGCCAAAACACCAAGGAGTTGATAGAAATGTTTGATCAGCTACCACTGCTATGGATCACCACCAACGAATGAGTTTGGTGAAAGGATTTTGGAGTTTGAGCTTGAAGGGGGTCAAATAAATTTGCAGAGAAGGTTCATTACCAGAGCAGAAGTTATCCCCAAAACTCTTCCTTCCAAGGGTTTGTGTACTCCGCACAGCAACTCTTTGATCTAGGGTTTGTTTCCACTTTGATCTAGGCATAGACATCGCTCTTCTCTATAGATCGTCCTGTTGTAGTGTACTCACGGGTAAGGTATCCCATTACTACACTAGCTTTGAGGATAGAGAAGTTTACATTGTCAGCTATGAGCTTGTGCAGACCCGGATAACAGAGCAAGGGATTGTAATTCTTGTCTATGAGAACCATTTCCGCCCACTTGATTTGACCCTTCATCAGAGCAGCTTTCCTTTTACATTACCCCAAAACCTTTCATCAGCAATACTATCAACATGACATCATTGGCATTTGGTGCTCTATAACATTACCCCAAAACCTTCGATCAGACCTTCTCCACCACATTGATCTAGAGTTTGTTACTCCTCGATCAAAAATCCTAGAATCAGATTTATGGTTTTCATTCGATTTCTCATCTGGTGGAAAAGAGTTGGTCTTTTGTTCTCTAGAACACGAGCAATGGTGGTGGACGTGACGGTGGTGTTATGGTGGTGGAGAGGTTATGGTGGTAATGGTGATATGGTGTGGTGGTGGTAGACATGGTGGAGAAGGTGGTGCTAGAATTGATGGATGAGATGGCAATGGTGGGCCAACACAATTTCTGAAAGCACCACCGTGTGCAACCCCTTGTAACCCATTGATTGCTTAAAATCAGACGATGGAGATTGTTTTTCACCACTATCTTCCACACAATAAATCTTGAGACCATAATCTTACAATCAAATGGTAAGTTTTTTATTCCAACTGTCACAGATCCCAAAACAATGGACCTAAAATCACGTTTGGGCATGATGTGTGCCATATGATTTTATGACCAGTTTTTGGGTATCCATCCCACATTGAATAAAAAACTGATCGTCTGATGGTACGCTTATGGTTTCGAGATCCATTATGTGGAAGATCAGATCTCTTTTCCATTATGTGTAAGATCAAGGCGAAAAACGATCTTCATCCTCTGTTTTGAAGCAATTGATTGGTTTCAAGGGGTTTGGACGTTGGCACTTTCAGAAATTGAGTTGGTGCAAATAGAGGTACCATTTTTTTTTCCTTTGTATGTGCAATCACCAAAAATTGGTGCAATGAAATTTTTTTTTAAAGTTTTGTGCAAGGGCACAGAAACCGTGTGCAATTAATGGCACCCTTTCCATTTTTTACTAACGTACTCTTATTAACCTATCTATATTTAAAAACGAATGTGTAAGGAAGAGTGTTATTTCCTTATTTATATACACTAACTATTACATAAGGCAGGTACTTGTGACAATAATAATTAAAAGACTCTTTGAGCTTGATGCAAATATTCCTTATTTTTCCCAAAATCTACTATACAATATCTATGTTCATCCACTCAATTTACCCAATTATTTTGAATCTAGAAGAAACATTGCCCATCTACAAAAAGGAATCTTGTACTCACTTAACCCTTTACCCCCCACATCTTCCTTTGTTTTGTACATGTGTTCAAGACCTGCCATGTAGTTGGACAAAATCACCAGCTTGTCTCTCAACAGCGGGCACATCTCCACACTCCACTTGTCCCCATTTTCTTTCTATATTGATACTCTACCAATTTTTTTGATACACTAAGCAGAACTTGTAACCTTCAAGCAAAATGGCATTCTGCCAAATTTTTCTTAATTTTGCTAATCTTGAAAATCACTCAACTAATGGAAATTGGTAGTTACCAGGCAGACCAAGTTCTTACCACCTTCCTGTTCGTAATGAGAATCAATACCACTAAAGGACTTACGGCAGTATTCCAAATTGTGAATGTCTTTCTGATAAATTTCATCAATGGCCTCAGTATCCTAGATCTCCCGAAGAAAAGTGGATAAGCAACTCCAAACCTAGCCAGTTCTCAAATGGCATTGAACCACTTTATGTGCTTTGATGTAATTTATACATCAGAATATTTTTGCCTTTTTAATAAGACATAAGATTCTCATAGCCTGATACCATGGACCGGGTAACTGACCTGGTCCCACACTAATTTGCAGCCACGTGGCACCCAATAACATGATCGGGTGTCATGGATAAGAGTGGCTCAATGATTGTAACTATATATATATATATATATATATATATATATATATATATATATATATAACTGCATAGTCAATGGCATCAACTGTGGGGAGAAATGAAAGGCAAAACCAAATGTGATTTACCGTTCCTTTTTCGTGCAATTGACTCTTTTGACTGCATGGTTTAATATTTATTATTTTAATTTTTTTTCACAAAATAATTGTGCTCGTTGATACGCTCCTATCAATGGCATCCGATCATGTGATTGGATGTCACATGGCTGCAAATTAGTGTGGGACCAGGTAACCGGGTCCATGGTGCCAGGCTACCTTTACCCATCATACAGAGGCGGCACAATTAAAAGTACACAAAATATACCAGTTTATTATTATAATTACATTTTAATAGGAACATAATTAAAAAGAGTAGATATGATGTAGTGATTAGCACCATCAAGGCTACTGTGTGCTATAGTTATTTTCATTGGCCAATGATTTGTGAAATGGTTGGGATCATTTAATTGAGTAGTATCACAACTTAGAGGGTCCATATCCCCAAAATCATGCCAATGAACAACCCACCTAAAATCAACAGACATTATTCCCTTGAATTGGCCACAACCTTATAGACCATTCCTTAGTTGCTCGAAGCGGGTGCGGGTGTGGGTGCGGGAGCGGGAGCAAGAGCATTGAAGCAGCAATTTCTACAAATATGGGCAGCGGGAGTGCCTATATATAATTTTTTCGAAATTAAAAAAAACGTAAAGGTACATCCACTAATGATGTAATGCCAAGTGGACTTCTTAGACTAATAAAATATACACTCCACTTGGTATAACACATGTGGCACATACAACATAGTACATACACTTCAAGCTATAAATGTAGTTCTGTACACAAGTATCACCGTCTCAGTCAAATGATGTTTCTATACTTTCAAAACTTTCATGTAGAGTGAAGTATGGGAGAGAGAGGAGCTTTAATTTCGCGGGACTCACTTAACAGTTAACGTAAATATGATTCGCTTTTAAAAGGGTGCTACTGTAAGTGCCTATTCAGTAACGGACAACCAGGATTTTCCACCGTTAGATCTATTGATTGCATTGTATCAGGCGATGATCATTTTTGTTCAAATCTTCTACATAATAGATCTAGAAATTATGGCACACCTATCATATGGTCAAATGTTGATTACATGTGAAACACATCCACAAAAGTGACCCAAGAACCTTTTTCATGGATGCTTATGATTGTGGTCACTTTTTGGACGTATGCCATGTGGAATCAACATCTGACCCTCCAATATGTGGGCCATGATCTCCAAATCTGTTGTGTGAAGATTGGGACAAAAAATGTTCTCCATCATCTGATTCAAGGCAGTCAACAGATCTCATGACGGAAAACCATGATCTCAGGTGAGAGAAAGGAGCTTTAATTTCGCGGGACCCACTTAATAGTTACATAAATATGATTCGCTTTTAAAAGGGTGCTACTGTAAGTACCTATTCGGTAACGGGCAGCCCGGATTTTCCACCGTTAGATCTATTGACTGCATTGTATCAGGCGATGATCATTTTTGTCCAAATATTCTACATAATAGATCTAGAAATTATGGTGCACCTATCATATGGTTAAATGTTGATTACATGTGAAACACATCCACAAAAGTGACCCAAGAACCTTTCTCATGGTACGCTTATGATTGTGGTCACTTTTTGGATGAAAGCCATGTGGAATCAACATCTGACCATCCGATATGTGGGCCATGATCTCCAGATCTGCTGTGTGTAAGATTTGGGACAAAAAATGTTCTCCATCATCTGATTCAAGGCAGTTAACAAATCTCATAGCGGAAAACCATAGTTGCACTTAAAAACTATGTGGTTGTAAATATCGGTACCCAACACTAAGAGGAAAGATAAGAAATCCTACGGTTTTAAAACAATAGCCCCTTTTAGATTACAGAGGGGTATTAATTTTAGGAACCCAAATTCAGGGTTTCAAAATTAAAACCCACTCCTTTTATCTGCCGAGAAACTTCCAGCGCTACAGAGAGAGTTCCTGCGAGAGAGAGAGAGAGAGAGAGAGAGAGAGAGAGAGATTGCATTGAATCAATGACGCAGGACAAAACCCTCAACTACGTAAATGATGATGAAATGATTATTTTGCCGAAATTAAACTAAATTAATTAAGCAAAACCAATACGAATAAACGCGAATACCTTAAGGTTCGTAGTTTCCATTCGGATAATCACATTCGATTCAGGTAGGGTCTGATCCATTGCGTTAAGTTTGTTAGCCTTGCGGAAGGAAGATCCTAGAGGTAGAACTCTAGCCGCTTCCAGATTAAGGCACTCTGTGACTGGGCCAATACTCGAGCTTGGAGCATGGTGCGTGTGGCACGACATGTGGTGTCAGGAGGGCACGCGACATGGGGCCAAGTGGGCCTGGCGACGTGGTCGTGGCTGCGAGATAGCCCCACGGAAGGTGGGCTAGCGACGTAGGAGGCATTGCGGTATGTCAAACCAAGGGGTTTGAGGTTCTCCTGCCATTCTGGCTGAATGACTGTTTTACCCTTATATAGGGGAAGAGAGCTTGAGAGCTATTCCCCCGCACACAGGCCTTGCTGCCGGAGGGCGCAGTGTCTCTAGGCCCGAAAGAGTGGGCCTAGGGCGCCGACGCAGCCGATGCCGTGTGGAACTCGGTGAGGTTGAAGTATGGCTGACTACGGCTGTCGCGGTGCATCTGGGCAACCTCGGCGTGACAAGGGCAACGTGGGACTCAGTTGAGCACGACAGCATGTGGGCTAAGGATGAACGTGTGCTAGTAATTCGGAACGCATACGAAGGCAGGCTGCGTGGGACTCAGTTGGGCACGCAAGCGCGAGGCACAAGGTTGTGGGCTTGGTTCGGTAGGCGAGCGAGGTACTAGTGCAGTGCACAGGGTGAAGCTTGAGCAGGCCAAGTTTAGCACAGTGGTGCAGATTGGCGTGTCGAAAGGGGCACGGTATGGTTGAATGGTAGGCCGTGAAACAGAGGTAACCATGTTGGGGGAGTTCCCGTCCTCTAGGCAGGTGGTATCAGAGCTGATGTGTAGATGGGTTGGTTTCGTTGCATGCGGTAGCGAAGCACCGCGCGGGTTGAAAGAGCGTCGAAGGATGCTCCCGCGATAATTGGTATCGTAAGGTCGACCTAGCGAAGCGCATGCGTTAGATTTGCGCTCATGGTTCAATGATGAATTATTAGGTTCCTCAAGGGTTTAGAGATAGGGTCGATTTAAGGGTTTAGATTTGTTAGATGGCTGGGATGAAATTTAGGGTTATTGAATCGGGTCGATCCAATGGTTTAGATGAAAATTAGGGTTTATGATTTCGGAGTATTTGAAATTGTGATGGTTGGATTTATGGCTTATGAAAATAAAATAAAAGCAGAGAATAGATAAACAAGG
Organism: Chloranthus sessilifolius; assembly: GCA_021018995.1. Lineage (NCBI taxonomy): Eukaryota > Viridiplantae > Streptophyta > Magnoliopsida > Chloranthales > Chloranthaceae > Chloranthus > Chloranthus sessilifolius. Next base: position 106,420,233 of record CM037592.1, read on the forward strand.
ATAAAGCTAAGAGATAAAATTGTGGGCATCACTGACGGGGAACGTCAAGAAAAAAAAAATAATAATAAATAAAAATAAAAAAATTACTGTTCACGATGAACAGTGACGGACGTCCGTGATTTTGCCCCTTCATTGTCCGTAGGTCACGGACGTCCGTGGGGCACTACGGACGTCCGTGGACGTCGTGACGGGCTTTCGAATTTTGAGTTTTTTTAGCGAAAACTTGCCTTTTTGTGTTTTATTTCTATTAGAACTCTTTATCTCGAAATTTAATTATTGTTGGCCTATATATAGAGGCTTGTAAAGACTTTTTAATTAGTTATTGAATATTTTGAATGCTTTTATGCTTGAATATTCTTTGCCTGAGATGAGTTTGGTGTGAGGCCAAGGGAGTGATTCCCAAAAGCCATTGTTATTTTCTCTATCACTGTCTTCTTTGGATTTTGCCTTATTGATCCCTGCTTGTTTCTCCTACATCTTAACCTATTGATTTCTTGATCCCTAAAATCAAAAATCCCTTTCAGAATCCCAAATCAAACAGAGCCCAAAACCCTTTTCTGAGCCATAAATCAAAACTATAAGCCCATTACAAAATCATACACCTATTTCCAAAGCCCTAGTTAGAGCCTGCGAATCTACATCGGATCGAAGACGAACGCCCAAGCCTGGAAAAAGCTAGAGTTGTATCTCTAGGCCGATCTCGCCTCAAATCTAAAAGTACTTGCGCATCGGACTGGACCCTACCTGGATTTCGTGTGATCTACTCATCAAACTTCTCCAACCCTAAGGTATCTTAAGATAGTTTTGTGATTAAACTTAAATTACTTTATTTAATTTCAGCCAAATTGCATAAAAAAATCATATTCCGCATTTTAGGGTTATCGTCCCGCGTCAGTTTTGGTATCAGAGCCCTAGGTTTTCTAGGTTAGGGCATTTTATTTGTCATATTTATTTTATTGCATTATCTTTTTGTTTGTGAGTCCATATTGCATGCCATATTAGAACCCTAATAGACCTTATGATCACCATGGCTTCGGATGAGGTTCTTAATACTCTTAGAGCTATGCGAGAAGAATTGGGTGCGATTAGTGCACGCTTGAATACCATAGAGCAAGCCCAAACATCCTAGGAGTTGGTAATGATAGATTACGTGATTGAATCAACCAACTGGAAGCGATGGATGGGCTGGAAAATCAGCACCAAGAGCGTGAATGCCCCCACTTGGAACGTAATGGTCGCCAAGACAACCGGAACCGTAGGGATCATCGTAGAGATGACTATGACCCCGAAGTTCAACTCCTTAAGAATGTCCGAGTTGAGATTCCGACTTTCGAGGGAAGAATGGACCCTACAGTCTTCCTCGATTGGCTTTCTGACATGGACCAACACTTTGATTGGTATGCCATGAATGACGACCGTTGCGTTAGACTCGCAAAAATGAAGTTGGTTGGCCAAGCTCAACTTTTCTGGCTCAATGTTAAGCGCATTAGGGTGAACACGGGTTGTCCTCCCATGACCCGTTGGGACGACATGAAGGAACGACTTACTGAGAAGTATGTTCCTTTATCATACCACCAACGCCTCCTCGACTAGTGGCAAAACTTACGCCAAGGTGGTATGCCCGTGACCGATCACATTGCCAAATTCGAAGAATTCATGATGAGGGTAAAAGTATCGGAAGACCCTGGAATCACTCCCTAGATTCCGCACTGGATTGCGACTTGATTTGCAGAAAGAGTTGATTTCTCACCCCGTAGAAACTCTTGAAAGATGCTACGCCGTTGTGCAAGATCTCGAACGGTATTTGAAAACTACGGTGGTGAAGAGGACCGAGTCCCAATATAGTAGCGAACGATCCAGTGAGGGACGATTCAATCCTCCTCCCAAACCTACACAACCCGCCCCTACCAATTCTAGGTTTGAAAAGGGAAAAGGTGTAGGCGGAGAATCCTCAAGGGTTAATTCTCAAGTAAAATGCTATAAATGTCATGGGATGGGACACTTTGCCGCCCAATGCCCTACGAAAGAACCCCAAAGGACTCTCTTCATTAAGGGAGAGGAGGATGATGATGAGGTAGTGGCCCTAGCCTTGAAACAAGGGGCTTTACTAATATAGAAATGACAATCAGATAAAGATGCCTAGTCTGCGCTGTTAGAATCCATTGGAGAAAGGCTTGTTCACTTCTTCATCTGTGAGATGATCGTATTAGAAGAATTTAGAATAATGGGATTGGACCTTGCTTCGATCCCCTCTTTAAGAGACTCCAGAAACTCGTTGACCCATAGATGTAATAGCCGAAATGAAACTCTTTTACGTCATCATCACCCATAGATGATGATGAGGTAGTGGTTGAAGAGGAGGTATTTGAACCGGTTAGCACACCCAGTGATGAGGAGGGTGATGCTATTGGTCATGCTTTAGTTGTGAGGTGTGCTCTTGCACAGCCTCAACGGGATGAAAATGATGACTGGCGTAAGGAGAACATCTTCCACACCTATGCCAGATTCGGTGAAAAGAATTGTAGGGTCATCGTGGATAGCGGTAGTTGCACTAATGTTATAACAACTCATGCCGTATTCCGCTTAGGGCTTACACCTGAAGCCCACCCAAGACCTTATAAAGTCGCATGGGTCAATTCTTCATCTATTCTCGTGTCGAAAAGGTGTCGTGTACCGATTCAATTAGGTTCTTATTCGGACACCTTATGGTGCGATGTGGTGCCGATGGATGTGGGCCATATCATTTTGGGAAGGCCGTGGCTCTACAACATAGACGTGACTCTTTCTGGTCGAACAAACATATGCACGTTCATGCATAAGGGAAAAAAAATCACTTTACACCCTTTGCCTCCCAAAACACCATCGACCAACACCGTTGAAAAGAAGGGCGAGTCTTCTAAATTCATTAATATTGTGAGCCCTTCTGAGTTCGAGAAAGCATCGAAAGATGAGAGTGTGGTGTACGTAGTTGTCACCGTAGAAAGTGCTCTCGAGTCGGTGAGCGAGTGTCCCCAGGAGGTTGAGCCGATTTTAAAAGAGTTTATGGATGTCTTCCCTGAAGACTTACCAAACGAACTCCCTCCTCTGCGTGATATCCAACATGCAATAGACTTGGTTCCCGGATCTACCTTACCGAACCTGCCCCACTATAGGTTGAATCCGGTTGAGCACGGCGAGTTAACTCGGCAAGTCAATGAGCTCCTTCAGAAGGGGTTCATCCAAGAGAGTTTGAGCCAGGTGTGACCGCCCTACTCACTCCTAAGAAAGATGGTACGTGGCGCATGTGTGTAGATAGCCGTGCGATCAATAAGATTACCGTTAAGTATCGGTTTCCCATACCAAGGCTCGATGATATGCTCGACATGATGGTTGGTGCCACTATCTTTTCAAAGATAGACCTTAAAAGTGGCTACCATCAAGTCCGCATCCACCGTGGTGATGAGTGGAAAACCGCCTTTAAGACTAAGGATGATCTTTACGAGTGAATGGTTATGCCTTTTAGGCTTTCTAATGCCCCGAGTACTTTCATGTGACTCATGACCCAAGTGTTGAGGCCGTTTCTAGGCAAATTCCTTGTTGTTTATTTCGATGACATCTTGATCTATAGTCACGACAAGGATCAACACTTGACCCACCTTAGGCTGGTTTGTGAAACCCTCAAGGGCGAAAAGTTGTTTGCCAATCTCAAGAAGTGCACTTTCATGCAGCATTCCGTTGTCTTCTTGGGATTCATTATCTCGGCCAATGGAATGGTCGCGGACCCTGAAAAGGTGAGAGCCATTGTGGAGTGGCCCGAACCAAAGAACATACACGATGTCCGCAGCTTCCATGGCTTGGCTACTTTCTATCGTCGCTTCATCAGAAGTTTTAGCACCATTATGGCCCCAATTACAAATTGCATGAAAAAAGGGGATTTTAAATAGGGCAAAGCGGCGACAAAAGCCTTTGCCGAGATCAAACAACGAATGAGTAGCGCACCCGTCATGCGATTGCCGGACTTTTCCAAAGTTTTTGAAGTTGCATGTGACGCATCGGGTGTAGGCATAGGAAGAGTGCTTAGCCAAGAGGGTCACCCTGTGGCCTATTTTAGCGAAAAACTTAACGAGGCGAAGCAAAAATACTCCACCTATGACAAGGAATTCTATGCGGTCGTTCGATCTCTTTGGTATTGGAAACATTACCTTAGACCGCGAATTTGTCTTATTCTCTGACCATGAAGCCTTACGCTTTCTTGCTTCACAGAAGAAGTTGAACCCAAGGCACGCGAAGTGGGTGGAGTACCTTCAAGGGTTCACATTCGTGTTAAAGCATAAGGCTGGTGCTGAAAATAGGGCCGCTGATGCACTTAGTCGGCGAGTGGTGACTTTGAGCACAATGAACACCGAGGTCGTCGTGTTTGACAAGTTAAAGGATGAGTACCCCGAGTGCCCAGATTTTGGGGTTGAGTACACTGCTCTCCTTAGTAACCCGATCAGCACACACTCTGTGTACACCATCCAGGATGGGTACTTGTTTAAAGGCAATCGCCTTTGCATCCCTCGCACTTCATTGCGTGACTTTCTCATTTGGGAGTTACATCTTTGGAGGGATGGCCGGACATTTCGAGCGTAATAAAACTGTTGCGCTCGTAGAGGATAGGTTCTTTTGGCCTAGCCTGATGAGAGATGTCGCTCGGGTTGTCAAACATTGTCGTACTTGCCAAGTGTCAAAACAGACCAAACAAAATACCGGCTTGTACACTCCTTTACCCGTGCCACACACACCGTGGCAAGACCTCTCTATGGATTTCGTACTTGGACTTCCTAAGACTCCTAGGAAGCACGACTCCATCTATGTCGTAGTGGACCGATTTTCCAAAATGGCCCACTTCATTCCTTGTTCCAAAACCTCCGATGCATCTCATATTGCTAAACTATTTTTCGCGAAGGTAGTGCGTCTTCATGGGTTGCCCAAAACCGTTGTGTCTGATAGGGATGTTAAATTCACGAGTTATTTTTGGAAGACCCTTTGGCACATGATGGGCACATTGCTCCAATTCTCAACAGCTTACCACCCTCAAACGGATGGCCAAACTGAAAGCACCAATAGGAGCCTTGGGAATCTCCTTCGTAGTCTTGTCGGTGATCATGCTAGGACCTGGGATACCATCTTACCCATAGCTGAGTTTGCATATAATAATTCTGTCAATAGGTCCATAGGCATGAGTCCTTTTGAGGCAGTGCATGGTCATAGGCCTAGGACCCCATTAGATTTGATCCCCATGTCTGTATCCCATAGTGTCAGAGTCTGCCGATGCATTTGCACAACATATTCATAGCTTGCATGCCGAAATTAAACAGAAAATTAATTCAAGCAACAATCAATATAAATTATCTGCAGATGCTCATAGGCGTTCTAAAGAATTTAACGTGGGTGATTATGTGATGGTTCGGGTTAGGCCTGGGCGGTTCCCAGCGGGATCCGCAAAGAAGCTCCAATCTCGATGCGCTGGGCCTTTTAGAATTTTGGCTTAGAGTGGTCCTAATGCATACGTGCTCGAGCTTCCTCCAGGTACGGGGGTTAGTTCAACGTTCAATGTGGAGGACCTGGTTCCTTACTTGGGTTTCACCCCACCTCCTGAAAACCCACTCCAGCCACCCCTTAGTCCCAGCCCTAATCCAACCTTGCAACCTATACCTCTTCCTTCCCCACGCAGACAGAGATCAGATGAGATAGAAGATATAATTAACGATCATGCCGTCTCTACACAGGACGGGGGATTCCAGAAATACTTGGTTAAATGGGTTGGCAAACTGGAGTCCGAAAACACTTGGGTCCGCAAGAATGAAGTTCGCCGCCTGAACCCCGACTTGCTAGACATCTACCACGAGCGCGTTTCATCGGTGATGAAACCTTTTTGGTCCAGGGGAATTGACGGGGACGCCACATACATGGACATTGGATTCGGACCACATCGTTTCTATCGGCGTCGAAAGAAGAGGAGAGGGAGCCCGAGTCCGAGTACCACATGCATGTTTCATCGGTGATGAAACATTTTGAGTGGAACAGAATGACGGGGAACGTCAAGAATAAAAAAAAAAAAAAAATTACTGTTCATGATGAACAGTGACGGACGTCCGTGATTTTGCCCCTTCACTGTCCGTAGGTCACGGACGTCTGTGGGGCACTACGGACGTCCGTGGGCATCGTGACGGGGTTCCGAATTTTGAGTTTTTTTGGCGAAAACTTATCTTTTTTGTGTTTTATTTCTATTAGAACTCTTTATTTCGAAATTTAATTATTGGTGGCCTATATATAAAGGCTTGTAAAGACTTTTTAATTAGTTATTGAATATTTTGAATGCTTTTGTGCTTGAATATTCTTTGCCTGAGATGAGTTTGGTGTGAGGCCAAGGGAGTGATTCCCAAAAGCCATTGTTATTTTCTCTATCACTGTCTTCTTTGGATTTTGCCTTATTGATCCCTGCTTGTTTCTCCTACATCTTAACCTATTGATTTCTTGATCCTTAAAATCATAAATCCCTTTCAGAATCCCAAATCAAACAGAGCCCAAAACCCTTTTCTAAGCCATAAATCAAAACCATAAGCCCATTACAAAATCATACACCTATTTTCAAAGCCCTAGTTAGAGCCTGCGAATCTACATCGGATCGAAGACGAACGCCCAAGCCTGGAAAAAGCTAGAGTTCTATCTCTAGGCCGATCTCGCCTCAAATCTAAAAGTACTTGCGCATCGAACTGGACCCTACCTGGATCTCGTGTGATCTACTCATCAAACTTCTCCAACCCTAAGGTATCTTAAGATAGTTTTGTGATTAAACTTGAATTACTTTATTTAATTTCGGCCAAATTGCATAAAAAAAATCATATTCCGCATTTTAGGGTTATCGTCCCGCGTCAATCACACCCTTGACCTCACACCAAACCCATCTCGGGGAAGAAGAATCACTCTCCAGAATTGTTCATCTCAAGCACAAAGCAAAGATTTTCATTCATCAATAATCAACTAATTACATTGTTTATTAAAAGACCTCATATAGGAGACCTCTAAAACAGAAGAAACCCGTAAAACAAATACTAAAAAAGACAACTACGCCCTCAAAACTTAAATTCCTTCAAAATTCGCATTGTAGCTCGATCAATCGAGTTACTGTAGCAACTTTCAGTTTTTCAAATTTGAATCGATCGATCGATTTAATGGTCGATCGATCGACTAGGCATTGCTCCACACACTAATTCTGCTCTTTTAAGCCTGGTTCTTATTTCTGTTCCATTTCTTCCAACTCCAGTACACACGATATGGTCCATAGCCTATGTCCACCATGTCGATGCCCCCGTCAATTCTCCCGGACCGAAAAGGCTTCATCACCGATGAAGCGGAGTCGTGATATCGATCGAGCATGCCGGGGACTAGGCGACGAACCTCGTCCTCATGTATCCGTGTGTTCTCGGATTCCGGCTTGCCCATCCATTTCACCAAATATTTCTGATACCCTCCATCGCGGGTGGATACCACAAGATCTTGCAATATCCCTTCGATTACATCTTTCTTCTGCCTGCTTGGGGATGGAAAGGGTAGGGGCTGCAAGGGTGGGGTGGGTGTATGGGTAGGAGTAGTTTGGAAAGGGTTCCAAGGAGGTGGGGTTGAGCTCAAAGAATGAACTAAGTCCTCCACATTGAACGTAGAGTTGATCTCAATATCCGGAGGAAGGTCGAGAACGTACGCATTAGGTCCGCTCCTTGCTACAATTCTAAATGGCCCAACACCGCGGGCCTGGAGCTTCCTTGCGATTCCCGATGGGAATCGTTCCGGCCTAACCCGAACCATCACATGATCTCCAATATGAAATTCTTTGAAAGGCTTATGCGCATCCGCAGCTACTTTGTATAGTTCATTGCTCGTATTAATTTTCTGTCTAATTTCGGCATGCAAATTGTGAATATGCTGTGCAAATGCATTGGCGAACTCGGACACTCGATGTGATGCAGACATAGGGATTAAATCAAAGGGTGTTCTAGGCCTATGACCAAGTACGACCTCAAATGGACTCATGCCTATGGACTTATTTACATAATTATTGTATGCAAACTCTGCTATGAGCAAAGTAGAATCCCAAGTCCTAGGATGATCACCAACAAGACAACGGAGGAGATTACTTAAGCTCCTATTAGTGGATTCCATTTGGCCATCAGTTTGAGGATGATAGGCCGAAGAGAACTGAAGCATGGTACCCGTCATGTGCCATAAAATTTTCAGAAATAACTGGTGAACTTGACGTCCCTATCCGACACGATGGTTTTGGGTAGACCATGAAGACGCACAACCTCTCCGAAAAATAATTTTGCGATACGAGCCGCATTGGAGGTCTTGGAGCAAGGTATGAAGTGGGTCATCTTGGAAAAATGGTCCACTACCACAAAGATGGAGTCGTGCTTTCGTTGAGTCTTGAGAAGTCCGTAGAAATCCGTAGAAATCCGTAGAAATCCATAGAAATGTCTTGCCACAGAGCATGTGGCACGGGTAGCGGGGTGTACAAACCGGTATTCTATTTGCTTTGCTTCGCCACTTGGCATGTGCGGCATTGTCTCAAAACCCAAGAGACATCTCTCATAAGGCTAGGGCAATAATACTTATCCTCAACGAGCGCAATGGTCTTGTCGTGTCCAAAATATCCGGCAATCCCTCCAGCATGTAACTCCCAAATGAGAAAGTCACGCAATGAGGTACGAGGGATTCACAGGCGATTTCCCTTGAACAGATACCCATCCTACAGGGTATACTTGGACTTAAGACAGTTTGGATTAGCAAGGAGAGCAGTGCAATCCGCCCCAAAATCTTGACACCCGGGATAATCTTGTTTCAACTGCTCAAATCCAACGACCTCGGTGCTCATAGTGCGCAAATTCATCACCCGTCGACTAAGTGCATCAGTTGTCTTGTTCTCAGCACCAGCCTTATGCTTTAACACGAATGTGAACCCTTGAAGGTACTCGACCCATTTCGTGTGCCTCAGATTTAACTTTTTCTGTGAAGCGAGGAAGCGTAAGGCTTCATGGTTAGAAAATAACACAAATTCCTGCGGTCTAAGGTAATGCTTGAGATCGGACGACCGCGTAAAACTCCCTGTCATAGGTGGAGTATTTTTGTTTTGTCTCATTAAGTTTCTCACTAAAATAAGCCACTGGGTGGCCCTCTTGGCTAAGCACTCCGCCTATCCCGATACCCTACGCGTCACATGCTACTTCAAAGACTTTAGAAAAGTCAGGTAGCTACATGACTGGTGCAGTAATCATTTTCTCTTTTATCTCGGCAAAGGCCTTCGTCGCGGCTCTGCCCTATTGAAACTCCCTTTTTCTCATACAATCGGTAATAAGAGCCACAATGGTGCTAAAATTTCGGATGAAGCGACGATAGAACGTGGCCAATCCATGAAAGTACGGACATCATGAATATTCCTAGGCTCGGGCCACTCCACAATGGCCTTAACCTTCTCAGGGTCCGCAACCATCCCATCAGCCGAGACAATGAATCCCAAGAATACAACGGATTGTTGCATGAATGTACATTCTTGAGATTCACATATAACCTTTCTCCCCTCAAGGTTTCGTAAACCAACCTTTGGTGGATAATGTGTTGTTCTTTGTCATGGCTATAAATCAAGATGTCGTCAAAGTATACGACAAGGAATTTGCAGAGAAACGGCCTCAACACTTGGGTAATGAGTCTCATGAATGTGCTTGGGGCATTCGATATCCCAAAAGGCATGACCATCAACTCATAAAGACCATCCTTGATCTTGAAAGCAGTTTTTCACTCATCGCCAGGGTGAATACGGACTTGATGGTAGCTACTTTTAAGGTCTATCTTAGAAAAGATAGTGGCGCCAACCATCATATCAAGCATATCGTCGAGCCTCGGTATGGGAAATCGATATTTAACCGTAATCTTATTGATCGCACGGCTATCCACACAGATGCACTATGTCCCATCTTTTTTAGGAGTGAGTAGGGCGGGTAAGACACACGGGCTCAAACTCTCTTGGATGAACCTCTTCTGAAGGAGTTCATTGACTTATCGAGTCAATTCGACGTGCTCAACCGGATTTAACCTGTAATGGGGCAGGTTTGGTAGGGTAGATCCGAGAATCAAGTCTATAGCGTGCTGAATGTCACGCATGGGAGGGAGCTCATTGGGTAAGTTTTCTGCGAAGACATTCGCAAATTCATTCATGATCGGCTCAACCTCCTTGTGGTACTCGCTTACTGACCCAGGAGCACTCTCAATGGTGACAACTACGTGCACCACACTCTCATCTAATGTTGCTTTTCCAAACTCTGAAGAGCTCACAAGGTTAATGGTTTTGGACTTACGGCCCTTCTTCTCGACTTTATTGGTCGATGTTGTTTTGGGAGCCGAAGGGTTAAGAGTGATTTTCTTGCCCTTATAATTGAACGTGCAAATGTTAGATCAGCCAAAAATGGTCATGTTCAAGTTGTAAAGCCATGGCCTTCCCAAGATGATATGACCCACATCCATTGGCACCACATCACACCATAAGGTGTCTGAATACGAACCCAACTGTATTGGTACGCGACACCTCTGAGACACGGGAACGGATGAAGAGTCAACCCATGCGACTTTGTAAGGCCTTAGGTGGGCTTCGGGTGTAAGCCCTAAGCGGGTGATGGTATATGTTGACACCACATTGGTGCAACTTCTGCTATCCACGATGATCTTACAACTCTTCTCTTCGCATTTGGCGAAGGTGTGGAAGATGTTCTCCCTACGCCACTCCTCTTTTTCATCTCGTTAAGGTTGTGCAAGGGCACACCTCACAACAAGAGCACAACCCATGTCATCACCTTCCTTATCACTAGGTATGACATTCGGCTCAAAGACCTCTTCTTCAAAAAAACTTACTCCTTCGTATTCCTCTCCTTCAAGGAGGAGTTTCCTTTGAGGATCTCTTGTAGGGCATTGGGCTGCAAAGTGTCCCAACCCATGACATTTATAACACTTGATTTAAGAACCGCTCTTCGAGGATTCTCCGACTACACCCTTTCCTTTGTCAAACCGCACATTGGTAGATGTGGATTGTGTGGGTTTGGGAGGTGAGTTTCCAGCACCACTTCTCACTTCTCCGGTACAAAGTTGATCGGTATGAGAATCATATCGCTTCACAACCGCCATTTTCAAATATCGTGCAAGGTCCTGAACGACGGTGTAACACTCGGCGAGAGTCTTAACGGGGTGAGAGACTAACTCTTTTTGCAGATCAAATCACAATACGGTGCGAAACCTAGATAGGGTGACTTGAGGGTCTTCAGATACTTTAGCTCTCATAATGTATTCTTCGAATTTGCCAATGTAATCCACTACGGGCATTACCTTGGCGTAGATTTTGCCATTGATCGAGGAGACAATGATAGTATGAGGAAGGAGCGTACTTCTCTGTAAGTCGCTCCTTCATGTCCTCCCAACGGGTAATGGGAGCACATCCCACATTCATCCTTATGCGCTCAACGTTGACCCAAAAGAGTCGGGCTTGGCCAATGATTTTCATCTTAGTGAGTCTGACACGCCGCTCATCGCTCATGCCAAACCACTCAAAGTGTTGGTCCATGTCGGATAACCAATCGAGGAAGACTTTAGGGTCTAAGCTTTCATCGAAGGTTGGGAAATCAACTCGGACATTTTTAAGGAGTTTCCCTTCCAGGTCGTGGTCATCTCCATGATGATCCATCCTATGATTCTAGTTCTGATCATGTTGGTAACCATTGCGTTCGAAACGTGGACCATCACATTCACGACACTGCTCAATATATTCGTCATCCCTATCTAACTGATTGACTTGATCTAGCAATTTCCCATTGAAAACCTCAAAGTTTCTTTGGGCTTGCTCCATGGCAGTCATTCGATCATTGATTGCTTTCAATTCGGATCTCATGCCGTTAAGAACATCGGCAATCTCATTCATGTCCATGGTGACCACAACTACTAGTACGGGTTCTAAATGGGCATGCAAATATGACAATGAAAGAGAAATTTTATCGAACAATAGAAGTGCATACTTTGACAAGAACTGAAATAAGATGCAATGAAAATTAAAATGCAATGGAATTAAATGTCACACAAATATGCCATAACCTAAAACTTAGTCTCTGATACCAAAACTGACGCAGGCCAAAACCCTCAACTACGTAAATGATGATGAAATGATTATTTTGCCGAAATTAAACTAAATTAATTAAGCAAAACCAATTCGAATAAAAGTGAATACCTTAAGGTTCGTAGTTTCCATTCGGATGATCACATTCGATTCAGGTGGGGTCCGATCTGTTGCGCTAGGTCTGTTAGCCTTGCGAAAGGAAGATCCTAGAGGTAGAACTCTAGCCGCTTCTAGATTAGGGCGCCCGCTCGTGGTTCAATGATGGATTCTCAGGTTCCTCAAAGGTTTAGAGTTCGGGTCAATTTAAGGGTTTAGATTGGTTAGATAGCTGGGATGAGATTTAAGGTTATTGAATCGGGTTGATTCAATGGTTTAGATGAAAATTAACGTTTATGATTTCAGAGTATTTGAAATGGTGATAGCTGGATTTATGACTTCTGAGAATAAAATAAAAGCAGAGAATAGATAAACAAGGATAAAGCTAAGAGATAAAATTGTGGGCATAACACCGTTAGCCTCACACCAAACCCATCTCGGTGAAGAAGAATCACTCTCCGAAATTGCTCATCTCAAGCACAAAGCAAAGGCTTTCATTCATCAATAATCAACTAATTACATTGTTTATTAAAAGACCTTATATAGGAGGCCTCTAAAATAGAAGAAAACCCTAAAACAAATACTAAAAAAAGACAACTATGCCCTCAAAACTTAAATTCCTTCAAAATTCGCACTGTAGCTCGATCAATCAAGTTACTGTAGCACTGTAGCTCGATTAATCGAGTTATTGTAGCAACTTTCAGTTTTTCGAATTTGACTCGATCGATCTATTTAATGGTCGATCGATCGACTGGGCATTGCTCCACAACTAATTCTGCTCTTTTAAGCCTGATTCTGATTTCCGCTCCACTTCTTCTGACGCCGGCATACACGATATGGTTCATAGCCTATGTCCACCATGTCGGCGTCCACGTCAATCAAGCAATGGAGTCCCTCGTTCAACTGTAGGGATCTGAGATCCAGTGTAGGGATCCGAGATCCACTGGAACCCTAATTGACGAGGTAGGCTCTTATTTCATCTTCCTTTTTTTTTCAATTCATTTTTTTTAAATACATGATACTAATCAGCTGCTTTCATTTTTTTTTTTTAAATATATGATCATGATACTTTTTTGAAAAAAAATTATTTGTTTTTTCTGGCATATACAATATACGTTTTGCATTGATTGGCAAACATTTAATACTTTCTTTTGTCTACTTTTTCTTTTTAACGTATGAACCGCGGTTCCTAACCTGTAGGAACTGCGATTCCTACACGCTCCCGTTTCTAAAACGCAGAATCGCGTTTCCCTCAAGAAACGTGGAGGGGGTTACACGGTTCCTGCTACTAGGGACCATACAAATGTATGAAATTGAGAAGATAGTTGTGACTATCCGATGGTGAAATCTTTTAAAATAATTCTTTGTAGGTAAAACGCCCAGTTATGTGTGGCTCCAGTTTCCCTTAAAGTACAATGCAAATTACAAAAAAGAAAGTTCGAGAAAGTAACAAAATATAAACAAAATGAAAACTAGATACGTGATCAATTAGGACAATGGTCAAACTTTATTATGAACATCAGAACTTAATCAAAAACTTTCTGGTAGCTTCTTAAAAAAGGTATCATAGAAAAGGAATGGAAAAATGCCCATCATACATGGATCAAAATCTTAGACGATACCCATCCATATCGTCCATCGCAGGCCAACGGTACATGATACATTAGGTATGTATCAGGGATACATACCCAATATATGTCATTTTTTTATTGCATCGCCAATACATTGAATATATCAGCGATATCAATATGTATCGTCTTGGTATTGATGGTAGACGATACTTATCGGTAAACCAAGATTTTGATCCATGCTATCATATAAGCAATAAGAAACAAACAAATCAAATTGAGCGAATGATAATAGCTTTCTACAAAATCATATTAATATGATAGCTAAAATCTTAATGAAATACTATCAAGACTGGAAACTGGAAGAACAATATGATAATATTGATAATAATAATAATAATAATATACAATCTTTAGTTATAAGTTATATATACGAAAAACTGAATACATACTAAACTTGGGTGGATACGTTCTAATATAACAATAAAGATAAAAATGGAATTACATATTAGAGAACGAACCAAAAAACAAACTAAAGTAAAAGTAAACAGCAGCCAAGATCGCAATTAAGTAAAATATAAGAAATTGTAGTGCTCACAAAAACGGAGAAACTACAAACATTATAAATTAGAGATAAAATATGACTATAAATAATAAAAATTAAAATTAGAATCTTGAGAATGCTTAATTAATAAACCAACTGATACTTCACGCCCAAGTTTCCCAATGATATGTGACATTAATACATTCAGTTAGTTTAATCTAAAAATAATTAAGGTAAAAAATAATAGAAGATGAAAAAGCATACGGGCAAACAATTATAATGTTCACATTCTCTCAAAATAAATAATTATCAATTTTTTATAACCACAGATTGTCAAATAATAGAAGGAAAAAAGTAAACAATGAAGAGAACTATAAATTTAAGTGTAAGAGTATTTAATTGATTTTGGATGAACTGAAAATGGTACCTCCACAAGTACTCGGTACCGGATTAAACCATATTCACTCAAGAAGAAGCGTAACTCCTTGACTTTTTGCCCATAACGACCGTCCAAAGGTGACAAAGCAGTTAGGCTGCACAGCTCAAGTTCACTAAGCTGATCTCCAAGAACCTTCTTCATCTGAAATGCGAATATAACAAAATAAAAATTTACTTAAGAAGCTCTTCTTAGTCAGAACCGGAATGCAGATATGACCAATTACGTAAGCAAAGAAAGAAAAAATTAGTATAGATGTGCCTCATGGCCTCATGGGGAGAGAAATATATATAATATTGGGAATGACTTTGCTGAAAATAGTCCTGTAAAAATAACAGCCATAACCAGAATACAGATTGTTGCTGCTAGTATGAAAAGTAAGAATTACTATAAAAAGTGAACAGTTTTGTAAAATAATTGCAATCAAGGGGAAGTTTTTTTCCAACAATGGAACTTTTTGGAAGATAATTCTACTTAGGGGAAAAAACACTAATTACATCAAGTAAATTGTCTACTCTAGAATAGCTTGTACATTCTTAGTTCGTACACATAATCAATGTTTAAATCTAGTAGAAAAGGGAATTCGTAATAATCGCAGATTCGCAGATAATGAATATTTCTCTACCGGTGTTGTATTTTTAATATCATTTTTTTCCATTTTATAGATGACCGGAAAAAACTTAAATGGTGTCCTTCCTGAAATCCTGTTCTTGTTAGTATCCCAATGTACCTTTTATTGATCCTTTAAATTCTCAAATATATTACTAAAGAAATGGGGCAAGGATTTTTGCAAATTTATTTTGGGGCTAAACAGATGGGAAATTAAAGCCCATCAAGATGACATTGCTAGACTGTTCGAGGAGAAAGGTTTAGGAATTTGGAAATTAAAAGATGTCCATAAAGCAAGAATGATGAAAATAAGTTGCAGCATCATAAGTCAAACATTCACGTGGGGGGACTATTTCATGGCCAAATACTTTACTAATGAGGCCCTACGGATGGTGGATAAGTAGAGAGAAACAAAATTTTGAAGAGCTGTCCGGAGAAATATTAAGGTTACCTCGAAAACTCGATGGATAGTAGTTAATAGGGGTAAAAACAATGCTTCTTCAACATCTGTGGCTACCGGCTAGGAAATGTTCCAATAATTGACTCTGCCCATGATTGATTCCAATTGGATCAAGCAATCAGTGATCACTAAACCAAGAAATGGGATACGAAAATGGTAAGGCAAGTAATGGAGAACATGGTATCAGAACTCGGCCAATACCGATACATATCGATGATACGTATCTGTCTCGCCGATAATCGATACCCGATACAGATATCAGTATCGGATCGATATGGGTCAATATCAACTATCAACTGATACAACCATATTTAAAAAAAATAAATTAAAAAGAGGGTTTCGGTGATACTGTACCATTATCGGACGATACATATCGATCCAAGATTGGACCGATACCCAAAATCAATTCTCTCGGGACATCACCATCACATAGCAACTTATGATAAACAATTATTGCCTCTTTTTCTTTTACAAGGGAGTAACGTTCAATGTACACACTTTATGACAAGTGATAAATATATTTTTCTATCTTTGTTAGCAATGGTAAAATGAAATTTATTATCATTACTCTTTTTCACTAGTTGGTTGTGGGTAGAAAAAGTTGGTGCCTGACTAGAAATGGTGTGCAGGAAGAAAAACTGGTATGCGCGTAACAGCCCTCTAAATTTAGGGGCTGCTACTAACCCCACACCGAATACTGAATATCCCCCATTACGTACAGCTGAAAACTGTTGACTGCTTTGAATCGGACAATGGAGAACGTTTTCCATTCGAGTATTCCCACACAACTGAGCTTGAACTCATCGGAATATCATCAGATGGTCAGTTTTTTATTCCATGGGGCAAACATCCCAAAAAGTCACCTGTGAGAATATATATGCCACGGGATCTTTGGGTTGCTTTTTTGGGATGTGTGTCGCATGGAATAAAAAACTGACCGTTTGATGATATTCCCATGATCTCAAGATCATTTAGTGTGAAAGATTGGAATCAAAATGATCTACATTATCCGATTGAAAGCAGTCAACGGTTTTCAGCTGTACTTAATAGGGGATATTCAGTATTCTGTGGGGGTTAGTAATTAGTAGCAGCCCCCTAAATTTGTAGTGACTGACGATCGAACACAAACGAATCTCTAACAACAAAGCTGATTACACCTTGAAATAAGCAGGAAATTAAAAAAAATTGCTAAAATAATATATCAACCGATTTAAAATTAATTAGAGAGAGAGAAATTACCTCCGGTACAGATAATCTAACATCCTCACTTAACACTTTGCAGCTGTAATCTCTGTGAGAAACCCTAGGCGACAGGTTGAGCAGAGCAATTGAAGGAAGATGAGAGCTTAACATATTGTTCCATCTGTGAATACTTGTTCTTCTTAAATTGAAACCGGAGGGCTGGATGCTGCTTGAAACCCTAAGAGAAGCTAAGTAATCCATTGATTAAAGAATAAGTGAAACCCTAGCCCTAGATTTGAATTGCTTTTGAGTATGAAGGTTTAACAAATGAGCTCTAAGAGCGACTGCGATCTTTTTCAGTTTTCCTTCCCGGCTGATCTATCGATACGTTTCAATGGAAGGGAAGGATGTCCTGAGTGTGGTGGAAAGAGCTGTCAGTTGCGTTTAGGACTGTAAATGGGTCGGGTCAGCCTGATAATAGACCCGCCCGAGCCAAATAAATCGTTCAGGTGACGGGCCGGGCCTTTTAGAGCACACGACTAAGCCCTTACGCATTTGCAATACTCGCACACTGCATTTCCAATACTCGCTTACCGCACGTACCAAGTAAGGAGGGACAAAACCTTGAGGGTGGCCAAAAGGGGTTGTTCGGGCATGAGGTATCCTACTGGATATTTGGGTCAGGCCTGATTCAAGTCAACTAAGCTGCTAGGTCCGTCAGGTGGAGCAAAAATTGATTGAGTTGGGTTGACCAGATCCAACTCGATATTTAAAATATACAATCATGAAAAATAGGAGGTTTTCACCGAGTTAGGTCAAGTTACCAAGTCGAGCATCGACTTGGGTCAAGTCGGGCATATACCCTTTACCTTTAGGGTGGTGATGGCACACCACCCTAATTCATTGGATGGGTGAGTAGTGTTGAACCTGTGACCTTAGGTTGACCTGCCATTTTGCAACAGGCCAAAGCCCAATATAACACCAACTCTTTTAGGGATAAAAAAACATAAACATATATTTTAGCTACTTTGTTCAATAAATAATAGGTCAAAGAGACACTAGATGTAATAGAAAGGACCGGCACAATAGAACGAGAGAAGTCCTACACAAAGGGCGAGAGAAGGCATGGGAATTAAAACCCACAACCTATTAGTTCCATCAGGGAAGAAGATACCAATTGAGGTAGCTTTAGTTGCAACTATGCATCCTTTCTTCACAAATAGTCACAAATTAAAATACCTTTTAATAACTTTATAACTACTATCAGGACTGGCCCTTGGGCAAGGCCCATCAGGCGGCCGCCTCTGGGCCTTCAATGTACGAAAATAGTAAATCAATTTAATGGGTTAGTTGGTTAAGCTACTTGTGTTGCTTTATCTTTTATCCAATAGGTTATGTGTTCAACTCTTCATAGGCCCAATATTTGCATCTTTTTTATGGGTTGGATTGGGTCTTTGTCTGGTCGGTGCAGGCCATGGGTCAGGTCATTTGCCTCACTGGACTATGCCGGCTTTATGTATTGACCCAATAGATTCTCTAGCCGTATTTTGATCGGTCCAGATTTGTTTAACCAAATCATTTACATATATACAAATTTTTTCTTATTAAGTGACCAAACTTAAAACAATGATCTCATGCTTGTTGTAGCTTAATTACTCCAAATGACTTATCAATTTGGATCTACTTAACGAGAGCTATCCAATGAACCATTTTATGGGACTTTTTTAGACGGTTAAAATACTAAAAAATGATAGGAAAGATTCAATGATAGTTAAAGTGCTAAAAAATGTCACAATGTTATTAATTGGGTTACTCGAACTGTGGGATACATTCTACTATTTAGTTTTTCTCCTATTTGTGTTTTATTTTTCTTTAATATATATTTTCTTTAGCATATTAGTTGCATTTTTAAATTATAAACAGTAAAATAAAATATGCAGTTATTCGTAATCTAGGAGCAATCATGGTGACAATTTTCAATTTCGATAATATTTCAAAAAGTTTCGGGAAAATTTTGAGGAGTACAAAAAATATTATATATAAATTATATTTATAATTTGTTTATTTAATATGCAAAAATGACTAAAATTAAAATAAAATTCATTAAATTTTATAAAATTTCGTTAATTTCGCCGAAATTAATGAAATTTGGCAATTTCAAGAAAATTATCGAAATTTTACTCAAAGTTACGTCGAACTTCTGTTTCGATAAATTACAACAAAAAATTGAAAATTATCGGAGAAATTTGTCACTATGATAGGAATGAGTACTATTTTATTTTGTTAAAAAAAAATTGTAGTGATTTTTTTTTTTGGATTAATATGAAGGGGGGGGCCATTTTAAAAACTCGCCTTGGTCCCCCAAAATTTTAGGCTCTACAAAAAATTTAATAAATTTATACATTTCGGCCCGAGGAGCCCTCTCTAGCTTCATAATGGTAAATATTGTGGCGTAAGCCTTGCATTAAAAGAATGTAGCAACTAAATCAAGATTCAATGTAAAATCTGACGGCTCAACCAATGAAACAAAAAGAAACTGTTACAGAGAGGGACTACATACCAGTTATATAGAGGAATGCCGAAAGCAATCCAATAATCTTGACGTCTCCTTAAAGGCTTAAACAACTTGTAAATGTGCTATTGAGAGATTGTAACAAAGATTGAGATTGAGATCAAGGGTCAAAATATCGGTTTTCCGACACGTATCATCCTGACCTCCAGGACGATACGTATCGGGTATCGGCCGATACATTCAATGTATCAGTTTGATACATTGAATTTTTTTTTATTTTTTTTCAAAAAATCTCAAAAAATTAAGAAAAATAAATTTAATGACTTTCTATTTTTTTTTACTTTTTTCAAAATATATTTAAAGCTTATTTGATGCATATTTCATAATAGGACGAATCCCTAATTAAAGTATTACATAATTATGACTAAAAGCTTTTCAATTTTTTCCTTTCTTTTTTATTGTTTAATAAATGAAAATTTTATTAACAGACAACAAAAATATATTAGGATATAAGCCCACAACAAAGGACAGATCACTCTTAACATAATTGATTCATTGTACATGACTAATTTTCATTGTACATGACTAATGATCAAATTTTTATTATATATGACTAATTATGAAAATTAAAAGGTATATTATAAAAAAAAAATTAATTACTTTAGAGCCACATTGAATTTCGTGGTAGTTCTTGGCCCTCGTTATCATCATCATCGGTGCGCGAGTTTTCCCTATAATGTTGGCCATATTGATACCCATGATGATGTGTGCCTCATTGAAATTGAGGCATTGGCGACGAATATGGCTCAGTGTAATAGGTGAAGGTTGGTCCTCCAAAATTTTGACCAACAAAGTCATATGGCCCGGGATAGGTTGGTTGAGGCCGATAGTATGGGTTACTTGTTGAATCTTCGGTATTTTGCAAACTAAATCCCCCGAAACTAGAAGTCATATAACCCACATCATCTTGTGGACCTTGTGGTGGTGGTGGAGGTGGTGTTTGGTAAGATTCTGACGCTCCTCTTCCTTCAATCCCTTCACCTCTAAATGTAGGAGTGTCATACATTGTTAGCGGGTCCTCATCCCATGCGGCAATACCTCCAGAAGTATAGGGATCAATATCATCCGCTCTACCACTAGTGTCAGCGTGGGTTTCATCGCCTCCATCATCATTATCACTATCAGGCTGCGTTTCGTCATCAAATCCAACCACTGAATGATGATTCAATCTCCGTTTCCGCCTCGGTGGTTGGGAAGCCTGCTCATCTGCTGCTCTTTCAGCATTATCCAGCCATGCGGTGTCCTCAGTATCCAACTCTAGCTCTTCTCTCTTTTCGATCCACTGATTTAAAGGGTCATCCTCCATGAATATATAATCCAACTAGATTGAATCAAAATATTCACTATCTATAAGGTAAAATATGATAGATGAATTAGTACATGTCTAATGCCTCATCAATTAGATCAAATAAAAATTATATGAACTAAGACTTCATATAATATCTTACCACGATTGGCCCTCTACATATTTCTGACCCTTAATCTCATGTTGTAGTGGCAATAGACTAACTTTTCCAATCGTTCTACAGTTAGCCTATTCCTTGTCTTTGTGTGAATGAGAGAGAAGGTGCTCTAATTTCGCTCACAGTTGGACGAGGAACAACTTTGCGATAAAACCCTCATGGCAACCCGCTTTAATATCGGGCCATCACTTCCATAATGCATCCACCAATCAGCGGGTTTATTATATTTGATTTGGGATTACGCCAATGGGGTCCCAAATGACCCTTGTCTCTTGCGGAATATATCAATCTATATATCAATAACCTACATATCAATGAATAGATCATATGACACCTGCATTATTACTTATAAGATATTATTATTCACATCTCTTATGGCTTCACCTTGCTCTGCCAACTCAGGGAGCATTCACTGAATCACATTGAGCAAACTGCTATACACGTCATCGGCTTCAGTCAACTCAAAGCGTCGCGTATACTGGAAGGCCGGATTTAAGTAGTGTGCTATTGATGAGTAGTGAAATATGATGATATTTCACCCCTAGATACCTACATTTAGCTATCCGATGAAGGCTATCTGATAAGAATTATTAGATTTGAAGTGTTTCAGGTAAATACAAGCCAAGTGCAGAAAACAGCCCAAGAATTCTGAAAATAATGTCGAAACACTGTAACTTTGGGTCATCGAGAACTTAGTACGACTTAGAGATCAATTTAGACCTTCAAGACGGCCGAATTATAAAATTGTCAAAACACAAAAGTTGTAGAGCTTTCTGTCAGCTTTCCAACGGCATAAGAATCGCCTCAATCTGATTTTGGGACAGAAAGTTATGGCAAAAATACCAAAATAGTGTCTGATGTAAAGTTCGGCAAGAATTCACGAAAATCTGGGAGGTCGATGCATCGACCCTATTGGGTCAATTAATCGACCCTAAATATTCGAATTGGAACACCTCTGTGGCTGGAAAACTTCGACTCTATTTAAAGCGTATCAAACACTTCGGAAAAGAGGAATTAGGGGAGGAATTAGAGATAGGAATTAGAGAGTTAGTTTTGACTTTTCTTTTTTTAGAGTTTTTGGAGAGAATTTTTCAGAAGATTATTATTCATTATTATTATTTTTAGTTTTAGACTCCTCTTGGCATCTTTTCAAGAGTTCTTCTTTCTCCTTCTTCTAGGGTTCCATCTGGGTAGATTGTACCTAGGATTTGCATTATTTTTCCTTTACGTTCATGAAAGCATAGATTGTATTTAGGAAAAAGCATTGTAAACAAAGATCTTTGGAATAAATAAAAAGAGGAATGACTTTGAATGAACAAGGAGATCATACACCAAAGATGAGCGGCTAAATCAGTAGATCGGAAAAGATGCGATCCCCAGATAAGTACCCTTATTTATGATTAATATCATAGTCAATTTATTGTCATCATGGAATCGTTTTGCTAAAAGTTTGTGTTATTGAAAATATATTGAATGCTTGTTATGAAATCGCTAGATCTAGTAATCGCTAGATCTAGACCAAGCAGAGCGATTATGTACTTCCTGTTATGATCTAAATATCATGAGATACGCTATGCTTCTTACATGACTCATACCGTGATGATAGGCTGAGTCATTATTTTTAGATAGGGTATGCCGGATTGATGATCATATTTTATTTCGAATCATCTCTATAGACGAATGATGGTGTGTATGATGCTTTAATGAAACTGTAGGTTTTAATAGTAGAAACGGGGTACAAATATGGGGTAGCATATTCCTTGATCTCATTTAATTATTATTTTAGATTCATCAGTAATTAGTTGTTTAGATTAATTTATTTTTCTGCATTTAGAAAAAGTGTGATAAATTTTGGTAAAATTGAATCTGCCCTTTGGTACTTTCTTAGGGACGTTTTTAAATCTTTGAAAGAATTAATTAAAATTTATATTTCCCTGTGGGTTCGACACCTTGTTCTTGCCATACTGCAATAGATCTTGTGCACTTGCAAGAGTTACACTTAAAATCAATCAGCTATACATAAAATATGAACAATCTCATAAATATATAGAAACAATGAATAATATAAAAAATAATAAATAAATAAAAATCACTACATAAGTAGTTTAGCATGTTATACCTGCGGCATGTAAGTACTGGTAGAATTGTGCATCCCACCTCTTGTCGATGATTGCCTAATATCGTTTATATTTTGTCAAGCATTTACTTTTAATAGCCAATTTGGCTTTAGCCATCGACTCATAAACGTATCCCATCGTTGGTTTTTCATCACCATCTACCAACCTTAACACTTGTACCAACGGGGTAGTGACGGCAATCTGGTGGTCAACATTTACCCAAAATTGGAGACTGTAGATCAGGTCGGCAACTTCATTGCAAGCAGGTCTCTTTGCTCGTGAGAGTTCTAACTCATGTTTTCTCCATTCTTTAGAAGAGACCATACTTTTCAGCTCACGCCTATATCTTGCCAAGCTCTGTAGGGCTAAAAATTATATCGCAAATCGTGTAATCACGGGTCGGAGCAGCTCGTTCTTGGTGAATTCTCTCATCAAATTCACCAACTTGTTACTGTTGTATAGGTAGGAAGTAATCGTTCTTCCCTTCTGAATAGTTGCTTGTGCTTTGCTTCTCTTTCCCAAATCTTCAAGAATGAGGTTCACGCAATGAGAGGCACACGGAGTTCAATACAAGTGACGTCTCTTTAACATTAACTGACGACCTGCAGCTTTATAATTAGTGGCATTGTCTGTTACCACCTGCACAACCCGGTGCTCTCCAACGTCTTCAACTACTTTATCCATTAGTTGAAAGAGGTAATCAGCTGTCTTCGCGTATTTTGAAGCATCAACTGATTTTAAAAATATTGTCCTGGCATTGCTATAGACCAAAAAGTTGATTAAACCCTTCTTTGTGGGACCTGTCCATCCATCGCATATAATTGTGCAACCTCTCTCATCCCATACTTCGTGGAAGCTGTCCACGTTCCTATCTCTGCGTACTCATCATCTAGTAGGGCCCCGGATACCTCGTATGCAGAGGGCTTTTTAACTCCTAGACCATCTTCTGCACTTGTATCAATCATACTTTTAAAGTACGGTGACTCCACAATTTGACTCGGAATGTGACTGTATATCACCAACTTTGCGATCAATTTTCCAAGCCTCTTTCCCCATTTTTTCAGTGAAATTGTGCTCAATTTACTTTGCTTTGAGCTTTCTGTCTGATGCATGAATGGATCCATGGGACCTATAGTGAGAATCTTTGGCATATTTGGCATGAACGAAATGTGAGAATCTTTGATGATGAGCAAAAACATAAGAAGGAAATCTTGACTAATATTGTTGATACTGTCATTTATAGGATGACTGGGCTTGGGTTTGAAGAAATGAGCAATTTTCTATGCAATGTTTGATGGCCCGACTTTTCCAATCCCTCAAGTATAGGAAAGGCCAGTTCGCCAACCTATCGGCTAAACGATAAGCCGGACACACAGAGTACATATCAGAGTAAAGCGCAATAAATAACCAAATTTAAGAAAAATACGGAAGCAATTAAAGTGCAGAACGACCGATGATGACCGACCATCATCGAAACATGCTTCACAATAGTAATAAATCAATAAGTACTAAACCAAAATACCCAACCAAAGGTGGGCCCACAAATCCAAGTCTAACTCCAATCAAAAGAAGGAAAAATAAAATAAGTCCTTAGCTAGGAAAAACTCCTCAAGAGGAACCTCAGGCTCTTCCTCAGGTACGTAATCTTGATCAACCTTGCAGCCTCGAACTGCCACGTTAGTACATTGACCTGTGACGTATAGTCGGAGTGAGCTAACCAACAAAGCTTAGTAGAAGAAAGACATCAACAATATTTTACCTTAACTAACATGGTTTTCAAAACATGTATATATCGGAACATAGAGCATCGAAATCAGATATGCAAATAAGAGCTGAAATTTAATTACATAATTTTATAGGCAAAATCAGTTTTTAAGTTCTTAAAATAGATTATAAAATGGATGCATGCTTTCAGTATTTCATTGTCTCTAACTTCTATATGCAAAGTTCAGGAATTCATGACTTAATCCTCAACTTAAAATACCTCCCGAGTTACTATATCTCGAGAGTAAGAATATAGCTGATAGGAACCCCTACCTACCATCGTCGTTCATTAACCCTTTTTCAGAATGTAACAAGCCCCTACACTCAGGAGGGTAACTTGCACTAGAAAATTATTCAGGAATTTTGAGCGGTCGTTCAGGTGAATCAAAAAACAGATGCAGATACTAATATAGTTCAAATGCAAGTTTCTTATACATAGTTCAGATTTCAGATTTCAGAGTTTATATCAGATTTTCAGTTTACAGACGTGATTTCAATGACATATGCAAGTTCAAAGATTCTAATTCAAAATATCCATGCGAATTAAAATAAAATACAGTAGTGATGAAATTCTCCTACCTTGAGGCGTTTCACACAAAACCGAAGTCCAAACAAAGCTTAACAGATGATGCCAAGACCCACATTATAACCTAGCAACCATACAAACCTTATGTTATGTGTCTAGTAGTATAAAAATTACACAATTCAAAAAGAGAAAAGAAAATGAAGACACAAATATCCTATGTACTCGCGCGAGCGATGATAATCCTCGCACGAGTGAGCACTTTCCTTGCGTGAGCGATAACTTAAACTTGCGTGAGCGAGTACAAGGACTCACAGTACTTTGACTTTTTTGGCGTCTAACTTCTCGAGTCAATTTTGTAGACTAGTCATGCGAGCGATGATAATCCTCGCGCACGCGAGCTACAACAACTGCGCGAACTGAGTCCCAGAAACTCAAATAAAGATGCAATTTTTTCGCCCCGTTTCCACCCGAATTGAAACACACCCAACTCAAACACAAAATCCACATCTAATATACAATTCTTAATCATTAAATTCAATAAAAATCGTACCTTTAACTCTAATATTTTTCGATTTAGAAAAGAATCGCACCAAAGGTTTTTGGAACGATATCGTCAGATCTCCTCCACGATTTGCGCCGCAATCGATCCCACGAGTTCATAGGGACAACTCCTATTCGTCCCCAATAATCTCAACCTCTCCTAAATGTCAAAAATAAAATCAAGATCGATTCAAACTCTCCTTAGGTTTATGGATCTCAAACGAAAAAATGGGGTTTCAAGAGAAAATGTTTTCTAATAGATTTCACAAATGGTGGTACGATAATGACGAAGTTTCGTGATGATCAAATGATTCCAAACGCGACTATGGTTTTTCGGCGGATGGGGGCTCTCGTCTCCCTCTCCTTAAAGCAAATAAAACCTAGTGTAAAATGGAACGAACGCCTTTCTTATAATAGGGTTGCTTAAAGTGTTAAGCACACACACACTCCTTAGTGTGTTAAACTTCTAACTCCAACAACTTAGGTCCGGTGTTGTGTGGTTACACCGAAGGTCGGTGCACGGTTTCCGCCAATTAGTATAATTATTAGTCCAAAATTAGAAAACGTTCTTTTTTTTCTTCATACAATCCACAAGAACTGTTCATGCAAACCACATTTGGGGGAACACTGGTGGACTGTTGGCCTACTTTCATGGAAGGTAAGCATCTCGCATCATTGGCAGCATACAACCTGTCGACTGAAGCCGTCGGTGTAACTTACGCCGACGGCTTCAAAACCTTATGCCGACAGCTGGCAGCCGTCAGTGTATGGTCTATTTTTTGTAGTGGATGGCACCCTTTTAAGTTTGACTAAAAAAGTCAAGGGGCAAATAGAAACTATACATACACTATGGGCATAAGGGTAATTTGGCTGTTAACTCAACCACACAGGAGACTTCCTTGCTGTACTTTTTTGACTTAGCATGAACTTGGAGGCCTCTTTGCCAAGAGATTGAAACGTTTGGATGAATCTCAAATATTAAAAAGTGAGGGGGCCTACATACAATATCAGGAAAGCATAGGAACTGCAATGCAATTAATCCTTATAGCAATTAGGTAGGGGACCTGCATACAATATCAAGAAAGCATAGGGACTGCAGTGCAATTAATCCTTATAGCAATTAGGTAGGGGACCTGCATACAATATCAAGAAAGCATAGGGACTGCAGTGCAATTAATCCTTATAGCAATTAGGTGGACTCTTGAGTTTAAAAAAGAAGAACAAAAAAATAAACTAAAAAACAGTAGAAAAGATCTATATTATTTTATCTATCTCACTCATGTTGCTGCTAGAATTTTCTCATCAGCTCCCTCAGGCTAGCCATTTGCTGCGTTTGGATCATATGGTGCAAGGATTGATAAGAAGAAGGGCCAACCAGATTCTGTTGTTGACTTCCAGCTTGTTGTTGTAGAGGCACACCATATGGTGCAAGGCTTGATAAGAAGAAGGGCCAACCCGATTCTGTTGTTGATTTCCAGCTAGTTGTTGTAGAAGCACACCATATGGTGTAAGGCTTGATAAGAAGAAGGGCACACCATCAAAACCAGTTGTTGCAGAGGCATCATATTGGTGGCCTAGTTGTTGCAGAGGCATCTCAAAAGCTTCGATAATTGGATGTGGCGGCACACCATAAAAACTAGTTATTGCAGAGGGGTGCAGAGGCATCTTAAAAGCTTCGATCGTTGGATATGGCGGCTCACCATAAAAACTAGTTGTTGTAGAGGGGTGCAGAGGCATCTCAAAAGCTTCGATCGTTGGATGTGGCGGCACACCATAAAAACCAGTTGTTGCAGAGGGGTGCAGAGGCATCTCAAAAGCTTTGATTGTCGGATGTGGCAGCACACCATAAAAACCAGTTGTTGTAGAGGGGTGCAGAGGCATCTCGAAAGCTTCGATCGTTGGATGTGGTAGTAGGGAGGCATCTCAACTTCTTTAACGTAAAGTGAAGACGCGAAGATCCAACGGTTATGCCAAATCTCATAAGGCATTGATTGCCCCACTTTGATTGGTGCGGGTGCCCCTACATGAGGTAGGCTTCGATATCTTTGTATGTACTCATCGACCTCGATCATTTATTTAGCATAATTAGCCACGCGAAGCGAATATTGATGTCGAACTGCTTTTTAGGATGTAGGCAACCAAAATATATCATTCTTGTTTTTTTCCTTTATTTTTTTTTGTTTTTTTTTTTTGTTTTTGTATTTTTGTTGGAGCTTCTAGAAAGTGCAAGAACGAGCCGTGACTTCAAAATGTGAGGCCCTTCGTCTGGAAGAGTCTTGAGTGAGGTCCTTGGGTCCATTGATGCTTCTAGGAAGCGCTACAAGGGCCTACATGGTTGATGGATGAGCGACCGCAATGTTCGTGAAGATTGATCAGTCACAGAATATGCCACTTTATCACCCTAAACTTAGTGATGCTAGACCTTAGATTGTTACTAATGAGATTTTATGTGCAGATATTTAAAGTAGTGAGCAGAATAGAGTTGAAGTGTTAATCTTTGCCAAAATGAACTCAAAAAGCAGCAAGAACTACGATAGTGCACAAAAACGAACCAATCGTATGAAGAACCAGTTCGTAAACCAAAAAGATAATTTACGACTGAATATAAATCCCGAACGAACTAAAATAGAAGAAAAATGAGTCGTAACCTACGAATCTATCAAAAGAGCTTACGACTAGAAGAATTAAAGCAAAGACACGAATGTTCGAAAAGAGCGAGAATAGTGCAGAAAGAGATACAATCGTAGTTACGATTGTGCGAAATGAAGCTTATGCTGCTGTACTACACCGCCATGTAAAGAATTAGAAATCTCTTGAATTAGAAGTTTGA
Source organism: Chloranthus sessilifolius (assembly GCA_021018995.1). Taxonomy (NCBI): domain Eukaryota; kingdom Viridiplantae; phylum Streptophyta; class Magnoliopsida; order Chloranthales; family Chloranthaceae; genus Chloranthus; species Chloranthus sessilifolius. The sequence goes on from CM037592.1 coordinate 106,449,109, forward strand.
CAACTTAAGGATATGAGAAGATTGGCGAAAGAACCCAGAAGATCTATGTTACTGAAATAAAGGAGAAAAGTCCTGCGCGCATCTACTATTCAAAGCAAAGAAGATTAAGATTAGAAGTTAGAAGTCAGAGTTATATTAAGAATCTTTTATTTTAGTAGTTTTCTTTAGTTAGAATTCAAATAATATAAACCGACCTCTTATGATCTATAAATAAGAGGGCTTGACATAGGAATAAAGTTATCGGAGGAACTCTCAGCATCAATTGACAATTGAAGTTAGGTTTTCTTTCGATCACCTTATTGTAGAACAGATTTATCAAGTAAAATTGTCTATAGTTCTCTGAAAGTCTTGCCTGACAACCAAGACCGAAGAAGTTGAAAGATTAACCCTTTGGATGGTTCTGCCACATAGGAATAAAGAGGCATTTCAACTTCTTTAGCAAGTACCCCTTCTCCTTGATAACTGCTTACATAGCAAGATTGTATGCATGATTAACCTGTTTAGCAGTTCTACCCTTCTCTCTACTCACTCCTTGTTAGGTTGATTCTGACAACTCTGATAGGGAGCTAGTAGAGAGGAAGGTAGAACTGCTAATGCAGGTAAATCATGCATAAAATCTTGCTATGCAAAGAGTTACCAAGGAGAATGGGTACCTGCTAAAGTAGGTAGCAAGATGTTAACAAAGAGGATGGTAACCTACTAAAGCAAGTGAGCTCTACTATGGCTGGAGCTACTAAAGAATAATGCCGTACGCAGCCAAAGACTCTCCACTAGGTTAGCTGCTTCCTGAAACTATTTCAAAGACGCCATGAGATTCTAATTCTTGACTCCAGCCTTCTAAGAATGCATAAGAGGAATCACCTTCACCACGGGAAGGGTAGGATTCAAATTTCATAAAACTTGGATGCCAAAAAGGTGGTCCCACAAATCCAAGTCTAACTCTCATCAAAAGAAGGAAAAATAAAATAAGTCCTAAGCTGGAAAAACTCCTCAGGAGGAACCTCAGGCTCTTCCTCAGGTGCGTAATTAGGATCAACCTCGCAGCCCCGAACTGTCACGTCAGCACCTGAACCTGTGACGTATAGTCGAAGTGAGCTAACCAACAAAGTTCAGTAGAAGAAAGACATCAATAACATTTTACCTTAACTAACATGGTTTTCAAAACATGTATATATCAGTACATAGAGCAGGGAAATCATATATGCAAATAAGAGCTGAAATTTAATTACAGAATTTCATAGGCAAAATCAGTTTCTAAGTTCTTAAAACAGATTATAAAATGGATGCATGATTTCAGTATTTTATTGTCTCTAACTTCTATATGTAAAGTTTAGGAATTCATGACTTAATCCTCAACTTAAAATACCTCCCGAGTTACTATGTCTCGAGAGCAAGAATATAGCTGATGGGAACCCCTACCTACCATCGTCGTTCATGAACCCTTTTTCAGGATGTAACAAGCCCCTACACTCAGGAGGGTAACTTGCGCCAGAAAATTATTTAAGAATTTTGAGGGGTCATTCAAGTGAATCATAAAACAGATGCAAGTACTAATATAGTTCAAATGCAAGTTTCTTATACATAGTTCAGATTTTGGATTCCAGAGTTTATATCAGATTTTCAGTTTACAGACGTAATTTCAATAACATATGCAAGTTCAAAGATTCTAATTCAAAGTATCTATGTGAATTAAAATAAAATACGATAGTGATGAGATTCCCCTACCTCGGGGCATTTCACACAAAACCGAAGTCCAAACAAAGCTTAACGGACGGTGCCAAGACCCACACTATAACCTAGCAACCATACAGACCTTATGTTATGTGTCTAGTAGTATAAAAATCACACAATTCGAAAAGAGAAAAGAAAATGAAGATAAAAATATCCTCTGTACTCGCACGAGCGAGTACAGGGACTCACAGTACTTTGACTTTTTCGGCGTCTAACTTCTCGAGTCAATTTTGTAGATTGCTCGTGCGAGCGATGATAATCCTCGCGCGAGCGAGCTACAACAACTGCGCGATCTGAGTCTCAGAAACTCAAATCAAGATGCAATTTTTTTGCTCCGTTTCCACCCGAATTGAAACACACCAAACTCAAATACAAAACCCACATCTAATATACAATTCTTAATCATTAAATTCAATAAAAATCGTACCTTTAACTCTAAGATTTCTCGATTTAGAAAAGAATCACACCAAAGGTTTTTGGAACGAAATCGTCGGATTTCCTCCACAATTTGCACCGCAATCAATCCCATGAGTTCATAGGGACAACTCCTATTCGTCCCCAATAATCTCAACCTCTCCCAAACGTCAAAAACAAAATTAAGATCGATTCAAACTCTCCCTAGGTTTATGGATCTCAAACAAAAAAATGGGGTTCAAGAGAAAATGTTTTCTAATAGATTTCACAAACGGTGGTACAATAATGACGAAGTTTCGTGATGATCAAATGATTCCAAACGCGGCTAAGGTTTTTCGGTGGATGGGGGCTCTCGTCTCCCTCTCTTTAAAGCAAATAAAACCTAGTGTAAAACGGAAGGAACGTCTTTCTTATAATAGGGTTGCTTAAAGTGTTAAGCACACACACACTCCTTAGTGTGTTAAACTTCTAACTCTAACAACTTAGGTCCGGTGTTGTGCAGTTACACCGAAGGTCGGTGCACGGTTTCCGCCAATTAGTATAATTATTAGTCCCAAATTAGAAAGAGTTCTTTTTTTTCTTCATACAAACCACAAGAACTGTTCATGCAAACCACATCTGGGGGAACACTGGTGGACCATTGGCCTACTTTCATGGAAGGTAAGCATCTCCCATCATTGGCAGCATACAACCTGTCGATTGAAGCCATCGGCGTAACTTATGCCGACGGCTTCGAAACCCTACGCCGACGGCTGGCAGCCGTTAGCGTATAGTCTATTTTTTGTAGTGGATGGCACCCTTTTTAGTTTGACTAAAAAAGTCAAGGGGCAAATAGAAACTATACATACACTATGGTCATAAGGGTAATTTGGTTGTTAACTTAACCACACAGGAGACTTCCTTGTTGTACTTTTTTGACTAAGCATGAACTTGGGGGACCTGCGTACAATATCAGGAAAGCATAGGGACTGCAGTACAATTAATCCTTATAACAATTAGGTGAACTCTTGAGTTTAAAAAAGAACAAAAAAATAAACTAAAAAATAGTAGAAAAGATCTATATTATTTTATCTATCTCACTCTTGCTGCTGCTGGAATTTTTTCGTCAGCTCCTGCTGCTCCCTTTGGCTAGCCATTTGCTGTGTTTGGATCATATGGTGCAAGGCTTGATAAGAAGAAGGGCCAACCAGATTCTGTTGTTGACTTCCAGCTTGTTGTTGTAGAGGCACACCATATGGTGCAAGGCTTGATAAGAAGAAGGGCACACCATCAAAACCAGTTGTTGCAGTTTGCAGAGGCATCTCAAAAGCTTTGATAATTGGATGTGGCGGCACACCATAAAAACTAGTTATTGCAGAGGGGTGCAGAGGCATCTTAAAAGCTTTGATCGTTGGATGTGGCGGCACACCATAAAAATCAGTTGTTTCAGAGGGGTGCAGAGGCATCTCAAAAGCTTCGATCGTTGGATGTGGCGGTACACCATAAAAACCAGTTGTTGCAGAGGGGTGCAGCGGCATCTCAAAAGCTTTGATCGTCGGATGTGGCGGCACACCATAAAAACCAGTTATTGCAGAGGGGTGCAGAGGCATCTCAAAAGCTTCGATCGTTGGATGTGGCAGTAGGGAGGCATCTCAACTTCTCTAACGTAAAGTGAAGACGTGAAGATCCAACGGTTGTGCCAACTCTCATGAGGCATTGATTACCCCACTTTTATTAGCGCCAGTGCCCCTACATGAGGTAGGCTTCGATTTCTTTGTGTGTACTCATCGACCTCGATCATTTATTTAGCATAATTAGCCGCGCGAAGCGAATATTGATGTCGAACTGCTTTTTAGGATGTAGGCAACCAAAACATATCATTCTTTTTTTTTTCCTTTATTATTATTTTTTTGTTATTATTATTATTTTTTTTTTTGTATTTTTGCTGGAGCGTCTAGAAAGTGCAAGAACGAGCTGTGACTTCAAAATGTGAGGCCCTTCGTCTGGAAGAGTCTTGAGTGAGGTCCTTGGGTCCATTGATGCTTTCAGGAAGCGCTACAAGGACCTACATGGTTGATAGATGAGCGACCGCAATGTTCGTGAAGATTGATCAGTCACAGGATATGCCACTTTATCACCCTTAACTTAGTGATGATAGACCTTAGATTGTTACTAATGAGATTTTATGTGCAGATATTTAAAGTAGTGAGCAGAATAGAGTTGAAGTGTTAATCTTTGCCAAAATGAACTCAAAAAGCAGCAAGAACTACGATAGTGCACAGAAACAAACCAATCGTATGAAGAACCAGTTTGTAAACCAAAAAAGAGAGAGTTTACGACCGAATATAAATCTTGGATGAACGAAAATAGAAGAAAAAGAAAACGAACCAATCATATGAAGAACCAGTTCGTAAACCAAAAAAGAGAGAGTTTACGACTGAATATATATTTCGAACGAATGAAAATAGAAGGAAAAAGAATCGTAACCTACGAACCTATCAAAAGAGCTTACGACTAGAGGAATTAAAGCAAAGACGTGAATGTTCGAAAAGGGTGAGAATAGGACAGAAAGAGATACACTCGTAGTTACGATTGTGCGAAATAAAGCTCATGATGTTGATCACATGAAGACTATACCGCCATGTAAAGAATTAGAAGATCTCTTGAATTAGAAGTTTGACAACTTACGGATCTAAGAAGATTGGCGAAAGAACCCTGAAGATCTATGTTACTGAAATAAAGGAGAAAAGTCCTGCGCGCATCTACTATTCAAAGCAAGGAAGATTAAGATTAGAAGTTAGAAGTTAAAGTTATATTAGGAGTCTTTTATTTTAGTAGTTTTCTTTAGTTAGAATTCAAATAATGTAAATCGACCTCTTATGATCTATAAATAAGAGGGCTTGACATAGGAATAAAGTTATCGGAAGAACTGTCAGCATCAATTGACGACTGAAGTTAGGTTTTCTTCCGATCACCTTATTGTAGAACAGATTTATCAAGTAAAATTTTCTATAGTTCTCTGAAAGTCTTGCCTGACAACCAAGACCGAAGAAGTTGAAAGATTGACCCTTTGGATGGTTCTGCCACATAAGAATAAAAAGGCATCTCAACTTCTTTAGCAAGCACCCCTTTTCCTTGATAACTGCTTACATAGCAAGATTGTATGCATGATTAACCTGTTTAGCAGTTCTACCCTTCTCTCTACTCACTCCTTGTTAGAGTTGATTCTGACAACTTTGATAGGGAGCTAGTAGAGAGGAGGGTAGAACTGCTAGTGCAGGTAAATCATGCATAAAATCTTGCTATGCAAGGAGTTACTAAGGAGAAGGGGTACTTGCTAAAGCAGGTAGCGAGATGTTAACAAAAAGGATGGTAACCTGCTAAAGCAAGTGAGCTCTGCTATGGCAGGAGCTACCAAAGAGCAATGCCATACGCAGCCAAAGACTCTCCACTAGGTTAGCTGCTTCCTGAAACTATTTCAAAGACGCCATGAGATTCTAATTCTTGACCGCAGCCTTCTAAGAATGCATAAGAGGAATCACCTTCACCACGGGAAGGGTAGGGTTCAAATTTCATAAAACTAGGATGCCTAAAAGATCCACCCACATTTTTTCTTCAACAACATGCAAACAATGAGAAGGTCTGAGAAGGGAGGCCATAATGCCATTGAGTGATCATTATAGGTCCTCCACCTTCCACAGGTCCTAGATTATCGAAAGAACATCCATAAAAGTTCTGTTTGAGGTACCCCAAGAAGGGGCACTTACTTTTGTATTTCACTATTGACTCTGAAGTAGGCCAGACTGTCAAAATTTTGGCTGCCCCAATAAGAAAATCGCAAATGCCCGACTAGACCCAATGGTGCACTAGAGTTGACCCGACCCGATGCTCTAGTGAGAACCCGACCTGACCCAGAAAAAACCCCTACTTTTTGTATTTCTTACACATAAAATATCGGGTCGGGTAGACCCGAACCGACAAAACCTTTTTGCCGACCTGATCCGATGGTCAGGTCGGATTTATCATGCCCGACCCGACCCTACGGGTCAAATTTATGTACCAAACCCGGTAAAATATCATGTCGGGTCAGGTATGGGTCCGACCCAACCTGTTGACAGCCCTACTATGAAGATCACACATCGAAGCATTGTAGATCTCCCGATTGATTCACATTTTCCTTCTATTATATTAGGGGATTTTGTAATATTGTGCTGTAGAATATTTTTTTAGGGGGCATAAGGTAACCTTCCTGCCCATTCACTCACTAGTGTAAATGGGGCAATATCCTTATGCTAAAATAGTCAACTTATACTTTCATTGATTTGCATGCTCACAAATAGCTGTGCACTTCCCTTCGTTTTGACCATTCTAGCATAAGGAGATTGGCGCACTCACACTAGAGAGTGAATGGGTCGGTTACCCTGTACTAACTCATCTTTCAGATGCTCTTCTTTTGTAGCATCTTGGCCTGTACTTTTTTTTGTCCAAATCACTAATCGTTCTTTTGTACATCGCAGATGAGTGGGTGGGTCCACCATGCTAAATCTCTCGCTGCTAACCTCAGACATGTGGGCTGGCTGTTTTAATCCGCATATTTGCTTATCATGAGAAGGCTTTTCAGTTAATCTTATCTTATTACTGATATTCTTTACCTTAGTTTGGTTTAGGGTGGCATTATTTGCAACAGTTTTTCAAGAGAGCACACGCTCTTCCACTATTAAAAATCGTTGACTGCCTTGAATCAGTAGATGGAGATCGTTTTTCCTCTCAATCTTCCACACAGCAGATCTTGTGATCATGAGCATACCTATCAACGGTCACTTTTGTGTGCCACGTGGAATCAACATATGACCGGTCTGATAGGTGCGCCATCATCTCAATGATCTACTGATTCAAGGCAGTCAAGGCCTTTTTATGGTGGAGGAACGTGTGCTCTTTACAGGAAAAACGGGTGCAAATAATGCTACTACCCTATAGTACTTTATTGGTGTCCGGCATTTCTTAGATCTCAAAGTTTATAATCTCTGCAGGTTGATTGGGTGTACTTCATAGCCTTTGCTGCTGTTACAGTTGGGCTCGTAATTTATTCAGGGTATACATTTTTATAACATTTTGCTTACGTGTTTGTTCATGAGTTTGCTATATATGAGAAACTTATCATCAAGTACCCGACCTGAGTGCTAGCAGCAAGCTCAAGTCAATTTCAAATTGCCAACCTCCGCTGGCGCTCAGGTAGATAATACCAATTCTATGTGGTAACACATGTATATGCAAGCACAACCTTAGAATGTGGAAAGGAGGTTTTGATCACTGTTATTTAGACTCGTGGCATGGGTGTCAAGTGTCAAGGTGTCAGATGTTTGGCAAGCTAATTTCTAAACATTCCAATATGGTGGCACGACCTTAAGAAAAAGAAAATTAAAAAAATTGAAGGTATATAAAAAAAATTGAAAGGAAATCTTATATAATGAAAGGATATGTATTGTATGTCATAAACCTAACTTAAAGTATCCTATATTATACAAATCGTTTTCAAAGATCTAAACTTTTTATTTTATTAGTTACTAAACTTCACACAACTTTTTTTATTTTTATAAAATAACGGTTTATTTTGTCGTGTCAAAAGGAGAAACATTTTGATGGGGTATTATTAGGTATTTTCATGCATGTCTAGAAGTATCGCGTTGTATTTAGAAGTGCCCAAGTGTTCTCATGGAAAAAATCCTAAAAGTAGAAGTGCTTAAGTAAAACATTGGTTTTAATGTTTTTGATCCGAAAACATTGGTTTTAATGTTGTACAACAAATTTGTGTCATTTTTTTGTGTAGGGGGGCAAAAGAAAAGGCTGAGCTAGACTATAGCCCAGGCAGCTGAGGACAGTGATGAACAGCAGCGCAAAGAAGGGGGCGAAGAGGCTGCTCTAGATGATATGATTGGAGGATCTACGGTTGGGAGCTCAAAAACAGTAGATGGTAACACCATCTACTGTTGCAGAAATGGTTGCCATTGATAACAAGAATGCCCAATAAGTTACCCAAAGCTTTAAGTAAGAGACGTTGGTTTGATGATGGAAGTCTCTTTTGTAGCCTTAGGGAGGAATGGTCCATATTAGGTTCTCATCGGCGGCAACAGGCAATGACAAAGTGGCGCCTGTGTGGTCGGCCGTGCCACATCAGCATCCTGTTATAACACAAACTATATGAAATTAATAAATTTCTGGGTGGAGTATCTATGTGGTTCCATGGTTTTGGAGGTTCTGTATATATATATTTTGGTAACCTGTTGTGCCATGTTGGTAGATGCCTTGGTTTGTAATCTTTATTTGGAAAAATTGGGTGCAACCACAACCAATTGATGATCATGGGTTGCAGGATACATGGTTATAATCTGTCACAAAATTATCCGAATTAATGGAAAACACATGTTACTCTGAATAGGTGATTTGCGGATCTTTTCACCGAATATTTGCTTGATTCATCAATTCTCTGATTTTTTCTTGGTTTTTCCAAACTTGGCAAATTTTTTTTTTTTTTTTTTAAGTTTTATCATTGTGATAAATGCTTTAATCATACATCGTATTTTTTTTCTATGATTGTAAATTAATGCATGTGAATTATGTAATTACACTTATTTATTATTCAAAGATATCTTTTTTAACTTTAAATAGGTTTATATATATGATCCCAATTTTTTTCTGAATTTTCCCTTGAATCTTTGACCAATTTATTTATTTATTTTATTCGAATTAAACCAAACTGACACCCTATTGAAAGATAACCGAATCGGAAATTGGATGCTACAGTTATAACTTATAACCAATGGTATCAGCGTTGTGGTTGGCTCGATTTGAAAAGTTTGCAATCTGCGATTTCCAGCGAATCCTCACCGAGTTGTAATTGAAAAATATAAAATATATTAGTAAGTATGAATGAAATAATAAATATCATTAGTAAGGTTCATTTGATACATTATAGCTTGTTAATATCGCTAGAATTTTTTCCCAGTCCCAAGTTTGGATGGAATCTTTTCCTCCCTCTATTTCTCTAGCTGTAATTTCTATTTTGAATTAATGCATTCTGATTTGTTATAAAAAAAAAAAAAAACATTATAGCTTGTTGGTTAAGTGATGTCTTTTCAAAATAATACACCACAAAAAACAATAGACCAAAGGTTGCTTATATATATAGAGAGAGAGGGAGTATGACTCCTTATCATGATCAAAATCGGCCGAAATTTTGAGTATGACTCCTTGTCATGGATTAAAATTTCGGCCGAGACGTCTCGATTTTGGCCTGTACCGAGACAGAAAATATCATATTATCGGCCAAAAACTAATTATCAGTCGATAATTTTAAATTATCGGCCGAAACCACAGTTAAAAATAAAATAAAAATTAAAATTAAAACCAAGATTTTGCAAAAAACTCAATTTTCTTTTTCCTCCTTCTTTCCCTCTTCCGGAACGGCCATTTTTTTGCCGAAACTGCCACCGCCATATTAGTCTTCTTCTTCTTTCCTTCTTCTCTCTCTGTGAGTCCCTCTCCTCTCCCTCTCCCTCTCTCTTTATTTATTTATTATTTATTATTTATTTATTTTTTTATTTTTTTGTCTTAAGTTAAAGTTGAAACAAGAGGTGACACCTCTCTTAAATTTATTTTTATTTTTGTGTCCAGAAGTTGGGACGGGTTGAATACATCGGGGTTTCAAAACCCTTAAAGCTGGTTTTTTAAATTGAAAGGAGCCATTATTTGGACCCAGAAAATTGGTCCCTGCATTGAAGTTAAAGGAAGACTTGGTATTTTAGGACACGTATCATGCGAAAATGCAATCTAGGCTGTCTAATTTGAAGTTTATGATCTATAGATCTCTATTTCATAAGATTGGAGTAAAACAAGATACTTCTCATTTGATCTATTGTGGTCAACTCTTAAATGAGAAATAACCTTTAACTACATTTAATTACATGATCTATTGTGGTCATGAAACAACTTAGATGATGTTTTCACATAGCATAGGTCGTCAAATTTACAAGCACCAACTTTTCGAGTGCAAGTAATGACCCCATTTTTAAAATTATACCCTCCTTTAAGTGCACCCAAGATTATTTAAGGAAATCCAAACTTTTCCACCATCATATTCATTGACCTTCTTGAATCAAAAATAGAGATCACGTTACTTTTGAATCTTCCACACGTTAGATCTCAAGATCATGGTCCACTTATTGTACGGTTAGATGTTGGTTCCATGTACCAATATCCCCCAATAAATAACTATGATCATGGAGTGCCATGAGAAAGGTTTTCAGGTAATTTAGGGATGAGTTTTAAGTGGAATCAATATCTAACCGTCTGATTTGTGGGCTAGGATCTCTAGATTTCTTATGGAGAAAATTTGAACGATAAATGATTTACATCATTTGATAGAATGCAACCAACACCTAGTAGTAAGAAGCACCTAAACCCCTCTACGATTCATAGGGAACCAGGGATCCCCGTTTCGAAAACAGATCCATATTGTTTTTAAATTTTAATGATTGATATTAAAGTTCGTCAATCGGATGGTTCACATGAACCATGTCTGCCCTAATTACCATGTATACACGAAAATAGAAAGGGACCGACTCTCCTGACCGTCATTTCAATGGTGTTTAAATGATCTTACACCATCAATGGTTTACGATGTGAGTGATCAGAACAGGCAAAGGGATCATAAATTTAAGTGCAACAGGGCCAAAATTAGTGTTTTAGGGAGATTTAAACCATTCGCTTCCTGACTATTATATCAACCGTTGTTTTTTAATTTTAATGGCTGATATTAAAGTTTATCAATCGGATGGTTCAAATCCACTTATTAGCATGTTTCATCGAGCTGAAACACTTAGCAACCTACCATTAGTGCATTTATTGGATAAAAAAATACAGCCATCAGATAGGCAGAATAATTAGTTGAAAAATCACTAGTATATTCGTTGGTGCTCAGCCAAACACCTAATACTAATCTATTAATCTCACTAGTGTAAATATGTGTTATAATAATGTTAAACAGTTAAAAAAACAAAAAAAACATAGTTTGGCTAAGTTCGGTAAAGTTTGGAGCATATTAAAAAAAAAAATATGAAATTTATCGAAATTTACCGATAATTTGTCCAATTTACGATTTGGGTCATGAACGAAACCGACATCGAAACCAAAACCGAGATTTTGATTCATGCTCCTTATATATATATATATATATATATATAGAGAGAGAGAGAGAGAGAGAGAGAGAGAGAGAGAGAGAGAGAATATGACAGTTCACGAGCGTCTCTTGAGGAATAAATCCAACATAACAAAGCACTCATATTGAATGATAGGGGAATAAATTTCACCAAACAACTCTCACCCTATTAATATAAGGAAGGGAGCAAACGTGGAGTATAGAACCCCCGATCTCAAGCCTCAAATGAAGCAGGATACCATCGGAGCTACCATCAATCAGTAGGTTTATTATATTTTTTATACTTATAAAATAATAATAAGGATAGGTCTATTAAAACCTATATTAAAACCTACAGAATTATTAAGGGCAACTACCTTTGAAACCATTGACTACTTTGAATCAGGCAATGGAGTTCATTTTTCGTCCTAATCATTTATATAAATGATAAATGATCTCCATCGTCTGATTCAAAGAAGTCTAGGGTTTTCGACGTAGGTGCCCTCAATAATTCGGTCGGTACCAATAGAGCTACCCTAATAATAATAATAATAATTTCTTGAACCAGCACAACCCAACTTGTACCAACCAAACTTTCGAATCAGTTTTGATGATTTTTTTTTTTCAAACATGTTTGTTGTAATGCTCTGTTTTCTGAGAAACTATTAATAGTTGAGATCAATTTTTATTTTTTTTAATGTCAACGTGCCCTTAGAGCTGAGCTAGAGCTCAGGTTCTGTATAATATAGGCGAGCTAGAGCTGACCTTGGCTTGCTGACAGCCTTAATCTTGAGCTTGTTTATAGTTATAACATCTTCAGGCATGTTCAGTTCACTGTAATATAACTTATGTACACTCCTCCCATATTCAACAAAAAGTTCAATTATCCTTCTTTTTTTTGCAGTAATTTCTTGAGGTTTATGCTAATAAATTTTACCTACAATATTTTTGACTTACGAGGGTCTAGCCTTGTAAAGCTAAAAAATAAAGTAAAATTGCAACGATTCAATAAATTCAACGTGAGGATGGAAACTACAGTAAAATAGCTTATAAAGTAGATTTTTCATGTCATGTTCACTTCAACACAGTAAATAGAACATAAAGTGGATTTTACACCGAACCAAACAATCATTTTACGCTTCAATTATATTTTTTTACAAGTAAAGAATATATAGCTTTTTTACCTCGAAAGTGAATTTTACATGAGAAGACATTACTCTCATTTGTCCATGAGTAAGAACCTGCCTATAGGGAGTTGATATAGCAACTATCTGTTGCTATATCAACGTAGATATGTTGGTCTATCCTTCTGTCAGAAGATAATATTATTTTGGAGAAGGGGATATCCGGCCTCTTAGAGTACCCAACTAAGTCCCTAGGTACGGGTACGTGCAACACCCGTACGTATCTGTGTGTACGTGATTTTGTGTAACTAAGTATATCAAAACAAATATGAAGCCGATAAAAAAGATTTCAACTTGTAATTTATTATTGAGAGTGACTTCCCTTAATGCTTGGAAAAGGAAAAGTTCAGACACAATCCGAGTCCTTATATCCATCACTGGAAGCTTTAACATTTTGCGATGATACCGAGGGAACAGCATTCGCCGGACCTTCTTTTCGGCTGCACTCCCAGACGTTGCCTGCATTTCGATATCAATTATCTCAGAAGATGAGAGAAACAAATACCAATGGAATTTAGATCAATACAAATTATGACATAGAATCCTTTTCGCCCTCCAGCTCCAGATGTATGCTAAGTTAAAATAGAAACACCCCCATGAAATACTTGTATATATATAGCACGTGCAATGCATTTGGAAAGAGAGAGTCTTTAAAATGGAATATTTTATAGAACCCGTGGATCATTTGTGGCCATCTTCGTAAGGACGGTAATGGACAATCCTATCATATATGGGCCGGCCGAGATCATGCCTACTAAAAAAATCACAAAAATGCAAGCCCAAGCCTAGGGATGCAGATTTGGTTTACCTAACTGAAATTACGGTTTTCAGTTCAGCACTTTTTTTTTTTGGCAACCGAAATCCGAATATTTCAGTTTTTTCTGATTCGGTTTCGGTTTTCTTATGTATTTTTTGGGTTTGTGGGTTTTTAGGGTTTTTTTTTATAAGTTTTTTGCAAATACCCCCCTATGTTATACTTAAATTGTATAAAACCCCCTGAGTTATGCCTATTTACACTTGCCCCCTACTTTTATGTTTTCTTTATAAATAGCTCCCTGCCGTTAAATGACAATTAACTAGATGTCATTTTTTCAATTAAATGACTTGTTTACCCTTACTTAACATTATATACAAAATGACCATTGTATTTTTCCCAACTTTGACTGCATTTTAAATGATGGAAAAGTATTGGATCTTGCCCAAATTTTTTTGGTGGAATATGATTGATCTCCTATAAGTTGCCGTGTTACCTGATTTTCGATTTAGATGTCCATGACGCTCGCTTGACTCATGGGTAGCGTTAAAATGCTACCCCCCGTTTGTATCATCCTGACCCTACCATCGTTACGAACCAACTAGGTATCATGGACATCCAAATTAAAAATCAGGTAACAAGGCAATTTAGAGGAGATCAATCATGTTCCACCCAAAAAATTTGGCTAGGATCCAATGTTTATCCACTGTTTAAAATGTGATCAAAGTTGAGAAAAATATAATAGCTATTTTATATATAATATTAAGTAAGGGCAAATGCGTTATTTAATTGAAGAAATGACACTTAGTTAACTGCCACTTAACGGCAGGGGTATTTGTAAAGGAAACATAAAAGTAGGGGGTGTAGTGTAAATAGACATAACTCAGGGGTTTTATGCAATTTCAGCATAACATAGGGGGGTATTTGCAAAAAACCCTTTTTTTTTTCAATTTTTTCAGTTTTCTCATCCTACCGCTTCGGTTTTCAGTTTTTGCCACCCAGAACAGAAACCAATTCCGGTTCGGTCCAAATCGGTTTTTGGGCTGGTTAATTTTGGTCGGGTTTTCAGTTCCGGTTTTGGGTCAAAGCTTGCATCCTTACCCAAACCCAAGACATTACAATCCCTGCTAACTAACCAGGTAAGAATATGAAACCATGAAGCTCAAAGAAACGGAAAATCTGGGTTCCCAATTTGAAGTGTGAAAATTGAGGCTCAAACACGGTTTAAATGCAACAAATTGGTGTTTCAAAGAAGGAGCAGGCTGAAAAGATTAAAAAAAAAATGTGAAAGATTACAGGTCATCACCTGCTCACAGAAGAATCTGATATCACCACATGGTGATGTCAGCTTGATGGGCCATCCTCAAGAGATGAAAAACAAAATTTTCTTTGACTTATTTTAACATTTTAATGCAATTAATATGTTTAGAGGTCATTTCCAACAAGATTCAAGGACCCAACTCTCCTGACCATCATTGTACAACATCAATTGTTCGGCATGGGGTGATCTGTACCACTAAAGTGGTAGATCATAGATTGAAGTGCAACAGGCCCAAAATTAGTGTGTTAGGGAGATTTAAATCATCCAATCTGTGAACTACAATATCAACCGTTGTTTTTTAGTTTCAATGGCTGATATTAAAGGTTATTCATCTGAAGGTTCGCATCCACTTATAGGCATGTTTCTTTAGGTTCGGACATATTTCAATGATAGATTGCCACTTGGACCATTTAAATTGATCAGAAATGTGACATAATTATAAATCACACTTTAATGATGTGAGATAAAAAGTATAATATTAACGGTATCGATTTTTTCTTTCCGATAATTACCCTTGAGGTTGATGGGCCCTCACCCTTCTATTAAGCTCAGTAAAATAACAAAAGTAAACAATCAAATTAGATTTTAAAATGCTTACCGGAGCACTGAACGAAAATCAGATAGTCCGGGCTTCTAACCCAGAGAAGACTCTTCCATCCATGCCAAGACGGTCAACACCATTAAGATTTGCTCCCTACAAAGAATAAAAAGACCAGCTATTCCTATGAAATGGGCCTTTTCATCTACAAGCATATGGCAAGTTTCAAAACAAGTGTCAAATCGGATAGTTCCACCTTTTCAGGACGATACGTATCAAAATTCCGATATTTTGATCCATGCATTCAGTCATTCATTCATCTCACCTTCTGCCATTAGTGAAGCATACCATATCTAGCCTGACTTCCAATATTGCTAAAAGTAACTGCCATTTTGTGAGAAAGGAACTGAGCACCATCATCATCGATTTGTCCCTTCAATTTGGGATAAGCGGCAAAGGAACTACGGATATAAAAGCTATAAAACTATAAAGAACTTTGTGATTCATAAGAGCCCCATATATTCTAAGTCTAGAAACAGATCCATCAAGTTATGTATTGGGCAAGGTGGACAAAATTCGGATTATCAAGTCTGGCTCAGGGTGCTAAAATCCGGTCTAATATTATTTTTATTTTTATTTCGGATTTCCATGGTGAATATTCATGCGCTACAGTTTGAAGGATGGACTACTTTTTTTCATTATGTATTACTAGCGTGTGGTACGTGATATGCACGTGGAGAGGGGGAGAGATTTTTAGAGATGAGGATTGAGGGATAAAAAAGGTGTAACCCTAAAATTTATTTTTGAAAAATATATTAATGATGGGTATTATTAGTTGCAACAATAGATTCTTTCTTCAAATTATGATTGCAAATAAAGGAATCCTATAGTGCTTTTTTAAAAGCACGGACGGAAAATCTAATACTTTCGTCCCTTTCATCCATTCAAGCATTTTAGGGCTACCATCCCGCGTCACTAGAGGGAGTAGGGCACCAAGCAGCAAAGGTCTTGAGTTTGAATCCCACACCCTGTTGGCCACCCGAGGATTTATCCCTACTTACCTGATACGTGTGATGTGCGGGTGTTGCACGTGCCCGGAGACTTAGTCGGATGCTCTAAGAGGCCTGAATACCTTGTCAACGAAAAAAAGTAGGGCAGCAAGCACATCATTTTCGTCCGGACCAAAACAAGAAGGTTGCCCGACCAGTCACCTTAGCCTTGACGTTAAGGTGTAAAGATACCAATAATCACGAAAGTGGAGGAATCCAGTGAGAAGTTACCAATAATCACGAAAGTGGAGGAATCCAGTGAGAAGTTGTGGACATTCCATGACTCTAGAGGAATAATAGGATAATTATTGGAGGAGTTGTAAAAGTGTGAAGCCAATGGCAAACGCACTTAAGCAGATAGAACCTAAGCTTATACTGACCACATCATTTTAGTCCGGACCAAAACAAGAAGGTTGCTCGGCCAATCACCTTATCCTCGAGGTTAATGGATGTAAAGGCCGAAACTCATTGTTTTTTTGTTGGGACTACATAAGTACATATCATATATAGTCTAATGCGTCAGGTCACCAATGATGAAAATATCAATCCCAAGATATTGAGAAGTTTAATCCGAATGAGAGCAAGGCAGCTTAAAGAGAGAAAAAGAAAGAATATTCCATATAACTAGAAAATATTGCTTGTAATTAGATTAGTTACCATGACCAAAGGATACGATCAAAATATCATGTGGCAGCAATGAAAATGTCGTCCAACAACAATGAGGCTGTCTTAGGATCTCCAGCTTAATCAGACTTCCCGTGCAACAAAGTTCTTAAGCTAACTCCTTAGTATGAAGTGTGCAATATATCTATCTAAAGATAGCCAATAAATTTACAATTCCTCTATAGTTGACAACTTACCTTATGCTAGAAGGATCAGAAACTCTTCGACTATCCAACGGAGGTCTGATCCAACTGACCACTGTCCCAGATGACATCGAACAACCAAATCCTTCTGTATGGCATTATTGACAGAGAGAACAGGCTGCAGATTGCGCTTTTAGTAAGAAATCTCACATATATTAAATAAAAACTCTCACTTATGTAAGCCATAAGATCTACCCAGAAAACATTGAAAAAAAAAATCAAATCTTTCATAGATGGATTTGGATATTTGGTAGAATATGAAATGGGGTCAATAGGTCAAACGGGGTTTCTTGTATGTATAAACATAAATGGGATTTCTCTAAAAATGTAATTGAATATATATTACACAACAGTGATTGAGAAAAAAAAATCAAATCTTTCACAGATGGCTTTGGATTTGTAGAATATGAAATGGAGTCAACAGCTCAAATGGGGTTTCCTTTTTGTATATATAATAAAACATAAATGCGCTTTCTCCAGACAAGAAATTGGATATATATTTCATAGATGCCTGTGGATTTTGGTAGAACATGAAAACGGATCAACAGGTGAAATATGGGATTTCCTATTTTAATATAAATAAATAAACATAAATGGGCTTTCTCTAGAAATGAAAATTGGATATATCTAACAAAATTGGTTGAGAAAAAAATCAAATCTTTCATAGATGGCTTTGGAATTTTGGTAGAATATCAAAGGGGGTCAAATGGGATTTCCTTCTTTTTCCACAAATTATAAGTGGGTTTTCTCTAGAAATGAGATTGGACGGATCTCACATAAAATTAGTTTGGATTTTTTTTTAAATGGAAAAAAAAATTGATCTTTCATTCAAATAAAAAAATTTGATCTTTCCTTTCAATTAAAAAATTTGGCTTTAATATTTTGAAATATTTTCATTACTTTTTTTCCGAACTTTACCAAATTTTGAACATTTGTTTTAAGTTTTTGTCTTGCGATTTTTTCCCAAATTCCGATTTGGTAACTATGATCTTGATCAGGGATATTGGCTGGGTCCCAAGCTGATATGTATCAGATACGTATCGGCCAAACTAACTATATTAAAGTAACTTCTTTTTTAATTTTCAAAATTTAAATATATATAAATAAAAATAAAAAATTCCCAAAGGGCGTTTTTAGTATTACAACTGATTCATATCAGATATGGGCTGATATGGACCGGATGTGGCCCATTATGAACCCAATATTTGACCTTGTTGACCTGATTTTGCTCCCTTCACAAAATCAAGGGGGTTGCGTTCGGATAGGGCCTAATGCGATATATATATAGACTGATATGTATCAGATTTGGCCGATATTTAAAATCATAATCTCGATCCATTGGATCGGTCTCTTCAATTTATACTATATATAAATCTAATTGGATCGGACCGGGCCTTAAACTAACGGTACAAATATACAGAAAACGGTACTTTCCTCTTTCAAAAATCAGTTAACCCCAAACGGTCGTCATTTCCCCACTAACAATGCTTTTACTTGCTCCTTCTCTAACTCCCCCAACACATGACAAACCACATTCAACTCCCACCACATCCCTCAAATTCAAAAACCCAACACTCTCTTTACTAGAGATGTGCACTTCCATGAAAGAGCTCACCCAACTCCACGCCCAACTCATCATCTCTGGCATTGCCCACCACACCTTGCCGCTAAGCCGTCTCCTTGCTTTCTCTGCTCTCGCCCCTCGTGGCAACTTACACTACGCCCGCCTCCTCTTTGACCGATCCGAAACCCAAAACATCTTCTTTTGGAGCACCATGATAAGAGCCTACTCAAAGAGCAGTTCCCCTCAAATGGGTATTAAATTTTACAAGCTGATGTTAGACACAGGCGTCGTCCCAGAGAATTTTACAGTCTCCTTTGTTTTGAACGCTTGTGCAGAGTTTGGTGCTGGTAAGGAAGGTAAAGTGGTTCATGGGCATGTTTTGAAGCTAGGGATTGACTCTAATGTGTTTGTTCAAAATGGGCTTGTGAGTTTGTACTTGAGTGTCGGTGATTTTGGGTGTGCACACCATGTGTTCAATGAAATTGTTGAACCACGTGAAGTCGCTTGGAATATGATGATTGATGGGTATGGGAAGGCTGGTGAGGTTGAGTTTGCTCATCAGCTGTTTGTTAAGATGTCGCGGCGAGGATTGATTGCATGGAATTCTATTGTTGGGGCTTATGCTCGTTATGGCTTCTTAGATGTTGCACGGAAACTGTTTGATGAAATTCCACAGAGAAATATTATATCTTGGAATACCTTGATTGGTGGATATGTCACATGGGGAGAGTATAAGAAAGGATTAGAGGTTTTCCAAGAGATGCAAAGAGTGAATGTTAATCCTGATAAGGTCACCCTGGCATTGATTCTTTCTGCTTGCGGAGAGCTGGGAGCCATAGAACAGGGGCGATGGATACATAATCATATATATGAAAGAAAAATTGAGATTAATGTCTACATTGGGACATCACTCATAAATATGTATGCAAAAGCTGGCTTCATAGGTTGTGCTTGTAAGGTTTTTGCCGAAATGCCTACGAGAGATGTTTCGGCTTGGAATGCCATGATTGGATCTCTAGCGATGCATGGACGTGCTGAGGAGGCACTAGGTTTATTTAATAAGATGGAAATGGCAGAAGTGGTGCCAAACGAGATTACTTTTCTAGGTGTTCTGAGTGCTTGTGGGCATGGCGGCTTGGTATCTGAGGGTCTTCGGCATTTCAACTCCATGGCTAAGAACTATAATATTGAGGCTACAAACAAGCACTATGCATGCATGGTGGACCTCTTTGGTAGGGCGGGGATGTTAAAGGAAGCGGTAGAGCTAATACAAAGTATGTCAGAGAAGCCTGGTGCAAGTGTGTGGGGTGCTTTACTAGGCGCATGCAAGATTCATGGAAAAGTAGACTTGGGAGAACAAGCAGGGAGACACCTTATTGAGTTGGAGCCACATAGTGATGGGAGATATGTAGTCTTATCGAATGTGTATGCGGCATCTGGGGATTGGGCAAACGCATCTGGGGTGAGGAGATTGATGAAGGAGAAGGGAGTCAGCAAAACTCCTGGGTGTAGTTTGATTGAAGTGGGTGGTATCGTTCATGAATTTCTTCTTGGGGATAGAGATCATCCTCAGAGCAAGGAAATTTATTCGATGATGGAAATGTTGATTACAGGAATGAGATCATTAGGTTGTAGTATAGGGGGAAGAGTGGTGAATTCATAATACGAAGAAATGGAAAGAACGGACTTGCTCATATATATATATATATATATATATATATATATATATATATATATATATATATATAAGTGGTAAGATTGGTAGCCTATTGATCTTATGTGGCATTGGGTTAAAATCCGCTTTATCGACAAAATTTAAGGACCACGTTGATATGGAATAGAGTAAAGATCATATAATTACATAATATGGAAGATAGGCATGGAGCTGAATCAAGACCTTCTAGGCAGCAGGCAACACTAGCTCTAACCAGTTGAATGATCTTGATTATCGGATCAAGAGCTTATACATGGATAGTCATATGGGCATTGGTCCACACTGTTGCACCGTGGTAGTTGTGATGCACGTTGGTACATGGATGGGTGCTAGCACGAGGGCACGAGACTCTGTTTCTAGGTCGCAGCACACAGAGCTGTGAGGCCAGATATTTGGTATGGTCATGCTAGTTGAATGCTGGAGTATGCATGTCACATAGCACGCGGAGACTCAGAGATCTGTACATAGTTTGGTTCAATTAGTTTAGTGGCGTGGGCACACAAGTCTCGCAAGGACTCTATGGTGGGCACACATAGGTGTCACATGATCACCCAGGCCTTCTCTGGTGGGCACGCATGGGTGTCACATGACCCCCTTGTACTTCAATCAACTGGTGGTCCTTTTGTGCAATATATGAAATTGATCTGTTTGAGGTTCTCCCACTACTTTCCAAACATTGGCTCTATATATTCGTAAGTTATGGGACAATTGCGTGTCCCATTGTCCTTGGCGTGCTAAAGGACACATTAGCCCGAAGATGTTTGAAGGGCACTATCTCATCCCACACAGGAGGAGGTTCTCATGTTGCAGAGTTTTGCATTTTAGTATATATTTTTATAAGCAAGCCGGGATTGAACTTGCGACCTCAGTGTTAAGCCCAAAGACATTTTGCATATTAATATACATGTTGGCACATGGGTCAGGAGTAATACCTAAGGTTGGATTGGCTTACGAGTGGGGCTCGGTGTGCAATGCGACTAAGAAAAGAGAAACTCGAAAGAAAAAAGTCCATGTGGTTTATGGAACAATTGTGTGTTTTTTATAGCCAACATGCATTGGGTTTAGAATGTCATGATTTATGAGGTTGCGTGTGGTTCAAGTAGTGTGAGGCTCGTCTTGTGATAGATGATATTAGAGTTAGGCCGGCATCGACGTGCCACATAGGGTGAGCAGTTGGAAAATTTGTAGCCCGTGATATTGCACAGTTATTGTAACTTGTGATGGTTTCTACATTTAGTTTACGAGTGTAGTTTAGACATGATACTGTGGGATGCACGGGAGAATGTTATGCGATGAAAGATGATGTGGCTCGATTCGCCTCAGCCAAAAGGTTGAAGACGATGGATCAAACATGGGGTGTAAGGTGGATCGTGCAGAGCCCTAGTACACCAGCCACTAGGTGCTTCTTTAGTCCATTGTTTCACCTAGATCTCCTTCTTCAACAATCCTCTTTTTCATGATCTTGTGTCCATCGGAATGCTCTCCATCCATCTATAAACTGGGCCTCTGCTTGTTGATCATACTCCACTTGAAGATGGTGAAGATCTCTGCTCCTAAGCTCCAAGAACCTCCACCAGTGAGCCACTCCAGACAGAACTCCGACTTAATTCGACTTAATTTGTTTGTTTATGAGATGCCACCGAACCTTGAACCCTTCACATCTTACAGTTAAAACTTTAGTTGTTAACAGTATATGTTCTTATCATTTCACTTCACTTGCTGTCAGGTTGCTTTTAACCTCTTTCTTCGCCTTTTCCTTCTCTTTGGTGTAGCAACCGACCCTGACCTCAAAAATCACTGGAGCAGGTCATAGAACTAGCAACATGTATGATAATTCTTTTGTAGTAGTTCGTTTCTTCTTGCAACGTTGCAGGGAATTTAAATGAGTTTTTATGGGTTTCCAATAAGATGGGGTGCCATGGTTGAGGGGATTCTTGTAAGCATGGTTGATGTATCCAAGTTCAATGAATTACATTAACTATGGATGAAGGCATGGTGATTTTTAAAAGAGAGTTGATTATACATTATTTTTTCTTTTTTCTTATAGGTAAGCAGGGATTGAATGTGTTGTGTACATTTTTTTTTTTCAAGGGTACCTTTATTTCCAACCCAAGTTTCTTTCTTCTCAACCTAGGTTTCGTGTTTAAGCAGTTGATTGCTTTGAATCAGACGATGGAAAGTTTTTCATCTCAAACTTCTACACAATGGATCTTGAGATCATGAGCCTAGCATCCAACGATCAAACTTTTATTTCACATGGCACACATATCAAAAAGTGATCTAAGAACCACGTTGATGTACACTATGATGTTATTTTTGGGATGTGTGTCATGAGAAAGCAAAGTTTGACCGTTCTGATGGTAGGCCCATAATATCAAAATCCCTTGTGTGGAAGATTGCAGCGAAGAATGATCATCATCTGATTCAAAAATATCGATTTAAACACATGAAACTAGGGCTGAGAAGGAAAAATCCTGGATTGTAAATTAAGGCACCCTATTTTTAAAGAAGGATTTCAACAAGTTTTTTATTGGAAGGTTGATTTAAAAGAGCGACATCAGCCATGCATCTATTCTCCACTCTTGAGAGTGATTTGTTCAAGAATCATACCCATGGTTGATGTAATTCTGGCATGCAACAAATTGTTTTTTGTTTTTAATAACAAAGGTTTTAGATGTGAGGAATGTGGTTTTTTTTATGGGTAGAAACTTGTGAAGGTTATGAAGTATGGCCTCTTTGCTACTGAATCACAGGCTTGTGGATACCTAAAATAGGTTGAATCGACCTTTTGATTGCTTTATGATCACTTTATGTGAGAGTTTTTTATTTTATTATTATTATTTATTTTATATTTTTCCAAACTAAAGTATTAAATATCGGCCGATACTGATACGTATCGACTCCCATACGGTATCGGTTGCAGATTTAGCATATTTGGCAAATCAAATCAGATTTAGCATATTTGATTGCATATTTGAATAGAGACAAAGATCATAAGAGCTAATCAAATCAAATTATAAATAGAAAAGTCCCTATTAATAAATATGGCAATGAGAGAATAGGTGGCATTGCTCAATTGGATTAAGACAAAGATGGCAAGAGCTAGCTAAATCATGGTGGCAATCCTCAAGGCGATGAAGAGAATGATGACAAGAGGAAGTAGCAAGCTACAAGTGGAAACTTCAAAGATGACACAGATGGCAAGAGCCAATCAAAATAGGATAAAGATGATAAGAGTGCCAAGACTTTGTTTGCTCTCTACACTTCTTCTATCTTATTTTGTTTAATTTATGGGTTTTTTTGCATATACCCCTGAGATATGCCGATATTACATCAAACCTCCTGAGTTATAAGTATTTATTCTGCAACCCTTACTTTTGTGTTTGTATTTCGGTTTCATTTATCCTTGCCATTAATTAGCCGTGAGTTTATGAACTGAAACGTCTATTTTGCCTTTAATGAAATTAATATTCTAAAAATACCACCATTCTAAAAGGCCCTTTATTCATCTATATTTACAAGTCATGTCATTATAGTTTACCATCATTCTAAAAGGCCCTTCGTTCACCTTTATTTACAAGTCATGCCATCATAGCTTTACCACCATCATTCTAAAAGGAGTACCTTTAAATCCACCCACAAAATCTTTGAGTTCACCTATGTTGAAATACATCGACTGCATTGAATCAGACGATGGAGATTGTTTATAGTCCTAATATTTCATGAGATCGATCTTTAGATCTTGGGTGTACCATTAGACAGTCGATTTTTGTATTTCATGTGGTACACACCCATGAAAGTGACCTTAAACTCAATTTTAAGTGTGCATGTGATGTTAAAGTCACTTTTCTGATATGTGTGCCACGTGAAATAAAAAATCGACCGTCTGAGGGTACACCCATGATCTAAAGGTTGATCTCCTGAAAGATTGGGAGGATAAATGATCTCCATCGTTTGATTCAATTCAATCAACATGTTTCAGCGCGAGTAGACTCAAAGATTCGGTGGGTGGATTTAAAGGTACTCTTCTAAAAGACCCTTCATTCACCCATCAGATGGGTGCTTCCCTCATTAAAGCATGTCAACGTTTGGACGAATACTCAACCAATGGAAGATTTATGAAAAATCATGCAATTATTCTTGTAAAGAAAACCTTCAATCTACATGTTCTTAGATTAATAACCAAATTTTGGAATGATTTTTAATTTTGGGTATCTAAAAGTTTTGGTAGGTTCATTTATTTATTTTGGGATAGTTTTAATTTTGGGTATATAAAATTTTGGTGATTTTTTATATTGGGTATATGAGTAATGTTGTTGGGAATTAAATAATAAGCAATTCAGTGGTTGAGTGGAACTTGGAAATAAATGAGTCAACATTTTCAACTCGACCTAAAGGGTTGAGACTTAGAAATTTGAACCTAAGCCCAAACCAATGGCGGGTTGGGTCGTTTGACTTTGACCTATCGAGTTAACCCGACGGGTTGAAACCCTCTTGTGTTGGTGTCATCATTAATCTCCAATGATTGTACAAGCGGAATCATCCCAATCGTGTTCCAAACTTTCAGTTGATAATTCATACTGTTGGCCAAAATTTATCAGTTTCGGTCCTCATCGAAACGAAAACAACCTCTGAAATTTCAGTCAAATTATGTATGGCAATAAAATTTTCGGCCGAAATTCAAAATTATGGCTGAAAACGTCATTCAAATTTTTGGTTTCGGTCATGCCTAAAACCGAAAATGAAACTAATATTTTGATCTTTAATCCCAACCGTCCAATCAATTGACCACTTCTTTTATTAACCATATATTGGAAATTACATATACTAGACATCATAACCGTTCATCAACTACTTTTGTATGGACTGTTGCATGTATTTTATTGACTAGAAACATAAAATCTATGGTCTAGATCCAAGTAAACATGCACTGATTTCTTGTAGAGATTGATGGCACTATCATGATTCTTGATCCCGACCGTCTAATGATGCACCCATAATCTAAAGATCGATCTCATGAAATATTGGGACGATAAACAATCTCTATCGTTTGATTTAATCCAGTTGATGTGTTTCAGCGTGGGTGAACTCAAAGATTTTGTGGGTGGATTTAAAGGTCCTCCTTTTAGAATGATGGTGGTAAGCTATATTGGCATGACTTGTAAATAAAGGTGAATGGTGGTAAACTATAATGGCATGACTTGTAAATATAGATGAATAAAGAGCCTTTTAGAATGGTGGTATTTTTAGAATATTAATTTTATTAAGGGCAAAATAGTCATTTAAATCCATAAACTCACGACTAATAAACGGAAGGGAGGTATATGAAACAGAAACACAAAAGTAAGGGCTGCAGAATAAATATTCATAACTCAGGGAGTTTGATGCAATATCGGCAAAGCTCAGAGGGGAATATGCCAAAAAGCCTTTACATATTATAATTTTTTAAGATACTTCTTTGATTTATTTTAATTTTTAAAAAAATACCGTTCCGTATCAGTATCTGCAGATATGTATCGGTCCTCCATGGACCGATATCCGATACCAATATCCGATTTGACACCTTGTCTGAGAGCACCCAACTAATCCAATGGTACGTGCACACCTCAAGTTAGGATGTGTTAGGTCTTTGAGGCAAGTGCCTGGCCACCACTTTATATGGGAACTCTTCTGACCACTTTACGTAGGATAATACCACGAGAAGCATCATTTAAAGCAAGTGGCATGCATCTTTGAGCATGGAAAGTGCTTCATGTCGGTAGCAATGACTTGTAGCACTCGACTTAAAAGTCACCAATTTTAGAGCATTGGAACCATATGATCAGCGTGCTTTAATATCAAGGGCTAAGTTAATATGGGAAAAAGTCTATATTAAACACTTGCGAAGAAAACACCAAGCGTTGAGGTCAATCCCTTGGCTGCGCTTGGGCACTTAAAAGATAGGGACCGACTCCTGTGACCATCATTTAAGCATTAAATGGTGTTTAAATGATCTTACACCATGTGTTAGCTTATGATGTTAGAAATCGAAACTGTCAAAGTGATATATCATCAATTGAGCGGCTATGTGTCTAAAAATATACTTTTTGGGTGATTCCAACCATCCAATTTATGCACTTTAACATCAACGATTGTTTTTAGTTTTGATGGCTAATATAAAGTTTATCGATAAGATGGTTACATCCACTTACAGGCATGATCCTCTCAACGATAGATTCTCACTTGGGCAATTTAGATTGATAATAGATGTGTACCATCTGACACAATGATAATCACACGTCAATAATAAGAGTTAAAAAGTAACATTTTAATGGTGAAAGATCATTTAAACATCACTTGGTATTTAAATATGGATCATGAGCTATTATTGCTAAAAGATATGGGCACAATTCACTTGACATGCGGTGCTGATTGTGTGCTATAATATCGACGGGTCATATTGCATTCAAGAGTCACAATGTTTTAAATGAAATTCAGTTATCAACCAAATAAGAGAAGGGAAAATTTCCCATCTGGTTTTTAAAAATTATCAAATCCACGATATAAGTAAAAAATTTAATATATCTAGGATCTAACTACGGTAACAGACCTTACAAGGAACCTAGGTACTTTAGAAGAAAAATTGTTGTGCGGATAAAAAAAAGTTTGAGAGTCGGGAAAAGAAGTTTTATGAGAGGGGGTGGGAAGGATTTAATCCCTTTCCATCTAATTTTTATATGCTTTCACTAAATCGATCCTTTGGGGATCGTCTTTTGCTTGGAGTCTTCGGCTATTTATATTTCTTTGCTTATTTTTTTCTTATTTTAGGGGTAGAAAATGAGAGTTTTATCGTCTTATTGGTGAGAGTCTTCTTTTCCGAAGAGATCGACTCTACGAAGGATTTTTTGCAATCCAAAGTTTCGATTGAAGCGATGTGTGAAGCTTTTGGTCTGTGTTTGCCCCCATTTTCAACGTGATAGGAATTTTTGTGGATCGTGAGTTTGCTGGTGGCGTCTCTTTGGGGTGTTGGTTATTCTAACTTCCTGACCTGCTATTATGTAACCGTTCTCCATTTCAAATGAAAAGAATAAAATTTCATCTCAAATAAAAAAACACCTACAATAGCCGACACCAACTTTTGCCAAACCTGTAAATTGACAAAAATACCCTCATTTGTTATATAAGATGACTAGTCTTTAGAAGACCGATGCAACCTTTTAAAGACCAAATCCATAAAGATGGATTTTAGTCTTCTGAAGATAGTTGCAGTCTTTTAAAGACTGTTGCAACCTTTTAACTAGATTCAGTCTCTCCAAACCAAATATGATTCAATCAAATTTAGGAATATATTATCATTAATAAAGAATATTTTTGTCATTTCATGAATTGGGTGGAAGTTAATGAGGATTTGGGATAATTACATCCTAAATTTGGTATATTCTAAATCCTATCTTGAGTTTGATAGTTTTCGAAAATGCCATCTGGATCTGAGAAATTTTCCTAATAGAAAGCATGGTCGCTTAGAGGAAATCATGCTTTCTTATATCTCAATGATTAGCCAGCTTTTGAAAGAATTAAATTACTAAAAGGCACATCATGAATAATGATTCTCTTGCATATTTGAGCATTTTGAAAAAACATAAAGTGCATTTTTGCAAAAAGAGAAATGGAAAAGTCAAATGTATTCGAATCTTAGATCAAGTGATTACAAATTACACCACATCCACATCCACATCCTCTAAGCATTCACCAAATCCCAATGGTTAAAAAAAAGCAGGGTTTGTTTACCTTTCATTTTAAGAGTCAAGGATATATCTTTTCACCCACAAAAATTTCATTTTAAGAGTCAGCGATATATCTTATCGCCCCAAAAATTTCGCCATTAAAGTATTTTTTGCCTTTGATTAAAAGCAATGCGTTTGGTTAGGTGGAAATAATCTTATTTTTATGGATTGGATGATAAACTTATGGCATGTGCACAAGCCATCCAATCCATGGGTTGGGTGCCAGGTGTGACCCAACTGATTCAAATCCACAACATGTGCATGCATTTGACTACACACTCTAAGGCCTTGTTTGTTCAAGCATTTCCAGAGTCTTCTCATAAATAAAAGCTTCGATTCATCACAAGTTAGTTTCCTTCAAATTCTTGGCTAACTCATATTCTTGGCTTTTCTCAAATACGTTCTTTTAGGCCTCATAAATGCTCTACATCCCGACTTTTCCCAAAAGAGAAGGATTTTCTTTGTTCTTTTAAGTTTTTCAGAAAAACACAGAATCGGTTAAGTTTAGAGATATCGTATGACCGAAGGAATAACCGTAGTGCATCCGATATTATGTCGTACATATTATAAACTATTTTTTTGTTGATATACGATCCATGAGAGATTAAACACATTTGTCGATCCAATTGTTCAAAATTAATTCCTATAGCTATACTTCGTGGTCTCCTATCATAATAACACTATAAAGTAGCTTCTACAAAGAAAAAAAGTACATACTTCATTAACTCACTACATTCAAATTGAAAAGGCAATTTACATAAACAAAAACTAAAATAGAAGATGGTAAAAGCAAGATTAGATTATTGTCTGGCAACCATGGTATAAAAAATCAGCCGATCCTGATACGTATTAGTATCTCAACTCGGTATCGGTATTGGTATTGGTATTGGTTTTGACCGATACCTCTATTTTTTTTATTATTTTTTTTAAAAATAGGTTGATACGTACCGGTATCGGGCGAGTTGTATTGGTCCTCCACGGACCGATACCCGATTTGATTACCTTGGTGGCAACTAACAATTCCACCATTTACACCGTTGACTGTTTGAATTAGATGACAAATATTACTTTTAGTCCCAATCCTACACACATTAGTCTGTTTGATATATGAGTCACAATCTCAAGATCTATTTTCAGAAGAGATTGGGATGAAAAACAACATCAACCATTTGATTCAAGGCAGTCAGTGGCGTAGCCTTTGGAACCACCTTCGGTTGCAAAAATAGCTACCCATCTAAGAATCCACTGTATATTTATTTGCAACCAACAAATCATATCATTTAATAAAACAATGTTGTATCAAGTTAACTACAAACAAAATTGCCTTTATAAGATATTTTGCGTTTTTCTAGAGGCTTCTTTAACCATTTTAAGAACCGAATATGCAAGTCTTTCATCTTTTTCCATTAAAAAAGCCTCATCTTTATCCTCTCTCTCTCTCTCTCTCTCTCTCTCTCTCTTATCTCTCCCTCCCACAACCCTCTTCAAAATGAAGACTTGAAAGTAACAACCTACCATTGATTTCGCTGAATCAAGCAAGTAAAATCATTGGAAAACTGTGAATCAAACAACCTGCAACTCTCTACTACTTGTTGATTCATATCTTATTAATTTGATTTTTTTTGTTTGTTTAATGGAATTAGGGATTTGTTTACTAAAAATGATACTTTGTTTGTTTAATGAGGTTTTTGTTTGTTTGACAAATTAGGCTTTGGAAGATGGTTGCTTGGTGTTTCATCACCGTGAGATAAAAGACAACCTATTTGAATTGAAATCCTGGTATAGATTTTAGAGTTTCCTTGTTGTTTGATGATTAAATAGTGTATTTTCCTTGAATATTTTAAAATAAATTCATTGTCATAGCATTGGGATTTTTAGCTGTTACCATGCGCGTGAGATTACAATTCGATGCACATTCTTGAACGAACTATACTTAGGTTGAACTCAGAGTCTGAGTCTTTCTGAGTAAATTTATCGGAAGTTAAAATGTTGCTTTCACTCAGAAAGACTCAGAATTATGGTGGGTCCCATGCTATCTCTCGAACAAGAGAAAAACTTAAGTCTCAAAAAATGGCCCTTTCAAACTTCCAAAGTCAGATTCCGACTATTTCTAGCTAAACGAATGAGGACTAAGCCTCACCTTCATTATTCTCCCACTAGGTCAAAAACCGCACGAGCTCTACGATATAAGATCTGCATTTCTTATCTATCCAAGATATTCCCTGTTACTTTCCCTTAGTTTGGATACACAATTACCAAAAACAAAGAGTCACATTGCTTGGAAGTACTTGTAAACTGTTATTTATTTTACCAAAAAAAATTAATTAGTGGGATTAAACAAACAAATAATAAATTAAATGAAGTACTTTTATAAACTTTTTTAATTTCAGTGTGTTCTTTAGCAAAAAATGTTGGTGTCCAAAGGGGACCTTTTTTCATAATATGAAATTATTAATGGAGATAGAAGTACAAAACAAAGGTTATTTCTAATTTGATCTCATGTTTCCTGGTTCCATTTAATCAGCTTGATGTGCTATTAAAGCAGCTTAGAGATATTATGAACTCAATACATGTGAAAAGAAGAAGCATGCTTTGTGCTGAACTCAGATATGTCAAGAGCCTCAATTCACAAATAAAACTCATTTCTTAGTTAAGAAAGCCCTGACCAACGTTCAATACCTGACAAAGATTTTTATTTTTTATTTTTTATTCGACCGATAACCAAAAAAAAAAATTAACCAAAAGAATACAAAACATTGCTCGTAATTATTTCAATCCCTACC
The DNA here is from genome assembly GCA_021018995.1 of Chloranthus sessilifolius. Taxonomy (NCBI): domain Eukaryota; kingdom Viridiplantae; phylum Streptophyta; class Magnoliopsida; order Chloranthales; family Chloranthaceae; genus Chloranthus; species Chloranthus sessilifolius. The sequence continues at coordinate 106,479,962 of CM037592.1, forward strand.
AAAGACCGGACACATCGATTTTTTCTAATTCAGCAACCATTGCTCGTAATTATTTTCTCAACAGATTTGTCATCTAAGGTCGATTTTGGATGTTTCATTCCACTGTTTTCAAGCAATATGTCTACCGCTCGCTGTAAGAAAAAGTCAAACAGAAGTAATCTGCTATACTAATACTATGGTCTAAGGCAAGGGGATCCTCGGTCTCCATTGAAATGCTTGTTAAATGGAAGAGCAAACTCGTTGCCAACGAGTAGATCAGTTTGCACACATAAATACAATGATAATCGTGGGATTAAAGATTCACATGTTACATCAGCATTCTAGAACGATAAAAAAATGGAGACAGGTTCCATCTGGAAAGATGGTAAATGACATCAATCTTCTACCGTCAAGAAGAAAACAGAAAGGTGATTGGACGAAAGAAAAAAGAATCTGCTTCAAAATTTGTGGCTGACCCTATTGTAGATTTCACAGTTGCTACTGTCGGACGTAATGAATCAAATGAATGACCGATCATATCATCCGAAGAAGCAGAAAATACCAAAAAGTTAGAATTGACAGTAACATTTATTCGGTGGGCATTGATATAATAGGAATACTTTGCCTATTAAGGCGGATTTCCCGAAAACCTGAAATAGAGATAATCTGGACTAGTGTATATATGGGTAGATTAAAAAAATGGTGTTACCTAGACATGTGGCTCGTTTGCCAAGTGTTAAGCTGTTATAGATGTTTGACACGTCAACTTTTAAAGATTCCAATATGACGGCACCGCCTTAAGAAATAAACAATGTATATTGAAAAAAATTAAAGTGAAATCTTAGAGAGTCAATTGAGACATGTAAAGAAAAGATAAATAATGTATGTCATGAACATAACTAAAAGTATATCATATTATATAAATTGTTTTCAAGGACTCACGCTTGTAGAAGTAAAAGCAAAGCCAATTGCCACGCCGACCATCGAATACGAGATTGGGCCCCTTCTGATCTGATGGAAAGGCCCAGCCCAATAAAAGAAGGTTACAGTACGCGATGCGTTCCATTTGTAAGGTACGAATCGATCCCTTCACCACATGATTCAAACAAATCTCTTTTTCTTTGTCGGATTGGTACACTATGGTTTGCTCATTCTAATGGATAAATATAGTTATCTAAGACTTCAAGCTAACTTTTTTATATAAAAAAACGGTTCATTTTATTATGTCTAAACGAATAACATTTTGATGGTATTATGAGTTACTTTCATAAACGTCTATAAGTATCATGCTGTGTTGAGGAGTGTCATCAATTAACGGCACAGCAAAAATCCCAAAAGTAGAATTGCTTAGGTAACATTGGAAAAAATAGCATTTAGTCAAGCCAAAAAATGATGTCCCAAGCCTAATCACTAGAGTTAAGCAAATTACTCACTATGTTGCAAAGTCCTTCGGACCGATTCTATGATTAGCTCAGATTTTCTCTGAATTTTAAGGGAACCTCCTCTTTGCTTGAGAAACTGCTCAAGTTACTTCTTCATAAGGAAGAAAGCCTTCGATAAACTCTAATCAGAGCCTACATCAACACCTCTTTGTTTCAAAAAATCCTTGGCCTCTGCAATATCCTGCACAACATAATTGTTAGTTCCAATTTTGATATAAACTAAAAATTATGGATGCATTATCCGTCTTTAAAACACAACCGCTGTAGTATACATTTATCGTACCAGACCATCCGATGGCCGACTGGGTCTTCCTAACCATGTGATCACCCCACCTTCTTTTACATGGTCAATAAAAGCAATGGGTAACAGAAAAGTCCAATGTACAAGAGGTTATTAGGAACATCTAATGGGTGTGACTATATGGCTAGAACCCATTAAGGAGGTGGTTCATTGTTTGGATGGTCCAGAATTGTGAGCATTGCACTGGTTGCATGGCAATTAAATTTATACACAGCTAAATATGAATATTAAAATAGTAGATAAATTTGCTCCTAAACTTAATTTACAGATTATTCGTTTTATCAGAACACTAAAAATGAAGCTAATAAATCTCTAGATTAATCAGGACAAGTGGTCAACCTCCACAAACAAGTTGCCAGGTGAGCTGTCCATCAAATGTTAAAGAAAATAACACATGTTTAGGCAAATCAATTACACAAGCTGAACTGATGCATTTCAAGGACAATTTGGAGACATTTTTTTTAATTTCTACAACCAGTAATTTGGAGACATCTTGGACTGCAGACATTTCACTGTACTTGCAGAGTTTGAATGGGAGTTGCAAAACTGTTTTATTTATGAATACCTTTAAATTCACCCACTGAATCTTTGAGTTCACCTACGCTGGAACGCATTGACTGCTTTGAATCAAACGATGGAGATCGTCTTTCGTCCCAATCTTTTACAATATGGATCTTGAGATAATGGGCGTAACATCAGACAGTTTTTTATTCCACATGGCACACATCCCAAAAAAGTAACCTTAAAATCAGGTTTGAGCATGATGAGTTCCACATGATGTTAAGGTCACTTTTCTGGGATGCGTGCCATGTGAAATAAAAGACTGACCGCCCGAAGTTTGCAAATAATCTCAAGATCCATCGTGTGAAAGATTGGGATGAAAAATGATCTCCATTGTCTGATTCAAAGTAGTCAATGGCTGAATTTAAAGGTACTCCTTATTTATTTATTTATTTATTTTTATGGGTAAGCTGGGATTGAACCTGTGACCTCAAGGTTGCAAAATCACAAAACCGCTTTAGGATTACCAAACTTCAGTGATCATGAAAAGGTTCTATAGCTGATATCGCTTGGTTAGAGTACAACCCTGCGCTAGAGAATGTCCCAAGATTTTTATAGAAGTAAATTAATTATCGAATTGGAAATATGCGATACTGTTGTGGGTGGTGCTACCATAAGCAGTCTGAAGAAATTGAAAATTTTGAGGGATCTTGGAGGGGACGCCAACATTATGGATATCAAGTTCGGGCCACATCGGGTTTATAGACGGAAGAAGAAACGGAAGAGTCATCGAGTGCGAGAGTAGCTGCCGAGAAGGAAATGAGTATAAGGATTGCGGAGCAAGAGCCAAAAGAAGTCAACCAAGGAGCTAAAAGGAAGAGTTTAAAATCAATTCTGGTCGTCCAAGTGAGGGAGGAGTCGCCCAAGCGACCAGTACCAATAACTTCAAGTGGAACAGGTCGTCTAGGTGACCAGAAGGTGCTTTAAATCGAATTGGGCATCTCACCCAAGCGAGATTCACTTGGAATCTCGCCCAGGCGAGTTCCATTCTCGCCCAAGCGAGATTCCAAGTTAAGTGACGAAAAGCCACTTCCGTCCTTTTTCGTCCTCTTTTCACCTGCTTTCTGTTATTCTCCTCTTGTCTTTTCTTTCCAATTTAGAATTTTGCCATTTTAGGTTTTCTTCTCTTCTAGTACCTACTATATAAGGTCCTGCTGTAAGCCAAATTAGGCATTGGTTGATTTTAATGAAAAGTGTGAGCACTTTGAGCTTGAGAGGAGCATTAACGGAGAGTCAGTCTTCTTCCCCATGTGGATTTGGTGTGAGGCTAAGGATGTGATGCCCATGTAATTTCTTGGTCTTCTCTTTACCACTTTACCTATTTGCTTGCTATCTCTTGCATTATTTGTTCTTCTTGTTGTTGAATCCCTAATTATTGAGCAACCTTGATGCCCATCCTTGTGGATCGATTCTAATCTCAACCGTCGATCCACGGTCGCTGTTGGACTCGAGATTGCTCAATTTGTGCCGATTGAACGCATGATTCAAAGCCTTAGTATGGAGCCATGCAAATCCACATCGAATGACGATCGAACGCCCAACCTAGAGGATGCTAGAGTTTTATCTCTAGGATCGCACCTTCCGCAAATCTAACGGATCTTGCACCGGATTGAACCCTAATTGGATCTAACATGATCACTTAAGCGGAAATCCACGAAACCCTAAGGTATCGCTTTAATTTGGGTTTAATTGTTCAATTAATTAGTTTAATTTCGGCAACTATCATCTCATAATTGTTTTAGGGTCGTTGTCTAGCGTCACATCTAAGAACACATTAGATCTTTTTGCAGGAGAATGCAGATAAAATAAAAGAAACCAAACCACAAGGCGGAAATACACAACTAAGAAAAATACAATGCCTAGAATAGATGCATTCACCATTATTTTGACTGAAAAACCTTTTTTTAAAGCGTAAGGCATACACAACTAAGAAAAATACAGAGCTCAAAATAAATGCATTCACCATTATTTTGACTTAATAACCTTTTTTTAAAAGCGTAAGGCAGGCATATGCCTGGACTGAGTCAAAAATCGCTTCCTATTAGTCCACGTGGCACCCAAAACATGGGTTGGGTGCTAGTTAAAGCAAGGAGGCATTGCATAGATCATCTTTTTAAAAAAATATTTTAAAAACAAACCTCCATTGCGGTTTTCACTCTTCGAAAAATGGACTATTGAAATACCTTCATTTCACCATCCATTATCCACACAAACACATGACATATTAGTTTCACATTTTTTTCCCCCAAGATTATCTATGCAATGGCCTCTTGTTCCACGTGGCACTCCCTCTCTCTCTGTCTACTAGTCGGGCTGTCAACGGCGTGGGTTTCAGCCCAGGCCCGGCCCGTATGGGCCGGGTTCGGGCCCAAAAATTTACCATATTTAATAACGGGCTGGGATAAGCCCAAATAAGAAATGGGCCCGGGTTCGGGCTACAAAGTCACAAATAAACGGGCCTAAATAGGCCTTAAAAATTTTAGGCCAATAAGCCCGGCCCGAACCCGGCCCGTAAAACCATATAAAAACTTAGGTTTCTTCCATCTTCCCTCATTCTTCATTTACAAGCACAGCCGGCCCTAGCATAGTAGCATCTCTCCCTCTCTCTCTCTCTCTCTCTCTCTCCTCTTTTTCTCTTTCTCTCTTTCTCTCTCTGGTTTTCTAAAGGTTTCTTCCATCTTCCCTCATTCTTCATTTACAGTCGGCCCTAGAAGCTCTCTCTCTCTCTCTCTCTCTAGTTTTCGAGATTATTTTTCTCTCTTGTATCTTCTGGAGAGTCTGGATTTAGATGCGTCGATTTCCTTCATGAGGCATAGATCTGATATTGTTGTTAGGGTTTCATGAGGCATAGATCTGATATTGTTGTTAGGGTTTCATGAGGCATAGATCTGAGATCGACATATCATTGTTAGGGTTTCATGAAGCATAGATCTAGATTAGGAAAGGGTTTGTCGGAGGAAGCGATTTTGAGGTTGGGATTGAAATTACAAGATTTGGATGAACGGTGGTGATTTGGAGATGAGAAGGGGAGAGGTGATAGGGCACGGCTTGATGGAGAGTGGAGACTTCACTGATTCTCTCTCTCTCTCTCCCTCCCTCTCCTAAAAAATAATAGAAACCCGGCCTGAATTCGGGCCCGGACCCGGTTTCGACCCGATTAATAACAAGCTGGGTTCGGGCTACAACATTCAATAATCGGGCTGAGCCCGACCCTGCCCGGATAGCATATCGGGTCGGATTCGGGCCCTCCTTATATTTAGAAAAAAACAGGCTTACAAAAAACCTGGCCCGAACCCGGCCCGTTGACAGCCCTATCCACTATATATATATATATATATATATATGAAAGGTGAGCATACTCCAACGGAGTACGCAAGATCAGCACATCCGTTGAGCACCAGCAGGTTGTATAAATTAGTTTTAAAAGGATTAAACTAAATTTTAAATTTGAAAATAAATTTTGACTAAGATTCAATGGTCCATATATATATATATATATATATATATATATATATATGAACATACAGTTTCCCACACCACACACACACATAAAGATATGATTACATCATTTTCCAAATGAGTTTACTGTTATCTATATATGCCTTAGGAGATTAATCGAATTGACACAAAAAGGCACTAAATTGTCCAAGTATTTAAAAGAAAATTTTATGTTTTGCATGATATGCAACTACAAAATATATTTAAATAAAATGATGCACAACGCTCAGAATGAAAAAGAAAAAATAAAATTAATAAAACAGTGCATTCTAACAGATCAGAAGAACAACCTTTTGCAGCAGCACTGCTTCTTGAGGACATGTCGGAAATACCATCAAACCAGCTCCAACCATTAAAAGACCGTAGCATCCTAATGACACGACAAAGTAGATAGGAAGCTGGAAAGGACAAGATGAGAGGAAACGGAAACTAATGACATAAATTACAAATGAACTACTGTAATTATATTGCAAATAAACCAAATTAAACCAGATAAAACAAGGATGGAAAACTCACCAACCAAGTGTAGCTACGTGGGACCACTGATGCGGCCAAGAGGCCAATCCAAACGGCGATGATGGCCACAAGCAATGCCATAATCTTTACAATATGCTTCATTTTCCCTTAAAATGGTAACCGTCCAAATTTCTTTCTACAGAAGAAACAGTGCAAATAGCATTAAGTTTACTCACATTCATAATTAAGATGTCAAATTACAATTACGATAAAATTTCCATCTGCATCATTGGTTAAGAACTAGAAAACTCGACGAATATGGTTGAGTCAAGTGAGAATACGGCCAAATTTTAGGTACAACTCAGTGTCCATGAAACTTGAGAACCCTATTGATCGATAATTTTGTCTTGATCTCCTAAACCCTAGCAAGTGATCTAGCGTATAGCATGGCACTTGAGTCCAGGTGTCGATTCCACAGGGATTGGTATGAGATCGTACATAATTGATTATTGCTTTTTAAGTAAAGTTGTTGTGAAAGATAAAAAATTTTATGAAAGGAAAACTCGTAAACTAATTAACGAAATTTTGGGTGCAATTAGGGAAAAGATCTAGGGTTTCGTAACTCCACGTTGCTTTCGTGAGTTGGGCTTGAGTTTACTTGATTTGATTTATGAAAGAAATATTCTTCAAAGAGCTACAAGCTCTGTTCAGATTTCGAGAGGATTTAACCCATTGCTCATAGTTCGAGACTACTGATCTAGCATGATTCGTCAATTAGTGATAAGCCATACTCTCTTGGCTAGTCTCATCTTAATCACACGACATTAAGAAAAATACGCATCTTGTTGCACATAGGTTAATCGTAGATCACAAATCTAATATTAATCAAAAAGTATTTATCTCCGCTCTCATTTCTACAAGAAGTACAAGAGCAAAAGAAAAAATGAATAACAATCTACAAGAAATTATTCCATTAAAAGTCAAAAAGTGCAACTTTAACAATCATAACCATAAGCAACTACAAACTCTCAACACGAAGCTACGCTTCGTTACTCCCCTAGGGTATAGATTTAGCCACGCATGACAGAGATTTTCATGATGATAGGATGCTCCATCTCTTACAGCCTTCCTCTCCAAGAGTTAGGGCTTCTCTACTCTCCTTTCCAACCTCTGCCCCAAAAAGTTCCATTTTCCTTATTTTCAACTTCTATTTATATGCTTTGGTTAGGGCTTCTCCCGAAAACGTCAACATTCGTTAACAATATTTCAAATCGCGAGAGGTCGCTCGACTGGGAACCAAAGTCACTCGAGCGACTTCTACGCGAAAATTTCACTATCGCCTTTTAACGCATCTCGCTCAAGCGACCGATATCAGTAACAACTTCTTCTAAGCACTTCTTGCTGCAGATCTTCCTCCATTCTGCTCCTTGGGTATTTATTTCCTACAAATACGCAAACGCAATAATATCCTACTCCTAACCTACTCTAAGTCCTAGCAATACAAGTTTGGGAGCTAATTTGTATAACTAATTAGCCATGATCACCTATCAAGTACTCAAAATACTTTGGATGAAGGTATCAATACCGTATAGGTCGATAATTTTCTGCTTGAAAGAACAGTAAAAAAACATATTAAAAGATTGGTATCGGTCAGTATTGGTCAATACCAAGACCGTATCGGCCGATACTGACCCGTATTGGTTCGATATTGATACCACCCCGATACAGGTATCGACTGATGTCGAGACGGTATCGACTGATGTCGAGACTTATCAGCCGAAGTATCGGTATTGGTTCTCGAGGAAACCGATACGTATCGGTATCGGCCAAGTTTTGATACCATGCTCTGGAGTTATTCTATTGGTTAAAGAGTTTTCCAGACTTCATTGGCTTTTCTAACATCATTCCTTGCCACTCTATACCATAAGCTCTGAGGATGGTGATTTTTTATTGTGACTTGTTAATTGCTACCACTTGGCTTATAAGTTGTGATTTGTGAAACATATTATTTGTAATATTCACTACATACTTTAAGGGACTTATTTATTTATTTATTTTTGTTGCAAAGCAAGTACATGAGGTTCTATGTGCCTTCACATTATATATATAAACTTCCATTCAATTTCCTCTATCATCGTCTTGAAGACAAACGATAAGACCAGGAAGAATGTCTTTGGTCCAGTGAGTAACATTGTTCTCGTTCCACCCAATTTTTGCCGCAAAATCTGCTCCTCTATTTACTTCCCTCAAAATACGTGAAAATTTCCATTTTGAGAAAATTTTGAAATTCTTTTGAGAGTTGTCGTTAGAGATATTTCCAAGGCACTCTAATTCTTCATAATACAGCTCACCAACATAAGTGAATAAGACATAATCCAAATTTTTGTAATCTCTTTCCCCTCTCTATCTTGAGAGCTCCATGAGCTCCATAATGTTTGTAGTTGATACTTTCTTCAATTTAGACAACAGCATGAGATTAATATTAGGGTGCGCTTGGATGTTACATTTACATAAAGTAAATTTATCCAATTAAATTTACTCCACATCTAAATTCAAGTAAATTAAAAAATTTATTGCTATTCACATGTATCCCGTTTGGCGGCTCTATATAAATCAAAGTTTTTCTACTCTAAATTTAAATGACTTGTTTGGAGGCTCCAATTGACCATTTAATGGTACACCCCATCTTTTTTTTAAATCGATAAAGTTGATTTCACTGCAAAGAAAATAAAATACAACGATCTCCGTCATCTAATTCAAAGCACTTATAAGTTTTTGGCTAGGTTGAGACTTTTTATTCATGAGGTGCAAATAATGGTACTCATTTGCCAAACCCATCCCTCACATGATAAGACACTAGTTCAAAACCCACGGTGATGCCTCTTTTTTTTAGTAATTAAGAATCCATGGTGATGCATTTATCATTGAATGTGATGGGGACGCCATCACCGACCGATGAAATATTTTGGGTATGGGAGAATTGATGGGGACGCTGCCTAGAGGACCTAAGTTTCAAACCGTACTAGGTGTACCGTCGAAAGAAGAAGCGGCGGGGAACCATAGAGCCTCAAGATCCACCGAGGAAAGGTCTTAGAGATCAGCCTATGAGGCACAAAAAGTCATCAAGTGACGAACGTCCGTGGCCTTCAGGACGGACGTCCGGATTTAGAGGGTGTCCCTGGTTTTTGAGCACGGACATTCGTGGAGCTCACGGACGTCCGTGAGCTCTAGCACGTGATGTCCGTGGAGATCTTTGCCCTGCGACTTAAGTTACTCGTTTTATCCTTTTAGCGACATAATTTGTCCTTTTAGCCATTTTCTTGCTTTCTTTTAAGATGCCCAATGTAAGTTACCATTAAGGGTAACATAGTACTTTTCTATTTTTAGGTTTATTCCTTTTTAATTACTATAAAGCATACTTTTGTAAGCCATTTTTGGGACTTGATGATTAATGAATGAGAATGCATTGCATTTTGGCTTGTAAGGAGCTTGAAGAGTGAGTCTTCTTCCCCATTTGGGGTTTGGTGTGAAGCCAAGGGTGAGATGCCCATTTATCTTTGATCTTTTTTCTTATCTCCTTTGTTGCTTGATTCTCCTATTTTTCAATAACCTCTTACATCCAATTTTTCTTTTCATTTTATCCTTTCAATCCCCAAACCCTAGATCTAGAATACCCTCAATGTTCATCCTCGTAGATCGAATCTGACCCGAACCATCGATCCACGACCGTTGTTGGGCTTGAGCGTATTCAACTCGTGCCGTTAATCGCTTCCATTCAAAGTCCTAGCGATGAGCTAACGATTTCATCGTGAACGTCGATCAAACGTTCCGACCTAGACGTAGCAAGAGTCCTATCTCTTGGATCGCCCCTTTCGCATCTCTTGACGGACCTCGCACGTAGGATTGGACCCTACTTGGGCCTAGCATGGCCACCTAAGCGGAATCCCGCGAAGCCCCAAGGTATCGTTTTAATTTGTGGTTAATTGCTCAATTAATTAGTTTAATTTCGGAAAATTAGCATATCATGGGCATTCACGGATTTTAGGGTTATTGTCCTGCGTCAAAATGGTTCAGGTTTATGATTTTGGGTGTTATGGGAAAGCACCATCTTGGCGCTCGCCTAAATAGAGTGTCTATGCACGTGGCCTCCTACCTCGGGTAAGAGATGATAAGAACTACAAAAGATGGGTGCAGCGCCGATTATTAGACAGTGGCAAACCGTTGTAGGGCGTAGGAACCTACATAACCAGCAACGGATGAAGCCGTTGGTAGTTGGAAAACTAGATATCCTCGTCCTTTTTTTTTAGTTCTCTTTTTTTTGTTAGTATAATTTTTTTTGCTTCATATTTACAAATCCATGAAATATTGGCAGATCCAAGAACATACAAAATCCACAAAGCCTACAATCCAATAACCCCCAAAGCCATGACCGGTGATCCACAAAACCCTCCATCTTCCATTCCACCCGACCATTCACGATTCTACCAAAACTTGCTTATGAGCTATAGAAAAATACCAGGGAGAACATGGGTTAGAGTCCTGGAGAAGATGTTTGGAGCGGGTCCTTTATAGAGACGAAGCTTGTTCTTCACCAGCTCTTTTTCTTTCCTTTTTTGGTTGTATTTTTAACCCTTTTCCAACAAGAGATTATAAAAACGAGAAAATAGACATCCCACACGCGCCCAACTTTTTAAAGCGGAACATATTAAAACCTGATAAATTTAGCGTACGGTAGAATTTATCCCGCTTTAATTTAGCGTAATTCTATGAGTTAGTTAAATTTAATTTACTTACCTTAAATGTTAACAAACAGTTCCTCAATACCAACTTGCATTTAAATGAATAAAATTTTTATTAAAATGCCATTTTCATGGATTACAAAACGGGCCCTAGGTGAACAACACAAGGCATCACAGCAAAATCCATAACCATAATGTCTCCTTTTATCAATTTACTTGTCAATGAGGCATAACAAAGCCTCCAACACAAGGGGAAAAAAAGATAGGGTGATATTGGATTTCCTTGCCGAATTCTGCAGTAAGTAGAAAAGTAACCATATGGCACTCTATTGATTAAAAGAGAACTCTGAAATGATAAGCGTATTCTAATCCACTCAACTCATGCCTAGTTTCCATTTGTTCATAATCTGAAAATGGAGATCCTAATTCACTTTTTCATAGGCCTTTCGTAGTTCTATTAAAAAGAACATTTCGTGATTCTTTCAATAGAACTTCCACAAAAGCTCATGCACCATAAGGATATTGTCCTCAATTCTACATCCTACGAAAATCGACAGATTAGAGCTGAAGAGAACTTTTCCATCTATTTTCTTCAATTAATTCAAGCTTACGTATTGCTACTGAATTATAGAAATATTTGGAGTCTTTATTGATATTGTTGTCACTAGGTCCTTGAATTTTTCTAGCCAAAATTTTCATCGGAGATTTTCATCTAAATCTTTTAAAGCAACAATCCCCTCATCCTGAGCAAATCACCATTGAGGTTAACAAATTGGAATCTCCCTTGATTATAGATTAGCTTGTTCTCTCTACTAACACCCATTTGCTATGCATTAAACCATCTCAATCCTTGTTGCACAGTTATTTGCAAGTTTAGTGCACTTGACTTTCTAGCACACCCTATACAGAGTGTTACCAGAACCATCACAGTTCCAGGCTGATTAATATATAAGAATAAAGCTTTAAAAGTAATATATGAAAACTGAGTTACAAATTTAAGATTGTTTTCCTTCAAGTACTATTAAGCATATGAGCATATCCCAATTAATTAAACATATATAAGTTGTGACTTTCAGTTAATTGCAGTTGTGCTACTCTTTAAATATTATTCTCTTTTACAATTTAGTTAACTAATTCTAAGCCCAAAAAAAAGAATCAATACTCAAGTGAGTCTCAAATCAAAGTGACTTAAACCTCTATTCAATTTAAGTCAACTTTCAAGTTTCTGAACTTTGACCCTCATACACAGATGAGGTTTAAGATTCATATAAATTATGACTTATAATACATAAATCAGAAAAACTACATCTTTTTTTCCCGATAGGTAAGCTGGGATTAAACCCGCGAATTGCAATATTGTCAACCTTCCATTGAGCTAGAAGCACAATCCCTACAAAAACTACAATTCCTTCACCTGTCTAGCTTCTTTAACAACCCCCTTGCAACGAGTGCATACTTAATCATGGTTCAAAATAATAGTTTCCTAATATATATTGGTCTCCATTCCCCATTAATACCGAGAAAATATGTATTGAGTATTGCCGATAAATTAATCATATCAACGATACAATGGAGTATATTAGTTGTATCATTCGATAATATTACATACCAATATATCTCGCATCGGTGGGCTTCAATATTGATACGTACTGATATCGACCGACATTTTGAACCATGGACTGCATTCATTGGAAGCTTGCTAGAGAGATGCCCTTGGTCAAAATATGATCCCTCGGTTGGCTTACTTGTGATGAGTCATTCTGATATAACACATAATCACAAAAGTCTCCGATTTTTTCAAAAAATCAGAAAAAGTCAGTCATCCTGAGTACATCGTCCATTAATCGGCAGAGTTGGCGATGATTGTGATGCTGTCCAATATTTTTGTTAGTTTTTTTCACTTATACTAAAGGTGGAAAAAAAAAAGAACCTTTAGGGCAATCTCCCTCTTTGCTGCCTGCTCGTTTCAAAGCTCACTGCTCTTCTTCTTTTTGCCTATTTTGTATTATTTTGTTTATTACAATGGTTATTTTTAACTTGAAATATATTATGATATATTTTTTTATTTTTTTAAAATTTTTATTTTTCCCAAAAAAATTTCTGACTTTGATAGAGTTTTCCCGACTTAGACCCTTACCAATTTATTTCTGACCCCCGACTTTGTAACTATGATATAACATAATATAAATTGATCTCCTCCACAAGTACTTGTATTTGATCTTGAGAGTCGTAAAACTACCTTTAGATATTTTAGTTTTTACGCTACTATAATTTTCTAACGGGTACTACAATATTGCAATTCGGGGGTTTAATCCCAGCTTACCCATTGGTTAACTTAGATCTATTTCAATCATACAACTTCAGTCTTTTCAATCTCCTACAACGGATCTATTAGTCTATTTCTAACCATTTTAAAAAATAAATTTGTAAGTTACTTTCCCAAACCAATAACTTGATCAGCTGTCCATTAAATTATTAAAATTACTTGGAAAAAATATATGCCTAAAGTAAACTGTCAATTTCTCAGACTAAGTACACTTGATATAGCAAAGAAATAAATGGAGTTAAAAAAGAATTGCAGTAAATAATTAATAAGAAAATGAAAAAAAGGGGAAGATAAGATAAATGTTAGTTTGACAAGGGAACTGGTAACGTGGACACTGAAAAAAATAGGATTAAAAAAAAAATCCAAAGTGGATATATCTAAAATCTCATCTAGAGTAGGATATATGGAAATGATGAAGAAAGACCCAAAAATCCCACCTTACAAAAAAAAAAAAAAAAAAAAAAACAATATTGATCATTGGAAACCAAAAAATTAATGATTTAATTGAGACTTCTATGATTAAAAATAATAAAATATGAGAATGGAGGAAGTGGAGAAGGGATTTACCGATTTGAATACAAGAACAGAAGATAGATAGCTGTTGGATTTGCCGAATTTCCAAAGATAACAGATTTACGGATTCGAATCGAATGAAGAAAAAAGAGAGATTACGGAAATGAAGGGCACATTCACTTCACTGTAAAATAGCAATATTACGCGCAATCCTTATATTTTACCGTAAAAAGTATAATTTTCGTTGTTTATTTCGCTGTAATTTTTTGAGTTTTGTGCCACTAAAATTACCTGCAATAATTTCGACTTACGAGGCTCGTAATGTCGATTTATTGCAAGTAAAATCGTGCAACGGTCAAAATAAATACGCACCAACTCATTTGTCCGGGGTTAAAGGCGTATCAAATTGGAACAGTATCCTGCATCTTCTTCTTTAAAGACTTGTATCTTCTGCAACAACCAAACCCTTTAACAAGGAAGAGGAAGCAACGATCGACTGGAGAAGCGACTAGTTCATCAGATTGCGGATCGTACGGAATATCCGGCGATCTTCGATCACATCCTATGTAGATCCAGCTATCCCTCTATAAATCAAAGGAGGTGGAGGGTTCCTAAGATGGGATTACAGAACAGTGGGTTAGGGTGAATAGATCTACAAAAAAGGTCGATATTTTTCATTTTTTTCCCTTCTTAAAGGTTCTTGATGATATGAGTTTAGGTATTTGATGATATTTTTTTAGGTATTTGATGATCTAAATTGGTCTCTGTTATTTGGTTTTTGAATCATTTGTTTTGCTTCCAAATCCTTATCTCTTTCCCTTTCTCTTTCTAAAATCAAAACCCTAGGAGCAATCTATGTTTTTTTTAGTTTTTAAATTCTCATTTATTTTTTTACGTATTTGATCATATGAGTTTAGGTATTTGATGATATTTGTTTTAGGTATTTGATTATATAAATTGGTCTCTATTATTTGGCTTTTGAATTTGTTGTTTTAGTGCATTTCTTAAGGCATAGGGCTCACATGAATATGATTCTGTTCTAGGTAGTAGGTACTTTTCATCAACAAGTAATCATGTAGGTTAGCAACATTTTCTGGGTTATGCAATTATACTCCTATTTTAGCAGTTGGTCTTTCCTATCTTTTCAAGCGGTATTTCACATTCTGAAATTCATTTGATGGTTTTTTTCCCTTTGTCTTCAGTGGCTTATGTTTCTTTCCTGCTTAATGCATATTCTTTTTAAGAAAATTACATGATATTTTTTTAAATAAGCCTGATTGTATGAAAATAAAAAAATAGTTTGACTCATGGATCGTGGTGCAGAAGCTACCTTTGTCATTTAACATTTTCTTACAACTGTGTTTAGAAGACTTTCTTAAGACTAGTAAAAAATTTTGGGTTGTATTAGCATGTCACATGCTCATCAAATATTTGATACTACACCCAAGAAAAATAGTCATCCAAATTTTCCGAAGCCATTATCAAATTGTGATTTAAGGTGCAAAAATCACACTTTAAATCATGTTTTAAGATATCTATATAAATATGGGTCTGAAACCATGTATGTATTGAATAGAATTCCGTGAGTTCCTATTTCGCAGCTTATGTTCAACTTCAAGACACAAATAAAGTGGCATATTTATCTAATGCAATATATTTTACCACAATTCAAACTTCCTTATATGTTAAAATATTGCAATTGAAGCCAAAGGGAGGTCGGAAATCATCCTAAGGCTCTTGTCGTTGCATGCTGAATTATAAACTTTAGAAACTTTCATGTTTTCAAAAGCTGCAATTCCCCTCTTGGGATGCAACCTAGAAGCTATTTTATATATAGGAGGTTGTTTCTGGGTTTCTTTCCTTGAATCAAATGAAGGGGACACAGAGTCTGAAATTGGTCGATACCAGTTGTTCATCATCCCAACAATATTGAATGGCTTTTAAGAAACCCCAACTCTGATCCGAGATAAAAGAAATCCTAGCAGAGAGAGACGTGTATCATACAGCTAGGTCACTTGTACACTTGAAATATGTAGAAGATATTCTCAGCTGATATGCCTCTCAAGGATTATTGGTGAGTTGCTCATATACTATACAGATAATGCTATCAACCTTATTTGTTAATGGTAAATCCATTTTATAGAGCTAATCTGTCTTGTTATATTTATTTTTTTGTGTATGGAAGTTGTAGATTTTTTATTTATTTTTTGCATATTTTGAACTACTACTATATTATTGTCCCTTTGGCTCTTGTATATTGACATCAATAGATTTAATTATTTTTGGTAAAAACTTATATTTAAAGTTTAGCTGAATATATCCCCAATACCCAAGTTATGTATTGCAGCTTCCAATTAAAAGTTGATGGATACTCTATGAGGTACCACAGTTGGAGTAATGATGCCCAAACACATAGAAGGGATGTTCTTTAGGGATTCTCAACCTTTTGGATGCTTGACTGGTGAGAGTTATCACAAAACTTAATATTAATGTTATGTAATAACTGTCTCATGATGTTTGGTGACCCACTTAAATGAATCTTTTCTCGCAGGCTCATCCTTGGGCCAAGGCTTACCAATCAAAGGTCCTCCAGGATTGGGATAGCATGTGTCTCATTTTCTCCGACAGCATAGCTGACGGTAGAGGTGTTTATTTGGACTTCGTAATGTTTCTACTTTATTATGTCTAATTTTAAAATATATATCCTACACCATTGTGCCTCTTTACATTTTGTATGTTGTGTCATTATATTTTGTACAATATAAAAGTCAATCTTATCTATAAAAAGGACACATGGCCACGAATTATAAGAAGAGTGAGTCAGGTAAATGTGAACCGGTAGATTGACTTGAACGGGGATGGATGACACTCCCCTAAATTTTCATGCAAAACGGACACCTTTACAATGGCCGATGAGATATAAAATGAGCGAACATAACGATTTCAGATAGTCAAGAGTACATGAAAATAATTACATAAATCGTTCACTTCACTGTAAAGTGAATAGTAGCCCATAAAGTAGATTTTACACCTTTATTTTACAATGAACTGAACAACCATATTACAACGGAGATATACCTTTTTACAAGTAAAAAAAATATATTTTATTACATGTAAAGTGAATATTACATGCAATGGGATTACATCGAAGTGAATGTGCCTGAAGAGCTTGCCAGGTTATGTAATAAGGGTACCCCTATTCGCGCCTACTGGATAAAGTGGGTTGCTACTGACCCCCACCAAATACTGAATACCTCTCATTAAGAACAGCTGAAAATCGTTGACTGATTTGAATCAAACGATGGAGATTGATTTCATTCCACTCTTCCACACAATTGATCTTAAGCAGGATCATAGAGAATATGATCAAGCAATCAGTTCCTTATTCCACGTGGCACACATTCCAAAAAGTGACTTGGGAGCATCGTGTGCACCACTTGGTCTTTGGGTAAACTTTTTTGGGATGTGCGTCACGTGGAATTAAAACTGACCATCTAATGATATTCTCATGATTTCAATATCAGCTGTGTTGAAGATTGGACAAAAAACCCGAACTCCATCACTTGATTCAAAACTGTCAACCGTTCAACTGTACTTAGTGTGGGATATTCAATATTTGGTTGGGAGTAGTAATCAGTGGCGGAATCAGGATTCTCATCTAGGTGGGGCGCAAGATGAATTAGATATAAATTTTTTACAATTAATATAAATTTATACTACTTTATACTATAAATTATAATTTTCATTAAAATTACTTACAAAAAAAGAAATTTTTAACAATAAGACATTGACAATTGTATATTATTCATCTACAAAAAAATCAAACTCTGAATCCATTGCCAACTGTAAAGAAAATTTCTTAATATATCCACATTTCCTAAACATAAATTAATCTTTTTTAGTCAACAAAGTGTGTCTGGTTTCAACATGGCAAAAAGAGTCGCTATTTAAGCAAAAAATATGTTAAGTTAGTAAATTATAAATGAAAAGGCTTGGGTTCTTCAAATTTAAATGAAAAAAATTTCAGTTCTTGAAAAGCCATTTATATGATCTAGGATATTTTAATTATGTAGTATGTTGAGGGTTTGGCATTGTTATGGACATTTTTTTTGGTTCTTTGCTTTGGGTGATATCTTGTGGTAGATGGGTCCTAGTAGGTTTTTCTTTTGATTATTCAGCATCTTGTTGGTTTTCTTGTACAGACACTTATAACACATTGACACTTCACTCACGTGCCACCGTGTCAACGTAACACTGTGACCTAGAAAAAACCCTAGTCAGGCGGATTGGGTATTGGGTCAACCCGACCCGTTGACACCCCTACTACACAAGCTTTGAGGCAACAAGGCTGAAATGATGGCATAAGGATCAACAAGTACACTCTTTTTTTATTAGGTCAATAAGCATAATCATGAGGCCAGATCAAACTCAGCAATTGATTGAATTGGTGCACCATTTTTACAATCAAATCAAATTATAACAACTAATCTCAAATTTAATATCTAAATTCCCCTCAAATCACATGCTTGCTCATTCAAAAGAATATAATACAAAGATGAGGGACGACAACAAAATACCCTCTCTTTCTCTCTCTCAAATCGGATTTCCAAGTGAAACCTGGTGATCAAATTGCTCAACTTATAATTGAGAGTTACGGTGTTTGATGGTTTGAAGGTCAATGATTCAAATTCCACATTAGAAGGATCAGATCAGCAATCATCTGCTATTTGGGTTTAAAAGCTTTTTTTTACTTTTATGTTTTGTTTTGGATCTTTGAAACTTTTTTGTTGAAGAAGTAGCCTACACATTTTGTCAATCAGTTAGTGTGCAACTTTTACTTCAGAGAAAATGAACAAGATCCAATAACAAAGCATTTCTATACATAAGAACTAATCAAATCTTTATGGAGATCCCAGACCAATTAAAAAATATAATTTCATATCTATACAAATACAAACTAACACAGCAAAATTTAATAAAAAATAAAAAAAGAACAAAAAATAAATAAACAACGATCTACCAAAATCACATGATAATTAGATCGCATACATAATTGAGGTTGTGATGAGGAGAACACCTTAGGGCCTTGAGAGTTGAGACTAGAGAGAGAGAGAGAGAGAGAGAGAGAGAACCGTACGAAATGGGCGCGCCGGGCGATGGCAGGAGGAGGGCGTCGGCAGTGCGGGCGCAGGCTTCAGATGGGCGAGCCGAGAAGGAGAGGGTTTGGAGGGAGAGGGTATTGGTTGTGTTTTGATTAGAGATGGTTTGGAGAGAGGGCGTTCGGTTAGAGAGAGAGAGAGAGAGAGAATTGGGCGTTGGTGCACCGGGTGTATGTGGTTCCTCCACTGGTTGTAATAGCAGCTTCCCGCGTAAAGAGTGGCTATTAAACCTGGAAACCTATTACGGCTTGGAATCAGACAATGGATATAGATTTTCACGTCAATCCTGAGATTACGAGAGTATCATAGATGATAGGCTTTTGATTCCCAGTGTTAATAGTTTTAAAAAAAGAGCTCTAAAATCATATTTTGAGTATTTTGAGTATGATGTGTCCCATGTGATTTAGAGACACTTGTTGGGATATGTGTCGGAATGAAAAATTAACAATGATAGGCTTTTGATTCCCATCGTCAATAGTTTAAAAAAGGAAATTTTTCAATGTCAACCTGCCACATTCATCTTTTCCGTCAAAGACCTTATAATTTTACCTTTTACTAAATTGATCAATTTCAAGGTGGGCAAATTACAACTAGCACAAAAAGTCTCAAATACTCTTTTTTACATTTTTTATTATTCTATATAGTTTAAAATTTTAAATTTTGTATTTTTTTATATTTAGGTGATGTGAAGCAGTATTTATATCATCTAATTTGAAGACCACAATATAAATATCGATAGTGTCAAAGATTGATATAAAAAAAAAGGCCATATCACTTCTTTAACAAAAGAAAATTATGATTATCTAAATAATCGTTATCGATTATTTAGTAGAATGATAACAATGTAAAAAGGGATATTTGAGACTTTTTCTATTAGTTAGAACTGGCTTGTCTTAAAGGTAGTTAATTATGAGAAAGGTGAAACTATAGTCTCTGATTGGAAAAAGTGAATCTGACAAGGTTGACCATAAAATTTTCCTTTAAAAAAGCTCTAAAATATATTGAGTGTGATGTACTTCATGTGATTTAGAGTACTTTTTGGGATATGTGGCATGTGAAATAAAAAATTAACAATATGACCGGTACACTTATGCTCTCAACAATTATGTGAAAGATCGGGCTCCAAATGTGTATACTCTAATATTTGTCATTATTTTTATGTTATAATGGCTATTATTGAATCGCATCTATGGCACGGTTTGCAATACTAATATGATTCTGCTACCGAGATATGTCCTAACGATAGTATGGATAACAACTTGGATTATTTACATTCATCAAATATTTGTATCATGTGGCCTAACAGTAGTTTTTTTTTTTTTTTTTCCTCGTAAGGAGCAATTAATTGGCCTTTAATGGAACGAAGTAAAACCCATACTTTAATGATGGAAAGTCATGTAAACGCCATTTTTCATGCATCGGCTCTATCCGAGTTCTTGGCCCACGACCATGAATCAAAATTTTGGCCGGCCGAAACGTATCGGTTTTGGTAGGGATCAAAACCGAAATCGAGAATCATTATTTCGGTTCTCAAATGTAAGAAGAGGAAGATTTCGGCTGAATTTTTGGTCAAAATTTTGGTTCAAAATTTCGGTTTCAATCATGACCAAAATTGAAACGAAATCCAATATTTTGATCCTTCCCACAACTCAACTTTGACACGTGCCATGGGTTTTGCATGATTTGGAAACTTTATTTAAGAGATCTATGATGTAGAAAGATTGAGACAATAAAACATAAAACATTTAACATTTCCGGCGTATCAATCAATGCAGTCTAATGTTTTTATAATAGAGTACCTTTGTTTTCACCCACAGATTCTAAGTTCACCCACGCTCCCACGTACGTCTAAAATAAATCAAAAATCCACACCGAAATTCGTGAGCAAAATACACCCATCGTTTCTTTTCAGTACCCCACTTATTCATAAAAACCCTCCGAGCTCTTCTTCTTCCTCTTGTTCTCATGCTACGACCTCTTTGAATCCCGAGTATTGCCCACGCTCCCACGCTCGTTTTTCTTCGCTCAGTTGGACATCCAATACCGTCTTCTTCTTCCTTTCGGTACACCCACTTACTTTCTTCTTCCTCTCATTTTAGTTTCAATTTCATGTTATTGGGAGCATCGAGCTCAAAGGACGCGGATAATAGCTCCGAAAAGTTGCTATCCTATGATGATGATTTAGAGTTTGAGCTGTGCTTGGATTTAACAAAAAAAATAAATAATAATTGTGTTGTGGAAAGACCATGATCAGCCCATCTCATGGTTTGTTGAGAGGGGGTCTGCTTCCTTAGATCTGAGACATTTCCTTAGACTATGGGATTGGTTTGTAGATATTATAAATTGTCTTTTTCGTAAAAATAGTTATAGCCACCAAATGGGTGCCCAAGATGACATGAGAAGTTGGCCTTGGCACATGGTATAAAAGAAAGATTTGGCAATGGGAGACCTTGTGCCATGTATCTATCTTGTCTTATTTTAAGTTTATGATTTAAAGATTCTTGTGCAAAAAATTAGCACAATTCGACAGTTGATATAATTCAATATAGTGTGTTGAATTATCAAACCTTATAGAAAAAAGTGAGGTTGGATTTGACAAAAAAAAAGTGTTGGGGGATTTTAAAAAAAAAAAAAGCGTTCACGTGGATGCTTGGGCACCGCCGAGTTTTTTTTTTTCAAATCTGCTTTCTGATGGTAGGTGCCAACTATCAGGTATATGAATGTAACGATGAGTGCCCACCGTCAGAAGACAGATTTTTTTTAAAAATAACTCTGACAGTGGGTGTCTACCGTCAATTTTATGTATGTGACGGTGGGTACTCACCGTCAAACCCATAGAACAGTTTTTTTTTTAAATATCCCTCAACACTTTTTTTTGTTGTTAAATTCAACCTCAAAGAAGAAATGGCCTGACGATGGGTGCCCATTGTCAGGTATATGAATGTGACAGCAGACACCTACCGTGAGGCCATCAGAGAATGAACTCTAGTGAGGCTCCTCACTAGTGACGGTTGGTTCATGTTGTTACTTTTACTTCTTTGACAATGAGTTTCTACTATCAAAGGAGAATTTTTTTAAAAAAACACTCTGACAGTGGGTGCCCACCGTCAAACCCACATAACAATTTTTTTTTTACTATTTTTTAACACTTTTTTTCATAGGGTATTTTGATTAACTATGGATGCATAATCTAATCTACATTAGGTCATTTCTTTCTTGAATTCTATGCTTTTTTGGATGATAGTATGTCCTCTCCATAAATAAATCTTATAGAATTATTAAACCAACAATATTCTTACTGATTTGGTGATCTTTTGAGTAGTACAGTGAGGGATATTAAAGAATAAGTAGTTCACCCAGTCTCCTATTTTCTTATTTGTAATGTGTGGTTGAGGGAAATTGAAACTAACAATGTTTCTTTGAAATTAATAGTGCTTTCAACTGTCAAGTCTTCATAGCTCACTGGTAAGATATAAAATTTTGACTTAAAAATTTATATGTCAGAGTTCTATGCTTTTTGAGATGGTAACATATGCCCCATAAATAAACCTTATGAAATTTTTTTTCTCATTCTGTTTGTAATGTGTAGTTGATGGGCTTTTGAATTATTCATTTACATGGTGGGGGATTGGGAAAGGTGGCAGAAGGAAATTGATTAGATGACTCTTCAAGTTATAAATTTGCTTCTAACATTAAAAGTGCTCAGACAAAGAAGTTTCAATTCTACTAACAAATTAAATGACAGTCATACACAAAAGTGCTCAGACAAACAAGTTTCACCTCTACTAACAAGTCAACTGACAACAATACAATATACAAAAAAATACTACATATACATATACAAAAAAAACTCTACAACATCTCATATCACTCCGACTTTCACTTCACTCCAAGTTTTACTTCGGTAGAGTTCTCCTTTTCCATGGAAGATTTCGACGTCTTGTTGACGCCGCTTCGACACTCGGACTTGTAGTGGTATCAATGACGATGGGTGCATTAGCACTCATACTTATAGTAGCAGCCTGTGAGGAGGGAAAAGAGTTGAATCGGAGCTCATCGCGTACCCTATTCATGGCCTCCCTATTATGTACCCAATGTCTTGATTTACACTGGAAGCTATCGAAGCCTCTAATAGCATCAATGCCCTATCTCTATGATGTACCCATTCCTCCAAGACATCGTCGATATTATGTCTACTTTGGGATGACCTCAAGCTCCTGCGGTGGTTGGGGTCCACGAGATACAATCTTTGCAGTTCTCCCTCTAATGCTCCCTTCTATAGGTGTTACTGGTCGCAGGGGGTTGATTGCACGTGTCACAACTGTTTCAATACCCACTTTGGATAATACGACTCAACGATGTTGAAACAGAACATACATTCTAGAGTAAAATGTCGTAGGAGTAATCGAATATTCTGATCTAATCTTACAATATAGATCCCAAATAACATATACGAGAGAGAAAGATATATTATAATTATAATGCAATGTGTATATAGGTTCACGTAAAATAACTAATTATGATATTACCTGATTCATTCGTAAGTCATCTAATGCTTCACGTAAAAGAACCAACTTTGATTCGGGATGCGCATGTTGACTTAAAGGTTATTGTCATCTAAAGGCCAAAGACAGTTTATTAAAATACTTTGGCATAAGCATTGGACACTCAAGAGCTAAGTGCTCGTAGCTCCGCGTCTAAAAATATAAAACATATAGTTTAATCAACTATTTATTAAATATTAGAAACGTAAATTTGTAAGATATTGATATGCAAATGTAGTATACCTCAACCAACGTAAGCAACCTAAAAATTTGTGTGACCTTCTTTCCTGATATGATGCCCAGCTGCCTATAAAGATAAGTGAGTGCAGCTGCTCCCCACACATAGTCCTCAATTGTCTTCAGATCGACTAACAACTTTACGTACCGAGTCGACACTATACTACCTGATTTATCGACAAGGATTGTGCAGTCTAGCAGATAAAGAATGTATTCCCTTGCAACATAGTCAATCTAATTATTAGATGCATCATCAAGTATCTGGCTCAAACGAGCACGCAATCATTTCAAGCGAAAAGATTTCCCCTTGCATCCTTTGTGATTCAATTCTTCGATCACATCGTTGGCATCAATACCGAATGCTTGAGAACACATGCCATCTCTCAATCAAGGCAGATACTAACATACGATTGATGGTCCTGAATGCAGCCCTAGCAAACAACCAAAACCCAACTGTCTTGATTCTACGTTTAAACTTGTGAGACATTTCAACGGTAGACGAAGCATTGAGTTTGACTGAATATTATATGCAACGAAGCCTACCTCGATCCTACATCAAGCAACAATAAAATTAGTAAGATAATTATAATTATGTACACATATTTTAAATGAAAAAGATAAATGCATTTCATGAATTGAATGTTACTGCTTACTTACTCTGTTAACCCATAGATCGTGGGCAACATGGTTTCTATACCATCGTAGAAGTGAGGTTTCCGTAGGACCTCCGGGAAATGGTATCACATTATCCTCGACTCTAATCTGGGCTAGCTGAACATTAACCTCTTGCATTTTTCTCTTCTTTTTCGGAACTCGAGCTACTTCTTCTTCGCCTTCCACTCTTTCCTTCACCCTCTCATCTTCACCCACTTCCACTATCTCCTCCACCCTCTCATGTTCAGCTCCCTCACCTTCACACCCACTTCCACTCTCTCACCTTCACCTTCACCCACTTCCACTCTCTCCTCCACCTCTCATCTTCAGTTCCCTCACTTTCACCCACTTCCACTCCCTCACCTTCACCTTCACCCACTTCCACTCTCTTGCTTACACCCACTTTCACTCTCTCTTCCACACTCCCCTTCCTAATCCCTTCTACCTCCCCGATAGCGCATGGCGCACTCCCTTCTTCCAAAATTTCTTCCACCCTCCCCTCTACTACCGCATCATCCACTCTCCGCTCTCCAATAATTTCCCCCACCCTCCTCTCTCCAATAATTTCTTCCACCCTCCCTCTACTGCCTTATCATCCACACTCCCTACTCTAATAACCTCTTCCACCATCCCTTCTACCACACTCTCCTCCTCCACTCTCTCCTCTTTCATTCTCTCTTCTACTGTTCTCCCTTCTTAGATCTTTGCATCTAATAAAGACAGGAGTTCACTCTGTGATTCGGGTATCACAATCGTTGCAGCTTCAACAGTTATTCTTAAAATCCTGAAATTATCAATAGCAATTTCAGAATCTAAAGAGCTTTTTTTGGATGCTCATTCGATTCGGGCTTTTGTAAGCCTTCTTCCATAGGAAGCCGTAGGCCGTTTTCGAAAATCATCAATTTCACAATCCAACTGTCAATCCAATCACATCATCGACGGTTGGTTTGAAACCACAACAAAAAATTAGTACCTTTAAATCCACCCACCAAATCTTTGAGTTCAACCAAATCAATGTGTTTTATTGTCGGTGAACTCAAAGATTTGTTTCGTAGATTTAAAGGTACTCAGAATATAGAAACAATTAAATATGTTGAACAATCAATGAACCCTATCAAGGTCTTCAATTTGACATGCAAATTATATAAAATAAATATAAAAATTGAAATTATCTCGTACCGTTGACTGTCGTTGCCCCACAAATCCTAATTTATTACTTTAATAATATTTATTTATTATTAATTTAATCATATTTATTTATTAGTTTTGCTAATCTTTAAATGATTCCTTAAAATTATTGGTTTCATGTGAAAAAGATACTTTTAACAATACTTGAACATTCAACCTTCAAGTCAAAGTGATTTGAATATTGAATTATATTAGCGGGAAAATATTCCCACCACAAGTATTAAAAATATAAAAAAAAATTTATCTTCAAAATTTGATATGAAAGATATGGGTGAAGCCGATGTAATTCTTGAAATAAAATTATTTAAACAAGATAATAATATTATTTTATCTCAGTCACATTATATAGACAAACTATTAAAGAATTAAACATAATGAAAAATTAGCGGCAACACCTTTTGATCTAAGTGTAAAATTAAAACCCAACGATAGCAGAAGTATATCACAATTAGAATATTCTAGAGTAATTGATAGTTTGATGTATGCTACTCATTGCACTAGACCCGATATTGCTTATGCAGTAGGGAAATTAAGTAGGTATACTAGTAATCCTAGTCATGAACATTGAAAAATAATTGGTAGAGTATTAAATTACCTTAATAAAATTAAGGATTATGTATTACATTATGTTGGTTATCCTACAGTTCTTGAAAGATATATAGACGCTAGTTGGAACAATGATACAGATGAATCAAAGTCTACTAGTGGATGAGTATTTACTCTTTGAGGTGTCCCAGTTTCTTAGGGATCAAAAAAACAAACATGAATTACACATGCAACTATGGAATTAGAATTTATTGCTCTTGCGGCAGGGAGTAAGGAAGCAGAGTGGTTAAGGAATTTATTATTAGAAATTCCTATTTGGCTTAAGCCTATGCCACCAATCTCTTTATTTTGTGATAGTAAAATTACACTATCTAAAACTTATAGCAAAATTTATAATGGAAAGTCTAGACATATAAGTCTAAGACAGTTATGTTAGCCAATTACTTCATGAATGATTAATTACTATAAATTCAATAAGGATCTTGCAAATTTAGCAGATTCATTTACAAAAGGTATTACAAGAGATGTGATAATTAAAACATCGGAAGGGATGTGATTAAAGCCTAATAGATTACATTACCTATGATGGTAACCCAACCTATTTTATGCAGTTCAAAAACTAAAGGTTCAATGAAAAAACAAATCATAAGAAGTGATTGCACATTATTAAAAGTGTGAGTATAAAACTCAACTCATCTCAAGTAATAATGTAGTACTTGTAACGTAAAGAAGAAGTTGAGAAAATTCTTTTAATCAGTCTATAATGTATAATGTTGAAATGTCTAAGTTACAAGGGCATTTCTGATAGACTTGACATATATGAGTTAAGAAGTGTGGCCGCTTCGAAGATAGATAAAAGCTCTTCTTGCATACAACTCATGAATATCGGGGTATAAGCACAAGACCATAAAAAGTGCTGGCTGTAGGAATGAAATGAAACTTAAATTACTTATATGTGTGTTATATCCGGCTGATTATATAAGAAATTCAAATATTTAGATCACTAAAGTTCTTTATCAACTTTGATGTATTATCACTAAGTAAAGGTTAAATTCCTTATGACACCTTCATTTATGCATATAGTAGTCAAGAAGCGCTCAAATTTATTGGTATATATATATACTATTTTTGGTTATCAGATTTAAGATTGACTCTCAATTTCTTTATTTTTGTTATTTAACAAAATAGGGGAGGATGAATATTTATTTTGTAAATAGGGGAGGAATATTGGATATTTACCAAGTAAATATTTATTTATTAATTTAATAATATTTATTTATTATTAATTTAATAATATTAATTTATTAATTTTGTTAAATCTTTAAATGGTTCCTTAAAATTATTGGTTCCATGTGGAAAAGATGCTTTTAACAATACTTGAACATTCAACCTTCAAGTAAAAGTGATTTGAATTTTGAATTATATTGGAGGGAAAATATTCCCACCACAAGTTTAAAAGAGTTACAAAAGTTTTGTCCCATCTCACTATTTTATAAGAAAGATCCATACCATATATATGAAAATTTATTTTCCATATTGTTTGGTTTGAAAAGAGGAACATAGCTCATAGTGACGGTTCGCTGCCCACACGCGAGCGTGCGTGTGCGATATGCGAATAACGCAATTGGCGCTTTTAAGGACGCACTTTGTACTTCGAACGACCGCATAATCGTGATCGGTTGACTTGTTGACAGCACACGCATGTGTGCATAGGGCAGTTTCCGACCATTCATGAAAATGGTTGGATTTCGAATTCAAACAAGACAGTTAGGATTTCAAATCAGACAAGTCAGTTGACCAAAAGATGTAACTGTTCGTGTGTGAACCGTTGGATCCTTACAATCGTTAATCGGATCGATCAGGGCCCTCTATTGTAAGAAACCGACAGACACAATCGCCTCTGAAAATGTGCTTTGAAAGTTATAGATAGAGGCCAAAGTAAGGATTCGAATCACTTGCAAATCTCGAATCTTACATCTGTGTCTTCGATATTCGTATGCCTACTAGAGCAATCTTTGTGTTTTTCGTTTTGTTGGGTCACACACTACAGTAAAACGTAGTGTGTGAAAGATCGGCATTTTACCGAGGCTTCATTGTATCCTGGAGGCAAATTTGCCGCTATCCCGTTGCATATATGGGATAAATATTGTCTTAAAGACATGGATTTAATGGCGGCTTGAAGTATTTTTCGGTTTATTTTTTGTCAATATTTGTGCAACCCGCTAATAATAAGAATTCAGAGGGTTTCTTCGCTGCTCTTCAAATCCCAATCTTTGTTCGTTCCTCACGTTCTTGCAACGCGAGAAGAAGTTTGGGGAAGATGATATGGGTGTACAGTCACGAGTCCAAAAAGGGTTCACACACCCACTGAAACCCTTCCTAACGTTGCATAACGCGAAAAAGACGATAGGGGAAGACGATGTGGGTGTACAACAACAAAAAATGGATCGATTTAGAGTGCCTCGGAGGAACGGAATTCAAATATGGCGCAAACATGGGAAGAGGAAGATGGAAGGCGATGTGGGTGTATAGCAAAAGAAAATGGTGGATGGATTCGAATGTTTCAAAAATAAATTGAATATGTGGGTGGAACTAAAGATCCGGTTTGTCTAAATTGTGCACCCACTTATGTGGGTGAACTCAAAGAATCTGTGGGTGGAAATAAAGGTATTCTTTATAATAAATAGGTATCATTTAAATCTCATGTGATTTTAGGAAAAATTATAAAAGTAGGACAGATTTATTAAGGACAAAGTGCATCTAGCTGACGTGGAAGCAATGTGATTGGTTGCGCTGACCTGTATTAATTGAGCCCTACTGCAGTTGCAGCCAATTGCGTCGTGCCACATCACCCGCCTACACTTTGTTTGTGTAAAATCTGTCCTCTATATAACATTGCCCGTGATTTTACCTATTCATTCTAAAGCCATTGATTAGGGGTGCGCATTCGGTTAATCGAACCGAGCTGAAACCAAAATTTGGGTTTTAGATTTAGTTTCTGCAAAACCGAAATTGGCCGAAACATTTCAGTTTTGGTAAACCGATTTTTTCAGCTCCTCAAGCCGAAACCGAACCTATCAAATTTTGGTTTTGGTTGGTTTGCTTCGTGTTCGGTTTTCTTCATATTTTTGTTTTTTTTTTTTGGTTTCCTCACCCTATCCAGCCGATTTTCGATTTTTAGGTATCAAAACTGAAATCGAACTGGGCCAAAATCAATTTGGTCTAGTTCGGTAAGACTGGTTTTCGGTTTTCAGTTCAAATCTGCACCCCTACTAAGAAAATATATAATATGTTTTATTTGTCCCACTTTTACCTAATAGATAGATTTATTGGATCTTGATTATGACCTTCAAATCGCACGACACAATTACAATCAGTGTGATTATATGACACGATTCCCAAAAGGGACCCATATTCCAACGACTTGATATTGGGTCCCTTCCCTAATGGCAATTAGGAAATGAGATTCTTAGACGGCCCTCAAAAAGTATATCAACGACGGACTGCTTACTTGGCCGAAGCGAGTGGCTAGCCCGACATGCATTGTTAGGACACTCCCCTTGTATTGCACCACATAAGGGATTCGTTGAATGATCTATTATTTTTGTCTGCCATATATCAGTCTCCTTCATTGATACACCATGGCCTGTCTACCTAATAGGAACTTTATTCGTAGAGGCGAGCTGATTTTTTTTTTTTGATAGGTTCGGTATCCAGGCCTCTTAGAGAAGCCGCCTAATCTCAGGGGCATGTGCGCACCCCAAATTAGCATATGTCGGGTTAGTATGGGATATAAATCCCTAGGGTGGCCTCAAGGGAGGAGGGGATTCAAACTCCGGTCTCTTGCTATTAGATTATCTATCCCTATTAGATTGTCTATCCGGTCATCACGGCCGTAATCTCTTACCCACAACTAACAACACATGTGATCCATGTATTCTTTCCATTTATTGGACTCACTTTGTATATATATCCCTTTAATGAAGGGATTCTTATATATCCCTCTTCAATCGAGGGATTTTTTAGCATCTACCATTGTACATATATATATATATATATATATATATATATATATATATATATATATATATATATATATATATATATATATAGATGATACATGATATTAAGAATATATGAGATTTTATTCTCTAATTTTTACATGGTATCAAAGCCCAAATTCGGATATAATTTTATTTGTTTTACTCGTTTCTTTCACCATGGCTAAATCCACTCTTACCAGTGATTTTGTCTCATCCTCTGGCAATGGCCCTTCCTCTGTGAATAGTGTCTCATCCTCTCAACGCGAGACAACTACGCCACGCCACCTGGTCCAGAGCCATGTGCATGGCCTTATGTACTAAGAACAAGTTCCATTTTATCGACGACTCTCTCGTTCGTCCTATCGATTCTGATCCCAACTCCATATTATGGGATCGGTGCAATACCATGATCGTTTCTTAGCTACTAAATGCCTTGACCAAGGATCTTACCGATAGTGTCGTTTACACTACCACTGCCCATGACATCTAGATCGATCTCTGCGACCGCTTCGCTCAGCGGAATGCTCCGCACATTTTTCAACTCAAACAGCTGATTGTTGTCTCTCAACAGGATCAACTTTCTGTAGTCTCATACTTCACCAAGGTGAATCTTTGGGATGAACTTTCTTCCTATCAATCTTTCAATCCTTGCTCTTGTGGTGCTTTGAAGGATCTCACCAAGCACCATCACCAAGAACAACTCATGCAATTTCTCATGGGCTTAAATGATTCCTTTAGTGCAATAAGGAGTTAGATCTTGCTAATGGATCCTCTGCCATCTGTTAGCAAAGCTTAGGCTCTCCTTCAAGAAGAAAAACACCGCGAACTTCATTCTGTGGTTTCATCTTCAGGGCCGCATACTTTTTCCGCTTCACGTTATGCTGCTCTACGCACCAATAAAGCTTCTAATCGTTCTAATCTCCAATGTTCTTCATGTTCCTTCCTTCAAGTACATTCTCTTTTGTCAGTTAGTAAATTAACAAAGACTCTTAACTAATCTATCACTTTCTTACCTGACAAATATATTTTTCAAGACCTATTCTCGATGAAGACAATTGGAGTGGCTAAGGAACATGGCGGCCTATACCTTTTCCCAACACTGATCATCCATGTGTCATCTGTCTTCAACACACTATCCTTCGACTTGTGGCACTGGCGCTTGGGGCATCCTTCCACGGCTAAGCTTCGCTCTTTAATCAATCATAGTTCAAATATTTTTTTCTCTACTCCTTGTCATTGCAATATTTTCCCTCGGGCCAAGCAAACTCGATTACCATTTGGATCTAGTTCTATTTCTGGTACTGCTGCTTTTGATCTTATTCATTGTTATGGGGTGGTTATTCTACTCCATCTCTTTCTAGTGCTAGATATTTTCTCACCATGGTATAGATGATTTCACCCGCTACACATGGATTTACCTTATGAATCATAAATCAGAAACCAAACAAATCCTTTAGTCTTTTTTTATGATGGTTAGAAATCAGTTTCAATGCTTGATATGTGTCATTCGCATTGACAATGGAACTGAGTTCTTTTATACTAACATTCAAGCCTATTTTTGAGACAATGGCGTTATTCATCAACATTCATGTGTTGCAACACTGCAACAAAATGTGTCACTGAAAACATCACCATTTACTCGAAATAGCTCGAGCCCTTCGATTCCAAGCAAATTTACCACTCACTTTTTGGGGCCATTGTGTTCTTCATGCTGCTTACCTGATTAATCGGTTACCAACACCAATCTTACATGGTAAAAGCCCATATGAAGTTTTGTTTAACAAGCCACCGCACTACTCTCATTTGCGTGTCTTTGGTTGCCTTTGGTATGCCCATAATATCCAATACCGTCACAAGTTTGATTCACAATCCCGTCTATGCATCTATCTTGGCCATCCACATACCCAAAAAGCTCATCATGTTTATGATTTAGAAACCAACACTATTTTCACTAGCCGTGATGTTATTTTCCATGAATCCATTTTCCCATTTGCTACCATCATCCCACCCTCTTCTCAAACGACCACAGCTCTTCCCATGCCTATCTCTGATAACCCACCTAATTATTCCACTTTGCCCCAAATATACCTCCAAGTGAATCCAATAACCCCACTCCATCTCCAATAATGACTCCCTATGATGGCATAACTGATCCCATTACCCATTCCAATCCTACATCCCTTATTGACCCACCATCTGTTCCCTTATCCATTGACCAACCTAGCCCTATTATTGTCCCAAATGATCCCCTTCCCACTTTTTTGCGAGATTACCATTGTGGTGCCGTGGTTCCTTTGCCATCTTCAATGTCCACCTTGCAATCCGGTAGACCCTACCCCCTCAGCTCCACTCATTATTATGATAACCCGGCCACTACCTTTATTGCAGCTGCAAAAGATCGGCATTAGCACGAGGTGATGTCAAAAGAAATTGATGCTTTAGAAGCTAACAATACTTGGGCATTACTACCTTTACTAGTTGGGAAGAAACCTATTGGATGCAAGTGGGTATACAAGATCAAATACCGCTGATGGTAGCATTGAGCGTTACACAGCTCGTCTCCTTGCAAAAGGTTTCTTACAAAAAGAGGGTCTTGATTACCATGAAACTTTTGCACCTATCGCCAAGCTTGTTACTATACAGTGCCTTCTTGTTGTCGCGTCTATTCGTGGTTGGTCCTTGCACCAACTTGATGTTCAAAATGCATTTCTACACGGTAATCTCCATGAAAAGGTATACATGCGCATCCCTCCTGGGTTTTCATGGAAGAGGGAGACTCGTGTTTACAAACTAAACAAATCTCTCTACGGCTTAAAACAGGCTTCTTGTAATTGGTTTGCCAAATTCTCTAATACACTTCATGCCGTGGGGTACCGACAATCAAGGGCTGATTACTCTTTGTTTACTCGCATTCAAGGTTCATTGAACACCTTTATCCTCGTTTATGTTGACGACATCATCATTACCGGCAACGACGATGTTGCCATCTCTTCCCTTAAATCCTTTCTTCACCATAGATTCGATATAAAGGATTTGGGGCCCCTTAAATATTTCTTGGGGATTGAAGTTTCTCGTTCAAAACAAGGCCTCTTTCTCTACCAATGCAAGTATACACTCGAAATACTACAAAGATATGGGCTTATTGGGTTCACGGCCTGTTGATTTTCCCATGGAGCAAAATTTAAAGCTTACTCCTACTAATGGTTTGCTTCTCTCTGATCCAACTGCTTATCGTTGGTTAGTTGGTTGTTTGATTTATTTGACCATCACTGGACCAGAGATTATTTTTGTTGTCCACATTTTAAGCTAGTTCATGCATCAACCACGCAAGCCGCATCTTAATGCCACCATTCGCGTTCTACGGTACCTTAAGGGTACTCCGGGGCAAGGATTATTACTTTCTTCCACTTAGCAACTTTTACGTCTCTGCCTATTATGATTCTGATTGAGCCAGCTACCCCATGATGAGAAGATCAGTTACTAGCTATTATACCATGCTTGGTGATAGACTCATTTCTTGGAAGACAAAAAAGCAAAGCACTATTTCGCGATCGTCCGTGCTCAATGGCAGTTGCAATTTGTGAATTAACTTGGTTATGATATCTCTTAGCAGATTTTGGCATCTCACACTCATCTCCAATGACGCTCTATTGTGACAATCAAGCAGCTCTTCACATTGCTGCTAATCTGGTATTCCATGAACATACAAAGCATATAGAGTTAGATTGTCACTTGGTCGGTAAAAAAATTTAGCAGACCTTCATCCAAACTGCTCATGTTTCCACAACCCATCAATCAACAGATATATTTACAAAAGCTCTTGGTAAAGATTAGTTCCTTTACCTTACATCCAAGTCGGGTGTTCTTAACATCCACACTCCAACTTGAGGGGGCGTATTAAATTGCCTATCCGGTCGTCACGGCTGTAATCTTACCCACAACTGGCAACAAATAGCATCCATGTATTCTTTCCATTTATTTGGATTCACTTTATATATATATATATATATATATATATATATATATATATATATATATACCTCCAATAATCCCTTCAATCAAGGGTTTCTTTAACATCCACTACAGATATGATACATGATATCAATGAGTATATGAGTTTTTATTCTCTAATTTTTAGACCTGCTTTTGAAAACAAGTACGTGGCCAGCTTGCCAAACCATGAGGTTTAGGCGAGCTGATTTTAAGATATGTTTGGACAAAATACTTAGAAAATGGTCTGATTTGGATTTATGAATCTCATAAATATCAAGTGTTGGAATCCAAATTTGGTGTTTCGATTTTAAAATGTCACATACAAAATTTTTGTATGAAAACGAATAAGATAAATTTTTCGAGAGCTTAAATTATCTAAATCACGAATGAGACCCCTAAGAATTTGAGATTCGAGAAAACCAAAGAGAACGATTTTTTTCCTGATTCTCTTAACTAGGGGTTTATTCTGTTCGGATTGGTCGGTTTAAGATCAAAACCACAAACCAAACCGGTATTAATCAGTTTCTAAATGTTTAAATCAAACCAAATCATCCATCTGTTGAACCAAACCAACCTGATTCGATTCGGTTTCGGTCAGTTTCAGTTTTCCTATAAGTTCTATTTAGCTCGGGTTGATTAAATTTAGGGAACAATTACTTGCACACAAAACATTTTCCATGCACAAATTTAATATGTCCATGATATTCTCGAACTTGTTGAACATTAAATTGCCGAATTTTTTTAAGGATAAGATGTACAAGGTATCCCTTTTACAGGAGCCTTATCTTGAGACATCCACATATTTCGATCCACTGGTCCCACCATTAAAAGCGGTCTCATTCTTATATATATATATATATATATATATATATATATATAATCGGTTCAGTTTGGTCGGTTTCGACTTAGGAAGGCTTGGAACCGAAATCAAACCGAACTTTTCAATTTTTCTTTTTGCCAAATCAAATCCAAACCTGTAACCGTCCAAACCGGACTAAAACCGATGGTTCAGTCCGATTTGGCCGGTTCGGCCCAAAAAATGCACAAACCTACACGTAACTTACCCAAACATTGGATTTGGGTTCATTTTCATATCCAATCCTTTGATTTAATGTGTTTTCCCATGACTAAACATGATGAAATGGTTCTCATCTAAAATTGATAGATCTGAAGATCATCAGCCTCAGAGGTTGATTCCATGTGGCACACATCCCCAAAAGTAAACATGGGGACAATATACTTTTGGGATGGGTGCAATGTAAAATCAACATCTGATTATCTGATGGTGGGCTCGTAATCTCAAGATCTATTATGTATAAGATTGGAAAAAAAAACGATCCCTGATTCAAAGCAATTAATAAATTTCTTTTGCCTAAGTGAGATGGTGGTAACATAAGGCGGTGTGGTAATAGCACCAGCCTTAGTGAGGTGGCGGTAACATAAGGCTGTGGGGTAATAGCACCAGCCTTACTTAATATGCTGACCCTAAATAGATGAGACAAGAGGATGTACTAAAGTTAATAAAATAGTCCTATATTTTCTACGTGAACTATTACGCTTGTTGTTTGAGTAACGTCTAGGCTTTCCAATGCCTAATTATGCATGTTATTCGGGTAAAATCTAAAATTCCCCAATGACTTAATAATATATATATATATATATATATATATATATATATATATATATATATATCATTTAAACAATAAAAATGAATTTTAAACAGAAAAAAGGATTACTTAAATATATATTTTTATTTTTTACATAATTTTATTTATATTTTCATATTTTCTAGATATTTTTCTTCTTTTTTTTCTCCATACTTTATATTTCTGTTAGAACACCTCTGCTCCCTAATTCTACTGCAAGAGTCCTACCAAATGTTACCTGCTTCGTTGGTTAGCTCGATTGGGATTCGTGTTCACGGTTCGCCTTTGCGAAGCAAACCCGGTTCACTAAGAGTAGGATGAGTTGTGGGTTAAAAATTAGTAGTCTTTATAATATTATTATTTAGCTAAAAAATCTAGCATTATTTTCAACAAAGTTTAGTAGAGTCGGTAGAACGCGTGACGCTCTTTGCATGGGTCGGGATTTCAAATCCCTCCCCGTACTCTTTTGTGACATGTACTTTCGAAAAAAGAAAAAATGTTAAAATCTCATTCGCCTACTAACAGGGAAGCAAACTGCAAACCGGTTTGTGGTTCGGTACCGGTTGCAGCGACTCGGGTAACCCTGGTTCCACATATTCTAATTTGCCCCCTGGCGCCACCCCTGGAGCTTGGGTGACTTACCTTGCCAGTGCAAGTGGTGAAGTCAATACAACAAATAGAGAGGTTTCAGGTCATTATAAGGGTGGGAAATGGCTAGAAAACTATCTGATCAAGAGCATGCAAGAACTTGCAAATGGACAATTGAAACTTAAAAATATAGTCAACAGGTAACGTTTAATGGACAAAAATTCTCTCATCGGACGGTTGGAATCCTCCCGCGATCAGGATATGGAGTTTGAGTGTTATATACATGTTGGCTCATAACTTGTACTACACAATCAATTTGACAATTATATATTAAAAAACATCAATTGCTAATAAAAATTTTACCTTTCTAATGGGCAGCTTTCATTTATACTGAGAATCACTCCAGAAACACCTGAATCCTGTCACCCATGGTATCCTTGAAATCTAACAGCATCTTTCCCCTTTGAAAACTTCCATCAATCTCTTCATATGCATCATCTAACATTGCCTTGATATTTACACCAACTAATCCTGTGAATTAATATAGGAGAAAAAAATTTAATTTTTATTTTAAAGTTCAAACGACTTGGTATAAGGTTTTCGATAATAAGGGGTGGGATTCGAACTCAGAACCTCCGCTTCTTGAGGCATGGTCCTGGGCACTGCACCAATCTCCCGTTGGTTGACTTGGTATAAGGTACGCTAGCGCTGATATTTTTGAGTGCCAAAGCTGACAGTGAAAGGTCAAAAGTGAGCTTTCACTGATTTGCATGCTCATAAATAGCTGCGGCTCCCGTGGCTTGATCATTTGGACCGAAGGAGATTGACTCAAGCGCCGCTAGCAGCGCTTGGTCGTGGGTACCTAATACCAGGCTTTTTTAAATGCCCTTTCAAGAGCCGATCCCGAAAACAAAGGATAGTGATCACATGACTCAAGCCACCAAGTGACTCAAGCGGGTGACCACAGATCACATCGCGGTCAACGTTTGATCGCGATCTGACAGTCATCCGCTCAACTCACTAGGTGATCATTACCCAAAAACAAATTCATTTATAATTGGCTTTTTCGGTGTGAATATAATACCTGGAATTATATCTGCTATTCCATCTAAGAATCCAGCCTGTAAAAGCACAACCATGCCTTTTTTAAGTTCCATGTACTTATATTGGTGCATAAATATATAAAATAAATTTATGCACATTTGCAAGGATGCAGATGCTTTCATGTCATAGTCACCAATTAGTCAATTACATATATTTTAGGGGAAAGTCAGAATTATTCAGCGAAGGAAAAAAAAACATGATTCAGGAAAAAATCTACATATTCGGAAAAAGAATTCAAGGAGAAATTTCGGTGAGGGAAAAAAATTGAAACTTGGGAAAATTTTGTGAAATTTAGGAAAAATATTTGAAAATTATAGAAAGGGTTCCAAAATTTTCATGAGTTTTTTTTAACTCATCCCATTTCACTTATGCATAGTTAGATTTTAGAAGTAAAAGGTAAAAACCCAATTAAAAATTTAAACTAGAGAGTTTAGATTATTTTGCTAAAGTTAATTAATGAAGAAAATTATTATTTGTGAAAATTTGTGATTAAGATGTTACAATCATGATTCAATTGCAAAGTTTGGAAAAATTGGAAAAGTCAGCAATTTTTTTAGTAAGTTGCGATTAAATCGTGAAAAATGTGTTTGAGCAAAACTGACGCGGGACAAAACCCTAGACTACGTGAATGAATATGAAATAATTATTTTGCCGAAATTAAACTAAATTAATTAAACAATAAACCTGAAAATAAGGCAAATACCTTAGGGCTTCGTAGTTTTTCATTCAGATGATCGGTCGGGTTGAGGAAGGGTCCAGTCCGTGTGCTAGATCAGTTAGATTTGCAGTATAGATTGGTCCTAGAGGTAGAACTCTAGCTTATCAAGATTAGGGCACCGCTCATGAGTCACTGATGGAATCGCGAGCGTTCTAAAGGTTCTGATTTGGGTAGGTTTAACGGCTCGGATGAAATCTGGGGCTTGAATCGGATCGATTCGAGAACTCAGATGGGATCTAGGGTTTATGAACTTCGGGGTATTTGAAGGTTGGATGGCCGGATTTAGAATTTATGAGACAGGTTTGATTCAATGGCTCTGATGCAAGCTAGGGTCTATGATTTTCTGGTTGAATCTAGGTTGTTTGATGATTGATATGCAAGCAAACGATAAAATCAAAGAAAGAGATAGATTTTGAGCTTCACACCAAACCCTTCTCGGGAAGCAAAGATTCACACTTTGAAGAAACTCATCTCAAGTTCCAAAAGCAAAAGCTCTTTCATTCCATAATGAAAAACTAATTACAATGTTTATTAAAAGACCTTATATAGGAGGCCTCTAAAACAAAAGAAAACTCTAAAACAAATACTAAAAAAAAGACATGCCTTTACAACCTAAATTCCGTCAAAATTCGCAATGTAGCTCGATTAATCGAGGCATTGTAGCTCAATCAATCGAGGCACTGTAGCCCAATCAATCGAGGCACTGTAGCTCGATCAATCGAGGTACTGTAGCAACTTTCAGTTTTTCTCCGAATTTGAACTATTTTTCCTTCTTTCCCGCTGGCTAGAATCGATCGATCGATTGAATGGCCAATCGATCGACTGGGCATTGCTCCAGCACACTAATTCTGCTCTTTTAAGTCTGGTTCTGATTTTCGTTCCGCTTCTTGCGACACCGGTACGCATGATATGACCCATAGCCTATGTCCACAATGTCGGTGCCCCATTCAATTCTCCCGGACCGAAAATGTTTCATCACCGATTAAACACATGTAGTACGGATAAAGTGTATTGAGACCCGAACGGTGGAACTCTTCGTAACTAACCCAAACAATCTCAACATCTGACAACGTGTGAATATCATCTCGGTCGATTGTATCGAGACGCACATGGGAAATCTCTCCCTGACGAATCAAATAACCTGGCTCGCGAATCTACTATACAAGATATTTTTGAAGCTTTTCATCAACTCTCCCAGACCCGAATTCATCCCCGATGAAGTGTGATCATGATATCGCTCGGAAATACAGGAACTCAAAGGACGAACTCTAATGATTGGCCCATGCCCTCTCAATAGATGACTTACCAACCATCTGTATCTCATAAATTAGAAGCTCTCTACCATAGGTAAATGCCACAAGATCATCTAAAATTTCCTCAATTATCTCTTTTCTCTGCTTGCTTGGGGAGGGAAGGGGTATCGGCTGCAAAGTTGGGATAGGATTGTTAATAGGGGGCGTTTGGAAAGGATTGCAGGGAGGTGGGGTTGAGCCCAGAGAAGGAACTAGGTCCTCCACATTAAACGTTGAGTTAATCCCTATATCTAGAGGGAGCTCAAGATTGTAAAAATTAGGACTACTCCTTGCCACAATTCCAAAAGGTCCAGCGTCGTGGGCCTGGAGCTTCTTTGCGACTCCCGATGAGAATCGTTCAGATCTAATCCGAACCATCGCATGATCATTTAATTTGAATTCCATAGAAGTCTTACATACATGCATCGATAGTTTGAGAGTTCCATTGCACAAATTAATTTTAGGCGTAATTTTGGCTTGCGATGCAGAATGAGACTCAAACTTGACTCACCATAAGCTCAGAATGTAAAGTGGTATGCAACTCGAGACCATGATGTGTATGTGTATTTATGGACTCGATACTCTCATGTGCATGCGACGCTAATGACTCACATGTAACTGACAGAAGTACTCTTGACTTTACTAACTGTTGGATATTTTGTCATAATCACGATCAAATCTAGAAGTGCTCCAATGTGCCAAGTAAATTCAGTAGTTCGGATGGACGGACGCATGTGCATGGACTCACGGACATCCGTGAGTGATTCACGGACATTCGTGTTTCGGCGGTTCCAACCGTTATAGTAAGTTAGTGTCTCACGGGCATCCGTGCCCCAATAG
This sequence comes from Chloranthus sessilifolius, assembly GCA_021018995.1. Taxonomy (NCBI): domain Eukaryota; kingdom Viridiplantae; phylum Streptophyta; class Magnoliopsida; order Chloranthales; family Chloranthaceae; genus Chloranthus; species Chloranthus sessilifolius. The sequence goes on from CM037592.1 coordinate 106,520,329, forward strand.
TTTAAAAAGGATATTTGTGATTCGGGAAGTAAGGCTTTTGGGGAAAAGTTCTTCATGTTAAAAATTCTCTTTAAAGTACCCCATTTGCCAAAGTGATATTATTTGGTTCTAAATTGTTATTTGCTTGTGTGAAACGAGCGGACCATTGTGAGAGATGACGGTTGAAGGCGATGTCATTATGAAAGGGATGATCGTGAGATGCAGTCTTTGTTAGTGAAGAAGAGTGATATGGCATTTCATTCTTGAAACACTGTAATAATTTATTTTTCATAGTGGATTGTTTGCCTTGGATCTAAGATAGATCCCGGGGTTTTTACCTATGAAAGGGTTTTCCACGTTAAAATCGTCTATGTTTATTTTGTGGCTATGTCTATATATTTTCTTTAGTTATATCATCGACTTCCCTGAAATTTCAATTGGTATCAGAGCTAGTACACTTTGTCTGATTCTCACAAATCGAGTGTCATGACCAACTCGGGGTATCATGATCTTTCTAGAGAAGTTGCATCTACAACTAGACCTTGTTTTCGATAGTCCTACTTAATATGATCTTACTTGGCTAATTAGTTAGGGGGAGCAATAGCGTTGTAATATTTTCATTGCATACTAGATTGATGCATAAGACTTAGATTTTATGAAAATTAATCTTATGTATTTTTTTTTTGAGTCTTTGTAATCTAGATTTTATCATGATTGTGATAAAGGAGGAGATTGTTGGATATTTTATCATAATCACGATCAAATCTAGAAGTGTTCTAATGTGCCAAGTAGATTCAATAGTTCGGATGGACGGACGTCCGTGAGTGATTCACGAACATCTGTGTTCCGGCAGTTCCGACAGTTATAGGAAGTGTCTCACGGACATCCGTGCCCCGATAGTTTAAAAAGGATATTTGTGATTCGAGAAGTAAGGCTTTTGGAGGAAAGTTCTTCATATTAAAAATTCTCTTTAAAGTATCCCATTTGCCAAAGTGATATTGTTTGGTTCTAAATTGTTATTAGCTCGTGTGAAACGAGTGGACCATCGTGAGAGATGACGGTTGAAGGCGATGCCATTATGAACGGGATGATCGTGAGACGCGGTCTTTGTTAGTGAAGAAGAGTGATAGGGCATTTCATTTTTGAAACACTGTAATAATTTATTTTTCATAGTGGATTGTTTTCCTTGGATGTGAGATAGATCCTGTGGTTTTTACCTGTGAAAGGGTTTTTCACGTTAAAATCGTTTGTGTTTATTTTGTGGTTGTGTCTGTATATTTTCTTTAGTTATATCATCGACTTCCCCGAAATTCCACTAACGTCAACGACTTAGGCATAACCAACTCGGTGGGCACTATCGTCTCATGTGTGACCGAATCAAGAGACACTAATGGCACTTGTGTACTTAGTTCGATGGACTCACGTGTAGGCGACTCAACATCACTACTCACAAGGGAAATAGAAGTCTCTTTAGCACAAACTAGACTTTCGTCAGCTTCTTCCATCTCTTTACTCATCACGATGCGAGGGTCATACGCAATTTCTTCACCGTCCACATTTTCCAGCTCCTAAGGACTCTCTCTTTTAGTCAATAAATTTTGAGTGGGAAGCTTCGTGGGGCATTGATAAGCAAAGTGTCAGAACCCTTGACACTAAGAACAATCAGGACACTTATTGGTTTTGGTTCTCAAACTCCATAGAAGGTGACGGTGTGTTAAAGGAGCGTACTTTTCAATAAGTGTCACATTCATATCCTCCCATGTGGAGATGGTTTAATCCGACGAAACTCAATACGAAGTTCTATATGAATCCAAAAAAATTCGACAATACTCTTAAACTTTGTTGTCACTAGCTTAATTTTGTACTCATCAGGTACACCATACCAATCAAAATACTCCTCTATACTAAACAACCACTCTACGAAGGTTTTAGGGTTCGTCGTGCCCTTAAAACTTGGAGCCTCATCCCGAATAGATTTTAGAAACTTTTCGACAGGATCGTACTCAGGTTCACGATGATGAGAGTATCCCCTGACTCTAGTTTCATCATGACTTTTGGGACTTTGCAAAAAATTTGGAGTGTAGTAGTTTCCTTGTTCGGCTAGTTCCCTTTCATGGCGGGTAAGGAATTCATGCATGATGCTTGACACAAATACAACTCAGACATAATTCTATGGATTGCACAACAATTGAGGAGTTTTGGCAAACACATGACGTGCACACAAATGACAAAATCAAGTGGCATAGAAATGACATACACATGTGAACTAAAATGAATAAGGACTTTTGTCGACCACAAGACGTGCACACTTGATGAACATAAATGAATATTAATAAAATAAAAGGCAATAAAATTAAAATGACACACAAATATGTCCTAACCTAGAACCCAGAGCTTTGATACCAAAACTGATGCGGTACAAAACCCTAGACTACGTGAATGAATATGAAATGAATATTTTACCAAAATTAAATTAAATTAATTAAACAATAAACATGAAAATAAGGCGAATACCTTAGGGCTTCGTAGTTTTCCATTCGGATGATCGGTCGGATTCAAGAAGGGTTCAATCCGTGCGCTAGATCTGTTAGATTCGCGGTGTAGATCAGTCGTAGAGGTAGAACTCTAGCTTTTTCAAATTAGGGCGCTACTCGTGATTCACTGATGGAATCGCGAGTGTTCTAAGGGTTCTGATTCGGATTGGTTTAACGGCTCGGATGAAATCAGGGGCTTGAATCGGATCGATTCGAGGACTCGGATGGGATCAAGGGTTTATGAACTTCGGAGTATTTGAAGGTTGGATGGCTGAATTTAGGATTTATGAGATAGGTTTGATTCAATGTCTCTGATGCAAGCTAGGGTCTATGATTTTCTGTCTGAATCTAGGTTGTTTGATGATTGATATGCTAGCAAAAGATAAAATCAAAGAAAGGGATAGAAAGAAGATAGATTTTGGGTTTCACACCCTTGGCTTCACACCAAACCCTTCTCAAGAAGCAAAGACTCACTCTTCGAAGAAACTCACCTCAACTTCCAAAAGTAAAAGCTCTTTCATTCCATAATAAAAAACTAATTACATTGTTTATTAAAAGACCTTATATAGGAGGTCTCTAAAACAAAAGAAAATCCTAAAACAAATACTAAGAAAAAGACCAGTATGCCCTTAAAACCTAAATTCCGTCAAAATTCGCATTGTTGCTCGATCAATTAAGGCACTGTAGCTCAATCAATCAAGGCACTATAGCTCGATCAATAGAGGTATTGTAGCAACTTTCAGTTTTTCTTTGGATTTGAACTGCTTTTCCTTTCCCATTGGCAACAATCAATCGATTGAATGGTCAATCGATTGGCTGGGCATTGCTCCAACACACTAATTCTGCTCCTTTAAGTCTGGTTCTAATTTTTGTTCCGCTTCTTCCGACACCAGTACACACAATATGGTCCATAGCCTGTCCACAATGTCGGCGTCTCCGTCAATTCTCCCGGACCGAAAATGTTTCATCACTGATGAAACGCGCATGTAGTACGGATCAAATGTATTGCGACCCGAACGGTGGAACTCTTCACAACTAACCCAAACAATCTCGACATCTAGCGTGTGAATATCATCTCAGTCGATTGTATCGGGACGCACACGGGAAACCTCTCCCTGACGAATCAAATAAACTGGCTCACGAATCCATTTTACCAAATATTTTTGAAATTTCTCATCAACTCTCCCGGACCCGAAGGAATTCTTCCACGATGAAGTGTGATCGCGATATCGCTCAGAAATACAGGAACTCAAATGGCGAACTCTCATGATTGGCCCATGCACTCTCGGTAGTCAACTTACCAACCATCTGTATATCATAAACCAGAAATTTTCTGTCACAGGTGAATGCCACAAGATTATATAAAATTTCCTCAATTACCTCTTTTCTCTGCCTGCTTGGGGAGGGAAGGGGTATCGACTGCAAAGTTGGGATAGGATTGTTAATAGGGGGTGTTTGGAAAGGATTGCAAGGACGTGGGATTGAGCCCAAAGAAGGAACTAGGTCCTCCACATTGAACGTTGAGATAATCCCTGTATCTAGAGGGAGCTCAAGATCGTAAAAATTATGACTACTTGCCACAATTCCAAAAGGTTCAATGTCGTGGGCCTGGAGCTTCTTTGCGACTCTCGATGGGAATCGTTCAGATCCAATCCGAACCATCGCATGATTATTTAATTGGAATTCCATAAAAGTCTTAGGTACATGCATCGATAATTTGAGAGTTTTATTACACAAATTAATTTTAGGCGTAATTTCGGCATGCGATGCGGAATGAGACTCAAAACTTGACTCACCATAACACTCGGAATGTAAAGTGGTATGCAACTCGAGACCATGATGTGTATGTGTATCTATGGACTCGATACTCTCATGTGCATGCGACGCTAATGACTTACATGTAACAGACGTAAGTACTCTTAACTTTACTAACGTCAATGACTTAGGCATAACCGACTCGGTGGGCACTATCAATTCATGTATGACCAAATCGAGGGACACTAATGGCTCTTGTGTACTCAGTTCGATGAGCTCACGTGTGAGAGACTCAACATCACTACTCACAAGGGAAATAAAAGTCTCTTCAGCACAAACTAGACTTTCGTCTGCTTCTTCCGTTTCTTATTCACTCATCACGGTACGAGAGTCATGCACAATTTCTTCAACATCCACATTTCCCGGCTCCTGAGGACTTTCTCTTTTAATCAATAAATTTTAAGCGAGATACTTCGTGGGGCATTGATAAGCAAAGTGTATGAACCCTTGACGCTTAGAGCAATCAGGACATTTATTGGTCTTGGTTCTCAAACTCTGTAGAAGGTGACGGTGTGCTAAAGGAGCATGCTTTTCAATAAGTATCACCTTCATATCGTCCCATGTGGAGATGGGTTTAATCCGATAAAACTCAATACAAAGTTCTATATGAATCCAAAAAAATTCGGCATTACCCTTAAACTTTGTTGTCACTAGCTTAATTTTGTACTCATCCAGTACACCATACCAATCAAAATACTCCCCTACACTAGATAACCACTCTACGAAGGTTTTAGGGTTCGTTGTACCCTCAAAATTTGGAACATCATCGCGAATAGATTTTAGAAATTTTTTGGCAGGGTTGTACTCAGGTTCACGATGATGAGGGTATCCCCTAACTCTAGTTTCGTCATGACTTTTGGGACTTTGCCAAAATTTGGAGTGTAGTGGTTTCCTCATTCGGCTAATTCCCTTTCATGACGGGTAAAGAATTCATACATGATGTTTGACACAAACACAACTCAAACGCAATATTATGAATCACACAACAATTGAGGAATTTTGGCAAACACATGACGTGCACACAAATGACAAAATCAAGTGACATAGAAATGACATACACATGTGAACTAAAATGAATAAGGACTTTTGTCGAATACAAGACGTGCACACTTGATGACCATAAATGAATATTAATGAAATAAAATGCAATAAAATTAAAATGACAGACAAATATGCCCTAATCTAGAACTCAAAGCTTTGATACCAAAACTGAGGCGGGACAAAACCCTAGACTATGTGAATGAATATGAAATGAATATTTTACGGAAATTAAACTAAATTAATTAAACAATAAACATGAATATAAGGCGAATACCTTAGGGCTTCGTAGTTTTCCATTCGGATGATTGGTTGGATTCAGGAAGGGTTCAGTCCGTGCGCTAGATCCGTTAGATTTGCGGTATAGATCGGTCTTAGAGGTAAAACTCTAGTTTTTCCAGAATAGGGCGCCGCTCGTGATTCAATGATGAAATCGTCAGTGTTCTAAGGGTTCTGATTCGGGCGGCTCAGATGAAATTTGGGGCTTAAATCGGATCGATTCGAGGACTCAAAAATGGAATCTAGGGTTTATGAACTTCGAGGTATTTAAAGGTTGGATGGTGGATTTAGGATTTATGAGATAGGTTTGATTCAATGGCTTTGATGCAAGCTAGGGTCTATGGTTTTCTGCCTGAATCTAGATTGTTTGATGATTGATACGCAAGTAAAAGATAAAATCAAAGAAATGGATAGAAAGAAGATAGATTTTGGGCTTCACACCAAATCCTTTTCGGGAAGCGAAGATTCACTCTTCGAAGAAACTCATCTCAAGTTCCAAAAGCAAAAACTCTTTCATTCCATAATAAAAAACTAATTACATTGTTTATTAAAAGACCTTATATAGAAGGCCCCTAAAACAAAAGAAAACCCTAAAACAAATACTAAAAAAAAGACAAGTATGCCCTGAAAACTTAAATTCCGTCAAATTCGCATTGTAGCTCGATCAATCGAGGCACTGTAGCTTGATTAATCGAGGTACTGTAGGACTGTAGCTCGATCAATTGAGGTACTGTAGCAACTTTCAATTTTTCTCCGAATTTGAACTGCTTTTCCTTCTTTCCCACTGGCTACAATCGATCGATTGATTGAATGGTCGATCGATCAACTGGGCATTGCTCCAGCACGCTAATTCTACTCTTTTAAGTTTGGTTCTGATTTCTGTTCCGCTTCTTCCGACGCCGATACACACGATATGGTCCATAGCCTATGTCCACGATATCGGCGTCCCCATAAAAAAATTTATGATTTAAACCCGAGTCATTAAAAAAATCACAGATTTTGACTACCATGATTCATGTATGCATGTAGTTTAAGAATGGGACCAACTCTCCTGACTACCATTTAAACACCAACTGGTGTTTAAACGATCTCACACCATTTACTGGCTTATGATCTTAGAAATCTATACCATCAAAGTGATATATATCAAATGAAGGGCTACGGGTCCAAAAATCACACTTTTTGGGAGATACGAACCATCCGATCCTTGCACTCTAATACAAATGGTTGTTTTTAATTTTGATGGTTGATATTAAAGTTCACCGATCGGATGAATATACACTTACAAGCATGATCCTTTGGCTGGGACATGTTCCAACGATGAATTGCCACTTTGGCAATTTAGATTGATCATAGATGTGTGCTACATGGCACAATGACAAATCACACTTCAATGGTGTTAGATCGTTTAAACACCATTTAGTGTTTAAATATCAGTCAGGACCCATTATCCCTTTAAGAATTCATTGATTATGAACAGACTTTTAGCGATTACACATACCTATGGACTCATGGCATGCAGGTATTAATGTATGTCTGAATTCACTCATGAATGCATACTTTCAAGGACGCCAAGATACGGCAAATGCATAGATGAACCTCATTATACTTATCCGGCCTCTTAGAGCACCCGATAAGTCTCGGTATCGTCCAATATTTTGAATGATGTGTAGCATATCCAGCATGCAAGTTTATGCACAAAGACGTATACATATAAAATGATGCGTATAAACTAATATATATATATATATATATATATATATATATATATATATATATATATATATATATATATATATATATATATATATATATATATATATGTTATTATGCATGTAAGCAGGAGTGCCTGCAAATAGAAGCTTACAGGAATCCTGATGTCAAGCTTCTCCAATCCATCCCTCCCAGTAACTTTGAATCTCAATGAGCGAGAGCGGATCGCAGGGAAAGAACCCCTTGATTCATCTGCACCATTGTTTTCGATCACGTATGGGCTTATCACTTCGATCACAGGATCACTAGCATTCTCAGTCCTTTGGTAGGTATCATCTTCTTTTATCCGCGGTGTACTCAATAGATTGGTGCTTGCTGGCGAATAATAACCTATATTTCAACAAAATTGAAAAGTTAAAATAGAACAAAGGGATCTAACCAGGTGGAATTTGTCATTTGAGTGCAGGAAAAACACTAAACCTCTATCTTTCAGGGTAGGGTTTGACTCTTTCTCCTTAGGCCTAAGATATAATCCTCTCTGTCTCAGTTTTATGTCAAATGGTGCAATGTGGCCTACTCTTTTAATTGATCCCAATTGTCCAAGTGGCAGAACATCATCTGCCTTTCTGCAGCCCAAAAAATACGCCCATTCAAGGATGCATACCATCGGATCTAAGCACTCTAATATAAACCCTACATAAGATATGAACAAGGGTCCATATTTATCTTCATATATCGAACATTTTGAACCCTCTGATGGGCATGTGGTTTTGGCAGAGTGGTCACCATATCATGTTTAACCATTTGTAGAATTCAGGTTGGCCGAAAAAGTCATCCAAGTGACCCAGAGAGGACAGTGAGAGTTTTATCATAAGCCTAAGCTGAGCCTCTTTTGGCCCTTCAGAAAAATGGTCCATTGTGTTATTTTTAAGTATTAAGTTAGGGACTCACTCAGTACGCAGGAGACAAGTGGATCCCATCTCTTCTGCCCATGGGACTCACAAACTACCTAAGATATAATTCTGGGCAACCTAATTTTTTTATTTTTTTTCATGCTCTAAATCCTAATATTGGACCGATACAGATTATGTGCTTCAGGTTGAACTGGTAAAATGAAAGAAATACTATATAAAATAAATAATAAAGATAAAGAATAAAGAAAGTGAGGTGTGCTTGTGAATGCAGATATTTGAGAATCTAAAGCTGTTCATCTGGTAATTGGAAAGTGCTAGATGCACAAATTTTATTGATCTTTTGGAGGAGAAAATTTGATATGGATATAGACTTCTCACATCTAATACCGTTACACTCCCAATTGGTTGGTGTTATATTCGTGAATGAGTTGGTATTAGGGATCAGACCTGAGCACCTCTAATTGTGCTCAGCTCCTCTTTCTGCCAAAATGAACAAGCCACGGGAGGTGCACAGTTATTTATCATCACACAAATCAGTGAAAATACACCTTTGACCTTTCACTGATCTGGCACCTAAAATATACATGCACCTCCCAAAGGTTGGCACGGGGAGATTGACCCAAAAACTGCACTGCCGGCAGTGCTTAGGTAGTATGGTATCAAAACTCGGTCGATATTGATACGTATCGGTTTCGTCGAAAACCGATACCGATACCACCCTGATATTGGTAACAATCTCGGTATCGGTCCTTGGAGGACTGATACAAATCGGCCAATATGTATTGGCCCAATGGCCCCACACTGATACGGATCAGTCAAATTAAAAAAATATTTTATATATATATATATATATATAGGTATCGGCCGATACCGGATACGTATTGGCCGATATGGGCCTGCATCGACTGATACCGATACCGAGTTGGACACTCGATACATATCGGCGTCGATACGCATTAGCTTGCCGAAAAACATATACGTATCGGTATCGGCCGATATTTCAATGGTGGTATTGGTATCGGGCCGGTATCGGACTAATACGGGTCAGTATCGGCCGATACGGGCCGATACAATTTCATTTTATTTTCATTTTTTTCTAAGAAAGAAAGAAATCAGCGATACGGTATTAGCGATACCGTATCCGCATCGGCTAGTACATATTGGCCCAAGATGGACCGATACCGGATATTGACATCGAGTTTGATACCTTGCCCAATAACAACTCATTCGTTAATACCATTAACTTGTATTTGCTATTGCAGCTCACCTTTCTTAAAAACTAACCATGTCATGAATGTTACTAGGGTCTAGTGTCCACCTGTTTGAGAAGACAACTGGCTAACATTGGTACTATAGCGCTTTTCTTCTTCATAGTAAGAATTGAATCCTAATGTTTCCCTTAGTTCTTCAAAAGATGGCAAGCTTCCAGGAGGAGGGAGGCGACCCCCTTTAATGGCAACGAGGGCATCCTGAATATATTCAAATGAATTAGCGTTATTATACTAAGTTACTAACAGCATAAGATGCACATATAGAATTATAACATGCAAACTCAGTTGAGAATAGCCACCAATAATAAATCAAGAATTCATCTCTAAAATTCTTTCTTATTCTCAAAAGCCCTACAAGAAAGAAGGAGAATCTTAATAGATGTAAACCAACAGAGTCAAAAATCAACATACATTTTGAGGCTGCAAAATGCATGCTTAGGCACTGGAATATGTAGAGTCGCCTATTCGTTTTCAACAGTTTGCAGCTTGGTGAAAAACTATATATATATATATATATATATATATATATATATATATATATATATATATATATATATATGATGCAAAAACCTTGCATTAGCGATGTAGGGTTGAACCTTGTGCTAGTGCCATTTGGGTGCCAAGTGGCACCTAATCTGAAGATCGGGTGCCGAGGCAACATGCACAACATCAATCACATCCATCACCAAATTTTTTTTTGAAAAACATTCTTATCCACCGTTCAAAACGTGGTTAAAGTTGGAAAAAATTCAATACACCAAGTATGTTGGGCGAAACCCAATCATTGACCACGCTTTTTACAGTCAATTTTTTTTTTTTAATTTCTTTATTTTAGATCACATGCCATGTGGCACATGAACCCAAAACATTTTTTTTTGGACCATATGCCACGTGGCATGTGATCTTGGGCACATGCACAGGGCTCAATGCTGGTTGAATGATGCAGGGAAGGGATTCTTTAACCATATATATATTGGTAGGTAATCATGAGTTTGAACCACTGGCCTCAACGCTACATGCTTGAGGGCATCATCACTGGGGCAAAGGTCTAATCCCTCATATACGAAGCAACAGAGCAAAAAAAAGGCAGCATCAACTCCAGATGCTGCAATTAGCCATCGATGTGGGCAACTCTATACTGGGCAAACAAATAACTGACTAAAGATGCCAACTTGAAACTGATTTTAACCCCAAATGAATCAGAGGTAAGCACAAAAAATACTGATAAATTCCGTAGGGACTCCATCTTTTATTTTCAATTAATCCGCCTAAAGACTACACAAATTCAGGCTGGAGCGCTCCATATTGTACTAGACAATGCCACAGAGGTAAATGACTTTTAAATCCACATTAGAATCAAATTTTCCATTGCTCCATTATATCTCAAAGACATCTTAGAAATTGGATAAATATCCCTTCACAGTGGGCTTAAAATGAAATTAGACAAATTACCTGAAGTGGAATGGCTGGGTTTCATTTGAACATCGGGTCAAAATTTTTGGCTGCCCAATAAGAAAATTGCAAAAACCTGGTGATGCAGAATTGAAGCCTACATGCCGAAATCGTAGTCAGATAAAGAGGAGACATCGAAAGAGAAAGTGGACCTGCGAATGGGTTTTTAAAAGACCCGTGTACACAATATTTTAAGCATTTTTTATCTAGGTTTAATTTCATTTTTTATTAGAACTTTTTTAATAAGTGGGTTGTTTTAGGATTAGTTTCCTTATTTGAATTATTTAGGAGTCAGGTACATATATGTGATAAGTGACTGTTACTTTCGTCACTTTCAGTGCAACCATCGGAAAAGTGGTCATAAGTCTATCAATATATGTCAGAATTGTGTGATTCTTATCTTGTTGGAAAGCTATTTCGATAAGCTTTCAAACAAGACCAATTTTACGTCGATCGGACATTGTTTGACCCTTTAAAAGTGGTGGCGTAATAAATAAAAAAAAGGATTAGTGGTGAAATTAATTATGACTGTTAGATTAGAAAGTTTTAATGATTGATTAAGAGTTTTATTTTTACTAGTGTTATTAGAGTTTCTTTTCTTTATAAATACACATTGTAATCTCTTATGAGAATATTGAATGAATGATTAATGAAATTTATGAGTTTTGCTTTGTGCGAATTCTAGAGAACTTGAGATGAGTTTTCATTAGAATAGTGATTCTTCTCCAGAGTGCGGTTTAGTGTGAGGCCAACTTATCTTCCTTAGAATCATTCATTGGATCTTCTTCTACTCCTATTCTTTTTTTTATTTTTGTTTTAATTGATGAGCAAGAACCCTAACACTTATCTTGCGGGATTTACGCTATTTTAGCGTTAGCGTGCGATTTTCCTGCATCACCTGGTCTGACCCGATATAAAACCCCTTTTTTTGTTACATATATAAAATATCAGGTCAAATTGAATCGACCTGATACAACCTCTTGGACGACCTGAAGGTCGGGTTGGATGTCTCATGCTCAACCAGACGGGTCAAGTTTATGTTCCCGACCTAGTAAAATATTGGGTTGGATCAGGTATCGGGTTAACCCGACCCATTGCCACCCCTATCTGAGCATGATGTGGTAACATACTTATCACAAGGGAACTTGCTAAAAAGTGGTACTTTCAATCAAGCAAACCCGGCCCAGAAAAAGTGGTACTTTCAATAAAGCAAACCCGGCCCGGTATTCGGACCGGGCTAAACATGTTGCAACTCGGATCAATCTGGGTCGGGCTTGGGTTGAGTGTTTCAACACCCAATATATATATATATATATATATAGATATATATATATATATATATATATATATATATATATATATATATATATACACTTATCATTTTAGAGTTATAAAAAAATCCTCTTAATTAAATATAATTTACTTAAATGCCCTGAGATTAACCGTTGTCCGTTATAACCATTGTGCAACCATTGTCCTTTTAAGCAACCATTGTCCATTATAACCATTGTGCAACAAAATAAAATGAAATATTTGAATAAAAGCATGTACTTGAGCCTCTATAATGCTAATATAATTATTTAATTAAAATTTTAATCTTTTTCAAACTTTTATTAGAAAAAAAAACAGTTCAAGCCCAACCAAATTATTAGAAAAAATAGCCCAACCAAATTTTATTAGAAAAAAACAGCCGAAAAAAAGCCTGGAAAAATGTGAACCCAGTAGGTTAGGGCCGGGTTGAACCCCTAGCCCGGCCTTAGTCCAGCCCATTGAGAGCCCTAATGATTGTCATGCAAAATTGACAATGAAAATCAATAACATTAAACTGATGGAATCAACCCAATTTTACATTGAAGAGTTAATTTTAGTCAATAGTTGAAATCTCTAAAATTGAAGCCACTAGGCAGTTGCAAGTTGTTACTATCCGACCAATTCATCAATTTCAAATGAAAAATGGATAAGGTAAATTGCATACATAAGAGAATTTAAAAAAAAAAGATTCTACGTAAAAGATCAATCAACTTCATATTCAAACCAAACTTCCTACCTGCATTGCTCGAATGGACACTCCGACCAAGGACAGTGGATAGCTCACAATTTTAAATCCAATATCCTCAAGTTCAATTGGGTTGAATATTGGAGTTTTACCCCCACCTTCAAGCATGTTGGCCTACAAAAGAAACCAAAATATTTTAGTATCCGTTTGAAAGTACTAATTTTTTTTACATAATTAAACGTTTACTAGTACATAATGAAATGTTAATATCAGGCTCGAGGTCTTCAATATATTCATTAACGACCAACAACAATAGTAAATTATAGAAATAACATATCTAACATTATATAGCAATACAAAAGTTTCAACAGTGCGATTCAGAGTATTTGCCATTTCAATGGTTTAAATCTTGATATAGACGTCATCATCATCATCATCATCATCATCATAGCCTTATCCCATCTGTCTTGTTTTGTGAGCCCTATTTCTCCACACGTTTCTGATCAGCACTAAGTTCTATATAGCATTGCAATTTTTCATCTCCCTTCTCATTGCTTCCCTTTAGGTCTTCATTGATCTTCCTCTTCTCCTACATCCTTGTCTTGATATAAAAACACTCTTTCAAAATAAAAAGGAAATGCACATTTAAATTCAATGATCATCGGACCCCTATAGTGTGTGGCATGATAACCACCAATGAGGTCTTCTAGAGATGGTAAATTAGGCATGATACTCTCATATTGCACATATTCACAATGAAAATATTCATAAAAGAGTACAAAAACCTCTAAAAATACCATATTCAAATTTCACACTTTAGTAAATCAAAATTTTGAATCTTAAGCAGCCACACAAAAAAAAGAAGAGAAAATTAAAAAGACCCAGGCAGACTTTTCAACTCTTCTTCACTATTCTTATCAACTCCTCTACTCCGGATCACCATTCTTTTGAGCTATGCCTTAGACTTTGATGGGGAATTTAGATCTGCATGTTTGAATCGTGACCGGGCCAATCGAAGCAAGCCAGCAAAGAAGTGGACCCATAAATGGGCTTTTAAACGGCCCGTGAAGAAGATCTCAATCGATCGATTATTTTGAGTTCAAATTTGAAATTTTGGGAAATCAGCATGCTGGAGCAATGCCAGTCAATCGATCAACTCTGGGAACTCGATCGATTGACTGGGTCTGTGAAGATTTAATTCTGGCAACACATATTTAATCAATCGATCAAAAACCAAGAGTCGATCGATTGACTGACGTGTGGCAAGATTTCGAATTTGAATTCTAAAGGGCATACTTGTCTTTTTTTATATTTGTTTTAGGGTTTTATTTTCTTTTATGAGACCTCCTAATAAGGCCTCTAAATAAACACTGTAAGGGAGTTTTTGATTAATGAAATTGGAGAGTTGCTTTTGTGCAAACCCTAGAGAACTTGTGAAGAGTTTTCGATCGAAGGAGCAAATCTTTCGAAACCTGCGGAGCATTAACCCACTTCTCACGCGACTTGGTGTGAAGCCGACGACGTGCAGCCTTGGTGTGAAGCCTTGGACCTCTATCCACTTATTCCATCTTTTCTCTATCTATTATGTGGGTTTAGCGTTTTATCCTGCATCAGACTTCCTTTCTGGAACTCAGTTCCTTCGGACCCTACTAAAGAACTTTTTAGAACCCACCTCTCTAAGGGACTTCACTCAATAAAGTAATATCATTTTAAGCTAACGGGAAACTCTATTGGATTTTCTGCAAGATTTCTTTAAAACTTCAATCTTCGATCGGAGCATTTTCGAACCCACTCAATGGTTGCATTGTTTAATAATAAGTTATCATTCAAATTAAGAGAAAGCTATATTATATTTACTGCCTGGCCTCCAATGGAGCCTCAATCGAGGTTCTATTCAAACCAAGGGAAATCTCTCTCAGAATTACCCCAAGATCCCATCAAATTGTTATTGAAGAAAAAATTGCCCAAAAGGCCCTAAAAATTCTAAAATATCTCCTATTTACAATTTTCTTTATGATTTTTCATCAAAGAATTTCTCTTTATGAGATGTGCATGTGAATTTTTCATAAACACGTATCTTCCATATTTTTTATGTAAAAAGTTTGAGTGCCATGTCAATGCATTTGACTTATGAATGTGTAAATGTTTATCATCCAAGATCATGTTTGTTTTTTACTAGTAAAAGAAGAAAGGGCTATAAAAACATTTATACAAGATAACATACCATTTTTGGCAGTAGAGGAGTGATCTCACAAAGGGCTCTCATCTCTTCTTTAGAAGCAAGTGCATCAATGAAAAGAACATCTGCTCCGGCATCAGCAAAGGCTCGTGATCTCCAAAGAGATTCCTCCAAGGATACAGCTTGTCGAGAATCAGTACGTGCTACAATAACAATATCCGAGCCACTCTCCCTCCGAGCATCAATAGCTGCTTTTATGCGCATCACCGACTCCTCCCTCGAAACTACTTTCCTCCCACGAGTATGACCACAGGCTTTTGGGGAGACCTTTTCAAGAAGTAAAATTAATAGCACACGAAGATTCTGTAGCATAAATGCAGTACGGAGATAGCCATTGTTCATTTAAATCATAGTCACAAAATCGGGAGTCGCCAATAAATCGGCAAGGGTCTAAGTCGGGAAAAATCGGGGAACAAAATAGGCAAACCTAAAGGTCTTTTATGAATAAACTGAACAAAATAGTACAAAACCTTTTTTTAGCCCCTGAAGTATAAGTAATGAAAAAAAGAAACAAAAATCGGACCACATCACAATCATCGCCAATTAATCGGCAATAAAGTTGGGATGACTGCAAGTTGCCGACTTTTTTTCAATTTGTTGAACAAATCGGAGACTTCTGTACCTATGATTTAAATAGTCATGAAAGTCAAAACATTATTTTCTTTGGCACATGAAAGAGGTAGCTTTCAATACAGATGTAATAACTAATCTTTTTTGAAGGAATGTGAGAAATCGCATCAATTGTTTGTAAAATATCAAATAGAAAAGGAAACCACAGAGAACTGAGCAGTATTATCTAGGCTCTTCTACTGTTGCGAATTTTTTCGTGCCGACACTTGGTGGCACTTGGACATTCCTCAATACACATGACACTTCTAGATGTACGGAAAAAATACTACTTGATACCAACAAAGTGTGCCTAGTTTCAACATGGCAAAAAGAGTCATCATTTTTGGAAAACTACGTAAAGTCAACAAATTATGATGAAAAATCCTCGGTGCTTGAAAACCATTTGTATAATATGTGAGGTTAGAAAATTTTAAATGAAAAGACTTCAGTTCTTTAAAACCATTTGCATAATCTAGAATCTTTTAAGTTGTCAAGGGAGCAAATCAGGTACCGGTATCGGGTGTCAGTTCTTGGAGGACCGATACGTATTGGTATCGGTCGATACGGTTATTTTATTTTTATTGTTTGAAAAAATTCTGAAAATGTTACAAACTTATAGTCTTAAAAGTATCATAAAAGACCTATATTTAAACTAGTAGATGGTTTTTTTAATAAAAAGGAAATATTAAAAAACAATCAAATTTTGTAGGCATCGGCCGATACCCAGTACATATCGACCGATACTGTGAAGTATGGGCCGATACTTGATACCTTTCATTATGTACTTTTCATCTTTTTATCAATAGGTTTCTCTATTAGCTCTCTAGGATTCCCTTCAATTTTAATTTGCTACATATATTTAAATTAGTTAAGATTTTTATTTTTTACCATGCCGCCATATTGGAATTTTTATAAATTGTTGTGCCAGAGACTTATAACACCTCTGCACTTGGCACGCATGCCACAGTGTCGAGGTAACACTGGAACTGTGTAGAGGAGGTCGGTTTGAATTCCATAATAGCAAACTAGTTATCCACAGTTTTGCATTATTTTTTATCAATCATGTATATATTATGGAACATGATGACCAGATTTTTTGCAATTATTTTCAGTTAATTTTATTAGAATTTTGAAGGAGTTGAATATTACAGATATCATGGGTGCTGGTTCTTAGAACTTCACACAAGTTTTCGGGAATTTCTATAACATGGGAAAATGTACGGCAGCTAGGAATAAATTGTTGGGCTCAAAATATCCTCTTTATGTCACGAAATATGTTTGTCCATTGAAACCTCCTCCTTTTAAAATGTTCGGCAGCAGCAATCAGCTGACAAGAAGGTGCGGCTGGATCACCTCCTTTGTCGCGAGACCACTATATTATTTTAGCAAATAGGCATGTCAGACACTTGTTGAACATTTTCCAAAATATATATTATGATAAATTCTTAATTAATTATTTTTTCTGGTTTTCAGCAGTTGCACAAAATGCTCGTAAATATTGCACCTCCCTTTAGATTGTTTAACTTTATATATTTGTACAAATAAATATTAAAATAATAATATTAGTGAACAAGTGTACAAACATATTGGCATATCAGGTTTTCCAGGGTCAACAAGTCTGACACAAAGAAATGCCTCCGATTCTTAGTCCAAATAAATGACAACAATGACTTTCTTCTAAGATTAAACCCATCTGGTCTTCTAGATACAAGTGCCCTTGGGTCATTGGGTTATCCTTGACAAGGATGGGCTTATCTGATTGGGCTGATTTTGAAGTTGATTGGGCTGAATTTGAAGTCGATCAAGGAGCTGATGTGTCATTGGGTTATCCTTGACAAGCCTGGGGCCTCGGGGGATCCTGAGTTGTTTGACTTTTGTTAGCTGTTGTAGGGCCCTCCCAGGCCTTGCTGCCTGAAACGGGTCTCAGGGGTTTTTCCTTTTGATTTTTTTGGTCTTTTTCTTTCTTCTTTTTGGTCGGTTTTTTGGTTTCTTTTTGGGTTTCTATACTATCTTACAGCTTCTCACTGGTTTTTGAATATAATTTACTTTTTACTATTAAAAAAAAAGAAGATACAAGTGCCCTCCATTTCTATTATCCTAAAATTTTTCAACATATAGGAAGCAAAAAACTGCAGAATTGACTCAAAAAGTAGACACATGATCCTGATTACCTACCAAATTTTTTTCAACAATTTCCTTTTTTTTTGGTAACAAAGCAAAAAAACTAGGTGCCAATGTTGCTCTTGCAGAAAAAAATGATCTGATGTTGAACATTAATGACAAATATCAGAATATTCACCTGATCTTCGAGGATTATCCCTGCAAAACCAGCTCTAATGAATCCTTTGACAGTTCTTTTGACATTCATTTCATTTCCATATCCGTTATCTCCATCACCAATCACAGGGATCGAAACTGCTTGTGTGATATGATATCCTTGGTCTACCATTTCCCCATAGGAAATAAGGCCAACATCGGGCAATCCCAACCTCACTGCTGAAACCGAAAATCCTGAATGAAGATCAGAGTTCAGTGTTAGAAACTGAATAGTTCAATTTGAATCCCTACAGCTGCAGGCATTAAAAACCTGGTCTTTACATCTGGATAGATTGAAGAGAAGGAAACTCCGACCAGGAAAACTTCACAGAACATTTTGTTGTTAATGAAAGCCCGAAAAAGAAGTAGCACCTTTACAAATTCAGCATTAAATATATACTTTATAAAAAAGAAAAATTCATATTGATTTGAATGACAACTAAATGAAAGTATTGGATATATGTGCTACCATTGTGCGTTGACATATTTATTTTATTGTTTGTTTTGTGGGTGGGGTGGGGGGAGGGTAATTTTATCTTTTGGCATTAATATAAAGGCAATAGGGACTCCAACCCTAATTAGGTCATCTGCCTCTCACTCTCTCTCATGGCCTAAAATACCGGTTCCCCGGTATGTATTCCAGCTCCAAAACCAATACGTGCCGGTTTCGGACGACACAATAGTATGCATCATCTTCTACATACCAATATACATGTATATCAGTATATGCACCAGCATGATACATGAAAAGTATCATACCGGTGACCTCCGAAACCTATATGTCTTGTCCGGTACGTACTGGTTTCGGACTAAATTCTCTCTCTCTCTCTCTCTCTCTCTCTCTCTCTCTCTCTCTCTCTCTCTCTCTCTCTCCCTCTCTCCCTCCCTCTCTCTCTCTCTCTCGGTAAGCTGGGGTTGAACCAGCGACCTAGAGGTTGCAATAATGTCAACCTTCCATTGGGCTACAGCCTCCACCCCCTTTCTCTATCTATCCCACAACTCATATCTATAAGTCAAGTTGGTATCAAAGCCACCTGACCCTGACCTGCACATCCGCGGACTTCACATACTTAGTGTTAATTTTTTTTACCTCAGGTGACCAAATTTGATCGAAATTCCATTCAAGCCTTTTTGGGGGTTGAGCACTTTTGCTGCATATATGAAACATAGGAACAAAAAACGGGGTTCGGTAATAATTCAGCAAAGTTAAAATCCGGTGAAGTTCGGGAAGTTCGGGAACAATTCGGGAAAAAAAAAAAATTATAAATATATATATAATATATAAATATTTAAAATATTTATATATATTTTAACTTTTTAACTTTTAAATATATATAAAATATTAAAGCTTTTAACTTTTACCATTGGATCTTTTGGGAAACGATAATAAGATTGATACCATTACAACATGGTGGGTGGCTCCATGGGAACAAAAACTCAAAAAGAAGGTTTCATCATGTTTCATAATTCCCCTTACATCAAAGTGACGTTTCCCAGGCGCCAAGGGAACAAAAACCTGCACTTTTTATATTTTTTTATTTTCTTTAATAATAAAAAATTCAAATCTGACGCCCTTTTTAATAAAAAATTAAAATAATTAACAAAAACTCTTAAAATCTGACATAATTTATATTGCAAGTCACATTCCTTTAAATGGGTAAAAGTGGGTTTTTGTAGGAAAAGGAATAGGCACTCCGTGCAAAGGAAGCCGACTTCGGCAAACTACGCGATTTTGCCGAATTACTCGCGAACTTCGGTGATTTTGACGATTTTTTCAAAAAAAAAAACCGCGAAAATTCGTGTTTTTCACAAAAATCGTGAATTATTTGCAAATTATTCAATAATTCGGTGATTTTTGTGACTATGATATGAAGGTGTTGTGAAAGTTTTCTTTCCAAAACAGAGATTTTACATTTTCTAGGTTATCAGATTGTGTAGGATACCCAGGTACTTTGGTACCTCTTGGACTGCTTTCTCCTACAGATATTTTGGAGGCAGTTTTGTGACATTTCATGAGGATGTGGATCAGGTTTGATGAAATTTCTTCGTCAGCCGTAAAACCCCTTTTTCAAGTGTTTCTTTGCATACAACTCTCCAAAAATCAAATCTTCTAAAACTGAGCTACATAGCTACTCGATTTTCCCTAGGGATCTTTTCTACATGATGGATATAAGGTTCAACGGATAGATTTGTTATACTAGTGACGGGGAACACCAAGTTTGAAAAACTGCAGCGAGAGGAAGGACTGAAAGGATGGCGAAATTTCGATTTGAAATTTCGATCGATCGAATTGACATTTTGATTGATTGAAATTCAAATTCGATCGATCGAAATGTCGACGGCGATTTTCATAGACTATGAATTTCGATCGATCGATTTTCAAATTCGATCGATCGAAATTTCATTTCAATCGATCGAATTCCAATTTCGATCGATCGAAATCGCGCCAAGTAGTTTTAGTGGTTTTAAACTTCTAATTTCGAACTTTAAACTTTAGGGTTAATTGTCTTTTATTTAATATTCGTTTTAGGGTTTTCTTTTATTGTAAGACCTCCTATATAATCGAAATTTCATTTCAATCGATCGAATTCCAATTTCGATCGATCGAAATCGCGCCGAGTAGTTTTAGTGGTTTTAAACTTCTAATTTCGAACTTTAAACTTTAGGGTTAATTGTCTTTTATTTAATATTCGTTTTAGGGTTTTCTTTTATTGTAAGACCTCCTATATAAGGTCTTTAAACAATTTAATTAAGGGAGTTGATTGATTATTGAATGCTTTTATGCTTGAGTAATCTTTGCCTGAGATGGGTTTGGTGTGAGAACAAGGGAGTGATATTCCCCTATATTTTCCTTATTGTTGTTATTGATTTGCGTGATTTGCTTATATTTGATATCTCTAAATCTCTGCGTTCTTCTCTAGCCATAGCCTAAATCCCTCCTTGTGATCCCCGAAACCCTAAACCCGTTTTGAAGCCTAAATCACATAAGCTCATACCCTTTCTAAACCATAAACCGATCTCAAAGTCATAAATCATT
This sequence comes from Chloranthus sessilifolius, assembly GCA_021018995.1. NCBI lineage: Eukaryota > Viridiplantae > Streptophyta > Magnoliopsida > Chloranthales > Chloranthaceae > Chloranthus > Chloranthus sessilifolius. The sequence continues at coordinate 106,541,521 of CM037592.1, forward strand.
TACAAACCCTAATTCTCTTTTACAACCCAATTTGGAATCCGTGAATCTACATCGGACCAAAGACGAGCGCCTAATCCTAGAAAAGCTAGAGTACTATCTTTAGGCCGATCTTGCCTCGACTCTAAAGTACTTGCGCATCGGGCTGGACCCTATCTGGATCTCGTGTGATCTACCCATCATAATTCTGTAAAACCCTAAAGGTATCAAAGATAATTTTGCGATTAAACTTGATTTAATTTCATTAATTTTCGCAAAATTTGCATAAAATTCATATTCCGCATTTTAGGGCCGTTGTCCCTCGTCAACTAGCCCTCAATCCGGTGTATTTTGCTGTTTTTTCTTTTGCTGCTTTTTCCTCCATTTTTCACCGTATATTTCAAATATATTATTCGGTGATTTTTTTGGGTTGTTGCTGAAGTAGTTTGATATCAAGTGCCCAATCATTTATTTTTTGGCTATTTTGTGGAGGTTTTGTGCCATTTTGTGAGAGTTATTTGTGGAAAAGTAATGATAATGGATATGGCGGTCTATGTAATAGATATGTTTAAACTCTCTGATAAGCAATGTTCTTAACTGGTGGATAGCTGTGTTTGCACTGTTTTTACTGGGAGTACTGCTCATCTTGGTCTTTGATGCTATTGTGAAGGTCTTTCTCACATTGTAAATTGAGTTCAATCCTATCAGTTACGAAATTTTATTCTTCTTGAGATCAAAGATGAATTCTACTTCAATGGCAGATTTGATGTTCTCTGAGTACCGAAGTTACTACTTTCAAGGGGAGACTTCTAGCTTCTCCAATTGCATATTCTACTAGACCACCATGTGCTTTTGCATCGACGACATGCCCTACAGTGTATTCCAAAATTCCAATCATTCTTCTACATGGATTATTGATTCTGGTGCCACAAATCATGACTGGTGACCCTCACGTATTCTCATTGTCAGTTCTTCACAAACTATCTCTGTGACAACCCAGACCCACATACTACAATATTGTCCGATACGGGGCTTAGGTCCGGTTTTGTTTCTAGCATGGGCTTAAGTCCCCACCCAAAACGTGTCATGACATGTAGCGTCCACAATCACATATAGCCCAGGGTAACCCCCCCCCCCCCCCCCACCTTATAGAAGAGCTGTCCTCGGCTCTGAACCATTCTGTGGCGACCTAAGCTCAGAACCAGACAATATTGTGGCATGTGGGTCTGGGTCGTCACAATGTCGGTAGGTACGCTTGGTTGATGGCTCTTATACCTCAGTTTTTAGCATGGGTAATGCTCCCTTATCTGCTAATCTCTTCCTTATTGGTATTCTTCATGTCCACAATTTCATGTCACTCTGTTATGTGTGCATCATTTAACCAAGTTTCTTAATTATTATGTGACCCTTTTCCCTCTCACTGCATTCCTCAGGACTTCAGGATTAAAAAGGTTATTGGAACAGGTCATGAGATGGACGGTCTCTACGACTTTGGCAAGAATAGGGGCTTTGCTCTTGATTCTAGTGTTGCATCTAATGTTAAACTTTTACCAACATCCAGTCATGGTAATTTACAAAGTTGTGTTTGTGGCATGCCTGTCTAGGACATGCTAATCATGCTAATCATTTTTTTACGACCTTCAGGTTGCTATATTGTCAACCTTCCATTGTGTTGCAGGCTAATATTCAACATTTGCATTTGTTATTTTCATCATCAAAAAATGCATGTGATACTAACAAATTCCAATGTCAAACTTGCGAACTTTCGAAGCATGCTTGTGCTTCCTTCCCTCCTCACATGCATTGTAATGATAGGTTTTTGATCTTGTACATAGTGATGTTTGGGGAACCAGCCTCCTCACTTCTTTTGATGGTATTCGATAAAATGTTACATTTATTGATGAACACATTGTACTAGGGTATATTTTCTTAAGAATCGAGAGGATGTACTTTCTACTTTTATCAGGATACTACTACAGTCAGAACTCAGTTTAGCAAGTCTATCAAAGCCATGGTTCAAAAATCTGGAAATCCGGTAAGTATCATCCATGCTCTCTGACGATATGTATCGGCATATTGGCCGATACATTACAATGAATGTATTGGTGTGGTACATTTTTTTTTTTTAATATCCAAAAAATCTGGATAAATGTTTTTATGCTTTTTAAGTTTTATTAAAAAAATTTTAAGGTCTTCGTGATACTTCTGAGTGGGTTATTAGGAGACAACATGCAGCATTGACACATTGTTTACTCTAAATAGATAAAGCCTGTATCATAAAACAAACAGCTGACTTAAATTTCAAAAATTACAATAACATTAAAGTCATAGGACCATAGAACATAGTACCTGAAAATCAGAAATCTAAAGCCACGTGGAGTTCGTTGGTGGTTCTCCATCATCATCATCAGTACGTTGGCTTTGCCTATAGTGTTGGCCACATTGATATCCATGATCCTATGGCCCCCTTCAAACTGAAGCATAGGAAAATATGGACATGTCGGTCCTCCAAAAATCTGACAAACAAAGCCTTCATATTGGGGTAAGGTTGGTTGAGGGATTGGGTATGAGTTAGTGTAATATGAATCTTCGGCGCTTTGCAAACTAAATCCCCCAAAGGTGGAAATAGCAAAAACCATATCATCTTGTGGGGGTTTGGTAAGAATCTGAAGGTCCTCTTCCTTCAACCCCTCCACCTCTAAATGTAGGAGTCTAAAACATTGTCAAAAGTTCATCATCTCATTGGGCAATACCTCCATAAGAGGGACCTGTCTCATCGCCTCCACCACCACTACCACCAGTACCAGTGTAGGTCTCATCGCCTCCATTACCACCACCCCAATCATCACCATCATTATTATTATCGTCACCAAGATGTGTTTCTTTTTCAAAATTAGATGGGGATTTGCGACAAAGTCTTCTTTTCCTACGAAGTTCTTGAGAAATTTGCTTCTCTGGCATTTCTGCATGGTCCAACCATTCAGAGCTATCACTATCCAATGTTGGAGCTTCTCTCTCTTCAATCCACTCAAGGAATAGAAGGGGAGTCTCTGGAGAAGAGAAGAGATAAAGAAGAAGAGAAAAAAGTGGAGTGTAGATAGACAACTCGGGTCTTTGAATGGGAGGGAGGGCCACTTAAAAGCATCGTTCTTATCGAACGATAATTTCAAATTATCGTCCAGTAAGAACGATAATACGCACGGTACCAGCAATAGTTTGCCCGTATTGTCCGATAATTTCGACGAAAAATGGGGCCCACAATAAAATCATATTTATCGTACCGGGACACAGTAAAACCAATACGTATCATACGATACGTATCTGTTTCGGATGAAATTTTGAACCATGATTAAAGCTCTTCGTTATGATACTCGTGGAGAGTACATGTCTATTGCTTTCAAATCATAACTTGAAAAGATAGGAATCATGCATCAACTTTCCTGTCCTTACACTCCACAACAACAACAAATCATTTTGAATGGATGTTACTAGATTTCTTCTACGTGGGATGCATGCTCCCCAATCTTTTTTTTGTTTTGTTTTGATTGGTAAAAAGAAATCCATTCCATAAAAAGCCAGCGAGGAGCTGGGAGATAACAAAACGGCGAAACCCGTCAAAATCAAACCAAACAAGAAAAACAAAAAAAAAACACCAAGGTGTGAAACAGGCCAAAAAGGGGCAGCAAAGAAAGTCCTCCAAACATAGGCCAGCCCCCATCCCCCCGCACCAAGGGAGAGAAACTCCTCGAGTCACGTACAGAGATCTTCGATGCCCTGCCCTTCATATTTATCCAACACGATCCATTGGCGCATCAGGTCTTTAATTAGACTGAGGATGCTACCGATAGGTCGACGCTTGCGCTTAAACACTCTAGCGTTTCTTTCAAGCCAAACTGTCCAGATGACAGCGTAGACCCCCACCCTCCAGAAGGCTCCCCGAGGCCCTGTCCATCTCAACCCATTCCAAGCAAGTAGGAAATCAGAGAGGCTCTTCGGGGCAACCCAGCTGAGATCGAAGGACCTTAGGGTCGTGGCCCAAATTTTGGGCGCAACCCAATAGTGAATAAATAAGTGAGAGATAGATTCCTCCATATGCAAGCACATTGAACATCTTTTTTTTTTTTAATCGATAAAGATGAATATATTGAAAACAGCAAGGCGCTGAAGGACAATACAAAGACATGACCAAAAAGACAGAGCTAGACCAGGAAAAAACCCGCCCCAAACCCGGACCCCAAGACCGGATCAAATCAACCAGGGCCATAAAAGGTGCTCCACATAATCCCCCCCCCCTCTCGCCACCCATAACCAGACAAGGTCTCTAACGGCTTTCATGATCATCCCCACTGGCCTGCTCTGCTGCTCGAAAATTCGCAGGTTCCTCTCCCCCCATATAGACCACAACACCGCGAAGAAAGCAGCCATCCAATAACCCCTGCACTGATCCTCCATAGCGGCGGACTTCCATATCAACCACTGGCAGTAGGGAGTCGAAGGGGTAACCCAAGACATACTAAAAGACTTAAGCACAATGGACCACAAACCCCTAGCCACCTCACAGCGCAAAAACAGATGTGACGCATTCTCCTCCGCTTTATTGCACATAACACACCTATTCGAGCTGACCATCCCTCTTCGCATAAGCTGGTCAAAAGTGAGGATTTTTTCTCTAAATAAGGTCCACGCAAAGAACCAAATCTTGGGAGGAATGGGCTCCTTCCATAGACTAGCCCTACAGTATCGAATAAGGGGTCGCCGAGTAAGCATGCAGTAGTAGGACCTGACACTGAAGAGACCATTGCTGTTAGGAGTCCAGAACATCCAATCCTGCTCGTGATTGTTACGCTTAGCTTCGCAGAGTATCAACATCAGCTTAGCAAACGCGGTCACCTCCTCATCCCATAGGTATCGCCTCGTTACAACATCCCACAGCCCGCCACCCTCCAAATCCGAAACAAACTCATCAATCTTACTAAGCGGATTTATAAAGATGTCATAGATATTTGAAAAGATAGCTTTGAGAGGTCGCAAGTCTACCCAAGCATCCTCCCAAAAACGGATGCGAGAACCACAACCCCAACTAAAACGCAAGCCTCTGGCGAACAGACCCCAGGTGCCACAAATACCTTTCCACCAGTGGGATCCTCCTCTATTCACCACGATATTTATACCCCAGCTGTCAAAAGATGCCCCATACTTATCCACCAACACCTTATGCCATAGGTTGTCTCTCTCCTCCACCCTCCCTGCAAGCCATAACCACTTTCCCATCAAAGCTACATTGGTCGATTTCAGGCTGCGGATGCCCAGCCCACCACACCCGACAGGGAGCTGGCAAATGTCCCAGTTGACGAGGTGGAAGCGCTTCACCAAACCCGATCCTTCCCATAAGAAATTTCGTTGGATTTGTTCAAGGCGGTTGATCACCCCTTTTGGGCACTTGAACATCGACATGTAGAAACTTGGCAACGATGCAAGGACAGTTTTAAGTGGCAAAAGGCGACCACCACTACTGAGCAGCTTCCCTTTCCACGAGGACAGTCTTCGCTCAAATAGTTGCACCACCGGATCCCAGGCCCTTGCAGTAGGATATCTTAGGCCGAGGGGCAGCCCCAAATACTTAATAGGAAACTCCTCAACAGCGCAACCAACTGTGAGTGCCAAATCCTCCAATAGACGCTCATCAGTCCCATTACCCGTGACAGATGATTTGGAGAAATTGATCCGTTGGCCCGATACCGCCTCATAAATAGATAAGACATCGACCATGGTGCTGAATTTCGTCACGTCCGCATTCCCAAATAACATAGTGTCATCAGCAAATTGGAGGTGCGAAATGTGAGTCCCAGAGTTGCCTACCTTGATACCATAAATTAAATTCAGTTGTTTGGCCTGCACCATTAGCCTCGACAACGCCTCCCCCACAATGTTGAATAAGAAAGGGGATAAGGGATTCCCTTGACGTAACCCTCTAGAACTGTTGAAGTAGCCGGCCGGAGTGCCATTAACCAAAACCGAAAACCAAGCCAAAGAATAACACCCCCCCATCCATTTCCTCCAAGTCGTGCCAAACCCCATCCTGCTCATCAAGTAATCCAGACAATCCCAGCTCACCTGATCATAGGCTTTCTCCATATCAACCTTCTTCCACAGTGCTGTCGATCATCAATCCTTGTGGGCTGAATGGATGGTCTCTTGCGCTACCGCAACCAAATCAACTAACTGCCTGCCTCTAACAAAAGCACACTGATTCTCGGAAATAATCGTAGGCATCACTGGAATTAGTCTATCCACAAGAACCTTAGAAATAATCTTATATAGACAATTCGTGAGGCTGATTGGTCTAAACTCCGAAATATCCTCCGCCCCCTCACGCTTGGGGATGAGAGTAATGAAAGTGGAATTTAGACTCCGACTAATGAAACCCAACGCATGGAACTCATGCAAAACCGCCTTAATGGTTTGCCAAAAGAATCAGAAAAATTCCATGGTGAACCCATCACGTCCCGATGCTTTATTTTTGGCCCCAAAACAAACAATAGGCCGAAAGGGAATCGCATCTAATTGAGGGCGAGGAAAGCCATCATCCCGATACAACTCCTTATAGAAAGCTACAATATTCTCCCGGATCTAGGCCTGGTCCGAGTAGATAACCCCTCCCATCGAAATGGTACCGATATAGTTCGATTTATTTCTCGCATTGGCCACCGCATGGAAATATTTAGTATTGGCATCGCCCTCACGGAGCCATCTGACCTTAGCCTTTTGCTTCCAACTTATCTCCTCAGCTAAACAAACACTGCTGAATTCCGCCTTGTTGTGATATCTATCCTCCCATTCAAACGCCGATAACTGTCTATTTTCCTCCAAATGATCCAAAACCTTCAACCGCGCAAAGATAGCCTCTTTCTTGACCTGCAACCTACCATACACCTCTTTGTTCCATAGTTTAGATTTAGCTTTAACCCGCTAAAGCTTGGAGATGAAGATAAAGGTAGTCAAACCCGCCAACGTCGGTTCGCTCCACCCCACCGGAACCAGCCCCTGAAACTTGCTATCCAACAGCCACATGTTTTCAAAACGGAATGGACTAGGACCAGTACCTCGCCTATCACAATGCAAAAGTATAGGTCGCTGATCCGAGACAGTGCGGGCCAGGCATTCTGACCTTACATCCGGGAAAATATCCATCCATTCGACAATGCATAGGAAATGGTCTAATCTACATAAAGTCGGGACAGTTTGTAGACTTGACCAGGTGAACCTCGCCCCGGTAAGTGGGACATCGAGCAATTCCCAATCCGAGATGGAGTTAAAACTTCGCATAACAACGGCATCAGGTGGCCCTCCCTATTTCTCGAAACCTCACCTAATTGCATTGAAATCACCTCCCATGCAAAGAGGTAGATCCCATCTATCCGCAAGAGCCGCCAATTCGAACCAGAAATCAGGCCATTCGCGGTCAGCTGTAGGCTCGTAAATCCAGGCAAACATCCAGACCTTCCCCAAATCCCTATTTCGCAGCACCACCAATCCGTGAACAGCCCCACCTCTTCCTCCAATTTGTCAAACAGCCTAATATTCCAGGCGACAAGGATACCACCTAACGCGCCCTCGGAATCAACTCTCGTCCACCCCCAATGATTACCCCCTAGGACCGACGCCACCTTTCTACTATCACTGCTGCCCCATTTGGTTTCTTGGAGGTTGATAACATCCGGCCTAAGGTGGCGCGGGACGACAACCCTAAAATGCGGAATATGATTTTAATGCGATTTGCCGAAATTAATTAGAATTTAATCAAGCGTAATCTCAAAACTATCTTAAATACCTTAGGGTTCAGAGAATTCAGGTTGGTAGATCACACGAGATCCAGTTAGGGTCCAGTCCGATGCGCGAGTACTATTAGATTTGAGGCGAGATCGGCCTAGAGATAGAACTCTAGCTTTTCCAGGCTTAGGCGCTCGTCTTTGATCCGATGTAGATTCACGGTTCGAACCAGGGTGGCGGAAATAGGTTATGGGTTTGTAATAGGTTTTAGTTTTGTAACAGGTTTATGGTTTTCGGATCGGTTTATGGTTTAGAAAAAAAGGTGTTGGCTATGTTTGATTTAGGGTTTCAAAAGGCTTAGGGTTTTGGGATCGAAAGGAAACAATTAGGATACGGTGTAGGGCAAGCAAACACAGATTGAGAGATAACCAATATAATAGAGAAGATAACAATGGCTTTTAGGAATCACTCCCTTGGCCTCACACCAAACCCAACTCAGGCAAAGAATATTCAAGCATAAAAGCATTCAAAATATTCAATAACTAATTAAAAAGTCTTTACAAGCCTCTATATATAGGCCACCAATAATTAAAATTCGAAATAAAGAGTTCTAATAGAAATAAAACACAAAAAGACAAGTATTCGCTAAAAAAAACTCAAATTTCGGAAGCCCGTCACGATGTCCACGGACGTCCGTAGTGCCCGACGGACGTCCGTGACTTACGGACAGTGAAGGGGCAAAATCACGGACGTCCGTCACTGTTCATCACGGACGTCCGTCACTGTTCATCACGGACGTCCGTCACTGTTCACATGAACAGTAAAATTTATTTATTATTATTTTTTTTTTTTTTTTTTTTTCGTGACGTTCCCCGTCATTCTCCTCCACTCAAAATGTTTCATCACCGATGAAACAAGCATGTGGTACTCGGATTCGGGCTCCCTCTCCTCTTCTTTCGACGCCGGTAGAAACGATGTGGTCCGAATCCAATGTCCATGTATGTGGCTTCCCCATCAATTCCCCTAGACCAAAAAGGTTTCATCACCGATGAAACACGCTCGTGGTAGATATCTAGCAGGTCGGGGTTCAAGCGGCGAACTTCATTTTCTTGGACCCAAGTGTTTTCGGACTCCGGTTTGCCGACCCATTTAATCAAGTATTTCTGGAATCCCCCGTCCTGTGTAGAGATGGCATGATCGTTAATTATATCTTCTATCTCATCTGATCTCTGTCTGCGTGGGGAAGGAAGAGGTATAGGTTGCAAGGTTGGATTAGGGCTGGGACTAGGGGGTGGCTAGAGTGGGTTTTCAGGAGGTGGGGTGAAACCCAAGTAAGGAACCAGGTCCTCCACATTGAACGTTGAACTAACCCCCGTACCTGGAGGAAGCTCGAGCACTTTTACATTAGGACCACTCTTAGCCAAAATTCTAAAAGGCCCAGCACCTCGAGATTGGAGCTTCTTTGCGGATCCCGCTGGGATCCGCTCAAGCCTAACCCGGACCATCACATAATCACCCACGTTAAATTCTTTAGAACGCCTGTGAGCATCTGCAGATAATTTATATTGATTGTTGCTTGAATTAATTTTCTGTTTAATTTCGGCATGCAAGCTATGAATATGTTGTGCAAATGCATCGGCAGACTCTGACACTCTATGGGATACAGATATGGGGATCAAATCTAATGGGGTCCTAGGCCTATGACCATGCACTACCTCAAAAAGGACTCATGCCTATGGACCTATTGACAGAATTAAGCAAACTCAGCTGTGGGTAAGATGGTATCCCAGGTCCTAACATGATCACCGACAAGACTACGAAGGAGACTCCCAAGGTCCTATTGGTGCTTTCAGTTTGGCCATCCGTTTGAGGGTGGTAAGCTGTTGAGAATTGGAGCAATGTGGCCATCATGTGCCAAAGGATCTTCCAAAAATAACTCGTGAATTTAACATCCCTATCAGACACAATAGTTTTGGGCAAGCCATGAAGACGCACTACCTCCGCGAAAAATAGTTTAGCAATATGAGATGCATCGGAGGTTTTGGAACAAGGAATGAAGTGGGCCATTTTGGAAAATCGGTCCACTACGACATAGATGGAGTCGTGCTTCGTAGGGGTCTTAGGAAGTCCAAGCACGAAATCCATAGAGAGGTCTTGCCACGGTGTGTGTGGCACGGGTAAAGGAGTGTACAAGCCGGTATTTTGTTTGGTCTGTTTTGACACTTGGCAAGTACGACAATATTTGACAACTCGAGCGACATCTCTCATCAGGCTAGGCCAAAAGAACCTATCCTCATTGAGCGCAACAGTTTTATTCCACCCGAAATGTCCGGCCATCCCTCCAACATGTAACTCCCAAATGAGAAAGTCACGCAATGAAGTGCGAGGGATGCAAAGGCGATTGCCTTTAAACAAGTACCCATCATGGATGGTGTACACAGAGTGTGTACTGATCGGGTTACTAAGGAGAGCAGTGTACTTAACCCCAAAATCTAGGCACTCGGGGTACTCATCCTTTAACTTTTCGAACCCGACGACCTCGGTGCTCATTATGCGCAAAGTCACCACTCGCCGACTAAGTGCATTAGCGGCCCTATTTTCAGCACCAGCCTTATGCTTTAACACGAATGTGAACCCTTGAAGGTACTCCACCCACTTCGCGTGCCTTGGGTTCAACTTCTTCTGTGAAGCAAGAAAGCGTAAGGCTTCATGGTCAAAGAACAGCACAAATTCCTGCGGTCTAAGGTAATGTTTCCAATACCAAAGAGATCGAACGACCGCATAGAATTCTTTGTCATAGGTGGAGTATTTTTGCTTCGCCTCGTTAAGTTTTTCGTTAAAATAGGCCACAAGGTGACCCTCTTGGCTAAGCACTCCTCCTATGCCTACACCCAATGCATCACATGCAACTTTAAAGACTTTGGAAAAGTCCGGCAATCGCATGACGGGTGCGCTACTCATTCGTTGTTTGATCTCGGCAAAGGCTTTTGTCGCCGCTTTGCCCCATTTAAAATCCCCTTTTTTCATGCAATCTGTAATTGGGGCCATAATGGTGCTAAAGCTTCTGATGAAGCGACGATAGAAAGTAGCCAAGCCATGGAAGTGCGACATCGTGTATGTTCTTTGGTTCGCCACTCCACAATGGCTTTCACCTTTCGTGGTCCGCAACCATTCCATTGGCCGAGATAATGAATCCCAAGAAGACAATCTAATGTCGCATGAAAGTGCACTTCTTGAAATTGGCAAACAACTTCTCGCCCTTGAGGGTTTCACAAACCAGCTTAAGGTGGGTCAAGCGTTGATCCTTGTCGTGACTATAGATCAAGATGTCATCGAAATAAACAACAAGGAATTTGCCTAGAAACGGCCTCAACACTTGGGTCATGAGTCGCATGAAAGTACTCGGGGCATTAGAAAGCCCAAAAGGCATGACCATCCACTGAAAGACCACCCTTAGTCTTAAAGGCGGTTTTCCACTCATCACCGGGGCGGATGCGGACTTGATGGTAACCACTTTTAAGGTCTATCTTTGAAAAGATAGTGGCACCAACCATCATGTCGAGCATATCATCGAGCCTTGGTATGGGAAACCGATACTTAACGGTAATCTTATTGATCGCACGGCTATCCACACACATGCGCCACGTACCATCTTTCTTATGAGTGAGTAGGGCAGGTACGGCACACGGGCTCAAACTCTCTTGGATGAACCCCTTCTGAAGGAGCTCATTGACTTGCCGAGTTAACTCGGCGTGCTCAACCGGATTCAACCTATAGTCAAGGTGTCTTGAAGGTAGATCTGGGAACCAAATCTATCGTGTTGGATATCACGCAAAGGAGGGAGTTCGTTTGGTAAGTCTTGGGGAAGACATCCAGAAACTCTTTAAAATCGGCTCAACCTCGGGGACACTCGCCACCGACTCGAGAGCACTCTCTACGGTGACAACTACGACACCACACTCTCATCTCGATGCTTTCGAACTCAAGGGCTCACAATATTAATGAATTTAGAAGACTTGCCTTTCTCTTCGACGATGTTGGTTGATGGTGTTTTGAGAGGCAAAGGGTGTAAAGTGATCTTTTGCCCTTATGCATGAACGTAGATATGTTTGATCGACTAGAAAGAGTCATGTCCATGTCGTAGAGCTACGGCCTCCCTAAAATAATATGACCCACATCCGTCGACACCACATCGCACCATAAGGTGTCCGAATAAGAGCCTAACTGAATCTGTACACGACACCTTTTCGACACGAGAATGGATGAAGAATTGACCCATGCGACTTTATAAGGTCTCGGGTGGGCTTCAGGTGTAAGCCCTAAGCGGCGTACGGCATGAGTTGATATAACATTAGTGCAACTACCGCTATCCATGATGACCCTACAATTCTTTTCACCAAATCTGGCATAGGTGTGGAAGATGTTCTCCCTACGCCAGTCATCCTTTTCATCCCGTTGAGGCTGTGCAAGAGCACACCTCACAACTAAAGCATGACCAATAGCATCACCCTCCTCATCACTGGGTGTGCTAACCGGTTCAAATACTTCCTCTTCAACCATTACCTCATCATCATCCTCCTCTCCCTCAATGAAGAGAGTCCTTTGGGGTTCTTTCGTAGGGCATTGGGCGGCAAAGTGTCCCATCCCATGACATTTATAGCATTTTACTTGAGAATTAACCCTTGAGGATTCCCCGATTACACCTTTTCCCTTTTCAAACCTAGAATTGGTAGGGGCGGATTGTATAGGTTTGGGAGGAGGATTGAATCGTCCCTCATCGGATCGTGGCTACTATATTGGGACTCGGTCCTCTTCATCACCGTAGTTTTCAGATCTGCTCGAGATCTTGCTGGCATAGCATCTTTCAAGAGTTTCTACGGGTGAAAAATCAACTCTTCCAAATCAAGTCGCAATCCAAGTAGGAATCTAGAGAGTGATTTAGGTCTTCCGATACTTTTGCCCTCATCATGAATTCTTCGAATTTGGCAATGTAATTCGGTCACGCATACCTTGGCGTAAGTTTTGCCACTGGTCGAGGAGGCGTTGGTGGTATGATAAAGGAACATACTTCTCAGTAAGTCGTTCCTTCATGTCGTCCCAACGGGTAATGGGAGGACAACCCGCATTCACCCAAATGCGCTCAACATTGAGCCAGAAAAGCCGAGCTTGGCCAACCAACTTCATTTTTTGCGAGTCTAACGCAACGGTTGTCATTCATGCCATACCAATCAAAGTGTTGGTCCATGTCAGAAAGCCAATCGAGGAAGACGGTAGGGTCCATTCTTCCATCGAAAGTCGGAATCTCAACTTGGACATTCTTAAGGAGTTGAACTTCGGGGTCATAGTCATCTCTATGATGATCCCTACGGTTCCGGTTGTCTTGGCGACCATTACGTTCCAAGTGGGGACATTCACGCTCTTGGTGCTGATTTTCCAGCCCATCCATCGCTTCCAGTTGGTTGATTCGATCACGTAATCTATCATTACCAACTCCTAGGGATGTTTGGGCTTGCTCAATGGTATTCAAACGTGCACTAATTGCACCCAATTCTTCTCGCATAGCTCTAAGAGTATTAAGAACCTCATCCGAAGCCATGGGGATCACAAGGTCTATTAGGGTTCTAATATGGCATGCAATATGGGCTCATAAACGAAAAAAAAATAATGCAATAAAATAAATATGACAAATAAAATGCCCTAACCTAGAAAACCTAGGGCTCTGATACCAAAACTGACGCGGGACGACAACCCTAAAATGCGGAATATGATTTTAATGCGATTTGCCGAAATTAATTAGAATTTAATCAAGCGTAATCTCAAAACTATCTTAAATACCTTAGGGTTCAGAGAATTCAGGTTGGTAGATCACACGAGATCGATTACGAATTAGGGTCCGTCTTGTGAGTACTATTAGATTTGAGGCGAGATCGGCCTAGAGATAGAACTCTAGCTTTTCCAGGCTTACGCGCTCGTCTTTGATCCGATGTAGATTCACGGTTCGAACCAGGGTGGCGGAAATAGGTTATGGGTTTGTAATAGGTTTTAGTTTTGTAACAGGTTTATGGTTTTCGGATCGGTTTATGGTTTAGAAAAAAAGGTGTTGGCTATGTTTGATTTAGGGTTTCAAAAGGCTTAGGGTTTTGGGATCGAAAGGAAACAATTAGGATACGGTGTAGGGGAAGCAAACACAGATTGAGAGATAACCAATATAATAGAAAAGATAACAATGGCTTTTAGGAATCACTCCCTTGGCCTCACACCAAACCCATCTCAGGCAAAGAATATTCAAGCATAAAAGCATTCAAAATATTCAATAACTAATTAAAAAGTCTTTACAAGCCTCTATATATAGGCCACCAATAATTAAAATTCGAAATAAAGAGTTCTAATAGAAATAAAACACAAAAAGGCAAGTTTTCGCTAAAAAAAACTCAAATTTCGGAAGCCCGTCACGACGTCGACGGATGTCCGTACTGCCCCACGGACGTCCGTGACCTACGGACAGTGAAGGGGCAAAATCACGGACGTCCGTCACTGTTCACATGAACAGTAGAATTATTTATTTATTTATTTTCATGACATTCCCCGTCATAAGGGAATTGATAAGACGTTTGACTCCAGCCCGTTTACTCAAATCGCACAGCCCCCTAACATTCCAAGACAGCATCTTCATAGAAAACCAAACATGATCCCGCCCAAAGTCCAAAGGCCGGGCCTAAACCCCCCCCCCCCCCCACAACACCCTTCCAAGACAGCATCTTTACGACTGCTCAGAATGGATCGAAAGACCCTCCGGAGATCATCGTTCGACCCTTTGAAAGACATCCCTAGATCGCGTCCGACCCGAATGAGTCAATCAATGTCGACAGACAATCATTGCTCCCCCTGTTCCCCTTGAGTTACTATACAAAGGGTCTTAGCAGAGTCGTCCACTACCCAGCCACCACTCTGTCCTCGATCTTCCATCTCGTGGCACCCAACTTCTGCCCCCAGATTTGCCGGAGTGTCGATATCAGCTGTCTGATAAGACCCCTCATTCTACTCACTCATATTCCCCTCCACACCTTGAATATAAGTGCAAAACGGAAGAGCAGAATTGCGACTCCTGGATCTCCTTCCCTTCCCCTGAGTAGCAACCCTCCCCCTCCCGATCAAATGTATTTCAAACTGTGCCCCGTTGGCCCATATATTCCGGCCCGACATAACTAGATCAACCGAGACCCGGGTCACCAAACCAGAGGACCTAAGACTCATCAGCAGCAAAAAACCCCACGAGTCATTAACGATGCAGATCCAGTTCCTCAGACCCACTAGCTGGCTCCCATTAAAGTCCTCGCCCCTAATGGTCCTCCACGTGCACAAAGCATCGCATGCACCCCTCACGTGACCCTTCCTTGACAAACCCCCGAAGTCAAACGAAACTCCATCCGTCTCCAAGCTTCCAGAAGCCTCCGAAAGGAAACTACGTGTCATCATCCCAGCGACTCGCCATCTGCGCCAACCTTTAAATGGTTTTCCTCTTCGATGATAAACCCTAAGGTCCCTTTTTGCTCCTGCAGGTTTGATCCCTACAAAAAGGATCGAAGCTTCCATCACCATCGGATCCCAGGTACGAGGACAAATCTCGTACCTTCGCTCAGATATGTCCACATCCTCACCTACCCCATTACTTAGCACGTGTACTTGGTCGGCGATGTAGAACGAGGAGATCCCGACCGTTGGAAACGTCGACGGTGGATGATCGAGGTTATAGAGTCAGGGACCCCAAAACCGGTGAAAGGTATCAACGTCGAAGAATCGATAACGGAAACCGGGGGTGGAAAGCTCTGCGAGAGAACCTCCAACAACCACTGCTTCGCCGTTGCCAGTCCTTCATCACCCCGCAACTCTCCATCCGCCAAAATCATCTCCCCTTCTTCCAACTCCACCACCAAGGAAGCCCCAGAATGTCCGCTGAGAGTCGACATTCCTCTAATGCGAGATGACGCGAGCAAGA
This sequence comes from Chloranthus sessilifolius, assembly GCA_021018995.1. Taxonomy (NCBI): domain Eukaryota; kingdom Viridiplantae; phylum Streptophyta; class Magnoliopsida; order Chloranthales; family Chloranthaceae; genus Chloranthus; species Chloranthus sessilifolius. Next base: position 106,557,263 of record CM037592.1, read on the forward strand.
GCGACGGCGAGGCCGAAGAACCCTCCTCATGATTACCGTTGAGGCCTTCTCTACATCCCTAAGAGCCCAAGAGCAAACCCGAGAAAGAGAGCGTCATTGGATGGAACATTGCATCCGAGGCATCCCCCTAGGCCGGTCCATCCTTCGAGGTTTGTCCCGGATGCAACATGGGCCCTAGTTCCCCGTATCGGGCTGGTTCGACCACTGGCGGGACATCTTCAGCGGTACGAGTGAGTACGTGTATGTCGAGAATCCCGGCCCCCAAGGTTTCTTGATGCGACTGAGCCGGGAAGAGCACCCTCTCCACGAGCTCCACTTCTACGAAGACAGTGACTTCTTGGCCGTTGAGGCGGAGCTTGCACGCTCTGGGGATGGTCTCCCAATCAGCGGATCGCACCAACACGCGAGTGAAACGAGTCACCTACAAGTCGTCAGTACTCCGGTCGATGAGGATGCAGCCCCCACATCTATCAACAATCCCCCGGAGGACCTCCGTGGTCCACGCCTGCAGGGGGAGGCCGAATAAATGGATCCAAATGCCCCCCATCCAACGGTGAATCTGCAAAATGTTGGTCTCCAGCCCCCAACAAGCACAAGCAACGGGATTGTCGTTAATGGGGGACACTTTTTTGTCCAAGATCTCATCGGCCGTTTTGCTCGAGGGACACCGCAAGAGGAATTTAGTGTCAAAAATAGCCGAAACAGCCGGCCGATTTTGAAGGCTCCACAGTTGTAGCCAAGTGTAAATGTCCACCAAATGTAAAGAGTCTTTAAAGCAATGAATGAGAAGCCAGTGGTCTTTAATAATATTAACAACAGAGGTGAAAGCAGAGTTCCTAAAGGAAAGGCAACTCCCCTCCCTCCCCCCATTCAAACTAGGTAGTACCGGCGTTCCAGCATGGTCCAAACAAGCGCTAGCAATGAGCGCAGGAGGTTGACTCCACAAAACCTCAGGCACTCTCAAAGGCCGTCCACGAGAATCGACGATAGACCAACCTTGCGCTAGGTCCCGAATCTGTTCTTCATTAATGAGGGCCTAGTGCTTCGGATGGGCCAGCCCCACATGGTCCCGAGCACTCTTGACCACCTTCCCTTGAGTTCGCTCAAAATAACATCCCGTCCGATGGCACCGGGTTCTCCTTTCGAAGTTAATATTTCAGCATCGAGAACAGATCCAATCCCCTTCCCTTAGGACCAGAACGTTCTTCATGCCCTTGTAAATTTTGCATCAAAGTTGAATCCCCCAGGTGCCAGCCCTCCGTTCCTGACTACACTAAGCATAACCAAAGTTGCTTCTCCTATGTCTGTGAGGAACACATTGAGCATCTATTCCGTATCGATTTCCCCCGAGTGATTAGATGATCCATCGTCAGGATGTGTGACGGGGAACGTCAAGATCAAGAGCATTGGGGTTGGGCCACAACAGAATTTTCAACTTCAAGGAGAAAAGGAGGCTGAGTGAGCGATTGCCACGGTAGCGCTATCCTGACGTCGCTATGAGCAGTGTGACGGTATGACTATGAATGGTGCAAATACGTCGACAACTCAATCCCAAAGAACGAAATTTCTATTTTCTATGGGAAAGCTGTCTTTTTAGTTTTATTTCTTTTAGGACTCTTTTTTATTTCGAATTAATTAGTGGTGGCCTATATATAAAGGCTTGTAAAGACTTTTTTATAGATTATTGAATATTTTGAATGCTTTATGCTTGAATATTCTTCTGCCTGAGATAGGTTTGGTGTGAGGCCAAGGGAGTGATTCCCAAAAGCTATCGTTCTAGTATCTATTTCCTTTGATCCTTTGTTATATTGCTATCTGTCAATCTCTGCTTGTTTTTTCTAAATCTCAATCTATTGATTTTGATCCCAAAACCTTAAAACCCTTTTGAACCCTAAATCAATCAGAGCCAAAGCCCTTTTCCTAAACCATAAACCTAAACCAAACCATAAGCCTATTACAAACCATAAATCCATTTCATAACCCTAGTTTGAACCCGTGAATCTACATCGAATTGAAGACGAACGCCCAAGCCTGGAAAAGCTAGAGTCCTATCTCTAGGCTCGATCCGACCTCAAATATAACGGGGCTTGCGTATCGGATTTGACACCCTATTCGGATCTCGCATGATTTACCTACCGGAATTCTACAAACCCGAAGGTATCGTGATAGTTTTGAGATTAATCTTGAATTAATTTTATTTAATTTCGGCAAATCGCATCAAAATCATATTCACGCATTTTAGGGTTCCCGTCCCGCGTCAGTTTTGATATCAGAGCCCTAGGTTTTCTAGGTTAGGGAATATTGTGTCATTTTAATTTTCATTGCATTTTATCTCATTTGTGTTCAAAAGTATGCACGCCTACTGTTTGAAAAAATTTCTCATCCATTGTGGTTCATGTTTGCATGACATTTAGCACCCGTGTTAGTAAGTCGTGTTCACCATGTGCATGAGCAAGATTGTCGATGCCCTTAAGGACATCAAAGCCCAAATGTGTGCAATTAATAATAGGAGCCGCTACACACTAAATTCTTGGCAAAGTCTCAAAAATTGTCATGAGACTAAAGTTAGGGGATACCCTCATCATCGTGAACCCTAGTACGATCCTACCGATAGGTTTCTAAAATCTATTCGGAATGAGGTTCCAAATTTTGAGTTTACGACGAACCCTAAAACCTTCGTGGAGTGGTTGTCTAGTGTGGAAGAGTATTTTGATTGGTATGGCGTACCGAATGAGTACAAAGTTAGGTTAGTGAAAACAAAGTTGGAGGGTAGTGTCAAAACCTATTGGACTAATGTTGAGCTTCTACGCGAGTTAGCTAATCGTAAGTCCATCACACGATGGGAAGACATGAGGGAGCAATTTATCGATAATTATGTTCCTTCCACGCACTGTCACCTCCTACAGCGTCTAAAAACCAAGACAGATAGGAGTCATGATTGCCTTAAGTGTCAAGGGTTCAGACACTTTGCTTACCAGTGCTCCATTAAACTTCCCACTCTGAATTTATTGACTGAAAGCGAAAGTTCTAAGGAGCCAAAAAATATGAAAGTAGAAGAGGAAGTGTATGACCCTAGAACCATGATTAGTGAAGAGGAGATAGAAGAAGTTGAAAAAAGTCTAGTTTGTGTTAAAGAGACTTCTATCACCCTTGTGGTAGTGATGTGGAGTCACCCACACACGATTCGACCGAGTCACCTACGCAAGATCTGATAACGTTCATAGAGTCAGTTGTGCACAAGTCTCTGATTTTGGTTGACATGAGTACACACGAGTTACTCGAGCCAAGTGCACCTGAGCCATTAGTGTCACTTGATTCAATCACACATGAGTCGGTTACATGTGAGTCGTTAGCGTCACATGCACATGAGAGTATCGAGTCCATAGACACGCATGCATATCATAATCTCGAGTTGCATACCGTTATACATTTCGAGTCTTATTGTGAGTCAACTTTCAAGTCTCATTCCGCATTGCATGCCAAAATTAAGCAGAAGATTAATTCAAGAAACAATCACTACAAATTATCTGCTGATACTTCGACTACCGAGAGTACATGGGCCAGTCATGAAAGAGTTTGTCGCTTGAGTTCTCGTATTCCCAACCGATATCACGATCACACTTCACCGGGGAAGAATTCCTTCGGGTCCTGGAGAGTTGATGAGAAGCTTCAAAATTATTTGGTAGAGTGGGTTGGCGAGCCGGGTTATCAAGTTTATCAAGGAGAGGTTTACCATGTGCGTCCCGCTACAATCAACCGAGATGAGGATTATACGACACCAGGTGCCGAGATTGTTTGTGCTAGTTGCAAGGAGTTCCACCGTGCGAGTTTCGGATACACTTAATCAGTACCACATGCGTGTTTCATCGGGGATGAAACATTTTGAGTGGGAGAGAATGACAGGAAACGTCAAGATCGAGAGCATTGGAGTTGAGCCGCAACAGAATTTTCAACTTCAATGAGAAAGAAGTGGCGACATCCTGACAGATGTTATGAATAGTGCCACACACCGTGTGAATGGTGCAACGACTCACCGCTGATTGTGACTCGCCCAAAGAACGAAATTTCTATTTTCTGCGGGAAAACTGTCTTTTTAGTTTTATTTCTTTTAAAACTTTTTTTTATTTCGAATTAATTATTGGTGGCCTATATATAGAGGCTTGTAAAGATTTTTTTAGATATTATTGAATATTTTGAATGCTTTATGCTTGAATATTCTTCTGCCTGAGATGGGTTTGGTGTGAGGCCAAGGGAGTAATTCCCAAAAGCTATCGTTCTAGTATCTATTTCCTTTGATCCCTTATTATATTTGCTATCTGTCGATCTCTGCTTGTTTTTTCTAAATTTCAATCTATTGATTTCGATCTCAAAACCCTAAAACCCTTTTGAACCCTAAATTAATTAGAGCCAAAGCCCTTTTCCTAAACCATAAACCTAAACCAAACCATAAGCCTATTACAAACCATAAATTCATTTCACAACCCTAGTTTGAACCCGTGAATCTACATCAAATCGAAGACGAACACTCAAGCCTGGAAAAGTTAGAGTCCTATCTCTAGGCCCGATCTTACCTCAAATCTAACAGGATTTACGCATCGGATTGGACACTCTATTCGAATCTTGCATGATTTACCTACCGGAATTCTACGAACCCGAAGGTATCGTGATAGTTTTGAGATTAATCTTGAATTAATTTTATTTAATTTCGACAAATCACATCAAAATCATATTCATGCATTTTAGGGTTCCCATCCCGCGCCAATGCACCCTCTTAAAGCTGTCCAAAAGCAGAATCGAACCTTGGGCAGGATAGGAGCCCTCGAGATGAAGAACCACTCAACTTTAATAAGCAGCCTATCGGTAAGAGCGCAATTGAACGATTTGACGGAAAAGTTGCCATTTTTGCTGGGCAGCCAAATTCTCGCGTCCCTGCCTTGGCAATTCGGGGACAAAGAATATAGTGCAGCCATCAGGGAGGAATATTGATCCATCTCATCCTCCCTTAAGGCCCTCCTAGTGGAAACTTCCCAGACCGGAGAAGCACTATTGGATGATCTGAAATCCGCGATAAGGCCATGAGTGGCAACGGAGACGTTGAAAATTGAGGGAAACTCCACACTAAGCGGGTAGAAGCTTAACCAAGGGTCGTCCCAAAAGGAGATCCGCGAGCCATCACCCCAACTAAACCGGATCCATCTAGAAAAAACTCTCCATATTGGTCAGTTGATTTGCTTACTGCAATCCATCTGATTTCTATTTTTTTTTATCAGATGCAATCCATCCGATTAATCGTACCCCAAGTCAAATTTTGAATGGCCAAACCTCTTTCCATCATCTTAAGCCTAATGTTACTTTATTTGAGACTCAGCCCAAAGTTGAAACTAATAATAGAAATCAACTTCATGGGAAAAAACATATAAGCAAACACAAAACCATGAAACAAATCGAACTCAAGTATTAAAAAACAAAACAATAAATAAGAGAACTATTCTTTTATAGACATAAGATAGAAAATATCACTGAGACAATTAAACAAACACATACCGCTCATGAAACAAAATTCAAATCCAGCATTCTCAACAAGCTTAGCACTAAGAGCATCGAAACAAGCCGGACCCTGGTGGATCCCAGGAGACTCCAGTATCCGGCGAAGCGCCTTTGCCGGAGAATTGCTGCCCCCGGAGTTTCTCTCTACTACACAAGCTCTTATGGACGATCTTTTCAAAACCCATGTAGATGAACTTTTGTTGGGCTTTTGTATTGAAGAGTTGGAGTGTAAAATTAGCCGTTGTAAAGGAGACCCAGTTTTTAAATTTGAAATTGGAAGTAAGAGAGAGGGTTGTCGAAAGAGAGAAGAAGGGGTTACATAGTCAGTCGTGATTATTGAATGGCAGTTCATCATACTCAGATTCTCTCTCTCTCTCTCTCTCTCTCTCTCTCTCTCTCTCTCTCCCTCTCTCTCCGAAAATAGAGGGCATGGGCGTTGGGATTCAACTGAAATCAATGGGTTGGGTCGGGCCAACATTCGCTTATGTTGGACCTGTCCCAACCTGAAAACCCAACCCGACATGACAACCAGACCCGAAACCTGGATAAAAAACCCCTATATATAAACTATCGGGTCGGTTCTATTCAACCTGAGCCCTTAGTCAACCCAACCAGACCTGAAGGTCTCGTCGGATGTCTCGTACCCGACTGACCCGACGGATCAAGTTTATGTGTCCGAGACGGTAGTCGGGTGATATTGGGTCAACCCGATTTGTTGACCACCCTAAGAAGCAAGTGTAGAACGACCGATCCAGTCATCAAGATTGGCGAGTGGGTCATGAATTTTAAACGAGCGAGACCATTTTCACAAGGAAGAAGAAATACCGCTGGCCAATAAATTCGAAAAGTGTTGAAAACAGTTTTTATGAGTTCTAATCTTCGGACATAAGATAATAGGTTTCTTTTCCACCCTTCCAGACTATTCTGAAATTTCTCGACCGCCGCTTAGAAAATAAAAGAAGGCCAAGCATGGTTCAAAAAATATCGGCCAAAATCTAAAATTATCAGCCGGTATTTTGCGATTTTGGGCAAGCCCGATACGATAACTATAAATTCTCGGCCAAATATAAGGGCTTTGAAATCATCGGCCGATAATTTCAATTTAACATTAATAATTTAAAGACCGTTCAAAATATTAATTTTTTCATTTTTTTTTTTAAGAAAAAATAAATAAAATGCCGAAACCGAAGTTTTGATCCTTGAGACCAGGTACTTGATGGGCAGGAGTCCATCAGTAAATCCAAGGTTCTCAACAAAATGTCTTTCATAGTGCAAGCTTCACTCCTTCACTACACTTTTTGGAATCCATCCAAGAGTTTTCTAATCTCAATAGTAGACTCGGCATCATCTTTAGAAATAATAAACAAGTCACCGGCATACATGAGATGCAATATGAAATGCGAACATTCGAAATCATAAAAGTTATCACCCCTTCCATTATTTTGCTTTCAAGGAGGCAAGAGAAGGCCTCCATAGCGAGAGTGAAGAAAAGTGGGGAAATAAGGTCCCATTGCCTAATGAAGCACTGATCAGAGAAAAAGCCAATGGGGGAGCCATTTATTAGAAGTGAGTACATATAGTAGTGGTTATACACTCTATAATTCAATTGGACCAAGTGTCATCAAACCCAAGTTGGCTTCATAATAGTAAAAAAATAAAATTCCATCTTACTCTATCATAAGCTTTAAAAGATAATTTTGTGTGAAAAGGCTTTAGGCTCGAATTGAAGGTGAAAATTAAGCACAATTTCATGGGCTAAAAGTACATTTTCGGTAATTCACAAAAGCAGACTTATTTCAAGTAATAGAAAAGGGTATTGTAATGGAAAGCCTAGTGGAAAAAAAATTGGTGATGACTTTATATTAAAAGTTGCACAAAGTTATAGACCTATACTTATCAATTATATTAGCCCCTAATTCCTTCGGTATAAGTCTAATGGAGATAGCGTTTAGAGACTCGATAACGTCTGAGTCAACAATATCCCAAAAATCCATCAAGACCAGGGGCTTTATTGTAAGGAGCTTGGAATATGGCATTCTTGATTTCTTCTCCAGAAACCTCTCTTGATAGGTAGGCCACTTGTTCACTATTAAGGCTTTGTTTAGCAAAATTGCATCCTAAGAGCACTTTTTAAGGAAAGAAATCTGTTTGAGTGAAAGAAACTTATTTGAAATATGATGTACTTGTATCAGAAATATGGGTTTGCTGCTTTTCAAATTGGTGTTTGTGAGAAGCAATCTTGTACTGCTTCTCAAATATGTGATTATTAAGAAGAGAAAAAGTTATTGTTTCTTTTCAAACATCGAGCCATGCGGCTTCTTAAACAACATTTTTCCTTTCAAAAGTACTTTCTTCCAAACAAGGCCTAAATTTCACTTTGAAAGGAATTTTTAGACTTTGAACGGAAGAAGGTGAAGACTTTTGTAATAGTCGACCACCACCTCTCCAATTTCTTTAGGTTTGACAACCCGATTTAGGCAACAACAACTCAAAAATAGAGTTTTATAAAGACGGTTGCGTAGAAAATCTTAGAATTTTTATCACCCCCCTTAAGCAGGGGCGTATCTACGTACATTGGTGGGGGATCACCGGCCCCCCCAAAGTTTTAAAGAAATCTTAAAAGGCCTTATGGGCTATGGAATAGGGTTATGCATATATCTATTTAAAGGACTCCCCAAGCTTTTAATTGTTTGATAGGTTGGTCATGATCTCTAGATCTACTTTGTGGAAGATTGGGATAAATATATGTTCCCTTAATTTAATATGATAAAGCTAGAAGAGAGAAACTAGGCGTAATAAAATCTAATAAAATCATAAGGGGAACCCTTATTTGCTTCCCCTTATTTGCAGCTATAGTTTTAATTACACATCATACGGTTGCTAATAATGGTAGGTACCCATTTAAAATGCGATGCATCTTTTCTCGCTCCCTCTTCTCATACCTACAAAAAAATATCTCTCTCCTAACCCACCTATTATAAAGAGTTGGGTACCTCTTTTCGCGCCCAAGCAATCTCTTAAGGCACCTATGTTTGAAACACCCTTAAACTTGTTGGTTGCTTAAAATTAGACGATCTAAATTATTTTTCATTCCAATCTTCCACACAACGGATCTTGAGACCATGAACATACCATCAGACAGGTTATTTTTATTCCACGTGGTACAAATCTCCAAAAGTAGAGAGCAACTACTTGCACATGAGATAAATTTTCACATGGCATACATCACGTTTAAGCAGTATTTTTTGGGGATTTGTACCACGTGGAATGAAAAATAGACTGTCTGATTGTACGTTCATGGTCTCAAGATCCATCGTGTGAAAGATTGGGGCGAAAAACAATCTCCATCGTTTGATTTGAAGTAGTGAGAGTTTTAGAGAGTTTCGAACGTATGCGCTCTTAGAGAGTGCGTGGGAGCGAACAGAGGTACCTAAAGAGTTTTACCGCTGAGTACCATTATTTACACATTGTGAAATTGTAACCTCGCCCCATCTCCTCTATTCATGCATAATGCATTGACTAATTTGAATTAGACGATGGAGAGCATTTTTCATCCCAATTTTCAATACAATGGATCTTGAGATCGTAGGCGTACCATCAGACAGTCAATTTTTTCTTCCAGGTGGCACACATCCCAAAGAGTGACCCCAAATCATGTTTGAGCAAGAGGTCTTCCATGCGATTTTAGATGTGTACCACATGAAATCAAAATTGACTGTATTATCGTATGCCACTAATTTGGAAAAAAATTTGCGTCGAAACTATCGACTATCGACTGACCCCCTTTAGGAAAATCCTGCGTCCGCCACTGCCCTTAAGCCAGTGGACTCTAGCGTCCTCTCGAATAAAGTTATCCCCATTATTGAGCTCATTGTTCAAATCAACAACCTTTTTCTTAGTGCAAATTAGACTTTCATCAAATTGAGGACACATTTAACGATCAACGGAGTATGATTAGATAGGTTCGACACATGATACTCAACATGGCTGATGGGTCGTCTCCTTCTAGCTAGGCTGCCATGGCAGATGCCTATGAGCAATCTAAGTTATTAAAATGGTAGTTCATATAAAACCTTGAAGATCACTCATTAGAGGACCTGAATCTATGTATTCTAAAATCCAAATTGTTAATATCCTTTTAATGGTTGAAATCGAAAGGAATAATCAGATGGTTAGAATCCTCTAATAGGCATATTTTTTTATTGATATTGCTCGTGGTGATTGGCTGCTAATTAACCTACTTCCATTAATAAACCTACATGCCACGTGGTATGAAGGAGACAAGCATGAGCTAATCTATTTAAAGGTTGTCATAGGAGTCACCCTAATATTGTGAAAGAAAAAATATTAGATCAGTGCACTTTAATATCAACTATTGTTTGAATTCAGTCTGATACTTTATTCTAGTCAATGGATGCCCATAAGGTTACTTTCCAACCAACAATGGCATTCGTCAAGGCGATCTTATTTCTCCATTTTTGTTCCTCATTGCAGCTGAAGATCTTAATGGGTTACTATCTAAGGTCAATCAGCTTGGCTATTTCCACGGCTTCTGTCCAAGAAGAGGAGGAATCCAGATCACTCATCTCCAATATGCAGACAACCTTCTGATATTCCTTAACAATAGTGATTTCAAATTATCTAACATTAAAAAAACTCTACTATGTTTTGAGGTTGTTTCAGGTCTATGCATCAACCCTACCAATTGTAAGCTGATCGGAATCGCAACTGATGAAAATTCTATCGCTAGGCTGGCCTCATCTTTCGGCTGTGAAGTGACACGCTTCCGTTTCAATATTTCGGCATCCCCATTGGCCCAGGCATCCCCAAGAAAGCGGCTTGGATGCCTATCTTAGAAAGAGCTTAAAGGAGGCCTGCAAGGTGGAAGGCTAAGTTACTTTCGAGGGCCGCAAAAATTACTCTAATCAAGTCTATTTTATCGGCGCTTCCGACGCACTATATGTCTTTATTTTCTTGCCCAATTTGGATTAGGAAAAGGTTTGAGAAGATAGAAAGATACTTCTTATGGGTTGGTCATAATGATATTAAAAAAATTCATCTTGCAGATTGGGGTTTCATTGCTTGGCCAATCGATTGCGAAGGAGTTAGCGTTCTTAGCTTGAAAGAATTCAACCTAACTCTTCTTGCGAAATGGTGGTGGAGAATCGATTCAGATCATGACTCTCTATGGAGGACTCTGCTTGCTCAAAAATATGGTAGCAATGGTAGTACTTAGTTTCTTTCGCCTTCAAAATCAGAGACTTCCTCAGATATCTGAAAATCTATCTCGCCTGCTCATCATCTCTTTATCAGTAGATGCAAATTTCAAATAGGTATGGGCTCGAACACTTCATTCTGGTATGACCTATGGTTATCAGCTAGCTTACTTAAAGATCAATTCCCTGCTATATATGCAGCTATGCGGAACACTGACATTACCGTCCAGGACGCTGCTGACCGGGGCTTGGATGAAAATCCTAGATGGAACCTCATTGTCAAGAGGCGGTTATCTGATTCAAAAATCAACCAATTGGTGGAGTTACTGTCTTTACTTCATGCAGAGGTTGTTCTCGAACCTTGTGAGCAAGATACATTGATATGGTTGCCTTCCATCGAAGGTAAATTCTCTGTTTCATCAGCATATAAAGAGCTAAATATTTTGGTAACTCCATCACTCGGGTGGATGTGGATATGGCGGACCCATGTTCCAAGTAGGGTTCAATTCTTCATGTGGCTTGTAGTCATGGACAAGATCCTAACTGTTAATTTTTATAAAGTCGGGGATTTCACCTTGCTAATCGCTGCTCAATGTGTTACAGTCAAGAAGAATCAGTTTCCCATATGTTCCTCCATTGTCCCGTTGCAACAGAGATTTGGAATTGTTTCTTTACCCTTTTTGGGATTAAATGGACAACCCCTCATTTGTTCTTTGACTTCATGGCTTGTTGGAATTCAGCCCCTTTTCAAAAATGTGGCAAGATCTTTTGGCGGATAGTGGCATTTACGATTGTCTGGGATCTATGGAATGAGAGAAATTGGCGAATTTTTAAAGGATCATCTTAGTTGTTTCCCACTATTGTTTCGGGTTTGATCAACTTGACAATATCTTGGGAAAAACGTGATAAAGAATTCAGGATGGTTCCTAGAGAATTGATTCGTTCAAATTGAAATTCAGTTTGCTGGTCTGGTGCACCAAAGCCATCCATTGCCCCTGCTTGGTCTTCTGCTCCCCCAGGATCTTTGAAGCTTAACTTTGACGAGTGCTCGCTTGGCAATTCGGGTAAAGGTGGAGGAGGTGGCTTTATTTCTAATGTCAATTGTTCAATCTTAGAGACATACAACTTCTATATTGGCATTTGCTCCAACAATGAAGCAGAACTCGCTGTTGTTGCCTATGGTCTTCCTTTGCTTATGGCAATGCCCTCTTCTAATTACGTCGATGAAGGTGACTTGACTTTGTGTGTTAAACTGGATTAGTGGGACAGCCAAACACCCTGGAGATATGCGTGTTTTATTCACGTGATTAAGGCTGCAATAGTCAACAAATCGATCTCGTTTCTCCATATTCCAAGGAGTGCTAATAGCTCAGCTGACAGGTTGGCGAAAGATAGAGCAAATTTGGGTTCATTCGGGGTGGGATAATTAGTTTTCTTTGTCCATAGCATTCCACAAGACCCAATTTCTTGTTGTTCTGCTCTCCTTTGCTTGTGTTTAACTTTTTCGTTTTTAATAAGATTTTCTTCTACCTATTAAAAAAAAATCAACTATTGTTCTTATTTTTTAGAATTTTTTTTCATCATATCCCCTAAGATATGTCTTATTTACACTCTGCTCCTACCCTCCACCTTTTTCTTCACCAATTTACAATGTGGTCATTGCTTTTATGTTTCCTTAACTTAGTATCATCTATGATGATGGATTAGTCGTTGACTAACATAAAACCAAACTTTGACCGCTTTGAATTAGATGATGGAGATTTATTTTTACAACAATTTTCCACCCAATAAATTTGAGCTCAGTAGCCTACCATCATGCAGATTTTGATTTCACATGATAGACAATACAAAAAGTGCACATGATCATGGGTGCACATCAAATGTGGTTCTTGGATCGCTTTTCTAAGTGTGCCATGTGAATCACAATTTGACTGTTTGATTGTAATCCAATGATCTCAAGATCCATTAAGTCAAAGACTAGGGCAAAAATCAATCTCTACCATTTGATTCAAAGCAGTCAAAGGTTCTTTTGTTGGAGAGTTTGTCACTATAATTATGAATGATAAGTAAAGGACACACAAAAGGAAGGGCCACAGTGTAAATAGAAGAAACACGACGGAAACACGACGGGACTGCTTCATTAACAACAAATGTGTACCATGTCGCATATGGGGTAAGGGTCATGGTTGAAATCTCGCCCGAGATGAGATGTCTCGGGCGAGACGTCTCACATCTCACGCCTCAACGAGACGAGATTAGGGTATGATTCGTTCCAAGAAACAACACTAAAAATATTAGTTTTTAGTGTTAAGCTTGTACAATATTGAAAGTGTCCTACTCACTCTATTTCGTATCCTATCTAAGGTGTCAAACTCGTTATCGGTATCGGATCGGTCCATGGAGGACCGATACGAATCGGCCGATACCAAGTTGTATTGGTACATTTTAAAAAAGATAAAAATGAAGAAAATAGAGGTATCGGCTCATACCGATACCCGAGTTGATACTTGACACGTATCGGTATCAACCGATATTTGATACCATGATCCTATCTATGTGATGATGTCATGAATGGCTATCATGATGCGCCCAAATCTGCGCATATCGCTATTATTCTTATTTTTTAACATCTAATATTAAAGATACTTGATGAGACGATATACAATTGATTAATAGGTGTGATTCTTTTATGGAAATATGTTCCAATCATAATCAACATCCATTTGGACTGTTTAAATTGATCCCAAATATTTGTCATATGACATAATAGTGAGGTATTCTTTAATGGTGTAAGATCAAATAACTATTTTAATGGTGTAAGATCATTCAAAAGTTTATATTCATTTCATATCATCACCCCGAGACGTCTCGGTCTCATGGCTGTCCAAGACAACTCGGAAATCCGATATTTTAAACCATAGTAATTAAGGATGCTTTAATTGTGTAATATAAAAATTGCGCTTTGATTGATAATGCTAAAAATTATTTGGATGGTACATGTGACAACCTAACTCCACGTGTCATGTCCCTCTTAGTTAGGACACGTGGCATGATCTCCTTGTAATGGTTGACCAGTGATCACTTGGTGGTTGTAACTTATGAGAATCTGCTTTCTTGTGTCAATTTTTCCCTCTATTTTTGTTTCTGATTTGGACAACACATTTCACAGCAGACAAAGCAAACGCAAGGATTCAATCTTGCAGATGCATCCCCCATTTTGATCAAAATTAGCCTTTTCGAAAAAAAATGCAAGGACACTTTGAACTCTTTTGGAGATAGAAGGATAGGGAGAAAGGTATTTGGTGGTTATATATATATCCGTCCTTCGTGGGAGGACGGTCATCATCCTCCAACCTTTCACGTAGACCGTGGGTGCATTACTTAGATCATCTTTGGAAAAAAAAAAAAATTTAACTCATTTCCACTGTGTATATTTTGAATCGTGAAATATGGACTAATGAAAATTGTCAAACTTTGACGGATTTCATTGGTCCATATTTTACGGTTCAAAAAACAGACTGTATAGATGAGTTTTCAAATTTTTTTTTTTCAAAGATGATCTAAGCAATACACCTGCTCCACGTGACATCGAAACAATATTTTGGGTGCCATGTGAAGCTCCACGTGGAAGCTTGGAGGACAAAAGCCTTTTCCTATATATATATATATATATATATATATATATATATATATATATATATATATATTTATTATTATTATTATTATTATTATTTTGTACTCCCCGAAAGTTTTTCAAAACTTTTTGAAATTTTTCCCCAAATTCATCAATGAACTGAAATATTACCGAAAACGAAATTTATTACTATGATTCATACACATTTTAATTTTATTATTCTTTATTGTTTTGTATAAAATACTTTTTTTTTAATGACTATGGTTCCATGTGGAGAACTTGGACTTGTATGCAAGAGTCCTTAGTGCTACGGCCCAACCACTTAGTAACAACTCAACCATGATAGGGTGCCCCCACACCATGACATGATAAGATGGTCCCCTACTTGTCAGTCGTTAGATTTAATGACCCACCCACCTATGGAGCATCAGGGTGACGGCAGATCTTGAATAGGTAGGTGGGGCCTAGTGCTACCGTACGATTGAATCCTTTTATTTAGTAGCTAAACTAGACTGATACATCAGTGGTGTGATAGGCTATAGTAAGAAGCTCAACTGCTCCATTTAATACCCAAAAAGGTTGGTATAAATTGCATTTTTTGAAGAATCTTATAAAGAGTTATTTTATATGGAAGAAAATGTAAAATGCATATTTTCTTGTAACATGCCCGTTATATATATTTTCTTATAAAATATATTTTAAACAAAAAAAAGATTTAATTAAATAAATTTTATTTATTTTTAACTTATATATATATATATATATTTTTTTTTTTATTACTTTTTTTTTTCTCATTTTCCCTAATTTCAATATTTTACAATTTTCTGAATGCTTCCCTTGCCCCCATAATGACAAATTTTGTTTTTGGTAATTTTTCAATGGGGGGTCCTTTCGGTACAATTCGGATTAATTTCGATACCTTTCGGAAAAAATTTGGGAAATTTTCTGGAATTAAAAATATACAAAAAATATATTTAATGTTTTTTTAAAAAATTACTAAAATATATACTAAATTACTTACATGCTTATGATAAAAAAAATCAAAATTTTAAATATAAAAAAAAAGTTACCAGAATTTCTAAAATTTCGCCGAAAATACTAAAAAATAACGAAATTATTGAAATTATTGAAAAATACCGAAATTTTCTTGAAATTTTCATTTGACCCCCTTTTCTGCGAATTTTGGCAAAATTTGTCACTATACTTGCCCTTGCTCTTATCATACTTTTGTGCCCCTTTCTCCGAATATTTTATTTTATTTTTTCTTTTTTTCCTTGCCACTTTATTCCTGTGGGCATAGTGACAAATTTCTTTTTCGAGAATTTTTTGGTGGAGGTCCTTTAGGTACATTTCGAATTAATTTCAATACCTTTCAGAAAAATTTCGGGAAAGTTTAGGGGAATAAAAATATTCAAAAAAATATATTTAATATTTTAAAAAAATATATACAAAAATATATACTAAATTACTAACATATTTAAAATAAATAAATAAAATTTATCAAAATTTATCAAAATTTACCAAAAAATACCAAAAATTTCCATAAACTTTCATTTGACTCCCATTTCGCGAAATTTCGCTAAATTTCAGCGAAATTTGTCACTATGCCTATGGATAGCCTTAATCACGTTGACCCAATTAGTGAGTGCGCACACAATGAAAGTTCATTGACTAATGTAACTAAGGCATAGTGATTAAGGCTACCCATAGGCAGCTGCCCATCTAACTTCAGAAAACATGTGCATGGTATGGCCTCGTCAACCCTAATGTTACTTAATTTGATCATTCACCTAGCAATTTGCAAATTGCATACAACAAATGAGTTTTTCTATATTTTTTTGTTAAAACCTAAACACAAAAATTTTAGTTTTTTTTGGGTCGGTTCGATTTGGTTACAGATTTTTATATTTAAAGCGCCTGCTTTTGCAGGTTTTTATTTTTTATTTTTTCAGTGTTTTTTCGATTTTCTAATCCTACCTAATCGATTTTTGCAACCCAAAACTAAAAACCTAACCAAACCAAATCGGTTTGATTTCAATTGGTTTCGGTCCAGTTCAGACTAATTCAGTTTGGCCAGTTTTTGGTTCGGTTTCGATGGTGTTCGGTTCAAGACTTGCATCCCTACATACCCCTTTATTCCTACTAAAAGCAGGAGACCTGAGTTCGAATCCCCTCCCCCCATTGAGACCATCATACGGATTTATATCCTGTGCTGACCCGACATGTGTTGAATTTGGGGTGCGCATATGTCTCTGGGATTAGACGGGTGCTCTAAAAGGCTCGGATACCCAAGTTATCAAAAAAAAAATAGTATAAGATGGTTTGATGACATATGTACATTTACAGCAACATTATAGTGCTTGATAGTGTGGTGTGTATAGTGCGGTTTCAGCTTTTCCTAAGGCTGCAAACTTTCCATATTTCCTTTGTCCTCACTCCTTAGTCCTCACTCCTCTTTTTATAAAAGGAAACCTTGTAGTCGCTTGGGTGCAAGATTCAAAATTTGGGTTTTCGTTTCGATTTCGGAGGGACCGAAACCGAAATTTCAGCCGATAATTTCAACCCCATACATTTTTTGATCGAAATTTCGGTCCCAAATTATCATTTCGGTGGAGACCGAAACCAATAATTTCGGCCGAAATTTCAGTCATTTCGGCCGAAATTTTTATCCATGGCTGGGGGGAACCAATAAGGTAAGTGGTGCACCACTTTAGTATTATAATATGAGTACCTTTAAATTTACCCACCAAATCTTTGAGTTCACCCTCACTGAATTGGATAATGGAGATTGTTTATCATTCCAATCTTTCATGTGGTACACACGCAAAAAAGTGACCTTAAAATCAATTTTGAGCGTGCACGTGATGTTAAGGTCACTTTTTTGAGATGTGTGCCACGAGAAATAAAACACTGAATGTCTTATTGTAAGCCAATGATCTCAAGATCCATCGGGTGAAAGATTGGGAGGATAAACGATCTCTATCGTCTGATTCTACCAAGTCAATGTTTTTCAGTGGGGGTGAACTCAAAGATTCGGTGGGTGGATTTAAAGGTACTCAATATAAGATGGTGAACTGTTGTGCTTGGATTGCAAACAGGATTTGGAAAACAAATACTATCCACACATTTCGGCAGGGTCCTAACCTGATACTTATCAGATATATATAAGTAGTCACAAAGTCGGGGTTCAGAATTAATTTTGGAAAATCCGACAAAATTTGATAAGTTCAAAGAAATATTCGGAGAACAAATTAAATAGAAAAATATGATTTAAAAGTAAAAATTACAATTTATTGAAAAGATCGTGAATTGTTCACAAATTTTTAATAATTCAAGATTAATTCGCCGAACCTCAAATTCACGAATTATTAGCAAATTTTTAAAAAATGGAGCGAATTTAGTGACTATTCTTGAGACCATGGGTATATCATCAATCCCTCAGTTTTAATTCGATGTGGCACAAAAGGAATTAAATATCGGTCGACACCGATAGGTATCAATGTTTTGGGCAAATCGATACGTATCGATATCCAACTTGAAATTAGTATCGGACGATACGAGCTTGTATCGGCCGATATGTATCCGATATAGACTGATACACTTCGGTTGATTCGTATAGGTCCATAAACGTATTTGTTACCTTGCTTAAAATAACTCATTGAAGCTCAACGTGAAAAAGTGATGCAATAAGCATGACCCTTTTCTTCTCTCATTTTCAGGGAGACATGATATATTTATTCACAAACAAAAAAGTGTCAAGTCAATATATATATATATATATATATATATATATATATATATATATATATATATACTAGTAAACATGCACGTGCTTTACACTTGTTATTTTATAAAATCATAACAAAGAAGGAGGATCATATTCATGATTTTTTGTGGTGCTTACTTTCAATTTATCGATGGCTTTTTAATCCATTTGTTTTGTTACTAGAGCTAGCTTCTTTTGTGTCTTGTATTAGTTTGATGTACTATTTTTTGATTTTTTGACCTTTTTTATTTTGTTTTTGTTGTGTCCTTTTTATTTTAAGCTTCTTGTTTGTGGTGATTACTTTTAATTTCTTGATAGGTTTTTAATTCATTTGTTTTATTTTTGCATCTTGGAGCCATAGTGGCAAATTTTGTCGAAATCCGACGAAATATCCTAAAATGGGGGTCAAACGAAATATTCGGAAAAATTTCAGTACTTTTTGGTAATTTCGGTATTTTAGTATTTTTCGGTAAATATTTTTTATATATTTAAATTATTATTTTTTTATATTTTAAATATGTTAGTAATTTAGTATATATTTTAATAATTTTTTTAAAAAATATTAAATATATTTTTTTGTATATTTTTAATCCCCGAAATTTTTCGAAAGGTATTGAAATTAGTCCGAAATGTACCAAAAGGACCCTCACTGAAAAATTCCTAAAAATGAAATTTGTCACTATGCCTGGAGCTAGCTTCTTTTGTATATTGTATTAGTTTGATGTACTTTTCCTTGATTATTGAGATTATTTTTCACCCCACTAATGACACCTATATGGATCTCTTGAATGATTATCCTGTGGGAGCCATTACTTGCACTCGAAAACTTGGCCCTTGCACCGAGTTTAAAACAAAGACCTATAAGTTTGACGACCTCTGCTATATGAAAAATCAATCTAAACCGTTTGATTTGGAGCCCATCATTTAAAGATATTAAATGCAAAAGATTAGCATGAAATATAACTTCATCATGTGATTAAATATAGTTAAAAGCTATTATTTGATTCAATGGTTGACAGCTATTATTTGATTCAATGGTTGACAACAATAGATCATATGATAAATATTATGTTTTGCTCCAATCTTATCCACTAAGGATATATAGATCATGAACTTTAAATCAGACGACCCATATTGCGTTTTCACATGTCACATGTCACATGTCCCTAAAATACAAAGTCTTTCTTTAACTTCGGTGCAAGGGTCACATTTCCGAGTGCGAGCAATGGCTCCCTTATCCTATATGTCATGTGTAGCTTAGAGGTGAAATGAATACCATCTAAAAGTACACAAGCCCAATACTTTATAGAAACAAATATTTTTTGTATAAAAATTTGACACAGAACATGAACTCCATCATCAGATTCATTACAATCGAAGATTTTTAAGAATTTTGCGTGAAACACGATCTCTATCATCTAGATTTGCATGATATCATTAATTTTTTATGGCCTTTGATTGCTTTAAATCCAATGATAAAAACATGTTTCATGCCAAATTTTGCATTGAAACTTTCATATGGTGTTTCCACGTGACACAAATCTCAAAAAGTGCACCTAAGCACTCGTGATGCTTACCTAATACCAACTCATGCGCCTATACCAAAATTATGATCATTAAATTGATATCTTAGAAATGAACGGTTTAAAAAGAAGAGTTTGTCCTAGGTGCCTGGGTCTATGCTAATCGCATATGGTTGTTAATTTTTGTTTTGTTTTATTTTTTTGTTTTGTTTTAATGAATAAACTTACAAGTCATGTTTGGCATTCTAAATCATAGTCACAAAGACGGGTTAGGCAATAAATCGGTTAGGTTAAAATTCAAAAAACTTGGCCAAATTTGGTATGCTCGAGAACAGATCTAGAGAAAGAAATTTTCAAAAATAAATAAAGAGTGACTATTTATTAAAAACAAATTAAATTATTCTGGAATTAATAGTGAATACCACAGATTGTTAAATACATGTTTTTTTCAAAAATTTGGGGTTCGTCGCTTTACAAAATATCTCTTGCTACTCATAAGATCTGGGTTTTATTCAGTCGATTTGGGGTCAGAGGTGCAAAATTTTAATGCCCTAGGTTGAAGGGGCGAACTGAAAACTTTGACTTGCATTTTGATGGGCAAAATGGTTTGAAAAATATTTTTTTCTAATGCCCTGGCTAAAGCGGTGAGTGAACCGTTAGGGCCTGTTTGGATATGTGGGAAACAGAGAGGAACCAAGTGGATTGGAGGGAATCCCGGCGATCGGCGAACAAGAACCGGTCTAGACATCGACGACGATCGACAGATAATATACATATTGGCCAATATGACTTGATAATACTAATTTGATCCGATATTTTACCCTACGTCAAATTGGACATATTGTATAGGAAAATTATAATGAACGGACATCAAACAATAAACAAACAACAGACTACTTACATGGTGCGATGCAAGTGGCTGACCTGACTCGCCCCCACTGCGCTTGCATCGCACCACGTAAGTGGTGTGTTGAATGGTCTGTTGTTTTTGTGATCTGCCATATATGAGTGTCCCACACCAATGTTTGCTATCCGCACACTACGTTTACTTTGATGTGTGCAAAAAGAAAAAAGTGATGTGCAGGTAGCATCCCTATGGTTTTTGTATGAGATGATGAATGCAAATATAAGACTGCACATGGCAACACCATTTTTAGTCATATAAAACAACAACCGAGTGAGTATACACCGACAGCGGAGATGAAAAATTGACGGAGGGGATCTTAAGATCACACTCATCTGTATTGACTCTTTGTACGATATAGTACTCACCAATTTTTGGGATTTTCCTTCTGAGCTATATAAAATAGAGGGAACATTCATCTGCTATGCTTCCCTACCGCGTCGATTACTCGAGAAGAGATAAAAAAAGGTTAATATATTATTAAAAATAAAAATGAAAAATCTACTTGATTCGATTCTCAGAATGATTACCCACAGTAATCGCGATCGAAAACTTGTCGTTAATTAGGGTTTTAAAAACAAAATCTTCGCCGTTGATCACTGAAACGACTTTGACGATCGATATCTACTTCTGAAACCGATCCGTCATCAGTTCGATCAATTTCTTCTCTTATATGTAAGCTAGAAACAATGTTTTTAGGTTTTTGTAGCCCCAAACCAGCTCTAATTTTCTGTGTTGTTAGAGAGAGGTCTAATGGAGAATAGAGAACAGGGATAGTGAGCAGGCTGCGACTTCGGATATATATATATATATATATATATATATATATATATATATATATATATATATATATATATATATATATATATATATGTAAGATATTAGTTAGGGGCATTTTAGGCATTATTGAAATGTAACATAAACTATTTTTATTTTTATATAGTAGTAAGGATATATATATATATATATATATATATATATATATATATATATATATATATATATATATATATATATATATATATATATATTAGTAAGGATGCACGTGCAAATGCACGTGGATTGTAGGTTGCAGGATTATAAATCATTTTATCCCTTGAAACTAAAATTAAATTCAATGGCTAGGATTCACCTAGGATTTTTAATTAATATATTTATATTTTAAAAACTCTAATTATTAAATTACTACGATATCCTTTAGCATATTTCAACCATAGCATATCCTAGAACAGATCACATGTCATATATAACATAAAGCAAACCCATACGAAAATAGAAGAAGTCAAAGAAACACATTGAAGATTTGATTTGAGTCGATTTGTCGAGAGAGAGAGAAAGAGATGCGACCCAAGATCATTCTTTTCGGTGACTCGATCACAGAAGAGTTGTTTGGAAATGGAGTTTGGGGTGCATCTCTTGCCGATCATTTCTCTCGAATGGTATATAAACTCCATCTTATTCTAGTTTTAATGGTGGTGATTTAGTCTTCTTTTTTATGGGCCAAAGAATGGAGATCCGACGATTCAAGTTCGGGAAGCGATGCGCTGAAGAATAGAGATCTGGCGATTCAAGTTCAAAAAAAATAATAAGTGTATCAAAATACAAATTAAGCAAAAACTCATATGATATTTCTTAATTTAATCTCATTTACAGTCATGCATAAAGATCTTTGATTATAAAAATACACCTCTATAATTGACCATGGCGAAAACAAATCGGTTTCGATTTGTGTCATCCAATACAAAATGACAAATCGGTTTCGATTTGTGTATGATATTTATTGTTATTTTATTTTTTTCACCTTTTATTTTATAAAATTTCAATGAGGAGAAGAAGATATTTATTAGCCTTTGTTTAGGAGAGAGAGTCATGTACATGAGAGAGAGAGAGAATTACAATTTGTATAAGATATGAGTTATGGGCTAGTTTAGAATCCTAGTTTAATTAGAAGATTTTTAGAGTGCTAATTTAATTATCAGATTTTACAATTACAATTGGGAGAATGGTAGCAACCCTTAGGGGCATTTTAGGTATAAAAATATGACATAAACTATTTTTTCTTTTATATAGTACTAGTAAAAAGGCACATGCAAATGCACGTGGATATTAGGACCTTAAATGATCGAATTTTATTTTTAGACATCTATCGGGTGATTTGAACATAAAAAAAATATAGTATTTCAAGTATTCATTACTATGTTTTATAATTTAGTAAAGACAAAAAAAAAGTATTTATTATTATGTTTCTTATGTCTTTATTATTTATAATTTAAAATTTAAAATTTTTTTAATAAAAAATAAAAAAATATAACTTATATTGTCAACTATAGAACATAAAGAAAAAAAATAAAAAATAACAAATAAGTATAATCTAGAAATTTCAATTAAATCGAAAATGGGTATTTATTCCTTCTCGACTTTAACTTTCTTGACGATTTTATCGTCCTCATCATCCGTAGTCTCGTATTTAATATGTTGGGATATCTACGACCTTATAAGATAATTTTGATAAATTATATCTTACACTTTGACTTGAAAGAAATACTCATTTTTGAGATATTTGTTCATTTTCGAGATATTGACACCAAATTTGATTTTAAGGTCACTTTTTTTGAGATCTGTGTCACGCCAAATCAATGCCTGACCATTTGATGGTATGCCCATTATCTCAAGATCAAGTGTGTGAAAAGTTGGAACAAAAAAATTCTCTATCATTTAATTCAAAATTATCAATTGGTTTTAACATGGTGCCTTAATAGATTCGGTGGGCATAGTTAATTAAAGGTAAAATCACATTTTGATAAAATCACCTGTCATTTGTCTCGTTTAAATTTGATTTTAAGGTCACTTTGAAATTTGTGCACGTCAAATCAATATCTGACCGTCTGATGGTACGCCCCTAATCTCAAGATCAACCTAATCTCAAGATCAAGTGTGTGAAAGATTGGAACCAAAAACACTGTTATCATCCATTTCAAAGCAATCAATGGGTTTTAACATGGGCGCTCTCATAGATTCAGTTGGAATATTTAAAGGTATGTTTGGAGGTGGGATCTTAATTGGCATGCCGAGTTGCTATGGTTTGATCAAGTCTAACTGGTTGAACTTTAAATGCGGTTCAAACATATTTGAGAAGTGCACGTACGTTGCACTTGGACACCATAAAATGAAATATTTTGATCAAAGATGATTTTAATTATGAGTTAAAATTGACTAATCATATAAAATCATAATCGTATATTATCAGTTAATCACTAAAAAACTAATAACAATTATTGTTAAATATTATATTTATTCGAGTATTTTGTAGAACTTTCTATAGATGCATGTTTCTATCCTATCACGTTCGATTAATTCGATGATATACTAATTATATATGTTTAATAAAATTTTCTTAATTGTTAATTTCTACTTTAATTTTATAATAACTAATGTAACTAAGGCTTCAAATTTTCATATCCTACGTATTTATTAATTATTATTAAAAATATGAATAGTAATGTCCACCCATACATAGCAGTCCAAGTTTTGACTCAAAACTCAAACCAAAATCGATTTAATCGAATCGTGTCCAAATGACTTAAAATTAATAATGAACTTATTTTGGACTCGTTTCGATTTTTGGGGAGAAAAATTAAAAATTTATTAGGTAGTATGAGAAAACTGAGAAAATAGCTTAAAATAATAAAATGGTGATTGCACCCCATTCAAATCCATGATTGCTTGGAATTAGGCAATGGAGATCGTTTTTCACCCTAACTTTTGTAGAATAGTTCTTGAGACTATGATCTTACCCTCGTATGGGTGTAAGTTTTGAACCGAAATCCGAACCCGCCCAAAAAATCTAACTAATTGAACCAACCCTAATCGATCTAAAAATTGGTTCAAACCGAATCTGATTTCGATTTTAGGTGAGAAAAGTCGAGAACCGATTAGGTAAGATGAGAAAATTTGATAAGGGGTACTTTAATCGTGGTTCAAAGGGTTTCAACATGCTAATAAATTATTGTTTGGGTAACTTAACACCCATGAAATCTTAGAGGGCATCTATGCAAAAAATCATCGACTCTTTGAATTAGTTGATGGAGATCGTTTTTCTGTCCAATCTTCCATATAAGGGAATTTGATATCAAAGCAAGTCAAATATTATATGACAAAATTGTTGATTCTCTTAACTTTGTGGGTTCTTTTAAAGGTGATCGAACTGGTCCAAACAGACCCGAAAATTGATAATGAACCTATTCTGGACTGGTTTCGATTTTGGGGGGAAAAATAAAAAATTTATTAGGTAGTATGAGAAAATTGAGAAAGTAGCTTAAAATAATAAAATGGTGATTGCACCCCATTCAAATCCATGATTGTTTGGAATTAGGCAATGGAGATCATTTTTCACCCTAATCTTTCGTAGAATAGTTCTTGAGATTATGATCTTATCCTCGTATGGGTGTAAGTTTTGAACTGAAATTCGAACCCGCCCAAAAAACCAAACTAATTGAACCAACCCCAATCGATCCAAAAATCGGTTCAAACCGAATCTGATTTTGATTTTAGGTGGGAAAAGTCGAAAACCAATTAGGTAAGATGAGAAAATTTGATTAGGGATACATTAATCATGGCTCAAAAGGTTTCAACATGCTAATAAATTATTATTTGGGTAACTTAACACCCATGAAATCTTAGAGGGCATCTATGCAAAAACCATCGACTCTTTGTATTAGTTGACGGAGATCGTTTTTCTGCCCAATCTTCCACATAAGGAAATTTGATATCAAAGCAAGTCAAATATTATATGACAAAATTATTAATTTTCTTAACTTTGTAGGTTTCTTTAAAGGTGTTAGAAAAGATAACTTTTATGACAAAGTTGTTAATTTTATTAACTTTGTAGGTTTCTTTGAAAGTGTTAGGAAAAGAATGGCAAAATTGTTAATTCTCTTAACTTTGTGGGTTCCTTTAAAGGTGATTGAACTGGTCCAAACAGACTCGAAAATCGATAATGAACCTATTCTAGACTCGTTTCAATTTTGGGGGGAAAAATAAAAAATTTATTAGGTAGTATGAGAAAACTGAGAAAGTAGCTTAAAATAATAAAATGGTGATTGCACCCCATTCAAATCCATGATTGTTTGGAATTAGGCAATGGAGATCCTTTTTCACCCTAATCTTTCGTAGAATAGTTCTTGAGATTATGATCTTGACCTCGTATGGGTGTAAGTTTTGAATCGAAATTCGAACCCGCCCAAAAAACCTAACTAATTGAACAAACTCCAATCGATCCAAAAATCGATTCAGATCGAATCTGATTTCGATTTTAGGTGGGAAAAGTCGAAAACTGATTAGGTAATATGAGAAAATTTGATTAGGGGTACATTAATCATGACTCAAAGGGTATTTGATATCAAAACAAGTCAAATATTATATGGTGAAATTGTTAATTCTCTTAACTTTGTAGGTTTCTTTAAAGGTGTTAGAAAAGATAACTTTTATGGCAAAATTGTTAATTTTCTTAATTTTGTAAGTTTCTTTGAAGGTGTTAGGAAAAGAAAACTTTTATTGCAAAATTGTTAATTCTCTTAAATGAGTGGGTTTATTTGAAGGAGCTAATAATAAGGAAGGAAAGAAAATTTATTTAGATACCATTATTTACGTATTCTCATTAGAAAAGAGTGTGTTAGGGGTATTTTAGGAACGAAAATATGACAGAAATATTTGTACTTTTATATAGTAGGAAAGATATAGTAGTAAGGATAAAGATGATTTTGGAATGACAAAATCTTGTCAAACGCTGACATTCACAGAGTTTAGGGTATGTCTAAATATGAGAAAATCAGCTTATGTGAATTCCGACGTGTGATAATTGAGACTCATCTTAATTACAGATGCCTCACCTATTACAGATGATAATATATAGAGAATATATGTATTTGCAATCAAATATTCTACATATGCAACCAGGGTTTTTATGCATTCAGACAACTGATTGCTTTGAAAAAGACAACGGAGATTGCTTTATCTTTAGATCATGTATCTCATATCAGGCGGTCAAATACTAATTTCACATGACACACATCTCTAAAGGTGGCCTAAGAATTGATTCCCATGATACGACCATGATCACAACCGTAGTAGTGGTTTGTGGCATATGGAATCAACATCTGAATGTCTTATAGGTGATCCATAATCTAAACATCAATTCTAGATTGAGCGAAAAGGAAGTCTCCATTATCTGATTCAATGTAATCAACCATTAATTTTAACTTACAAAAATCTTAGTTGAAGTAACCAAATCTTCGGTTGCAAATACAGGTACCCTATATTAAAATAAGTATATCTTAGTGTATGCTAAATATTTCAAACTCTCCGTCTGGTTTGTCCACTGTCTCATTTTCTTAGAAATAGCTTCTATGGGCTGCACATAGTTACTATACTAAACACCTATTGTCAGACGTGTAAGAAATTG
Source organism: Chloranthus sessilifolius (assembly GCA_021018995.1). Lineage (NCBI taxonomy): Eukaryota > Viridiplantae > Streptophyta > Magnoliopsida > Chloranthales > Chloranthaceae > Chloranthus > Chloranthus sessilifolius. The sequence goes on from CM037592.1 coordinate 106,584,313, forward strand.
ATCCTGATCGTCGCTTGGGGCTCCATCTCCTGATGATAGAGATCATCCTATCACTGGGCTTTCGTAGTGCCAATTTCCTAGGATATTTGCGATTGGATGGTTAGGATGACCTGATCGGCGAGGTTTACGGATGATGGGTCATATTGGAAGCGGACCGTCCATCGGCACGAGTTATGGGTTGTATGGCTAAGCACAATAATTCATACTTTTTTCATGTAGCCAATCTATTTTAAAAATTCTCCGATCCGATGGTCAGGACTTAGGATCACCCAATTGGGAAGGTTTTCGGATGAAGGGTCATAGTAAAATGGGGTCCTCGATCGGATGGTCTCAATTGGTTAACACATGCAAGCACAATAGATTCAACCTTAAGCAAATGGTCGTACCTTACTCAGATTCAATATATTTTCGGAACTTCTCCGATCGAATGGTTAGGATGATCAAATCGGCAAGGTTTTCAGATGATGGATCGTACTAGAAGTGGCGCATCGAACGTACGGCCAGGATCTATCCGTGCTGTGTGATGGCTTGAATGCTAAAAAAGCACAATAAATTCAACCTAAAGTAAAAGATACCTTACTCAGATTCAAAAGTGAATCAACCATTTTTTATTTTTTTATTTTTTATTTTTTTTTTCTGATTAAAATTCACTTTTTCACTTTGCACTTTCCATGCAATGTTGAATTTCATTTTATCGGCAAAGTGGCAAATTGTTTCGAAATTCACGAAAATAGGGGGTGGGAAGACGACAAAATTTCGATAATATCTTTGAAATCGCTGAAAATTTATTAATTTTGTAAAAATTAACAAAATGTTGTAAAAATTAATATAAATTATTACCCATTTTTAAATAATGAACAATATTTTTATAAATATTAAATCCAATTTTTAATATATATTTTTTGTACCTGGGGAAAATTTTTTGGAACTTTTTTCGAAAACTTTTCCCAAATGAATGGAAGTGACCCCCGCTGAAATATTATTGCAAAAACAAAAAAATTCACCAATGATCATAGTGATAAATTTTGTTTTCGGTAATTTTTTGGTGGGAGTCTTTTCGGTACATTTTGAATTAATTTTGATACTTTTTGGAAAAAATTCGAGAAAGTTTTGGGAATTAAAAATATTTAATATTTTTTTTTAAAAGTACTACAATATACACTAAATTACTAACATAATAATAATAATAATAATAAATTAAATTAAATATAAAATGAAAATACCGAAATTTCCAATTTTCGCTGAAAAATACCAAAATTACTAAAAAATACTGAAATTTTCTTTTGACCCCCCCCCCTTTTCGGTGAATTTCTCGAAATTTTGCAAACTTTGGGTGAAATTTGTCCGCAAAATTTGTCACTATGCGAATGATTATTGTATTATAAATTTAATAAATTTTGGTCGGGTTTCAAAATTTTCTAACTTTAAATGCACTATGATCCTAGAAATGGTAAAAATCAGGTAGATTCTCTAGCTGGGGTGGTGCGCACTGCGCACCATCATACTGCGCCACAGCTTAGCTTATTGCAGGGAATAATAGGGTGTGAGTCTGTTACCATATTCAAAACGCGGTAATAAGATCTTTTACCATCAAATTATGATTTGATCTTGCACCATTAAAGTTTGCTTTACTGTTATGTCACCTGCCGTGATTAGGGATGCAAAAACCCCACCGAAAAACCCGAACCGGGCCGAACATTAAAACCCAAATCACTTGTAATCGGTTGGTTTCCGTTTTGGGTGCCTGAAATCAAGAACTGATTGGGTAGTTTAAAAAATCGACTCAAAATTAAAAAAATTAAAAATCAAACAGTCAAAACTGAAACCGAACTGAACCAAAACGATTTTTTTTGTTTCGATTTTGTATTTTTTATATTTAACCGAACTGAAAAACCGAATGTTTTCCTTTTGGTTCGGTTCAATTAATTAACCGAATTTGCACCATAGCCTATATATATAATTAATCTAAATAGTTTAAATGACAGTCTATGATTGGAGCATGTCACGGAGAAAGAACCACCCTTTAAGAGAAGGTGAACCATCTGATCAGTGAACTCTGATATTGGACATTAAAAATAAGAACATGTTTGAGTGCGTAGATCGGATGGTCTAAATCTTCTAAAAAGTGGGATTTCGGGCTCTCGCACGTCCAATCTCTCATTGATTGGATTCCTGCTCACATCTTATACCTTTGATGCTATAGGATCATTTCAGCACCAAAATGATATTCGATCGACGGCTATTATCATCGCACCAACATATGATTGTGATCAAGTACCATCATACCACATATTTTCTTAAAGTAGCACACATGTTTGTAAGGGTATTTTGGTTATTTAAAGGGGAGGTGAATTCAATGTGATTGAAGGCTGAAGCTTTCATAGACTAGTGTACACATATTTCCTGTGGGGAGCTCATACCATTTCAGGAAGTGGGCCCATTAGTGCAGCTAATTGCCACTTTGATCTCAAGTGAAATTTTCTGACGTTATTCTGAATCCTCAACTCTGCTACTATAGTGTCTTTTTTTCGGTTTTCTTAAGGCAAAGCTGAGCTTGATCCCCTAGCGACAAATTTCCTGTTTGGAAATATTTCGATAAAATTTCGGAAAAAATCGAAAAAGTTTTGTAAAAATTTCGAGGAGTGCAAAAAATATATATTTATATTTAATATTTATAAAATTTATTTATTATTTAAAGACAGATAAAATTATAAAATTTTCATTCATTTCAGTGAAATTTCATTAATTTTGGCATTTTATGAGAAATTATTTGAAATTTTGCTAAAAGCATTGTCCGACCCTTGTTTTGGTGAATTTGGGAGACATTTTGGAGAATCAAAATCTGACCGTTCGATAATGATAAGCTCGGGGTCTCAAGATCCGTTGTGTGAATATGGGAACGAAAATGATCTCCATCATGTGATTCAAAGCAATCACTGGATTCTAATGTGGGGCCCCTTAGAAATTGGGTAGATGCAAATACAGCTCCCCTTACCGATTGACCTTCATTGGGATTTAAGTCCCTAAATTACCCTTGATGTTCATTTTCGTTTATTAGGGTTATAACGCACCAATTTGTTGCCACGTGGCATACAATATTAGATAACAAACCTTTAGAACGCTTTACGGGAAAAGAAAAAATATTAGGTTCTTCGAATTAGACAATGAAAATTATTTGGCGTGACCTAAAAAATCATGTACATTTATATGACCTTTGACCAAGAATCAAAATTTCAGATTTTGTTTCGGTTCCAGAGGCCTAAAACGTCACTGTGGCGATGTCGTGTGTCATTATATGCGAGATTATTATATGACCTGAGCTACGCGTCACAGTGTATATGGGTTGGCAATTTCGCCTGAGCACTCGAGGACTATGTGGGACACGTTAGCTGAGGGTCTAAAGCGGATGTGTGTTGGTCGCATGAGTCACACACGATGGTGGGCTTAGTTCAGTATGTCAGCAAGGCATGTAGGGAATGGGACATTATGTAGAGTTGCATGCAACTGTCGCGAGCGAGAAACTATTGTCGGACACAGGGTGAAGTTGGACAGGCAAAGCAAGGCACTTAGGCACTGAGGTGCTGGGACGCGAGTAGACACGATGTGTTGAGATGATTTACCTCGGGTGAAGGAAACCATGAACTAAAGTTCCCGTCCTCTAGGCGGGTGATATTAGAATGATGGATGGTTAGGCTGGCCTCGCTGTAGCGACGGCGAGGCGCCGTACGGGTGTCGAAAAAATTACCTCGTGACAAATCGAAATTTCGACCGAAAATTTCAACCCCATACAAAAAATGACCGAAATTTCGGTCCCATATTATCATTTCGGTCATTCGGTGGGACCGAAACCGATAATTTCAACCGAAATTTTGATCATTGCTTTTGACTGCTTTGAATCAAACAACGAAGATTTATTTTACTCTATAATCTTTTCATACAATAGATCTTGAGATTATATACATACTGTTAGACAGCTCGTGCGGCACATATCCCAAAATTGACCCAAGAAATCAGTGCAGTGATTTTCGACGTTGATGCTCTAAAGTTTTAGTGGGTGCAAGTAGAGCAACCTTTTATTAGTCCAATCCATTGAAGAGATTAGATGATATTAGAACTACTAAAGACCCAAAGATCATACTCATGAAAGGATTTGAATTTGCTAATATATATTTTTTCCAGTGGTTGATAACCCAGAGCTCTTATATGGGCAAATTTTTGGGTGAGTCGTGTGGGCTGCTAGTTGGCTATTAGGATTGACCAAAGGCGGGTGTGCCACATGATCTAAGAGTGTCCACTAGCAATTAGCATGAGCTTATTTGGGATTCATCTTAAGCAGCTCACGCCTTGCCATCCCTGCATTCAATTTGACTCTGAGAAATTCACGGATTTCTATGCTGCATGTCTCAATGTCCACTCACTGCACAGCTTATAGACTAATTCGAAAAATGGGGTTTAGTCAAGTCGAATGGTTCAACCAAATTTTGAGACGGATGGATGCACAGGCTCCAAAAATGAATGCAAACCAATAAAGATAAAAGTCAAAATTCTCTAACATCCAATGGTCTAAAAATTGCACTACCAAAAATAAGACTATTAGCAGTAATTTTGTGCAACCAAAAACTATTATCATTAACAAAAAAAATTATTGAAGGCTATTAAGACTATTAGCCACAATTTTTCACTGCCGCTACTAGCTAGTCTTATATTTTTAGTGTTGGTTGAACACTTGAACCACAATTAGAATCCAACCGGTTGGACCTGACCCAAGACCTTCAAAAATGACTAATACTCTTCTTACGAAATGGAGTAAGAAGGCGAGGAGAGTAATTCGAGGTAGAAGAAAAAAACATAGTACAATGGAGACATGGAAAGATGAACACTTATTACAATCAAGTGCACAAGCACAAGAAGTCTAAGAACAACAAATGCCCCACAGAGAAAAAAGCCAAACAAATAGGAGCCTATACAACAACAAATAAGAGATTGAAAACCCAAAAAACTAAATAAAATTAACCCTAGTTTCCACTCATTATTTAGCTTTTTTGGTTTTTTAGATGCCATGGCCAGCAAGCTCTCTTTTGGCACCACCCTTACTCCAATATGCTAAGAGCATGAAGTGCAAGAAGGCCACCATAGAAGCTTCAAGGTCTCTATCATCAATATCGTGTATCTTCTTCATGGCAAAGTTTAGACCCTTATTGGAAAATGGCCACAAATGCAGGCTAGGAGACTGAGATATGAACCTCCCTCTCCTGGAGCCTTGCCTTATTTCACTAACCCAATTAATATCTGCAAATTAGAACAAGTTTTAATATGAGACATGTGTTCATGATAATGAAAATAACTAAATTGTAATATGTAATATTGGGCAATTAATTTACCTAATTGTAATAATGAAATTGTTCAAAAGAATGATTTGGAGAATGAGAGATGAGTTTTAGTTGCATTTGATACTTACTTGATTGATTCGGAGTGGAAGTGGCTACGGTTAGTAGTGGATTGGAGGCGGTGGGGATGCGTAGATGTATGGAAGAGGTGGGGATGGTGATGGAGGCGGCGGGGACTTGTAGTGGTATGGAGGTGGAGGAGACGGCGATGGTGGTGGTGGGGATTTGTAATAATAAGGTGGTGGTGGAGATGGAGAAGGTGGTGGTGGGGACTTGTAGTGGTATGGAGGTGGAGGAGACGGCGATGGTGGTGGTGGGGACTTGTAATGGTACGGTGGTGGAGGAGATGGGGATGGTGGTGGTGGGGACTTGTAGTGGTATGGAGGTGGAGGAGATGGCGATGGTGGTGGTGGGGATTTGTAGTAGTACGGTGGTGGAGGAGATGGGGATGGTGGTGGAGGGGACTTGTAGTAGTACGGTGGAGGGGGAGATGGTGATGGTGGCGGTGGGGATTTGTAGTAGTACGGTGGAGGAGGAGATGGTGATGGTGGTGGTGGGGACTTGTAGTAGTACGGTGGAGGAGGAGATGGTGATGGCGGCGGTGGGGATTTGTAGTAGTAGGGAGGAGGTGGAGATGGTGAAGGTGGTGGAGGGGACTTGTAGTAGTATGGTGGCGGAGGAGATTCTGACGGTGGTGGAGGTGATTTGTAATAATAAGGAGGTGGCGGAGATGGCGATGGGGGAGGTGGGGACTTGTAATAGTATGGAGGTGGTGGTGATGGTGATGGTGGAGGAGGTGACTTGTAGTAATAGGGTGGTGGAGGAGATGGTGAGGCTGGTGGTGGAGACTTGTAGTAGTAGGGCGGTGGTGGTGATGGGGACGGTGGTGGTGGTGACTTGTAGTAATATGGAGGATGTGGGTGAGGTGATGGTGGGGGTGGGGACTTGTAGTAGTAAGGAGGTGGCGGAGATGGAGACGGAGGGGGTGGAGACTTGTAGTAATATGGAGGATGTGGGTGAGGTGATGGTGGGGGAGGGGACTTGTAGTAGTAAGGAGGTGGCGGAGATGGAGACGGAGGGGGGGGGGACTTGTAGTAATATGGAGGATGTGGGTGAGGTGATGGTGGGGGTGGGGACTTGTAGTAGTAAGGAGGTGGCGGAGATGGAGAGGGAGGGGGTGGGGACTTGTAGTAGTAAGGTGGAGGGGGAGATGGGGACGGTGGTGGGGGTGACTTGTAGTAATATGGAGGTGGTGCTGGAGACTTGTAGTAGTACTTTGGTGATGGAGGAGGTGGCGACTTATAATAATATTTTAGTGGTGGTGGTGGCGGCGGGGACTTGTAGTAGTAGGGAGGTGGCGGTGGCGGGGGTGGTGGTGGTGGTGCTTTGTAGTAATAGGGGGGGTGGGGGTGGGGTGAGGGTGGGGGGGGGGCCTTGAAGTGGTAAGGAGGGGGCGGAGATGGAGACGGAGGGGGTGGGGACTTGTAGTAGTAAGGTGGTGGGGGAGATTGGGACGGTGGTGGGGGTGACTTGTAGTAATATGGAGGTGGTGGTGGAGACTTGTAGTAGTACTTTGGTGATGGAGGAGGTGGGGACTTATAATAATATTTTGGTGGTGGTGGCGGTGGGGACTTGTAGTAGTAGGGAGGTGGCGGTGACGGGGATGGTGGTGGTGGTGACTTGTAGTAATATGGAGGATGTGGGTGAGGTGATGGTGGGGGTGGGGACTTGTAGTAGTAAGGAGGTGGCGGAGATGGAGACGGAGGGGGTGGGGACTTGTAGTAGTAAGGTGGTGGGGGAGATGGGGACGGTGGTGGGGGTGACTTGTAGTAATATGGAGGTGGTGGTGGAGACTTGTAGTACTTTGGTGATGGAGGAGGTGGGGACTTATAATAATATTTTGGTGGTGGTGGGGACTTGTAGTAGTAGGGAGGTGGTGACGGGGATGGTGGTGGTGGTGACTTGTAGTAATATGGAGGATGTGGGTGAGGTGATGGTGGGGTGGGGATTTGTAGTAAGGAGGTGGCGGAGATGGAGACGGAGGGGTGGGGACTTGTAGTAGTAAGGTGGTGGGGGAGATGGGGACGGTGGTGGGGGTGACTTGTAGTAATATGGAGGTGGCGGTGGAGACTTGTAGTAATACTTTGGTGATGGAGGAGGTGGCGACTTATAATAATATTTTGGTGGTGGTGGTGGCGGGGACTTGTATTTATACACGGGTGGAGGTGGAGACTTGTAATAGTACTTAGGTGATGGTGGAGGTGGCGATTTGTAGTGGTAGACTGGTGGAGGTGGAGACTTGTAATAATATTTAGGTGATGGTGGAGGCGGAGATTTGTAGTGGTAAACAGGCGGAGGTGGTGACTTGTAGTAGTACTTTGGAGATGGAGGGGGTGGTGATTTGTAATAGTATGTTGGCGGTGGTGGTGGTGGAGACTTGTAGTAGTATACGGGAGGCTCAGGCTTGGGCGCGGGCTTCTCGCATTCCTTGTAAGGGGTCTTTGGTGCGTAGGCAAAAGGCTTAGCCTGGAGAACAACTTCTTCATGTGTCTTGGACTTCACTTTAAGTTTTGCACCTTTTTTGCCTCCATGTAGGTCAGTGGGGATGCTGCAATGGGACCCCTTTGGTGGCTTGTGAAGCTTGGCCTGGCACTCGGATGCTCCACCCCATTTCCCATACTCATAGCCTTCAACAACTACACTGAATTTTCCATTGTTTTTGGTCTTCCCATATGCAACTATGCTCTTTTCTCCCTCTTTGCATGTGACTTCCACAATTGCACCTGCTCCACATTAAAACAAGACCCACCAAGAGTACAAAAAACATGTGGATAACGTTAGAAAATGTCAGATCATAGGTACCAACTATAACAAACTTTTTTTTAATTTAATTTATTTATTTTGCATATAATAAAATGAGTTGCTTTTAGGCAGAGTCACTAATTCCGAAACAGAGGAAAAGTAGAGAAACTAAAAATTAGTAAAAATGAATTAAAATTATGAAAAGTTTAAACAATCCTCAAAAACTCGCTATCTATTTAATAAATTGAAAATTATTTGCAAAATTTTAAACATCCTTAATTTCTAGAATCTCATATTCGCAAATTATATGCTATTTTTTAAAAAATTAGGCGAATTTGGCGACTATGGTATTAGGTATGCCACCTGGCAACATCGGCCGTGGTCACGTTAATCTCCCTCTCTACCAATGGTGTGATCATATAAACCTATGCATATATTTGGCTCGAATACCAAATATATGAAATAATTATTAAGGATAGTATTATACGGTGGATAATTTTTATAGACAAATTATCAGGCAGCTTATGTGGCGGAACGCGGCTGGCTGCACAGATAGTAGGGCCCAGAAACTGTAGCCAGTCTTGTCGCCCCACATAAGCTGCCTACAAAATTGTCCATGAAAATTAAAACTGTCCACCCCTTATAATTTTCCAATTATAAATTAAGGAATTTCTTACCATTTTTACGTTTTAAAATCTGATTAGATGCCTATTGGGCAGAATTTTAGGGTCTACATTAAGGCTTAGCAATCTAATCTGTGAGAGTCAACTTTTCAGGGATTCAATGGCTAAGGTGTACCATGGACCCAATTAATCTATTAAATTAGACCAATTATATATTTTGAAGATGTGCCAACAAAAATGCAGGAAAAAAAAAATTAAATATGTAAGTTAAAAAACTACAGTTGACTTATCAAGTTATCATATTAAGTAAATTTCGTAGATAAATGCTAAAAAAATTAATTAAATCTGGTTAACTTGAAAAAATACTCTTGAATTTTCAAAATTTTTAGAAAATTTCTTTAAATCACATATGGGTAATATTCAAAAATCACCTACGAATTATAAAACTTAAGTGAATTTAATTTCAGTTTTGGTACTGGTAGAGCTTATAATACTAGAAGTTGTTTATTGGTTTATTTATTTAATTTGAGGAAGCATACCTTGCAAGTGCTTCTTGTCATGGGACTTAATTGGATAACCCCAATCGTAGCATCTGTAGCAATAAACTTTTCCGACCACCTTAACCACCAGCTCGTGGTGGTGCGGCGGCACTGGGTAGGGGGAAGGTGGCGGCGGCGATTTGTAGTAGTATGGTGGTGGCTTCGGATACGGCGACGGTGGCGGTGGTGATTTGTAGTAGTATGGTGGTGGCTTTGGATACGGTGACGGTGGCGGCGGCGATTTGTAGTAGTAAGGTGGTGGCGGCGATGGCGAAGGTGGTGGTGGAGATTTGTAGTAGTAAGGTGGTGGAGGTGATGGTGAAGGTGGTGGTGGAGATTTGTAATAGTAGGGTGGCGGTGGTGATGGTGAAGGTGGTGGTGGAGACTTGTAGTAGTATGGTGGTTGTGGCGATGGTGAAGGTGGTGGTGGAGACTTGTAGTAGTATGGTGGCGGTGGTGACGGCGACGGTGGTGGTGGAGATTTGTAGTAGTATGGTGGCGGCGGGGATGGTGAAGGTGGTGGTGGAGACTTGTAGTAGTAGGGGGGCGGTGGAGACGGTGATGGTGGCGGTGGAGATTTGTAGTAGTAGGGTGGTGGTGGAGACAGCGATGGGGGTGGTGGAGATTTATAGTAGTAAGGAGGAGGTGGGGATGGTGAAGGAGGTGGTGGAGACTTATAGTAATATGGTGGTGGTGGAGATGGTGAAGGTGGAGGTGGGGACTTGTAGTAATAAGGTGGTTCCACCGGCGACGGCGGTGGTGGAGATTTGTAGTGGTAAGGTGGTGGAGGAGACGGTGCAGGAGGTGGCGGAGATTTATAATAATAAGGTGGTGGTGGAGACGGTGATGGTGGTGGTGGAGACTTGTAGTAGTAAGGTGGTGGTGGAGACGGGGACGGAGGTGGCGGAGACTTATAGTAGTATGGTGGTGGTGGAGATGGCAAAGGTGGTGGTGGGGACTTGTAGTAATAAGGTGGTGGTGGGGATGGGGATGGAGGTGGCGGAGACTTATAGTGGTATGGTGGTGGTGGAGACTCGTAAGTATACGGCTCGGCCGAAACGAGTGCTACATTGTTAGATATGAAGAGAATTATCAAAGCCGCTACGCAGTGGTGCCATGGACGACCCCGACCGGGGTCGCCGCCTACCAGAAACTTCATCAAATGCCGGAAAATTGGCCAATTCCGGCTAGTTTCTTATCTACACACCTTACTATAGGAAGGTGGTATGTGGAAAATGAGAAGAGGAGAAAGCTTTCTTAGATGGTTAGCTTTCTATGTTCTTTGGATATTTATAAAGGGAGTTGTTAGTGTAGAGCTGTCACATGTGACTTTGTTATATATATTTTGATTATTTTTCATGTGTTGTGTAGCTGTATCCTTTTTGTTGATTAATAGGGCTCAACGGCATAATAAAATTTTTAAGTAGATAAAGAACATTTCTTCACAACAAAATCTCACTCAAAAGATGACATTCACAGATTTTAGGGTATATGAGAATATGGAAGAGTCAGCTGATGGGAGTTTATGCGTAGAAGGGCATGCCATGCTCTTATAATTGAGAATCCTTTTTGAGTCGGCATCTTAGTTGGGGAGTCGTCACCAATCCCATGTGATAATATATGAAGGATATCCATATTTGCAGCCGAATAGTTTAAATCCGCGATCAGGGTATTCACATGTTAAATAGTTGATTATCTTGAATCGGATGATGGAGATCGTTTATCGGCCCGATCTAGCATCTAACTCATCTTTAGATCATGGATCGCCCATGAAACGGCAAGATATTGATTCCATGTGGCACACAACCTTAAAAGTGACCAGGGAATCCCTTCTTATATATGGTGCGCCCATGATCACAATCATATTTTGGGATTGTGTAATATGGAATGAACATCTGAGTGTCTGATATGATAGTTATGATCCAAAGATCACTTCTGTGGAAAATTGGACAAGATCTCCATCATCTGATTTAAGGCAATAGTCAATGCTTTTAAGGTGCGAAAACCCTGATTGCAAATGTAGAATAATCAGTTGCAAATACTGGTACCTTATATTAAAATAAATTTAGCTTAGTGAATACGTATATTAATTAATTATTGTATTATTGTATTTGGAGATTTCAAACCCCTCGTCTATTTTGTCCACTTGTCTCTGTTACTTAGAAATAGCTTTAATGGGCTCGACATGGTTACTGTACTTAACACCTTCTAAAGTCAGATATCTAGGCAATCGATCGTGACCATCGATCGGTGCTCCATCTCCTGATGATAGAGACCATCCTATAATGGGTTTTTGCAGTGCCATTACATTTTAGGAAAGTCGCTGATCAGATGGTCAGGATGATCTGATCGGCGAGGTTTTTCGATGATGGGTCATACTGGAAGTGGGCCGTCCATGGCACGTGTTATTGGCTGTATGCCTAAGCAAAATAATTCATAAGTTTTTCATAGAGCCAATCTATTACGGAAAATTCTCCGATCAGATGGCTAGGATCTCCCAATTGGTGAGGTTTTCAGATCATGGCACATAGCAAAAGGGGGTTATCGATCAGATGGTCTCGATGGGTGGACACATGTTATAGACATCTTTGTTGAAGCACAATATAAATTCAACCTCACTTAGTAAAGAATACCTTACTCAGATTCAATGTGTTTATTAACTCCGATCGGATGGTTAGGAAGATCCAATCCAATCAGCAAGGTTTGCGGACGATAGATCATACTAGAAATGGCTCATCGAACTGACGGTCGCGATCAATCCTTGCATGTTTTGCCTCGTATGGTTGGGCACAATAAATTAAACCTAAAGTGAAAGATACCGTACTCGGATTCAAAAAGTGAATCACTTTCACTTTGAAGTTAATCTTGAATTTGAAGTTATGGACTTATAAATTTAATAATTGTGGTTGGGTTTTCAATATTTTATAATTTTAAATGCACAATGAGCTTAGAAATGGTAAGAGTAGGTAGCTTCTGCGGCTGGGGCGCTTAGCACCATCATAGTGTGCTACAGCTTAGCTTATTTGCAGAAATAATGGGGTGAGTCTCTGACGATATTCAAACACTACCAAGGCGTTTAAACGGTTAAAAAAATTATATATATATATATATATATATAATCTAAATCATACAAGGGACAGTCCATCATTAGAACATATCTGAATAAAATAGTCACCACTATAAGAGGATGCGAACCATCCAAAAGGTGAACATGGATTTTGATGGTTGAAAAACATAAACTCAAACTCTAAGGAATTGGATTGCTGACATCTTACTCTTTTAATGGTGTAAGATCATTTAAACACCAAAATGAAGTTTAAATGACGGCCACAATCATCATACTGTCATATGATGTTGATCAAGTACCATCAGATGATTCAGATCACTCCACACAGGGAATGTTAAATGTACCTCTACTCCTTTGTTAGAACTTAGACTATTTAAAGGGGAGGTGAATAATTCAATGTGATTGGAGCTTTCATAGAATGTGCACATATTTCTTGTGGGTGCTCATCTTATTTCAGGAAGTGGGTCCCATTGGTGCAGCTAGTTACTTGTAAAATCTCAAGGGAAATGATCTGGTGCTAGTTTTGTGTACTTTATAATAGGTGCCACATCCACTCTTTTATTTTTTTTAAAGCTACAGGCCAAAATAACAAATTTGCCGTATCGGTATCGGGTATCGCCATTAAGTCCAAGCTCTCACTGATTGGATTGCTCACATCTTTCACCTTTAATGGTGTAAGATCATTCAAACACCAAAAGAATATTCAAACATTTTCGAATATGTCCGAGACGTATAGAGACAACTCGAAAATTCGAGATTTCAAACCATTCTTAACCTCTGAATTCAAAAGTGAACTTTTCTGATCTCATTTCAGGAAGTGGGTCCCATTGGTGCAGCTAATTACCTCTGGACCACGGGAAATGTTTAGGTGTTAGTCTTACTTACTGTATAACAAGCCGCGCACCGACTCTCCGACAGAGCAACCACGATCGACTATAGCTGCATGGCTCTACCGGCACATCTGTCACGACGGTACCCATCTAAGGTTGCAGACAACTCACTCTAGTCGCACCGTTCGATAGCATTATAATGAGAATTTCCAAATTTACCTTCCGGGTTTAAATCCCTAGATTACCCTTAGGCCGCATTTGAGATCTGTCATTTCATAAGTTAGATTTGGATTTGAAATGATAAAATTCAAATCTACCGTTTGAAAAACTATGTTGAGAGCGTTTGATTTAGATTTACAAATCCCTATGATTAAGCAAATATTTTGTTAAATTGTGCTCGCGGGATGTCAATGACGAATCATCTCTCATTGAAAAAACAAATAAGAAAGGAATTTTATTTGCATTCAGTTAGCAAACTATTGACTGCTTTAAGTCAGATGGTCCAAATAACTTTTCGTTCAACGTTTCCACACAAGAGATCTTTAAATCATGATAAGTCTATCAAACGGTTGGATATTGAATACATGTGGCACACATCCACAAAAATAAACATGACCATGGGATATCCTCAGAAGGGGGTTCTACCGTCACTTTTGGAGATATGTGCCACGTGGAATCAACATCTCACCACCCGATAGTTGGGTCATGACTCTAACATTTATTGTGTGAAAATTTTAACTTTCACGGTTTATAATGGTTGCAGATGTGGTTGATTGGGATGAAACAGTTAGATATTTATTCCACGTGATATACATCATAAGAAGTGACCATGATCATGCTCGGCCCGACTCGTTGCCTAACCCAAAAAGCCCAACCCGACCTAGTAAAAAAATACGAATTATTATTATCTTTATATTTAAAATATTGGGACAGGCCGACCTGACTCACGACCGTACCTAATCTCAGTCGACCCAACCCATCCCGATTTTTGCCCGACCCAACCTAACCTCATAGGTGACTCGACCCGACCCATCTAGATGAGTGAAGTTTATTAGTCCGACCCGTTAAAAATTTGGCTCGGGTGGGTTGGGAATCGGGTTGAACCTACCCATCTAAATTCATAATTATGATTCATGTAAACTAAAATTTAGGGTATTAGAATTTAAATCTTTTTTTAAAAGAAATTTGTCTAATAAAGCATTTAAATTTAAAGAATAAATTTTCATAAAAAAAAAATAAAAAATTGAAGAATAAATCCAAATACACTTTTTAAGCATCCAAACAAGAGATTTCCAAATCCAAATATTTCAAATCCTGAATTTGAAATGCATAGATTTAAAATGCTTGGATTTGAAATTCTCAAGTGCAAATCCTCGTACCCAAATACAGCCCTCAGGATTTGACGGGTTGAACTTTACATGGGGTTAAGGAAATTTTAACTTATAACTTTTATAAGTTGTCATCCACTTTGGATCTCTATCATCTAATGATTTTAAAATCAATTGAACCCTGTTTAGAGTTCAACCGATTGGACCTAACCAAAACCCTTTGGTGTATCTTCACCAACCGTAACTCAAATGGTGTTCTGGTAGGACAATTATGCTCGTTCATTTTCTGCTAGATTTGATCATTCAATTTGTGTAATTCTTTCAGAATTATAGCACCGATGAGTGGACAGAGACAAGGGCACTATTATCTTTTACGGTGCTAAAAATCAACGTACGTATCAAATATCACCCGATACCGATATGTATCGGTTTTAGACTTTACCGATACGGTATGTTCAAGGTATTGTATCAGTGCCTCGCATACAAAAATCTAAAATTTCAGATGATACATTGAAATGTATTGTCTAGAACCGGTTTTGGGGTTGGACGATACATTTCGATTTTCTGAACTTTTAACCCATGAAATGTGATCAACTACATCAATCTCAAAATAATCTTACATAAAGTAAGGTTTTTTTTGTCAAATACGTATTTCAGTAATTGCATGGGCGTTAAAAGAGATACCCTTCTTTATAATAGATCAAAGAGACTTTGGATGCGGATCCGTCAAAGTCTGTTCGATCAGATGATAGAGATCGTGTGTCACCCATATCATCCGCAAAGGATCTTAAGATCAGGTCGCATCTATTGGATGGTCAATTTTTTATTTCATATGTCATAGATCCCCAAAAAATGACCCTTGAATCATATGGTACTTATCATGCTCAAACATGATTTGAGGGCCATATTTTGGGGATCTGTGACGTGGGGAATAAAAAACTGGCCCTCTGATAGGTGAGACATGATCTCAAGATTCTTTGTGTGGAAGATCGTGGTGAAATGCGATCTCCATCATCAGACCCAATCAATGAGGGCGCTTTCAGTAAACGGGTGGGTGTGAGCATGGTTACCCTATAAAGAAATATATTTTTTATTAAAAAGAGTAAAGTAACTTTTATAATAAAAACTGGTTTGAAGGATATTTTGGTATTTTTAATTTATTAATTTGGGAAAAAGTTAAATGAAAAGTTAGAGTATTTTAGTCATTTTAAAGTAAACTTCATAGTTAGTATCGCTCATAGTAACAAATTTAGTTTTCGGTAACATTTCGGTAGGGGATCATTTCGGATAAATTTTGAGAAAAATTCGAAAAGTTTTGGGGGAGCATAAAAAATAATAAATATAAATTATATTTAAACTTCATAAAAAATTTATTTACTATTTAAAAAATAACAAAAAATAGAAAAAATTTATTAATTTTGGTTAAATTTCATTAATTTCGCCGAAATTCATGAAATTTCAGTGATTTCGCAGAAATCAATGAAATTTTGCCGAAAGTTTTGCCCGACCCTTGTTTCGGTAAATTTCAAAGAAATTTTGAAAATTTTCGTAGAAATTTGTTACTATGGTCTCGCTTAAGGATCTTAGGGCTGTCAACGGATCGGTCAAAACTTTTGCTACCCAATAAAAAAAAACTGACCCAATTACATTACAGGGTCAAGTCAGGTTGACCCGACCCTACAAGACATCTTGGTTGGCCCGACTCAAAGGTCGGGTCGGACATCTCATGCCTGACCTTGCCCAACAGGTTAAGTTTATTTACTCGACCAGTAAAATATCAGGTCGGATATCGGGTCGAATTGACCCGTTAAGAACCCTACTTAAGTATATGGTGAAATTTAAAGGTTGATGAGGGAAATGAGATTTCAATAATAGGAGAGGTATTTCCGTAAAAAAAAGAAGTATCTATTCTTTAAAAACATAAATAAATAAAAACTAACAACACGGCATTGACTAAGCTGAATGGAGAATAGAGAGACACACAGCTAATGTACTTTTTGTTTTTTGAATTTTTTCGAATCACAGCTAATGTACTTAAAATGACACAACTGCATGGTGTCCCTTTCAATGCTACGATAGAGAAATGAACTCTTAAGATTATGAAATACTAATATATATATATATATATATATATATATATATATATATATATGAGAAAGGCGAAGGTACTCCTCGACTATATGTATAAATAGATAAAGAGAGAGAGAGAGAAAAATAGGATTATGGGTATAAATCCAAGCCGGCTATTGTACGTTCCAACCTATGCGGCATTCGCGAGTGATACCCCTTCTCTATGGGTTCACCCATCCTCCTTGGGTGTGGAGAAAGGATTTCTCAAACTTTTATTCTCTTCAAAAAAACATGATCAAAGTTTTCTATATATTATACAAACTTGATGCATTGAAATTTTTGATCTTTGATTAATTTTTAAATGGTAAATAAATACTTTTTGAAAACTTTTTATGATATCTAATCAATCTTAAATAAGTTGTTGTGGCACTTAATCTCTTAGTTGAATGTTAACTAAAGTCTGACTATATATATATATACACACACACACGCACACACACGAGTAGTGATCCTCTCACGTTGCCATGACTTGAGCGTTTATTGATTGTACATCATATCAATTGACTTTTCGAAGCCCATTGATATGACGTGCAGTCAATTGGAGCTCTAGTCATGAGTTTATTTGAGTGACTCGAGTTATATGATTATTTATCTTTCTCTCTCTCTCTCTATATATATATATATATATATATATATATATATATATGAAAAAGTGTATGATAGGGTGGTCATGTCACATTGTGACTCGTGGCACTCAAAAATAAATTATCTCAAGGACTACCTCCTTTGATTTTTCTTTCTGGAGATTTTTTTTTTTTTTGGGTTTCTAAACAATATTTCTAGAGAATTCAATAGGGGGCAGCAAATTTAGTAAAACTATCGATACACGCTTTCACCTACTCAAGAAAAGGCTGTCATATACTCATGGGAAGAGCTATAAATCATGCAAATGTATCTTAGGGCCCATGGGAGATGATATATAGTGCCCCTCTTATCTAGCCCATGGTCCACCCATTACACTATTCTAGCCATACAATCGGTCTGTGGTTTATGATTATGATCATCTGGGTTGGTGCAATTTATGGGCTAAAGCCCATTAAAGAGGTCACTGATTGATTGGACGGTCCAGATTAGCCGATTCAAATCTGGGCCACCATCATATTTTCATGTTGCTAAGCACTGTAGCAGATGAATTTAGTTGGGTAACTTTATTTACAATCCAAGATTCTTCCTTCTCAACACTGGGGTTTCTCATGATTACATTGTTGATTGCTTTAAATTAGACGATGAAGATCATTTTTCGTCCTAATCTTCAATGAAATAGATTTTGCAAACATGGGCCTAACATTAGACTGTCAAATTTTGATTCAACTTAGCATACATTTCAAAAACTGAACATGATCATATGCATACATCAAATATGATTCTGTGATCACTTTTCGAGACGTGTGCCATGTGGAATTAAAATTGGTCGTCTGATGTTAGGCTCATGATCTGAAAATCAATTTTATCGAAGATTGGGATGAAAAATGATTTCCATCATCTAATTTAAAGCAGTTAATAGTTTAAACACGTAAAAGAAGAATCTTGAGATAAAAATAAAGCTATCCAATTTTGTTAAGAAAGTTTGAGAATGTAATAACCTAGATTTTTTAACTTTATTTAACGGTATTAGATGATATACCACACAGTGCATAGTGTTAACGCTCCATACCGGAATCTACCCACTTTAGAAATAGTTTGATTTTTTATATATATCAATATTAGACTCATTGCGAAATACTCATCAATACGATTCCAACGATATATAATTTGTCAATTTTCGACAATAATATAAAAAGTTATACCCGTTTGAAGAATGAAGTAGGTTAAAGGGCATAACTGTAATTTCGGGAGAGAATCACCATTTGCTTTGGTGCTTACACAAAGCGCTGGAATAAAACCTCTTCAAGCTAAATTCTACTTACGTATTTATTAAATCTTATACGGAAAGTCTTAATCAGAGTTAACCTAGAAAGAGAATTAGAAATATATTTACTTCTTCTCTTAGTTGTCTCTCTCTTTTCTCTCTTCTCTGTAAAAGCTCCAACAGTGTTATCTTTCATAATTCTTCGTCGGATCTCCATCGATTTTCGATATAATAGAGAATCTTATACCATCAAAGTTTCTCATCACCGCAACCAATCTATCGTAAGAAAGGAATTCTCGTGGAAAGACTCAGGCATATCGTATCTCGAATTCAATCTTCATCAACCCAAATCATCATAGGATTCGAATCACGCTTCAACAGGTGGGTGCCTCTAAATCCATCTTAAATAATTCAGTTATTTCTTAAAAAGAAAACCCTAATTTTTTACTAAATTTTGATAAATTTCGGGTTTTAAAAACATAAAAATTTGGCCCAAAATTGATAGGATCGTTTTTCCCAGATTTTTGTGAAATTCGGCCAAACTTTTTACTTTGATTTCGGATTTATGTGATTCTTACGATATTGGAAAGAAAACAACGAGATCTATAACTTTGTCTGAAATAATAATTTCACGAATTTAATATTTTTAAGGTCAAAATTGAGCTACAAGTCGGGATACGTTTTAGATGATTCAAGGTTGCACGGGTTTGACATTATTTTTTTTAAACTCTTGGGCTACCTTATGCTCAACTTATCTCCAGACTTATAAATCGCTAAAATTACATAAAATATATTAAATAGCTTGCATCGAATAATAATTTATAAGTTTAAAGGATCAAATATTAACATTTTTTAATACTTACCATTCTATTACCTCTTTTAAGCCTTATTCAATCTTTAAATGGACACATGTGCTCCTTTAGAATTTTAAAATGTGTCGGATCGCTATACTAGTCAATCACCAAATTTCATGGATACAATTAACCCTAATGAAGTATATTTTCAACTCTATTGTAAAATAAATGTAGTTAAATATTTCTTATTTTCTGTTTTACTTAAATATTTTGTGTGTTATGCTCTTTATTAATTTTCTTCAAAAATATAAAATGCTTAAGGTTTATGTTATAGTTCATTCTTATATATATTCACCATTATCATATGACATTCATCATATAGAAAATCACGATAGGGCATACGCATATAAGTTATGAATAAGATATGACACATGACATAAGCCTTCATCACGGTGAGGTTTCTTTCACGGTCACGTGAAACTTGGAATGTAGGCATCCCTGTACGGACGTAACCCCTTTATGGTAATATAGAATACTACATGAAGTACATCCAGGTTACTACGGAACCCGTCCCTTGGAAAACGTGATTTAGTGAAGCCTATCGCACCATGACCCATTCTAACTAAGTTTTAATAAAAAATGAGAAAAGAATATGTTAAGACACATATATGTTAAGAAAGTGGAGACTTAAGCTCATGCAAATATGAAATCGGGGCGGGGACCTAAGCCCGGAACCGAATAATATTATGATATGTTAAGATACGCTGTGAAGGCCAGTTACATATGAATTAAGTTTCTACACGTGTCATACCTTACGAGCCACCGTAAGGGCCTAACGTTTGCAGTTAAGACGGGTCTTAAGGACATTATAATCTTGTTTCGAATTAAGGGAACATTGTGGTTACTAGGCTGGCAACCTCATTTGACTGGATGGTGGTTTATGTTATGATATAGAGGTTATGTGGTTATCTACACGTGGACCTCGCGTGATAGACTCGAGCAGCGATCCTGACATAGATTGTTTAAATAAGATAAGATGCAAAGTACGTTGTGTAGGCGTATAGAGTAATTAATAAGACTTACGATATATCACGTATGCTAAGTTGATGAGACAAATAAGAAAAGAGATAAAAAAATTAGAAACATCATGTACCCTTCATGTAATAATATATTTTTCAGTTGGATTATAATATGTTATAAGTTATGAATAATTTAGTCATTTTATTTAAATGCTAATTTTAGTTTCAAAATATACTGCAACTCAAGCGATTGCACACATGATCACCTGGATAAGTTATGGTGGATCGATTGTGCAATCTACTGAGTTTACATGACTGAGTAAACTCACCCCCTCCCAAAATCTAACAGTTTCAAGTGAAGATTCTGCTTATCCCGTCCTTGATAATACGGAAGCTGCTGATCCGGAGACGGCTCATATAAACGAGGATGTCAGCAACCACCTTGATGAGAACGTAGACTCAGGCAGATTTTTACCAACATTGAGAACCCTTTTACTCTAGTTTTTCCTTATTTCTTGAGAGACTTGTTTTAGCCTTGATACATTGTGTGAGTTTACGGTTGAGATCGTTTTACCCTACCTGAAACTAATTTTGATTTGATATCCTAGATGTATGGTTAGGATTAAGTACTTCTTTTTTATTGTCTACGTTTCCGTTATTAATTTTATGAGTCATTCATCGTTCAATGCTATCTTAAATGCCTCAATCCTTATGACAAGTCAATTTATAGATTATGTGTATGTCCGCTTAATCAGCATGCAGTGTCATAACACGGAATTCTAGGCCCTCAATATCGGGTAAGGATTTTGGGTCGTGACAGAGAAGCATGCCCCATTTCTATTAGGTGGAGTGAATGCTAGAAGACAAATTGGCTGGTGAGCTTTCCATGTTCTATGCATTATATTTGTTATTACGTGTTTTAGAAAGATCGAAAACAAGAATTCATATTCTATCAAAAGAGGAAAAAAAAAAAAACCCTAGAATCCATATATTTTTATGATTGATTGATCATAGTTTTCTCGTAGTAAGAAGATGCGAAGACACACTCAGATGATTATCGCAGAGTCTTGTATCCAGGATTGATCACGTCATTACCATTTGATTAAATTGAGGTCACTGCCTCCAGGGACGGAGCCAAGGGAGGGCCGCTACTTATTTAGTTTTTTCACCTTTTCTCTATTCCATTTCACCTATATTTGAGGCACCAAACTAATTGGCCCCGTCAACCTTCTCAAAGTTCTCTCTCTTATCTTTTAGGCGCCTCTCTCTCTCTCTCCTATCTTTTAGGCACCAAACTAATTGGCCCGTCTATTTTCTTTCTCAACTTTCTCTCTCCAATCTTTTAGGCGTTCTCTCCTCCTATCTTTTAGGTGCCTCAACCAAACAGCCTATTTCACTTTCTCCTATAATTTAGCACCAACAATTAAATCATCCTAGTGTAATTTCTCTTATCAAACTATATTTAAGAAAACTCTCTTTCTCTCTCTTCCTCTTCCTCCCCATTTTTCTCAAATGTCATTTTGCAAATCATTCTTCAAACACTTGATTATCCCATCAAAATATTAAAAAATAAATTAATCATCGAAATTTCTACAACCTCATGAAACATAGGAATTCATCATATTTATAAATTCAAATCCACCATTTTCCTATTATTTTATCAAAGCATATCCTAAAAGTTAAAGATTAGGCTTAGTCCAGATAATATGGACCCCAACTATGACAGATTAGCCCTAATGGCTCAGTAGTAAAGTCATTAAGGGGCGAGTGCGAGCAGAGTTTTTTGAAAAAAAATATATATATTTTTTAACATATTTTATAAGGTAGTTTTGAAAATTAAAGGGCGGCTTACGCCCTAAAATATATTAGGTGATTGAGTTGAAATTTGAATATATTAAAAATAAATTGTTTTGTGATTTTTCTTTTATTTGTAATTTATTAACAATGAATTAATGTTATTTTTATTCTTTATAATTTTAATATATTTTTCATTCATTCTTTGGCTCTTCTATCTCAATAATTTTTTGTTCATACTTTAGCCCCCTCCCATGAAAGTTTTTGGCTCCGTCCCTGACTCCCTCAATTGGGTTAGTGTAAACTATGCCCTAGCTTTGTAAAGATTTGGAATCCCTTGAAACGTAACTCCCTAATAAGTTGAAAGCCTGAAAGTCAAGATAGCCGGATTCCACTATAGCTACCAGTCATATATCTCAAAAGAAAATGGATTTGAAATATATTTCCATCATCTACTCAATTAAATTGAGGGTCACATTATTTGCACTCATTTTTCTTGTGAAGAGTATATGCTCTTTCATAGGAAAAAATCGTTGACTACCTTAAATCAGACGATGGATAAAAAATTTTCTCCAATCTTCCACACAATAGATTTTGAGATCATGGCACACCTAACTATCAGACGATCACAAATTATTTCTTCCACGTAGCACTACCCATGTTCACGATCACTTTTGGAAATGTGTGTAACTTGAAATCATGATTTGATCGTTTGATAGATGTACCTCATCTCAAGATCTATTATATGAAAATTTGGGACGAAAAGTAATCTCTATCACCTAATTCAAGGCTGTCAACGATCTGACTGTTTGATAGGTGTGAATAACCCATCCCTTACATTAACATCAATCAATTAAAATCCCTTTATAGAAAACTTTATAAGCCAGGTCTCATGAAACCCTCTCTAACAGCATACAATCATATAGAAAAAGGGGTCCCCTAAGGGATCCTACACTGTCCCAAAGTTGAACTTGGAGTTCTACATATTATGGCTTTGTGCATGTGCCAAGTGGCTTCCAAATGTAAGGTCACACTCAATTCTCTGCTGAGGTTTACCTCACTCTAGGGAGTTTTACGTAATATGGCTAGAGCACAAAAAGCTTTCCTACTCAAAATGAGTTAGAATTTGATGTAGGCCCGTGCACCAAAAGCATTAAACATGTCAATGTCTATGTGCATGTGCACTGCCCTTGGTGCACGAGTCGGGAATCGAATATCGACCCATTTGATGGCTACAAGGTTCTTGATACCAATTGTCGTCATTTTCATCAAATGTGTCATTGCACACAATTTAAATAAAGGGCAGCATTATATACACCCATCAAACTTGTGAAGAACATACGGATTCCCACCACAAAAAATTGTTGATTGCCTTAATTTGATGATGGAGATTTTGTTCTTCCCAATTTTACACACAATAGATCTTGAGATCATGGCATACCTATCTGACGGTTACATATTGATTTCACGTGGGGCACATTCCCAATAATTGTTTGATTGATACACCCATGATTACAGTAAGGTTTGGGATTGTGTGCCACATGTAATCACCATGTAACCATTTGATGGATGATCCATGATCTCAAAATCTATTGTGTTAAAGATTGAGATGAAAAACAGTCTCAATCATCCGACTTTCAAACTTAAAATTTTATTTTGAATTTTTTTTTTCTAAAGTTGATGGATACAACCTATTGGACTTCACATGGCACAAAAACAACATTTTCGGTTTTCCCATGGAGCTCAACTTGATCTTGAACTACCTATCTTTGGGTACTCCAAGACCATGCACCCATTTACCCTTTTCCGTATAATCATAAAATTTACAATTATTGGTAAATCAAAGAATTGAAATTTAACTATAAAAAAAAGAAATGATGTTTAATCACAACCTTTTAAAATTTTTGGAGATTTTGGTCACTACTTGTGGTATGATGGTCATTTCCAAAATATAAAAAATAAGAATTATTTTTTCTAAGATTGTGCGACCTAGGAACTTTTTTAAATTAATTTGGCAAATATTTAGGTAAAGTCATAGCGACAAATTTCTTCGAAACTCGCCTAAATAGGGTTTGAACAAAACTTTGGGAATAATACTCCTCATTGGTTTATTTCACTATTGACACTGTGGCCTCATTAGGAATCGAGGAATCTGAGCAGTTTTCTCAGATTTCAAGTTTTGGGAATGTTCCTTGTGTTTTGTAAATCGCACGGTGGAGCCCGTGCAACTTACTTAGTAAGTCTGAGGTTGTATTTGGGTTAGCTCTTATAAGAGCAGAAGCAACTCTTTGTCTGATCTCTGTCAGAGCAAATAAAATCTGCTCTGGAATAAAATAGGCATAGAATAATTTTATCACTTAAAATAGCTTCCCGTGAGAGCAAATGAGGCGAGGAGCTATGTTACCAAATGTAAAAGTAGTTCTCTCCCATAGCCAAAAAATGAAAGAGCTACTCTTTGCCCCAAAAGAACTAACCCAAACGCAGCTTGAGAAAGTTGTAGCCCAAGTTTCATAATGTTTTGAGACATAAAGATCACTCACAAAAATGCAAAGGAAGGTGGGTCCATCGCACGACTTAGCCAATTGAGCACAATGGCCATGGCGTAGCCTCATATAGCATAGTGGGTGCTGATGCCTCATTTACTATTTGAAGATGTTATAGAATAGGTTCTCAAACAACCCTTCTTCTATCTATAAGTCCCCAAATCTATGGTAGATGAGCCTCCAAATCTGCCGCAAAGCAAATTATTAAGACTTGTCGACCATCACTAGCCCTATTAAAAGAAAATTTTGGCTATGCTATGGATATGCACTGCTTGGCAATCAAACCGAAGATCAAGTGTTACAGCAACTCACTTAAGGTTGATCGTGTATCATCTAAAAAAACACTTGAAAAAAGAATATTTTTCTACTGTTGAATATTGGGTCAAAGTTGAAAAAATTAAATGCATCAAATTTATTGGGCAAATTGCAATGTTTGACTTATAATTTGAAGGGCAAAAAATTTTAGAATATTTTTAATTAGAAACCTTTGGGAGACAAGTGAACCATAAGGGTATGTTTGAATAGGGGGAAAGAAAAAAAAATCATGAAAAATGAAAGGAAATATATTAATTTCTTATATTTTGCAACAAACTTAAGTTGTGCCACCGAAAATAATAGGAAAATTTAAAATTTTCTTTTTCATTAAAAAATGACAAATCCCTTTAAAATTGAAGGATTTCATAGGAAATCTTTTGCCCCTCCCTATTGGAATTGTCTTACATCGTTTGTGGATAGGCCCTTCTTGGGCTTTTTATATCTTGGGCAAACCTCACATTATAAGCCGGCTTTGTGAGGTTTAGTTAGGCCCGTTGGATTTTTACATGATATCAAAATCATTCTTTCTCCCCACGTCACTCATTTCTTGTCCACATAATTTGGTTCAATCTCGCCAACACGTGCGGGGGCGTATTGGAATTGTCTCACATAATTTGTGGGCAGACTCTTCTTAGGCTCTTTATATCTTAGGCAAACCTTACCTTATAAGCCAATTTTGTGAGGTTGAGTTAGGCCCATTGGATTTCTACACTCCCTCTCCTCCCCTCTCTTTATTGCGTGACAACACACTCTCTCTATCACTATCACCGAATCTCTCTCATATCTCTCATACCGATCTCTCTCTCTAACTGTTCTCTCTCTCTCTCTCTCTCTAATTGATCCCTCTCTCTAACCGTTCTCTCTATCTCTCTCTCTCTCGCTCTCTCTTAGATTCTCTCTCTCCTCATATCTCTCTTTCTTTCTCATAATTTTTCTCTCTCAAGGAATTTCCTTCACAATAGAAAGTTGGATTTATTTGGTGTGTGAGATGTACGTTATAGATGATACTCCTTTTCTATTTTCTAGCTGTAATTACTTAAATCAAACACCGAAAAATAAGGAATTCTTATGAATTCTCAAAGAGTCGGAATCTATTAAATCTACAAATCCATTTCTTATCTTTTTCGAAAAATTACCAAATAGACCCTAAGAAAAATGGATGTCATTTGAAATTTAGGTGCTATATGACCGAGATGTCAAAGTCAGTATTGGACTCGGGTATCAATCCATGGAGGACCGATACACAACTCGGCTGATACGTATCGGCCGATATTGAAACGTATCGCCTAATTTATTTTAATTTCTAAATAGAAGTATAGGCCAATATCCAATACATATCAACCAATAAGAGCCTATATGGGTCGATATCACTGCCGAGTTGATATACCGATACATATAGGTATCAACCGATTTGTTATATAAGACAACTCAAATGGACGACATTGTAGTTACAAACCCTAGGGCAAGCAGCCTAGAGAGCCACTTTCCATTTCAAAATATAGGGGGAATCTCGTTAAACGTATGGAAGTTTCATATAAGGGAACATTTCTAAAATTTGCTCATGGGCGGCTGAAATTAGTACCACGTGTCATGATTTAAAACGTGGACTCTGCATGCAAATAATTGAAGATTTCAGCTGGTCAACGATCGTGCGTTGTTGACGTATACACCAGAGGTTAACGGGTATTAAAAAGTAGCCGCCTTTACCCAATCACTCTTTGTAATAATATAATTATAATATGTTTTTAGAGGCCCGGAGATATCATGAGTTGGAAGGGACGGTGAATCCATACATTTGAATTAGGTAGGGTACACATGGCACACATGTAAGAGATCAGCCAATTAGGTGTCACGACAACTTCGTTTAAGATGATCAGAGGCTATTTAGAAGATTTGGGTATGATCCAATGCATATTTATCGTCCAAAATATAGTTAAAGGGGTAAATTAAAAATCCAATGCTCCAAAATGTGTGGGCCAATATCTAACTTTTTTATTTTTTTTTATTTTTTATAATAGAAACAAATGAAAGTAAGTTACAATATAATTATAAACTTGAGGTGGAACATTCTTTATCCAAATTTCATCACAATCATCTCTTAATCCTATTTTAGCTAGTGCATTAGCTATCGAGTTATCCGATCTCCTTGTAAAAGAGTAAGATGAGTACTCCAACATGAAGGTCCATTGTTTGATATCGTCAAACAAAAAAGATAAATCAGACAAATTCCTCTTCAAGCAAGCCACAGTGTTAATAATCCTAGAGGAATCTCCTTCAAATATTAATTTCTTGAATCTGCATTGCACCGCAATGTTACTCTCTTCCAAAAACGCCAATGCCTGACAATGATTAAAAGATGATGCATAACTAATATTTTTGCTAGCGAAACCTTTACTTGTCCCTCATGATCCCGAATAATAACCCCAATTCTAGCCGTTTTGCTTTAATGCTTCCAAGAGCCATCAAAGTTGGCTTTGAAGACACCATAAGGGGGAGGAGACCATCTAGAAATTGAAGAGTTGCTCACAAGATTTGGAGATACAACATCACAAGAGTTTTGTGAATTTGCATTTTCATAATTAAAGAGGTATGCTTCTGCCCTAGCTGAAATAAGGCTTGGGTTTTTCCCTATGACAAACATTATTTCTTTCCTTCCAAATTGCCCAAGCGACAATAAAAAATATATGAAGTTGATTTTTTTCAAACATTTTGTGAAACTCCATAGCCTAATCTTTGAAACTATACTCCCGAAAAAAAAATGCACGAATACTTAAAGAAGAGAAAAACCGACACACTTCAGCTTTAGGCAATCCCTAAGAGCATATTCACAAGTTTCAATTTGTTCTTAACTGAGCTCGCAAAACTGTGAGATATCTTCAATTTTCTTGTGGAGAGAGAACTTCACAAGGAAAACATTACCACAAGCCCACCAAGCAAAAATCTTTACCTTATTTGGGATAAGCAATCCTCATACAGCTTTCCAGAAAGCCTCTCAGTGGAAGAAATTAAAGAGGCATTATAATTGTTAAGGTGGAAATTGAACGCCAATTTATAAGCACTTCTAATTGTGAACTTGCCATTTTTTTCATAAGCCCAAGTAATTCGATCATCGCGAGGAACCACTGATAGTGGAATTCGAATGATCTCTTTCGCATCTTATTCAAAGAGAAATTCTCTAATTTTCGCTACATCCCATCTAAACTTTGTCTATAATTTTAACTATCAACTATCAAAATATTTATTTTTTCCAATATTTTTATAGATCACATGTTACGTGACGCATGATCCTCGAACGGGTGTTGTTTTGAGATCACATACCACATGACACATATGATCGATTAAAATTCGAGGGTACGAATTCATCTATACACTCTAATTTATATACCTTTTTCCTATTTTTTTATACAATATAACTTTAAAATCAGCGAATCATTTATATGACCAAATTAACCTTTGATATTTGAATAACTCACCATTACACTTTCAGGCCAACTGGTGACACGTGGTACACATTTTTAATCCTTCTACATCTAAGCATCTTAAAAATAATGTTACCTCATTCATTGGTTAGCTTAGCTCTTTTTGACTTTGGGTGCGTAATTTGCAGTTTGACACTTGTAAAGAAATGGCCAAAGCTAAGCTCTAGCCCGACCTTAGCATCAGGGTGACCTTAGTTGGGTTGGAGTGGGTTAGGGTCAGACTTCGAACTATTTTATTTATTTATTTTAATTCTTGTGATAAGAATTAAGAGAGTATGTTGAATTAATAAATTCTTGTGATAAGAATTAAGAGAGTATGTTGAAAACCCATAACGTTAACACACTATAAAAAAATAAAGATTATTAGCAGCAGTAATAAAAAGCTGTTATTAACAAAAAAATGTTGCTAATGCCTTTGCTGCTAATAGTCTTAATAAATTTTTTTATTAATAACGACACTTTTTTACTGTAAAAAATTACCACTAATAATCTTATTTTTTGTAGTAACATAAATATTATATGGATGGGATAGGTCAAGTTTATGGCTTTAGCCTATTAAGCCTTAACCCGATCTTAATTAGTGAGCCCTAGTCCCATCTTTAGGACTGGGTAGGAGTGAGGTGATGGCTGAGCCAACCCCCATCCTCTTGACAGCCCTAATCCTAGCTTGCCGAACAAAAAACTAAAATGAAATAACTTAACAACTTTTAATTACAATTAGCGATTGCTATAAAAATAAGGTGTTTCTGCGGCATGTGATGTTAAGGGCCATAGCAGCAGTGTTTGGTAGTGATAGTACTAGTAGCGGCAATTTTTTGTTATTAACGGTAATTTTTGGCTGCCACTAATAGTCTTATTTTTTATAGTGGATGCTTGATTGATCTTAACTTCACTTAACTAAAAGCTAGTAAGCGTATATAACAACTGAATTATATATTGAAGTTTAGTCTCACATCGAGTAAATCATAGCCTTGTCTATCCCCCTATAATATCCAAGCCCTTGGAAGCTTCAATATAGAGAAGCAAGGTAGCAAAATTGGTATCAGTGCTTGGAAGACCGATATGAATCGGCCGATACCAATACATATCAGCTTATTTTATTTTTTAAAAAAAGTATCAGCCAATACAAGCCTGTGTCAGCCAATACCGATACCGAGTTGGAGAATGATACGTATCGGCGCCAATACGTATCGGTGTCGGCCGATATTTGATACCTTCTAGAGAAACCTTCGCAGCAAGAAGTCTAGTGTATTAATCATAATGAGAAATTATTTATTGATAACTGTTATTGATTTCGTACTTACTCTATGTTGACTACTAAGCACACTAATTTTACCTTAAACTCCTAGTCTTAGCTTTGGTCAATATTTTCATTTCCGTAGTTTTACATCATCAACTGATAGCATACTATGATGATGATGATGATTTATTGATATATCGATTCACTTTTGCTGAAAATAATAATTAATCTAACAGTTTTACCTTAAGCTCCTTTCTTTTTGGTCGATAATTATATTTTAAAAAATTTACGTTGTATTTTAATAATAGATACCAAATAGATGAGACAAAGCAGTTGCGAAGAAGACCACCACAGAGATATTATAAGTTGACATAACTTGATTATAACTTTTTTATGTTTTCCTAATCATTCAGAGTTAGAAAGGATTGGTAAATCCTAATCCTATACAATTTCATTTACAACTAACTGCATTTTCAAAGAGATTATTATTTATTTTCTTTCTACGGAAGTTGGGCTCGAACTTGTAACCTTGAGCTTACAATATTGGCAACCTTCTATTGTGTTGAAGCCCATGCCTAAGAAATATTTTCACATGAAAAATATTGGTGTTGATAAGTTATCGCATGCTGCTTCTCACACAACACCATTTTTAATAATGTGAAACATTTTTGCAAAGAAGCAACATGTAACACATCTTTACGTCACTTGAGTGTTGGAAAAGGGTTGTCAAACATGATAAGGGAATATACTAACTCTTATATTAGATGGAATATGGAATGTTGCCTTAAAACGTCTTTTGAGGGATGGGCCTAACGAATATTAAAGATTTCAATAATGCTTTGCTCGTTAAATGGCTATGGAGAGCTGCCTCAGATTTGGATAGCCTTTGGCGGAAAGTTCTAGTTGAAAAATACGGAATAGGAGAGAGTTTATGGGAAATCAATGAGACGAGGGGCAGAAATAGCTTGTGTATTTGGCATACAATTTCTAATTGAAAATAGATATTCAGGTTGGGCGTTCATATTGGAGTCGGAGACGGAGTAAATACTCTATTTTGGAAAGATGTCTAGCTAGGAAACTCCCCGTTATACAGCAGGTTAAAGCAAATCTTCAAGGTCATCTGTTATAAGAATGCGTCGGTGAAGGATGTTGCTAACAGAGGCCCAAATGGTGACTTTGCATGGAATCTTGAAGTTTTCCACAAATTGTACAACGACGAGACCAGAGATTTTATTGATCTGTTGGAGTTATTTGGATCTATTAATGTGTCAAGAGGCACATAAATTGACTGTTTGGCATGGAGATTAAACAAAGGGGAAAGGTTTTAGTTTAAGTCGATGTATCATCTTTTGGGGTCGGCAGTGGTTCCTAAGCTTCCGCGGCTATGGATATGAAAGCACTACAAAAAATATGACTATTAGAGGGTGTTTTTTGCTCCAAAAAACTGTCACTATTAATAAAAATACTATTAAGGCTATTAGCGACAAGGATATTAGCGGCAGTTTTTTCTTAATAGCGACAGTTTTTGGCTGCCGCTAATAGTCTTGTTTTTTATAGTGAAGGCCACAGCCCCTTTCAGAGCTATCTCTTTTGTGTGATTGACGGTCATGGATAAAGTGCTCACAGTTGAAAATCTTCAGCGCTGAGGCTTTCTTCTCCCGAACAGATGCTCGTTATGCTACCACAGTCTGGAAACCAATGCACATCTCTTCATTCATTGTTCTTTTTCAGCGAAGGTTTGGATCTCCATTCTCAATTGGTTCGGCTATCAATGGATGATGCCTTCTTCTGTTAACTGCTTGGTGGGCTCTTGGAATTCGGACGGATCTATTAAAAGAGAGAAGAATTGCTGGGATTTATCCCTATTTGTTGTTTTATGATTGATATGGAAAGAAAGAAATTATAGGATTTTTGAATCCAAGGCGTCAACCCATAAACAACTGGTTGAGAGAATTAACGTTAAAATGTTGCAATGGGCTAAGAGTTTGAAGATTCTTCCATTCAAGACTGCTAGAGGAACTGACAAGTAGTGTGTAGGGATTCACTACAAAAATAAGACTATTAGCGGCAGTTTTTTTTAATAAAAAATTGCCACTATTAGTCCTGTCGCTATAAAAAACTGCCGTTACAAAAATAATAGCGACAGTTTTTTGTAGCGACAGGACTAATAGGCGGATAAAAAACTGCCGCTAATAGCCTTATTTTTTGTAGTGATTAACTCTTGTGATGGAGCTGATAGTTCTTTAGGACTTCCTTAGTGAGTGAGCTGCTTGCTCACTTAGCGGATTCTAAGGATTTTACTTGCTCCCTCTTTTTTTTTTTTTTTTTTTTTCCCTTCTTGGTGGCTGGATGGATGTTTTTGTTTTGTTTGTTTTGTAGTATTGTCTTTTCATTTTAATAGAAAGGATGAGGGCCTTTCAACCTTTGCAATTTATAAATAAAAAATAAAAAATCTTTTGTGGTACAAAAGATGTGACATAAAGAAAAAGTATTAATAAGACATCATTGGCATTATAAAATATTAAGCGTATGAAAAGCCTTTTACTCCGTCAAATCTATCAAAAACTGAAATTCATAGATGTTAGCCTAAAACTATGTAAAATTTACATGATTTAGGAACTAAAGACTATTCATAAGCTTGGTAATCTATTGACATAATATAAAGGAAAAAAGTAATTAATGGAAAAATTAATCAAAAATCAAATTTGCCACTTTGACAATGCCCAAGAAAAAAAATGAAACTTTATTAGGTGTTCAATGGTGAAAGACTGTAACTTACATTCATTTTTTGTTATAATTAATGAAAAATATCAGCCAATATTTCCTGAGATTTTCAATATACCAAACAGTATATATTTCGTATGTTCATGCACAGATATTCCATAATGGGACTTGAGCTGGGTTTTCGGGTTTATAAGTAGCGCTTCGTGACTGGGCCAACTCCTCCAGCTACTTGTTTCATGGCAGTCAAACTGAAAGACAAGTTGTTGAATCAATTTGGTTTTATTGTGAGATGTTTGATTAACAAAAATGTAGGTATACACTAAAGGAAAATTGCAAATGACAGACAGGTTTTGTGCATGGAAAGTGTAGGCAGGACATGACTGGCAGTCCCGACCTACATTGTTTGGGCCCCACTGCACTTGTATCCAACTGTGTCACGACATGTTAGCCGCCCGCACTTTGCTTGCCATATAACATGTTCTACTAATTAATTATATTTTTACATGTTTGGGCTCACTACAAAAAATGAGACTATTAGCGGCAGTTTTTTTTAATAAAAAACTACCGCTATTAGTTCTGTCGCTACAAAAAACTACCGTTACAAAAATAATAGCGGCAGTTTTTTGTAGCGACAGGACTAATAGCGGCAGTTTTTTATTAAAAAAATATGCCGCTAATAATCTTATTTTTTGCAGTGGCTGCCATACATGATGAGTCGAGAGAGCAACCATTTTATCTATAAAAACCCAGAGGTTAGAAGTTAGGTTTGTATCCCATTCACCGCTCCCAGCACCTTTGTACATATGGGACTAACACTAGTTAATGTCATTTTTTATATTTAAATATGGGTATATACCATTCTGCCCCGATAATAGTATACACCACCCAATATTTCCCAAATTTTAAAGATTTTAAAATATGACTTTTTTTTAAAATTTTTATAGAAAATGACCTAATTTTATTGAGGAAAGAAACCATGACATTGTTATTTTAATGGAACAAGTAGTGGTAAATTAATGAAGACCATTTTGCATTAGCCCTAGCGGCACCATTGCCGGCAAGGCATGTGAAAACTTTAGACAAATAAAAAAAAGGGATGTTGCAGGCGGCTTCTCGATCTTAGGGTTAGGGTTTAGATGTTGAAGTATACTTGTCTCTCATTGATAAAACAAAAAAACCATGTCCCCATTTGGCGTTCATAAGTGTCCTCATTCCCAAGAGACCGAATAAAACCTACTGAGATACTCCAAAAGCCGTTGAACAACTAAACAATTAAATAAGCCGGTGAACAACTAAAACAATTAAATAGTAGATTCAATCATTTGCTATTTCATGAAGCATTGTTTCTTGTTAGGTAATTTTTCTTATCATTTTTTTTTTAATTTAGTTTTTATTTTTTTTATAATTTGAGGGTCCAGGCCTCTTTGATAATCTCAGGGACACGTGCGGCCCAAGTTAGTACGTGAGATATAAGTCCCTAGGATAGCCTAAGGTGGGGTTTCAACTCAGGTCTCCTACTTGTGTACATTATTAGATATTTTTTTACGAGCATTGATGACTGTTGGATTCTTAGATCTTGCCGTTCTTTGCAAGGAATGACTTATCAGACGGTCACCATCGTCCAACTTTTAAGTCAATGGATTGCGAGTTGGGGCCTGATTTTTGGGTCCAGTTAGAAAAAAACATACAATAACTTAGGGGCTCACAAATATTAACATTGAACGTCGACTTCACATTTGTTATGGGTCCTGACATTTGTAAATGTCAGCTTTTGATAATATTCCTCTTCTAAGAGGCTGATGGTGGACTTGTCAACTTTTTGATGTCGGTAATTAATATTCAATTAATTCTTTAGGTTGTGTTTGGGATTCATTTTTGGAGGCAAAGAGTAGCCCACTTATTGGTTTTATTTTATTTTCTTTTTATTTGTTTTCAGTTAAATAAGCAAATTCAATAAAAAATAAAATAAAAAAGATAAAAATAAAAAAAGTTTTAAATTACTCTTTTAAAGAGCTAGATCCAAATTCAGTTCTTTCACTCTCTGAAAGAGCTAAAAACACTTACAACCAAACACAAGCTCTTATTAAAATACTCTCATCTTTGCCTCCAAAGAACAATCCCAAACACAACATTAAAAATTTTAATTGATCACACTATCTTAATTGAGTGGGTAAAAATTGATCCCCGTTGGACGAAAAGAGATTAAACATTAGTTTGATCTTGATCTTGTCCATGTGATGCTCTGCCATATGGACGCTCTGAAGTCACCAATCACCATGTGACCCCACTTCATATGGGGGACCATGTTCCTAATTAATACGAGCACTTAGCATATATCTTTCTTTATAGTTTAAACTATACAAATATAATTATTTATTTTATAATGGATATTTTCAGTTTAAAATATAAAATGATGCAATAATTTCATAAAGTCTTCTAACATATATATTAATATAATAGTATAATATATTGTATGTAGGTCGTGCAGTACTACGGTACGTCTCGTATTTATAATCGCGTCGTATGATAATTTATAATAAGGTCTTAGTTTGTAATCTTGATCATTTGATGCAATGTACCAATGATATGGTAAATTCCAAAGACTGAAAATGGTTTAAATATAGGGTTTTGTTTCACGTCCTTAAGTTCTTCTTCCCCATTAATATAGATAACTTACAACTGTTATTTTATATTCTCTAGCTTAGAGAATGTTTTCAGACCTTTTGTTAATTTCTAAGAACATGTAATCTTTAGAGAAGGATGCCAAATTTGTTCCTTCATTCATCAATATTTAATAAGGTATTTTCAAAGAAAGGTTTCATTATATCTCTTAGGTACTATTATATACACTCCATGAAACTGTAATCTCACCCCATCTTTTACTGCCGGAATGTATTGATAAGTTTGAATTAGAGGATGGAGATATTTTTTTATCCTAATCTTTTAGGGTGTGGAGCTTGAGATTATGGGCATACCACTAAATGGTCTAATTTTGATTCCACATGACACAACCCAAAAGTGACTCCTAAAATCATGCTACACACATTACGCTCAAATGTGATTTTAAAGTCGCTTTGTGCCATATGTTTCAAGGGGGAATCAAATTTGACCGTCAGATTTCATGACCTCAAGGTCCATCATTTGAAAGATTGGGATGAAAAACAATTTCCATCTTATTCAAAAGTTGGAGGGGATGGGGTGAGGTTAAAGTTTTACGGTGCATACATGCCCATATCTTTTTTACACTTCTCATACGGGGTGTATGGGACAATGTTACATGGCAGATGGGAACCAGTAGACCAGTCAACGGACTGCTGATGTGACACGATGCAAGCACAATGGGGCTCCAGTCACTACAAAAAATATGACTATTAGTGGCACCAAAAATTGCCGCACGTAGGGGCAGTCACTTATATCACATCACGTAAGCATCCATTAAATGGTCTATTATATCCCGTCTATTTTTTATTGTAAGCATCCATTGAATAGTCTATTATTTCCCCGTCTATTCATTATAATTTTCCAGGTGCGGATAATGCTACCCATATCTTTTTTCCACTTCATACGTCTTCTTGTCTCTTCCCTCGATATTCTCCGTATCTCACGCATTCTAATACTTGAAAGGGTCAATTTTAAAAGTGGGGCACATAACTCTTAGATAAGGGATCCATGAAAAATAGAGTAATAATTTTAGTGGTATATAAACTGCCATAGAGTCAGCACTCCATTTTTAAAATGGAGTAGAGTAGACACCTCTAATGCGTAAAGATCCCCAGAGAAGTGGACTATAAAAAGTCAA
The DNA here is from genome assembly GCA_021018995.1 of Chloranthus sessilifolius. Lineage (NCBI taxonomy): Eukaryota > Viridiplantae > Streptophyta > Magnoliopsida > Chloranthales > Chloranthaceae > Chloranthus > Chloranthus sessilifolius. The sequence goes on from CM037592.1 coordinate 106,620,575, forward strand.
CATTTCTCCGAATCCTCCAGCTAAGAGACGTGTACTGCATTTTTGTACTCCATTTTATAATGGGAGTTGAATTGTCTATTATGTCACATCTATATTTTATCCCCTAACATTTTCTTTTTTCTTTTCTACAAGTATTCTAATCAAGGTATGAAGTCAAGTATTCGTACCGAGTACCGGACCATAGAGGATTGATACGTATCGGCCAATACTAATACCTATATGCCTTTATTTTTCATTTTTTTAAAAAAATCAAATAAAAGAGGTACATGATCCATTTCAGCCTATATCCGATACATATCGGCTGATACAGTCTTGTATTGGCCGATACCGATATATCCCCGATATTGTATCGATTGGACCGATACTTGATGCCATGATCGCAATGTCCAAAATGCCCCTAAATTTTTGCCAAATTCCTAGTATTGTTGGCAATATGATTTAGGGTACGGTTATTTTCAACTCAAAATCCCTCCTTCTCAACTTGAGTTTCACACTTTCACGTGCTTAACGCTTTGAATAAGACAATGAAAAACATTTTTTGTATCAATTCTTGACATATTAGATCTTGAGATCATAGCATACATATATACATTTAGGTGGTCATATTTTGATATCATAAGGCACACATCCCAAAAATGAACATTATGATGGCATACATTACATTGGATTCTCGATTCACTTTTCAAGATATGTTCCTCGTGGAATCAAAATATGACTATGATAATAGGATCATGATCTGAAGATTTATTGTGTCGAAGATTAAGTTAGAAAAATATTTCTATGTGATTTTTGAATCACTTTTCGAAATGTGTTTCACGTGGAATCAAAATACGATTGTCTGATAGTAGGATCATTAGATTAAGATAAAAAACAATCTCTATCATCCGATTTAAAGCAAGTTCAGAAGGAAGAATCTTGAGTTCACAATAAAGGTACCTTATTATTTAAGGGTACAAAATTTTTTCTATGCATTCATTTTCACTAGGACCATGGAATGCTTTATACTTTAATTAATTTTTGCTTCACTCTCGTGTTTTTTGTGAGGAATAGTCTTCCTTTTCCTTTTCCTTTCCCTTTCCCTTTCCCTTTCCCATTCCCATTCCCTTTTGTTTTTTTAATTTTCCTTTTAAATGTTCTTGTGTTTTTTGTGAGGAATAGTTTTCAATTCCCTTTTGTTTTCTTATCGTTTCCTTTTAAATTTTCTTTTGTGTCTTTTATGAGGAATAATTTTCCTTTCCCTTTCGTTTTATTCTCTCTTCCTTTTAAATTTTTTATATACCCCGTGGTCCGTAGAAAAATCACCTAGGTAGAACACCGAAACCTCAAACCGAACTCGAGGACCACCAATTCCGCCGCCACCCTACCTATGAATCAGATAAATCTCTTGCTCGTGGGTTTGAATCTTGCGGAGAGTCGTCTTTGATAGCATTTATGATTTCGATTATGAATCGAGTAATCAATTGACATCTTTATTAGTGTATTTAATATTTAATTTAAAGAAGAAGGAAGACAAAAAAAATTATAGTGAAAGCAATTTTTTTTATGGATTGCAATTGCCTTAAGGTAATTGAGTCAATTATGGCTGCCAAAAGGGTCAATTGAAGAATACAGTTTTTAACCATAAAAATCGTTAGACACTTAGAGTACCTTGAAACAGATGATGATGATAATTTTTTGTCCTAATATTCCACACAAAAGATTTTAAGATTATGAAGTACCTATTAGACAGTCACATGTTGATTCCAACTGGCACAAATTTCCAAAATTGACCGTTTGATAGGTACGCCCAGGATCATGATCATTTTTGGCGATGCATGTCACATGGAATCAAGATCTGACCGTCTGATAGGTGTGTCATGATTTGAAGATATTGCTTGGAAAATTGGGGATGAAAAATGATCTCCATCACCAGATTCAAGTCAGTCAATGATTTTTCTTGTGAAAGAGTGTGTGCTCTTTGTTGGGAAAATGGGTGTAAATAACCCATCCCTTGTAACGATTCACAACATGAGGCAATCTTTTTTCTTGCTTGGATTCACAAACAAATATAATGAGAGTTTCTTTAAAGATCTAGTGGTAAACATGCATAAAACAAATAATTTACAGAGTCCAACTTTTACAGAGTCAAACACAAAGGGGTGAGGCACCCAGTTATGTAATTAGCCATAGAAATAGCCTTATAATTTTGATGTTATTATATGGTTTAAAAGCAAGGTCCCTTGATAAAAAATGAGAGCAACTCCTATTACTACTAATAAGCTCAAGCCCCCCTAGGCCACCCTAAGAATTTATATTTGTTGACTCGATATGTGCTGAATTTGAGGTATGTATATGCTCCTGGAATTAGGTGAGTGCTCTAAGAGGCTTGAATACCCAACTTATCAAAAAAACTCGTATGATTAATATTAAACAAATTGCCCCACAATCATCAACATTGTTTTGCCAAGTGACACTCATGTTTGATCAATCAAAGTAGTCTAACTAGCATTCCATCATAGTACTTGTGTAACCCAAAAAATATATATATTCTATTGAAGGATTTGAACCATCCGATAGGTGCATTTTAATTCAACCATTAATAATGAATTGTCATCTATTTTAGACTGCATAGATCGGATGGTTCAAATCCACGAATGAGTGTTATTTTTGGCACACATTTGTTTAATTTAAGAATTACCATTTTTATGACTTAGATTGTTTAAAAGACCGGAAATAGTGTAAGTGAAAACTCATAAAAACATGGATTAATGGCCCTTGAGCACCCTTTTATTAATAGAGCCAAGATCATACTAATTTTAGGCCAAGTGACATTTTTTTAGCAATCCATGACATTAAAGTGGTAGCTCAAAAATCACTTTCTTTGGCAGATTTATGTTGGTGGATTACACAAATATTGACGGAAAATAGACCGAAAAAAAAATGGCTTCAAGGCGCGATTATATTGTTGTCTTTAAGACAATATTTGCCCCCTATATGCAACAAGATAACTGCAAATTCGCCTCTAAGATACAGTAAAGTCTCGGTGAAGCACCGATCTGTCACACACTACGTTGTACTGTAGTGTGCGACCCAACAAAACGAATACATAGAATGTTCTGATTTGCACATGAATTCTGAGGGCTCAGATGCAAGATTCGGAAATTGCAAGTGAATTAAAATCCCTCCTCTGACCTCTATTTATAACTTTCGGAATACCTTTTCAGGGGCGGTTGTGTCTGTCGGTTGCTTGCAATCGAGGGCCCTGATCGATCTGATCAACGGTTGCAATGATCCAACGGTCACACTCGAACAATTACAACTTTTGGTATTCAATAGTCATTAACTGACTTGTCCAAATCCGGAATCCTAACTGTTTGTTCTAATTGGGAATCCGACCGTTTCCATGAACGGTCGAAAACTGCTTGGTGCACACATGCGGTGCACATGTGTAAAGACAATCTGTGCATGGTCAATAAGTCAATCGCGAAGTGTAAAGTGTGCCTTAAAAGCGCTAATTGTGCTATTCGCACATCACACACGCTCGCATGCGCTGCGGCGAACCGCCGCTATGAGCTATATTCCTCTCATCAAGCCAAACAATATAGAAGGTAAGTTTCCATATATAAGCCATGAAATTTTTTTATAAAATAGTGAGGTGGGATAAAATATTTGCAATACTTTTAAACTTATAGTGGGAAAAATTTTCCTCCAATATTAATTCAAAATTCAAGTCATTTTGACTTGAAAGTTGAAGGTTCAAGTATTGACAACATCTTTATTCATGAAACCAATGAATATAAGGAACCATTTAAAGATAAGCAACTAATAAATAAACTAATAAATAAATATTATTAAATTAATAATAATAAATATTTATTTTGTTAAATATCCAGCATTTCTCCCCTATTTACAAAATAAATATCAATATTCCTCCCCTATTTTGTTAAATCTGATAACCAAAGACAATATATATATATACCAAGCATTTTGAGCACTTCTTAACTACGATATGCATAAATAAAGGTATCATGATGAATTGAACCTTCACTTATTGATAATACATCAAAGTTGATAAAAAACTTTAGTGATCTAAATTTTTGAACTAATTTTTTTATATAATAAATCGGATATATCACACGCATAAGTAATCTAAGTTTAATTTCATTTTAACAGTCAACACGTTTTATGGTTTTTTGCTTATACCCTGGTATTTATGAGTTGTATTCAAGACAAGCCTTTATCTATCTTCGAAGCGGTCACACTTCGTAACTTATATAGGTCAATTCTATCAGAAATGCGCTTGTAACTTAAGCATTTCAACATTATATGTTATAGATTGATTAAGAGAATTATCTCAACCTCTTCCTTACGTTACAAGTATCACATTATTATTTGAGATAGTTGGAGTTGTATACTCACACTTTTTAATAATGTGCAATCACTACATATGATTTGTTTTTACCATTAAACCTTTAGTTTCTGGACTTCAGAAAATAGGTCTGGTTACCATCATAGATGATGTAATCTATTAGACTGTAAACACATCCCTTCTGATGTATTAATAACTACATCTCTTGCAAGACCTTTTGTAAATAGATCTGCTAAATTTGCAAATGTTCATATTGAATTGATAGTAATTACTCCTTCACGAAGTAATTGACTAACATAACTGTGTCTTAGACTTATATGTCTAGACTTTCCCTTATAAAGTTTGGTATAAGTTTTAGATAGTTCAGCTTCACTATCACAGAATAAAGAGATTGGTTATATAAGCTTAGGCCAAATAAAAATTTTTAATAGTAAATTCCTTAACCACTCTGCTTTCTTTCTCCCTGTCGCAAGAGCAATAAATTCTGATTTCATAGTTGCATGTATTATGCACGTTTGTGTCTTTGATCCTCAAGAAACTGCGACACCTCCAAGAGTAAATACCCATCCATTAGTAGACCTTGATTCATCTGTATCATTGTTCCAACTAGGGTCTGTGTATCCTTAAAGTACAGTAGAATAACCAACATAATGTAATGCATAATCCTTAGTTTTATTAAGATAACTTAATACTCTACCAATTATTTTTCAATGTTCATGACTAGGATTACTAGTATATCTACTTAATTTTCCTACTGCATAAGCAATATCGGGTCTAATGCAATGAGTAGCATACATCAAACTATCAATTACTTTAGAATAGTCTAATTGAGATAAACTTCTACTGTTGTTGGGTTTTAATTTTATACTTGGATCAAAAGGTGTTGATGTTGATCTTCCATTATGTTTAAATTTCTTTAACATTTTTTCTATATAGTGTGACTGAGATAAAATAATATTATTATCTTGTTTAGATAAATTTTATTCCAAGAATTACATCGGCTTCACTCATATCTTTCATATCAAATTTTGAAGCCAAAAATCTTTTGGTTGTACCAAAAGTTTCTAAGTCTGTACCAAAAAGTAAAAGGTCATCTACATATAAACAAATGATTACACCTTTGTCGTTTAATATTTTACTATAAATATATTTATCTTATTCATTAATATTGAATCCATATGATAAAATAATATTATCAAATTTTTCATGCCACTGTTTAAGAGCCTGTTTTAAATCATATAGAGACCTAATAAGTTTACAAACTTTATTTTCATGTCCCTGCATGAGAAAGCCCTCTGGTTAATTCATATATACTTCCTCTTCAAGTTCACCATTTAAAAGTGTTGTCTTAACATCCATTTGATGAACTTGAAATTTATATATAGAAGCAAGAGCAAATAATATCCTGATGGAAGAAATCCTAGCTACTGGAGCATAGGTATCAAAATAATCAATACCATGCTTTTGTCTAAAACCTTTGGCAACAAGTCTAGCCTTAAACTAATTTATAGTGTCATTAGGATTAAGTTTTCTTTTGAATATCCACTTACAACCTATATATTTAGATTTCTATGGTAAATTTACTAATTCTCAAGTATTATTGGACATGATAGAATCTATTTCATCATTTATGGCTTCTTTTCAAAATGCAGAATCAATAGACTTAACAGTTTCATCAAATGTTTGAGGATTTTCATCGATATTAAAAATAAACTTCATTTTCTTAGTATTCTCATTTTTTGTTCCTTCTACAAGATACACATAGAAATCTGAACCAAAATCAGTAGCTTTCCGAGGTCTCTTACTTCTTCTAAGTTCCATCTTTTCATTTTCACTATTAGAGAGATGAAAAGAATTAGAAGATCCATCTAAATTAGAGGATGCTAGAGGTTTATGAATGGTAGAAAAATTATTCTCATAAAATATTGCATGTCTTGATTCAAAAATTGAATCCTTTTCAAAAATGTTATTATGTTCACATACTAAACATCTGTATATTAGACTATTAATAGAATATCTCACAAAAATACATTCAATGGCTTTATGACCTAATTTTGTACGTTTATAATCGAGTACCCTAACTAATGCTCTACAACCCCATACTTTTAAATAGTGTAATTCGGGAGGTTTGTTCTTTCAAATTTCATATAGAGTTTTAGAAGACTTTTTAAAAGGTATCCGATTTAAAATATAACATGCAGTATGCAAAGCTTCTTCCCATAAATTTGAATTCAAACCAGAATTTGTTAACATAGAATTTACCATTTCTATTAGAGTTCGATTTTTTCTTTCAGCAATTTCATTTGATTGTGGAAAATATGAAGCAGTGACTTCATGAATAATTTCATACTTGTCACAAAAATTTGAAAATTCATGTGACATGTATTCACCTCCCCTATCAGATCGTAATGCCTTAATTTTAAAATTTAATTGATTTTCCACTAGGGCCTTATAAGAGATAAATTTAATAAATGCTTCCTCTTTTAATTGAAGAAGGAAAACATATGTAAATTGAGAATAATCATCAATGAAAGTGATGAAATATCTTTTCCCTCCTCTAGTAGTAATGTTATTCAAACTACACAAATCAGTATGAATTAAATCTAATAGTTTAGATTGTCTTTCAACACTTTTAAATGACTTCTTAGTCATTTTAGATTGGACACATATACTACATCTATCTTTACCATAATCTATATGTATTTAGGAAGAAGTTCTAATTTAATCATATTATCCATAGAACGTAAATTTAAATGCCATAATCTATTATGCCATAAAAAAATTGAGTCACACATATAAACCGAAGAAGCAGATTTCTCATTGATATTGAAGTTAAACATTCAACAAGAGACATACCCCTTGCTTACAAACATCAATTTCTTAAAAAGTACAATAGAATCGGATTCGATCACAATTTTGAATCAATATTTGTTTATAATACAAGCCGATACAAGATTTTTTCGGATTTCAGGGACATGAAGTACATCATTCAGGGTAACAGATTTTCCCGAAGTAAAATATAGAACAACTTTGCCTTGGCCTACCACTTTGGCAGTAGTTGAATTTCCCATGAAAAATTCATGTCCATCATGAGCCTCCTCATAGGATACAAAATTATTCCTATTAGAGGTCACATGTCTAGTAGCCCCAAAATCGAGCCACCATTTATTTCCATCATCTACCATATTGACCTCGGAGATCACTGCAACGAGATCTTCTTCACTCACAATGTTTGCCTGATTTTTATTCTTCAAGAATTCTCGACAATCACGTTTGAAATGGTCAGATTTCTTACAATAAAAGCAAGCAACCTTCTTTGCCTTTTCCTTATATTGTCCTCTCTTGAAATCCTTCTTATTCGGTTTGAGTTTGAAGTTATTCCCTTTGTTCTTCTTCTTTGATGTGGATGCATATTCAATAATATGAGCATTGGAGACAAGTTCAGTTTTCTCATCTTCCTTGTCACGTAGACGAGTTTCTTCTTTTATGCGAAGATGAGTCAAGAGTTCCTCCATAGTACGATCTTTCTTCGCATGTTTCAAACTCTTACGGTAATCTTTTCATCCCAACGGTAATTTTACAATAATCGCAGAGACTTGAAAACCTTCGTCTATTGTGCTTCCTTCGGCCACAAAATTGTTGAAGATAATCTGCATCTGGTATACTTACTCCAAAATAGGTTTAGAATCATACATCTTAAAATTAAATAGCTCACTTACTAAGTATGTGCGTACGCCGACTTCTTCTACTTTATATTTTCGTTCAAGAGCCTCCTATATCTCTTTTGCAGTCTTGTAAATTTGATAGACATAAAAAAGAGAATCGGCAAGAGCGTTGAGAATATTGTCTTTGCACGTGTAATTGTCGTTTTCCCATTTCGTACGAATTTTACATTCTTCAAGCATTTCATCTTCTTGCTCCGATGGTGGTGAGTCCATAATGAGAACGTATGCGACTTTCAAGATTGTGGGTAGGAAATATACTTTTGATTGCCATCGTTTGAAATTTGTGTCATTAAAGCACTCGAGTTTCGTGATTTTCGTGTTGGAGAGTTCCATCATCTTTTGTGTCATTGAAAAAGAAAAAATATTGTCTTAAAATTGTTGATGGATTGCACAAATATTGACGGAAAATAGACCAAAAAAAAATAGCTTCAAGGCACGATTATATTGTCTTTAAGATAATATTTGCCCCCTATATACAACGAGATAATGACAAATTCGCTTCCAGGATACAGTGAAGCCTCGATGAAGCACCGATCTGTCACACAATACGTTGCACTGTAGTGTGTGAAAATGGAGAGCACCGATCAGGTCCAACTAGTTGAACAAGATATGGGGTTCAACCAGTTTTACAACCATTGGATAAAACTACAGAAGAGAATCTTGACTTTCATTTTTTTGCCATTTTCATTGGATGCAATGTAGTCAAGATTCCCTCCTATCCCATGGTTATAAAACTTGTTGAACCCGCTTTTTGGTTTAACTAATTGGACCTGACCATTGCTCGAAAATAGATGGCTGTTTTTTTTTTAAGGGGCAACATTAAAATTCATGGAGAATATGGTTTGAAACTTAGAATCCTCTAAACTGTGGGCTCTTTGAGCCAAGACGTGCCCTAATGATGGAATGCTAGTTGGCCAAGTTGAATTAATTAGGGTTAAGTATGAGTTGGCCTAAAAGTCGACGGTGCACCATTTGCGTAGAGTCGTAATCTAACGTTAGTAATTTTCCAAAGAAATGTTTTGGATTTATAGAAAGTTTGACTTCACAAATCTCAATGGTGAAAACAAGTTCGGACTGAGTTAACATAAAAGTTAGTGGAGTCAAACATTTTCATGGATCCCACGATGGAAACCTGTTTATGCATAGATTTAATCCTGAGGAAGACTATTACGTGATCCATGGATCAAAATTTTGGCCGATGACTCAAACTATCAGGCGAAATTTATCGGTTTCGGTAGACACTGAAACAAAAAACATGCCCTAAAATTTCAGTCAAATTATGTATGAAAGTGAGATTTTCGACAGAAATTTCAGTTTTGATCATAACCGAGAACGAAACTGATATTTTGATCTTGATGTGATCTGTGAGGGATTGAGTTATGACTTTATTAACTGGTCCCAACGTGCAAAGGAAGTGCAATTAGTTAGCCAAATGGGCAATGATCAAGTCCCACTGATTGAATATGATTTCATGTTCAACCGATTTTTGAACCCTCTGATTGAAGGAAATCTTTATTTCACATCATCCTATAAATTAAGGTGTCAAAATCGGTATCAGACTTGGGTATCATTTTATGGAGGACCGATACATATCGGCCTATTTAAAAAACAGAAAAGAAAAAGAAAAGAAACTAGAGGTATCGGCTGAAACTGATCCTGTCGATACCCGATATGGGCCCATATTGACCAATAGCGATACTGAGTTGAGATACCAATACGTATCGGTTTCGACCGATTTTTTATACCATGTTATAAACATGGAAACAGTGGAAGTCAAGATTCCCTATGGTTTTACAACCGATGGCAAAAGTCAGCTAGTATTCCGTCAATGGCTTGTGTCTCAGGCCCTCAGCCAAAAGTTCACGCCTATTGTAAGATTCAAACCATTCAATTCGAATGATTTAATTTTGACCATTAAAAAAATGAATCATGGTCCTTTTTCGAGTATATATTAGAAAATTCCGATTCCTAAGGCGTTCGGTTTTCGGACCGACTTCTATTCGGCGTATGATCTGTCATCTTGGTAACTTAGATTACTCAAAAATATGTCATTCAAAATGATCGAATTTTTGAATAATTTGCGAATTTAAGGTTATGTGAATAATTTGAAAGTTTCATTTCTTTTCCTAAAAATTTGAGAATGATTTACAAATATTCACAAAAGTTCACAAAATTTTCAATAAATTGTCATGTTTTTATATTTTTTACACTTTTTGATCTTATTTTTTAATTTTTTTTTTCCTTCAAATTTTCTCAGAGCTTGTTGAAATTTGCCAATTTTTTATCAATCTTAAGCTTCCCAAATTATTGCCGAACCCCAACTTGTTGATCATGCGTGCCGGTTCTTAGCCATAGTGACAAATTTCTTCAAAATTTTCTAAAATATGGGTCAGACGAAACCTTCGACAAAATTCCAACAAAATTAATGAAATTTCGATTGACCTCAACTCCGGAGGAAGAACTGGTAATAGGCGGAAAGCCATCCATTCTTGTTCTACATTTGTAGAATAAATTTGTTAGATAATTCTTCTTCCAAAATTTATATTAGATACAATTTTTCATAAATATTAGTAACTAATGAAATCAGTTTCCCCGTTAGTTTCTGTATAGCATTTGATAGTTCCAAAAGCACGTGAGGAAAGGTGAGGAACTTGGGTTTCACCATGTGGGATATGGGTGGACTTGTTTGTTGAGTTGGTTCTGCCATATGGTTTGGTTCTTTGCTGACTGCAGCCAGCAGAATCTATGTAATATATACATAAATCTTTTTTTTTTTTTTAAGGTTTAATTTAAAAGTTGGTCCACCAATACGAATATTTATATATTATTTTTTATTTTTCATTTTAATTTTTTGTTTTTTATTTTGGTTGGTAGAAGACTAGAAGGTACTCGGCCTGGGCATTGCCAAAGGTGCTCGGGTCAATCTCCCTCCTCCAACCTTAGGAGCTGTGTAAACACTTTTGAGCACCGTATCTAAGAAAGGTCAAAAGCCTACTTTTACTAATTTTATGCACTCCTAAGTAGGGGGTGCAAATGGGTCAATTGACACTAACCGCCATGGGTTGGTTTGGGTTCAAATTTCCGACCCGTTGGGCTAGTTTAAAATCCGGTCCTGTTTATTAAATGAGTCAGTTTTGGATTGAGGTTTTTGACCCGAACCTGGCCCGACCAAACTTGACTCGAACCCATACCTTATATTTTAATCTAAATTTGCCTAAAGAAGCTTGGGTTTGATTCAGGTCAAGGGTATAAATAATCGGGTTGACCCCAAACCCGACTAAAGCCCGACCCAATCCTTCCCTTTTGGACCCTACATCTAAGGCTTCACCTGAGCACTGCCTGCGGTGCTGGGGTCTTGCACCCACTGCTAACTCTCCTTTTTACTTTTGTTTCGCTCCCTCCCCTCCCCATGGTTTTACTCAACTCTATGGATGAGGACAAGTGGAAGGGTATCAAATTAGATGGCCCATAGTAGCTACAAAAGTTAGACAATAAGGGGAAATATTATTAGAAGCTTTGAAAGCTAAAAGAAATCTGTTTAGGTATAACTAAGCCTTGTCATTTTATGCAACTTTTTTTTTGTCATGTATCATTATATTCAATTAGGCTTTGTCGAATTGGTCCCCCTATTACCTTAAATGTTTAAAATGTGGGCATAATGATGCCAATTTCATTGGCTATCGTATAATTTATAATCAACCTAACACTTGTATCTACTCTCTCATGTGCGGGGACTCGAGCCCGAGCATGCACGTGTATGTGTACGTGGAGCGAAATGATGGTTGGCATAGCCAAGTAGAACAAAACAACTATTAATTTTCAAAACAGAACGTAATGCATGCCTATTTCCTGTACGATTTCCTGTGAAAATTGGCTTTGATGGATCTTGAGATTCGAATGATCTATTTTTCGTTCGATATTTGATGGATCTTGCGATTCAAATTTTCATCGGATTCTATGGCAAAGTGTCCATCTGTCCCAATTTTTAAAGTAGAGTGAGTAGTGTAGCGGAAAAAGTTGTGCGGTTTGATTGGTCACGGGAAGATGGCCCACTAAGTGTTGACGGAGAAGAAAATTAATAATCGAGAGGCGGCGAAGATTGCTTGGCACCTAACCATGCTTAGGATTCTATCATATCTCTAGAGTATGTAGGTGACCTTATGTTACTTAATTCACTCACTTACCTAATTCGCTGTTCATTTTGAACCCAAGACCTTATGATTTCGAAGTTTTATAGCCGAACAAATAGTTACATTTCTTTTTTCAAGTGTCAAATTATATTAAAATTAATCAAAAATAGTAATTTAAAGTCATCTTACGCCATTGAATATAGTTTGCAAAGCGGAATTCGAATTCAAATCAAGCCAATCAGTGAATTAAAGTAACTATTCCAAACTTCAATTATTTGGAGCCACTAGGGTCCCCTCTTTTTCTTAATTAGAGAGAACAAAAGTGAGATCTTAATTGTAAAATAGATTGCACATGCATGAAAATCGATTAGTTGCTTGTCACCTATACTTTCTAGTAAAATAATCAAATGAGGGGCTGTAGCCAGGTGGATCCTAAGCTAGGGAAAACGAAATTTTAATTTGAAGTCAGCGTCTTTATTGTCACAGTTGAAGAGAGTTAAATGTTGTGTTTAATGGCACTTTAATCCTACCCTTAAAAAGAGTTCTTAGAGGGAATCGGTCACAGTGGTTCTATAGGCTTTGCATGCCATGTTCAATTCATGGAATCTCTCTCTCCATTGATATCTCTCTTTCTCTCTCTATATTTGAGTTGAATAACTTTTTAGAGTCAGCTATCAACCTCACACTAACCAAGGGCCGGCCCTAGGGGGTGTCCAGTGGAGCCGCAGACACAATCCTCCGATCTGCTTAGGCAACAGACATGCAGGACACACATTACCGATCAAATGATCTGAAGATCTGACCGTCTAATAGGTGCACCATGATTTGAAGATCTATTGTAGTGAAGATTAAGACAAAAAATGATCTCCATTGTCTAATTCATGGCAGTCAATGGTTTTAATGATAGAAATTTGTGCTATCTTGACAAGAAAATGGATGCAAATAATGCCACCCTAAGGGTGGGGTGCAATTATTTTCGGACTAATTTTAGGAGAGAATTCCATGCTACAACTAATTTGTGGAGTGATTTCTCTCCCAAGAGGCTATGCAGTTGTGTGTTTATTTTTATTTACTTTTTGGTAATATTTCAACTTGAGGTTGTAAGGTCCTCACCTTTATTATTGTATTGGCATGCACTGATTACTTGTCTTTAACTAAAATCTAATAAGAGTGACAACCCTACACATAGGTTTTAGGTTCAAACTTTCTATTATATAAGGTTCGCCTTTTAGGTGAATAGAAAACACCCTATTATTGGTGCCATTGCCTTCACCATGCTCCAAGTATTTGACGATTTGCACACCTTACATAGCACCCATTTATCACAGAAGAAGAGACGCTTTGAACTCACAACCTTGGGGAGCATACCCAAGTCAGTAAACCATTGGGACAACCCCTTGGTGGGTGCACTGATCTCACTATGCAATGGGCATCTAAAGAAATTTTCTAATGCTTTGTCGAACGAGTGATACACTTAAAAATTGGGTTGAATTTGAACAAGTTATGGAGAGAGTACACTTATTTCAGAAGTCTTTTAGACAGAGCCAAAGAGTCAAAATCAGTTTCGGTATTAGGTAACAATTGGTCCATGGAGGATTGATATGAATCGGCCGGTACCGATACGGATCAGCCCTTTAAAAATAATACATGTCTCGGCTCAAACCAATATAGGCCCATATCGGCCAACACCGATACCAATACCGAGTTGGAGGACCGATACATGTCGGTATTGGCCGATTTTTTATACCTGATAGAGCATTTAAATCGTTTTTACATTCGGGGAAAGAGAAGCTTGAAAGATAGAATGTAAAAAGGAATTCATAAATGAGAACAACATAATCATTTTGAAAAATGACGGCAATATGATCATTTTGAGAAAATGAAATAGTAATACTTAATAATAATAATAATAATAAGTCGGATCAACTTTAAAAATTTTAAGGGTACCATTATAGCCACTCTAAAAGATTGCTTGCTCACCCATCTCCTCTAGCCGGTATGTCTTAAACCCCTTTAAATCAGATGATGGAGATCATTTTTTGTCCCCATCTTCCTATGATGAATATATAGATTATGAACCTACTATCAGATGGTCAACTTTTTATTACGCATGATATAAATCTAAAACATGATCATAAAATTATGCTTGAACATGATGTGTGTCATAATTTTAGGGTACTATTTGATAGGGAAGTATCTTACTTGTTACAGTGGTAGCCCACCCCTACGTAGTAGCACATTGTAAAGTGAAACAGTGGGAAATTTTCAAAGGAGAAGAGAAGGGAGTTAGTAGCCGCCCATGTGGACTTACTGATTTGTGAACTCAATTATTAGGTAACAAAAATTAGGCACACCCAATAACATTTAATTAGAGGGTATTGAAAATTTTAGACAAGATTGATGCTCACCAATCATTTTGAAAAGACACCTATTATGCTAGTTTGAAATTTTTTTCAGTACGATAGATTTAGAGTAATCATTTTGTGCGAGGAGATGGAGACATGATAAGGATTGGGCCTGTAGCTTAATTGAGTGTTAGACAAAATTGCAACCTCAAAGTCGCAGTTTCAATCCCACATTAGCTATTTAAAGTTTAAAAAGAGTTGAAAGTGTGATAAATAAGAAAAAATTAGGTAAGAAGGTATAGTTTTGTAAGTACTTTGCATGGAGTTTGTGTAATATCTCATATCGGTTAGAGAGGAGTCCGTAGCATGGGCAATGAGATGTGGCCGTGCCTTTCATGTATCGGTGCGCTTTGGGTGGGGACAGTGAAACATGACACCCATGCGAGGAACAAAACCAGGGCAGAGACCTCAGCATAGAACCATATAATATTGTTGGCATGTGAGTCCGGGTGGTCACAGAATGGTATAAGAGCTGAGGACAGCTCTTCTATAAAGAGGGGAGTTGTAATATTGCACATCGGATAGAGAGAAGTCCAGACTCTAGGCTATGAGGTGCAACTAGTTGTTTCATGTTGGGTGGGGGCGACGAAACATAATGCCCATGCTAGAAAAAAAAATGGGGCGGATATCTAAGCCTAAAATCGGACAATATCGTTGGTATATGCGACCAGGTCGTCATAGTTTGGAATTTAGTGCACGAGGCGTGAACTGCAAGGTCGATCACACTATGTTGAAAAGGTCAAATGCGGTATTTTCATAAATTTCATGCCTTTAAATCTATGCATGCATCTCACAATAAGATTGACCGGTGCACTACCCATGGTACACAGTCCCCGTGCGCGAAAAGTTTGCCTAAATCATCTCTGCTTGCAATCATAGCACAAATCATGATCCATCGGTACCGGCCAATCAATGATCATAGTTCAAATTCTCAACGGTTGGATTATCCCTAAATGTGATCATAAACCCTCTAGTCGATTACTTTTTTGGGGCGAAGGTCCAACAATTGACATTGGAGTTCGATCTCAAAAACTATTATGGTCATTGTTCAACAAAAGTCTAGTGAATGGATGGTTACGATTGTTTGACTGTTAGAGATCTTAAGGTTATGCCGATCTCCTTAGAGTCAGGTGGTTCCCTTTTCCTAGGGAAGCATTAGTTAACTAATCGATTACGATAAATTGGATCGAATTTTGTAGTTTTTTCTTCTGCAATATTCGATGTGGCGTGAGCATGAAAGAGGTTCAAAAATCAGTTTCCTTTTTCAAAACTTCTACCGATTCTATGGAGGTCGGTTTTTTCAACTTAATGTCAATTCAATGGGATCAAATCTCGATTTTAGGCCACTAAATAAGATGATAGCATTTTGACTGCTTTAGGCCTTATGAGAGAGATTGTATTTCGCACCAAGATCTTTAGATTATGATCTTCTGATCAGACGGCTTAAATGGTATTTTCAGGACATATATAAGAAGAAGATGAATCGGACACCAATAAGGAACTAAGCCTTGTCAATTTATGCACCCTTTTCCTTGTCTTATGGCATTATATTCAATCAGGCTTTGTTAAATGGTCCCTCTACAGTGTTTAAAACTTAAAAAATGGGCATAATGATGTCAATTTCATGACAATTGGCTGCAATATAATTTATAATAAACTTAACACTTATACCTTCTTTCTCAAGTGCGCGGTCTCGAGTCCACGCACTTGGGTCATCTGATGCACGAGTACGTGTACATGGACATAGAGCGAAATGATTGTGAGATGGCCAATCATAACACATGCATATTTGCCCTAAGATTTTGTGGGAAAATGGGCTTTGATGGATCTCAAGATCGGAACGATCTATTTTTCCCTTCATATTCGTAAATCTAATTTCCATTGGTGGGAAGAACCACTCTGTATTGATGGAGAATAAAACAAATGATGGAGAGGTAGAGGTGATTCTTTGGTAACTGCTTAGGATTTTAGCATATCTCAAGAGCCTGTGGGTGACCCTATCATAATGAAATCGCTCATTTACCAAGACAAATACAAATTGGGGATTCAATTTGAAGCCAAAACCTCATGATTTTTTAGTTTTATGGTTAACTAAATACTCATTTATATTTCTTTTTTCAAGAGGGTAAAATTATATTAAAATTAATTAATACTTTTTTAATAGGTAAGTTGGGCTCGAACTTGTGACCTTGAAAAAATTAATAAATACTTTTAAAACTCATCATACTTTTAAGTAAATTGGATTTGCTTGATAATAATAAATTGCGGATTACAAACCTAAATTCCAACCAAGTGAACCAACAAACTAAGTAATTAATTCAAACTTTAAGGTGCAACTCATAGCATGGTGGGGGCAAGGGCATCTCTTAGAAATAAACCAACGATACCCTAAGTTTTTATTTTTATTTTAAAACCAGGAGGTCCCTTTCTTTGTCTTATTAGAAAAAAATGGTGAATCAATTTACAGCTGTCATGAAAATAGCCTTGTTCACAGTCACCTATTCTTCCTACTTCCTAGTATAGTAATCAAAGAAGGAGATGTGGCCACTGGTCCACTGGCTCACAATTCATAAATTAGGGAGAAAGACTCTTTGATATGAAGTACTCTGTGTCTTTATTAACACATTGAATAGAGTTGAATGTTGTGATTTAATGGAACTTTAATCCTACACTTAAAAAAGTGTCGGTAGAAAGGGAATTCATTAAAGTGGTTTTGATTCACGTTTTACGACCAACTATCAATCTGATGCTAACCCTCCTTTTTTATTCGTGTTGAGACCACCAAAGGCAAATGAGATTTTCTCGAATTTTCCCTTTGTACATGTCAAAATTTTATAAATCTTGTATATTACCGTATATTTGTCCTAGCGAGCAAAATTGTTCGTAGTGGTTAGTAAAATAGATGCAAAATCGTAGGGGTCTCAACGGGTTGAACCTGAGCCCAGCCCAGTTCGGCCCGCAATAGGCCAGCCATGGTCTAAGGTAGGTAAGCTACATATATAAATGGGTTGGCCCGACCCAATTAGTAATCCAGGTCGAGAATGGGCTAGTTACAAAAGCTTGATTAAAAATTGAACATTTAAGCCTCGTCCTGAATCGGTCAAAAGAGTTGTTTTAAATAGCAATTTCCATAATGACCTGCAGTTTGGCCCACCATGGAAGGTTATGGGTTATGTTTAGTAGGCCCGATTTATAAGTTAGTTGGACCATCTCGATTAGTAATCGGGTTGGGTATGAGCTAGCTCCAAGAGGCCCGATTATAATCATCCCATTTAAAGCCCGACCCAACCATTGAGATCCCTATAAACTCCTAAAAGACATTACCTGTTGGTATTAACTTTCTCGGGTTTTCACTGCAGTGGTCTACCAATATTTTAAAGGGTACGACCATTCTCACCCGTTTTCGAAGTAAGTAGCACACAATTTTTCACGGAAGAAAATTATTGACTGATTTGAATGAATTAGTTGACGTAGGTTTTTTTTGTTCCAATCTTCCGCGATTAGATCTTGATTCCACATGTCCCTAAAACTGGAGTCAACTCCTTTGAGCATGGTCTAGGTCAATTTTGGGGATGTGTGCTATGTGAAATTAATATCTGATAGTCTGATAGGTGCGACATGTGTTGATATAAATGGTGTTGAAAATAGCTCTGAGGCACGTAGTTCACTACGTTGTCTTAAAGACAATAGAAGCTCCCACTCCGTCGGATAAACGAAGATGCAATTGGGTTCCTAGACTCCAGGATATGAGAGAGCCCGATTTTGCTAAGAATCGTATGTACTTTTCTAGAAAAAGAACTTGTCACATAAATCTTCTTATATACAAAAGATTCTTAAATAAAGAAAATAAGAACGTAAGAGAGGAGAAAGAGATGTTATTATTTCTGTTGTGTCTTGTAACCCAGATCAGATCTCTATTTAGATAGAAAATCTTGAACTTTGGTGTCTTTTCATATAATCGTGAAGAGATGTGTGTCTTTTTAGATAATGATAAAGATAAATTGAATTTACTTGTGTCTTTTCAAATTTACGGTAAAGAGATTTACCAAAATCTGAAAAGACACTTCTTCAGAGAATAATGTGAAAAGACACGACGAAAATATTGATTAAGATCTTTTAGCTGTTGTAAAGCGCCTCTTCAATTTAAAAGTTGTTAGAGGCAGCCGTTGGACTTAAGACCCATAGGAAGCCACCCGGTCATTGGGCTTAAATACGTTGGGCCTTTTGGCCCGTGCCTCTTGGGCTTCTCTCTTTCTTTCTTTCTTATATATATATATATATATATATATATATATATTAAATTTTATTTTCTTATATATTTTCACATAAAGAAAATAATTTTTATAAGTTTACCATCGAATTATTATTAATATATAATGATAATTATAGACCTAATTTTGAAAAATAAAATATATATTACTACACTAATATATATAACATTTCCCCACTTGTTTCAAAATAAAAAAATGTGTATCAGAGCGATTATGATAAACATCATCAGAGGTACCATTCGGTTTGAAGCTTTGATTGCTATATACAACTCAAAGTTTATAAGGATTTTAAGTAACTTATAGCTTTGAACTTAAAATCTTTCTAACAAAAATAGAATTACATATACAGTCACTATGACCTAAATCATTTGTGACATAAAGCTTGCGCTTTACGATCATGCGTTAAATCTTGATTTCATGAGTATCTGAGAGAGATATGACCGAATCCCTTTTGAAGTGTCTTTACTTTCATACTCATATAGGTGAATCTGTCATGGTGCTCTTGTAACTACTTTATCACTTCAGCAAATGAATGTCTACCAAATCATTAAGACTTAAACTCACCGTTTTAAGTTACAAAAGATGTGTACAAAATTAAACACCATAGGGATAACCAATAGATAACATATATTTGTGCACTTTCAAGGGTCAGGAAGTAATTTCTTATCTCATTAAACATAGGATTTGGGATCTTCAACTTGTACTAAGTTGAGGTTCAATTATTGTACCTTTAAAGATATCGGTCTTAGGCTCATCCCTCTTGATGTTCTCAATACTTTATCTTTGGACAGTGCTTTTGTAAGTAGATCCGCAAACATCTCAAAAGTTGGTATGTAGTCCAGCACAATCACCCCATCAGTCAACATCTACGGAATGATGTTATATCTAAGGCCTATATCCATTGATTTTTCTTATATTTCTTATTACCTGAAATCTGTAAAATAACTTTATTATCATAATAAATATTAATTGCATATATATATTGAATTAAAGGAATTTATCTTATGAAGGTTTGAGCCACTCTGCCTCTTTTGCTCTTGCAGATAATGCTATATACTATAATTTCATACTTGAATAAGAAAGACATCTTTTTTTTCTAAACCCCCACGATACTGCTCCTCCTACTAAAGAAAAAATCCGTCCGCTTTGAATCAGAGGAGTCAGAAATCCAAATAGCATCAACAAACCCCTCTAAGAGTTCAGGTTTGCCTATATATTATAAATTATATTCATAATTCCTTTCAAGTATCTCAAAACCTTACAAATAGCTTTTTAATGTTCTAACCCTGAGTTGTTATTAAATCTACTCAATACCCCTACTATAAATGCTATATCGGGTCTAATACACTTCATTAGATACATAAAACTTTCAATAATTTTAGAATATTCTAATTGAGATTATGCTCTACCAAAATTTCTTATTTGGATCACTTGGGGTAGAAGAAGGTGAACAATCAAATATATTAAAAATTCTTTAAATTTTTTCGACATAATGCTCCTGCGATTAAGAGATACTTTTATATTCTCTTATTATTTTAACTCTAAGAAGAACATCTGTTTCTCTCATATCTTTTATATCAGGTGATTTAAAATAATTTTTAGTTTCAAATATCGGCCAACCGATACGTATCGACCCTGATACATATCAAGTATCGACTAATTTGTGCGCGCGAACATCTCTTGTGCTTTTTGACAGTCCTGACAGCGCATGAGAAACTAGCGAACATTAAATGCGCTCAGAAGATCAGAATTGAGAACGTCTCTTTTGAGTTGTTTCATAGCTCGACAAAGTGGTCTAAGGCATTGATTTAGACTCTAGTTTAATAGGGTGTTGGTTCAACTCCCCACAGCTGTTTGTCAGTGTTTTTAAATTGCAAAAAGAATTTTGAATCCTATGGCACAGCATGTCACGCTCAAACAGATTTTAGGGATATTTTTTGAAGACATGTGACATGTGGAATAAAAAACTTACCGTCTGATAGGTGAGACATGATCTCAAGATCCTTTTGGTAGAAGATTGGGGCGAAACACAATATTCATCATCTAATATGAAGCAATCAACGGGTTTTAAGAGGTTTGGGAAGTTGGTGCTTTTAGTAAATGCATTGGTGTGTTTAGAGATACCAAAAAATAGCAAACGGCTTCTTTTTGTGTGATGTGATAGCTTGCCAATGCTTCACACTTTAAAAAATAACAAACGACTATTTTTGTATACTGGCCATTCACATTAATGTGAATGGCCAGTATACAATAATATATTTGTTTGTTTTTTTTTAAATAGGCCGATACAAATCTGTCATCCATAGATCGATACCCGAGTCTGATACCGATTTTGACACATTGGATATAATAACTCTATTTTGTATAAATTTACTATATATGTGTCTATTTTATTTTTTTATCAAATTTGTAATGCCATCGTTTTGGTGCTTGTTTTAAGCCATATAGTGATTTCACTAATTTACATATCATGTGTATTTTTTCTGGTTCTATGTATCCTTCAGGTTGATTCATATATATTTTTTCTTCTAAATCTTTATTTAAGAAGACAGTTTTTACTTTCATTTGATGTATATATAAATTATAGATAGATGCTAAAGCTATTAATAGTTTAATAGATGTCAAGCGTACAATAAAAGAGAAAGATATGCCCATCCTTTATCACTTCTAAGTATTTTAATTTTCTTTTCTAACTGATTTTTAACTTCTGCTTTATAAGTTTTAAAAACTTCAAAAACTTCTTCTTTATGTCTAAGTAAATATATATAACAATATCTACTATAATCATCTATGAATATTATAAAATATCTCTTACCATCTCTGATAAGCACACCATTTAATTCACAGATATTAAAATGAATTAATTCGAAGATAGTAGTATTCCTTTCAAAACTATTGTGTGACTTTTTCACTATTTTAGATTGCACACATATTTAACATTTTTCATCTTTGAAATTTAAATACTTTCACTACAAAAAAATAAGACTATTAGTGGCAGCCATAAACTCCCACTATTAACAAAAAAACTGTAGCTAATACCCTTGCCGCTAATAGTCTTAATAGTTTTTTTGTTAATAGCGGTAGTTTTTTGCAGCCAAAAACTGCTACTAATAGTCTTATTTTTTATAGTGTTTTCATCGCTTGAGAATTAATATGTCCTAACCTAGTATGCTATAAATCAAAAGACTTTACAATTTAAATAAAACATTCATTTTCATTGATAACATTTAACTTGATCATATTGTTTACGATATAACCCTTCCCAATGAAAACACTATTCTTGGATAATTTCATCTTCCCAGAATGAAAAACTAATTTAAACCTATTTTTGTCTAAGAGAAATGCAGAAATAAAATTCTTCCTAATCTGTGGAGCATGGAGCACATCCTTCAATAAGAGAGTTTTTTTCGAAGATAATTTTAATTCCACTGTTTCGATTTCAGCAATCTCAGTAGTAGACAAATTCCCTATGTATAGTTTTCGCCCTTCTCCTTGAGGTCTGTAAGTCTTGAAGGTAGACTTGTCAAAAGAGGCATGCTGAGTAGCACCAAAGTTGACCCACCAATGACCTTTAGATTCAACCATATTAACTTCTGATACCACTGCAACAACTATATCTTCGACCATGTTAAATTATGATTTCGACTTTTTACGAAATTTGTATTTTCTTGCAAAGTGCCCTCTTTTTCTACAGATATAACAATCTCCTTTGTTCTCATTCATCTTAAACTGATCGTTCTTCTGGAAATTCTTCTTAAAAGGTTTATTCTTAGTAGTGTCTTTTCACATTTCTCTCCAAAGTAGTGTTTTTTTAGATTTTGATTTATCTGTTTACAGTTAGTTAAAAAGACACAAGTTTAACATCTCTTCACCGTGAATCTGAAAAGATAAAGTCTGAAATCTCTTCACTATAAATCCGAAAAGACACAATGGGTTAGACTTTTCTCTATAAATAGAGATAAAATCTCCATTATAAAGACACAAGACACAAAAGAAATAATATCTCTTTTTCCTTCTCTCTTATGTTCTTATTTTCTTTATTTAAGAATTTTTTTGTGTATCAGAAAATCTGTGTGACAGGTTCCTTTTTTAGAAAGTCAAATCTAGAAAAAAACATATGGACCTTGGCAAAATCGGACTCTATTATATCCTGAAGGCAGATTCGCTGAGAACTGATCGGTGCCGAAATGTGACTATATTTCGCACCTTCATTCCTACATTTTGCTATCCAATGAAAGCATTTGATGGTTGTTATATAGTTTTAGTAATTGCAGGTATTTCTGACTGCTGGATCTTCAAAGAGCATAAAAGAGAATAATTAAAGGTTGCATAGGAATAGTAGACCAAGAGGTCAACAGAAACATCAAAATCTGTGAAAGCAAGTGATTGGCTTAAGCATTCATCAGAGGAAGGAAGACCTTACCCCTATGTGTCAATCGATTGAGAACCAATTCTCAATCGATTGACTATAAAGACAGCTTTTCCCTCTATTTAAAATTCAAATTCAAATTCAAATTTTAAAAATTTTAGTGTCAATCGATTGAGAAAAGATTCTCAATCGATTGAGACTGTTATGGAAGTTGTCATACTGGCTCCTATAAAAACAAAGCTACGTCTTTGTTTTGAGGGCTCTCTTTGGAGGTTCTATTTTTTTAGGGTTATTCTCTCTTTTAGTCTCTCTCTTGTCTCCTTTAGGATCTTCTTCTCTGGATAGATTGTATTTAGGCTTTTACAGTTCTTTTCTTGTACAGTTTGTAGAATCAGAGATTGTATTTAAGAAAAGCATTGTAAAGAGATTTTTAGTGATAAATAAAAAATATATATTTAAGAGAATGGCTTTAAATTTACAACGAGATTGCACATCAAGGATGAGCGACTAAAATTTGTTCAATGAGGATGCGATCCCCAGATAAGTAGCATTGTTATTATTAACTCCACAATTTTTTAGTTTCATCATGGAATCATTCTGCTAAAAAGTGTGTTTAATTGAATATCCTCTGAATGCTTTATTATGGCCATTGACCGTGGTTATCAACGACCATAATCTCTAGATCTGTACCTGCAGGCCGATCTAGGCTACAGAGTGATTATTTGCTTATCGTCGCGATTTAAGAATTTTGAGATACGCTATATTTTTTACATGATTCATATTGCAATGATAGGTTGAGCCATAGTTCTTAGATAGGATATGCCGGATCAATAATCGCGTTTTCTTATAATTTATTTTTCGTTTAGATAAATGATGGTGTGATTGATGTATTATGGAATTATGGGTGTAATGGTAGAAAAGTTATAAATCTGGGATAACAAATTTCTTGATCATTCCTTTAAGTTGTCCTTTTATTTATCGAAATTTATTCTTACATAGATTACTTTTCTCTTGTTGCATCTAGAATAGTGTGGTAATTGTTTGGCAAATCGAACTTTCTCCCTTGATACTTCCTTGGGTGTCTTTTTCTCTTTAAGAATTAATTAAATTTCGCGTTTCCCTGTGGGTACGACACCCTTGATTTCATCGTGCTACAATCGATCTTGTGTACTTGCAAGGGTAACATTTTAAAATCGATTAAGTTTTTGGCGCCGTTGTCGGGGAATCGACGAAATTTTTATAATTCGGAAAGAGATTTGTGTGAATTTTGTTTGACTATCAATCGATTAAGAACTCTTCTTCAATCAATTGACTGTGTTTTGTGGTTGGGGATTACTGATGTGTCAATCGATTGATTCGAAAGTATCAATCGATCAACTGTTTTAGGTTTTAATTTCTAAAATTCTAACAAAGTAAAATCCGAATTTTGAATTTTGGACTTTTGAATTTTGAAATTTTGAATTGTGGATCTTTGAAATTTGAATGATGGAGTTTTTGACAGTGTGAAATTTGAAATTTCAATTTTGCTAAGTTTGAAATTTGAAATTTGAATTTTGAATTTTGAAATTTCATTTTTAATCTCAAAATTTTGATTTTGAAATCTGGAAATTGGCATTTTGATTTTTGATTTGCAAAATCTTCTTTTTCTTATTTTCTTTTCTTTGGTAGAATTTTTGTGGAATTCTTTTAGGAAATAGAGGATTTTTAAGATTTATTTTTTAGGATTTATAAAATTCTCTTTTCTTTCCCTCCTTCTTTTAGATAAGATTTTGTAGGATTTTGTAGGATTGTTTTTAGATTTTTAAATTTTAAATTTTGAAGTTCAAATCTTGATTTTGATTTTTAACTTTTGATTTTGAAATTTTAAATTTCAAATTTTGATTTTGAAATTTGATTTTTGAATTTCAAATTTTGAAATTTTAATTTTAATTTTCAATTTTCAATTTTTAATATTTTAATTTTAAAATTTGAATTTTTATTTTTAAATTTTAAATTTTAAGTTTGATTTTGAAATTTGAAATTTAAATGTTGATTTTCAATTTAAAATTTTAAAATTTTCAATTTTTAATTTTTGAAAAAAAAAAAATAAATTAAATTAAATTAAATTAAAATAAATAAATAAATATAAAATAAAATAAAAAATAAAAAAATCAGAAAAAAAAAAAAATAATAATAAAATTAAAATAATAATAATAATAATTTTCTTTTTATGGCTGCTGTTCACTTCAGAAATCAATCAATTGACAATTCTGTGTCAATCGATTGAGACTGGAATATTATTTGTCAGCGTGCACTATGAAATTTTTGGGACTCTATCAATCGATGGATATTTCTCTGTCAATCGATTGACTAGACCTCTGTTGTGTGCTATTTTAGCTATAATTTCTGCGTATTTTGTGTCAATCGATTGAGACCACTGTCTCTTTTGTGGAGGATCAAGTGCCACAAAAGAGGCTGACGAATTATGGGCATTGTTTGAGAAATTATACCAAACCTCAATATAAAATGAGACATTGGGATGAACTAACCTGGATGTGGCAACCAAATATTATGTGTTGACAAGAGATAGACTTTACGATATCAACAATAATTCTTCAGATCTATCAACAAAAGTTGATATGTTGTCCAAACAAATAAACATGTTGATAGCTACAACCAAGCAAGCTAAAACTCCCATCACCCTCACTGCATGTTCGATTTGTGACCACCCAGGTCACATGACCAATGAATGTCCAACTACCCTGTCATTCCTTCCTGATGAATCTACTCCTCAAGAGCAAGTGAATGTGACTCAATCTTATTAGCGACAGGGTAGAAACATTTACTCCGACACATACAGTCCGGAATGGAAAAATCACCCCAACTTAGGATGGGGAGGATCAAACCAAACTGGACAGGTGAACCAGCAGTGCAGATCCAACTCAATGAATGGACAACAAAACTTTCGTCCACAACTGAATTCTAATTTTCAACAGAATTCTCCTTATTATCATCCAAACTCTGAGTTCTGCAAAAATCAGAATTTCAATCAGAATTTTAATCAATCTTATACTACCGCTTCGAAAGATTCTGATTTGGAAGAGAATGTTATGCGAAATATGCAAGGTTTTTAACAGATGATAATGGACCAAGTCAGCCAATTGACTAATCAATTGAGTCAACGAGAGGAAGGTAGGCTTCCTAGTCAACCCCTCAATAATCCTCAAGGTCAAGCATCAACTGATGAAGGACCATCGAATAGTCAATAATTGAAGGCTGTTACTGTGTTAAGAAGTGGACGAGCGATTGATAATCAAGTTGCAATGCCAATGGAAGTAGAAAAAGAAGAAAAAGAAGCGGCAAAAGACAAAGAACCAGAAAAAGGAAAAGAGAAAGAGTCACCTCAAATTATCCAACAAGAACCTGAAGAAGAACCAAAACTTGAATCCAATCCCTATATCCCAAAGGCACCATATCCTGAGTGCCTGACACCTCCTTCTAAAATGGGGAAAGGACCGTCAAAAATGGAGGAAAATTTTAAAACATTCAAACAAGTAAAGATAAATCTTTCATTGCTTGAAACAATCAAGCAAAATTCCTGAGTATGCTAAATTTTTTAAGGATCTCTACACCCGTAAGAGAAAGGCACGTACTCAAGTGTCTAAGAAGGTGTTCTTGACTAATCAGGTCAGTTCAATATTGCGATTGGATACACTGCAAAAACTGAAGGACCCTAGAATTACAACTGTTCCATGTGTCATAGGTGGGCAATCAATTGATAAGGCGTTATTGGATTTGAGAGTGTCAACCTGATTTCATACTCAGTGTATGAGAAATTAGGACTAAGAGAATTGAAACCCACGACAGTTACACTCCAACTGGCTGATAGGTCAGAAAGACGACCTAGGGGTATCATTGAAGATGTTTTGATTGAAATAGATAAATTTATCTTTCCAGTGGACTTTATTTTTTTGGATATGAAAGCACCTGTTAAATCAACAAATCTAGTCCCAATCATTCTTGGATGTCCGTTTCTCGCAACCGCTAATGCTTGTATCAACTGTCGCACTAGAGTCATAAATGTTTCTTTTGAAAACATGAAAGTCAGACTCAATATATTTCATCGATCAGGTGGATGAAGCTTTGTCGTCAATGCTGACCAAAGAAGAATTCGAAATTGCTTTATTGGCCATCTATGAGGAAAAATGATCTAAAAAAAAATAACCAGAAGATAAGATGATGAATTCATCAAGTCAAGATGATAAGTCATGCGAGACTGAGAACAAGATGGAACTGTTACCGATTGAGGCAATGGATAAGTTGACACCATCAATCAGGCAGCCACCAACTGTTGAATTGAAGCAGCTGCCTGAGTCACTCAAATATGCTTTCTTGGGACCTCAAGAAACGTTTCCGGTAATAATTTCATCAACATTATTAGAAACACAAGAGCATGAATTGTTGAAAGTGTTTAAGGACCACAAAGAAGCTATCGGATGGACCTTAACCGATCTTAAAGGAATTGATCCATCAGTATGTATGCACAAAATATATCTGGAAGATGATAGTACATCATCGAGGGAACCACCAAGGCGACTTAATCCTAACATGAAAAAAATCATTTTAAAAGAGATTATCAAGTTACTCGATACTGGAATCATCTATGCGATCTCTAATAGTGAATGGGTAAGCCCAATTCAAATAGTTCCCAAAAAGTCAGGAATTACAGTGAAAGAGACTATTGAAGGGGAGTTGGTGCCTGCACGTGAGACCACTGGATGGCGTGTATGTATCGATTATCGGAAATTGAATACCGCCACGAGAAAGGACTATTTTCTCTTACCATTTATTGATCAGATTCTAGAAAAGTTGGCAGGACAAAAATATTATTATTTTCTTGATGGATACTCAGGATACAATCAAGTGCCTGTGTTTCCATCGGACTTTGCAATGCGCTGACCACTTTTCAGTGTTGTATGCTAGCAATATTTTCGGATATGGTTGACAAATTCATCGAAGTATTCATGGACGACTTCTCAGTTTTTGGGAGGACCTTTGAAATGTGTCTTAACCATTTGAAATAGGTATTATAATATTGCGTAGAATCTAATCTTGTCTTAAGTTGGAAAAAGAGCTATTTTATGGTTCAATAAGGAATTGTGTTGGGGCATATCGTTTTCAAGAAAGGAATTGAAGTCGACAAGGTAAAAGTCGACTTAATTGCTAATTTGCCACCACCAAAGAATATTCGACAAATTCTATCATTTCTGGGACATGCGAGATTTTACAGAAGATTTATCAAAGATTTTAGCAAGGTCGCTAAGCCATGGTGCAACTTGCTTGGAAAAGATGTTCTGTTTGAATTTGATGAGAAATGCATAAAAGTCTTCCTAAAATTGTGCGAGTTGTTATCAAATGCACCGATAATCCAACCACCAGATTATTCACTTCCTTTTGAACTCATGTGCAATACATTGGACAATGCTATTGGAGCAGTCTTAGGGTAAAGGGTAAATAAATTACCTCATGTGATCTACTACGCCAGTAAGACACTGATTGATGCACAATTAAATTACACTACCACCGAGAAGGAATTGCTAGCTATGGTGTATACATTAGATAAATTTCGTTCCTATTTACTCGGATCGAAAATAGTGGTCTTTTCAGACCACATTGAAATATCTGTTGGCAATAAAGGACATGAAACCAACATTGATCTGCGAGATAATGCTTCTCCAAAAGTTCAACTTTGAGATCAAAGATTAAAAGGGGGTCGAAAATATTATAGCCGATTATTTGTCACGAATTTTACCTGAAGAATCATCTGTATCTGAGACCATCCGTGACACCTTTCCGGATGAGCAGTTAATGACAATCGATGCTACAACTACAAAAGTTCTTTGGTTTGCTAGTATCGTGAATTATTTGGTCACTGGCAGAATCCCTACGCAATGGGATAAAAATGATAAGAATCTCTTCTTCTCCCACATAAAATACTACTTTTGAGATGAACCACAGTTGTTCAAAGTCTGTTCAGATCAAGTCATCCGAAAATGTATACTTGAAGAAAAGCAACTGAGCATCATAAATTTCTCACATGCAGGGGCCTGTGGAGGCCATTTTGGAGGACAAAAGACCGCACAGAAATTTCTTTAAAGCGGATTTTATTGGCCCTCCATCTTTCTGGACACTACAAAATTTTGTAAAGAATGTCAACGACGTCAGCAGCTCGAAAATATTTCAAGACGAAATATGATGCCGCTGAACCCAATTTTGGTTGTTTAAATTTTCAATGTATAGGGGATCGACTTCATGGGTCCTTTTCTCCCATCGTTCGGTTATTTATACATTCTGGTGGCCGTCGACTATGTTTTCAAATAGATAGAAGTTGTGATAACCCGATCAAATGATCATAAAGTAGTGGTCAAATTCTTGAAAGAAAATGTGTTCAACAGATTTAAGATTTCAAGAGCAATCATTAGTGATGGCGGTTCGCACTTTTGCAATAGCCACTTTGCTACTTTAATGAGGAAATACGGCGTCACTCACAAGGTGGCAACACCGTACCACCCGCAGACTAGTGGTCAAGTAGAAGTGTCCAATCGAGAGATCAAACGAGTTTTAGAAAAAATTGTGCGACCAGATAGGAGAGATTGGTTGAACCGGTTATCTGACTCTCATTGGGCATATCGTACTGCATTCAAAACATCGATTGGAATGTTGCCATTCAGGATTGTATATGGGAAAGCATGCCATCTCCCAGTCGAACTGGAACATAAGGCATTCTGGGTTATAAAAAGATTTAATTTCGACATGTAAGAGGCAAGGTCCAATCGAAGGCTATAATTAAACGAATTAAAAGAGCTACGTTATGATGCGTATGAAAATTCAAAGATGTACAAGGAACGGTACAAAAAGTTGCACGATCAATCAATTTCACGGAAGGAGTTCCACATCGAACAAAAGGTTTGGTTGTTCAACTCCAAACTTAAGCTTCATCCAGGAAAATTGAAATCAAGCTGGGAAGGACCATTTCAGGTTATATCCACTACCGTGCATGGTGTGATTGAGGTCAGAAGTCTTAAGGACAATCGAATTTTCAAAGTAAATGGGCAACGACTTAAACCAATGTTTGAGCTAATGACCCAGATGAGGATTGAAGCGATGTACCTCAGTGACCCAGAAAAGTGAGAACTAAACGGTCGAGTTGTCGACACATAAACTCAGCGCTTCCTAGGAGGCAACCCAGTGTATTTTATTTTTGTTTTTGTCTTTGTTCTTGTTAAAAATAGTCTTTCTCAAATCGATTGACTTTAGAAAAGTCAATCGATTGACCTTGTGTAATGATCAATCGATTGAAAAGTACCCTTATCAATCGATTGATGTGTCAATCATCATCATCTCATCAATCAATAGTGTGCCAAACCAATCGGCATAACTTTGGTGTCAATCGATTAAGACTTAGATTTCAATCGATTGACATCACTTTGTATTAATGAAGGTTTTCAGAAATCGAAGCGTCAATCGACACATCTTTTCGATGGAGGGTAAGTCAAGGGGCACTTCAATGTGAATCGATTGAGACTAACCTCTCAATCTATTAACTTGAATGCCTATTAACTCTGCCAGCTCCCAAGGCGCCTAAACATCGCGACTTTTCAAGAAAAGGCCTGTATCAATCGATTGACAGCACTGTGTCAATCGATCGACATAAAGAGTGCATGAATGGGTTGTACCACGTCGCATCCACAGTCCAAATGCCCCATTAAAGTTCTGCGTGGTGGAGATCAATCGGTCTCAATCGATTGAGGAACATCTCTCAATCGATTAATAAGATGATTATATAAGGGGTACACCCGTGGTCCCCTTCTTCACAATCTCCCTCCAACCTGAGCCTTGCATTTAATCGTTCATTCTCATCGTACGATCGATATGGTGGCTCCTGGACCACCGATGTTCCGACCACCTCATCCTGCCAATTTCAAACGGAGAACTTCTTTGATCTCGCAAAGTATCCGCGCATTGCCGAAGTGGCACGTTCGATCGAATTCATCAAGGCCCTGCATTTGGAGATGCTGCTCGCTCCTCCGCCTATTGATATTTCACTGTGTATCCTATGCTTGTTCTACCAAAATATGGAATGGATAGCGGCATCGCTATTGCCGACGGGATTGCCATTCATCGGCCTTGATATTGATAACTGGTCGTATAATCTACACGCCGCTGATTTGGCCCATGCATTCAACTTCTTTGTGGTTCGCCCAATGAACCACCATATCAATCCAGCCGTTGATCTTAGCCAGGAGATTATGATCAACAATATGTGTGGGGGAAGGCACAGGTCGGATTTGTCCACCAAGCGAGCTGTCCTACCTATGGACATTCTGTTTTAGGACATAGTGATGTCCAACAATTTGTTACCCCATGGCACTAAGAGTGAGAGGACAAAGAGTAGGGTGTTGGCACTTTATGCGGCACACACAAATACTTGGTTCGATGCGTCGGGTCTGATGCTTGAGAAAATGTATAGGTGTCACAGCGACATCGTGATCACCACTGCACCGAAAAAGCGAGAGGCTATGCTTCTGCATTTCCCACATTATGTTATGCATCTGTTGGACCAAATTGGGTGCCCGATTTTTTACGATGAAGAAATGGGTGATATGCAATTCTATGACTATAGTGCTAACGTTTGGGACAAAAGTATCAAGGTCATTCTATGTGTTACACCACCACCAGTTGATGGGATCACCTTCTTGTAATCAAATCAGGATTGAATGAATGGAAATTGGAGTTGTGTGTTATTTTGCTAAGTATTCTCGAATTGTTGCATAAGTTCATCAGTCAAATGATTGAGATGAAAATATCAATCGATTGAGAACTTTAAATCCCAATTCTCGAAATGAAATTCAAATATGTTGATCGATTGAAAAGACTTTTTCAATCGATCAACTGTGACGTTCAATTAATATTCATTATTTGAGGATCTTTTCGAATCAAAGGCTTTTCAGAGTCTAATTCTGTCAGTGCACATGTGTAGGGTCAATCGATTGAGGTAGAAATTTCAATCGATTGACATTTGGGTTGACAGAACATTCTTTCTGTCAGGAACAAAAAGTTTCCCAATTTGTTTTGATTAGTATATATCGAAAAGTAATTCTGAAAAGGTAAAGTTTTGACCGTGCACCATATAGCACCACTGGCATCACGTGTCAATCGATTGGCACTCATAAGTCAACCAATTGACTGATGTTTGTTTCCGAAAAACTGCCTCTTTCATTCCGAAAATCCAGATTTGAGTCATCTTAGAGTCTGTAATTTAGAAAAGTCTTCTTTATTTAAGCCCTTCGAAGGTTAGTTCTTTTAAAAACATCCCGTTAGTCAAGAAGATCAACCATCTTCTCTACCTTCGCTCCATGTCTTCAATCCGATACTGTACCCGATTGGCAGTCAAGAACTTGGCAGAACCGACAAGAAAAAGATGCGTCGTGAGTCGCCACAGCAACTTCTCGATTTATTAAATCGAGAAGTCATTGATCTTGACTTAGAATCAAATCAAGAAGTCAGATTGACTTTTGCTCATTCCAACGAAGCCGAAAAGGACCTGACTGCGAATTTGATTCTGACTTACCTTTGGGCGGAATTGAATCCTCAACCGTCACTCGTACCGCTGCCTCCTACTCCACCAACATCACCACCACAAGCTCCCATACCACCACCCGACGAGGTCAGAATTACAAAGGAGATGTGGCGTTACGCATTTCCGAAACCAAAGCAAGAGATGGCCACCAATGATGACTAAGGGATTACAAGTGTCAGTTTTAGGGTCTAATTTTCGGAGTCTTTTAGATTTGATTTGATTTTATTTTCATGTATTAGATTAGGTTATTTTTAGATTATGTTTTAGAATTAGGTTAGTTTCTTTAAATTTTTAATAAGTGTAATAAATTGTATAAGTTTAATAAAAGTTTAATTTAGTTAAATATTTGTGTGTTGAATTGTGGTCACAATACCTTTCACTTGGTCCGCTTTTTGGTCCTCGATTGCATTTCACAGGTTTGAGAGTCTCATTCACTTTCCAGAAATCAAGCCAATGTGGGCATTGGACGGATTAGGTTTGGGGGGGGGGGTATTTCTTTCGATTCATATGTGCAGATTTCATAATAATAATAAAAAAGGGCCGTTCTCGGATTTTAAAAGTGTATCAGTTAATCGATTGAGACCATTGTCTCAATCGATCAACTGATAGTCAGTAGCCCATACCTGTTGGAAGCCTGCATCAGTCAATCGATTGAGGAATTTGAGTCAATCGATTGACTGATAACCATTCAACTCATAAATTCTGAATTTATCTCATTTTCTTAAATTGTTAATGACTGGAAACTTGTAAAGAAATTGCCTTCACATTATGATTGTTCTACAAATGCTCATTAATTTCAATATGTGTTGAAAGATGATTTTCATGATCTATGCCTAAAAATTTTTGTACCATCACCATGCTTTATTTTCAAAATCTGAGAATTAAGTATAGAACTTGAAATCCTAAGATTTCAAAGAAAGACTAAAACTTAGTAAACTTTGGAACTTTATCCTTATTTTTGATGAGTTCTGAAAATTTTCAGAGTATCTTTGAACGTCATTCTTAATTGTTAAAATCTCATATATTTTATCTCGATTTGTTGATTTCGCATGTGTTATATTATTGTACTAGAAATCATTGTGTGAAAACTCAAGGCAAATAGACATCATTACCATCATGAGAGGAGATAATCAAAGGCCATCTTTGGCTCGTTTGTGTCTAAAATATCCCACCATATATTGATTTATCTTATTGCATTCCCTTTGAGCCTCAATTGAAAGATTTTGCCCTAAATCATTCCTTGTTAAGCTATATCAACCATATACCCCACACCAGTTTGAAAAAACCCTACCCTTCAATCTCTTAGAAATTAGAAAAGAGGGATGAGAGTAAGAAAGGAAATAGAGAGTTATGAAAATAGTATTTATAAGGAGTGTATGGTAGAAAAATAAAAAGGAGAGTAAAGAAAAAAATATATCTTTGTGCAAGAGGTACAGAAATATGTAAAAGTGGTGTTAAAAAGAAAAAGAAAAGAAGGAGAAAATGTTCTGAAAAATCCGAAAAAGAAAGTGTGAAAAATCAGAAAATCAATTGTATTTTTTTTTTCGATTTCTCAGAGAAAATTGAATCCAATTTTCCCTTTCTTTCTTAACCTTTATCTGAGCCCCATTATAACCTTGAAAAAAAAGACCTTTATGATCCAATCATGAATGGTAAATGCCTTGTGGAGAGTAATAGCACAATGTCTCAGTATATGCATATTTAGGATACAAATATCTTTCCTTATGAGATTTCTTTTAATTCGTTGATGCACCATCTTCTTATAACATGTGAGATTTTTCTACTTTGTGTTATAACTCCATCTCACATAATGGATGAAAATATAGACCACTCATCGGAGTGATTTCATTTTGAGTAAATACCTATGGTGAGGATTGAGTCTAGACATGGTATCTAAAGGTTTCTAGTTTAAACTGATTCTCAGATGAAAGAATTGTAACAGTGATAACAATATGACACTCTGGGCAGGAATCGTGAATTATTAGAAAAACAATGAATTGAATTGAATGAGCATGGCTAGACGCATCTTAAAGGTATTCACAGACATTTGACCATTTAAGGGCATGACCACAATTCTGAAATTTATTAGTTTATAAAGTTTGTAGGTACCTTCACTGAAAACCTTCAGGAGACACAACTCCTCCACTAGGGATCACCTAACAAAGTGTAGGTTTAGGGGTGTGTTCGGTGTCGAAATGTGATTATATTTTGTACCTTAATTCCTATATTTAGCTATTCGATAAAAGCATCTGATTGTTGTTATATAGTTTTAGTGATTGCAAGTATTTCTGACCGTTGGATCTTCAAAGAGCATAAAAGAGAATAATTAAATGTTACACAAGAACAATGGACCAAGAGGTCAACAGAAGCATCAAAATTCGTGAAAGCAAGTGATTGACTTTAACATTCATCAGAAGAAGGAAGACTTTACCCCTATGTGTTAATCGACTGTGAACCAATTCTTAATCGATTGACCATAAAGACAGTTTTTCCCTCTACTTAAAATTCGAATTTTAAAAAATTTAGAGTCAATCGATTGAGAAAAGATTCTCAATCGATTGAGACTGTTATGGAAGTTGTCTTACCGGCTCCTATAAAAACAAAGCTACGACTTTATTTTGAGGGCTCTCTTTGGAGGTTCTATTTTTTTTAGGATTATTCTTTCTTTTAGTCTCTCTCTTGTCTCCTTTAGGATCTTCTTCTCTGGGTAGATTGTATTTAGGCTTTTACAGTTCTTTTCTTTTACAGTTTGTGAAATTATAGATTGTATTTAGGAAAAGTATTGTAAAGAGATTTTTGATGATAAATAAAAAGTGTATATTTAAGAGAATGACTTCGAGTTTACAACGAGATTACACATTAAGGATGAGTGGCTAAAACATTTGTTCAAAGAGGATGCAATTCCCAGATAAGTAATATTTTTATTATTAACTCCACAATTTCTTAGTTTCATCATGGAATCATTATGCTAAAAAGTGTGTTTAACTGAATATCCTCCGAATGCTTTATTATGACCATTGACCGCGGTTATCAATGATCATAATCTCTAGATCTGTACCTGCAGGCTGATTTAGGCTGTAGAGTGATTATTTGCTCATCATCGTGATTTAAGAATTTTGAGATACGCTATGCTTTTTACAGGATTCATACCGCAATGATAGACTAAGTCATAATTTTAGATAGGGTATGTCGAATCAATAATCGCGTTTTCTTACGATTCATTTTTCGTTTAGATAAATGATGGTGTGATTGATGTGTTATGAAATTGTGGGTGTAATGGTAGAAAAGTTATAAATCTGGGGTAGCAAATTCCTTGATCATTCCTTTAAGTTGTCATTTTATTTATCAAAATTTATTCTTGCATAGATTACTTTTTCCTTGTTGCATCTAGAATAGCGTGGTAATTGTTTGGCAAATCGAACTTTCTCCCTTGGTACTTCCTTGGGTGTCTTATTCTCTTTAAGAATTAATTAAATTTCACGTTTCCCTATGGGTATGACACCCTTCATTTCACCGTACTACAACCGATCTTGTGCACTTGCAATGGTAACATTTTAAAACCGATCAGGAACCTAATTGCATCTTCGTTTATCCAACGGAGTGAGACCGTCTATTGTCTTTAAGGCAACGTAGTGAACTATGTATCTCGGAACTATTTTTAATACCATTTAGATCAACAGCTTGATCTTAAAATCAATCTCCATTGTCTGATTCAAGCCAGTTAATGGTTTTCTTCCATAAAAAGCTGTGGTAGTTACTTCGAAAACGGGTGAGAATACCTTTATACCCTATTTTAAGTCTTTGAATACAATACACACATGGATGAGCATTTATTCGTTGTAATTGAAATATGTATTAATATGTTAGGTTGTGTTTGCTCGCCTAAGCCATGTTAGCAACAGTTCAACTAGACCTCAGGCAAAGTTGTTCAAGCCTTCTGGACCCACTTGAAATGACCTGTTGCTTGTTTTTGTAACTAAAATTTGCACTGACTTC
This sequence comes from Chloranthus sessilifolius, assembly GCA_021018995.1. Lineage (NCBI taxonomy): Eukaryota > Viridiplantae > Streptophyta > Magnoliopsida > Chloranthales > Chloranthaceae > Chloranthus > Chloranthus sessilifolius. Next base: position 106,657,438 of record CM037592.1, read on the forward strand.
ACTATGGAATGGGCATCCAAAGAAATTTCTTACCAAGTGACCAGAAAATCAAATTGGCCTACAATTTCGGGGTACATCCAAATTAACTCAGCCAAAAATAGGAATAACCATATGAGAAAGTTGGAGCTTGCAGAACAATCACTTTGTTGGCCTGATTTCTAAGCTCAATGCCCAACCATAGATCAATTTTTTGGAGTGGTTGCTGAGCGAGTTTCAGGGAAAAAATACAAAAAGTATGGTTAGACGTGTCAACCATGAGGGTTTGAACAACCTCTCCGTACTCCAAATAATTAAGGTGATGCTTTCAGGGGAAACATTTGTGAACATATATAGAAAGTTGGAGCTTTTGGGACTATATTACTTTGTTGGCATCACTTCTAAGCTTGATGCATTATCACTTTGTGGGCACACTTTCTAAGCTCAATATGCCCAAACAGACATCAATTTTGCAATGGGGGTGGTTGTTGAGCGAGTTTCAGAGAAAAAAGAAAAAATGTATGTTGAGACTTATTGCGTATGAGGGTTCGAACAACCTCTGCCTACTCCAAAAGATTGCGGTGATGCTTTCGGGAGGAACAATTGAGGACATTTATCGAAAGTCCGAGCTTGCGGGACTCTCTCACTTTGTTGGCATGACTTCTTATCGTAATGCACTATCACTTTTTGCCAAAACACCGATCAATTTTTCTTTCGAGAGTGGTTGTTGAGCGAGTTTTAGAGTAAAATACGACAAAATGTAGGTTGAGACGTATCGCGGTATCGCCCATAGGGGTTCGAACATTCTCTCCCTACTCCAAACAATTACGATCGTGCTTTCGGGAGGAACAATTATAGAAAGCTGGAGTTTGCGGGACTATATCACTTTACTGGCATGACTTGGAAACTTGATGCACTATCACTTTGTTAGCACAATTTCTTAGCTCAATACGTAAACACAGATCAATTTTGTTTTCGGGAGTGGTTGTCGAGCGAGTTTTAGAGAGAGAAGACAAAAGACGTATTGACTACGAGGATTGGAAGCTCGTCGTAAACTTGATAATCTTCTTTGTTTTATTTTTATTTTTAATGAATCACGTTGAGGTTGGAGGGGCTTCACTCTTATCATTAAAAACACATAAACTTGATAATCTGACGATGCCAATGGGATCACACCACTTCTCATAAAGAGATTGACTCTATATTATTAATAAGCTATTAAGGGCACTTTAGAAAAACAATCTTGAAAAACAAACGTTCTAGCAAAACAACCGTGAACTTAAACGTTTAAAAAAAACAGTGCTTTTACGGTTTTCAGAACTTCAAAAACCCGTGAAAGCACCGTTTTTTTAAAAAATAAAAATAAAAAAGGTATTTTCACGGATTTTTGAAGCTCTGAAATCGTGAAAACACTGTTTTTTTAAAATGTTTTAGTTCGGGGTTGTTTTGCTAAAACATTTGATTTTTAAGGTTATTTTTCTAATTATCCCTATTAATAACATATCATCAACCTAATGAATAGCCTTGTAATTGATTTTGTCAAAACTATGCCTTTTACAAATTTCTTAGGACCTTTATGCCTAAGTCTGCTTTTTGATAGGATGGTTGAGTTGAAACTAGGGTGGGCTAAATGGGTCGGGGGTATCGACTTGATACTTGACCCGCTCTACTCGAATGTACTGGGTTGTTCACATAAATTGACCAGTTGGATTGGGTCTGACATGAGAGAACGTAAGGTGGGGTTGGGTACGCCATCGGGTCGACCCGGTCAAGTCAGGGATATGCCATTTTCTCATTGGACAACCTTAGCTGAAAGGCTCCCTAAAATATCGAGTTCCAGCTAGAGCCTCACTGAAACTATGCCTTAATTGACCCGGCCGACCTGATGGGTTGGACATATGCCGTTTTCTCATTGGACAGCGCTAGTTGAAAGCTCCCTAAATTGTGTGGGCCAACTTTATGTGCGCAAGTAGGGCTGCAATGGGTCAGGTCGGGTTGAAATTTTGGCTGCCCAATAAGAAAATTGTAAATACCCGACCTGCCCAAACCCGATAGTTTACTAAAGCTGGCCAGACCCGACCCAAAAACCTGACCCAACCCGATAAAACCCTGATTTTTTTATACTTTTTTACTTATAATTATCAAATATCAGGCCGGGTTGGGTTACCTGACGGGTCAAGTTTATGTGTCTGACCCGGTAACATATCGGGTCGACCCGACCCGTTGATAGCCCTACTTGGCTCCCTAAAAATTATAATGGATAAAACAACCGTTTAAAAATCAAGAAGATGTCGACCATCTGGCACCACCAATGACTGATCCTAGATTTCTGTGATTAACCAAATCTCGTGGCTATAACATTGCACTTCTATATCTAGAAATTTATGCGCTATACAGGAGATCTTTTGTCTACCAGATATACCTCCCATCGCCCTGTTGCTTTCTCGATCAACATTTGAAAATTCTGGCGATTGAAAAACCCTAAACCTCCATAAAATCACTTCACAAAGGTACCCATGTGGACAATTATTTTTGTTCTAATTTTTATATGTTGGGTTTTTTTTGTTTTTCTGCTGTTTGTTAGCTTTATTAAATGTGTTTTTTTTGTCAATTTTTCTATAGAGTATTTCATGTTATAATATGTTCCCACAAAAAAACTGTAATTTTTTTAATTTTAGAATTTATTCAATAAATATATTTGTTTGATTCTGGGTTGATTTTATTAGACCACTTTATAAGCTTGTTCAAGCATAACCAACTTCGGAATCTCGTGATGCTTTGGATTTTATAGTTTAATTTGCAAATAAAATGCTAATAAGAGTAAAAGTGTTGTTTTTGCAAGGTAAATGCATGCTTTTAATTTAAAAAAAAATCTCTTTTTTTTTTTTCAATTTAAAAATAAAATAACAAATACATGCTTTTAATTTCTTCTTTGTTAGAATATTAAGGAATTTTGATGGAGAAGAATGCGATGTTCTTAGGGGATGCCAGATTGCTGTGTGCATTCCATTTCGTAACAAAGATACCCCATTTTATGAAAAGTTTCTGTGATGAAACATATGGGCTGTAGTTCTGTACTAGTGCACCAATCGAACACATTTTGCCACATTTTTTTGGTCAATAACAAAGAGATTCATTTAAAGAGAGGAAAAGGTGCAAACTGAAAGGGTAGCAAGAGGCTAACCCGAAAAAAGAACCACCACACCCACTGAAACCCGACCCAAAAAACAGCCGAACAACGGAAGGGGTTCGGAAGCTAGCTATCCTATTCTTCCATGATTCCAAGGTCCCTACCCTCATCACCCTTATGAACTAGTCTGACCTACCAAAGCACAAAATCTTGAGCAGATTTCACAACAAATTAAAAAGGGTTTCCCAGATTTTTGAAGACTATGGCATCTTTCCAGCGAAATTTTTCATAAACCGCCTATGTAGAAATTCTCCAAAAATCACTCAACCCGTCCCATTGTTGAAGCAGCTGGCCATTCCCAGCTGGAGAAACCCAGCTAACCTTGAAAGTACTAAGAACCACCCCCCAAATCTGCTGGATATTTTACAAAATAAATATTAATTATTAATTCTAATTAATAATATTTATTTATTATTTATTACTTTGTTTAAAAGGCTTTAGCTTAACTTTTAAATGGTTCTCTTTTCTAATGGTTCCATGTAGAAAAGTTGCTTTTGCCAAGACTTGAACCTACAACCTACTAGTCAAAAGTAGTTTGAAATTTTGAAAAGTGTTAAACGGAAAATTGCCCCACCTAAAATTTAAAAGTGTTGTAGGGAAAATAGTCCCACGCCACTTGTTTACTTTTTACCATATATATAGACTATAGTGACTCACCCTCTATATATGTTTGGCTTAAAGGTGGAAAGAATGCACATAGCGGTGGTTTGCCACTGTGATCGTGTTTGATGTGCGAATGACGCAATTGGCGCTTTTATGGTGCACTTTGCACTTCGCACTTCGCACTTCGCATCGTCACGAGGAGCTTTGAGGAACCTTTCTTATTTGCTCTAAGATAGTCCTATTGGTTGACTAGTTGACGGGGCACGGATTGACTTGACACGTCTGCGTTGCGTGTGTGCATTGGGCGGTTTCCCACCATTTAGGTCCGATCATTCATAGAGTGGTTCGGACATAGCCATTTGTGATTAAACAAAAGATGCAATTGTTCACTGTATATCGTTGGATCCTTGTAATTGTTGATTGGATCGATCAGGGCCCTCGATTCCAAGGAAGCAACAGACAACTGCCCCTGAGAAAGGGTGCATTGAACACGATACCTAAGTGGCTAGAAGGGGGGGGGGGGAGTTTAGTGCTTGCAAATCTCGAATTACATCTCCGTGTCCTCAAAATTTGCGTAGCTGTTCCGTGCGTTCATTTCGTTGGGGTTGCACACTACAGTGCAACATAGCGTGTGATAGATTGGTGCATCACTGAAGCTTCATTGTATCCTCTAGGCAAATTTGCCGTTATCCCGTTGCATAGTGGTGGCTAATATTGTCTTAAAGATAGCGATCTAATCACGCCTTGAAGCCAATTTCCAATCTATTTCCATTATTTTGTGTGTAACCCACCAATAAAATCTTTCTAAGAAAAAAATAGTGGTGAGGATATGGTCAATGGACTCCTTCACTTTCATACACAGCACACTCGTTAAGAATTTTAACCCCTCGCTTTATTAGCTTGTCAAGTTTAGGATACTCCCCTAAGCGTCGCTCCAGCTAAAAAACTTAACTTTAGGTGGGACTTTCAATTTCCAAAAGTTAGACCAAATCTGATGTGTTAGCTTGTCTACAAAGAATATCATAGAAAGACTTCACAAAAATGGAGCTTTTAGCACCCTTGTCCTAGATCCGGAGATCTCTATTGGCTCTGTTTCGTTTCCCCGAGTGGAGAAGTTCAATAAGTGCAAGAAGTTCCTCACATTCATCATCCTTAAGATTTCTTCTTGTACTAATATTTCAACAAACCTCATCGTTCTGAAGATCCGCGAGATCCCAATTTTAGTGTCTTGGTGAGCAGCAATCTGGAAAATTTTCAGGAATATCTTGAAGACACCAGTTCCCCGTCCATTTGTCTTTCCAAAAAAAAACTCTTATCTCCTGAGCCCTAACTAAAGTTGATGCATATGCTCTGGTTAGCACAAATTTTCTACGTAAACACTCGCACACTAACACATGGACACATGTATATAAACACACACAAAATACCATTGGAGGTAATGTGGAAACGATATCTTCGAGTGGTAGATCTCGTGCCATGTAATTCATGAATGTGAGTTACACCACATCCTCTTAGGGTTCAACCAGTCACTTAGTTTTTTAGGTTTTTTTTTGTACAATCTTGCTTTTCACAGGTTAAATATCATGGTGAAGCCACCAAAACATGGTGCATTGAAAATTTTTAACTTTTAACCCAAATTTCAACAGGGAAATCACCTTCTTTTAGATACTCATTGATCGATTGTGGGCAAGTGTTGACGTGGCATCTGATCCTTGGGTTGGGCGCCAACTATCTCGTAGGTAACTTTTTTCACACTACCTCTAAGAGTAGCATTCCCACCTCATCATTTCTCTGTGTGTGTGTATATATATATATATATATATATATATATATATAGGGATGGTGACAATGGGTCTCTGCAATCCCTTCACTGATGATGGGTCAACAATGACAAATCTGACAATGGTGACGATGTGTCGCTGCAATCATTCAAGCAGGAGACTGGATCTGTGCTCGTTGTGGTAACATCAACTTCGGGAGAAGATTCATCTGTCATTGTTTTGGTTGTGATTCTCCTAAAAGAGAGTGAAAGATTTTGCGTAGAGACATGGATAGGATGGAAGAGGCGAATAGGAGAGGGCAATTAGTGTTCAATAAGCAACAAATTAAGGATCTACTTGATGGATGGAATATTGCTGGTAGAGAGTTTTAAGCCTTCTCTAGATCTGTGTTAGAGGAGGGGACCGCTAGGATGTTTAGGGATGTTCAAGGATCTTTGGGATTTGAACTTGGTGGTGGACCCACTGCGGAGGGTGGGCTCCGCTCGAAAGAATGTTTCGATGGTAAAGATTTGTTGCATCATGAGGGTCTCCCTCTTGACTCCATTGGACGATACCCTTGTCATCATCCACGTTTGCCTTGGGAATGATGCATTCCCAACCTTTTCGTGAAGGTTTGGGTCAGAGGAATATTCCTCAGGTAAGTCTGGGTGATAGAGATTTCAAGGAGAAAAGAGATGCATCTTTTGATGTCTGGGGTAGATTATACGCCAATAATGCTGCAAAATTTTCTATGTTATGGGTAGTTGCATGTTTCACAAAAGACATTCCCACTTTCATTTTAATTGATCAGTGGATACAGATAGAGGGCATCAACAATTGCCCATATGTGCATTATTAAACAAAGAAAACCTACTTCACTTCCAAAGCGAGGAGGCATCAGAGACTCGCCAAAAGAAGGTTCTCAAGTTCGAGGAGCAGGAGGCTGTATATATCGACTTAGAGATTGGAATTGGGGAATGGCAGATCCAAAAAGAGGGCCATGGGTGTGGTCCGTGTGGCTAAGGATCTACGGCCTCCTCCCTGCACACGTGGACGGGGGAGGTCTTGAGTGGCATTGGCCGACACACTGGCATGTTCCTCGACATCGATGGGAGGACTAGCAGTATGCTCAAAACTCGATTATGCCGGATCCTTGTTTCCGTGTAGCATTGGAGATCCGTCCCCAGGTGGAGCGATGTGGGTGTCAATGGGCATAGGTTCAGGTGCATGATCAACATGGACCATACGGAGAGGGTCGCTTTCTCGGATGATGGGTGTAATAAAGCTTCAATTTCCGGGGAAGCCATATAGCCGGTCTCATGGGTGGCAGTGAAGATGCAATGACGAATGTCATCCTAGTTGGAAGGTTTAGTGATGCGACTAGGTCGAGTGGCTGCTGAAACACAGATATGGCCGCGCATGAGGCCACTATTTTATGTCCTTCTCTTCGTCCTCGGGGAGCCATCAATGTTGGAGAGGGGTGAAAGATGATGTCATTGAGTGGGTGGTGTAAGGCTGGGCGGAAGAAGGTGAATTGGAGGAACTGATGGTGGCTGGGGATAAGGTGCCTAAGGGTGAGCAGGTAGTGGCGGAGAGATCCAGAGAGAATCTCCTACCGTCTACAATGCGGATGTCTGAGATGAGAATCTTGGAAGTTGAAGCGGTCTGGAGTAGTGAATTTTTTGCTTTCTATGGGGAATGGGTTTAATTGTAATGCAGGTTTGACTGACCCGAAATACCCTTTGGAGAATCTTCTCCCCATTAGGGAAAACTTAGGGGCATGTTTGATGACAGAAATCCTATCAGAATGGGATACTGGTGGAGATTATAGGGGGGGTGCTGGAATTGAGACGCAACTACACAACATAAAGGACAACAGGATGGATAGAGAGATTGAAGTGGAACAAGGTAATGGGGTATTTGATGAAGTCATGAGGGGTATGTAGAATGCGGTTTTGCCTATAAGACCGCTAAGAATGGATGGAACAAGGACATGGTTTTAGGTGAGATTTGATAATATGCAAGGATCAGATGAGAGTGGTGGGGGTTTATCATCTGAGGACAGTGATATGGTATGTTGCAGCATTAGGCCGGATGTTATTGGCAAAATTATAGAATTTGGAAGGGAACATGGGATGTCCTTTAATGGGACGGTTGCTACGTTACGAGCTCTATTTGAATCTGTTGAAAAGGGGAAGAAAGGGAAGAACTCCTAGTTGTAAATCTAAAGGAAAAAGGGAGTTGGCGAGACTTGATTGGGGTCAGTCATACGGATCTGGGTATAAGGGAGAAGCCATGTAGGGCTTTGAGGTTGGCGTGTTTTGTTTCAGGCTTTGGTCTGTGCATGGTTTGAAATCTCAGATTTCTGAGTTGTCGTGGACAGCCCTGAGACCGAGATGTCTCGCTTCTTAGCGAGACGTCTTGGCGAGACGGCATGAAAGGAAAATAAATCTTTGAATGATCTTACACGATTAAAATAGGTACTTAATTTTACACCATTAACAAATATTCGCTGGTTTATACCATGTGACAAATATCTGTGATAAATCTAAACCGTTCAAGTGGTTGTTCATGATTGGAACACATCTTAGTTAAAGAATCACACCTATAAATCAATTGTACAATGTCCGATCAAGGATCTTCAATATTAGCTGTTAAAAAATAAAAATAATAGCAATATTAGTGTGGACAGATTTGGACACACTGTCAGTCATTCACGAGATCATCACATAGATATGAAAATACACTTTCAATAGTGTACAAGCCTAACACCCTATATAAATAAAAATAATAAAAACAATATTTTTTATATGGAATCTCAGAACGAATCACACTTGTAGCTCGTCTCGCTGAGACTCGAGATGTGAGATGCCTTGTCTTGGGCGAGATTTCAATCCATGGGTCTGTGACTGTTTATTTATGCATTTGTTGTCATGGAACATAAGGGATCTTTCATGATCTGAACAAGAGGATTGCTGTGAAGAATGTAATTTCTATCCATAACCTGTGGTAGTGACACTACAGGAGACGAAATGGGTAGTACGGGTCATAGACTGATTATTGTGGAAGCGTGTAGACCTGTATCGGATCATAGACCGATTATCCTAAAATGCACCACTAGGGGAAGGGATCAAACCCCTTCCTGTTTTGAGAATATGTGGCTCTTGAATGAGAAGTTTAAGGAGCTGGTAGCTAAATGGTGGGTTGAGTACAAGCGGAGGGGATGGCGACCTTCATAATTATCATTAAGTTAAAAAATCTGAAATCAAAGATTAAGATTTGGAATGCTGAAGAGTTTCGAGAGATGGAGAAGGTCAAGGAAGAACTACTACAAGAACTGCAACTATATGATTCAATGCATGAAGGAAGGATTCTGACCTCTGAGGAAGAGCAGTTAAGATGGCTGCTAAATTGAAGTTCAATGATAAATGCTTGGAAGAAGAAATTATGTGGAAGAAATGCAAGGTTCACTGGCTGGGGGATAGTAATGCAAATTTATTTTATTAAGTGGCAAATGCTAGAAATAAAAAGCATATGGGGTGTCCTATAGTGGACTGTAATAGGTTTGAGGATGGAGAGATGAGTGGTGAATAAATTATATATTTTTGTGAAAATCTGTATAAAGAAGAATGGTGAATTGACCGACGTTGGTGGGATTGAATTTTAAAACTATCTCGGAAGTTGAAAATTATCCTATTGAAGAATTTTTTGGAGAAGATGAGGTGAGGAAGGGGGTAATGAACAGTGGCAGAAACAAGGGTCGAGAGTTCGATGGGTTTACACTCGAGTTCTTCACGTGCTTTTGGGAGCTACTAAAGGCATTATGGAAAACTTCCATGAATTCAACAATTACGGCCATGGATCAAAATATCGTCCGATACCGATATGTATCGGTTTTGGACCTCACCGATACTATACAATGGGTTTTTATCGCCCCCCCTGAAAAAACAGTCAAATTATCGTTCAATGTATCGTTCGTATCGTCCGATAATTTCAAATTATCGGTTTTGATTTTTTTTTTTTTTTTTTTGGGGAAAAATCGGAGAATATCGTCCAGAACCGATACGTATCGTCCGACACGTATCGGTTTTGGGGCTGGACGATACGTATCGAAAAAACGAGATTTTGATCCTTGATTATGGCTATGTTGATAAGAGCTTTTGGTAATTACTAGTGTATTGTGAACACACACTAGTTTAAATAAACTTATTAACTATGGTTAATTGAGTAGGATGAAGAATTTATGTGTTGTTAATCATGAGTCATGAATCTTGTACTGCGTTCACAATTATACAACAAGCAATAGTGTATCACTCCAACTCTACAACTACGACAATTTTTTGCCTTTTTCCAACTTGTGGTTTGCTCAACAATTCCTTATCTATTCAACGTGGCATAATAACTTTGAAATCATCTTTTAAAGTCAAATTGATGTGAAACCATTGGTAAATATCGTAGATGTATTACTGCTATGTTAAAAAAATTAAATGATTTAAATATAAAAGTTACAGTAACCTCAAATTTAATACGGGTCCAAATGTTATATAAATTTTTATACTAATATAAACCAACAGCATTTTTTTTAATATCGATAAATATTGGTGAGAATGTGTAGTTTTGCCAATGTGTAAAGGCATTGTGTAGACTGATGTGTAATGCTCTCAACTGATATTAAGCCGGTATCGATTGTATTCGCTAGGTGTAAAACGATAGATATCAGTATTGGCCAGATTTAAAAACCTTGATAACCACTTTTGTGGCTGAAACTCTAGGTGTCAAACCAAGGCAGTTAAGGCCGTATGGCGAGGTCATGGCGAAGAGGCTCTCTATGATATGGTGAGACTATTTATTATTATTTATTTATATTTATTATTGATTAGTATTTTTTTTATTTGTTTATTTTTTAGGAAGAAAAAATTCAACTGCTTAGGCATCATTCTTTGATTTTAATGTTGAGGATTTCATGTTCTGTGAATAAACAAATATCAATAAAAATAAATCATATATTTATTATCAAATATGGAATATCAACAAATTTGCAACATGGGAAAATATAAATAAATATGAAACATCAACAAATATAGAATATTAAAAGTATAAAATATTAAGTACACATACCGTAGTGTCACCTATCGCTCAATTTATGATAGGGGGTGGTCATGTGAGAGAGAGAGAGAGAGAGAGAGAGAGAGAGAGAGAGAAAGAGAGAGAGAGTTTTGTAAATTGTACCTTATATGATAACTTATAAGTTAACTAATATACGCTATAACAATGTTATAACTTATGTTCCTAACAAAAATATTTTTATTTAAAACCTAAACAGCTTAAATAGTGACGCCATAACACTATTCTGCCATGACGCTACTATGACCTGGCTATTTCGCCAACCTCGCTATTTGGCTCCTTATGGCATTTCCTATTGCCATTCTCTATGGCAACACTATGGCAACGCTATAGTGTTGCCTTGACAGCCCAACCCATGACCAAGAGCCATTGCATGATAAAAAAGGCGGACCTATCAACCATTGGGCTTGAAAGGCCTATAGAATACTGAACTGAATTGACTTTCCATTGCATAATAAAAAAACCGGGCCTATCAACCATTGGGCTTGAAAGGCCTATAGAATGCTGAACCGAATTGACTTTCCTATGTTGTAAGTAAACTCTATCAGGCATCGAGTATTCATTAATCATTATGGCAGATTTACCTAAAACCCTGTAGCCAATTCACGAATGCCTAAAAAATCCTAAATTTTTGTTTTAAATCCAATACTCACGTGAGCATTGCCAAATATCCTAGAATGAGGCTATCCTTTAACTATATATTAAAAATGTTAGTTAATATAGAGTCCAATTAGTAGTTAAGTCGTAATACCTTTAGGAATGTAATATTCAATTTAACCAAATAAAAAAAAAGTGCTATGATTCTTATGTCATTTTATTTACTAATTTTCAAAATTGTTGTCCTGTCCATGACAAAAGTCACTGACTAGTGGTTGATTCATCTGGGCATGGTAATAAATTTTTGATTTTGTTAGTTGACACTATTTTATTTTTTAATCTTTGGATATGGATTAAATGCTTATTTTAACCAATCTTCATGGATTACTTCTGCTTCTAAGAATTTTCAAGTCAATTACGTGAATTGGTTCATGTTAAAAGAATTCGCTTTGAATTAGACTATGGTGATCGTTTTTCGTTCCAATCTTCGATAAAATGGATCTTGAGACCATAGGCGTGCTAGACGGCCAATTTTTTTATTCCATGTGCCACATATTCCAAAAAGTGGCCCTAAAATCACATGACACATCATGCACAAACGTGATTTTTTTTTTTTTGATTGGTAATAGAAAAGTATATATTGCAACGCAGCAAGGTGCTGACGAAACCCAATACAACAGGACACGACCAAAAGAAGAAAAAACTGCTAAGGACAGTGGCGACCAGACCTAGCTATCTGGAGCTTAACTGCACAAACGTGATTTTAAGGCCACTTTTTGGGATTGATGCCACTTGAAATAAAAAACTTGGCCATCTGATGGCACGCCCATGATCTCAAGATCCATTTTGTTGAAGATTGGACCAAAAAACGATCACCATCGTCTGATTCAAAGCGGTCAATGGTTTTCAATGTAGGCGCCCACCAGTATTCTGGTATGCGAAGAGGGTATCCTTTCAGTTTTGTATGTACTTCAATGTCTCGCGTTAACATAAACATGCATTTATTGCAGGTTCGAAGAAGTTGGGGGATCTGTTTTGCTCCTTCAGTGTGTAATAGTGGTTCGTTGATCAGCAGGATGGCCTACGAAATTAATGAGCTAAAAAGTGAAGTCCTTTATTTGATGCATGAGTTATTTATCTAATTACTTTTCTCTCAAAAAATTAGTAATGCTTCACATGCTAATTTTTATTATTCTTTTTGGGTATGAGTGCCATAAGGAGGAGATTCTCCACCCTGGACAGGGCCAAGCCCAGAATTTATGGGTAACAGTCCAAGCAGTTATTTGTTAAGGAGAAACTGATCCAATTTGAAGTTTTTTAATATTTTCTTTTAGAAATCCTGGACTTATAAGAAATCGTTGAGTTCCTCACAAACGAATTGACCCTATCAACTAAAATTCTTCAGTTCTCGAGGAACAAGGGGCCAGCTCCAGATTGGTTTAATGTTGAATATCTTTGGTCAATTGGGTAGTCTAATCTTGAATCAAGCTTCCGGATTCAAAAGAAATTTCTAGCTATGGATTATCATAGCAAATCATTATTTGTGTCGGTAAGGAAGCATAGTTTGGGAACTTACTCTGATAAAATGGAAGTTGGAGAACACCCAAATTATGTCACCTTCATTGTGGGTTACTTGAATTTTTTTTACTTGGTTAATATGCCTAATTCTTAGTTGTACATCACTGAGCGCATCTGCACCTTAGCTGTAACTCTGCCTATGGAAGCTATCTCATAGTTATAAAGAACACATACCTATTTTAGTAAGACCTGATGAAGAACTAGAATGGGTCCTCTTGTAGGGTAATCCCTGCCAATTTTCAAAAAATAGAAGGGGGAATGGTCCATTCTAAAGAAGCTGAGGCTAGCGTTAGTGGTGGTGGCAATAGGGGAAGCGAGGGAGGTTTCAGAAATGGAAAGGGGAATGGTAATGGCAGGGGGTTCGAAAATGCTATTGTGGCTCAAGCGTGGGATTGGATTTGCGGAAGCTGCGGGAATATCAACTTCTGTATGAGGATGGAGTGCCATGCCATGGCTGTTTTGATGTTAAAAAGAATGGAAGGGTGCTGAAGAGTGAAATCGACTGGCATAATGGTGCTTAACGTAGGAGCCAACTAGTGCTTCCTAGGCAGCAAGCGAAAGATGTGGAAAACGGATCAAAATTTTTGGGAAGGGATACTGCAATGTTAATAGAAACATTGATAATTTTGCGACTCACCAGTTAGGTGGTGGGGGTTATCATTCAGCAGGTTGCTCAAGTAAGGTCCCTACGAACGTTTCTACTCCAAACCAGATCCCTAAGCCTCAAAGAGTTTGGGGAAAGAACCGAGGAATAGGGGGTACTTGAATTTTGAGGGTTAGATGGATATATTACGGTTTAAAAGTTAGGATTAGGGTTAGGGTGAAGGTTGAAGGAGCGATAGAGAGCAAAATGACCTAGTTAGAGCTGTAGTCCCTATTGGCCTTTATATTAATACTAAAAGACGACAATACCCTTACATTACATACCATACAACCAATATAATGTTTAACACACAACCCTAATATTATATCAATCATGTACACATTCAATACTTCCCCTTAAGCTCGTGCATGGATACCCATCATGCCCAACTTGCCAAGTTCCTTTGTGAAGATATCTGCCGACTTATCTGAAGAAAACAGTTTAGGAGCGTCAGTGATGCCACTTTGAATCTTTCCCGAATGAAGTGAATGTGAACTTCAATGTGCTTTGCTCTGTCATGGAGAACGGAGTCAACAACAACATCAATGGCTGCCTGATTGTCACAATGCATAGACATAAAAATGGATGGAGGTGATCCAAGCTCAGTGAGAAAGGATACGTATCGGTTTTTGGCCGATACCGATACGTATCGGTCCCCGATATGTATAAGGTATCACCGAAAATAATGGGTGCAAACAAAGTTATCTTCAGTCACATTGGTTCCCCACTTCCCCAGGCGCTTTATAAATGGTTTGAGACGATTTTACCAAAGCAATCAATGCTTCAGCCGTCAGTCTGTCAGAGGCATTGGCTATTGTGCTTACTGCTTTGTTCTCTGCGTAGCCTTTTAGTGGAATCTCAGAGAGGAGAGAGGAGAGAGGAGTGAGAAAGAACAGAGGAGAGAGAGAGATTTGAGGTATGGACGTATGGCATGGTTGGACTTTGTTTATGTCTTATGACAAGTTGATTACTGCCGATGATACTGTCACCAGTACACTGTGTCGCCAATATTTTATAGTTTTAGGCTCGGCTAATTTTACGACTGCACATTTTCCGAAGCTAGACTGCAATGAAACGACTCTTTAGATTTAAAAATCTAATGGCGGACTGGTGGTATAGGCCGGTACGTATCGGTATCGGTCAATACGTATCGTCCGAGTCGTATCTGCCTTGGGCAAACTGATACCCGATACTGATTTTGATACCTTGATACAAACAGAAGGGTTCACAAGTGCCATGTACCATAGCCTGTATGAATGTACTTATACTCGGAACTAGATTTGGAGACTTCATCTTGCTTCTTACTCTTCCACACCACTAAGTTACCTCCAAGGAAAGCAAAATAATCATAGGTGGAACGACGATCAATAGGAACTCTAGTATAATGGACATCACTATAGCAGTTGATGGATGAATTCAAACATCAGAGTAGATAGCGTAATATGCAATGTTCAACATCCATGTGTGGAACCGTGGTGTAGTATGCATGACGTGAGCAACAATGGACACAACAAATGTAAGATCTCTCTTGGTATTAGTAAAGATAGATGAGACGCCCAACAAGTAGCTGATACTCAGATGGGTCAGAAATGAGCTCTCCAATATCGGCATGAAATGATGCTTAGAATCTATGGGAGACATGGCAGGTCTACATCAAAGGATGCCAGTGTCCTACAATAGGTCAATAGCATATTTCCTCTATGAGAGAGAAATCCCACAAAAAGCACAAGCAATCTCTACTCAAGAAAGAATTTCATCCTCGATGACTATAATCCTATCAACATACACCAATATGATAGTCCGCTGGCCTCCTAATTCAGTATGAATGAAGCATGTATGGTCAGAGTGACATTGGGTTTAACACATACTAAAAGCAACGATCCAAAATCTCTTAAACCAAGCCCTTGGAGACTACTTCAACCCATAAATTGATTTGCAGAGCTGATAAACCTACCCAAAATACTCCGCATGAAGACGATTGCTAGAGGGGGGATTCATGTAGATCTCCTTGGAGACTTGACATTTTTTGGTGGTGCTGTTTTTTGGTGGATCAGAATTTGAGGTTTTTTGGATGATTTAGCTTTCGTTTTCATTACTCCTAATGGATGTGGTTTCATCAGATTTGGAGATCGTTTGTCAGAGTTTCATAGGATTTTTCTATTTTCTCAAAAATCTGGTTGTCTTGATGTATGTTAAGAATCTCAATTTCTTCGAGATCAATACTTGTGATCTATGGGGAGTTGTGTCGAAATTACTTATGTCATCAATTGTTTGTGGGCTTGTGTGGTTTAGACAAGATTTGAGGAGGCTGTAAGTTTGTAACACTCATGATTGTCAAGGCCACGCTATAGCCTCGCCATGGTCTCATCATGGTAAATGGCGATGTGAAACGCCATATATAACCAAATAGCTATGATGGATAAATGGCAACGCCTTAGTTTCACCATGGCGGAATAGCATTATGGCGTCGCTATGTACACTATGTACTTTTTTGGATAATAACGTATAATACTTATAAGCTATAACATTTTTATAATATATAAGTTACAAAAATTAATTTACAAGTTACAAAACCCAACTTATAAATTACAAAATCTTCTCTCTCTCTCTCTCTCTCTCTCGTTACAACAACTACCAACAGCAGTGTTGACGAAACCTCAGCGTCGGTGACACTATCGTATGTGTACTTAATATTTCATATTTTTTAATATTCTATATTTGTTGATATTTCATATATATTTATTTATACTTAGGCAAATTTGTTGATGTTTCATATTTGATTTGTTTTTATTGATATTTGTTTATGCCTAGAACATGAAATACTCAATATTATAATCAATGTATGATGCTTTAGTAATTGAATTTTTTTCTTCCTATACAAAAATATAAATAAATAAAAGATAAAAATAAAAAACGATTACTACTAATTAATAAATAAAAATAAAAATAAAATAATTAAAATAATAAATAGCCTCTCCATGGCTTCGCTATGGCGTAGTGAGCCTCTTCGCCATGACCTCGCCACACCGCCTTGACTACCTTGGCAACACTTTTTATGAGTGCTTTGGAGTCACGGTTTTGAAGATTCTGGTGCATTGTTCTCTTTCTGCCAATTTGCCTAGCTGCTTTCAGAATTCTGCTCAGCTGCAGCGACTGCTTGGTGACTGATTCTACTTATGCTTTTATAAGTGGCTGTTTGGTGCCAGCTTCTCCCCAAATTCTGCTCAGCTGCAGGTTACTCTATATCCCTCTGCTCATTTTTCTTTGTTTAGTACAACTTTCATTTCTTTTATTTTCGGAGAAGCCATAAATCTGTTTATGACAGTTTGGATCACTGCTACTGTTCTTGGTTCTTTTTTACTTGTGAATCGAATTGTGAGGTCTTTCCCGCATTAGTGATTTTTTTACAAGTTACTTGTTTCCACTATGGAACTGAAGATAGCCTCCAATTTAATGAAGGATTTGTGCCCTTTAGATGCCGAGCCTACTACTTTTAGGGGAAGACTTCTATCTTCTCAGAGTGCCTCTTCTACTGGACCTAAGGACTAAGAAGGTTATTGGCTCATGATATGAAAGGGGTTCTGTCCTTGCTTTCAATGTTGCTTCTAGTGATCACATTTGACCTTCATCAAGTCATGGTAAATTTACTAGAGATACCTTGGGTGTGTGACATGCCCGTCGTGGACATGCTAATCTTCAATATTTATAGTCATCGTTTCCATCATTCAGAAATGTGTGTGATACTACTACATACCAATGTTAGACTTGTGAACTTTTGAAACATACTCGTACATCCTTTCCCCTTTACATACATCGTCGTGGTAATTTATTTGATCTCGTACATAGTGATATTTAGGGACCTGCCCCTCATTTCTTTTGATGGTTTTCGATAGGGACCGACTCTCCTGACCGTCATTTAAACACCAAAATGGTATTTAAATGATCGTATACCATCAATGGTTTAAGATGTTGGTGATTCACACCGCCAAAGTGATAGATCATAGATTAAAAGGCATTGGGCCCAAAAAATGACATTTGTTGAGAGCTTTTAACCATCTGATCTGTGCACTCTACTACCAACCGTTGTGCTTATTTTTAATGGCTGATATTAAAGTTTACCAATCGGATGGTTCACATGTCATAGTAAACCACACTTCAATGGTGTGAGATCAAAATCTCTAATTTAATAGGGAAGATCGTTTAAGCACTATTTGGTGTTCAAATGTCGGTCAGGAGCCATTATCCCTTTTTGATATTAGGTTATGTTCTCTCTTTCGGCCTTGGAACTGTAGTACAATGGAAGGATGACAATATTGCAACCTCAAGGTTGCAGGTTCATACCTAGATTACCCATACAAAAGTAAGATCTTATGTTCTCTTTATTAATGATCACTCACGTTGTACCTGGGTATATTTTCTTAAGACTCAAGAGAATATACTTTCCGCTTTCATCAGTTTTACTACTATGGTCTAAATACAGTTTGGAAAGTCTATTAAGGCTCTTTGTTCTAATAATGGTAGAGAGTAGGCCTCTATTGCTTTCAAATCGTACCTTGAAAATCATGCATTAACTTTCCCGTCTTACACCTCACAACAAAATGGTGTTGTGGAGCGTAAGAATAGGCATCTTATGGATGTTACTAATCTCTTCTATGCGGGATGCATTTTCCCGAATCATATTGGTTTGTTGCTTTACTTACTGCAACCCATCTGATTAATCGTACCCCAAGTCTACTTTTGTGAGGCCAAACCCCTTTTCATTTTCTTAACTACTGTTGTTATATTTGAGATTGAGCCCAAAGTCTTTGCGTGCACCTGTTTTGTCCAAGATCTTCGTCCCCAAAGGCAAACTTAATGACAACCATTCATTATGTTTTTCTTGTATACTTTCCTTTGTCTAAAGGATATTGGTGTTATGATCCTAAGACTAGTTGGTAGTTTATTTCTATCGATGTTACCTTTTTTGAGGATGTTTCCATTTTATCATTTTGTCTAAAGGATATGGTCGTCTTCTGCAGTCAAGTGACTAATATTTTTTATTAAACTTTCTATTTTCATAATTAATGTGTTTTAGGAAGTTCGCTTAAGAAATCTAGGAATGTAGAATTGTTTAATACTCCCTTTATATATTTCCGTGTTACGAAGAATTGTGATATGAAAGTCTCTATGCAAGTTTTGGAGTAGGGCATTTGAAGTTTCAAATCGTAGCTTTGGTTGTTTTCTGTTTTTATTTTAAGTTGCTTGTTGGAGAACCAAGGTTCGTCTTCAACAGCTTCGTATCTCTTATTTATTTATTTGAGATTTTCTTCCTCTAATATCACAATGATTTATTTATTTGGAAGCTGTGGATGAAAGTGGAGACGCTCTTTAACGTAAAATCGTTTGGAGGACTAATTGGTTCAAGCTTTAGAGCAAGAAGTCATGTTCATAGTATCTAAATCAAAATTTCAGATTTCCATGCAGCCTGATGAATTTTGGATTGGATGAATTCCAACAATTATTAGTTCAGAATAACCTAAATGAAACCAAAGAGAAAAAGGTAGCATGATACAGCGGTGGGCTGCACATGTCAGTATAGGATGTGATCAGCCTTCGATCTACTTTTTGAAGGTTTCAACACATATCAATCAGCCATCAATGTGCAAGAACAACAAAATCGTAACTTCATAAATAGGAATTATCCCAATTCAGCCCAGAACCAACTAGGGATGGGACATCAATTCTGTAGGACTAATCGAACTCCTCATCAAATTCAGTCGAAATAAATCAAAGCGGAGGCCTACGGGGGCGTGAGACAACTGTACGTCAATGATTAAGGGCATTGTTTTAAGTCCAATGAGATGGGTGTAGCATGGTATCAAAACTCGGCCGATACCACTAAATATAGGCAATACATATCGGTTTTGTCAAGAACCGATACTGATACCACCCCGATACAGGTATCGTGGTGATATCGGTATTGGACTGATACGGGTCAATATTGGCCGCATGGGTTAAAATGCCAGAAAACCGGTACGTATCGTCCGGTCAAAAAACCGGTACATACCGGATGATACGTACCGGAACAGTAATGTACCGGACGATACATTGATTGTATCGTCCGGTATTTGCATATATATGAAACGATACGGTACATTTATGTACCGTATCGTTAGGGTCCGATACCGATACGTATTGTCCGGTATGTACCATATCGTTAGGGTCCGATACGTATCGGTATCGGACGATACTGTCTGGGTATCAGCCGATATTGACCGATACAATTACTCTTTTTCTATTTTGTTTTTGCTTTTTTCTTTCAAAAAATAGAATACAATGGCCGATATGATATCTGCGATACCGTATCCGTATCGGCCACTATGTATCGGTCCAAGATGGACAGATACCTGATACCGATACCGAGTTTGATACCTTGGGGCATAGGTTATCGAAATGCCCAAGGAGGTCACACAATGTGGAAGCCAACTTGCTATAGCTTTTATAGGGGGAAAACAGATGCAAATCAAAGCTTGGATCAGCCTAAACCTGACGATTTTCATGACAGTCCTGCCATAGAAAGAGAGTTTAATGAGGATATTCAAGAATCCAAAATTCCAGGACACACATGTTGAGGCAGTTGTTCTTTGGATGTTCATGGTTGCACCAAAACGGAAAAAAAACCAGTGGCTGCATTCAAACTTTTTTTGTACCACTTATAGCTTTTGGTGGAAATTATGTACCTTCATCATATATGGGGGTAGTATGAAAACATGGTGTCAAGAAGGTTGGTTGATAAACTCCACCTAAAAATCGTGAAGTTAGCGTATTTAATCAAAGTGGCATGGATTAAGAAAGGTGTAAGTGCCCATTTCTCTATGGTGCTAAGTCAAGTTCTCAGTCGGATCCTCAAAAGAATACGAGAATATGCTTATTACATAGATCCTACACAAGATCTACACCTATGTCTTATTTTCAACGTGTTTGATCTTTTACACATTGTGACGATGTTACCGTGGAAGATGGGAAGCAGATCAACGGATGGGATAGACACATACCAAAAGCTTCACGTGAAAGAAGACGACCTTGTTTTCGTGGAGGGTCAAACAAAATGAGGTTATGATGTGTTTAGAGATGAAGATAATCACAAGGAGAAAATGCACAAAAACCAAGACTATTTATCACCCCACAAAAGAAGGCAGCAATTTGATAAAGGTTTCACTAAACCGTTAAACTGCTCAAAGCCCAGGGATTCTCTGTTTTTTCAATATTTTAAACACAAAATAACATAACGTCCATTCCCCCACTTTGTCTACTTTATTAGTTTTCTAAATGAACTAGAAGTCCTACTTAGCAACCAATTATTAACAAAAATAAAGCCAGTTCTTCTCTCTTTCCCCTTCCCAAAATTAAAGGCTATAGAGAACTCTCTCTCTTTATCTATTCTTTAGCAATAGAGGATTTTCTCTCTTCCCTAGTTTCTAAGCAAGATCTCCCTCTCTCTCTCTCTCTCTCTCTCTCTCTCTCTCTCTCTTAGTGGTCACAGGGGCCTCCCACATGGGCCTCTAAAGCATTTGGACCTTTACATTGGCCCATAAAGTCTCTCTCTCTCTCTCTCCTATCTTCTCTTTGGTAACTTCTCTTGCTCTAATCCTTGATTCAATCATTCAAATCAGTTCATATAATCAGTAATTAGTACAACGGAAAGGATGGCCTGTTACAGACAGTTCATGGATTGAAGAAGGTGAATTAAAGCAGCTTGAGGTGGACGCCTACATGAAGTATAAAAATATCAACTCGACAGGGTCTAGTTCCTTCCAACCTAGAGGGAAATGATGCGGCTTGTTGAGCCACAGAAACTGCCAGAAATCCGTAGTAGAAAATCTGTTTCAAGATAGTTTATTAGTTCAGAAAGCATGGTTGATCGACAACACTGAGATATATGTGCTGGATTGGGCTTAAATGGCTTGAAGGAGCCATATGACATAAACGTATTGTGATCGATTAATTGATTACGTGAGTTGAAATTAGTGACTTTCTATCACATGATCACTTGAGTGATCACGTGAAGTCACTAGTTAAGAAAAATTTAGAGAGAAAAAATGATAGATTTTCTATTTGCCTTTCTATTTGATGGTTGGTAAGTGTTTTAGGAAGTTTACTTTGCTTAGGTAATCTAGGAACAATAGAATAGTTTATTAAGGCTGAATTATCAAAATGAAAGCCTTAAAATTTATGTTGGTTGTTTTCATTGACCTAAAGGAAAAGATATTAGGCAATCATAATCATACATAGTTACTAGTTAGTATTCTCTAGATTTAGATGGATTGTCTTTTGAAGTGATTGTTAAGAATACAAAGGAAAACTCAGACATGTTAAAAAGTTCTAAGCAATCTGGACATCATCATCTATGTGGGGTCGGCTAAGAGAGTCCTATTTTCTCCACTCGTTTCTGATTAGTGCTAAGCTCCCTGTAACTTCGCAATCCTTCATATCCCTCTCACTGTTTCCATCCAGGTCTTCACTGGTCTTCCTCTTCTCCTACGTCCTTGTAGAGTCTCAACCCTTCATACAGGGCCTGCTTTTGGCCTCCGATTTCTCCACTTGTTTCTAGTCAGCACTATGCCTTTTGTAACTTCACAATTCTTCATTTCGCTTTTCATTGCTTTCTTAGGTCTTCACTGGTCTTCCTCTTATTCTACTTCCTAGTGCTTGTAGCGTCTCTTTCCTTTGTACAAGGTCTGTTTATGGCCTCCAATGGACATGTCCAAACCACGTCAAGGACATTTTGTAATTTTATTCTTTTTAGGTGCCGCTCTCAAAATTTTATTTTGTACGCGTTCTTAATTTAATCCTTTATTGTTACTCCACGCCTCCATTTTAACAGACACATCTCAGCTCAATTCTCTCAATCTTCTTGTCACTTTTTTTAGCCTAACATGTTGCACCATATAGTAACATAGGTAACGTCCCTTCAATCGAAGTGGAACTCTAGGGTTGTTGATCATTCAAAGAATTTTTACCAGTAATTTATTAAAAAATAAATAAAGTAAAATAGAAAGGGGAGAAGCCCCAACTCAACAAGAACAAACCTAATAAATTAACATCAATGATTTCACGTGATGCACAAATGAAGATCTAGTAACACCATTACTCACCAAAATATCCGCAATTTATTTTTAATTTCTTTGAAGTCTCTATAATGCCCTCTAGTATATTGACTTTTTCCTATAATGGTACAATAGCCAGTAGTTGACCTTTTACCACAAAGATTTTTCCCTATCTGAAAGTGCATACCTAACAGTGTTGTTGCCTACTTTTGGGATTTGTGTTGTGCCAACACTTGGTGGCACTTGGACACTCCTCCACACAACATGGTACTTCTAGACATGTATGAAAATACCTCATAATACTATCAAAATGTTCCTCTTTTTGACACAATAAAATGAACCGTTGTTCTATAAAAGAACTGTGTGAAGTTTAGTAACTTATAAATTAAAAAGCTTGGGTCCTTGAAAACGATTTGTATAATATAGTATACTTTTAGTTAGGTTTATGACATACATTATGTATCTTTGCATTACATATCTCAATTGCTCTCTAAGACGCCCCTCCCTTCAATTTTATTTTTATCTATATATATTCTACTTTTTAAAATTTTAATTTTCTTAAGGCCGTGCCGCTGTATTGGAATCTTTAGAAATTGACAGTGCCACGTGTCTAGGTAACATTGATGCCTAGTTGCACATCGTGATCACTATCTCGCTCCAGACAAATTTTAATTGTTTCAAATGTCCTTTACGGGCTTTGCGATTGTATTCTAGTTGAAGACTTGGTTTCTTGAATCGAAGTGCTATAGTCTAATTTAGTACCTTAACAAACATATCCTTTCTTCTGATTCCTCTAGAAGAATTCGCATTGGGATACTAATAACCTACGAGATATTGGTGAAAAATTGCAGAGGTTGGCATAGGCCTGATTGGTTGCGGTACCTTTTTCACATTTCTTGGAGTAATTCTGTTCTTTGACCGAGGCTTGTTGGCTTTGGGAAATGTAAGAAATCTTAACATTGTTAAAATTTAGGTAAATTTTTTTTTATGGAAAATTGATGGCAACTTACTAGCCCCTTTGGCTTTATCATCAGATTCTTTGCTTATCTGGAGTAGCACTTATCCTTGGTTGGCGATCTACATGGCAGCTCTTTACGAAGAGAATGAACTACAAGGTATTTCAGAATAAAATTTTCCGTTTTTGATTTAGTAAGATAGGATTCAAGTCTCTCTCTCTGTCTCTCTCTGTTCTTTTTTCTTATAGGTAAGTTGGGATCAAACCTGTGACCTCAAGATTGCAATATTGTTACCTTGGTAGCCAGATTATAACATGCTAGATTTTTAGTGCTGCTACTAAAGTAAAATTGCTTCAACTTTTTTACGATTGGTGTGCAAATAGAAAAACTTAGTGTGGAAATAGCATCACTCTAGATTTTTTAGGCCTGTTTTTTGTTTGGTTGAATCTTGAGTTATTGATTTTTTAATTTTAGATGATACGTATTGGTTTCGGAGGTCACCGGTATGATACTTTGAATGTATCATGCTGGTGCATTATGTATATATTGGTAATGTCTCGGATGGTACATACCAATGTATTGTCCGGAACCGGACGTATCGGACAATACTTACTGGTTTTGAAGCTGGACGATAGGTACCAGAAAACTGATCTTTCAAACCATGCGCAATGGTATGGCTCATTCACCATGGTGTTTTAGAGAATAAGCAAAAATTTACATTTTTTCTGGAGCTTGTGCTTTTCTCAAGTGATGTAGACTAACTAGAGAATGATAAGATCAACTTAACTCTAAACAGTTACACAACCAAAATGATATGAAAGAAGGGCTTATTGAATAGAAGCGCAAATATCAGAGATCAGCGCAAGAATAGTAGCTATAACTCTAATTTTGATTACATAAAAAAATTGCTGAGATTATGGAATGCTTTATGGATCAAATGCACTGAACTTGATTCTGCCATCTATAAAAAAAGAACGACATGGGCTTGAACTACATTATGGATCAAGTTCTGTGGTTGATCTTGATTCTACCATTGGAATCGTGGTGTCAAACACTCCATTAATCCATAGTTGGAACCCGTAGTTGCATGAATCCTCCATTCAGAAGACTAGGTTACATTCCTTTCGCTGATTTTAGTTTTTAACTGTAAAAATGGCCTTTACAACTATCACGAGGCAAGGCCTACTCCTATCCACTCTGTAATGAAGCCATGTGGCACCCATATGTACCCACAGCCATGGCACTACACCTCCATGCATCAATTCTTACCATGGATCAAAATCTCGGATTTTCGATACGTATTGTCCAGCCCCAAAACCGATATGTATTGGACGATACATATCGGTTCTGAATGATACTTTCCGGTTTTTTCCCAGAAAAAAAAAAATAAAAAAAATCAAAACTGATAATTTGAAATCAAATTATCGTCGTCCGATAATTTCAAATTATCGTCCGATACTGACGATACATTGAACGATAATTTGACTGTTTTTTAAGGGGGGCAATAAAAACCCAATGTATCGTATCGTTCAAGTCCAAAACCGATACGTATCGTCCAATACATATCGGTATCGGACGATATTTTGATCCATGATTCTTACTCGATTCCCGTCTGGTTAAAAAGCCTCTCCCCTGTATTTTCTTTTTTAAGGTGTTCATAGTTAGAGCAATATTTTATTACTGGAATGCTGTATGACATAATTGACTGGTTAAGTCCTTTTTGTATTTCATTGCAGGGCTCCGTGCCATTTCTTATTGGGCTCTTTCTCATATTTGTTCGTTGGCCTATAGTCGGTATCATCTTGGAAATCTATGGTTCGATCATTCTCTTCAGGTTTGTTGTCTCTGGTCTAAACTCCAATTTCATTAAACTTGTTATCCCATGTGCCTAAACCTTTTCTCTTGCTTTTCTTGTAGTGGATTTTGGCCCTCTGCCAAGGTATTTCTGTATCAGATTCCAGTGGTGGGATGGTTTCTACAATACCCATTTATGGTATGAGCCATGCTTACAATTTTATCATGTTTGGGATAGTTTTGAACTTCTTGTTACATTTTCCATAAAAATTTCATTAGTTTTGTTCTTGCTTTGGTCAGTTCCAACTCTGTATTTACCTATTTTCTTATCGTAATTTCATTGCAGTTTCTTGATCGCCTGAGGCGTAGCTTTGGTTGATAATCAGTTGGTTCTTGTCTTCTTGATTGATGGGCTCATGTGCTGTTTAAATTTCTAAGATCCTAATATTTTGCTTTCCGTCAACAAGGGCCACATCATCAACTAAGACTTCAATCGGCAACTATACTATGATTGGATAGCCCTTTCAATATTGACGGAGTCATCTGGGTTACTCCAAACAAAGGTATTGATCTTTAAAGATATCTCCTTCTTATGTAATTACATCCTCTTTTTCCTTCCCGCTGTTGTAATAAGTGAGAAGGGTACATTTGTGCTGGTTTTATGTAATAATGCAAGAAATTCACACCCCCAGGTTGAAAAGGACTGGCGGTAACCTTGAATTTTTAAAATCAAGTTCAAATCACTGGCTGCACTTGTGATTTTTCAGTAATTTATGCAACCTTCATATATATATATATATATATATATATATATATATGAATGGCTTAGAGTCAATTCCTCATGGGGAGTGAATGTGATATTCTCCCTGATCCCTATGGGTATTAATGATTGGTGGGCCGCTTGATCTATCTTACTCTCACAAGACCAGATATTACGTTTGCCGTTAGCTTAGTAAGCCAGATTATGCATCCACCTCGTACTCCTCATCTTGTGGTTGTTCATTGTATTCTCCGGTATCTGAAGGCTAGCCCAGGTTGTGGACTGTTATATTTGTCACATGGTCACTGAGTATTTCTGGACACACTGATGCCGACTGGGCTGGTTCTCTCACTGATCGTCCTTCTACTTTTGGCTATTGCGTATTTCTTGGAGCAACTTGGTTGCATGAAAAAGTAAAACTGGCCGGTTGTCTCTCGATCTAGTGCTGAAGTTGAGTATTGTGCTATTGCACATAATATTTGTGATATTTTATGGTTGCTCTCCCTCTTGTCCAAGCTTGGATTCTCTATCAACAGCCCCATACTGCTCCATTGCAATAATGAAGCACCCGAGAAGAATGCTTTAGATGCGCTATTACATGAATAGACAAAACATATTAAAGTTGACATCCATTTTGTCCGGGAAAGGGTTTATGATAGGTCCTTGGAGCTCGTTGATGTGGCGTCCTCTCAACAGCTGTCAGACATAATGACTTGGGCTGGGATGAGGTTTAGGATAGGTCCTTGGAGCTCGTTGATGTTGTGTCCTCACAACAACTGTTGAGCCTAGTACTCTTCACGATGTAGTTGTTAAGCTGGGCATTTGGATATCCATGCCCCAACTTGAGGGGGAGTGTTAATATATTAGCGTGGTTATAGTAGGTATTATGTTGTATGGTGGGTGTGTAGTAGTAGCTTTGGGCGTGTGGATCTAATTTTATTAACTTAATATAAATGCTAGTGAGGATCCCTCTTCCCACTAAGCCTTCTCATGATCTCTCTGTCTCCCTCTCTTCTTTTCTAACTCTAACTCTAATACCACTAACCTAAACCTAATCCACTCATCTTAATACTCTAACTCTAATACTCTCAACTAGCTCTTGTGAAAAATCAGACATGGGAGCTTGTGGGTCTCCCTCTTGACAAGCGTCCAGTTGGTTGTAGATGGGTAGTTACAGTTAAATACAAAGAGGATGAAACTGTAGAGTTATAGAGTTTGCCTTGTGGCAAAGGGCTTTACTCAGATATCAGGGTTGAATCTCATTATGACATTTGCTCCTGTGCTAAGATCACTTCTGCCCGAGTGATAATCTCCCCAACAACTTGCTATCTTGGCCCTTATTTCAATTGGATGTTAAAAATGCCTTTCTTGATCAATGTTTGAGTGAGGAGATCTCTATCGACCCCCGCCATACTTTCGACTTCAGGGGGAGCGGAGTATTCTGGGAAGGTTTGTAGCATTCAAAAATCGATTTAGGGGCTGAAGTAGTCTCCCAGAGCTTTGTTTCAGAGATTTAGTGTTGCTGTTCTTACCATGGGATTCATATTATGCCACTCTCATTACACATGCTTCATTTTACACTAGATCTGGAGGCCTATGGACTGTCATATTGGTATATGTTGAAGATATTATAGTCACCGGTGATGACTGGTTCTTCATCGCTCATGTAAAGACAATTAAGTTGAGCCTTTGATTTGAAGGACTTGGTTTGTCTCAGATTGTTTCTTGGTATAGAGATTACTCGATCAACTCGGGAGATCTCTCTATTGAAGTATGCGATTTATTTGTTACGGAACACTGGCATGCTTGGAAGTAGACCTACAAAGTCTCCTATGGATCCTAAACATCATCTTTATGCTGCTGTTGGAATGACTATTTTAGATCCATCTGATTATCAATGTCTTGTTTGGCGTCTTATCTATCTTACTAATAATCAGCCAGACCTTACATTTGTTGTATTGGTTGTTTCTTAGTTCATGCATGCATCATGGATGCCTCATTTAGATGTTGTACTTCCCATGTTATGGTATATTAATTCCTCTCCTGGAAGAGGACTATTCTGCCTTGATGGTGGACAATCTTTTCTTAGTTGCTACAGTGATGTCAATTGTGCAGGGGCTCCTATTGATGTCAATCCCACTATGGATACTGTGTTTGTAACGACCCGAAATCTCTCTTAAGGATAAAAGTGGAATTTCAAGTCGCTACTCACATATCAGTTACTTATTACAGGCCGTAAGCTTGATGATACTTGAAAAATGTGAGCAATATATATATATATATATATATATATATGTTTAAAACTAAACTGAACGTCAACAATCAAGTGTGTAAAAGAGCAACATATAATAATGTCATCCTCAATATTAAAAGAATATAGTACCATGCAGGAACTTTATTAAATACTCACAGTGAGTAAAGGGAGAAAAGTGAGTCCTCAAGAAGCTTGTCAATCACCTTATATAGTCCATGTCTACACCTCACCCGAGCTCGATGTTAGTAAGATCTGTCGACATAAGTCGTGGGATGAGCGTTTTGGCACGGTGCTCAGTAGGGGTAACCACTGAGCTCAAAATATTAGGCTTAATCATAACATGGCCGTATCTTCGAAATTTGAACTTATCATATAATTTCATTACATTTTCTTATCATATTAAAAACATATTTCTTATATAAGACATGCGGCTGAACTTTGGAAGCTGCCTACGTACCCTAATTGGGATCAAGTTGATCGTAGTTCTAAACCTTACATATTCATACCATAATAGATGCATAGAAAGGGCCCATAATGCAGTAAGGGCCACAGGCATCACTCAACCAGATAACCACATCTTTTCACGTGGAAATAATTCTATATGTCCCATTCCGTATAGAGGAAACTTCCAGATTGGATGACTCGATCCGGTCTTGTGAAATCCCGTGATGGTAACTACACCATGGGTAGAACGTAACATAACTTAATCTTGTTGTTGAATTCGTAATTTACTTATAACGTGTTTGAAATTGCTTCATTTCTACAACTTACGTCTCGTATTATATCTTAGCTTATTTCGCCCACGGCTTGATTCCCGTGGCTTATTTTAACTGATCTTAGCTTATCTGCGGCTTAGGTCCCGCGATTATATGTGGTAGGATCATAGCTTAGGTCCCGTTCACCTTTTCTTAACTTGACTTAACTTATCACCCTTATTCTTAACTAAGAATACACTCATCATATCATTACCTTAAATTGTAACTTAAAATAACTTAGGCGCATAGACAATAGCCTAAGACTACATATCATAAGACGGGAATACCTACCGTCGATAGTTGACGAACTCATATCACCGGATACAAACATCCTACTATGTCACCGAAGGCCGCAGACCCTCTACTAATCACTGGAGGCTGCAGTCAATGGTTAAGGTGTTGAGCACTCACATAGAGTGAAATATAAAATTACTTACAATATATCTATATGTAGTGTTATATGTAGTGTTATGTACATAACATGTGCTTTAAGAAAAATGTGAGAGAGAGCCATGCGTGTCAAGTAGAAATCCTTAAAGAGTCCTTTCCTATTTTGTTGGGGCAAAGAGATGCCACCTAGCACTTCTCCAAATATAACAAGGATCTCGGCTCAAGGGAAATCGAATAGTCAGTTAGGAAAGGGAGGCGACTTTTGGCAACTTTCTTGTTAGGTCCAATTGGGTACTACTTGTATATCTGAATTTGGAGATCTATATGTATGTATATATATATAAAAAGACATTAGTTTGGGTTATTGGGCACGGACCCGATCTTCATTCTAGTTGGAATTCGGGTTGAGGCCTAGATTCAGGTTTGAGTTAGTCTCAGGTGCACATAGTCGCACCCGATTGCACACGCCACTTGATTATAATGTTCAAAACAATATTCTATCTATTAAATGAATGCATTATAAGTTACAACACTTATACATATGCACTTACATATATTATTATCAAGATAGGCCCGAGGTGGCGTCTCCGCGGGTCAAAGGGTTGATCATGATAAAACTAATCATACTAATCAACAATTCTTCCCAAAAGTCAACAAGTCAACAAGTCAACATAAGGAAAAATCCGGGTTATTACAGTGCTTTCCTTGGTGGTAGCCTGGTAGTGTGGAAAAGTAAAAGGCAATATATTGACTCCAAGTCTAGTACCGAGTATAAAGTTATAACACTTGGCACGCATGAGCTCTTACGACTTCATCCCTTCTCACTAAGCTCAAATCTCCTCCATCAATTCTTATGCTTGTGCATTATAATAACTAAACTGCCATTGATATTATTGTTGACTCGGTTGTTTTGAGAGGACGAAGCACATTGAAGTTGAAATTCTCTTTATTCGGGAAAAAAATTCAAGCTGACATCATTGACACTCCTAAATTCCCATATTCAAAATAGTTGATTGAGGAATTAGTCTCTCCTGACTTCAGAGTATTCTTGTCAAGCTGGGCATGATAGATATCTGTGCACCAGCTTGAGGGGGACTATTGGTGTATATATAGATATATATGAGTTACGTTGTATACCGGGTGTATGAGTAGATGCACATTTCTCTAAGGTATTTAGTAATTCCTTTCTCCCACTCTCTCTCACATCATCTTCTACTCCTACCCTGTTTCTAACCCTAGTATCCATCAACAAAAGTCAGATATGCCCAGCATCTAAAATGAATGAATAACTCTGAATTCTCGTTTATGAAAAATCAATTGAGCAAAAAATAATTTTTAATATCACTTGAAAATTTGAAAATCGCCCATTTAAAACTCATTGTTGGCTCATATTCATTTTTAACTTTTTTTCCTACTTTAATCTTTATGAATTTTTGTTCACTTATCGGATTTTTTTTTTCCTTTTTTTGAATTTTTTTTCTTGCCGAATGTTTTTTGAATTCCTGACTTGGTGACATAGTGATGAAAACCTGTTTTTTTCTCGAAAAAAATGAAAAAAATGTGAAACAAATGTTTTTCCGAAAACTTTCATTTTTTTCCGAAACAAACTAGTTTTAAACCCATTTTTTTCAAAAAGAAAAAAAAAACGTTTTGAACACGTTTTCTTTTTGCGACTCATGTTTGGTCACAACATATATATTTTTTATTTTTTATTTTTTATAATTACTAATAATTTTTTAATTTTCAAAAATTTTCCGCTTTTGCTGACATTCCCTAAAGTTACCCTTTTATTCCTGTACCTGTACTTGGTCACTATGTTGGTGACCATGAAAATTAATGGGTTAATTTCACGGCTTTTTAGGATCCAATATTGGATTGCATTTTTTAGGGCCCTTTTGGACAAAAACTCTAATTCTATTTGAGTCATGGTGCTGACCCTTAGGTGAAAATATCAAAAGTAGGCTATCCTATACTATTCATTGTGATCAATTTGCCCCAAATCATGATCGCAGTCCTCAAGTAGGATTTGAAATGATTGTGATCATGATGGGGCAAATTGTTCCATATAATTAACGTAGGATAGCCCTACTTGGGAGTTTTTTTTTTATACTGCCATTCGGTTTAGACAGCCTCGAGAACCGAGGAGTAGACACACATACACATGTGACAGTTGCGGAGCAACATGAGGGAGCACCAACTATAGTGGTGAGGGTTAACCGACAGAACCCAACCCACACCTTGTAAATACAAGGGTGGGAAACAGCGTGGAGGACGAGAATCGAACCCACGACCTACTCCCTCGCATTGGAGGGAGCGTACCAACAAGGCTAATACCTCTTTGGTCTTGTGAGTATTTTAACTATGGGGCAATACCATTAATCTAATCTAATTAGCTTTTTTATTTCCAAATTGACTTTAGATAGGTATCCTACACTGTAATGATGTTAAATTTCAAAAAATGTCATGTACTGAATTAGTAGCTGGTGTTATTGCTAGACTACTTTATGTTACCAGTGAAAGTAAAAAAATGTTGACTGCTTTGAATACGATGATGTAAATCGTTTTTCATCCCAATTTTCCACACAACAGATCTGGAGATAATGAGCCTACCATCAAAAGCTCAGATGTTGATTACACGTGGCACACATCTAAATAAGTGAACGTAATCATGGCGTACTATTAAATGTGCTGCATGTTCATTTTTGGGATGTGTGCCATATGGGATCAACATTTGGCCTTTTGATGGTAGGCCCATGATCTCATGATCTATTGTATGAACGATTGAGATGAAAGATGATCTCCAACATCTGATTGAAAGTGATCAACGGATTTTTACTTTGTTTAAGTGAGGTGGCTGTAACATAAAGTGGTGTGGCACTAACAGCAGCCTAATTATTTGATTGATTCATATAAATGTTTGGTAGCACCATGACTTCTCTTAAGTGCTCTTTGACCTTCACTGGACCCAAAGAATCTGCATTTGATCTCCCTCTTTGATTTTGTTTGGCAACTAACTAGACACATCACAATCAAGTAGAGCACTCTAGTTACATGCTATTATTAATGTTTGGGTGCCTCTATTCGCGCCATCCAGATTACTGGTGGGCACCTACACTGAAAACCATTGTTTGCATTGAATCAGACGATGGTGGTCGTTTTTCATTCCAATCTTCCACACAATGGATCTGGAGACCATGGGCGTGACATCACACGGTCAATTTTTTTTATTATCTGTGGCACAGATCTCAAAAAGTGAAAAGTGGCCCTACAATCACGACACACATCATGCTCAAACGTGATTTTAGAGCACTTTTTGGGATCTGTGCAACATGGAATAATAAACTTGGCCGTCTGATGGCACGCCCATGGTCTCAAGATCTATTGTGTGGAAGATTGGAATGAAAAACTATCACCTTCGTCTGATTCAACCAGGTCAACGGTTTCCAGTGTAGGTGCCCACTAGTAATCTGGTAGTCGCGAATACAGGTGCTCGTAATAATTATCTGGATGGAGGATGAAGCCCATCTTTGATTGCATTGTTCTTATTGTTGATATGACCCAAGGACAACTTCCACTTGCACAGAATTCAAATGCATTCTTTTTGTTATCCTGCTTCCACATGGCTGGCATATTTTAATTTGGTCCAATTTCATCTTTACTCTCTGATCTTAAGATTTAATCAGGATGTTTATGTAGTTGATCGGCTTATTCATTCATGAGAACTGCTACTGTCATCTACTGATCGCACACCATTTGAAAAAAAAAAGCTTCTGTTAATTGGGAGGTGTGCATAGGATTTAGCCAGCTTGTCATTAATAATTTATTTAATTGATGTTCATGTGGGTATTTCAGTATTGTGATTCACATAGCATTTATTGATCTGTGATTAGTAATTTGATTAATTGGTGTGATAAAGTAAACATTTGTGTGGCAGCAGCATCTCTCTTTACTTATTTATTTATAGGTAGCTCTATTTGGACCTACTGAATTGCCAAGGGAATGTATGATGAAAACAATTGACTGCTTTGAATCGGACGATTGAGATCGTTTTTCGTCCCAATCTTTCGTACAATGGATCTTGAGATCATGGTGTACCATGAGAGATCAGTTTTAATTCCATGGGCACATTTCCCCAAAATTTCCTTGAAAATCATGATTGAGTGTGATGTGTGCCACATGATTTTGAGGTCACTTTTTGGGATGTATGCCACGTGGAATTAAAAACTGACTGTCTAATGGTACACCCATGGTCTCAAGATTCAATGGTGGAATATTGGGACGAAAATCGATCTCCATCGCCTAATTCAAAACAATCGATGGTTTTCAAGGTAGGTGCCAATCAATGGTTTTCAGGGTAGGTGCCCTCGGTAATTCAATAGGTGCGAATAGAACTACCCTTTATTTATTTATTTATATATTTTTGCCACGGTTTGGCTTCTTGTCTGCTGTGTATGTTTCTTCTTTTGATCCCAGAATTTGCATTAAAGCTAGACAATTAAACATGAGGAAAACAAAAACTGAAACCAATCAGCAAAGGACCAAAGGTAGCTGCTGCCCTTTATTTTATTATATTAATCTTTTTGTTCTCCTATGTAAGAAATACTACATTAAACTTGCTAGTCTTATAGTGGGCGTTGGAGAATTTGATTGCTTCATACCTGATTACCTCCACATAAAACTTCTTTGTTGCTAGTGTGAAAAAACTACGTAATTTTGAAGCCAGGTTAAAAGGAAAAAAAAGAGGTTGGTATAGTGATTTGTGAAGAAGTTAAATGAGCCACCCTGCCAGAGCCTGAAGCAAGCTAAGTAGGCAAATTACTACCATCTTTAAGGGTACCCTGTCCTAAAAGGAACATAGGTAAAAATAAGTGGATTTCTCTCTTAGCTCTTCCTCCCACATGTGAGACTGTTGAGAAATTTGGGTGCCTTGAATTCAAAGAGGGCACAGACTTTTTAACTCCATGAACCCAAGAGAGGGAATAAATGCAGGGCATTAAAAATAGCACTTAAATCAATTTGGAGAAGTGGGTTTCTGGCACAGTAAAAATGAAAAACTAAATAAAATGGAAAAAGAGGGTAGAAGTAGATCCTAGAGACTAGCTGAGAGGGCCTTTGAAAATTAATACAACAGGAGCTGATTTATCCAAGTGGAGTTGGAAGTAGGTTGGTCTTCAATGCACTGTCGCTAGTCTCGAGTTAAAGAAGGTTTTGGTGAGTTTCATGAAGCACTAAAGAGACCCCCCTTCCTCTTTTCTTTCGCTTTGTGCCAAATTTATATAAATAATGTGATACCTGTAGGTATGGGTGCAGATTCGGTTAATCCGAACTGAAACTGAAATTTTCTGTTTTCAGTTCGGTTTGGCCTGAACCGAAACAAATTGGTTCGGTTTCTGGTCAGTTAAACTTCGGAAACTCTAAACCGAAAAAATCGGTTTTGTTTCGGTTTTTGTTTATTTTATTTTTTATTTTTTATTCATTTTTTTTGTTATTATTTATTATTATTATTATTTTCTATTTTTCGGCTGGTTTCGGTACAGTTGGTAGACCCGTTATTCGGTTCAAAACTTGCATTCCCACCTTGGCTATATCCAATTGAGCTGCTATACTGCAGACTTCATACCCTTGTAAGTCTGCATGTCGCAAGTTTTGACTGGTTTAGTGGATGAGATTGACCAGTTCACCACTGGTGGCGCACGGCCATGCATCTAAGACCGACTATTCTTTACGTAGAGGTCTAGTATAGAGCGACTGATCCGATCACTGACAAGCTATGTGCAGCTCATACACTGTTGTGAGCTGATAATCAGATCTGTTACTTTAGACCTGCTTCTTTAAGCTGTGTTTGGCCATGCTCCACTCAGGAACGCATCAGCGCCCCGTCTGCTCCTTAACAGAGCAGTTTGTGCCGCACAGCTCCCCGCGTGATTACCAAACTCTGATCTAGGAGTCGGGATCATTGACTTAAATGTCATTGATTTTGGGAAATTTACCTGATCGGCCCTGTCAGATACGTCTTTTACGTCAGAGGCCCTATATGTTCACCTTTACCCAAATCGACCAGCTGGGAGCCTAGTCGACCCTAAGGAAAGCAAAAAGTCCAAATTACCCTCTTTCTTTAACGCACAAAAATATCATCTTCTTCCTTATTTTAATCTGGTACCGTTTTTAAAAGTCAGAGGTGGCGAAGGTGACGGCATTTTCTCCTCAATCCAAACTATTCCGATCTGTTATTTGGATCGACTCAAATACACCTTTTTCGTCAGAGACTATAGCAGATTAGAATGAGAAAGAAGAGGATACACCTATATAATTTAAATTTTTAAATATTTGCATTTTTCTATATTTACACGATGTGAAACAAGATCTATTCCGATCCAAACTATACCGATCTGCTATTTGGATCGACCCAGATACTCTTTTTTTGTCAGAGACTGTAGAAGATTAGAATGAGGAAGAAGAGGATATACCTATATAATTTAAAATTTTAAATATTTATATTTTTCTATATTTACGCGATATAAAACGAGATCTATGCCGTTTGATTTGAAGGCCACAATATAAAATCGATAGTGCCAAAGATGGATATGAAAAAAGGCAATATCGACTCTGTACACAATCGATAGACTCTGTACAGAGTCGGTACCGACCATTTTAAGAGTCGTCAAAGACTATTTATAGAGTCGCCATCGATTATATAAAATAATTTTTTTTTTTTTTTTATATAATCGACGACGACTCAGTTCAGAGTCAATGGCGACTCAGTACAGAGTCGTCATCAACTCTGTACAGAGTCGATGGCGACTCTATAAATAGTCGTTGACGACTTTGTACGGAGTCGATGACGACTCTTAAAATGATCAATACCGATTGTGTTAAGAGTCGCTAACGATTGTTAAATTTTTTTTTTTTTAAGAGGCGATATTGCCTTCTTTTCTTCTCTATCCTTGGTGCCATGTATTTTATTATGTGGCCTTCAAATCAGACGATATAGATTCAGTTTCACATTGCGTAAATATAGAAAAATATAAATATTTAAAATTTTAAATTATGTAGAACAAAAAAAAGTGTAAGGGGTATTTCGGACTTTTTATGCTAGCATAAATATAGAAAAATATAAATATTTAAAATTTTAAATCATGTAAAACGAAAAAAAAAAAAAAAAAAAAAAGTATAAGAAGGGGTATTTTGGACTTTTTGTGCTAGCTGAAAATGACTCGGCTAAAAACTGATCAGTTTGGCTAAAAGTGAAAAGGGCCTCTGACATAAAAGGCATATCTGAGAGGGCTGGTCAGTTAAATTTCCCATTGATTTTCTTTCTTCATTACGCCACCAAGTTTGCTGACACCGATGACTGGGTATTATGTCTCACATCCGTGCAGCTGGGGCAGTGTACGGGTCAATCTCCCTCTGGACCCTGGAGACGAACACGTTTTTCAGTGCTAAAGAAGTGAAGGGCAAAAGATGTACTTTTGCTGATTTCTGTGTGGCTAAATGTGTGTGGAAGTTTTGACTTGTTTGGCAGATGGACATTGATCTCTGAACGGGTCAGACACCTCATATCTAATCTGTTCTGTTTTATTGATGAATTCATTGAATTGGTATTCAGTGCTCGGGTCAGATTACAGAGGATAGTGCAAAGTCATCTCTACCATACATGTGGCTGCATCACTATACATTAATCTAGGCCGTCCATGTTGAAGTTTACTATGTGGATTGGATGTAGCCCAAACATCTCATAGATCAAACGATCTATTCCATCTGATTAGTTAATAATTTTTTCATCTTTTGTCAGTTCATACGCAGACGTGTACAATTGAATTGGGTGATGTGGAGTGGAGAAATACCTATTTTGATACCATATAGAATTTTATGGGCTTAACCTTACAAAATTGGCTTGTAAGGTGAGGAGTGCCCAACTTATATAAAGCCCAAGACCTCCAAGCGCATAGCCAATGTGGGACTATTCTAACACATATGAGCACCATTTGCATGCCATTTAGCTCTAAGAATACATAAAGGGGCCCATTACTTGCACTCTCTTTTTAAGTGATTGCACCGAAGTTAAAAAAAGACTATATTTTAGAGATATGTGACATGTGAAAACATAATTTGGGCTGTTTGATATAAAGTTCATGACCTATAGATCGGATAAGATTGGCATGCAATATAATCATTATCATTTTATTAAATATAGTCAATGGCTATTATTTGATTTAATGGTTGACAATAATAGATCATATAATAATTATTGTGTTTTGCTCCAATCTTATCCACTAAGGATTTATAGATCATGAACTTTAAAGGCCTACATTACGTTTTCACATGTCACATGTCCTTAAAATAGAAAGTCTTTCTTCAACCTCGGCTTACATTGCGTGTTCATATATCACATGTCTCTAAAATATAAAGTCTTTTTTTAACCTCCGAGTAATCACTTAAAAAGCATGTGCAAGTAATGGTTCCCTTACATAAAAGTTTGACTTTCATAGAGTTCTAGGGTGAAAAAGCATTTTAATAAATAATTAATTACTCATCCTTGATATCCGTGAAATCTTTTTGCACTGCATCTTGCAGTAAGGAAGCAAGAAGGGAAATGGTACAGGTCCAACGGGTTGAACCTGATTTTGTGTTCAACCAAATTTTCAGCCAATTAGAGATTGACCCGAGCACTGATGACAGCAGTGCTCGGGTGGTAAGTTGTGTTTGTGCACTAGTGGCACTGCACGGCTCAAACTTATTCTGCCAAACTGTCAAAAGTGTACTTTCACAGCTTTCATGCCTCTAAATGCATATTGAAATATTTTTGAGTTGACATCAAGTGCATGGCCCGAATAATGAGCAGCTCAATCTCATCGGCCGAAAGAGTCGGTATTAAGTGACTGACCAGGTCACCCGCATGCCGTGTGGCATGCGCCGTGGGCTCCATAGAGTCCATGCACATCCTTCCATCCATGAGGCACTTAATCCCATATCCTCATAAAATTTGTGGGGGTTATTGGATTGGTTTTCATGTAAAACCAAAATCAAACTGATAACTATCGGTTTCTATTATATAAAATCGAAATCGAACGGATAAGGTTCAAAACTGAAATCGAACCAATAGTTATTGGTTCGGTTGGTTCGGTCGGTTTTAGGTTTTTAAATCTGATTTTTTAAACTTTTTTTTATTTGTAGAATTTAATCGAATCGAATCAATTTTTTCAGTTTCGACTTAGAGTTTTCAAAATTTATACAAACCGAATCGATTTGTAC
Organism: Chloranthus sessilifolius; assembly: GCA_021018995.1. NCBI lineage: Eukaryota > Viridiplantae > Streptophyta > Magnoliopsida > Chloranthales > Chloranthaceae > Chloranthus > Chloranthus sessilifolius. The sequence continues at coordinate 106,696,156 of CM037592.1, forward strand.
AAACTGTTTTTGCAAACTCTTATGATTCAACTAATTTTAAAACTTTGGGTGATTAACAAGCTAAAGCAGCAACAGTTTGCTTTCTACAATAAGCCTCATACACTATCAAACTCAAACATAGGCATACTATAATCCATATATACACTATTATCGGTTTCTTATCGGTTCGGTTTTGGTTTTTAACGTTAAAACCGAAACTGAACCGATAATTATTGGTTTTTATTTTCTGAAACCGAAATCGAACCGATATGTCCTAAAACCGAAACTAAACCAAAATTTCGGTTGGTTTCGATCGATTTGATCGATTTTTTGTACAACCCTAATAAAAGGTAAAAAAAATGCACTTCAGGAATTTTGCATCTGTCAATATTCTTGAGGTTTGACCAATTTAGCGGAGGAAGATTAACCCATGCACCATCATTGGGCAGAGCCGGTGCACACCTAATTCCAACTCAACATTTTGGGTTCATATCCCTCTAATGGTAGTCTCATCTAATGGGAATGTTTCGAATACTCTCCTCTCTCCTCTCTCCTCTCTCCTCTCTCTCTCTCTCTCTCTCCTCACGTGCATGGGACACACCTGTGACCATAACGTCCCTAATAAATAAAATTTATATTGGTGGGTAAACGAGAATTCAATGTATGATGTCTTCGTTGGTTAAGTATTACAGGATCTCTCACCATTGATAACGATACTCATATTTCATTAAATTTCCTTGCAAAGCTTTTATTAGAACACACTGCGTTTTCAAATGCCATATAATTTTTTATGTCGAATTCCTTATTTATGCAATAATGACAATAGCTTTATTCTATTTAAAAAAAAAAACAAAACAAAAAAAATAGCAGCCTGAACCCTAGGTGACTTACTTCACAAGTCACCTTTTAGAAAACTTGCCACGTGGAACTATTATGCGTGCAGTATGATTTGAAGATTTTGATCAAAAGATCTAAGATTTAAGAGATTTAGATAAACTTTTTCATTGTGTGATGTAAAGCAATTAGTACCTTATAAAATCAACGACAATACTGACACTATTAATTTTTAAAGGCGTTGACGAAGGTGTCAAAATTAGTATCGGACTCGGGTAGCAATTCATAGAGGATTGATATACCTATTTTTCTTTTTCTTTTTACAAGAAAAAAAAAAAAATAGAAGTATTGGTCAAAACTGATACCGATATCAAGTTGAGATACTGATATATATCAGTTTGCTGAGAAACCTATACCGATATCGAGTTGAGATATTAATATGTATCAATTTGCCGAGAAACTAATATGTTTCGGTATGAGCCGATTTTTTATACCATGGTGTTGACTACTTTATCACAAGATAGAAAAGTTATTTTTGTTCTTTTCTTCGACACCAAATAAGATATTTAGTTCATTGTATTCAAATCAAGCGGCACATATATAGTTCCACGTGGCACTTCTCTAAAATATGGGCGCTTACAATATACTAATTCTTATGTTTATTGGTGGTATTGTTATAATGTTAAGGATAATTTTATTTACAACCGATGATTCTTTCTTCTGGACTAGGGCATCACTTGCTTAGACAGTTGAGTGCTTTGAAACAGAAGATGGACATCATTTATTATCTCAATCCTCAACACAATAGATCTTGAGAACATGGGCTACCATCAGGTGGTTGGATTTTGATTCCATGTTGCACACATCCCAAAATATGAGCATGATTGTGGGCATTCATCAAATGTGGTTATTATATAACTTTTTTGGATGTGTGCCAAGTGGAATCAACATCTGTATGATGGTAAGACCATAATCTCAAGATCTACTATCTTGAAGACTGGGATGAAAAAACTATCTCCATCCTATGATTGAAAGTAGTCCACAGTTTAAGTACCCTGAAACCCGAGTTAAGAAGAAAGATTCTTCGGTTGAAAATAAAGGTACCCTAAGCTCAAATAACATAAAACGCTCTTGGAATCCAAACAATAAAGCCATAATCTACCACTAGTCCCAGTAAAATTCGGCAAAATTTCACGAAATTCATCGAAAAGAGGGTCAAACAAAAATTTTTGGGAAAATTTTGGTATTTTTTGGCAAAATTTCAGAAATTTTGATATATATTTTTTTTAATGTAATTTTTTTTTTTTTTTTTAAATATGATAGTAATTTAGTATATATTGTAGTAAATTTTTTTTTAAATATTAAATATATTTTTAATCCCCAAAACTTTCCCAAATTTTTTCTGAAAATTATCGAAATTAATCCGAAATGTACCGAAGAGACCCCCCACTGAAAAATTATCATCGAAATTAATCCGAAATGTACCGAAAGGACTCCCCACCGAAAAATTATCGAAAACAAAATTTGTCACTATGCCACTAGTAGAGACTATTGAATTTTGGGTTTTAATAAGGCTGATGTTACTGCCACACCGCTTTATGTTACAGCCACCTTACTTAAACAAAGAAAAATTTTGATGACTGTTTTAAATCAGACGATGGTGATCATTGTTACTCGTAATCTTCCAAACAATAGATCTTGAGCTCGTAGCGTTGATTGCACATGACATAAATCCCAAAAAGTGAGTGTGATTACTATACCATCAACTGTGGTTTGCATTCACCTTTTGGGATCTGTGCCTTGTATAATCGATACTTCCGTCTGATAGTAGGCCTGTGATGATAAGATCCATTGCGTGGAAGATTGAGTCGAAAAACGATCTCTATCATGTGATTTAAAGCACTCAAAGAATTTTTCCTATGTTTAAGTGAGGTGGGTGTAACATAAAATGATGTGGTAGTAACAGCAACCATCAATAAGTAGTACACAGAAGAAAGCAAAAATTGAAGAAAAACAGAGGTTGTTAGGGAAGGGTGTTGGTGTAGATATTGAAGAAGCTATTAGAAAATATTTATAAACATTAAATGGGTTCATGCCCCAACAACCAAGAGAGGCGCCTCAATTTATTGTTTCTTGTTGGCACTGGTAAAAGAAGCCCTTAATCACTCCTTCCTATTTAATTCTCTATATCCAATGCACCCCCAATTTACTGCAAGTGATTTGATTGTTGATTATTTATTAACCCCTCATTTTTCTCTGCAAATTAAGAGAAGGCAATATCATTAATTTCTCACCCACAGGAGGTATTACAGGATGATTTCATATAGGTTGTTATTAGTGTGGTGCATTTGATCCTAGAAGGATCATACTCGAAAAATGTCTTAGATATCGCGACATGAGTTAGAAACAAGTGTAATAGTAAGGTTGCAAATGGGTTGGGTTCGGTTGACCTGGCCGGTCGACCGAAGCAACATGCCATGGATTAGATTTCGGTACAAATTTTGGATATGTCGGGTTGGATCTAGTCAGATATCGTGACTTGAGCAATTTCTTTTGGATTTATCAGTCCAAGCAGGAGACCGTGAAACATAAATCATCCCGCATAGATATAGGGAGTATCGATGGGTTTTCGGGTCCCCAAAAGTCGCCCGTTGCCCAATTGAGACAATTCGGGTGTGCTCCGATCCGAGCAGGTGATCATCTTTAAAGCTACAATTCAAGTGATTCAAATCTTTGAATTATGAGATTATAGGGGATGATATATTGTGTTTTCTCATGATATGAGAAATGGTGAGAATTAATGGTGAGGTTGCTGCCATAAGTTAGTCTAAGGAGTTAGATTTTTGGTAGTTTGGGGTTTAATGTTGATGTGGGTCATGTAGTGGGTTTTTGAATGTTGTGAGAGTAGGATTTTTGGGCATTAAAGGGGTCTCTACTTGTCACCTTTAATGCTTGGCCTGCCCTCCTTTTAATGAGTTGATGAAGACCATTTAAGGACCCTATTTAGTATCCACGCCATCCTGCATGACCCCTTTCAAAATAAAAGGAGAGGAATTCGATCGTTTATTTAGTTGCCCATACTCCAAAACTTATACCTCCACAACTTCTCTCCCTCGTCCTGCTAAGATTTCCTCAATTCGGGCCCCTTTCTCTTCTCTTCTCTTCCTTTCTATCTATATGGCCTAGATATAGAGGATGATAAAAAATTTGTTACCACAAAAGAAAGAGCTTTCTTTAGTTGAAGAAGTGAACAAGGAGGAGAAGAAGATTTGGAGGATGATGGATCATCCAGAGCTCTCGCTAGCTCCCCCGAGACTCATTGTCGCGGAGAGTACGAATAGTTCGTCATCGGAATCCGATGCGATCAATTGTCGGAAGAGGAAGTTTTGTTGGGATCACTCGAAGAGCGAACCCACGATTCAAACTAGTATTGAGCTCCAACTTAAAGACCCGTTGCCGCTAGATTGGGAGCAGTGTTTAGATCTCGAAGTAAATTTCTCTCTCTAAACTTGCATTAAATAGTGTATATAGTAACCAACAGGGGATGGTGCAGTGGCCAGGACCACATCTCAAGAATCGGAGGTTCTGAGTTCGATTCCCACCCTTGTTGGCCACTCGTAGGGTATATTATATTTGCATCTTCAACTCACTTTTGACTTAATTCACTAATCGCACTACCAAAAAATAAGACTATTAGCGGCAGTTATTAACAAAAAAACTCATTGTTTAGTTGCGACTGGACTAGTAGCGGCAGTTTTTTGTTAATAGTGGAATTATTTGGCTGCCCCTCAAACACCTTCTTTTTGTAGTGTCGGTGTATTAAGAGGCAGGGCACCCTGTTATCAAAATAATAATAGTAGTAACAATTATAATATAGAGTCCTTTGTTCATTTAATAGAAATCTCGTTAAGTGGGTAATACTAATATATTTGGATGGTCATGATGATTAATTTTACTTTTGAGATCTCTGATGGGTTTGTTTTTGCAGTCTGGGAGAATGTATTATTTGAACAGAAACACCTTAAAGAAGAGCTGGAACAGGCCTAAAGATCAAAAGCTAGACTTAGAACTCAACATGTCTACTGTCTCTGGAACAGATTGGAAGAGCTCTAATAGAATGATAGAAGATGCAAAGAATCAGACCAATTCAAATAACACCATGGTTGCTGTGGCATGTTTCAAGTGCCACCTCCTAGTCATGCTCAGTAAATCGTCTCCGTCGTGCCCGAATTGCAAGTACGTCCACTCGTTGCCGCAACAAAGCCTGCTTCCGAAGGTTGCGACGCAGAAGTCATTGGAGACACTAAGCCTCCTAAATTAGTAGAGATGGTGAATTATAAGAAAAATAAGCCATTTCCGGGGCCGTGGAGCGCGTAAAAGTGACGAGATTAAGATCGAAAGCAAAGAAATAGTTAATGTTTATATAACTTCTTTTTATAGTCCACTTTAGTTTGCAGACTATGATATGGTGATCATTGATCTAGAACCTATGTTTTAGATTCTATGGTTATGTATTTATAGGAGTATAAATATGAAAGCTTTGAATGTAAATTTTGGTGTTAAGAATTTAGATCTTCTAGTTCTTGGATTGCTATTTAAGGAAAAAAAACAGAGGATATTAGCCAATGGAGTATAAGTTTGTGCATTAATATACATGTTAAGTGAAGTTTGTGCTGTCTTAATTAATCAGTAAATACATTCCATTCTGTCTCCCATTCCCACTACATTTTCTTGCATTGCAAGTCTTCTAAATCCATTGAAGTTAATTGACACTGAATCACTAGTGCATTGCTTACAGTTGGAATTTCTATATATATATATATATATATATAGATAGATGTGGGTAATGATCCTGTGACTGGATTCACGGTGTGACTCCAGCTGCCAGACCATAAATCGTTACAGTCAACATTGACCTCAGCGATCTGAATGGTCCACAACTCGAGTCATATGATCATTTCCCATATATATATATATATATATAGTATTCCAATTTGCACTTGGACTAATCCCTGTGGAGGGTAGTGCTCCACCCATGCCACAACTATCTCACAAATTACGCATGCTCACTACACCCAGTTAACAGAGGAGAGTTGTTTCGAACCCATGACCTTGGGGAGCAAACCTAAGTCGTCAAGTATTGCAACAACCCATTGGTGGGTGGGATTTCAGAAGTACTTAAAGATGGGTTTAAAAGATTTGACTTGGAAGATAGTCACCAGTCGGAATTCGGGAATTAATAAGGGGGAAAATTCAGAAAAAAATGGGAAAAAGTTGAAGATAAAACAAGTTTAAAAAAATACAAAAAACATGAGATGGGGATGAGAATTGACTTTTCTCAAACCACGAAACTGGAAGAAATAAAAGTTTTCCATTTTTTTTGCAAAATTAGGCATGCAAGTTGATTCTCTTTTGAAAATTTTCAAATGATGTAGATGGCAATATACGTGCTCGATCTAGGAGATATAACTCCGGATTGGTCGTCGGAGTGCCCGTTATTCTTGTATTTGAAATTTGGAGGCTATTGGTGTGGAGATGGGTTTGGCTCAGTATATGTGCTCAATCTAGGAGATTGAGTATGAACTTTTGTACGACGTGATGGAGAAAGTTAGTAGTAATTGGTGTGGCTTCTACTAGGACTCTCAATGAGCCGGGTTAGGGCAGGGCTGGTGTTAAACCCGGTCCAACCCTGCTCGGGCCAGGTTAGACTTTTTTGGTCATATTGAAGAGCAACAATAGTACATTGATATAACTCCGGATTGGTCGTCGGAGTACCCGTTATTCTTGTATTTGGAATTTGGAGGCTACTGGTGTGGAGATGGGTTCGGCTCAGTATATGTGCTCGATCTAGGAGATTGAGTATGAACTTTTGTACGACGAGATGGAGCCAGTTAGAAGTAGTTGGTGTGGCTTCTACTAAGACTCTCAATGGGCTGGGTTAGGGCAGGGCTGGTGTTAAACCTGGTCCTGCCCCACTCGGGCTAGGTTAGACTTTTTTCAGACCAGCCCTAACCTGAACTGAGATGTACTCAACCAAAGGCTGGGATGTGCTATGGCCGGTTGCGGGCTTTTTTTTAGCTATTTTTTTTTAAAATAAAAACTTTTTGTGTATAAATAGAAGGCTCCCTAACAATTTTAAATAATTTTTTGGTATAAACACATCCCATAATGCTTTGGGTAATAATTATTATATATATAATTATGTATAATATTCGGGCCAAGCCCGGCCCAGGTTAACTCTGGTTGGAGCATGCTTGACCCGGCCGAAATCTGGGCCGGCCTGTTCCGTTGGGAGCCCTGACTGCTACACCAAGAAAGTAGTGGAGTGTGGCCAGGTCTTTTATGGTGAATTGATGAGATGAGAAAGTGCTTCAGGATGATTGACTGCGAGCAAAATATCGTCTACATATGTAAGTAGATCGAAAGCCTGGTGAAGTTTGGGACAATCCGATCTTGGCAGCTTGATCTGGCTGGTTTTCTCTCTGATCTTGGCAGCTTAATCTGATTGGTTTTCTCTCGGCGTGTTCTTTATTTTTTGGAGTATTTGTTATGTTGATCTTTTTTTTTTCCTACTAATCACTTTGCTTAGTTCTTGATTTGGATGTACTTTTGTATCTTTTTAATGAAATTACATGTTACATGTTTACACTAAAAAAGAAAAAGATAATAGTGATATATCTGTTTTTGAGCCGAATAATCTAATTTATCAGGGGAAGGAGCTTAATGAAATGGTGAAACCATGCTCTCGAGGTGCTTGCTTAAGACCGTAGATGTGTTTTTCGAGAAGGCAGACAAGATGAAAATAATGCTCATCAATGAAACCTGGTGGGTGTGCCATATACACTTCCTCTGTTAAATGTACATGAAGATATGCATTGTGGAGGTCTATTTGTGGGCACACCATTGGGCCTGTTATTTGAATTACTTTGGTACAAGTCATTGTTTATGGCATTCAATGGACTCCATCCATACCCTTTGATTTTAAATATCCATTTGTAGCCATGTGCTATTCCGAATGTGTGCTGTTCCGAACGGGTGCATTAAACTTAAAATTTATCACTGTGTGCCATTGGGGATGTTGGGAAGCTTGGGTAAATCATGTGGGTTTAGTTTCACGGTTAAGGACAGTAAGGAGATGAATCAACACTAGACACAGAAAAGTACATATGGTATACATTTATTATAGATTGTCAATAGGTACTCCAAGCTCAATAGGTTGGCATTTTCGAAGAGAAGCAATGACATTAGCGAATCCAAACCCCAAACCCCACACCCAAAACCCAAATGGTGAATCCAAACCCCAAACCCTAAACCCAAAACTCTTAACCCTAAACCCTAAACCCAAATGGCGAATCTAAGCTTTGCACGTGAGGAAGTGCGTAGGCTTGCACGAGAGGATCGATCAAGAGGCTTCAATGGAGGATTTCAATGTGTAGATTCAGGGAATAATCAATCAGCGATTGTAGAATCGGAGATTAGGTTTGTAACAAGTGTGGGAACCTTAATTTTGGAAGAAGATTGGTTTGTCATCGTAACTAATGTGGGGCCCACAAGAGGGAAGGAAAACTGATCAGGAATGAAAATGATAATGATCATAGCTTTAGATCCCAAGGACAACCCATCTTTTCGAAGCAACAGTACAACGACGAGTTAGATGGTTGGTAGATCGCAGGTAAAGCTTATAGGGGGAAGGAACCTTATTCTTCTATGTAGAAAACGGGGTCGTATGTGGGCATTAGAAAGTCTTCGTCATCTTATGGCGAGTCGTCTGGGGCTAATAAAATTTAAGGAAACTACCATTAGCAAGAAAAACGCTAGCAACATACTCATTCAGATATTGTGTGACTACAGAAAAACATCGTAACTAAACACAGAAGCCAGACTTTCAGTTTTGATGTTAGTGGTAACTGTTATGAAACTAGCAAAAATAATCTTCAAAAAAATGGGTTGATAGTTAGATTCAAAAACGGTTATCCTCACATCGATTATATTCATCAATATCTACAAAAAACTTGAGGATCTCATTTCCCTCAACCGTCTTTCATTACAAAAGATAAAATTCTTCTAACGTTCAAAGTGGAAGAATATCTCCTTGTGGAAGGGGCCTGCAAAAAGAAGAACTTTATTTGGGGCGAGCATGAGGTAGAATGTTACCGTTGGAATGAGGAGGAAGGTAGTCATTGTTTACAAAAAGGTAATAATGGGATATGGATATGGGTGCTGGGTCTCCCCCTTCACGCATGGAATAGAGATGTGTTCAGAAAGATTGGCCGCTGTTGTGGGACGTTCCTCAGTGTGGATAGAGGAACTTGGAACTTCACTGAAATGCGGTATGCCCGAGTTCTGGTGGGGGCTGAATTATGGAGCAACATTCCCAGATGTAGAGATGTGGGGATTAATGGGAGAAGATTTCGTGTGTTCATAGAATTGGAGACAAGGGAGGAAGGGATTTTGGCCAGTAACCATATTGAACATCCGACAGTCAGCGTCGAGGAGAGCAGCGTAAACCAACCGCTAGCGAGAGAAAATTTGAAGTCTAATGGCTTTCCAGATGTTGGGGGAAGGGGAACGAATTTTAATTATAGGAATTGCATGTTGAAAATGGTGACGGTGGGGGCTGATAACTCATCTTCTACGGGGAGTCATGGTAGCGGTAGTGGTGTTCGGGTGGCACCAAAGGTATTGAACGAGGTCAACGTAAATGGCAAAGATGGAAAGTCACGTGACAACAAATTTCTAAGAGTTTCAAATTTTGAATTGGAGTGTAGTTTTTCTACCTCCTTTTTTAAAATTAGAGGATCAAAGTATATTTAATGCAATGGTGTTGGAAGATACACGTGGTATAATTGGGTCGTGTGGCAATCGAGATGGAGAGTTTATAGTTGGGTGTGACTCTTCAATGAAAGATGGTGTGGCAGAAATAACAAATTTATCCTTGATAAAGGCTGATGATAGGAAGGTTTTGGCACATGGAGGGTCTGTGAAGGGTAGTTGTGATAAAGACAACCACATCGATGGGGTTACCACTCTGCTCGGTGGAAATAATCAAGCTATGGATGTAACTGCACCAACGATACTAAGTTCTCCCAATCCAACGTGTTCTCTTTTGAGGATGGGTACACGTTTCAATATGGGTTATTGCTCTTCGGTCTTGGGATCACAGAAATTATCTTCTTAAATAAGGATAATTAGGGATGTTAATAATGTTTATATTGATAGCCAGAATGTGAATTTTTATAATGAACTAGAAAATTTGAGTTCCTTTTATTGCAATTCTGGGAGTGTGAGCCTTTGTAATAAATCAACTTGCCAATCTGTCAAGTTTATGGAAGGAACTTCTATATACAGGGAGAACCCGGTAGAGACTAGTGCTTCTTTAGTTGAATGGTCTACAGTTGATTATAAGCAGTCGAGTGGTAATGAGGAACTTGTTAGAAAGGTGATCGAAAATTTAGAAAAAGAATTGTGGGAAGATCAGACTCTAGAAACTGAAACGAGTGAACATGATACTACAGACAGGATAATTGAGCTTGGAAGAATGCATGGTATGACCTTTTATGGCTCTAAGGATGATCTAAAGAACGTTTTCCGGCTATGGATATGGAAATGAAAGGTTTTACCTCTAATAGTAAAGAGAAGGAAAGAAGGGAACTGCAGAATTTACAGTGGGGGTTGTCATATAAGAAAGTGGGGACAGAGGTTTGATTCGGCATTTTTATCTTATTTGTTGGCCATTCAGGTATATGGCTATTTTTTTATGCAGATTTTATCTTGGAATGTTAGGGGGTTGTGCGATGTAAATGAAAGAGCTACTGTCAAACAAATGGTTAAATTTTATAAATTGTGGTGACTCTTCAAGAAACGAAATGGGAGACTACTGATATCATAAAGGTGTGCTCTGTTCTCGAAGGTAACAGATGGGGTTGGAAAAATTTAGACTCGGTTGGAGCATTGAGAGGGATCATTGTTACTTGGAATAGTTTAGAAATTGATGCATTAGATACATAAATTGGTTTGTACTCTGTTTTGGTACTGCTGAAAAATAGGTGTGATGGTTTGGTCTGGGCATTTACAAGGGTTTATGGGCCAATGGATTCATGTAAAGAAGACTTTTGGTTTGAGTTGGCTAGTATGTCAGCTAGATGGGATTTCCCTTGGCGTGAGTTTGGGGGGGGGGAGAGAGAGAGAGATTTTAATGCAGTTAGATTCCCCCATGAAAGAATTGGCGTGAGAAGGGACAAGAAAGGAATGAGGTTGTTCAAATATTTTGTTAACACCTGTGGTTTGGTAGAGTTTGATATGAAGGGTGGTATATTTACTTGGTCAAGTCTGCAAGACACTCCAAAACTTAGCAGGCATGATTGATTTCTTTGCTCTAGTGACTTGTTAAAATTGTTTCCAGATCTTATGTTAGAAAGTTTACCCAAACCCACATCTGATCACATTCCTATTGTGCTTAGATGTCCAGTTCGAGATGGTAGTCCTATGCCATTTAAATTTGAAAATACATGGTTGTTGGATGAAGGTTTCAAGGATTTGATGAAGATTTGGTAGCATCAGTCTCAGTTCCAAGGTTGCGCTGCGGTTCGAATTGCTATGAAGTTGAAGGGAATCAAAGGAGAAATTAAAAGATGGAATCAACATAATTATGGTAGGGTGAAAAAGGTTGAAGAAGATATCCTTAAGGAAATAAAGGTTTTTAATGTCTTGGAAGAGACGAGGCCTTTGAATGAAGAGGAATCAGATTTGAGAACGTCTCTCAAAATGCATTTCAATAAAAAATGTCTTGAAGAAGAAATAATGTGGAAATAAAAATCTAAAGTTCATTGGCTGCTTGAGGGGGATAACAATACCAAATTCTTTCATACAATTGCAAATGCTAGGAATAAGATGAACTACATTAGTTCCCTTATTGTAGAAGGAAGGGGGATCACAAATGAAAAGGAGATTGGGTTTGAAATTGTAAAATTCTATGAGAAGTTATACTTAGAAGTAGAGTGCATAGACTGGTACTAGATGGGTTACTCTTCAAGAGTTTATCCAATAGTTAGAAATTGAATTTAGATGGAGAGTTTATGGAAGAAGAAATTAAAAATATTTTTAAAAGTGGTAAGAAAACAGCACCAGAGCCTGATGGTTTCACTATGAAATTTTTTTAATGTTTTTGGGAGTTAGTCAAAGGAGATGTTATGGAGGTACTTAAGGAGTTTCATGAGATTGGTATGGTGGACCGCATCATTAGCTCAAATTTCATTACTTTTATTCCTAAAAAGGAGATGGCGGAAGAAATCAAAGATTCCAGACCTATAAGCCTATTGGGAAGTGCATATAAAATTCTCTCTAAAGTTCTTGCTAACAGATTGCATAACGTGATGAAGGAAATTATCTCGTTGAACCAAGATGCTTTCATTCAGGGGCGAAAATGGTTGGATATGGTGGTGGTAGTTTATGAGGCTATTCACTCATTTCATAAAGGAGGAAGAGAGGGAATAGTCTGGAAAATTGGTATGGAGAATGCATATGATAGAGTTAGTTGGGATTTCTCATCATATATGATGGAAAGGTTGGGTTTGGGGAAAGATGGAGGAAATGGATTTGTGGGTGTGTATCTTCACCTTGATTCTTGATTCTGGTTAATGGATCCTCAAAAGGTTACTTTTGTAGTTCCAAGGTGCTTAGACAAGGTGACCCTCTTTCACCTATGCTTTTTAACATAGTTGTTAAAGCTTTAAATTGCCTGATTGTCAGAGCTGGCGAGTTGGATCAGTTTAAAGGTATTTAAATTTTCAGAGGGAGAAGTAGGGTAACTCATTTACAATACGCGGATGATACAATAATTTTTTGTAGGACTAACCTAGTGGAGCTTTAAGCTGTTAAAGATGTGCTAGTCATTTATGAAGCAATATCTGGTCAGAAGGTGAACTTGCATAAATCTAAAATTTCTGGTGTCAAAATGGAGAAGTTGGGTCTTATAGCTCTAGCTGAAAGTGTTGGGTGTCAAGTGGATGAGTTTTCTATTACTTACTTGGGGCTCCCGCTGAGAGTTGGTAAGCCGAAGGCAAAGTTGTGGGATCTTGTTATAAGTAAATTTGAGAAAAAACTAGTAGTTTGGAAAAGTAAAATGCCTATTAGTGGGGGAAGACTCACTTTCGTCAAATCTACTTTATCTTCCATTCCGATATTCTATTTATCCATGTTTAGAGCTCTAGAAGAAACTATCAAGCGAATGGAGAAAATTATTAGGAATTTTTTATGGGAGGAGGGAAAGAAGATAAAATTTTTTATCTTATGAAGTGGGAGACATGTTGTCTTTCAAAGAACGATAGAGGGTTAGGCATTAAGAGGTTGAGATTAACTAATATGGTATTGTTAGGAAAATGGTTGTGGAGGATGGGTAATGAAAGTGAACAAAATCATCTTTGGCGGAAGGTAGTTAGAGATAAGTACGAGAATCCAGAAAATGAAAATATCTTCAGAAGTTCTGTTAGTTGAGGATCGGGATGGTGGAAAAGCATTTGCTCGATCAATGAATAGTTTAGAAAGAGGGTCAAATTTAATTAGTGATAGAATAAAGTTTTGGGGTAATGTGTGGATTGGCGATTCTCCTTTGAAAGATAGATTTCTGACTATTTTCAGTATCGCGTTAAATAAATATGCGTATGTGAATGATATGAGTGAGATTATCAATGTTAGTATTATCTAGGATATACATATTCGCAGAAATATAAATGTTGAGAAAAAGTTGAGTATGATTGGGTTGCTCCATATTTTAAACAATTGTCACAGAAATATAGCCAATCGGGATCTCAAGATTTGGATTCCACATGCCAAAGGTATTTTTTCTATGAAATCTTTCTATTCGAATCTTCATCAACAGTCAAGGCATAATCTGAATTGGGTAAAGATCTGGAAGAAAAAGATTCATTCAAAAATCAATTTTTTTAGATGGAATATTGGTTGGGGTAGAATCCTTACCATCGATCAGCTCAATCGAAGGGGGATGAATTTGAGAAATAGATGTGTTATGTGCCTTTAGGGAGAAGAATCCGCAAATCATCTTCTCATTCATTGTTGGGTTGCTAAAAAAGTTTGGAATGTGGTCCTCCAACAATTTGGAGTTTAATGAGTGTTTCCGGAATCATGTGTTGATGTCTTAGCTGCTTGGGTTGGGGTCGGATTTGAAGGAATTAAAGGAAAATTTTGAAATTTTATGGATCTTGCTGTTATGTGATCTCTTTAGACAGAGAGAACAGTCGAATTTTTAATAGAAAAAGAAAGCATGTTTCTATGATTCTTAAGGATGTTCGAGATTTGGCTTTAAAGTGGATCAAGATTGGATGTCGTTCAACGCATGATGAAGATGTAGACTTTATTCATGAATGGGATAGCCTGTGCATGTAGTCATTTTCCTCTCGTATATGGTTGTACTTTCTTGTAGATTTGACAGATTAGTTGACTTAGGGGTTAGGTTTTTTCGAGTGATGGGTAGTTTTTTTTAGGTTTGCTAGTATCTTGCTCGCTTTTTCTGGTTTGTATTATTTTTTCAATATAATAAAAGTTACTGGTTATTGATAAAAAAAAAAAAAAAAAAAAAGGACAGTTAGGAGATCTAGTAGTAGGGAATTCGTGTTTTGCTAGTGGGCACCGACCTTCTAAAGGGCGGCTTGTATACTTATACACATCAACATCTTTCGAGGGAAAAATATAATTAAATGTTTGAATTAGTGTACTAGATTTATTATATAGCTGATCCATTTTAACCATGATGTGAGCAAGTACGTCGATATACTCCTGACAGAGAAGTAGATATGAGAAGTGTTGTTGACTAGATCTATCAATTTCCAAATATCTTTGTAATTCCTCTATTTGAAATTATACTCAAACCAAAGAAAGGGAATTCTCGGACTATTTAGCACAATACAAAGAAAAAATAGAAACCTCAGAGATAGAAAGACCAATCAACATATCCTCTCTTTTTCCATCTAATTGGTTTGTGTTCGTTATAGTTACAAGTGATGATACAAAGTGTTGGATGGCCTAATCCGTTGTGCCATTGCTGGACCGAAATTTTCTTCCCAATGACCGCTGGTTTATCTGTTCAAGAGATGATACAACAGACTAATTGATAAAACCCATCTTTGCTACTCATTCCTTGATGGAGTTCTCCCAAAGCTGATCCATCATATAGAAGTGTTCATAATGAAATTGATAATATATATATATATATATATATATATATATATATATATATATATATATATATATATATATATATATATATATCATCAAAGGCAAATATGGATAATAAGTTTTATGTTATTGCTCACTAAAGGCTCATAATAGGTTACATGTTGAAATGCTGGCTATTAAGGAGGGATTGAAGAGAAAAAAAAGGAGGGATTGAAAATGCCTTCTTAGTTAACTATAGACTTTATTGAGATTGAGTTAGACTCTCTTGTTTCATTTTCATATGTGTAATATCCCGATATTTTTGAATCCGAGTTTGACTGATTTCGTGCACAAGTCTGGCACGGTGACCAATTTCACCATAGTTTTATTTAATAATAAGTCATTAAATAATATTTGGGTAGCTTTGTGTGGAAGGATTACAGTTCAGAGTGTGATTGGGCAGTTAGTGTGAAAGTCGTGCACCGACTTGCGGTGTGCCACTCAACACCAAAACCCAACCTTAAGATAAGAAGATAGAAATTGCAACTAAATATCCTTGATATTTAGTTAGTTTTCATTCGGTTATAAGAGAGAAGAGGTTGGTTGCTTAATGGCTAAGCTTTGCCATTTGAAATTTTTGTAGAGAGAGAAAGGGAGTGAGAGTTGAGAGAACCGACCCAACCTATTTGAGCATCGTCACCTTTGAAACCCTTGCGGTATTTCGATTGTGCAATCACCTATAAGTTCCGCACACTTCGTACCTTTCGCAACGCTTGTGACGCTGATCATCTCATAATCTTCGTTTGTGTTTTGAAGAGATGGAGATCAATCGTTGAAGAAATCCGACGATTTTGCTTCAAAACCCTCTTCGGCATTATTTCTTAAAGCTATGGGATTAATCGGCAAAAAGGTTAGTTTTTCTTTTGATTTTAATGGTTTAGATTGTAGAATAAATCTTATTTTAGTTTAGTGTATGTGTGTGTGCAAAAATAAAGCGAATCCGACAAGATTTGAGGGGAAAAATAGACCAAGGAAGCAACATGAAGGGTTCTGAACCCGAGAAATTCGAGGGTCGAATTTCAATTCGATGGTTGAATTTGAAATTCGGCCATCGAATTTTAATTCGAGGGTCAAATTTGGGTTTTTAAGCCTGATGCATTTTTGGGAAATTCGATGGTCGAATTTGAATTCGATGGTCGAATTTGATCCGACACTACTTTGATATTTCGGTCATAACTTTTTATTCTGAACTCGGATTAATGCGATTTTTGAGGCGTTAGAAAGAAGACAACGAGACCTATAACTTTAATGAATTGACCAATTTGTGAATCGAATGTTATAAAGGTCAAAAATTAGGGTGAAGTAGGGACAAGTTTTTACATGAGTCAATGTTACCTTAAACTTGCCTATTTCGCCTAACTGTGAGAAAATTTTAGAAACTTTGGCTTATATGATAATTAGTCGGTAACATGTGTATACATGAATGTTTATAATATAGATTAAAGATTGGAGATCGTTGAGTGAGCTTTTACTTTGCCTCTGATATGCTCGACTCTAAACTAAGGTAGGAAAAACTTGGTATCATGTGCATTATTTCATAAACATGTGTGTTATGTTATGATATGTTCTTCGATCCGATTATGTGATTTCCGTTTATGATTTTGAAGAAATGAAACATGTGTTTATGTATGACTTGGAAACATGTGAGACTTATGGAATCTTCGAGATTCATTTGATATGTGTATAAGAGACTTTCACACTTTATTCCGACTTCTGATGTAAATTATCATTATCACTTTACACGGCGATAAACTATATGTATGCACTTTTGGATTTAAGGTTATGTGAATACCCAACCGACGCGGCGGTATAATCGTGACTGACGCGGCAGGATATCCGTGACCGGTACGGCGGCCAATCCGTACACCCTTTGTGATATGTGCTTTGTGATTCCTACCGTATAACGGTAATTATGTTCGGCCAAGTGTCCAACTCTACGGGACCTTGGATTTATGTGCAAATGACTCATGTGAGTGACGATGGTGGGTATTCCATCGGGGGCTTGAGGCTATAGTTCCTCATTCTAGTACTTTAAGTAAACACTTTTAAGTTTTTCTTCTTTCTTATGTCGGAATAGAAATGTGAGCATGTTCATGATTCCATTAGCATTGCATATGTATGTTAAGGTTATGAAATCACCTCTCTGCATGTGTTAAAACAACTTTGTGTACGTTATGCCATAAGATATGTGTTTGATGTTATGATAAGCATGTTATTAGTTTTTTTTCTACTAAGCTTGGATGAAGCTCATACCCCAACTATACGTCACAGGTGCTGACACTGCCTTAGGATCTAGCGATCGTGATTTGGAGAACTCTGACTACATTGCTGAGGAGGAGTTGGAGACCCCAGCAGAGGAGTTCCTTCCTTAATCAAGATTGGTCATTTTGGTACTTTTGGATTAGAATCTTTTTGAATATTGGGCCCTAGGCCATTGTTTATCTTTTTGGATATCACTTGAGGAACCATCATTAGGAACCATTGTTTAGGTGTTTGGATTGGCCATCACTGGTGGTTCTTTCTAGTTCCTCTTGGTGATATTTTTTGTTAAAGCTTTTAAGCTTTTGTTCTTGTTTTATTAGCTTTGCTTCTGTTTAGATTTATGTTTATGCTGCCGGCTTCTGTTGTTACGGCTTATTGAGAAATCAATAAGTTGATGAACCGGCCTTTCCTATACCTTAAGGATTAGAAAAGTCGGGTCGTCACAATATGTCTAAGGAAACTTTCTAATTCCTTGGAGATATTTGGCCATTGTAGCTGACATCAATCATGCCAGTAGCAATTTTCTGAGCTGCCATCTTAAACATATGTGGAAGGAAATAACAAAGTGCACTAATATGCTTGCGAAAAAAGCGTCTTGAAGAGGCCAATGTTGCCCGATGGATTTGCACTGATTCTGTTTCCTCTGATCTTAACTCTTGCTTAAGAGAAGATCAAATTTGCATTTACAAAAGACAATAATCTTTTCTTTTCTTTTTCTTTTAAATGGAAGGGTAGGGACCCTTCAACCCCCTGGTTAATGATCAAAAAAAGATAGTGAGTTTTGTATGTATAACAGATGGAACATATATACCTTAGAGACCACCCCATCGATTTATGCCTTGCGCACTTGCCCCGGGGATTAGTTGGGTGCTTTAAGAGGGAAAAAAAACTAAAAATATTGATGAAAAATAACTTTAAGATGGAATAGTATAGATTTTGATTGTAAAAAAGTGAGTTACCACTTAAATTGGATTTGAATCAAATGAGAAGATTATTTTTCTTCCCAATCTTTTTCACGTAGCGCATATCCCAAAAAGTGATATGAGTACCAATCACCTGACGTGGGGAGCGCTTATGCGGCTTACCTAGCTAATACTACCTCAGTCACCTCTTGCCCCCGATGGAAGAAAACCCTGGGTCTGTCGTTGGATTTGGCGATGATTGCAAGTTGAAGCAACAACGCCGTTTTCCATTGAAAATACTTAACTCAATAGGAGGAGATGGCACCCATTCGGGTGTGCCATCGATGAAGCTGATGAGTTGGTGACTTCACAGTAATGGCATAGGTTTAAGATTTCCAGATAACATAGTTTATGTTAGTGAGCTTTATGGACCAAAAAGGAGGGACGTTTTAGGTGGATCAGTGTGGCCACTCTATAAGATGTAAGAGAGGTGCAACAGGTAACTGAAAATATCTTTTTCTTTTTCTCTTGTCCACTAAGAGTGTTGTGCGAAAACTTATAAACTAATCAACGATCAAATAAAAACGCAAAAACAAAAGAAAATCAATCACAAACACACAATAGACAATATTTATGTGATTCAACAATATACCTACGTCCACGGGCAACGATGATTCACTATATTGATGATCACACAAGAATACAAGAACAATCAAGCCTCACCAATGCTCTCCACAAAACTTTAGATACGTTTTTGAAACCTTTACAATGATATCTCAACTCTATAATTCGACCAAGAGATTTTCCTTTATATAAAAGTCACAAATCCTACTTCTAATCCATGAGAGACTAGCCTTATATAGAAGATCTAAATCGTACTTCTAATCTAATAGAAACTAGCTTTATATAGAGTCTGAATGTAACTGGGACGTTGTAGGTCCTTCAAGTTAGAGTCAAATAATAATTTAACCTCTAAGTTAGAGCTAAACAACAATTCTCCATCTGACTTTAAGCTTCACCATGTACTCTTTCTTCCAATCATTGTTATACTCGTATCGTTGCTGCCACCAACACCCCGAGGGAACTCAAACCTGCTGAACGTTGATCAAATTCAAATAATGTTTAGACTTGACCACCGGTACTACCATTGTCATCATATCCGTAGGATTATCCTTCGTACTAGCCTTATGTAATGCTATATTGAACTTAACCTTGTACTATTTTCTAAGATACAATGCTTACAAAAGTCAACTTTTTCTGTCTTTACACCTTTCAACAAGTCCTGCTTACTTAACTCTACCATCCCTCTTTTTGACATGTGTCCCAGGCGCATGTGTCATAACTGTGTAGAGGATAAACTACTATCATCTGACATAGATACTGTGCTCCACCTGTCACTATACTCCCTAATAGAAAGTAAAGGTTTTCAATATTTTTAATTTTTATCACAACCAGAGATCCCTTTATTACCTTTAAAACTCCACATTGAGCTACAAACTTGAACCCATTAGAGTCTAGTGTACTAAGCGATATGAGGTTCTTCTTCAGTTCCAGAACAACATCGGTAAATGTTCTCACAACCCCATCATGCTTCTTTATTTTGATACTCCCCTTTCCAGCTATTTTACAGGCTATATTGTTACTCATTAAAATTATTCTACCATCCACCTCTTTATAAGACATGAATCAGTTCCTATTTGGACACATGTGGTAAGAGTACCCTGAATCAAGTATATATACATTCTGTGAGTATTTATCAGAAATCAGTAACAACACATTTTCATCATCATCTGACGCTTGTTCGGCTATACCAGTCTCATCAACAACTTCTTTCTGCTTCTTATCCTGAGCATCGTCTCTCTTTGTTTGTAACTGTGGACAGTACCTTTTTATGTGATCATTTTCGTCATACTTGTAGCATTTTACTGTCTTTATATTTTATGATTTAGATATTAACTTTCATCTATCCCTTCCGAATTTATAGTCCTTTGCTCTCTCCCTAACCAATAAGTCATCTGCTTGTGTATCACTATCCAAACATTTCTTCCTCATGTCATTACAAAGCACTGTCGCTGTAACTGATTCCAGTTCAATAATATCATTTCCATAAAGCAGTGTAGTAACAAGGTGCTAATAATAATCAAAAAGAGAAGACAAAAGCAATAGTGTCACTACAAAAAATAAGACTATTAGCGGCAGCCAAAAACTACCGCTATTAACAAAAAAATTTCCCTAATACCCTTGCCGCTAAGTCTTTAATAGTTTTTTGTTAATAGCAACCGTTTTTTTGAGCAAAAAATTGTCAGTAATAATTTATTTTTGTGTAGTGTGTTTTGTCTTCATCATTAACCTCTTCTCTAATATTTAATAATTCATATATTATTTTATTGAATTCATTAAGATGTTCGTTGAGAGAAGTATTTGCGTTCATGTGTAATTTGTACAGTTGCTTCCTGGGATATAGACGACTTATCAGAGATTTTGTTACGTAGAAACTCTCCAATTTGACCCACAGTGAGACCATCGAGTTCTCCCATATGACATTGTACGTAATCTCATTCGCTAAACATAGTTAAATCGTATTACACGCCTGAAGCTCGAATTCTTCCTAATCACCATTGGACATATCTATCGGTTTACTCGTAAACCCTTTCAATGCCTTGTGTTGAATCAAGATATCCGGGACTTGTACTTCCCACATGCCAAAATTAATATTCCCGTCGAATTTCTCAACCTTAAACCTCACTTTTGAAACTTTTACGGACTTCGATGCCATCTCCAATAATAGAATAAGAGTCTAATTATTTTGATATCAATTTATTGCGCGAAAGCTCACAAACTAACCAATGATCTCACGATGAACGATCAAATAAGAATGCAAAAAGAAGAAAATCAACCACAAACACACAAGAGATAATATTTACGTGGTTCGGTAATATGCCTATGTCTATGAGCAACAATGCTTCACTATATTAATGATCACACAATAATACAAGAACATTTAAGCCTCACCAAAGCTCTCTACAAACTTTAGATAGGTTTTTCAAAGCTTTACAATGATATCTCAACTTTTTAATTCGACCAAAAGCTTTCCTTTTATATAAAAGTCACAAATCTTACTTCTAATCCAAGAGAGACTAGCCTTATATAGAAGATCTAAATCCTACTTCTAATCTAATAGAAACTAGCTAGCATTATATAGAATATCTAAATCCTACTTCTAATATAAGAGAAACTAGCTTTATATAGAGTCTGAACATAATTGGGCTGTCGTAGGTCCTCCAAGTTAGAGTCAAACAACAATTCAACTTCTAAGTTAGAACCAAACAACAAAGAGAGAGCCCATATTATATATAAAATTGAATTGTGTTTTTGTAGGTTTGATCTCCACATAAATACAGAAACAATGATAGAAGATAATATTTATATCTTGGGTATGAATCCTTGTTAAGTTGGGTGGTTAATTTGGCGCTTAATCTCCCTAAAGAGAAAATTAGAAAAATCAGACTACTTGACGAAAGTTTTAAGGTATTATACTATCGTACAAAGTTATAGAAAAAAGATTGTCACGATTTTCAAGTTCCCTAACAAGTCATTGGTTAATGTGTGAGGAAAGGGTGATTTGAAATTATAAAAAAAGTTTCAAAAAAAAGACAAACATTTATAGTGGAAATACATTATAAAAATACATTTCTACAAAATACCATATATCCCATGAAATTCATTAGGATGAAACCCACACTTTGATTTATCATTGTCGCGGTTGATGTTATCCAAAAAGGAGCGTCATTGCTGGAGATGATGGCGTTGCCGTCATTGCGACTTGCCGGAGTTGAAGAAGACGAAGAGTGTAGTTCAATCACACAACTGAGCAGGTGCCTAATTTATGAAAAATGATAAAACATAAGTTAGTGCAATTATAACTTCACACGTACTAGGTGCGTGCAAATAGTAGGCGAGTATTTTTAGAGATTCGTTTGTGAAATAAAGATACCTTTTTCATTTTTGGATCAATCGTACACTCAAGTCTATCGCACCCGAACTTGGATGTCATATGGCGCTCATCTAGGTTTATTTGGGTTCCACATGGGGCAATCTACACTACAAAAAACAAGACTATTAGCGGCAGCCAAAAACTGCCGCTAATAGTCTTTAATAGTTTTTTGTTAATAACGACAATTTTTTGGAACAAAAAACTGCAGCTAATAAACTGTTTTTTCGTAGTGCTAGGTCCAACCCAATTTGGAACGTTGGGCTTTTTAATGGTGCACCAGTGCTCTTTATAAAATACAAACTTTCTAACTCTCTTTAGTTAAAGAAGCAAGATGTAACTATGTAAGCAGTAAGTAATCAAGTACAACTCTCCAACAGAGGGTTCATGTATTTATGACTATTGATGAAGGTAATATATTTATGCATATATTAATGTCCCTCGAACAAAGAAGGTTCTTGTATTTATGTATCATTGGATAACACAAAATTTAAGCCTGTGTCCCGTATCATAGTAGAGTTCACTCACTTTAAAAGTTTCTCATCCTCTTTACTAAGCTTTTTAATAGTACCTCGGTGCCCTTTATAAAATACAACTTTCTAACTCTCTTAAATTAAAGAAGCAAGATGTAACTATGTAAGTTGTAAGTAATCAAGTATTACTCTCCAATAGAGGGTTCTTGTATTTATGACTGTTGATGAAGGCAATATATTTATGCATATATTAATGTCCCTCAAACAAAGAGGGCTCTAGTATTTATGTATCTTTGGATATATATAACACAGAATTTAATGCATAATTTAAGGATGGAACACTATATTATTGAGTGCAAAATGCTTCTGGCTAGGGCTTTAGGTGAACCTGGTTGGCCTGGATTTTGGTCCTTACAGCTAAAAAATAGTAGGCTTTTTAGGTGCATAAATCCTGCCCGAGATTTATCCCGGGGTAACATGGCCCATTGATACCTCTAAGTGGATTCTATTTAAGGCTCTCAATGGACCGGGCTGGCCCAGATTTCTGCCCTGACCAGACCCAAAAATAACAGGCTTTTTGAGTTTGTAAGCCCGTCTAGGGCTAAGATGATTCAGCTAGCCCGGGTTTAATTAGGCCGGCTTTGACTAAATACCCCAACACCCGGCTCAGGCCAAACCTGATATTTATATGTAAATGTTTAATATTAAATTATATATAATAATTACATATATATATATATTTGGTTTTACTAAAATGCGTTGAGATTATACCCTTGAAATTTAGTAAAATGCCACCAAAGCTACTAAGCCTATTATAAAATGTCACCAAAACTACAAAAGCCTATTACCAATTAATTAAAGACCCACGTTTTGGTTAATTTTTTTTTTGTAAAAATAGCTTAACAAAATTAGTTTATAAAAAATTTTAGCTAAAAAAAGCCTGCAACCTGGCCTGGCTTGTTAGCGACAGAGTTGGGCTAAGTACTTCTAGGCCGGCTGTGTTAAGGACGGGCTAAAAAAACACCCTAACCCCCCGGCTGAGTAGGGCTGGCAGGGTTTCACCTTAACCTGACCCATTGAGAGCCCTAGATTCCATTGGGGAAGGGCACTCCACCTAGATAGCCCTAGCTTGGTCCTAACCCAGGTGGGCTTTGATATGCCGAGTACTCCTAATCTACTCAAAGCAGGTTGGGGGTAGGCTCGATCAATCTTCAAGCTTTGTTATTTGTTATTATTATTTTTTAAGTTTCGTAAAAACTAAAATTTCATTGAAAAGCTATCACTTAGTGAAATTGTTCAATTTATGTAAAAACAATGAGAAGAAACATATATAAATTATACTACAAGAAAAATGTTGATATAAACCTATAAAATGACCACGGCTTCCATATATCCAACCAAATCTATTATCTTGTAAAGCGTCCTTAAAATGTCACTTGCTTGGTGATCGATCATAAATCCTTAAATCGATACTTATGACGCATAACCCTCCTCTCCCTCCTATTACTGATGCCCACTTACATTAGGGCCGGCCTAGATTTTATGAGGGCTTAACCCTAACCCAGCCCATTGACAGCCCTATTATAGGGAAGCTAATAAAGTAGCGGATGCTTTTGGTTGTTTTGCAAACACTAATTGATCTAAAAGTATCCAATTGAGTCTCCAATTAGCTCCACAAAATAGTTTTAATCTATGCAGAACACATTGATTTAATCAAAATGAAGGCTAATCCCTTTTCTAAAATGGCGGTTTACATGAAGGCACCCTGCACTACTTTTTATCTCAAAAAAAAACCGACGCCCTTTTTTGTTCCTAAAGAACGCCCAAGTGTACGATAGGCCGTCGCACGTATGAACCCATGTAGCATGATGGAACCTTTTACATTTTTACCTTTTTATAAAATCCCCTTATAAAGTAGCGAAATTACTATTATGCCATAGGGTCTTCTTCTCTAGCGAACTTGGGGTCTTAGTTATTTAGACGAACCTTATGTGGGGTCTTTCTTTCCCATAACTTCCGGGGTCTTCTTCTCCAAATGAACTCCAGTAAAATCTTCTTCTCCGGCAAAAGGGGTCTACTTTATTTTAGCTCCAGTGAACTTGGGGGTGTTCTTCTTCGGCGAATTTGGAATCTTCTTCTCTGGCAAAGGAGGTCTACTTTATTTTAGCTCTGGCGAACCTAGGGTCTTCTTCTCCGACAAAGGGGTCTACTTTATTTTAGCTCCAACAAACCTGGGGGTCTCCTTTTCCGGTGAACCTGGGGGGTCTTCTTCTTCGGCAAAGCGGTCTACTTTATTTTAGCTCCGACAAACTTGGGGGTCTTCTTTTTCGGCGAACCTGGGGGGTCTTCTTCTCCGGGAAAGGGGGTCTATTAGCGAAACTAGGGTTCTTCTCCTCCAGTGAACTTGGGGTCTTCTTCTCCGGCAAAGGAGGTCTTCTTCTCTGGCAAACAAATCATCTAACCAGGGTATGACGGGGCCAATACTCGAGCTTGCAGCATGGTGTTTGGGGCACGACATGTGGTGCCAGGAGGGCACGCGACATGGGGCCAAGTGGACCTGGCGATGTGGTCGCACTGGGAGGACGCGACACGGATGTAGGTAGGACGCAGGAGTGACACGGACGCAACACAGCTAAGGTGGGCTAGCGATGCAAGAGGCGTTGCGGTATGTCAAACCAATAGGTTTGAGGTTCTCTTGACATTTTGGTCGAATGACTGTTTTATCCCTCTATGTGGGAGAGGAGCTGGAGAGTTGTCTTCCACCCACACGGGGCCTTGCGTCATTAGAGGGAGCGGAAGTGTCTTCTAGGCCTGAAAGGGTGGGCCTAGAACGCCGACGCAGCGATGTCGTGTGACACCCAAGGGAGGTTGATGTATGGCTCCAGACTACGCGTCGCGGTGCATGCGGCTAGGCATCCTCACAAGAAGAACACAAGCACTGCGTAGGACTCAGTTGAGCACGACAGCATGTGGGCCAAGGATGAATGTGTGCTAGTAATTCGGAACGCACACGAAGGCAGGCTGCGTGGGACTCAGTTGAGCACGCGAGCGCGAGGCACAAGGTTGTGGGCTTGGTTCGATATATGAGCATGACATGGTGGCATGGGGAGCTGCATGCCAAGACTGTTGCGAAGCGAGGTACTAGTGCAGTGCACAGAGTGAAGCTTTAGAAGCCAAGTTTAGCACAGTGGTGCAGATGGCGTGTCGTAAGGGGCACGATAAGCTGGGTGGTAGGCCGCGAAACAGAGGTAACCATGTTGGGGGAGTTCCCGTCCTCTAGGCGGGTAGTATCAGAGCTGATGTGTAGATGGGTTGACTTCGTTGCATGCGGTAGCGAAGCATCACGTGGGTTAGAAGCGCGTCGAAGGACGCCTCGCGACTGTTAGTATCAGGAATAGGCTGACTTAGCGCAACGCGCGTTAAGTGTCGCACGGGACTGAGGTTACGAAAGTACGACCCCGTGACAAGGGGCTATTTTGTAACATCCTTACATGACATATTTGAATCGTGCATCAACACGGGCCGTTTTCATCCAAATAGGGTGCCAACCTGTGATTTAAAAAAAACAATCGACCGAAATCATATTAAAATTGTTTTAGTAAAAAGTTAAAAATGATAGGAGAAGTAGAGAGAATTGATCTTATGGATGTTAATGAGTGCACCACTATTGTTTGTTTTGCTCTCCATGATGATAAGATTGGCCTTCCTTAATTACATGGTGATTCGATTTTGATCGATGCTGGTTTGCCCATTTCTTATTCTTAAGGGGTGATGGCTATGCCAACGTGTATGTTGTTGTGATTGTACTTTCTTCATTCTTGTTTTGTTTTATAAAATTTTACTTAACTTTGCAAACGAAAATAATTTAAAAGGCGCGCGAGCCCAAGAGGGTCATAGCAGTAGTTTTTGGTAGTGACAGAACTAATAACGGCAGTTTTTGGCTGCCGCTAATAGTCTTATTTTTTTATAGTGTGTGTATCATCAGACAATAAGATTTTGCTCTACATCCAACACATCTCAAAACGTAGCCTGAAAATCACACTTTAGCATCATGCGTGCCATGTGATTTTTTGGTCACTTTTTTGGGATGTGCACCTTTGGAATAAAATACTAAATGTGCTATTGTGCGCCCAAGACGTTAAGATTTATTATATGAAAGATTGGAAGGAAATATAATCTCTATTATATAATTGTCTGCTGCGCTCAAATTATTTTGTGTAGGTCCTCTCAAAGATTCGCTCAGTACAAATAAAGGTATCTTATGTGATTGACTTAAAACAATGAGTTAGTATTAGATAAGTGGAACAAGTGCCGGGCATGTGACCTAGTATTTAGGTCACTTTTTAAATGTGTGTCATGTAAAATCAACATGTGTACCATTAGATAAGTGCATCATAATTAGAAAATCTTTGGTGTGAAAGATTGATGAGAAAAATAATCTTCATTACTTATTTTTTTATTTTTATATTATTAGATCATTACTTGATTTTAAGTAGTCAAACACCATCTAAATTTTGTGAATATTATGCTAATGAAACATACCATTAACTTTAGATGGCTTTTAGCTACATTAAATCAGTAGACCAAGGTATATATTTATATATAATTTATGAAACGCAAGTGTAAGGTGCCTTTATACTCATGTGATTTTTTCGGATGGGTGCCACGTAAAAGCATGATGTGTGCACCTCAACATGTGAGCCATGATTAAAGATCTTTGGGACAAAATACTAAGAGTAAAAAAATCTTCAGCATCCCATTCAAGAAGTCAAAAGTCATCTAAAATTATTAGATACCATATGTATCTAACATTGCTTTAATGGTAGATGAGCATACTTTACGATGAGGATTGTATTTCGACTCAATCTTATAGATCTCGAGTTATAAACGGTAAATCAGACGGGATAGATAGTGAGGTTCCACATGTCACGTCTCTCAAAAAAGTAACACTTATTAAGCAAATTTATCTTTTATATATCATAAAAGATTCTATTCTCTTTTGCTTGTCTTCTTTCTCGAAGTTCAGGACTCTCCTACACAAGTGTTAATCAACTTTAAGTGAGCTTGTCAGATACCTGCTTCTAAAAGTAGGAGACTTTAGTTCAAATCTCCTCTTCCCTTCAGGCTACCTTAGGGATTTTTATCCTATGCTAACCTGACATGTTTGAAATTTGGGACGCACATGTGTCCCTGAGATTAAGCGCGGGCTCTAAGAGGCCCGTATACCCAGGCTATCATATAAAGAAATAAAAATAAAAATTAAAAACGACATCTTTAATCCTTTACAATGTTGAATTTGTGTGAAAAGTAGAAACTTTTGAATGGAGAGTTCATATTTTTGACATGTGAAATGAAAGGATTTTTTTTTTTTTTTTTCATGGAGTTTGAACCCTTAAGGATGTCGGCCAACTCGTGATCGCATGGCACATTATCTAGGGAACCCCTCTTCCTTCTTTTTTTTTTGTTCAATGCATATGATCTAAAAGAGTTGCACTATTTGGGTCGGGCACTCGGGCTTATGCCTTTAGCTTGTGAAGCCCGAACCATGGAAGGGTTTGCCATAGGCCTACGCAGACCCTCTTACCTATTTTGAGCTCTAGTTAGAAGATTTTAGCGTCTGGTCAGGGTGGCTGATGAGCCATCTTAGCCCTAATGATTACCCTATGTAGAGAGAGAGAGAATGATTGAAAGAAAATAAATGGGCGGTAGCTTTTTGAAATAAAAAAAACAATCATTTTTAAAAGAGTAACATTTTTCACGCTCTTTTAAAGGGAACTCGCACCCTCCCTTTTTGGTTTTTCCTCCAATTATTCTCCCTCCCCATATTTACTTACAACAATAAAGAGCAACACCTTCTCTTTTCTACTCTTCCAACTAGATTACAACTAATGAACCTCTAAAGTATGTAGGCCCGTTATATAAATGGGTTGGCCCAACATGATTAGTGATCCAGGCCAAGTATGGGCTAGGCCTAAAAGCCCAATTAAATTTGCCCGTTTAAGCTCAACCCATGTCTAAATGGATTCAATAAGTTCTTTTACTTTAGTGTAAGAATTGTTGAGTTGATTTGTGGCCCGGCCTGGCCCAACCCAAAATAAGTTAGATATGGACTAGCGTAAGGAGGCATGATTCATCAAACAGGGTGGCCCAACCCTACTCTGCAATCAGTAATCTCGCCATATATGAGCTGGCTTCAAGAGGCCCGATTATAATCAACCCATTTAAGGGCTGCCCTAGCTAGGCCTGGTCAGCCCTGAACCATTGAGACTAAGGGTCTCAATGGGCTGGGTTCGGGACGGGCCTTAAATGGACCAAAATGGTCAGCCCATACTTGGCTTGTTTGTTACTCGCGCCAGGCCAACTAAAAGTTAACCTAGCCCATATCTGGCCCAAAGAATACCAGGCCTTCACATAATAGGGCTTGGTTCGGCCGGGCATGAGCCCATCCGAGACAAATTTTAATCTTTTTTAGACCAAATTCGGGTTGGGCATCGCTCATCCTCTGCTTTATAGCAAATGTAGTTGTGGCAAAATTACCAAATTTATACTAATTTTAAAACATTTGAAATTTCTAATGGATTAATCTAGGATAATATAACGATTTTAATAATATCTATACCATAGCGACAAATTTCTTCGAAATTCTCGTAAATTTATTTGAAATTTACCTAAATAAGAGTCGAGCGAAATTTCGATGATTTCTACAAAACGCTAAAATTTCATTAATTTCGGTAAAACTAACGAAATTTCACCAAAATTAATAAATCTTTTTTAATTTTTGTCATTTTTTAAATAATAAATAAATTTTTATGAAATTTAGATATAATTTATATTTAATATTTTCTGTACTCCTTGAAATTTTTTCGAAACTTCTCGAATTTTTCTCGAAATTTATCCAAAATGACACCCTACCGAAATGTTGCCGAAATCGAAATTTGTCACTATGATATATATATATATATATATATATATATATATATATATATATATATATATATATATATATATAGGAAAAGGAATTCGTCCCCCATGGGAGGACAGTCACCGTCCTCCAACTTTCGACGTGGCATCCAAAATATTTGTTCAATGCCACGTGGACCTTGAGTGCATTGCTTAGATCATCTTTGAAAAAAAATTAAATTAAAAACTCATCCCCACCGTGTATTTTTTGAATCGTGAAATGTGGACCAATGAAAATCATCAAACTTTGACTTGTGGGTTTAAAATTTTTTTTCAAATTTTTTTTTAAATATAGATCTAAACTGTCTACCTATGCTCTACATAGCACCCAAAAAGTGTTTTGCGTGTCACGTGGAGCTCCACGTAGATCTTGGAGGACGATCACCGTCCTCCATTGGAGGACCTAATCGGCTCCTATATATAAGGCTCAGGTCTATGGGTTCAAATTGGGGCTGAGTTAGAGTCAGTTGGTGGCTATGTGGCAACCATCCGAGGGATCGGTTTCTACGGCCACTTGTCCAAGTAAGATTAGAGGTTACTCAAAAAATTTAGGCATGATCCGATACATATATACCATTCAAATTGTGGTCTAAAGGAGAAAATTTTGATGCACCAAGATGTGTGGGTGGTACCCTAACTTTAATTACAACTTTAAACACTAAAAATATATATATTTTAAATTATTTTTTATAGATCACATGTCACATGACACATAATCTCAAAATCAATGTTGTTTTGAAGTCACATGATCCGAGGTTCTAATCCACCGTTCCTAATATTGGTTTAAACTAATTGTTTGTCTATTATATGCATGTATGTAGAATGAAACGTCTACATAAAAGTGCATGCATAGGTAGTTTTATTAAAGTCCGGCCGATTCAGGCTAAAATTGCTCTATTTTATAATTGGCCGGCGCGCTTGAGTCTAATTAACCAAACCAGACCCATTTATATAAACGGGCTAGCCAGCACGGCCCGCTTATTAAATGGACATAAAAATGCAGCCTATATTAGACCCATAGTGAGCCGGGCCCAAGCCTGAGCCTGGTCCAATTGAAATACCTAATAGAAACAGTCGTTATGGCTGTCAATGGGCTGGGTCGGGTTTTCATTGCCCTGCCCTTGCCCCAACCCTTGTCGGGCCTTAGTATGGTCAGCCCTAAGCTTAGCGGGCTCGGGCTGGGCTTTGAGCTTTCAAAGATTATTGTTCTTTATTTTTTTTGGTGTTCTTATACTATTAAAATATACAAAATATCTATTATTAAATAATTTTAAATATAAATTATAATATAAAAATAAGCAAAGGATGAAAATTATCAAATTAACATTTTATCTATCTATTAATAATGATCTAAAGGATAGAAAGAAGGAAATATTTGATAAAACAAAATTATAAAATGAATATATATATATATATATATATATATATATATATATATATATATATATATCTCTTCTCATGCCGGGCCGAGATTTGCGTTATCTTAGCTCGACCCTTAATTTTAGGGCTTTTATTTTAAAGGCCCAAGTCCTACCTTATGGCCTTCAACATTTGGCCTTACCCCTAATATTTAGGGTCGGGCCAGGCTAGGCCTTTAACAGTTCTTAACATAGTCACTAAATTGGGTTCGGTAATAGTTCAGCGAGGTTAAAATTCAGAAAAATTTAGTAAATCCCAAAAGTTCAGGGAAATATTCGGAGAAAAAATCGGTGTGAAAATTTAAAAAATAAAAAAAATTATAAATTAAAATTATAAAAAATATGAAAAAATTTAATAAATCAACTTTTAAAAAAATTAGGAATAACTCACAAATTTTTGCGATCAGGCGTTTTTTTTTTTTAATTCATGAATAATTCGAAATTAATTTGGGGAACTTTAAATTGAATTATTCACAAATTTTTAAAAAAAATCGGCTATTTTTTATGACTATGGCCCTAATTAAGAGTCAGCAATCTCCAGCTCGTGGAGAAGCAAAACAAAAGGGCGGTCTTGGGAGCAGAGATGATCAGGGCCTTCCAAAGGTGTGATGTTGAGATGGCATTGGAAATCCATGCGGCAAATTGTTTTTTTCCTTGGGCTTAGTGGGACCCACCTTGTCGTATAAAAGTCAGATATTAGGTCGACATTTTTTCGTGGCCGAGGAATTCTCGTCGCTTTGTATGGCCCTAGATTTACAACATATATAAGTCCGCCCCCCGATGTCCCTCATTTTTGTCCGCACTTCCCGAGGTGTGAGTGGGTGAAGAGATAATATAGCATACAAGTTGATACCACTCAAAATAGTTGTGCTGCCCATCCCTCTTTATGAATACCTAATCACAAGATTAACAAATCATATGAATATTTTGGCCAAAGTGTGTTTTTTTATTAATAGGGTTGGAACTATACACTCAGGTGTAGCATTTAGGGTTACACTCACATTATTTGGGAATCATGTGATATAAATTGTGAGGATCGAGTGTGACAATAACTTAGATAATAATAATCAGGTATTATCCAAAATAATTGAGTTCTATTTGATGTATATCTACCGTTAAAAATTTAGTCAAAGATATCTAAAATCAATATGCCTAATTGATTTGGTGTTACTTTATTTTTAACCAATCAAACGATTGTTAAATGAGTAGTAATATTTTTTTAAATCACATGGTCCCGTGGCTGATCAACTCAAAAGGATACTATTTTGGGTGGATCATGCCACTTGGCATGTGATTTGACATATGAGTTGCATTTCTCAATTCTCGTTTATTAATTTGAAGACAACCCTAATGGATATATTAATTTTCACAAAATTATATCTTGATATTATGTAGAAATAAAGTTTATCCAAGATTTATAAATAGTTTTTTTTCTTTTTTATAATTAAAAAAAAAAACTATTTATAAATCTTGGATAAACTTTTTTTTTTTTTTTTTAAATCGTTGATTAGATAAATTTTGGGTTTTGATCCATTTAATAATTTCCATATCCAATTTGTGTAATTTGCAGTCGAGGTTGGAAGTGCTACCATATTCAATGGTGCAGAGTAGCACATGATAAACACTCCACTATCTGCAGAAAACTAAGATTCCTCGATTCTCTAAACACAGAAGAGATTTTAAGAGCAAAAAATCAAACTCAAAACGAGAATGACTCCAATCACCGTCCTTAAATTCAATTTTATATTTAGAGCTCGTAGTTTTCAAACGCTGACATTTACAGATATCAGTGCCCCAGTTAATAAGAGTTTCAGTGCTAAGTTCTAAATTGGTGACAGACCGATTAATTTGAACGCGTTTTACCCGTTTTTTTCTCGCTTAGATTGAAGGAAAACTACAAGCAAGCCATTACTTGCACACATTTTTCAAATGATTGCATCGAATTGCACTGAATTTAAAAAAAATATTTACAAATTTGGCAACCTCTACTATGTAAAAACACCATTTAAATCATTTGATTTGAAGACTATGATTTAAAGATATCAATTATAAAATATTAAAATAAAATATAATTTTCATCATTTTATTAAATGGAGTCTAAAGCTATTATATAATTCAACAGTTGACTACAATAGATCATATGACAAGTACCGTCTTTTGCTCCAATCTTATGTACCAGAGATCTATTGATCCTGAACTTCAAATCAGACAACCCATATTGCATTTTTACATATCACATGTCCCCAAATACCAAGTCTTTCTTTAAATTCGGTGGAATCACTTGAAAAATGTGTGCAAGTAATGACTCCCTAAACCAAAACTAATTAAACTAATTAATTTAATATTGTTTTAACTAAAGCCTGGTGTTACTACCACACTGCCTTATGTTATAGCCATGGTATCAAGTATTGAGTGATACCAATACGTATCGGTGATTCGAATCAGTATCTTTTATCAACCGATACCGATACCGCCATAATACAATATCGGAGCCGTATCGGTATCGACATTGGTAGATACGGGACTATATCGGCAATATAGATCATGTATCAACCGATACCTTCTTTACTTAATTTTTTTTTTTTAATAAAGGTGTATCGGCATTGGTATCGGCTTCTACATATCTGTCCTCCATGGACCCATACCCGATTCGATACCATGATTACAACCTTACACACCTCACTTAAGTGAAGCAAAAATATGTTACCTTCTATTCCATCAAACGATGAGATGTTGATTCTCTATAGCAGACATTCTAAAATGTGAATGTGAAGCATGATTGATTGAACACTATGATCACGTTTTTATTTAGAACGTGTGCCATGTGGAATCATCATCTGATTGTTTGATTATAAGCTTATTATCTCAAGACCGATTATGTGAAAGATTGGGATGAAAAATAATCTCCATCATCTGATTCAAAGTAGAATCTTACTTTGCCTAATTTGACACCGGGCCGCATGGTAGTAACACTAGCCTACTTTAATCTAGTACCATGGAGTGCTAGCAACAAGGGCGGAACCAGGATTTTCTTCTTACGGGGTAAAGCTATGGTTTCTAGAGAAAATTCAATTAAAATTATATATTAGTGGGTGAGCGGCATGAGTGCCCAGACGACATGATACTCTCAGGTTATTTTTTGGGATGTGTACCATGTAGAATTAACACGTATTATATGATAGGGGTCTCTAATTTAGAAATCTTTGGTACAAAAGATTGAAATAAATATTGCCAAAGACGAGATGACTATCATGGTTTTAAATCTCGCCGAAGACGAGACGACTCAGGTGATATGTTTCACCCTCTCGGGACATCACAAGATGATTATACCACCTGTCGCCCCCAATCGTTGGATAAAAAATTACCTATTTATCAATAATTAAAAAAAAAAAAAACACCTATTTAGGAAGAATTTATATAAGATGTTAAATTAATATCACTATGAAAGTGAGCGAACGGTTACTTTCATAAACGTGGCACTATTTTGACTCATTATGTGCATTATTTTGACCATATCCATGCCATGTGATGACCTCGCAAACGACTACCATGCTTTGTCAAAATATCTAGACTCTTACATTTGTCATTGTTTTTAATTTTTAAGGGCAAATATTTAAGCTCACCGATCCGACGATTTGCATGCTCTTATAGGGATGATTCTTTAACTGAGATATATTCTCACAAGGGACAGCGAGTTGGATTATTTAGATTGATCACAAATATGTACCCCTAGCATAACATTGAAGTGTACTTTAATGGTATTAGATCCTTGGCATATTTTATGGTGTTGGATCAATTAAAGACCGGTTTTCATCATATGTTGTATTGCTGCACGAGACGTCCTGCGTATCGGCTCTATCCAGGCATCTTGGATTTTGGAGGTTTAAAACTATGCTCATTATATGTTACATATAAATGAAAATATGCATTATCCTAAGACATGATATATATATATATATATATATATATATATATATATATATATATATATATATATATATATATATATATATATATATATATATTATTTTTTATTTTTTATTTTTTACAACTGCCAAACAACATGTCATCTCTTTAGGGTTGTCGACAGGTCAAGTAGATCAGGGTCAGTCCAATTCTAAATTTGGCCAATCCTTTTAGCCATTGATCCTAATGATTTATTTATTTGTTATATTTTACTTTGAATCCTTGCACATTGCATAGGTTTCTTATTAGCATTGCTTTAAAGACAATAACATTTCTAATGCCTCAGTTGAATCCCTATATTTTGTACTATTTTCTTATATGTATTCCATTTATCTTATATATGTCCCAAGACATTGTTGGCCTTCACCCATCAATAAAAACTAGAGAAGATTAAAATTGTGTACAAATGAGGTATATGTATCTGTTTTTTTGTATTTTTTTTTATAATTAACGATAGAGATTATAGGGGCCTCACCTTTTCAATTAAACGAAAAAACAGCGATTACAAAGACACCCCAAGATTAAGCTTCTAAGGGACTTCGGCGTTGCCATCACCCCAAGAGAAGTCTACCAAATTAATGGCCCACGTAGACAGTGAGCAAGAGACTCAACTGAGGGGTAGACCTCTAGGCATCGACAAAGGACTCCAAAAAATCCGGAGGGGTATTGTAACTCAGTTGGCCAGGTCTTGGGTTTGCTCCCTAATGACTACCAATTTGAATTCCCTTAGGGCCACTGGAGTATTATTCGATTATTAGTTTCAGAGCCTGATGAGATTAGTCGAGGTGCACACAAACTGATCCGAACACCCACGAATATCAGAAAAAAAAAAAAAAAGAAAAAAAAAAAGCCAAAGGACTCCAAACCTAACAAAACCCACACACAAAAGTCCTCCAGAGAGGAAACCACCCAAGAGGAGGCTCGGTATATTTATCTTCATCCAGCTAGGTATGCAAAATAACCTAGCCTACTTGAAAGCTCCCCTTGGATGAGGTCGAAAAATGAGAGCTTTAGCACTATTAAGCTCGGCTAGAGAGCTGAGGCAAGCCCATTTTCTAAAAGCTCGATTAATATAGAATCGAGCTAGAGATGAGTTCTCTGAAACTTGACTTGGCCCGGCTCAAATTTTGCTTTATTACTCTATCGTAATTACACTCTTCCCAATGGCTTTTATAAAAAGGGCAACATGATAATTACATTATAAAACCTTAATTACTCACATTTAAATATTTTGAGACTCCATGATGCTATCAAATTAAAATAGCAGCTCCTTGTTGCTGCCTCTCTTAACTCTTCTCCTTTTTGTGGTATTTGCAAGATCTCGTATGTGAAAAATTGTGCCAAAAACTAATCTCCATCATCTGATTCAAAGCAGTTCATGAATTATGAAAGAAAAAGATTTCGTGGGTGTTGACAATGCTATCCTAGGTCTTAATCAGTTCCACTTTGCCCGTGAAAAACTGCCCCCATATTGATATCCTAGTCATCGCTTGGTTCTAGTTCATGTTTTCGCCTGCGCTTCACTACTACATGGGCTGTCAATGGGCTAAGCCAAGAACCACTACAAAAGATAAGACTATTAGCAACAGTTTTTTGCAACAAAAAATTGTCACTATTAACAAAAAAACTATTAAGACTATTAGTGGCAGTTTTTTTGTTAATAGCGGCAATTTTTTGGGACTGCCGCTAATAGTCTTATTTTTTTGTAGTGAACGAGTCATGCTGGACTTTCGGTATGCCTGATTATTTTTTACCCGTAAAAATTAGGCCCAAACCCAACAAGATTACTAGCTGGGCCAAGCTTCCACCATGCTTAGTTTGGGTCAGGCTGGGCTATTCAAACCTAAACCTGACCTGAATCGGGCTCCCCAACCATGTTTGAGCCAGTTAGGTATCTTCCCATGACATATTCAGGTTTGGCCGTTTTTAACCCTAAAAACTAGACCCAAATCTGGCTCAAATAAAAATGGGCTAAGTTTGGCCTGAGTACATTCAGGGTCGGTTTAATATTTAAGCCCGCACCCGTCGCAAATCGGGCTGGGCTGCAAAAGGCTCGGGCTAAAGCCTAGCCGATTGATAGCCCTAGCTATTATGAACTGAACTCGTTTTGCCAAGGGTGGAATGAGTTTAAATGAAAAGTATTTAATGTCTACAATAACATTAATTTCTTATAACAAAAAAATACTTTATACTCCTTGGCTCTGTTAAGTAAAAATTTGGTATTGATAAAGGCTCCGAGGCACGTAGTGTTAGAGATTTCTAGATCTAGGCTAGAATCGTTTGATCAATATATGAGGTGTGACAATAATCTAGTAAGATAAATCTTACTTACCTGAATAGATGATAGCGAATATGTGCTTGAACGGCAGATCCTCGCTATGAGATGACGACCCTTAGAACAAACCACCTCTCTTTCTTTCTATCTCTATTGATGGGAATAACATTGAGAATAGCCAAAGAGGGGAAGTTGTCCTCCTTAAATAGACATTGATTAGTCTCCTAGCCCATCAAGGAAACTAAATCTAGAATATGTGTCACATCATGAAAGAGATTACCACAACCCTATAAATTAGGAATTCCACCAGATTGCGTGGTGATTCTCATTGTGCCACGTTTAGAAGGTCTCACCAATTCAAGTTTTAATAATTAATAAAAGAGGTTAGTGTGTGGGTCACAAATACCCAACAATCTCTCACTTGATCCACACACTATTAAAATATTATTTTAAATAAATTCATGAATTGGTCCTTTTTTGAAAAGCGGATGGCCATCCTTATAATTTTATAAAATCATTGACTTTCAAGGGACTTGGTATAATACATCATCCCCTCAAGTTCAAGAAACAACTATAATAATGGATCATGAATGCCTATAATATTTCATGCTTTACAATTGACAATAAGGCAGTTCCATGGTCACGAAAATTATTGCTGTTAATGAACCTAAGAGTATTACTTGTGGTTTTGTGACACCAGTATATGCACACTTTAATGCAATCACTTGTGTGTATACCTGCATTCGTCCTGCTTCATACCCTAAGGTATATTATCCTGATATCTTACGGCATAAGCCATGTGAAAACCATCACCCAACTATCAGGATAAAGGCTATACAACCGTGGTGCCTAATCACGCTAACCCAAACTTCCTTATTTGAGCACTTATGCTCCCAGGCAAACATTTCATATGCTAATAATGATAATCATGATAAATATTGAGTAGAATGAAAAACATGATATAGAGAGTGTCGACAGTAAAATAGAATGGAATAAACATTTTGGAAGAAACTCTCACTCAATTAATGTACTCGAGTGTTTCTAACACTTCCATCCGGATCACGTGCGCTAAAAATCTTTTGGTTGAAGCCCATTTGTGAGATAACTCCCACTCAAAAAGAGACCATAAAAGACTCTAATATCCTAATCTGATCACCTTAAGGA
Organism: Chloranthus sessilifolius; assembly: GCA_021018995.1. Taxonomy (NCBI): domain Eukaryota; kingdom Viridiplantae; phylum Streptophyta; class Magnoliopsida; order Chloranthales; family Chloranthaceae; genus Chloranthus; species Chloranthus sessilifolius. The sequence continues at coordinate 106,734,609 of CM037592.1, forward strand.
ATGTTATGATCATTAGTGAATTTGATGTTGTCTTTTATTCCTGACTCCCACTAATTGTCTCAATTGCAATAAGGTTGATATAATTAGTCTCAACGTTTGTAATTAAAATAGATTATTTCCTAGAGAACCATATCAAACACTAATAGAATCTAAAGTAATAGTGAAACTATCACTTAGAGGAGATAAACTATAAACAACTTTAAGAAGTCTAATATTAGCAATAAAAAAAAATTTGTCTAAAAGATTGAATAAAAGTCCAGAATTCTTCCTTATTGCTAAAGAATAGCTTTTCATTCAGTCTGTAGCTCCTCGTGCTGCTTCTGCTGATTAGCCTCTCCTTGCTGCTTCTTCTTCATAACATTTTTTCATAAATAACAATTCTACTTGAAGTGACATTTCTTTTTACAGAAATGACAGCCATCGTCGATATCATTCACAACAATTTTCTTTTTGAAGTCCTTCTTGTTCCCTTTATCTGTGAAGTGATTCTTTCTTTGATCATTTTTCTTAGAATTTCTCTTATGAGCAGGATTGTGGGCAAAATGAGCAGACTCAACCTTGTTGCCCCGCAACCGTTGTTCTTCTGTTACACACATTGAGATAAGCTGATTCAAGTCCCATTTTTCTTTTTGGGCATTATAATTTACCTTAAAGGTATCAAACTGACTCGGAAGGAATGCAACAACTAAATGTACTATAGATGTTTCCTCAAAGGGAATGCCCTGCTCCTTGAGCTTCATTGCTAATATAGACATCTTGAGAATGAACTCCCTCACACAACCATTACCATCATAGCGCATGTTAACAAATTTCACAAGATAACCATATTGAAGAGATTTAGCAGACCCAACAAACTGATCCTCGATGTTTTTCAACAACTCGCGTACAGTGTCAGTGGTTTTAATACCACAACGGATGACCTCACTCATAGAAGCGCGGATAATCATGATGGACATACGATTTGTCTTCTCCCACTTGGCATGCAGAGCTTTTTCAAACTCTGAAGAGTTATCGGTAGGAGTCGCTGGTTTGTTTTCCGATAGAACAAAATCATAATCTAGGTAACCAAGGGTCAAATTCAAACCCATTCGCCAAGTGGAATAATTAGTACTAGTGAGCTTTTCAATGCTCGCCATCTATTGCTGCAACAGTGATCCGTCCATAGCTACAATGACATAGATCATTGTCAGCACAAGTTCATTTAGAACTTTACATAATTTGAGTTCATACGTGGGGTCAAGTTCGAATCAATCAGAGTGTATTAATCATGTGCAAAACCATCCACTCTGAGGGATAGACATGACTCATTGTCTCAGCATCACCTTAGGGCAGAAGCTTTGACCTATTGTATGTCTCCCTAGTTCGTGTCCGTAGACACACATAGACCTAGTCATTTGTGTTTTGGTTTAATCGAAGCTAGTCATCAGCTTAGGCCAGAAGCGTCGCTCTTCTCTCACCTAGACACGCATAACTATTCTATTCATTCCCCTTTCGTGAGTTTTCTAAGTCAGCTTTGGCCAGAAGTAGTAGCTTACGAAAGTGAATGCTCTGGCAATCTTAATGAGACTATTGTCTCAAAATTTAAGGATAACATAACCTCCATAGATCGGTCACCTTTGGGCAGACTACACACCTACTTTGGCAACGTTTCCCTGAACGACTGTTTTACCGGTCTTCTTAAACCCCTTTATAGGAAGAACCTATCTCAAGGCATTCTATCATGTCATTGGTTCAAGGTTTCATACCCTATACATACGTTCACATACCAAGTTTAGGGAAAGTAGAGTCATGAAGTGAAGATGCACATGCAGTAATCATGAACAATGACATGATAGTGTAAGAGATTTCATACAGAATATTCAAAGCAGTTCAACTATGTATTTAGAATAAAAATAAATTTATTAACCTTTGACTGAAATTTTCATATCTAAAACAGTGTTAAACAGTTCCATAGACCAGTCCAGAGTGTCGATCTCGTCGCGTAGATCAAAATTGATAGGTCATATACATAAAACAGAGTTGTAAAACTCCAGATATCGCATTTTAAAGTTTGAACCCGAAAAGCGTTCAGTCTGGTTGCATAGACGAGATCTGAGTTCAAAAGCTTTATTTGCAACAGGCAGAAGCAGTTCAAAAATATAGTTGCAAACAAAAATTTGGGCCTAACCAAGTGAGCCGAGGAGGCATATGCCGAGGCCATGGCCATGTGTGTCGAGCAATATTTCGGGTCAATGGCCGATATGGGCCGAGTATTGAGCTGGTCCATGGGCCTAACATAGAGGTCAGGGCTGCGCAGGGGTAATCTGCTGGGTATCAAGTGGGCCAAAATGGCAATATGTCGGTGCATGGGCCACATGGGTTGGGCTATGGGCCCAGTGGACTGGATGTGGGTCAGTAGACCGGGCCACATGAGTTGGGATATGGGCCCACTGGGCCGGGCCACGTGGTCGAAATGGACCGAAGCCGAAAGGGACAGGTATGGTGTCGGGTCATGGGACAAGGCTGAGGTGGGCCAGATCCACGGGTCAGGTGGATCTCGTTTAGTGGACCGGGTTGAAGGGTTAAGGGGCCGGGCAGCAGACTAAGTAGGGCCCGGTCACGCGGGTCAGGTGGGCCGACAACGGACCCGAACCGACCCTATGGAACCCTAACCCACTGTTCATCTTCTTCTTAAAAAAAAAAAAAGGTTTTTTTTTTTTTTTTTTATAATAGCCGCAGCAAGAACCAGTCCATAGGGACTTGGATCTGCCCGCTCAGAAGACACCGGTGCGCCGTCCGGTCTGCCTGCGCGTATCGGCAATACCGATCCGGTGGCAATTTGACGACCCGGACCGTCAGTTAAAAAAAAAAAAAAAAATTGTTTTAAGTTGTAGAAGCAACAGCAGCCCTTTGGGGCTTATCTGCACCATCACCTGGCACCTCCGGCCGACGGTCCGGTGCACCGTCCAGTCGGCCTCGGCGCCGGCCGTCGGTTGGTGCCAGTCCGGTGACCGGACGACGCCGGACCGTCGGTTCAAAACTTTTTTTTTTTTATTTAATCTGCAGCCTTTTTATTTATGCTTTTGCTTTTTTTTTTTTTTTTTTTTTTTGTTATCAGCCCCTTATATATATATATATATATATCCAGCCGATCAGGGCTAAAACAGCCAGCCGATCACCGGCAACCACAAAACAGCCCAGTGTATGAAATTTTTTTATTATTATTATTTTTTTAATATATATGTGGATCAAACGAAATCAGGCCATCCATGTCTCTGATACCAATTGTTGGAGATTTCTATATCTAGGCTAGAATCGTTTGATCAATATATGAGGTGTGACAATAATCTAGTAAGATAAATCTTACTTACCTGAATAGATGATAGCGAATACATGCATGAACGGCAGATCCTCGCTATGAGATGACGACCCTTAGAACAAACCACCTCTCTTTCTTTCTATCTCTATTGATGGGAATAACATTGAGAATAGCCAAAGAGGGGACGTTGTCCTCCTTAAATAGACATTGATTAGTCTCCTAGCCCATCAAGGAAACCAAATTTAGAAGATGTGTCACATCATGAAAGGGATTACCACAACCCTATAAATTAGGAATTCCACCAGATTGCTTGGTGATTCCCATTGTGCCACGTTTAGAAGGTCTCACCAATTCAAGTTTTAATAATTAATAAAAGAGGTTAGTGTGTGGGTCACAAATACCCAACACGTAGTCCACTACGATGTCTTAAAGATATTAGACGCCCTCACTCCGTTGGATAAACGAAGATGCAATAGAGTTCCCAACGAATCTACCTTCAGGATACAACAGAGTCCGGTCTTGCCAAGAACCGTATGCTCTTTTCTAGATTGCACTTTCTAGAAAAAAAACCTACCACACAGATTTTCTGATACACAAAATGATAAGAACGAAAGAGAAAAGAGAAATATATCTTATTTCTGTTGTGTTGTATATCTTGTTCTTTTAACAGAGATCTTATCTCTATTTATAGAGAATTTCTGAACCATTGCGTCTTTTCAGGTTACGGTGAAAAGATTTCAGATGTGTCTTTTCATAGAGTTATATCTTTTCAGTGAAAAATAAATTGATTTCCGATTTCACTTGTGTCTTTTCAGATAGTTGTGTCTTTTTAGATAACAGTAAAAAGATAAATAACTTCACTTGTATCTTTTCAGAGAGTTGTGTCTTTTCAGATAATAACTAGAGATAATCTTGAAAGATTGTGTTTTTTCACCATGAAGAGATTTGTGTCTTTTCAGATTTACGGTGAAAAACACTTTTGAAAAGATCTGTGTCTTTTCACCGTGAAAAGATGTCAGACTTGTGTCTTTTCACATTTACGATGAAGAGATAAATTCAAATCTCAAAAGACACTTCTTTAGTAAAATAATATTTACACATTTGCCATTGAATTATTATTAATATATATAATAACAATTATAAATTTTATTTTGAAACAATAAAATATATATTACTATACTAATATATATAACAATCCCCCACTTGTTTCAAAATAAAAATTATATATAATTATAATTATAAACTTAAATTTGAAACAATAAAATATATATTACTATATTAATATATATAACAATCCCCCACTTGTTTCAAATAAAAAAAAATGTGTATCAGAGCGATCATACCAAGCATCATCAGAGGTACCGATCGGTTTGAACATTTGACTAGTATATACAACTCAAAGTTTGTAAGGACTTTAAGTAGCTTATAGCTTTGAACTTAAAACCTGTCTAACAAACCGATATTATATATACACTTACTATGACCTAAATCATTAGTGACATAAGGCCTGCGCTTTACAGCCATGCGCTAAAATCCTGATTTCATGAGTAGCTCAGAGAGAGGACCGAATCTCTGTTGAAGCAGCTTCACTTCCATACTCATATAGGTGAATCTGTCATGGGTGCTCTTGTAACTACTTTCTCACCCCAACAAATGAATGCCTACAGAATCATTAAGAGTTAAACTCGCACTCTCACGTTACAAGAGATGTGCACAAAATTTAACACCATAGGGATGACCAATAGGTAACATACCTTTGTGCACTTTCAAGGGTCACATAGTAGTTTCTTATCTCGTTGAACTTAGGATTTGGGATCTCCAACTCTACTAAGTTGAGGTTCAACTACTGTGCCTTTAAAGATATCGGTCTTAAGCCCATCCCCCTCGATGTTTTTAACACTGTTCCTCTAGGTAGTGCTTTTGTAAGCTTCGAAGTCACTCTACCTCTTTTGCTCCCGCAAATAATGCTATATATACTTTGATTCCATACTTGAATCAGAAAGAAATGTCTATTTTGAATCAGAGGAGTCAAACATTCAAGTAGCATCAGTAAACTCCTCTAAGAGTTTAGGTTTGCCACTATATTATAAAACTATAATGCATAGTTCCTTTTAAATATCTTAACACCCTACGAATAGATTCCCAGTGTTTTGACCTTGGGTTGCAAGTAAATCTACTCAATACCCCCACTATATATGCTATATTGGGTCTAATACACTTCATTAAATACATAAGACTTCTATTTTAGTGACGATAAACTGTAATTCTTGAAATCATTCAAGAAACAATTTATCTCCAATCATTTTGAAATCAAAATATTAAAGACTAGAAAAGCCTTTGTATCTGTATCCTCAAGTAGATACTTTTTCGCTAATGAATCTTAAAATTTTAGTAATAGTGCACTTACAGAAAGTGTTGTATAACCTATCGCTTAATGCATTGAGGATGTGGTCCCGACAATCTAGATCATCTTCCAGCCATTTGAGTCGAGCATTCGATCCTTCACTAGTCGTACTTTCCGTTGTTCCCGCTACAAAAACTTGTGGACATGGTGTAGTGAGGACGTAAGCAATTTTAAATTGTCGCAAGATAAATTACACTTTTGCTGTCATCTTTTGAAATTTGACCCGTCAAATCGGTCAAGTTTGATGAGATCTTGATTCATGAACTTTATACTCTGAGCCATTAGAACGAACTATTGTCTTTAAATTGTTAAGTAAAAATTTGGTATTGATAAAGGCTCCGAGGCACGCAGTTCACTACGATGTCTTAAAGAAAATAGACGCCCTCACTCCGTTGGATAAACGAAGATGCAATAGAGTTCCCAGCGAATCTGCGTTCAGGATATAACAGAGCCCGGTCTTACCAAGAACCGTATGCTCTTTTCTAGATTACACTTTCTAAAAAAAGAACCTGCCACACAGATTTTCTGATACACAAAATGATAAGAACGAAAGAGAAAAGAGAAATATATCTTATTTCTGTTGTGTTATATATCTTGTTCTTTTAACAAAGATCTTATCTCTATTTATAGAGAATTTCTGAACCATTATGTCTTTTCAGGTTACGGTAAAAAGATTTCAGATGTGTCTTTTCATAGAGTTATATCTTTTCAGTGAAAAATAAATTGATTTCCGATTTCACTTGTGTCTTTTCAGATAATTGTCTTTTCAGATAACAGTAAAAAGATAAATAACTTCACTTGTGTCTTTTCAGATAGTTGTGTCTTTTCAGATAATAACTAAAGATAATCTTGAAAGATTGTGTTTTTTCACTATGAAGAGATTTGTGTCTTTTCATATTTACGGTGAAAAACACTTTTGAAAAGATCTATGTCTTTTCACCGTGAAAAGATGTCAGACTTGTGTCTTTTCACATTTACGGTAAAGAGATAAATTCAAATCTCAAAAGACACTTCTTTAGTAAAATAATATTTACACATTTGCCATTAAATTATTATTAATATATATAATAATTATTATAAATTTTATTTTGAAATAATAAAATATATATTACTATACTAATATATATAACAATCCCCCACTTATTTCAAAATAAAAATTATATATAATTATAATTATAAACTTAAATTTGAAACAATAAAATATATATTACTACATTAATATATATAACAGGCTCTATCTCTAGGTTAAGGGAAAGTGAGGGTTAAGATCAAAATTTTTAATCATTCTTATTATAAGAAAAACAAATTAGAGTAGAAAATAGCTAGGGCAAATATCGGGAGCGAACCGAACTGCAAATTGGTTCCCTATGAGTTAACCAATATTGCAACCTTTCCCTTCTGTCACAACTGGGTTAGTATAAGGTGTTAAGAAATCTAACGGGCCTAATTCAACCTCACAAAATCAAATAGTGAGGTAAGGCTTGCCCAAATTATATATAGTCCAGGATCTCCAATATGAGACTATTTTTAACATAAGGAACTCCTAAGTGATAATGCTGTATGATTCATGGATTTCCTTTTGTTAGCAACTCTATGTCTCAATCTTACCACCACAACATTCCTCAATTTTTTACTAAGGCTGTGTTTGGCATGGAGACGGACGGTTGCACACTATTTTCAATAGATTTTATAAAGCCTTTCCTACACTTGCTCCCAAACTGCCCAGCAGTTCTCCACTAGAACTTCTTACCAAACGCGCTCCGGACATGTGCCGCTCTTTAATGCCACTATAAAAAATAAGATTATTAGCAGCACCAAAAATTATCGCTATTAATAAAAAATTATGTTATTTCAATAGCAACAAAACTAGTAGCGACAATTTTTTTATTAATACCGACAGTTTTTTGTGCCACTAATAATCTTATTTTTTGTAGTACATGCAACACAGAATGGGCAGGGACCAGTGCCAAATAATAGACCCTAAATATAGAGAGAATGTGATCTTAAGCTGACGATTAGAAATATCTCAATAATATGATATAATTGAGTTGTTCAGGTTAAATTACATAAGTGAAGGTCAATTTTACAAGAAGATGGGGGAGGGGGAGCATAAAAAAAGAAAATTAAATTAGGTCATTAATCAATCCTTGGGGTTGACTTTATAGATTTATTATAAAACTAAGTTTGGTTGAACATTTAAAACTTCATTTAATAGTAGTGTACAAAATCTCATATTATAAGAATGCATGACTCACTCACCTGAGCTGTCATCCCTAGATATCCTTCATCTTGGCCATCAAATTAAAATTATGTGGACCCTCCATGGGAATGGGTCCCCTTTGATCTATTTTGTAACAAATTTAGGCCTGCATGAACCCACTTTAAGGAAAGGAAACAAAAAGATGGTGATTTGTTAAGTAGGCCATGCATGGGCACGTAATAGCTTATCACATATCCATGCAAAGTACTTAGACCTCAATAAGAACTCGTAAAGACATTGCGGGTCCGAGTTCGGAGAACAGCCACTCTTTGTGTAAAGAGTGTTAGGTTGTATCCTGTCCACCGATCTTAGCACCCATACGTACCCGACTAACACTGGATAAAGGCATATTGGCATGGACAGCGTTATACAGGGGATAATTTTTGAGAGACAATTTTGCAGACAGCTTATATGGTGCGATGTGATTGGCTGTGGTGTTTGGTCCCACTATGTGTGCAGCCAGTCATGTCGCACTATATAAGATGTCTGCAAAATTATCTATCAAAATATATTTACCAGTCTATAATTTTCCTATTGGCATAGGGAAGATACCATTTGTCCGAAAAAATTTAAAAACAAAATTCTCACTTGGGACCTTTGCCTTCGTCCTCGTCCTCATCACCATCTTCTTCCCCACCTCAAATAGAAATTAGAGGGCTTGCCAGAAAGCTATGCACGTATAGATTAATTCTGTGTAGAAGATATATATATATATATATATATATATATATATATATATATATATATATATATATATATATATATATATATATATATATATATATGAGGAATGAGAAATCTTGTGTAGAAGAAGTTACTCCAGGATTTGACTTAGCAAAGCCATCAAATTTGAGTTTCTCCCATCACTTTACACCAGGAGGTGTTGATCGATGGCAATTTAGCAGAAAGCAAAAAGGGTTCGACTCTCCCTACCTTTGGCCTAGGGAAAACCCTCTGCTTCTCACTTTTAAGCCATATGGTGTCATGTGGCACATTTTTTTAGTGATCCAAGTAGTGTAGTGGCAGAACATCTTATGATCTCTGTCCATTGGAGGATCTGTATCGTCAAATCCAAGCTTTTTCCACTACCAAAAATAAGACTATTAGCAACAGCCAAAAACTGCTGCTATTAACAAAAAAAAGTTGCTATTAGTCCTGTCGTTACAAAAACTGCCGTAATTAGTCCTGTCGCTATCAAAAACTGCCTTAACACTACACAAAAAGGTGTTTCAACTGTACTTGGTGTTCACTTCTAAGTCATATAATGCTAGTGTCGCACAAATTTTTGTACTGCCCCTGTGAAATTACTTTTATTAAAAAAAAAAAAAAAAACTTTGGGCAGCCCCAAAAAAGCTCAAAAATTAAGTTAGAAAAATTCAAAATTAAGTTAGAAGAATTCGTACCATCAAATCCAAGCACTTCAATATAGAGCCTACTTTAATATGAACTCCAAGCACTTCAATATAGAGCCTACTTTAATATGAACAACAAAAGTTTGAACTTGGTGATGAGCATGTTTTGTTAGCTTGGTAATCTTCATATAATGTTTAGCTACTTGATGCGACGGCTACACCTTACATTTTTGCGATCTTTGATATGCCTGGGCCATTTACATGTCATTTTTGGCCACAACCAAGGGGCTGTAGCCCATAAAGAAGCAAGCTGTTAAAAGAGCTTCTGTAGCCAAGTTGAGCCTATGGGGGCCTCCCTCATGGACACCCTAATCTTGGTGGCTGAAATGCAACATTGAGGGGGCCACCATAGCTAATCATGGAACGTGGGTGCACCCCCTAGTTATGTAGCATAAAGGGTATGCTACACATGGGTCCAATCATGTCTTCATTGCAATTACAATTACAAGTGTATGCATGTGCCCATGCAGCACAGAGGCTTCCATTTTTGGTGCATTTTTCTTCGGATTTCGATTTTGGGTTGGTTTCATCAGTCATCACCCTACCCAACCGGTTTTCTTTTTCGGCCACTCAAAACCGAAACCGAACCGACTAGATATCTGTTTCAGTTCTTTGGTTTGGGGCCGATTCAGTACCGGTTTTTTATCAGTTCGATCAACCGGATCGGTTTCAGTTTTCGGTAGAAAACAAGACTCTTGGTGTGTGGCTGGCACACTGAATGCATATGGGTCAACTATAATGAGAAGCCCAAACAAGATTTCAAGGCAAAAAAAAAAAGCATCAGGGGAGGGAGACGAAAACCCACTGTTTGTATCATATCATTATTAGAAAATATACAAAGCCGGGAGTCAAACAAAGACTTTTTGAAGATCCAACCGCCTGTAAGTACCCAAAATTAATGGCATGTGAGAATGAGACCATTGAATCAATCTCACAAGCCATTACCAAACTTCTATCTTCCTTTGTTAAATAGTTTCTGTTAATACGAGTTTATAGTAAAGAAAAAAAACCTTCTTAGTTCCCACTGAGGAAAAAAAAATCAAAATTACGAGGCTCAGTTGTAACCCATCTCCTCCCCCGATTTAACCCTCTCACTTTCTCTCTCTCTCTCTGTCTCTCTTTCTCTCTCCTCTATCAACCCTTCTTAAGTATCGTTCCACACTGAGAAAATTGGTGCACCATGACAAAGAGCCACATTGCTTGTTCTTGGAGCAAGAGCTTGAACTGAAGTTGGCATCCAATTGTTATAAGCTGAGCCTTGATCAAAGGTATTAGGCTGCTTCATATTCCCTGATGATTGCTGTGAGAGGTAGTACACATTCCTCCCTGTATAAGGGTCTGTAGCTGATAACATGTTCTCATAACCAATTTGCTTCACTTCACTATCTCCAAAGCTGCCCTCATTACTATGGCTTTGATCAGCCATCACAGAGCTAATAGGCATCACATAGCCATTACTTGCACCCACAACCCCTTGAAAATTTCCACTGCTACCACTGCCGTAAACGATCGAATTCGACCCCGAGCTATGTTCGAGAGAGGAAGAGTCTAGGCTCATGAGATTGTGAATCACTGAAGGCTGGAAAAAGTTGTGGGTACTTCCCAATTGCAGTTGATGGATATCTTGCAAGCTATGGTTGGAAATGGTGTCTTGTTCTTGCTTGCACCAACCTCTTGGCTGGCCGTACGGGTAATGCACGCCCAATGGCTGAGGTTGTTGGAAAGCAATCGTCGGCCAACCGTGGTGGTGGGATCCATAGCCGTTGATTCCATCAGTAAATTGTGAAGTTATGTTGCTCTCATCAGTCCTCCGTCCATCGACACTGGTTTCGTTCATTTCGGCCTCCTTCAAACGCTTTGCAGCGCCTCCAATTGGCAACGTACTGCTCTCGATTATACTGTTTACATCGTATCTGCTCATGTCAAAGTTAGTTACCGCATTTAAGCCACGAAATTTTATAGCAGCAATGTCATAGGCCTCAGCCGCTTCTTCTTGGGTGCCTACATAAAGAAATAAGAACATAATAATACAAATTAACGTAGCGCCCTCTTAAAATTTATTTAATTATACAACTACATAGCCCACTTACTAATTTCAGATTACCGAAATTTTCTCTTTTTCTTGTTTTTTTTTTGGATGGGTGGGTGTGGGGGGGGGGGGAGTGGGGGTTTGCTCAATGTCAAAAGATTAGGAGAATTATGTGATTAGGAGAATTATGTGTCCTTGCTACTAATAGGCATGCCTTGAAAAGATTAGGAGAATTATGTGTCCTTGCTACTAATAGGCATGCCTTGAGGTTAAGCAAAATGTGTTCATATATATATATATATATATATATATATATATATATATATATATATATATATATATATATATATATATACCTTCAATTAGTAAAATGAGATTATTGAGTGTGGTTATCCCTAACTAATTTTTTCATGCTAAGAAAAAAAAATGGAAAATTACTCATTAAAATATGTAGACTTACTGAAGGTTCCCAAGTAAAGATCTTTGTTCCCTGCTACCCTGCCTATCCTAGCTTGCCACCTTCCATGTTGATGGTGCCTGAAAGAAAATATAAGATTAGCACAAAGTAAGTCAGCAAAATATAATTTTGAAACCCTGTCTATTAAATCTTTTTTGTTTATTTCATAATGAATCTTAAAAGAATAAAGAAAAATGGCCCAAGTTTAATCTTATATAGAATTGTAGTACTTATGAAAATCTACATGTCCTATAAAATCATTAGGGCTATGTTTGGCTGTGTAATCTAAATTAGATTACCAAAAGTTTTAATCACAATTTCCTTCTTATAACATATAGCATTTCATTAGGTGCTCCAAATTAATTTATTTTTTTCTCAAATGCTACAGAAATCAAACGTAATCATGATTTCGAATATATTTTACACTTTAAATAAAATAGATGGGGACACATAACTGTTTTAAATGACATTAAGATGCTGAAACAAGGTGAACTAAGACTTTGACCATAGCCTAATAGATGATTATGAAGTAGGGTTTTTCTTACTTTCCCTCATAATTTTAATGCTAAAAACTTTGTTATTCTCATCTACTTAATTCAATTCATATTATTTAAAGATAAAATTATCTAAATAGAGAACTTGATATTTCAATTAGAAATCACTGTAATCTATTTCCCTAATGACCACATTTTATGTATTTTTTTAGGGAAACAACACATTTTATGTATATCCCAAAAAATAAAAGTAAAACAATCAAACAAGAATACCTAGTAACACCGCGATAAATGGATGCTCCGCGCGAGAAACCACTGCTTTTCCTGTAATCAAAGGGGATTATAGAAATACCATTAACTTCATGTTAACGTTTCCTACCGATTTCAACATTAAGGGAATTTTTTCCATCCATATGCATTCAGTTTTCAAAAATACCTTCTAAGAGATGCAACATATTCCTGCCTGGTCATGTGCTTCATCTCCTCCAACTCTTTTTCGTAATTACTTATCTAAATAGACACCCAAAAAAAAAAAGAATTCTTAAATCCATTACACATAAAACCCTAATTGTCTCCGAAAAGGAAAGTTCAAACTTACAGGAAAATTTGTTGTAGTAGTTGAACCCCAGTACTTGAGAGCAGCCAAATCATAAGCCCTAGCTGCCTTTTCTTCTTTGTCATAACCACCTAATCAAGCATATAAAAAAGAAACAAAAAAAGAAAAACAAGAAACAAAAGATGTCTTGATTCTCAGAACTTTTATCATAAAGAATAAAAAACTTATAAAAAAAGATTCAAAATAGATACTCAAAAGGCATAAAAGAACATTTATTGCTTACCCAAATAAACTGCAATCATGTTGAACAAGACCCACATCCAGAATATGAGAAATGCCAGAAAGAACAAAAAAAAATTAGTAGAAATACAATATCTAGGTTTATTAAGCAAAAAATTAGACTTACATAAACCCATTATTAAAATGTCTTCAAATTAGCAAAATCTAATCATCAAAATACCTTGCCGACCCTTTCTAGTTTGTCCCTCCCTTCTGCAGCTATTGTCCCATAGATGAGCTTCATATCTCCCGGTCCATCTATGTCTGCAAAAACCCCAAAAAATTAGCTTAAAAATAGATCAAGAACAAAAAAAAGTGCATGAGAAACAAAAAAAATGAACAAAAAGTGTCTAATTAACTCGTTTTTCTTTCCAATCAAAATCCTTTTCTTCAATCCAAATGTACCCAATGCTCTAAAAACCATTAGGATCATAAGGATCACTATTAAAAATAAAATCAAATAAGAAGAAAAAAGAATATGATTTCTATGTCTGTTTACTCGATAATGAACAGAATCTAAATCCCTACAAAGTAAAATATTAAAAAAAAATTGTTTAGCCTCTAAATAAACCTTGTTACACCACGGTAGATAGAAGTTCTCTGCCCAAATGTATCAATGGACTTCCTAGGCACTGCTTCAATAGCTCCACTTTGGCTGTCAAGTGTAGTAGTACTAGTAGTCTTCTGTTTATTCTCCGAAGACGAACTCTCCCCTCCACCGCCCGCTACGACAATAGGCAAAGGCGAACTCGACTGCGATCCCGTGCTCATCGACAACGACAACGTCTGTGCACTCGTTAGGGTTCCACTGTTCGACGTCACACTCCGATTACTATTCTCCACATTGCCCTTATTAATCTCCTGCGGCGCCGGTTGGTTTCGCAGCCAAGTCTTGATCATCGACAGCCCGATCGAGCTGCTGTTGATCCCGTGATTCGCCGATGCTGTCGTCGGAGTCTGTGCTGTGGTCGCCGGTGCAGCAGGGAGCTGTAGGGTGCAGTTGGAGAACATGTAATCGCTGGAACCGTCGTATTGGGTGGCTATGCCATTGCACCCTTGATGAAGTTTGTCTTCGTGATCAGTAAACGAGTGGCCACCGAGGAAGTCTTCTAGTTTTGGTTCCTCTTGATCTAGTGTTTGGTTACTGCTTGAACCCATCAACATGGATATATCAGAGCTTGTTTTAAAGTTAGTAGCCATGCTCTTCATGTTCCAATCTGCACCCAAAAAAAATAGGGAAAAAAAAGATAAATCAATAAAATGATACACATATATTCTAATTCAATTGTTTTTGACAAACCCATGAAGGAAATGGATGAAGAAAATGGGTTTAGGGTTTAAGCTAGTGTTGCTCACCTTGGGTTTGATTGGTTGTGCTGTATTCTTCAAGAATACCAAAAGGGCCATCTGGTCTTAGACTTGAGATGTTTGTTGAGTTGGAAGTTAGATCAAAACAGTCTCCAGAGTTGAATCCCAGTTGATTATGGTTTTGAGACTGAGAAGGTATTTGTTCTTGAGGGGAGAGAGAGAAAGCTAACCAATTGTTCATTGAAGCCATTGGAGTTTGGGGGAAGATATAAAGGGAATAAAGTTAGTAGATTTGATGGGGTACCCTTGGTTAATAAGAAAAAGAGAAGGTGTGTGAGGTTAGGAGTGGTCTTTCTTCCTGCATGGAGAGTGAATAAATTAGTATTTAGGGAAGGAGAAGGAGGAGGTGGTACAGTGATATGGGAGTTGCAGAGAAGTTTGCATTGGGGTTTGGAAGGGGAGAAGAGGAAAGGTCAAAAAAAGAGAGCAGGTAATATTTCAATCTAAGCAAACAGTGAGTTTTTTATATAGTATAGCTGTATACCCTCTCTCTCTCTCTCTCTCTCTCTCTCTCTCTCTCTCTCTCTAGGTTTGTGGTAAACCGACCATAATGACAGATTGGGTTATAAGTCTCAAAATAACAAAGGAAATATTTGGAACTAAAAAAAAAAAAATGAAACCAAGTTTGTTGGTGATTCATAGAAACCAGTCTTTTTTTTTTTACTTTATGCAATGATAGACAAAGGAAATAGTTACAAGATTTTCTTTTATCGGTGAGGAAGGTTGAGGGGTCCTCTCCCCTTATTATTACTTAGAAAAATTGAAATTATATCTTTCAGAATGCAGCCTATCAAAAATATTTATCCACAAAGTCTACCTGATAACATTGGTTACATGAAGACTTTTATACGCTAATAAGTGAGCACAACTATTAATTTCTCGAAGGAAAAGGTTTATATTACACTTGAAAAAGATCTCATGCAAAGAATTACATGATCGACCGAGTTGTAACTTCTCTAATCCGGTTGACAAACTTTATTTACTCACCCACAACCTTTTGAAATTTTGATTCTACAATGATGACTTGAAGTCTTTTTTTGGACGCAATTTATAGCTCAACTAAAAGAGAAAATAGTTACAACATGAGTACCAGTATTTACACCCTCTCTGACCTCACATCATCTCCTCTAAATCACATACATTGATCGAATTTGAATCAGACAAAAAAGACCATTTCTCGTCTCAATCTTTTACATATAAATTTTGAAATTATGGGTGTACCATCTTAAGATCATGCGGCTCACATGATCTTCTAATTACTTTTTTTAAGGTGTGTGTTATGGAGACGGTACAAAAAAAGGATTATTAGTGGACAATTTTTTGCAGTCAAAAAATATCGCTATTAACAAAAAAAACTATTAAGATTATTAGAGGCACAGATATTAGCGGCAATTTTTTGTTATTAACAATAATCTCTTACTGCAGTTAATAATTTTTTTTTTTTTTTTTTTTTTTTTTAAGAACTCCATCATCCAAGTTAAAACAACAGTCGATATATTCACACTACAAGAGATGAGATGAGGTTACAGTTTCATGAAAGGGAAATAATGATATACCCTTACACCACATCAACCCTATGAGTCACCAACACAACACCCATCAAATTGTTATTATTATTATACATATAGAAGTATATAATATGCATATTCTACCCTACATAATCTCAACCTTATCAGCAGCCATTTTCACCCATCGATATTTTATAGATTGTATGCTTTCCACCTTTCATTTCAATTATATAAGCTTTTTTTTTTTTTTGAAAACGTTTTTTTTTATAACGTCAATTATATATACTTACAGTTCATGTTATTACACAAAAATTTTATGCTTTCAAAGTTCCAAATTATTTAACTAATTTCAGAAACCCCATATTCTTTCTCTCTCTCACTACACCTTACAACTTACATGCACTCATGTAGAGTCTGACAAGGTGTGACACAGAACCCACACGCAGCACCTATCCACACCCATTTATTCAAATTACAGTTGGGCAGAAGTCATCTCATGTCAGCCACCTGACCCACCCCTCTGCTAACCGACCCCTTCCTCTGCTAACCGACCCCTTTACCCTTGGATCTCTCTCTCCCTCTCTCTCTCTCTTATAGAGAGACCATCCTTCCCTCCCTCATCAAAAAACCCCCTCAAACACCCATCACTGTCTCCATTCCATCATCCAACCCACATATTATTCTAATATTATCCCTAGGTCCTAATCATCAACTGCTCTCCCGCTGCACCCGGGCTCCTCCTACCAGACATCACCCTCATACGTGAATCTCTTACATTAAAACTGACCTAAAGAAGAGCCCCCATCATCTCCTAGGAAATTAAAATAGAAAAAATAGTTTAATATATAAAAAGATAAAAGTAATTTTTGCTCTCTTCCACGTCACAAGCATGCATGCATTTCTGAAAATGTTTAAAACAGTAAGGAGTCCCTGACTTTTGACACGTGTACTTTGATGCCAATGCTAAAGACAGTATATATACAAGTATTTTGTGGGTAAAAAATTGCATTGAAAGAATATCTTTATTGAAAAATTCAAAGTGCCCTTATCTCTTTAAAATGAATGGTATCATAATTTCGAATAGAGTTGGTCTACAATAGATATCTACTCATCATGGGCATACACTTCAGTGCAATTTCTTAGATGGGAGCGACTATTTGCACACCAGATTTATACCATGTCATAAGAAAGATTCTTATTTGTGACGTGTGTCAACTAAAATACTATATAAAACATCTAATTTGAAGGCCATAATATAAAGAACTTTAATGCCAAATATTGACACGAAATATGATCTCTATCATCCAATTCACCCCAATCAAAACCTATCATCTGATTCAATGATTGACTATATAAAATCAGATGATAGAGATAGTGTTTCATATAAACCTTTTGCACCACAGATCTTTGTATCACAACATTCAAATCGGACTGCTTAGATGGTATATCATGTAACATAGTTCCCACAAATACCTAGTCATTATTCTTAATCTATGTGCGAAAGTATAAATCTCAGTGTGCAAGTAGTAGCTCCTCTTTATTTTATTTTTAACCAAGTAAATAAATGCCCATTACACCCTATAAACAAGAAAAGCAAATGAGCATATAAAAAAAGGTCTAAGAAGGGACCTGCACCCTGTATGTAGACACGAACCCTTGTCTTCCGGGTCCTTAGTGTCATTTCATTCTCAACCTCAAAGGGACAGAGTGGAAGGAAATCTAAACTCAAAGGATTCCAAAAAAACGAATTACTTAGATTCACTCAAGCTTTCCATCAACATAACTTTACTTTATATATATATATATCCTTTTTTTTCTTTTTTCCCTCTCTCTCGCCTTATCATAGTACCGATGGGGGTGTGTGCATATTATTATGGATTGTTTATATATAAATAAGAGGAGTTGAGAAAGGAGGAGAGAGAAAGTGAGGGTTGATTCATATTCATTTTTGGTGGGTCAAACATTTTGGCGGGTCAAACCTCACTGTAAGTTTGACCGTCAAGGAAGGAATCAAATGTGGTAAAACACATGGCCTCCCTAATTATTATATATTAAAAGCCTGCACCAACTGTAAAAATAAATGCTCTCGGTAATATAATCATAATCATACTAACCAAGTTAGAGAGAGAGAGCACTATGGTTTGCAAACCACTTTCTATTTTTACCCTTAAACAGGTTTTTTTTTTAAATTAGGTAATTAAGTATTTAAATCATGGACCAAAATTTCACCGAAAATCTCAATTTATCTGGAAAGATATCGAAATTTGAGCGAAAGTTAAGAAAAAGAAAATTTAGTCAAAAATTTATAGAAAGTTTGAGTGAATTCCAGATTGATATCAATTTCGGTCATGATCTTAATGGAAACCGAATCCGAGTTTTTGATTCTTGATCTGCAGGAGTAATTGGTTGCACAAAAAAACATTGGTTTTGGAGACCTGAAACTAGGACGAGTTAGGGCTGACCCGCCTAAATCCAATCCAGACCTTAGGGGCCACTACAAAAAATGAGACTATTAACGACGGCCAAAAACTGTCGCTATTAACAAAAAAATTATTAAAGGCTATTAAGACTATTAGCGACGAGGGTATAACAACAACGACAGTTTTTTATTTAATAATGACAGTTTTGGCTACGGCTGATAGTCTTATTTTTTATAGTGGGGCCAAGGCTAAGCCTTAACCTGACCTGAACTTAGCCTGGCTTTGATATGCTTAGCCCTATCCCTAATTTATGATCTAAAAATCTTCAATGCGAAAAAATTGATATGAAACTCATCTCTATCATATGCTTCAACAGCCAAGTGTTAATCTCTAATTCAATAATATATAGTGTTAGAATCATATTATAGAAATGGTGTTTCGCTCAAATCACTTGCACTCTGGATTTTCAAATCCTACAGTTTTTTTTGTCTTTTTGATAACTCAAATCCTACAGCTTAAATGGTGTTTTCATGTGAAACAGGTTTCTAAAATGCTCAGACTTTTTTTCATTATATGCTACAACAAGTAATATTTCTCAAGGCTTTTACCTATGCAGGAAAGTTACCATCTTCATACATATATAGAGTTGTTAATTACAACTTATAAGCACCTTTCCAATAGGGTCTGTCACATGAGTTGGAATTAGGTGCACCCACAAGGTATAGAGTCACGATTCTATGCGCGTGGAACACTTTTTTATAACTATATATGTAGCATATGGTACCCGTGACCATAGCTTAAGTAAGGTTTAGTCTGAAATTTGACCTTTTGAAAAACAACAAGAGTTTTTAAATGAACCGCTAAAGAAGATATGGGCAACAGTTGTGTCAAACTTGGTATTGGTATCAATACGTATTGATCTATGAGGGACCCGATACAAATCGGCTGATACGTATTAGGCCCTTGTAAAAAAAAAAAATCTAAAGTCTCAGCTTAAACTGATATGTATCGGCTGATACCGATACTGTGTTATAGGACCAATAAGTATCGGTTTGTCAAAATATCGATACATATCGGTATCGGCCGATTTTTGATACCATGTTCACATCTTCTCATTGTTGCACAAAATTTTTTTTATCAAAAATGTTTCATGGGAGCTATTATTTGGACACAAGAAATTGGCCTTTATGTATGACTTAAAAGAAAGACATGGTATTTTGGAGACTTATCCCAACACCATCTAAGCCGTCTGATTAAAGGCCATGATGAAGAAAATTTTATGACAAAGAATTGCCACAAAACAAGATCTCTACCATATGATTCAAGGTAGTCAAAGGGCAGAATCTAATTAAACAATTGATTATATTAAATCATATGATACCGGTCATATTTTATTCCGACATAGATCATGGCTTTCTAATCAGACAACTTAGATGGTGTTTTCACATGACACTACAAGTCTTTAAAATATCAAAATTGTTTCTTTTAAACTACGTGCATTGGCCAACTCTCGTCAACAATGGTTCCTGAAAGTCTGGTTGGATGTCTCCTGCTCGGCCTGACCTGACCCGACGGGTCAAGTTTCTATGACTAACCAAATCAAAAAATGGGTTAGGACCGGGTGTGTCTAGTCGACCCGACTCGTTGACAGCCCTACTCATGACAATTTTGGCCCATTACTTGCACACTTTTCAAGTGATTGCACCGGATTGCCGAAGACTTGCAAATTTGGCGACCTCTAGTATGTGAAAACACCATCTAAGCCGTTTGATTTGAAGGTCATGCTTTAAAGATATCAATTGCAAAAAAATTAGAACAAAATATAATTTTCATTAATTATTTGATTAAATGGAGTCAAAGGCTATTATATAATTCAATAGTTGACTACAATAGATCATATGACAAGTATCATGTTTTACTCCAATTTTATGTACCAGAGATCTATTGATCACAAACTTCAAATCAGATGTCCATATTACATTTCTTATATTACATGTCCCTAAAATATCACGTCTTTCTTTAAATTGGGTGCAATCACTTGAAAAAGTGTGCAAGTAATGACTCCCTTTTCTTAATAAAAAAAAAAGAAAATTAAATAAATAAATAAAAAGAAAAAAGGAAAGAAAACTTAGTGCTCCTTACACGTGTAGATTGACCCGTGTAAGTTCAAACACTAAAATGTAGATTCATGCATGCAAGCATGCATGTATGGAAGCAAAGTCCACGTGCACTCTATACAATTGGAGCACTAGGGCGGTGTAACCGCACGTGCATGGATCCTATACTGCACGTGCTTCATTCTCCATTCAACACTCCTCTTCAATTCCAAGAAAACGATTTTTTTATCGAACTCCAAAAACCAATTTACAAAAACCAAAAATAAATCAAATTGCAGCATTTTAGAAAAAATACTAAAATAAAATAAAATTTCTAAGACAGATACAAGAGATAGTGATTAATACCTCTCAAAAACCATCTTTCTCCACCATTTGAAGCACTCTTCTAGTGGTATTTTGGCCAAAGTGAGTGGTTTTGGCTGCAACAAGCGGTTTTAGATGGTGGTTCTATGAAGCAGAAAAGTGGTAATGTGGAATATATATATATAAAAGATGGGACAAAAAAGAGTGGGGGTTTAGGGTTTAAAGTGGGCAACAAGGGAGTAAAAGGGCACGGAGATTGATGAAAGGGTGCACCCTTTGGTTGGGTTAGGGTCATTGAATCGTGACAGCCAGGTGGGTGTTGGTCGGTTTGTGGTCGTGTGTATATTTTGTAGGTAGGCACATATTTTTAAACGTAACGGTCCTAAGTGGCCAACCGTTGGCGCCTGGGAGAGAACGACGTTGCTTCAAGGGAGAGTAAAGAGTAAGCAACAAGAGTAGTAAATCATATTCAAATTTAATAAGTCTATGGTACCCTACTTGCATTTAAATTTTGATTTAAGTGAGTTTTTATCAAGTGTGTAGATTTGGTAGGGAAGTTAGTGATCCCTCACTTGTGCTTGGCAATGATATTATTAGGGTAATTCTATTGAGCAAGGATCAAAATGTCCTATTTTGTTTCGGTTTCGGTCATGCCTAAAACCGAAATTGGAAATTTCAGCCGAAATTTTCACCCCATACAGATAAACCTGAAATATTGGATTTCAGTTTTGATTGCCCGAAATCAACATTTCGGCCGAAATTTTGAACCATGCTATTGAGTGTCTAAAGGCACCTGAAAATCATGGACTGCTTTGAATAAGAAGATGGAGATCATTTTGCGTCTCATCTTAACACAGTGGATCTTAAGACCATTGGTGTGTGATCAGACAGTCAAATTTTGATTACAGTGGCACACATGTCAATAGCTGATTGGAGAAACACATTGGATTTGATCGTCTGATGGAACGCCTATGGTTTCAAGAGTGGAAGGCATGAAAAACGATCTCTATCACTTAATTCAACCAGTCAATGGTGTTAAGCATGCCATTAGAGATTTGATATTTGCAAATTGAGAAAACCTATTATTATTATTATTATTTATTCATTGAAAGATATGCAATGTAATCATATGATAAGGATGTGAAATCTCATAAGCACGGATTTCAAGGCGCTTGAATCTCTGAAAATCAACCTTGTGTAAGTTTTGTGGTTGTGCGTCCCATTTTTTCTTTCTTTCCTTCAAAGATGTATGATATTTAGTGGTGTATCTCAAACCGTCTATCAAATCACCTGATTTCGGTTTGCAAAAGTAGCCCATTGCTTAAACAATAAGAATCATAAGATCAATGTGATTTTAAGGCGTAAAAGAAGCCCATTGATCAAACACTAAGAATCATCCGATCAATGCAATTTTGGGGCTTACCGACAAGCCGATCGGATGGGTCCGATCAAAGATTGGAATGCATATATATATATATATATATATATATATATATATATATATATAATCTTGTGTATGTGACTTAGCATATAACCTTTATTTAACCATGGTTTAGAAAGTTACTAAGTAGGCCATAAACTAGGGTCT
Source organism: Chloranthus sessilifolius (assembly GCA_021018995.1). Classification (NCBI taxonomy): domain Eukaryota; kingdom Viridiplantae; phylum Streptophyta; class Magnoliopsida; order Chloranthales; family Chloranthaceae; genus Chloranthus; species Chloranthus sessilifolius. Next base: position 106,757,102 of record CM037592.1, read on the forward strand.
TTTCCACGCAAATCGATGTATTATTCAAACCCTGGAAACTGGCCCGCCTAGGAGAAATCGGCGGAGCCCCCGTGCCTCCTCGGAAAGAATACGTGAATATTGCCATACACGAAAATCGAGGTGAGTTTTCTCTTTAACTTTAATGCAAACTAAAAGCTGGGCTTTACACATCCAACTGGTATTAGGTGCACGGGTCAATCTTTTACCATTAAAACAGTAAGACGCTGAATTTAACAGATCTTCAGACCCACTAAAGGATTGGTCAGTTTAGCTTTGATTGAAGGATTGGCCCGTGCACCATCGATGGTGCACGGACCCATGCACCTAAAAGTAGCTCTTCTACATAAAGCATTTGCATGGTTTCTAGTGTCATGGGTTTTTGATGGATATGGGGGATTTGGGCACATTTCTTTAATACATGCCTATGGGTGATTGTCTCTGCCAATTGCCTAATACAAATCCTAGCAAACCCCAGGAATGCACATTTTTTTTTTAGCATTAATTAAATAAATTTTCTTATGATAGTTCTTAGTATAAAAGATAATGGTGATCCACCTCTTTCCATCCATCGATGGGCTTGCTTTCATAATAATTTTAGGTCGTTCGATCGATCAGTCACCCAGTCGTGGCTGATTGATTCGATGATTGGGATTATTGACCACATACATGTACACCTATTGGCATACAAAGACAGGTTGTACTATCGAGATCTCGGTTTCGGTTTATATCAACCTAGATTTTGGTAAAAGCTTTGGAAATTTTCGGTCTTTATAGTGATAATTTGAGATTTTGATCAAATTTTCAGTAGTCGGAGTCGCCCGAAACTGATATCTTACCCGCGATAACTTGAGGTTTCGGATGAGATTTTTATCCATGGTGTTGAGTACCATTCTATAATAGCTCTTTATTATATTATGAATTTATGATGATGATCAAACCCTATGTGCATAGAGGGTTTGGGATTCAAACCCCTTTTGACTTGGAAGACCCCACCCACATTGCTAAGAAGAAACAACCCTAATTCTAGAAGTTACAAGTCATATATGTATTCCTAAGTTGATGCTCATGCACGTTTTATGTGCACGTGCGTGTGCGTGTGCGTGTGTGGGTGCGGGCGGTCAGGTTAGAGCATTCACACGCCTGTTAATGCCTGGATTCTGGTATTGGTACACGTGTAATACCGATCTACAAGGCATCAGACTCGGTGATCTGAACCGTCCAACAATTGGGACGCACCTTCAGTTGTCCACAGAGGGGTCATTTGATGTGATGGTAAAAGGCTTGGAGGTACGGCTATTCTCACCCATTTGCGGAGTAATTAAGCGCCACACTTTTCACCGGAAAAAAATTATTGACTGATTTGAATCAGACCATGAAAATTATTTTTTGTCTAAATCTTTTAAATATAGATCTTAAGATCATGTAACACCTATCAAACGATCAGATATTGATTCCACATAGCACACATCTCCAAATGTGACCTACACTTTTAGGTACTCTTGTCATGTGGAATCAATATCTCACTGTCTAATAGGCGCGCCATGATCTTAAAATGTATTGTGGTGAAGATTGGAACAAAAACCAATCTCCATTGTCTAATTCAAAATAGTTAATAATTTTCATCCATGGTTCAAAATTTTGGCCGATAACTCAAATTATCGGTAGTTTTTGTGCTACGGTTCAAAATTTCGGCCTCGGTCCCCACCGAAACCAAAACGAAATCCCATTTTTTTGAACTTTGTTTCCTTATGTGAAAATTTGTGTGAACCTTACTCCGAAAACGGGTGAGAATAGCTGTACTAGAGTCGATATAGGAGTGTAATTAAGTTTTTTATCCATAACTGAAATTGATCGAAAAATGATCAACTAAATCGTTCTAAAATTGAATAAACCGACACTGATTTAGAATCAGTTCAATTTGATTTTGGTTAGCCAAAATTGATATATATATAGGGAGCCGATTAGGTCCTCCAATGAAGGACGGTAACCGTCCTCCAAGATACACATGAAGCTCTACGTGGCACCCAAATAACTATTAGAGTGTCACGTGGAGCACAAGTGGACGGTATAGATCAATATTTAAAAAATAAATTTTGAAAAAACTTTTTAAACACCCACAAGTCAAAGTTTGACGGGCTTTATTGGTCCACATTTCACGATTCAAAAAACACACAATGGGGATGAGTTTTCAAAAAAAAAAAATTCAAAGATGATCTAAGCAATGCACCCAAAGTCCACATGGCATTGAAACAATATTTTGAGTGCCACGTAGAGCTCCACATGAAAGCTTGGAAGACGGTGACCGTCCTCCCATGGAGGATGGACACCTTTTCCATATATATATATATATAGTCTAAAAAAATGGAACCGTAACCAATAAAACCCGAATTGAATTGATATTTTAAGATTTTGGTTTGAATTCTCGAAATTTCCATTAAATGATATCGATTTGTTTCGGTTCGGTTTCAGCAAAACCAAATCAAAAACAAAGAAACAGTTTTGGATCGGTTCAATCAACCGAACTTGCACCCCTAGCTTTGTATCTGGTCCACCTCTCAGAACACCCTATACATACGGAACCAACACTAGGTAATGGTCTATTACCTCCGTGCACTTTAAAATTTAAGACTATTAGCCGCAGTTAAAACTGCCACTATTAATAAAAAACCTTAGTTTTTCAGTAACTGATAGGACTAATAGCGACAATATTTTTGTTAATAGCGAGAGTTTTGGCTGCCACTTATAAAACACCTTCCTTTTGTAGTGGTGGATCTACTGCTAGATTATTGCATTGATCAAACGATAACACCTTCCAATCAGTGCTCTTTGGCAGGTTAATTGTGGACCATCATCCACGTGTCTGTATGATTGTGAGACACTTATATATGACGGAAGGCAAACAGTAGACCATTCAACGGATCGCTTACATGGTGCGATGTAAGCACAGTGAGCCCCAGCCATGCAGGTCGGACCAATCACTTATATTGTGCCACGTAAACAGTCCATTGTTGGTCTAGTGTTTGAGGTCCGCTAATGATAATTTTCCAATGCCATTTTGGTGATACAAAAGTTGAGAAATTTTGGGTTTGAGGTTTGAAGGATTTTGGTAAAATACCTTTGGACACCCACCTACCCGACATCAAACACGCATATCTAGGGTTTCCTTTTCACCTCGATTCCATTTTTTCTTGCCTCCAAGATCTCCTCTTTATTGGAAACTTGTATTTGTGTTTTACAACCTCTTTAAATTCCCCAAGACAGGTGTGGATTGGGATTCATTGCGACTCATATACACCCCAAATGGCTTTATCAACTCCTTATTGTCCCAATCAATGCACATGATCAAATCATTCTCAGCCATTCAATCAACAAACACTTTTTCGATGAACCACGATTATTAATCATCAAAAGCCAAGTAATTGATCAAATGATTTCTATTATCCGATCACTGCAATTTTCACTACAAAAAATAATATTAAGAGCGATACCAAAAATTATAGTTATTAGCAAAAAAATTTGTTGTTTCAATAACGACATGACTAGTAGCGGCAGTTTTTAGTGCCGCTACTAGTCTTATTTTTATTTTTGGTAGTGTTTCGATTGTCGGTCTCACAAAATGTAGACCATCGATTGGATCGGTCATGGGCATGTTGGCTGTTCATCACTGGTGGACATAGTCAACCATACATTTAGTTTTTGTACCATGCTTATACACAATCTTTTAAGTTCTATCAGGGTACACATAATTACATGCAAGTTGGGCCCCCTACTTAATCAAGCACATTTTAAAGGGGGAGTGTCATCATATCACCAAAAACTATATTATAAAAATATATAAGAAGGTAGATAGGCTTCATATAATAAGTAGATATTGTGGTGACATAACCATCTCACGCTCCATATATTTTAATTTTGCTTTTTTAAGGGGTTGAATGCTCCTATGTTTGACCACCCAAGTGGCCTCACACATGGAGACCTCACGTGACACTATTTCTTTCTTTAGCTTAAAAGAAGAAAGGACAAAAGAGAGGGTTAGGCAATGTTGGTATTTTGGAATAAAGCTGAGATTCACTAGTGTGACATGCAATATGCACCTAAGATGCCTTTATTTGCAATCCATGATTCTTCTCTCTCAACTTAGGTTTTATATGGTTAAACAATTAATCGCTTTAAATTAGACGAAGGAGCTTGTTTTCCGTCCCAATCTTTGATATAATAGATCTTGAGATCATAGATCTATTATCATTAGACAATCAAATGATAATTTCATGTGGCAAACATCCCAAAAAATAAATATAATAATGCCATATATCAAACATGATTCTAAGAACACTTTTCGAGTTGTGTGTCACATGAAATCTAAATCTGAGCGTCTGATGGTAGACATGTCATCTCAATATCTATCTTATCTATGATTGGTACGAAAAACAATCCCGATTACTAGTGATTTAAAGCAGTCCACTATTTAAGCACGTAAAACCTGAGTTGAGAAAAAAGAATCCTAGGTTGAAAATTAAGGTAGTGGGTGCATTTATCACCCTGTCTCGTGGTGCTTAGTGGTAACAAAGATGATGGTTATCTCATCACTATAGATCAATGTGTCAATATCCACGATAATCAAGACCATCCAATTGATCGAGCAAGTCTTGGATGGATGATATCCAATAGTTTTTAATGATTCGATGATCACAAACCTTCTATCAATGAAGCGAGTAATCATCGATCACAAACCTTCTATCAATGAAGCCAGCAATCGTCGATTAAAATTTCCCCAATTAGTGTATTCTCTTGAAAATATGGCCCGCCAAAAAGGCATTCAATTGATCGGACGGTCGGGATCATTATACAGGCATTCCCATTGGTGGAAATGGGTAGAGTACAACATCATATAAATACTCTGCTTTTATCATTTCTTCCCCCCAAATGATTTCTCTACTAGAGATCCAGGAGGGATTATACAAGTGAGGTATAGAATTTTATATGGATTCTCTGCTCCCTTTCCCATCAACCTAACTTGATTTTCTTTTGGAAATTTTGCTTGTTTTGGTAAAAGGAAACCTTTTCGTCAAGTTGGATTATATATAAAGATGAACGCTTTATAGCGATTCCCACCATTCAACATAGGGATTCCACAAAACATATCGGTTGTGTGACGGCTCAGACCCACAGGCCGTAATATTGTCTGATTTTGGGCTTAGGTCCCTACTCCGATTTTGTTTTTAGCATGGGCTTAATTTCCCACTCAAAACGAGTTATGACATGTAGCGTCCATAATCACATATACCCAAGGGTCAGGATTTTTCCCTATCCGATGTGAGACTATTATAATCCCCCACCTAATAGAAGAGTCGTCATCGACTTTAATACTATTCTGTCATAACTCGAAATTCTAAGCCCTCGGAATGAGATAGAATTTCAAGTCGTGACGGTTTGTCTTGCTAAACGTTGAAAACCATAATGTAATGCCGATACATGCATGTATATAGCTTTTTGTTCACAACAGTTACGCTAGGCTACTTAATTGAGCCTAAGATATGTGTTCGAACCAGCTAGGCGCCACATAACATCCAACCCGAGGATTGAGTGCTACGACAGCTTGCCAAGAACACTCGGGCCCGTTAAACATAAATAAATAAATAAGTGTATTTATCTACCATTCAAATATTGGTCACTGGTGCAAAATTCAATACACCAAGTTCAAACAACAGATGGAAAACTCTGACCGAAAATTTGAGGGGCAAAATGATATGAAAAATATCTTTTTTCTTAAACTTTAGGTATAATAATCTCACATCGGATAAGGAAAAGTCCTGACCCTTGACTATAAGTGATTGCGGACGCTACATGTCATAACTCGCTTTGAGTGGGGACGGTGAAACGTAACGCCCATGTCAGAAACAAAACTGGGGCGGGGACCTAAGCCCAGAACCGAACAATGTTGTGGCATGTGGGTTTGGGTCATCATAGAATGGTATCAGGGCCGAGGACACCTCTTCTATAAGGTGGGGGAACTGTAATAATCTCACATCGGATAGGGAAAAGTCCTGATCCTGAGCTATATGTGATTGCAGACACTATATGTCATTATGCGTTTTAGGTGGGGACGGCGAAACGTAACAACCATGTCATAAACAAAATCGGGGCAAGGACCTAAGCCCAGAATCGGACAATATTATGACATGTGAGTCTAGGTCGCCTCATTAGGTTTCAAGTGAACTCTCTGAGGATGGATGTAATTCGCTATCACATGCCACATGATCTACCATTCAAGTACGTAGTCCGTGCCCTCTTGAATGCGTATTTCAATTTTCATTACAAATTTATTTGCCTCTCTATAAATGTTATCAAAATGATGGTTGAATTTTTCTTTGTTGCTCTATGAAATTACTCTTATTCTTCAATTTCTTCTTCTTATTATTATTATTATTGTTGTTGTTGTTGTTGTTGTTGTTGTTGATATTTTCTTAATTAAAATGAGGGATTTGAAATGAGTACATTTATTTATAATCGGGATTTTATCTTTTCAAACTAAGTTTCACGTGTGCTAAAGTCATTGGTTGCTTTAAGAAGACGGTTTTTCTTCTCAATCTTTCACACAGTAGATCTTGAAATCATGAGCTTACAGTCAAGCAGTCAGTTGTTGATTCCAGATGGCATTAATACCATTAAGTGAACTTGAACGACGTTTGATGGTAAACCAATGATCACACTCACTTGTTGAGATGCGCAACAGGTAAAATCAACATCTAACCATATGCTGGTAGGCCCATGATCTCAAGATCTATTGTGTGAAAGATTGGGAAGCAGAACGATCTTCATCATCTGATTCAAAGAAGTTGACAGTTTTAGAATATAAAACTTGGGTTGAGAAAAACACCTGGCTGCAAATAAAGGGTATTCATTTCGAATCTACGACAAAAATTCGAAAGGTCGAGTCATGAGAGAATCTTCCTTATGCTGCAAGCCGGTTGATTTAAGATAAATTGGTATTCGTTTGAGGCAGGTCGGTTGATCATGTGAGACATCTACATGGTGATTTAAGAGGAGTTGTAAACTTTTTGAGTTATATGCCACAGTGAACAAAACATAAATAAACTGACCGTCTGATGGCACGTCAATGATCTCAAAATTCCATTGTGGGAAAGATCAGGACAAATAATAATCTCCATCGTCTATTCAAAGTAGTCAACAGTTTTCGCATGTGCAAACCTTGATTGTAAATAAAGAATCTCTGATTGAGAGTGACTACCCCAATTTTAGGTCAAGCAGCCTATTATTTTAGCAACTTAATTTACCAGAGTGACAACTCTTTTTTATCTCTTAGTAGAGGATTAATCAATTACATCCAGGCACTCTAATATGGATTATTGGCATCATTTTTTCAATGATTGAGATTAAAGTGCACTCATCCTATAGTTTCAAAGCCCTTACAAGCTTAATTCTTTATACGAGACATAGAATAATGATGGACTGCTAGTTGGAGTACTTTTTTTATTTTTTATAATGGCTAGTTAGACTACTTGAACTGACCAAAAATGTGCACCAAATGACATAAAATTGGGCTGTCATGGCCATAACCTTTGTAAATTTGCATTCTCAATAACAAAACAACACAATAAATCTCATGTGGCAGCTCCACGTCAAAGGAGAAATCCTCCAAATAGACTGCAACTTCTCTAGGGTCTCAATGGGCCTCGCCAGGCCGGGGCTTAAATGGGCTGATTTTAATCAAGCTTCTTAAAGCTACCCAAACCCGGCCCGTTTACTAATTGGGCCAGGCCAGCCCATTTATGAACCAGGTTTACCTTAACTCAGCTCATTCCTGACCCATGTCGGGCAGGGGAGCCCGTCAATTTCTATTTTTTCAGGGAAGCAGATCAACCCAGCATTTGAGGGACTAACTATTGCATTTCAAAAGCTTAGCCTGTGAGAGATTTGAGTTCGAAAGGTATAGATAGCACACCAACCCTACCCCTCATTATTTCTTAGTTTTAAAATATATTAGAATAAAAAAAAATCAATAAACAAACAATAAAATGGTGTTTAAATGACCTTACACCATTAAGTTGTATTTTTTATGCAACCCATCATTGAAACATATCTCAACCTAAAGAAACATGCCTTTTAAGTGGGGGGAAGCCATCCGATTGATGAACTTTAATATCATCCATTAAAATTACAAACAACAGCTGCTATTATAGTCCACAGATGGGATGGTTAAAATCTCCCTAAAACACCATTTTTGAGCCCATTGCACTTCAACCAATGATTTATCACTTTGCCGCTATCGATCACCCACACCTTGAACCATTGATAGTGTAAGATCATTACATTGCCTTGTCCCATTTATTTTAAATCGGCTTTCGAAACCTCACATCACTCATGTCCACTCATTTATGTTCAACACTAAATTTTCTAGTACCCCACCATCCTTTGTATCGCTTATCACTGCTTCTTTCAAAGCTTTTATTGGTCCTCCTTTTCTCCTCCTTCCTAGTACTTATACCATTTCAATCCTTCATACAAGGGCTGTCTCGGATTTCAGATAAATATGCATTCTTTAATGGGCTTTTTACCAGATCTCAAATAAATATGCATTCCTTAATGGGCTTTTTACAAAACAGCACCCCATGTCATTGTTCATCAGCAAAAAATCAAACGCCATTTTTTCCTTCCGAAACAACGCCCCCACACTTGAAATGAGAAGCCATACATATCAACCCACTTAAGACACTGATCAATTTTTATGAATAATTACAATGTTGCCCTTGCCACCAAACTCCCATTTTTTTTTTTTAAAACCTTGACTATTTTTAATTAGGCATTCGACACGTGCATGGAAAATGTGTACGAATACGAGCCCATATTAGCTCGTATGGGAGACATTTTTATAATTTTAAAAAAATCAACCTTTTTTAAAATATAAATATAAATGGAGCGCGTTTTCATACTTTTCTCTTCTTTAATGCTCTTCTATTAGTCACCTTTAAACTTCCTCTTCTTTTGTTAGTAGGTAAGTTGGGATTGATCTTATGACCTCAAGGTTTGCATAATCCCTACTTTTAAAACTTCCTCTTTGCACATATTCCTAATTTTAACCTTAATGTTACTTTGTGACCACTTTCCAAAATAAACCATTGGCTCAATGCAGTCTCATTCCTAGACAATGAGCTCAAGCCTTATCGGCCATGCATTTCAATCGGCCTTTGGGGCATGCACGGATTTCTATTCACTTTAAACTCCGCACTCTCAAGGTCCACTTTGCAAAGCTGACAAGGCCTAGCACATTTGTATACAAATTCTATATTTTTGATAATCCACTTCATCAAAATTGTAGCTCTTATTAGAACCTACCACGGTAAAAGATCACTCCTTAGAGGATTTGGACCGTCAAAAACAATGAACCCCACTTTGAATAGTTGTATATGTTTTTCCACAGTTCATAAAGTGCACTGATCAGACGGTTCCAAAGCTCTTCTTTTGCACCAATATTGCTATGATAGTTGCAACCAAGCGCTTACTTGCAGGCCTGCAATATCGGTGACACGGGTCTAATAAGCGCCGTGGACGTGCCAAAGCCATCGTGCACTGCATTGGCCCAAGTGATGGCACTCAGGTCAATTTCGCTCCAACAACCTCAGGGAATGTGCAGATAAATTTTTTATCACCAAATCAGTAAAAAGTCGAAAGTGTACTTTCACTGATTTCCGTACTCATAAATAGCTCTACACCTCCCAAGGCTTGACCATTTGATAAGGAGATTGACCAAAATGCCAACGCTAGCACAGGTCAGGTACCTAATACCAATTCCAGGTCAATATACAGTCGGCAAACGACGTAAAGAATGTACAAACTCGGATTTTATTTGAAGAAATACAAAATTACTCATCGTATGCGCCTAATATACAAAGACCGAAGGAAACTTTCACACTTAAGTGTACATAATGCATTGCACCCACAAATCGTATACCATAAGTCAACGCTTCGATGGTTTACTAATGGAGTATAGTTGAGCACAACTTTGATCAAAATAGTTGGTGGTACAGCTGAACTCCGGCCAACCATTCGTTCGGTTGATTGATGGTATGTTGTGTTTATGTGTACAATACATTCTGTATACTTAATCACAACATCTTGCTTCATACGCCAATGGTGGGGTCATACCAACCTTATGAATTTTCAGCAATCTTAGCTTCCTGACCCTTGCAACCGTTGAAGTTGTTGATTGGAAACGATAGCTGTTCTCGTATGCAATCTGCAAGGCTGGTGGTCTCCTGGTTATGTTTTAGCGGCAGCCTCCTCGAACTCTGCAAATTTCAACTTCAGAGTCAGAATGCAATTTCAGAACCTTTGTATCTGTGATGCGTGGACAATGATGAATATGTGTTCCACGAGAAAAGCGTCAGTGCAGTCCACACCATATAAAAAGAATCTGAAAGAAACCACATTTTGTTAGCTATATATGTGTGTGTGTGCCAAGGCACGCGTGCGCACGTACGATTCAAAGTATCAGCGAATGCATACTGGGTTTTAAAAAAAATTCTCCTTTTCTTTTTTTAATTACCCAGCCGTGGCCAATACTGACTGATATGTATCGGTATCAGCTGATACGTATTAGCCTTAGGCATAGTGACCAAGTCTACGTATGGGAATAAAACGGCTCCAGATATATAAGAAAAAAAAGGTAAATGGGCAATTTTGGGAAAAAAGGAGAAATTTTCAAAAGTTAAAAAATATTAATAATCATAAAAAATAAAAAATAGATATTTTGTAACCAAACACAGGTTTTAAACGGGTTTAAAACACGTTTCTTCGGAAATGCTGGAAACTTTTCAGAAATAATATTTTTTTAACGTTGTAGTTTTTCATAAAAACGTGTTCTAAATGCATTTTTCGGAAGAAACGTGTTTTTGGTCACTATGGTCTTAGGCATTGACTGATAAGGGGGGGCGGATGCAGGGGAGAGAGAGAGAGAGAGAGAGAGAGAGATGGGTGATGAGAGTTTAGAACATAACACAGGTAATAAATTCGAATGACAACCATCAGCATTCTATTTCAGATCTACCAGAGCATCGGCCTGCGGCAATAAACAATCTGTTTACTACCATGTCCTGACAATGTGACACCAGGGACCCAACATATATTGGTCGCCTCCTCAGTATGTGAAAAGTGGGTCCCATAGTCCCATCAAATCTACTCTAAACAGATTGATTATAATCAAGTTACATTATCATTTACTGCAGTTTTAATAAACAGATGTACTACACAGCTCTACCTTGGAAGTCCATAACCTGTCATCCGCTTTACGAGGAATAATGTGAAGATGAGTCTGCAATTACACAATTGAACGAACGAATCTAATTAGTTTCATGGTGATAATATTACAAGAGTTCCTTAACAACAGCTAACGAAAAAGTTGAGTATGGCTAAAAACAAGCTTTCGCAGCTTTGAAAAAAAAAGCTTACGTGAAATATTACTTGGCCTGCAACTGCCCCACTGTTACATAGCAAATTGAATGATTCTGCATTGTTCACGCTTTCCTCGTAAGAAATAGAACCTCTTTAACTAGAACCAGTAAAGAACTCGTAGCTCTCGATAAAAGATATATAAGGATTACATGAAATTTATGACATAGTCATCATCATCATCACCTTGTCCCAACTATTTGGGATCGGCAAGTTTATGATCTGGCCAATTGGCCATATTTCTTAAAATATCACTGCTGAAAGCTAATAGTTCAAGAATTGGTTGTCTTGGTTATTTTATATACAGGCAGATTGATGGATCATAGCCATCTGATCAAGTGTCAACTATCAGACACCAAATAAAATTTAGATACTAGTACACAAAGAAAAGTAATTTTTGATTGATTCGCAGAACCTCAAATTCTTGAATTTGGGGGTGAATTTGGTGACAAAGGATATGAGCAGCACACCAGAATTGTCAGTGCTAAGAATCATGCCATAATTTATCTTCTATGTATCCCTTTCTGGTAAAAACTTCTTAATAATATATGTTACAAAATCATGTCCATGCTCTGGTCACAGACAAAGGATTAAAATCTCGGAATCTGTCTCGATATTCCAGACACAAACTTTGTACTAGCGATACGAAAATTTATAACTAAAAAGAAAAAAGCTAAAAAAATCAAGGGATACCCGAGATAATAAGTTTGTCTCAACTGTCTCCAATACTGAGACGTATCATCCAACACATCTCAGAATCATCCGAAATTTTGATCTATGTTGCAGCCATATTCGAAGTATGTGGTACTGTTATATAGTTTGACAGTTTCTACAACAATATTTCATCACTGCTTAGATGTTATCAATATCCTGTTATCAATCATCACCATCATCAAGTGATGTATACATTAATAATTATGAGAAATCAGCTAGATATAATAGAATTGAATTGTATGGTACCTCATTGTAAAAAAGTGTAGAACCCTAGGCAGGCATGCTGGCACCTTAGTCCTATGACCATACCAGGCAATTGGTCCTAGCATATTAAATAATATTTAATCACTGCCATTTATTTGTGAGGAGAACTGCTTGCTTCCAGGCATTTTGTATGGTATGAGGGATATTATTCTAAACTTCATTGTATAACCTCTTCTAATTATTAAAAAGAACGAATTTGACTCTTGAAATTGTTAACTCAACTGATACATTGAAGCAGCACATCGGATACTAAACACACAAATAGTTGCAAATATATTCTACAATGGGGTGCCTATCCCCTTTCACAATTTTGGGATATCTAGAAGATTTTGATCTTAGAAATAATTCTTTACCTATTGTCACTAGGGCTGCAACAGATTACCTGACCTGTTCCTCCCAATTTTTTAACCAGGTTGGGCACATAAACTTGACCCATCAGGTCGTGCGGGTCGATTCGACTTGAGTGTAGGTTCGAGAGGGGTCGGCAGGCATTTTTTGACCAACCTGAGCCAATGACCACTTTTTTTTTGCAAGTTTATCAATTATATATTGAGCAGGTCGGGTTGGGGTTCTCGGGTTGGGTTGGGTCAACCAAACAGTCAGGTGCAAAGGCCAAATTTAGGCCAACCTGACAGATTGGTGCACCCAACTAGACCCAAAAAAGCCCGACCCATTGACAGCCTTAGCTTCTGGCCCAAGCCCTAGATCTTTATTTACTGTCCTTAATCCAGCACCATCCCCATCCTTCATTAAGGCTGTGTTTGGGATTTCTCTTTGGAGGCAAAGGGCAGCTCTCTGCTCTAGCACAGAGCACTTTAGTGTGGGACTGTGTTTGGCTGTAAGTGCTGTTAGCTCTTTCAGAGAGTGAGAGAGCCGAATTTGGATCTCTTTAAAAGAGGAATTTAAACTTGCTCTTTTAAGTGGCCTGCTCTTTGCCTCCAAAGAGCAATCCCAAACACAGCCTGAAATCACTACTGTAGTATTATGTACACAACGAAACAAAAAGATGCACATGTATAATGTCCAATAGTGTCAAGCATGCACCTCTATGGTGTGATTCTGTATTTATCATCTTGATTGAAGGGAACAGAAAGATGTACTGACAAAATTTGTGATGAAGAGATCAAATGGGGTGAGGTCCCACCAACCTCAAGTGTGCCTATTGAAAAAAAAAAAAAAAAAGAGATCAAATGGAGCACAATCAAAAATATTGGAGGGAGCTTTCCATGTAGCAGCTTCTTCAAACAATAACCTTTATAGTTTCCATGTAGTTTCCTTTGCTATTTTCAGGTATAAATGCTAACACACCATACTTTACAGTTCATTGCAGAAATAGAAAAGTAAGCGTTCCAGAGGAAATAAGCTCTGTATATTAAAATTTTCAGTTTTAGAAAATGTGATAATTATAATGGAAACCAAATTGCATTTTTAAATGTATTTATTCCAATTTTATGTCAAATTCATCCTAAAATTTGTGTGGTTGTGTATGTAGAAAAAAGGTTTTGCGGTCCGCCCCTCTAAAAAATGTCACATAGCACCCAAAACCCTGTTTTGGTGCCATGTGGACCAAGTGGACATTGCATGGATCATTCTACAAATACATCTCTACCTATGATTTAGACCATTCAAAAAATTGGACCGTTGACTGTAGTCAATATTTTACTATAGTGTGGGGTCGAACTCTCCAATTTAAAAAATGAACTCGCAACATCCCATTGGTCCACAGGGCACCCAAACCATGTTTTGGGTTCCACATGGCACCTTTTTTATCAGCTTGGGCCGCGGTGAAGGTAATCCTCCTGACTACTTAATCGTTGTCTGTGGGCACACACACACACACATACAAACATAGATATGCATATATGAGAATTGGGAAATGCATCGTGGCGTAGACTGGAGGGCTACACCCAGATGCCAAATCACATGCCACATGGCTTGATCAACCCAAAACAACCCGTTTTGCGTTGATCAGCCATGGGACATGTGATTTAAACAAAAATTCACTTTTTTCCCTCTATTTGATGAATCAAAGATAAGGTGGCGCCAACTAGTTTGGTACATTGATTTTGGGCACCTTTGACCACATTTTCAACGGTCGTATAGTCCCGGATCTCTACATATGCATATACAAGTTGGTATAGGATAACCGACCATTTCCAGATGGTGATTTGGAACAGGTCACCTTTTGGGATGTGTGCCACATGTGTCGTTTGATGGTACACCGATGATCTAAAGATCCCCGGCGCTGAAGATAGGGACAAAAAAACATGTATTACCATGTGATTCAACGCAGTCAACGCGCTTTTAAAAACGGCTAAACTGATTTTAGAGATTTATATGGTTACCGTTCATTTTAAAGGGGGCATTAACTGCTTTCGAGCACATGATAGACATGTTCTTTCATCCAAATCTTCAGCACCATAGGTCCTTAGATCATGAGTGTACCATCAAACAGTACACATCCCAAAAATTCCGGTTCCAAATCACCATTTGGAGCGGGTCAGTAAATCTATACCAGTATCACATTCTGTGTGCTAGAAATATAAGTACACTAAATGTGACTTCACAAAATCTGACAGGTATCCCACACTATAATGCACTAGGATTCGATAAAACATACCCTAGCATTTATGCCTTAAATAACAAATTCATATCATGGATGTGATACCATTTTATGACCAGAAAATAAATGCATACTGCAAAACAGTGATCTTACATATTGACGGATAATAAAACATGATGGGATAATAAGTATAAATAATAGTTTAGTCACAAGCCCCTACCACTATGAGTAGCTTTCATTATTGCTCTGCTAAGAAAGGGTACTGTAGAACACATAGCTGCTACTACCTGCATGTGAATTTCCCAAAATGATCCCAGCAGTTAACCATGGATATCTTCTAGCCAAACACTCAATTAAATCATGAACCCAAATCCAAGCACGATAGGGGCACGCTTTGTATGTTAAGCATCTCAATAGCAACTTAATTTTAGTTATATATATATATATATATGTAAAAAATAAAAAATAAAAAAATAAAGCACTATATAAATAGGTATCAGCAGATAGAAATAGGCTTTGGTCTGATAGCCAAGCAATACTGGCAGGATCGGAAATACCTAGGGGTTTATTGGTATCGGCCAATAGTTAGAACCATGGGTGTTATCCAAAACAGTTTTTTTTCTTCTAAAGATTCCAACAAAAGACAAATCTTATCAACTTGAACTAAGAAAGGGCCGGAATCAATTTCAAGCAGATAGAAATTTGAAGTTTCTAAATTTCTGAAGGAGATGATGTTTATTGAGCACGAATAGTTCATGAAACATAGGATGGCATAGTATAAAAATGAAAATCTGATGGGCAGCTCGAACTGGTTGCATTTAATATTTCTATAGACAAGCAAGTACTGTAAGGCATCATAACGTCCACAACCACATAAGGGTGTGATAGAGAAAGTGTAATTGTGCTACCTGTGTTTTAAAGCTACAAAACCCTAGATACTTAAGTGATGTGTTGTGGAAAATGATTTATTTACCAAGCATATTGCAATTCAATGCAAAATGTACAATGCCAAATACATGACAATTACAAAAAACATCCGTATAAATCCACATGGACTTGGAATCATGGTATCAAAAATCAGCTGAAGCGACACGTATCGGTTTCATCTAGAACCAATACCAATACTAGATGGTATCAGTATCTGCATCGGTATCGGACTGATGCGGGTCAGTATTGGCCGATACGGATCGATACAACACTTTTTTTCTATTTGTTTTTTCCTATTTTTCAAAAGAAAACGAAAAATTCCATTGATACAGTATTGGCAATACTGTATCCGTATCTGCCGATATCTCTCGGTCCTTATCCACAGATACCCAATACCAATACCGACATTGACACCTTGCTTTGAATCTTATAAAGTATGATGGCTCCTGAAGAGGAGCGATTGAACGTGAAGAATGACAATAGGAGAGAAGCTTTTGCAATTGGAAAAACGGAAGTTCGTTCATGAAAGGCCAACAATGATGACTTTCTCAAACTCAAAAGGGCTGACTTTGGGCAAGTGGGGGGTACATAAGGAACGTGGGCTTGATGTGGCTTGAATGAGACTAAAAATCCATGGTGGACTTGGTAATGGGAACGGTTGGAATCCTTTGGAAGGCCAGATTAAAAATGGTGTAAGAAACTTCAATGATGGAATCCTAAGAACCATTAAGGTTGTTGTTTGGATCAAACTGCCAAATCAGCCAGTCTAACATGTCCTACTAGTTGATTTATTTTATACCTTCCACCTTTTTTCCAAGTGAAGCTGGCTGGTGGGGTGACTTAACCCACGCAACCTCTTTATAAGGGGAAAGGGCATACCACAAATCTGTATGTGGATTGTTTGGAAAAACTTGCAACGGTTTTGTAGATATCCTAATCCTATTATTTTAAAATTATACAACAAAACTATATCACTGAATTGCTTATATGTTAAAAAAAAGGGATGGATTTTTTAAGGAAATAAATTAAATTTTTCATTACTATTATTTTTTAAACTTGTAAGAATAGCAAAGATAAGAGATTTACTTGTGCCTACTAGACCAACTTCAAGGAAGGGGAATTCCCTCTCCGAAAGTCTGAAGAGCAAAAGAAATTTTGATTTCCAAGCAAAACAATGCCTCCAACCCCATCTTTTCATATGCATAGGGGCTGCCTGAATGTTTGCTCATTAATGCCTTATTTTCTACTCGTATTTACAAAATTTACTATTTTCTATATCTCTTTCAGTCATCAATTGACACTTTTTTTATATACTTATCCATAATGTGACATAATTAGTCATTATAACATAAACATTATCATATAATTATGTTTCATATTTTACCATTTCTTGTTAAAATAGTAAAAATACAGTTATTTACTCTTTATTTCTCTTTTCGAAACCCACAACATTAGGATAAACGTTAATATATATATATATATATATATATATATATATATATATATATAGGGCAATCCTAACCTCACCCACATCATTGAACTAGACAATAAATGAGGTGATCTAGTCCAATTCCACTAAACTAGCTATAGTAATTTTAGGATATGTGAATCATTGTCTAAGGACAATGCTAACCTCCAAATGAAGTGGGTGAGGATAGCATTGCCCATATATATATATATACATTTTTGTCAGTAGATACATGGTTTGATCTGGTCCAACCAGAATAGTACCTTTGATGGTTCGTTGCCAAGTCCGTTTTCGAAACAATGATCCAATGCGTTACATGACCTATTGGGCACGTTTGACAGGCGACACGTTTAAGAGCTCGCGTCGCAACGATTTTCGGTAACCGTAAGCCAAAAAGTCGTCCAAAACGCGTTATCTATAGCTTTATCAAACGACATTTCACTGTCAACATCACAGTTATAACTGTGAAACGCGTTTCAAAAGGCTATCAAACGTGCCCATTATTACGGTGGCAGTGTATCCCATCTGGGAAGAAACTGGATCTACTGCTGTAAGTGAAAATAAAGATTCTCAATTATCACGAGACATCATTTTTAGGTAGTCCCGTACATCCTTTTGATTGTGACTGGGGGAATTAGTAGGTTCATAAAATAGGCTTTGCTTTCCCCAACACGAAAGGAATGGTTGGTGAACTCAGATAGTATCAATTAATTTAGGGGTAGGGTTAGGAGAGGAGGAAGAAGGAGAAGAGGGGAGAAAAATAGGGTTGAGTTGCTTTGCTTAGCAATCTTCCCAATGCATTACCAATTCATAGTATATCATTACATCATGGATTACAAGAACATTAATAAATGAAAAGTACGATGCTCTATTTACTCACACAGACACCCAAAACTACTAGACACACACCAACTACTACATTTACATACTACATCAACACTTTCTTACAGCATGAAATTTCAGCAAAAAATTGTTTAGCATTGTGAATACCACAAAGAATTACTGTAATCATGGCTCAAAATCTCATCCGAAACCGGTACGTACAGGACGATACATACAGGTTTCGGAGGTCAACAGTACGTTACTTGAATGTATCGTACCGGTGCATTACATAACAATTGTTAATGTATCAGACAATACATACCAATGTATCGTCAGGAACTGGTACGCAACGGATGATACATACCGGTTTCCGAGTTGGACGATACATACCGGAAAACCGATATTTTAAACCATGGCTGCAATTGGTAGTGAAAGATAATTTATAGACTGATGCAACATTCTTAAAGTAAACAGATGCCTATAAAAAAGAAATGTGACTTACAGAAGGAGGAGTCACTTCCAAAGATGGGAAATGGGATTTTGGAATAATAAGAGAGTGCCTATAAAACGAAGAAGTGAAGGAAAGAAGGAAATCAGTAGATGAGTATAAAGGCGTGATTAAAAAAAATTGATGAAGCTTATAAAGCTACTATGTAAACATAAATGATGATCCACATATGCAAAAATGGTTGTTGGGTTCCATGTTAAAAGCCACAATAATTTTCTTTTTAGTTAAATTCGGTTACTTACTATGTTATTTCTTAAATACTCATTATTTGGTTTTAAAATTTACTATACACGGAACAAGACAATTTCCAATAAGCACTTCTTAAACCAATTATGATGTCCATGAGCCAGGTGGGTCTTAGATTTACTATTAATCATAGTTCTAAAACTCGCGAGTCGACGAGTTAACTCGGCCAAGTTACTTGACTCGACGGGATTTTGAGTTGTGTCCGAGTCGAGTCGAGTCAAGATTTTGGTAGGATGACACAATCAGGGTCATAAACTACCCTTATATAAAAGATATTTTCATGAGATAAGGTTTTACAAACCCTATCTTTTTAAAAAATATTAAACTACACATGTTATTTACATTTCTTTCCATCTTTTTCCTTGTAACATATATTCTTTTTTATAAGATATATTTTTTTCAAAATATATTCTGAATTACCAAGTAGGAGTGAGTCGAGCTTATCCGAGTCTTCGAGTTAACTCCACTCAACTGACTTTCGAGTCAAGTTTTTGCATTTTAAAACCATGCTTTAATCATTTATTTTGAGCAATCAAGAGAATTTTTGGATTTTCATTCATTAATTAATTTATTATTGCAATTTTGGATATATATATGGAAAAGGGGTTGGTGAGTTCGACTGCATGGATAAACCCACCAGCTCACCCTTAATCACATGCCACGTGGCATGTAATCTAAAATCGATGCACCAGGTTTGCCAGGTGGTAGTCCTTCAAAAATGCTGGTCAAAGTTTGCCTACCGCCTAGCAAACCTGGTGCATCGAATTGTAGGAACTTTGACAGTTTGACCACATTTTCGACAGTAGATATCAACCCTTTTTTAAAAAATAAAATTAAAAGGACCTGATCATCCTTGGGAAGTTTCCGTGGCACCCACCCCCTGAATGGGTGCCAAGTGCAGCCCACCTGGTTCAAACACATAGATCCACCATGCGTTCAAAACCCACATCCCCGGCCCTCTAGATATAGATCGTTTTAGTTTTACATAAGGATTTTGACTAGTAGCCACAACTTACAACCATCAATATATAAGACTAACAAGTATGGTTTAAAATACCGGTTTTCCGGTACGTATCGTCCAGGTCCAAAACTGATACGTATCAGACAATACATACCAGTTCCTGAGGATACATTGAACGTAAAATATATATATATATATGTAATGCACTGGTGACCTCCAAAACCGATACGTATCATCCGGTAATATCAGTTTCGGACTAGATTTTGAACCATGCTAACAAGTGATAGTTCAGGGATTTGGAAAAATTACCTTTTCTCTATTTAATAGAGGACACCAAATTCACATAGGGTAAGATCCATTAATAGAAGTAAATAATGGCCAGAAATAGTAGATATACCCTTTGAAAGCATAGCATAAAAAGTGGAATGCGATAAGGATATGAACTCCATCCAAGTGCACAATAAGTGAACAATAGCCCTTCAACACTAACACTCCAGTATGTGACAGTAGAAAAGCAATTTGAAGCTGCCTTAGTAGAAGCTGGTGAACTTAATATGCATAGTCTTCTTATGACAGATTGGATGGAATGAGATACAATAGCACACTGGCACAAATCTGGTTACCAATACTTGTTCCTAATGTATGTGTATAACAAAATCATAAGCAGCGTATCTAAATCAAAATCACTCCCCGAGATACCGATATGTATGCGTATCGGCCAATACGAGATTTTTGTTTTTTTTGAAAAAAACCTGAAAAAAAAAAATCTAATAAATTATTGAAAAAGACGTGTCAGAAATACCCGAGACATATCTACCGATACGGTCGCATACCGAGCCGATACTGATTCTCCAGACTGATACCACCAAGAAACCTGTATAGGAGTAGGTTCTTGGCGAAACTGATACGTATCGGTGTCGGCCGAGTTTTGAAACCATGATCTTTAAGTATTCAGTTTGTAGAATAGAAGATGTTATCTAAAAATGCTTTCCAATTTTGGAAGATAGAGGTTGACTCTACATTCAGTATTTTACTTAGCAAATCAAGGCAACTTTCGGTTTTTTCATGCCCATAATTGTAGCTAATCTTAAGACTAGACCCACCACATGCAGATCTGATGAGCAAAACATAAAAGAGTACTATTTCCTATGTCCATGTTGATCAAACTTCAATCTCTATAAGGCACAATCTGTCGAATATTTCCATTGCACATAGTTTAAAAGAAAGACTTTGTATTTTTGGGACCTGTGCCACGTGGAACACCATCAACGCCATCAGATTTGAAGGTCATCATGTAAAGCTCTATGGTACCAAATATTAACATGATCTCAATCATCTGGCTTCAACACAGTCAACCATTGACACAGATGATGGGCTTTCACCGTGTTGAATCAGATGATAGAGATAGTGCTTTGTGCCATTCTTTGGCACCAAATATCTTTAGGCCATGGCATTCCAATCAGATGGCTGAGATTGTATTCCATGTGGCACGAATCCCATAAATACCAAGTCTTTCTTTTACGACACAAATCTTGTACACAAGTAGTTGCTCCCTAAAGTTATTTGTAGTTTATAAATCTATGGCAGTTTTAAGATCTTAGTGTGCAACCTTAAGATTGCAAAGTACCCATCTTGCATTTTCGGAATTAAAACGACTTTTTTTAATTAATCGGTATAAGGAAATTGAAATGACATTTTCTCGAGG
The DNA here is from genome assembly GCA_021018995.1 of Chloranthus sessilifolius. Taxonomy (NCBI): domain Eukaryota; kingdom Viridiplantae; phylum Streptophyta; class Magnoliopsida; order Chloranthales; family Chloranthaceae; genus Chloranthus; species Chloranthus sessilifolius. The sequence goes on from CM037592.1 coordinate 106,778,746, forward strand.
AATAGGTACCTTACCCATGACTCAATGGATTGGAATCCAGAATGCACAGGCATGTAGCATCTTCATAGAGCTGTACATATAACAAAATAAAGAGTCAGCAACGCAGTACCACATGTTAATGCATGATATATATAAAGGAACTTGAGACTAGCTGATTAATTTCCTTACGTAAAAATCAAACTTAAAGGAGGAATACTGACGTGGGACAACGACCCGAATATGGGTATGAGATGATAATTGCCGGAATTAAACTAATTAATTAAGCAAAAAAACCCAAACTAAGGTCATACCTTAGTGTTTCATAGAATTCCTCTTAGGTAACCATGATAAGCTCGCTTAGGGTCCAATCCGGCGCGTGAGTCTGTTAGAATTACGGAAGTTATGATCCTAGAGATAGAACTCTAGCATCCTCTAGGTTTGGGCTTCGCTCATAGATCGATGGGGATTCTCGTAGCTCCTCATTGGGGCTTTCAAATTGATCGGATAGTTAGTAGAGTAAGCTTGAGCCCAACGACATTCATACTAACCCTAAAACAGCAAAATACTAAATTGTCCCCAAATAGAACATTACATTAAACCCAAAAAGGCAAGAAAAGAATAAAGAAAAAGGACAAAAAATACAACTGTCGTCATTAGACTTGCTCAAGGGGGTTTGGTTCTCACTCAAGCGAGAATCTTAAATGCTTGACGGAATCTCGAATGGATGGGGTCGCTTGAGCGACAACCAGGGGTCGCTCAAGCGATGTTTGGCCGAAAGTTTTGGCCTCTGGATCGTCTTCAACCTCGCTCGAGTTATAGGTAGGGTTGCACAAGAGACTCCAAGCAGTTAGGTGTCCTCTTGTCGCTCCTCTAGGCTCCCTTCCCGGATGATGTCGATGCTCTGTGGTTCCTTCTTCGCTTCTTCTTGCGTCGATACATGCAATGCGGCCCAAAACCTATATCCACGGTGTCGGCGTCGCCGGCAAATTCCCTTTAGTCTTTCAAATTTCCATAAATGCAAATGCCAAATTTCAGGTACATATGAAGTTATAAATGACAAGGTGGTCTGGAACATCATGTTGAGAAGAAATCTAACGATGAGGAAACAGAGAGTTTTGCAGCTTTGCTTGCTCAGCTGGATAATGATCATAGCCTCATAGGAACTCGGTGAACAGAGACCTCGGGATCTGGGATCAAAGCAGTACGATGGTTGACGAGGAACGCCAAGATCGAGAGTCTCGGATTTGGGCCGCAACAGATTTCCAGCACAACAAGAAACAAAAAGGAAATCTAAACCAAGCGTAAAATATCAGAATCAGCGTGCTGGAATAATGCATAGTCGATTGATCGACACCTGGAATCGATCGATCGACTGCGATTAGTGAGGGATTTAATTCTAGCGACTTATATATATATATATATATATATATATATATATATATATATATATATATATATATATATAAGTCGATCGATTGAATTGTTTTCAGAGACCATATAATTATATATATATATATATATACTCGATCGATCGAGGCCTTTCGTCGATCGATCGATTTTCACGAGAATGGGATTCGTCAAAATTAGAATTTGAGTTTTAAGGGCATACTTGTCTTTTTTTAGTATTTGTTTTAGGGTTTTATTTTCTTTTGTGAGGCCTCCTATATAAGGTGTCTAAAAAACATTGTAATTAGTTTTTGATTAATGAAAAGAGCTTTTGCTTGTGTGTTTGAGATGAGCCTCCACGAAGAGTATGGTTCTTTGCTTCCCGAGAAGGGTTTAGTGTGAAGCCTAAAATCTATCTTTCATCTATCTCTTTATCTTTTATTTTCTTTCTCTGTTTGTTTTGATCCCATAAACCTTAAATCCAGCCGTAACTTTTCCAAAATCAGAACCATTGATTCAAACCAATCTCATAAATCCCTAATTCAGTCACCCAACTAGAAATACCCCGAAATTCATAAACCATAGATCCTATTAGAACCATCGAATCGATCTGATTCGAACCCAAGATCTCATCCGAGCCGTTAAACCAACCCAATTAGAACCCTTAGAAGACTCGTGATTTCATCATTGAACTCTGAGCGGTGCCCTAATCTAGAAAAGCTAGAGTTCTACCTTTAAGATCAATCTGCACCGCAAGGCTAACGGATCTAGAGCACTGACCGGACCCTACTCGAATCAAGCGCGATTCTCCAATGGAAAACTACGAAATCCTAAGGTACCTGCATTATTTTGAGGTTTATTGTTTAATTAATTTAATTTAATTTCGACAAATCATCATCTCATAAACATTCACGTAATTTAGGGTTCTGTCCTGCGTCAATTTTGGTATCAAAGCTTAGGTTCTAGGTTAGGACATATTGTGTGACATTTTGATTTATTGCATTTTATTTCGATCTTGTTTGTGCACGTCTAGTGTTTGATAAAAGTCCTCATTCATTGTTGGTTCATATGTGCATATCATTTTAATTTAATAGAATTTTATTCATTCATATTCTTCAGTATGCACGTCTACTGTTTGACAAAATTCCTCATCCATTGTTGGTTCATATTTGCATGTCATTCAAAACCCGTGCAGTAAGCCGTGATCACCATGGACATGAGCAAACTTGTTGATGCCCTTAGGGACATTAAAGCTCAAATGTGTGCAATTAATAATAGGAGCCGCTACACACCAAATTCTGAGCAAAGTCCCAAAAGTCGTGATGAGACTAGAGTTAATTGATACCCTCATCATCGTGAACCCAAGTACGACCCTGCCGAATGAGTGGTTGTTTAGTATAAAAGAGTATTTTGATTGGTATGGCATACCGAATGAGTACAAAATTAGGCTAGCAAAAACTAAGTTGAAAGGTAATGTCAAAACTTCTTGGAATCTCATAGAGCACTATACTGAATCTCTTCGGAGTAAACCCATCTCCACATGGGAGGACATGAAGGTGAACCTTATAAAAAAGTATGTTCCTGTAACATACCGTCACCTTCTACGATTTTTGAAAACCAAGACAAACAAATGTCCTGATTGTTCCAAGATTCACAGATTTGGACACTTTGCTTATCACTGCACTACAGAATTTTCCACTCTGAATTTATTGATTAAAAGGGAGTGTTCTAAGGAGCAAGAAAATTTGATAGTAGAAGAGGAAATAGAAGAAGTTGAAGAAAGTCTAGTTTGTGTTAAAGAGGCTTCTATTCCCTTGTAAGTAGTGATGTTGAGTCACCCACACATGAGTCAACCGAGTCACCCACACAAGAATCTACTAAGTCACATACGCACGATTTGTTGGTGCCCGTAGAACCCATTGTGCACGAGTCCTTGTTGGTGGTAGAGTCGAGTGCACTTAAATCTTTGGTTTGGTTGACACGAGCACACACGACTTAATCGAGCCAAGTGTACATGAGCCATTAATATCACTTGATTCAATCACATATAAGTCACTAGTGTTGATAAAGGCCACCGCATGTGACTCGTTTGTGTCGCATGCACATGAGAGTATCGAGTCTATTGATACACGTACACATCATAGTCTCGAGTTGCATACCGCTATACATTCTGAGTCTTATGGTGAATCAACTTTTGAGTCTCATTCCGCATTACATGTCGAAATTAAGCTTTAAATTAATTTATGCAATGAAACTCTCAAAATATAGATGCAGTTACATGATCATGCAATGGTTTCGGATTGGACCTGAACGATTCTCATCAGGAGTCGCAAGGAAGCTCCAGGCCCACAGCGTTGGACCTTTTGGACTTGTGGCAAGGAGTGGTCCTACTGTGTGCATTCTTGAGTTTCTTCCAGATACAAGGATTAGCTCAACGTTCAATGTGGAGGACCTAGTTCCTTCTCTAGGCTCAACCCCACGACCCTACAATCCTTTCCAAACGCCCCCTATTCACGATCCCGTCTCAACTTTGCAGCGGATACTCCTTCCCTACCCAAGCAGGCAGAGGAAAGAAGTAATTGAGGAAATTTGGGATGATCTCGTGACATTCACCTGTGGTAGAGAATTTCTAGTTTATGAGATGCAGAGAGTTGATAAGTCGGCTACCGAGAGTGCATGGGCCAATCATGAGAGGGCTCATCGCTTGCTTTCTTGTATTCCCGGCCTATATCGCGATCACACGTCATCAAGGATGAATTCCTTCAGGTCCAGGAGAGTTGATGAGAAGCTTCAAAAATATTTGGTAGAGTGGGTTGGCGAGCCGGGTTCCAAGGAGTTCCAATGTTCGAGTCTCATACACTTGATCAGTACTACATGAGTGTTTCATCGGTGATGAAACATTTTTAGTCTGGGAGAATGACGGGGAACCCTAAGATCGAGAGTCTCGGATTTGGGCCACAACAGATTTCCAGCGCAAGAAGAAACGAAAAGGAAATCAGAACCAGGCGTAAAAGATCAGAATCAGCATGCTGGAACAATGCACAGTCGATCGATCGACACTTGGAATCGATCGATCGACTGCAGCTAGTGAGGTATTTAATTCTGGCGACATATATATATATATATAAGTCGATCGATCGAGTATGACTTTCGATCGATCGATTGAATTGTGATCAGAGACCATATAATTAGATATATATATATATATACTCGATCGATCGAGGCCTTTCGTCGATCGATCGATTTTCACGAAAATGGGATCTGTCAGAATTAGAATTTGAGTTTTAAGGGCATACTTGTCTTTTTTTAGTATTTATTTTAGGATTTTATTTTCTTTTGTGAGGCCTCCTATATAAGGTCTCTAAAAAAACATTGTAATTAGTTTTTGATTAATGAAAAGAGTTTTTGCTTATGTGCTTGAGATAAGCCTCCACGAAGAGTGATTCTTTGCTTCTCGAGAAGGGTTTGGTGTGAAGCTAAAGGTGTGAAGCCCAAAATCTATCTTCTTTCTATCTCTTTATCTTTTATTTTCTTTCTCTGTTTGTTTTGATCCCATAAACCTTAAATCCAACCGTAATTTTTTCAAAATTTCCAAAATCAAAACCATTGATTCAAACCAATCTCATAAATCCCTAATTCAGCCACCCAACCAGAAATACCCCGAAATTCATAAGCCATAGATCCCATCAGAACCATCGAATCGATCTGATTCGAACCCAAAATCTCATCCGAGCCGTTAAACCAACTCAATCAGAACCCTTAGAGGACCCGTGATTCCATCATTGAACCTCGAGCGGCGCCCTAATTTGGAAAAGCTAGAGTTCTACCTCTAGGATCTATCTGTACCGCAAGGCTAACGGATCTAGTGCACTGACCGGACCCTACTCGAATCAAGCGCGATTCTCCAATAGAAAACTATGAAATCCTAAGGTACCCGCATTATTTACAGGTTTATTGTTTAATTAATTTAGTTTAATTTCGGAAAATCATCATCTCATAAACATTCACGTAGTTTAGGGTTCTGTCCCGCGTCAAGGGTGTTTTCAGGGAGCTCTTTTTAACAATACTTATGAAGAGAACCTGTGGTCAGACATGTCTGGACAATATCTCTAGAGGATTTAGGTCCGCTGAAGGTTAAATTTTTTGGAAGAAGTGTTCGTATGAGGAATCCATGTGTGCTATGTTTTCAGGATGAAGAGTCTATAAATCATTTGTTGATCCACTGTTGGGTGGCTAGAGAGATAGGGTGCGGGTGCATGGTCCTGAATACCTTGAAGAGTGTAGCAACTAGTAACCTTCTCACTGCTTGTTGTTTCGAAGGGTGCAAATTTTGATGGAATCAAAAGGAAGTTATGGGACATTTTGGTTCTCGATGTGTTTTGGGTGATATGGAGAGGGAGAAATAGTAGAATATTAAGAAAGACCTGTTCACCTCCGGATGAAGAAAGTGAGGGATTTGGTTATTAGTTGGATTCGGTTGGGTCTAGCCAATAAAGAAGAGGAGTGCAAAGACTACCTACTAGAATGGGATAACCTGCATTTAAACTAATTTTTTCTTCTGTTTGGGGGGGGATTCTCCTAGGCTCTTTTGAGTTTCTTTTCTGTTTTTTTAAGTTTATCTCACTGATTGATTTGGCACCCTATCTAGTCCCTCGATGGTTCAACGGTGTTCTATTTTTGTTTGGGTTTATATTACTCTTGGTTTCTTTTTAGTGCAATTCCTTTTTACTGATTAAAAATAATAATAATAAATAAAAGATAAAGGTAACCAAAACGAATGGCTTCATCATCCATGCCCGTCCAGAAAGCACAAGAAAATAATAACTTCCAATGAGATATGAAATGATATGGATTTGGATGCCCACCTTTTCGTAAGTGGGAAGAAATGTATGCCATCCTATTGTTTGGTATGGTGTTTGTTTGAATTGGCTCGCAAACAAACACCATCATGTTAAACAAAAAATTTTGTTTAACAAGCTCGCAAACATGACCAGGATGCTATTTTGTCATGACCTAAAATTACCACAATCTTGTCTTGCTTATACATCCAAACGGCTCTTTAGGATAATCCCTGTCAGTGTGCGCCTAGTATTTTTATTATTAGTGTGCATTTAGATGTCATACTATTATATTGTACAGTGGTGCTTATCATAGGATCTTATCGTTATTTCAATGGCTTCTTTTGAAGTTCCAAGGCCAAAATAGACGATATATTGGTTGTTTTCTCTCCATTTTTTGAACTGTTTCTATTAGGATGGCAATGGGCTGGGTAGCCCGCCCGGCTCGTTTTAAAGCAACTTGGGTTTGACCATAAAGCCCGCAGGACGGGCATGGGCTAGCACTTGAAGCCCGATAATGAAACAAGTCGGGCTCCGGCCTAACCTCCTAAGCCCGTCGGGCTCTCATATTTGGTAGCCTCCTATCACTAATCTCATGTCATCCAATTTAAGTAGAAGAAATCATGCATCTCTCTCTCTCTCTTGATGTCTAGTCGAATTATGAGCTCAAACTTCTAATAAGAAATCATTTTCTCAATGAAAACGGGTTTTGAGGATCTTATCTTCCCAATGAGAAAGGACTTCTAAGATATATATTCATAAAGAAAGATTTTGAAAGGACAAAGGACTAAAGAAGTTTTGAAAGTTTGATGCAAGCCAGGCTTGGGCTTGGAATCATAAGCCCGCCACAAGCCCAGGCCGGGCTTGGGCCACGTTCAAATAGTCAGCTCAGGCTTGAGTATACTCGAGCCCAGCCCAAACCCTGCCACCCCTACTTGGAGGATTCAAATTGTTTGCATCCAGATTCGTCTCAGCACTTAATCTGAATAAGTTTTGATGTTATTTGAGTGTCCTTGGGTCTCTTTTCGTCGCATTATTTGGTTAGCTACAACATTATGTATACCATGGTTTTAAAACACGGAAACTCGACTTGACTCGGAAATCATCTGAGTAGAGTCAACGCGGAAAACCGGTCCGACTCAACTCGCTCCAACTCAGGTTATATATATATATATATATATATATATATATATATATATATATATATATATATATATATATATATATATATATATATATATATATATATATATTCTTCTTTCTTTGCTTTCTTTCTTTTTTTCCTTCTTTCCTTCTTTTTCTTACTTTCTTTTTTTCTTTCCTTCTTTCTTTCTTTCCTTCTTTCCTTCTTTCCTTCTTCCTTCTTTCTTCTTTCTTTGGTTCTTTCTTTCTTTCTTTGTTTCTTTGCTTCTGAACTTTGCTTTGCTTTCTTTCCTTTTTTCCTTCTTTCCTTCTCTTTCTTTCTTTCTTTCCTCCTTTCTTTCTTCCTTTCTTTCCTCCTTTCTTTCTTCCTTTCTTTTCATTTCTTTCTTTTCCTTTCTTTCTTTCTTTCTTCTTCTTCTTCTTCTTTCTTCTTGGGTCATTAAAGTCAACTCGCCGAGTCAACAAACTCGGGCGAGATTTCAAGTCGATTCGGCAAGTCGACTGAGTCTCAGCCCAAATCGAGACTGCAGCTGAGTCAACCCGAAACTGGGTCGAGTCGATTCGCCCGAGTTTTGAGTCGACTCGGCGAGTTTTAAAACAGTGATGTATACCACTATAAATGGGCTGTTTATTAGTTGGAGTCTTTTTGTGATGTTATTTGGATCTATGAAGGCCTGCAACTAAGTGATCAGCATATTGTATTGACGACCATTCATTTATCAGTGTATCCTTTATTAATTTTGTTAGGGTTTTGGGTTTCTTATGAGTTCTAAATATGCTCAAGGAGCTACAAATCCACTTTTGTCTGTCACCACTATCAAGTGCAACGATTACAATTATCTTTCATGGTCCCGAAGTATCTGTCTATTCGTTAGTGGGCAAAAGAAGTTGGCATATCGTACTGGAAGAATAGAGAGACCTACTGTTAGTGCTGATGATGATGAATTGTCCAAGAAAAAGGCTTGGGTCCAGAGAATGATGTTGTTTTGAGATGGGTCCTCAAATTCCACAGCTGGCTTATGGAAAATTCTATACAATACCAATGGCTTCAAACAAAATATGGCTCGTATTTACTGGCTTAGACACGAGCATGCCATCTGGAGGACCTCCTAGCTCATCTGGCAGCACAGTTATTATTTCTGATGCGCATCTTTTGGAGCTCTGGCATTACAAAAAGAGACACATAATAGTGATTTTGTGCACGTTCCTTATACCTCTATGGCATCGTCATCTCAGCATTAGACTGCATTGCATGCCTCTCTTCATATCATCTTTATCTTCCATCATGCACACTGGTCCTCGTCATTATACTATCAGTGTCTCTCCTAAATAATTTACATGTTCCCCATCTTGCATCTAATTTTCCATCTATCAATTCTCTTACCAAAGCAGAGAATTGGTGTGTTACATGTTTCCCTTCTCATTGTATTTTTCAGGATTCGAGTAAGAGGAAAATTATTGGCTTGGGCTAAGAGCTTGGTGGCCTATACATGTTGGCGCAAGGTGGAGTTTTTTTATCCTATGCTACACCAGTTCATAGTTTCCATTTGAGCTGTCACTCTCGCTCTGGAATTCCGCTCTTCTTTCCAAACCTCAAATTGCTCTACCACTACTATTACTCCATCAAGATTCTTTTCATTCATTTAATTTTGTAATTTATGCAAATATATTTTCCACTTCTAAGCCTATAGATTGCAAATACCTATAAGACCATCACATAATAATTTAATTGTCATTAAATATATGATAAATGCACATATTTAAGTTTTTAATAATATTTCATACAGGCACTTCATAATTGCTCTCACTTCCTAAATTTTCAAAAGTGCCACTTCTTTGCTCCTTTCTGGTTTCATGCAACTAAGAAATATCTGCAAAATATCAATTAGAACCCAAAGGAAAGCAAAGAGTGTGCTTAGTGATTCAATTATAAATTGATGGCTGATTCAACTATAGATGATCTTGAAAGATATAAACACATCAAACGAGAAGCTAAGAAAGTCGTGAGTAAAGTTAAGTACGAAGTGTACGACAATTTATATACTCGGCTGGGAACAAAAAGAGAGAAATAGATCGATAAACTTGCCAAGATTGGAGAGAAGAAAACTAGAGATCTCGACCAGGTAAGGTGCGTTAGAGACAAAGATCAAAAGGTCTTGGTAAAAAGAGATAAAAAATAGATGGCAAGAATATTTTAAAGATCTATTAGACACAAAATATGAGAAGGAAGTAGATCAAGAAGAGGATACAAATCAAGGGATGATCAACGAAGTATCGGAAGCTGAAGAAACAACAGTCTTAGCAAAGAGGAACAAAAGAAGAGCACTAGGACCAGAGGGAATACCTATAGAAGTTTGGAATGTGTTGGGAGAGAATGGACAATATTGGTTGACTAAATCTACATATGGTATTTATTGATTTAGAGAAGGCTTATGGTATTTATTTATTGCAGACGAAGAAATGCATCCCAAACTTATATATTGAGATTATTCGAGACAAGTATAAGAGGGCGATAATCAGCGTAAGAACGACGTATCGAGAGACGAGTAAGTTCCTTATCGGAGTTGGGCTGCATCAAAGATCTACCTTGACTCCTTGCTTTCCCTAGTCAAGAATGCATTAACTATAAACATACAAGAAGAGAATCCATGGTGCATGTTACTTCCGGATGACATCGTATTAATTGCCTAAACAAGAAAAGAAGTAAATTGTAAGCTGGAATTATGGAGAAAAGTGTTGGAGTTAAGGAGTTTGAAATTAGCAAAACAAAGACGAAGTACATGGGGTGAAAATTTAATGAACATGATAGCCTGAAAGAGGATTTAGTTAAAATAGAAAATCATTTAGTGGCCCATTGCCGTAGATTTTTCTTTAGGCTCTCTTTTACAATCGGATGGTGGATTTGAAGAGGATGTCTCAAATTGGATTAATGCACGTTCGATGAAATGGAGGCAAGCAATATGCGCAAGAGTTTCACTTAAATTGAAAGGGCAGTTTTATAAGACGGCTATTAGACCTGTCATATTATATGGTACAAAATGTTAGACCACAAAAATGCGACATCAAGATAGCGTACATGTGCCCGAGACGTATACATTGAGATGGATGTGTGGAGTAACAAAAAAGGATAAAATTTGAAACGAGTGCATAAGAGGAAATTTGAGATTGATGCCTACAAAAGAAAAAATTACGAAATGTCGCATGAGGTGGTTTGAACATGTTCGTCAGAGGCACAAAGGAGACCTTGCTCGAAGGGGTTCAAATGCTACAAGTACAAAGAAGTAGGAGAAGAAGGTCAGGGAAGACCTGGAGGGATGTCATGAGAAGGGCCATGAAGGATTGCGAAGTTACAGAATGCTTAGCATTGATCAGAAACGAGTGGAAAAATAAGACTCACAAAGCCGACCCCAAATAAATGGGATAAGTCTGTGATGATGATGATGATAATGAACAAGGTACAAATTCACATCCGCCTCATAAAGGAACCAGGAGCATGAGAGCAAAAGAGAGTGTGTTTAATGAAAAGCGACCAGCTTAGCAACAATAACACTAAACGTTTACAGTTTGCCTTGAAAGCTAATATCTATATAAAACGGTCTAACATAAGAACTCAAGGTTAAGATTTCAAATCGGGAGCCATTACTTGCACGTGAGAAGTTAGCCCTTGCACATTGTTTAAAAGAAAGACTTGGTATTTTGGGGACATTTGCCATGTGAAAACACCATCTAAGTCGTCGGATTTGGAGGCTATGATCTAAACATCTTAGAGCATCTCCAAAGGAACTCTTCAAATCCAACGAGGCCCTTGAAATGGCTACTTTTGGTATTTGAAGAGCCTCTTGCCCCATTCCAACCCACTCTTCAAATCCAACGTGGATTAGAAGACTTGGTTTCACTCTTCAAGTCACTACTCACTCTTCACATTCAAATATAATTTTATTTTAATAAAAAGTGGGACCATTGATTATAGAAGGAAATAATAACAGAATAAAAAAACATAAAATGTTACGGATTTGAAGAGCATGGCTCACCATCCTCAACTCTTCAAATTCAAAACTCTTCAAATGTGTGCCACATCACTAGTCCAAGAGCTAGTTTTGAAGAGCTGTGTTGGAGATGCTCTTCGGTGTAAAGATTGGCACGAAACATGAGCTTCATCATGTGATTCAATGCAGTCCCAGGCATTGCTTGATTAAAAAGTTGACTGCATTGAATAATATGATAGAGATCTTGTTTTGTACCAATCTCTTGCATCAAAGATCTGACACGGGGCAAAACCCTAGACTACGTGAATAATGATGAAATGATAATTTTGCCGAAATTAAACTAAATTAATTAAGTAAAACTAATACGAATAAAAGCGAATACCTTAATGTTCGTAGTTTTTCATTCGGATGATCACATTCAATTCAGGTAGGGTCCGATCCATTGCGCTAGATCTATTAGCCTCGCGGAAGGAGGATCCTAGAGGTAGAACTCTAGCCGCTTTCAGATTAGGGCGCTCGCTCGTGGTTCAATAATGGAATATCGAATTCCTCAAGAGTTTAGAGATCGGGTTGATTTAAGGGTTTAGATTGGTTAGATGGCTGGGATGAGATTTAAGGTTATTGAATCGGGTCGATTCAATTGTTTAGATGAAAACTAGAGTTATGGTTTGAAATTTTTGACAGGATAACGGCTGGATTTAAGGCTTATGGGAATAAAATAAGAGCAGAAAATAAAGAAACAAAGAGATATTAAAATGAATAAAACTAAAAAATAATGGGCATCACACCCTTGGCCTCACACCAAACCCATCTCGAGAAGAAGAAGAATCACTCTTCAACAATTGCTCATCTCAAGCACACAAGCAATAGCTTTCATTCATAATCAATAATCAACTTACAATGTTTATTTAGAGACCTTATATAGGAGGCCTCACAAAAGAAAATAAAACCCTAAAATAAATACTAAAAAAAAAGACAAGTATGCCCTTAAAATCTAAATTCCGTCAAAATTCGCACTGTAGCACATCAATGGAGGCATTGTAGCAGATCAATCGAGGTATTGTAGCAAATCAATCGAGGTACTATAGCAGATCAATTTAGGCACTATAGCAGATTTCAGTTTCTCCGAATTTGAATTGCTCCCACTGGCTACAATCGATTGAATGGTCGATCAATCGACTGGGCATTGCTCCAGCACACTAATTCTGCTCCTTTAAGCCTTTCTGAAGCTGAAAAATTTGTTGCGGCCAAATTCCAATGCTTTCGATCTTGACGTCTTCCGTCATTCTCCCAGACTCAAAATGTTTCATCACAGATATAGTTACCGATCAAGTGTATTGGCACTCGAACGGTGGAACTCCTCGCAACGAACCCAAACAATCTCGGCATTTGGTAACGTGTGAATATCATCTCGGTCGATTGTATCGAAGCGCACACTGTAAACCTCTCATCGATGTACCAAATAACCCGGCTCACCAACCCACTCTATCAAATATTTTTGAAGTTTCCCATCAACTCTCCCGGACCCAAAAGTCTTCATCATCGATGAAATGTGATCGCGATATCGGTAGGAAATACGGGAGCTCTTACAACGAACTCTCTCATGATTGGCCCATACACTCTCGGTAGTCGACTCACTAACTCTCGGCATCTCATAAACTAGAAACTCTCTGCCGCAGGTGAATGCCACAAGATCATCCCAAATTTCTTCAATTACTTCTTTCCTCTGCCTACTTGGGTAGTTGGGGTATCGGCTGCAAAGTTAGGATGCGATCGTAAATAGGGGGCGTTTGGAAAGGATTGCAGGGTCTTGGGGTTGAGCCTAAAAAAGGAACTAGGTCCTCCACATTGAACGTTGAGTTAATCCTTGTATCTAGAGGAAGCTCAAGAATGCACACACTAGGATCACTCCTTACCACAAATCCAAAAGGTTCAGTGCCATAGGCCTAGAGCTTCCTTACGACTCCCAATGGGAATCATTCAGGTCCAATCTGAATCATTGCATGATCATTTAATTGAAATTCCATAAAAGTCTTAGGTAACTACATTGATATTTTGAGAGTTTTATTGCATTAATTAAGCTTAATTTCAGCGTGCAATGCAGAATGAGACTCAAAAGTTGACTCGCCATAAGACTCAGAATGTGAAGCGGTATGCGACTCGAGACTATAATGTGTATGTGTATCTATGGATTCGATACTCTCATGTGCATGCGACGCTAACGATTCACACGTAACCGACTCAAGTGCTCTTGACTCTACTAACATTAACGACTTAGGCATAACCGACTCTGTGGGCACTATCAGCTCATGTGTGATCGAATCAAAGGACACTAATGACTCATGTACGTTCGGTTCGACCAACTTCAAAGATTCAAGTGCACTCAACTCTACCACCAATAAGGACTCGTGCACAACTGGCTCTACGAGCACTAACAAATAGTGCGTAGGTGACTCGGTCGAATCGTGCGTGGGTGACTCAGTTGACTCATGTGTGGGAGACAAAAGATCACTACTCACAAGGGAAATAAGGGTCGTCTCTTTAACGCAAATTAGACTCTCATTAGCTTCTTCTATCTCCTCTTCACTCATCACGGCACGAGGGTCTTCTTTCTCTTTCCTATTCTCCGACTCTATAGGACTCCCTCTTTTAGTCAATAAATTTGGAGTAGGAAGTTTTATGGAGCATTAGTATGCAAAGTGTCCGAACCCTTGACACTTAAGACAAGCAAGACACTTATTTGTCTTTGTTTTCAAAACTCGTAGAAGGTAACGGTGCGTGAAAGAAACATAATTCTCAATGAGTCGCTCCCTCATATCCTCCCATCGTGTGATGGGTTTACGATTAGCTAACTAGCGTAAAAGCTTAACATTATTCCAACAGATTTTGGCGTTGCCCTCCAACTTTGTTTTTACTAGCCAACTTTGTACTTATTCGGTACGCCATACCAATCAAAATAGTCATCTACACTAAGCAACCATTCCACAAAGGTATTAGGATTCATCCATCCCTTAAAATAGGGAACTTAATCCCAAATAGATTTTAGGAACCTCTTGGCAGGGTCGTACTCAGGTTCACGATGGTTAAGATATCCCCTAACACACAAGTCAGCTTTGATGTCCCTAAGGGCATCAACAAGCTTGCTTATGTTCATGGTGATCACGGCTTACTAACACGGGTTCTAACTGACATGCAATTATGAACCAACAAAGAGTGAGGAATTTTATCAAACACTAGATGAGCGTGTGAATGAAGACACAAATGACATGACATCAAAGACATCGAAATGACATACACATGTGACTCAAAATGAGTAAGGACTTTTGTCGAACACAAAACGTGCACAATGATGAATATAAATGAAATAAAATTTACTGAAATTAAAATGATATGCAAAAGATGCCCTAACCTAGAAACTTGAGCTTTGATACCAAAACTAACGCAGGACAAAACCCTAGACTACGTGAATGATGATGAAATGATTATTTTGTCGAAATTAAACTAAATTAATTAAGTAAAACCAATACGAATAAAATACCTTAAGGTTCGTAATTTTTCATTCGGATGATCACAATCGATTCGGGTAGGGTCCGATCCGTTGAGCTAGATCTGTTAGTCTAGCGGAAAGAGGATCCTAGAGGTAGAACTCTAGTCGCTTCCAGATTAGGGCGCCACTCATGATTCAATGATGGAATCTCAGGTTCCTCAAGGGTTTAGAGATCGGGTCGATTTAAGGGTTTAGATTAGTTAGATGGCTGGGATGAGATTTAGGGTTATTGAATCGGGTCAAATCCATGGTTTAAATGAAAACTAAAGTCATGGTTTGGGAAATTTTGACAGAATAACGGCTGGATTTAGGGCTTATAGGAATAAAATAAGAGCAAAAAATAAAGAAACAAAGAGATATTAAAATGAATAAAACTAGAAAATAATGGGCATCACACCATTGGTCTCACACCAAACCCATCTCGGGAAGAAGAAGAATCACTCTTCAACAATGGCTCATCTCAAGCACATAAGCAATAGCTTTCATTCATAATCAATAATCAACTTACAATGTTTATTTAGAGACCTTATATAAGAAGCCTCACAAAAGAAAATAAAACCCTAAAACAAATACTAAAAAAAAAGACAAGTATGCCCTTAAAATCTGAATTCTGTCAAAATTTGCATTGTAACGGATCAATCGAGGGACTATAGCAGATCAATCGAGTTATTGTAGCAGATTTCAGTTTCTCCGAATTTGAACTGCTCCCAGTGGCTACAATCGATTGAATAGTCGATCAATCGACTAGGCATTGCTCCAGCACACAAATTCTGCACCTTTAAGCCTTTCTGAAGCTGAAAATTTTATTGCAGCCCAATTCCAATGCTCTCGATCTTGACATCCCTCATCAAGATCCTTACATCACGGCCTTCAAATCAGATAGCTTAGATGGTGTTTTCACATGAAAAAGTCCCCAAAAAACCAAGTGTTTGTTTTAAACTTTTCTCAAAAAAAAAAAAAAAAAGTGTTTGTTTTAAACTATTTGCAAGGGCGAACTTCTTGTGTGCAAGTAATAGCTCCCTTTAAAATTCCAAAGCAAGCTTATCCAAAATTATGCAATTTACACCAAAAAAAAAAAGCATCTAATATTATTCACTCAAACATCCAAAAACATAATTTTTATAGGTGGGCAAAGCTAATTTTCACTCTTATCCACCAATAACATAGTGAATCCATAAAAAAAATTACAAAGACTTCAAGAAACCCAACAAATTATCAGCCCTTAACATAACAACACACCCAAACCAACACTAAATGATCACTAGATTAAACAAAACGAAAAGGGTATCAACTAAACTCTAGGAAACAAACATTAACATTAAAATTTACAACAATCGGGCAATTTAATTATACAAATATACAGTAAACTTTACTGAACAAAAAAATATATAGTCAAATTTGAAATTGCAATAAAGAATTCAATTTCACCATAAACCAACATCTCAATATAATACTTTCATATACTACTACAAAGCAAGAGCTTATGAATAAAAATATTTTTAAAATAAATAAAATTATATATATATATATATATATATACCTTGAATGCAGGGGATTCGCCGCGAATGATCATGCAGAAGACACAATCGTCTTCTTCATTCAGTTTCTCTGATTCATTCCTCCGATGATCAATGGCACCGGCCTCGCAATTCGAGCTTGAAACCCGTGAGAAATCGTTGACTACTGGCCGCTCATGCAAATTAGAACGGTGGAGATTAGTCGGCCAGAGATGTGAGTTGAGAACTGCAAGCCGTCGATGTTGTTCCATCTATGGAGGTCTTCTGCAACATTCAACTCATTTAATCTTATTGTGAAATGGGTGGCTGAATGAACAGGTTTCCGTATTTCACACTTGCATTCTCTAACTGTGTAAGTGTATAAGATTAATCTGGACCGTTAATCACTTCTGAGATGGGGTATAGGTTAAATTCCTTTTTTAAAGTGAAAAGTATTAAATCACGCCCCCAAAATATTTTATAACGAAATCCGTCATTTTTTTTTATTACACGAGAGCGCCTCAATACCAGTTTGCCGAAACTGTCCCCCTTACATGTAAGGGCTCTTACTCTTTCTCCTCTAGACGATTGAAGAATGCCGCCCTCTAGATTATCTTCTCCAACAGAAATCAAGAACAAATAAAATAAGACATACAAGAAGAACCAAAAACTTAAGATTTGAATTTAGTCATGTAGGATTTAGTTTAACCACCCCTATAACTCCAAGCCATCAAAACTTACGGGAGAAACGAGGTACACTTAAAATAAGGGTGAAAAAGTTATTTTTTATTTAACAGGTGCCTGCGCAAATAGCCGGAATGCCCATTTAATGATTATAAAAAAAAGCACCCGATTATTTGGTTATAAAAAATGGCGTAAGGCGCCATTGTGTAAAAAGCCCGTTTTTTAAAGGCTTGCATAAGATTGTCGGGTCAACCCGACCCGATTCCTGACCCACCACC
Organism: Chloranthus sessilifolius; assembly: GCA_021018995.1. NCBI lineage: Eukaryota > Viridiplantae > Streptophyta > Magnoliopsida > Chloranthales > Chloranthaceae > Chloranthus > Chloranthus sessilifolius. The sequence goes on from CM037592.1 coordinate 106,796,083, forward strand.
TGAGTTTTATACCAGTTTGGGCACATTAAAGCATAGAATATTTTTGTCATAAAAATATTTATATAAATATTTTCATCACTTTTTCTCAAATGTTTTTTCAAATTTTTTTCTAATTTTATCCATTTTTTCAAGATTTTTGCCTTGCCGTATTTTTTCGTCAATTCGGGCATGAAGCAAGTTGGGTTAGATCGGATCAATTCCAGTCGAATCGGGCCAAGCCAAGTCAAGGAAAAAGGGAGTTTTGAACTAGGTTTTCGCAGTGTTGAATGACCGGCATGGACTGAAGATAAAATTGTTTAAAGCATGGACAGAATAGAAGTGCCCTTTCTTTTAAAAAGAAGAGGATTGGTATTCACATTGGTCAGAAGCGAATTAAAAGCTCGGCAGTGGTAATTCTAAAGATCCCGGGGATAATTGGTCGGGCATGTACCCTCGTTTCATTAGGTCGGGTCGGGTTTGGGTGCACCATCAGGTCCAATCAGATTGCATGTACATTTGATCACGCTTAGGCAGCCAAAACTTTGGCGTGACCCATTGACAGCCCTAATTGCATGTACATGTAATGGTCAATGAAGTGAACGGTTTGGATTACAATGTCTGATCAGGTCAAATAGTTTATTGACTGGATAGAGTATATTGTCTGACTAGGGAGGATGGTACTGGGGCAATCTCTGCCGGAGATATGACAAACGTGTCAACAAAAAGTGTAAGTAATATGTTAGAACACATGTCTAAATTACTTTGCTGGGTGACACGTGTGGAGAGTGAAGGGTGGTAATTGATGCTCTCCCTGCGTACTCACCAATCCATGCGGATGTCAATTGATCTATGCCATCCAATCCACGATTTAGATTGAAGGATAGCTCTACTTACACCCACCAAAACTTTAAAAGCACCCATTGGCCAAATCACATATAAGTAAGAGTCTCAACGGATCGGGTTTGAACCCGGATAAGCATGGTCAGACCTGCAAATGGGCCAAGTGTGAGCTAAGATAGGTAGGCCCAATGCATAAATTTGTTGACCCTGCCTGGCCCTGAACTAGGCCAGACTCCAATTCAGGAGTTAATTAATATAGAAATTGGCTGCCTGCGGCTAGGCCAGGCTCGGCATAGGCCGGGTATGGGCTAAAGGAAGATAAGCCCAATTAATAAATGCGATGGCCCTACCCAGCCTGTTTAATAATTGGACCGGGTATACGGTGGTTTCAAGAATTTTACTTATAATCGACCCATTTTATGTATCTTTAGTTGAACTCTACACAAGATTTAACTGATTTTAGAACCATTGGATGCAAGAGAATCTTGACTTTAATTTTTATAAGTTAACATCAACTTTTGGATTTATGGCATCCAACCGTTTTAAAAACAATGGAAACCCATTTAAACCTGATCAAAACCCACAAGCACCAGGTAATAGGATTGGACTTGATCAAAACCCACCAAGGCAACACCAGACTACTATTAAAATTTTGGATGGATTACCCAGTCGAGTCCCAACCCTTTGTAATCTATTCACTGGTGTCCTAACTTCATGAAATGACCCAGCAGGGTCTTGACCCTAAACTTTCTTTTATTATTTACCTGCAAGAGTCTGAAAATTTTGCACATTTCTTTTTTGTAGTTTAAGTTAAACTATAGAGGACCAAAATACTCTAACATGAATTTACTAAAATACCCATCCTTCCATTACTATAAAGTTAGTATTTTCTCTGCTATTCATCTTTTTCTTGTTGACAATTGGGTTTCCTCTTCTCTTCATCTTCTTTTTGTAAAGATAATATATTCTCTTCATTTTGCAGTACAAAAAAACTTGACGTTGCTTGCTGCTCCAAGTATGTCTGGGTAGCTCTTATTTTGAAGATATGAATCTTCTTTAAAGCAATGAGTAAAGATCTGCAAACTCTCCTCTCTTGCCGCTGATTTTCGTGAACATTGAAAGCATTAGGATCCCATATAGCCCCAACCCCCTCTTCCCTTCATCTTCTTCTTTGTTGACGAAACAACAGGGAGAAGTGTGTTGCTGCAGTCTCTGCAATCCTTCAACATTGGCCGACGTTGCATCTTCTTCTGATCACTTGCATCTAAGATTTTCTGCGTGCATATCTCCAATCGTCTGATAAACTCATAGGAGTAACTCATAAAATACTGTGGTAGTAATATTGCCCTAAATATTCAATCTTTCTTTTAATGAATGGCTTGTTTGAGCTATATACAAATATAGTAATATTGTCTAAATACTGAACCTTTGTTTTAATGAATGACTTATTTGATGTAGATAGAAATGTAATAATATTATCCTAAATGTTTAACCTTTATATTAAATACTTATTTGAGGTAGATAGAAATGTAGTAATGCTGCCCTAAACTCATAAATGCTTATTTTTAGAAATAATTATCGATCGGAATAATTATCTCACATTAGTACATTACTGTCTGATATCAGTCTTTTGATGTTCTGACATCAGTACTTGACAGTATTTTATAACTCATGCAGGTCAGAATATAGTTTAATTCTGAGAATAAGTCTGATATCAATCCTGCAATGTCTCACATCAGTATATTATTGTTTGATATTAGTCTGTTAATGTCCTCACATCAATACATTATTGTCTTATATTAGTCCTTTGATGTTTTCACATCAGTACTTGACAGTATTTTGTAATTCATGTCGGTTGGTGTAGTTTAATTATGAGAATGAGCTTGATATCAGTCCTGCACTGTCTCACATCAATACATTATTGTCTGATATCAGTCCATTAATGTCCTCGCATCAATACATTACTATTTGATATTAGTCATTTGATATTCTCATATCAGTTCTTGACAGTATTTTGTAACTCATGCAGGTCAAAATGTAGTTTAATTCTTCAAATGAGCTTGATATTAGTCCTGCACTGTCTCACATCACTACATTATTATCTGATATCAGTCTGGTAATGTCTTTGCAGTACTACTTGACAGTATTTTGTAGCCGATGCAGTCATAATTTTATTTAATGCTGACAATGAGCCTAATATCAGTCATGCACTGTCTCACATTAATACATTATTGTCTTATATCAGTCCCTTAATATTTTCACATCAGTATTTGACAGTATTTTGTAACTCATGCATATCAGAATATTGTTTAATGCTAACAATAAGTCTAATATAAGTCTTGCACTGTCTCATATCAATACATTATTGTCTGATATCAGTCCCTTAATTTTCTCACATGAGTATTTGACAGTATTGAATGACTTGGTCTCATATGAGTCACTCACGACAAACTGTTAAGGTCATTAATTTTCAAAAAAATGATAGTTAATATTAGGAAAATCTGTTTATTGTTGTAAGTATATTTATTGATTTTTTGTATAAATTACGTTAGGTCTGTTATGAGACTGTCATAGTCTTTAAAGAGGCCATATTTGTCTAAGACCGGTCTTGTGGCTGAATTCGCTCATGGTAAACTGTAAATGTATTTATTTTTTTGAAAACTTTATGACACATGTTCATAAATGAATTATAATGTAATATTATAAATTGTACACAGAAAGATCAAATTTCATATTCTACCCTTAGGGTCTCTACTCTGATAGTTGCTTTATCAGTTGTGGAGCGTGAAGCACTTAGTTTAACTGCAGTGAAGTCTCTTCTCCGTCTAATAGATATGCCTACAATCAACGAGTTGATATATATATTAATAGAAAATTTTGATTATGAGTCTGAGAGGTTCTCCATTGGCAGCCGTACTGTTGGTTTTCCCTTGCTAGAAATGTTCGCTTTAATTGGTCTTAAGCATGTTATAATTATCCCTTGAACTTTGGAGGAAGGCCTAAATGTCGAAAATGAAGACATTAATTTCTTTTGTATGAAATATTTTGGTCGAGTAGGTAGTATTAGTGTCGGTGAAATAGAAAAAGCAGTGACTGTTGCTAGTATAGAGAAAGAGAGTCAATTTTACTCGTCTTACCTTATTGCATATTCTTGCGACATTTATGACACCGAATAGCTTTAAAACAATTGAAGAAACGTGTGTGAGATTAGTCTAACTTTAAACTCCCTTCGATCTGCCGCTTTAAATTTTAAGAGCGGTGTGCATACTAATCTTGATGGATATACCTTTGCATTGCAGGTTAGCCATTGTCTTTGTGAATGTTATCCATTTACACACCGTTTATCGCATAATAGACATATTTCCTAACAAATCTTTAGCTTGTGATTTGTTTTAGATTTAGACATACGAGCACTTCCCGACCATAGCACCGACTTTAATTATCGATGATTTTCTAAGATATACGAAGTATACCTCAGTAAAAAGTCATCATCGGAAGTATTATATTATGAAGCTTAATAATCCTAAGGTATTATTGGTGTCAACCTCAACCAATTCCATTTTATAGCTTTGAATAAATGAAGAAGTCGCTTCTTCTGATAACTTGGTCTTACCCTCCTGGTAACATATTCACAGATAATTTCAAAATTTGAATTCACTGATCGTGAATTATTAGAAGAGGTGATCCATGATGGGATTAATGATTATATTAGTTGCGAATTTAATCGTCTTCAACTCCTAGAAATATCTTCCAAAGAGCAAGGTAGTCACATCACAGCGTTGGAGAAGTCCAATAACAAACTTATTCAACAAGTTCGAAGACAGAAGAAGTTAAACAGTGATCTAAGGAAGGGCCTAAAATTGTTAGACTTGGAGATTATAATTTTAAAGGTAAGCTACTTACTAGAAATTATTGTTATTTGTTACAATGTCTTTAAAATTTAACTAACAGATTACTGTTGTAAAATAAGGCCAACGTAAAGAGTACAATTTCAAATCCTCTTCCAGTCACAATAAAGATGTGGAAATGAGTAGTTTTACTGAAAAGAATGACTCCCAAAATATAAGTCCTCCAAGTAACCCACCGAGGGATAGGGAAGTGAAAGGTAAAGAAAAATTGCAAGTCCCTCGGGATAGTGACGTGAAAGGCAAGGGAAAAGTGTAAGTCCCTCGGGATACTTATAATCGAAATAAGGCTAGTCAAAATATATGTATACCCATGAAATTAGAGTTGATCACTATTGACCCTTGTATTGATGGAACGAGTCGTACTTCTAAGATAATAGATGATGGAAAGAATAATTGTGAAGAAACATTTGCAGAAGATGAGTGTGAATTGTCTCGTGAATCATTCGAAGGCAATAAGGATGATCATCCGATACATGTGTCCTCGAAAGAAGATGAGGAGGGAATTGCTAATATAGATAATAAAGAGCATATGTCTTTCGTTGTTCTTACCGATGAAATTATGCAGATTTCAGAGATGCTAGTCGATCAAACGTCCATGAAAGAAGACAATGATAGAGAATTTGTCGGGGAAATGATAGAAGAATCTATAGAGGAAATCAGAGTTACATCAACACCCGATAACAATAGAAATGAATCACTTGGCATTAGTAAAACCAAGTCAGTGGACGTAATGAATACTTATAAGCGAGTGTAGGCTAGTTTAAGAGGTTGAGTTACTCCACAAACGACATCGGTAAATAATTTCGCAAACCCTATTACCACTGAATACTTCATTATATCGATCAACTCCATAAGGTCAATCTTCCGAATGTCCACTCCCAAATACACGTACCTCTACAGTGGGTAATAAATGAACCCTTAAAAGCAACTCCGGAGAAGATGAAAATGTGATACCTGTAAATGTTAAAATTAAAAAAAATTATGATTTTAAGAGTATAAGTTTCCAACGTATTTAATCGTAGGATATACATACAGGAAAGGTCGCAGAGAAGAAGGACTGATACTAAATCTACAACCAAGAGACCACCTCCAAAGGATGCGCTGAAGGTGAATGATCAATTAGCTAATGTAGATGTTCAAACATATATGTTAAATTTAATTGAACGTTTATTAATTTGTATATGTGCTCTATCCACAGAAGGACTACGACGGTTTCCACTGACCTATGAAACCACTAATACAGAATGATAAATATGATAGATAAAGTTCTTAGTAATGACCCTGTAGAGTAGGGTTTCGCCCCTTTGAAAGTTATTAAGTTATAATTAATGTAATTCAATTATTCTCTTAACAATCTATGTGGCTTTGCAGACATAAGATTCACTTAACTGATAGACTGTCCATCACGGCGAAGAACTTGTGATCAGTTTACGATACTAATTGGTTTGACAGTGAGGTAAGGCCAACATTCTAAATGGCATACATGCTTATATTCATAGAGTTGTCTGTCTGATATACATAGGTCGTCTGATGTCAGTCAGTCCGATGATCCTATTCTTTTAGAAAATACATATCTTTATTGGTATCCATTAGAGTGATATGTGACTTTATTTTGTAGGCAATTGACGCACACTTTATCTTGATGAAGAAATAAGAGAACGATCATAAAAAGAAATTTATAAAAAGTCATTTTTTCTCAACATATTTTATCGTAAGAGTCTAATTTTTTATTTTCACTTCCTATAATTTGTAATTATCTCCTAAACCTATTTCATATTTTATTTAGATGAAACTGAAAGAATCGTTGGCCAAAGACGAAGCCGATAGGAATAAAAACCTTATTGCTTGGACTTCACCCCAGGCACTAGGATATAAAATAAGCCAATATGAGAAGGTAATTGGATAAATTTTAGAGGCTTCCTTCGTACTTGTACTATTGCTAGAGTCAGTCACTCGTTTTAACTAAAATATGGCTCCACTTAACAGGTTTACCTTCCCGTCAATAGAGACTATCACTAGTCTTTGTTCATATTATACATGAAGGAGAGGAAAGTTGAGTATTTAGACTCGTCTAGTGGACAAAGTGACAGTGCCCATTATCCGAACATTGTAAGCATATTAGTACATATATGTTTCAACTCTAGATCTTTATTGTTATATGTCAAATTAATAAAATTTGAGTATTCTTAAATACATAAAAACGTTCTTTTTAAGATCCTAGCTCAACAAGGCGACGATAATATCGACGTCAGAGATTGGCCGTTTACTAGACCGATTGCTATCTCGCATCAAACAAATTACTTTGATTATGGAGTCTTTATGATAAAGTACATTGACTATGCATCCCATAGGCTTAATTTTGATTTTGATCAATGTCATATGTCTTACTTTAGAGATAGGATTATGATAGAGTTACTTAGAGGAGAAGCTAAATATTGACAAATTTTAATATAAAATGATCTGATCTTTTGTATCGTATGCTACTTTTCTCTTACCACATCAAACACGTAGTAGTTTATCAATAATAAAATGTATTTGTTGAAATTGAACTATGAGTTCTTAAGACTTTATTTGACTTGCACTGTCATATAGCAATTCTAAGTTTATTCTTTTTTGTAAAGTATTCTTCAATTAAATTACACTTATACTGTTATTTACCATTATCGCATTTATTCTCTATTATATGGTCAATTTAGTTACAATTATATCTCAAATCTTTATACAGAGAAGCTGAAATTGACGTGTATTTTGGTTGTGGAATGCATGGACATTGGATTAAAGATTGTCTGTAAAAGAAGATCGTTGATGAAAAGGGTGCGCCACTATGTTACTGTAAAAAATCAGCAGTGCTTCGGATTTCAAACTCTGACAGGAATCTCGACCGTAAATATTATAAGTGTTACCATTGTGCATTCTTCAGATGGGAGGACGAATGTTTGGGAATCGTAAATCATACCGTCGGTAATGATGAAACGATTCACTTGGATGATGCTCGTCCTCTTTGCTACTGTCAGAAGCAATCAATGCTGCGAGTTTCAAACTCTCTCAAGAATCCTGGGCATAAGTACTTTACATGTTGTCAATATGGGTACTTTAGCTAGTTGGACGAAAGTGATGTGATTTTTAATTGTAATGTTTTACTCACAAGCGCACGAATCAGATTGTATAGTGGGTGCGGAGTACGAGATTGTTCCCACGAGGACTATTTTTGAAAGATCTAAAAAGACAAGACAGTAATTCAAGAAACCTATCAAGATCTAATAGTGTTCTACCAATTTTATGATTTAAGCAGCTTGTGAGATGACAATTACTGACCACAAACTAAAATTCAATTGATAATTCAAAAATAAAGATAAAGATGAAGATACAAAAACCTCCCATCTTTGGTCCGTTCTTCCCGTAATATAAATCTATGGAGTAAACTATGAGATATATCATTGAAACACATCTTTTATGGAAGATAATGGTCAAAACCCCGATAGGTTCCACATTGCATCCCTGCAATCAGGACTTAACTTTAGAGATGATTTTCATATATAGATCTGGGATCAAGGGCATGACTCGGCACACTTGATCTCTGGTTCAAATAAAAATCATCCCCAAAGTGGGTGAAAATTACAATAAGAATACCACCATAGATCTGAAATCAAGGGCATGGCTCGGCACACTCGATTTCATATTAGGGAGTAATTAAGATAAACTTACCATTACAGATCCAAGATCTAGGGCATGGCTCGACACACTCGTTCCCAGTTAGTGGCGGGGATTTCATCCATTCATGATAGCATAACAACCATAAAAATAAGGTCTCATATTTTAATCCTAAATTTATATTATTAAAAGTACATCCCTCGGATGGGAATCATTAGATCCCCATCCCTATGAATTTAGCCACACATATTGTAATTAAATGACATAAATAAATAAGGAAGGAAAAATAATATTAATTTAATGAATTAAAAATACCTCAAACTTCAACAGAAATTACTTTGATCCAAAAGTACGATGATCTTCAAAAACAAAATTAATACAGGAATTAACTGAACAAAAATAATAAACTAAAGGAATGAATACTGAAAAATTAAAGGAACAAGGCTCTCAAAAGGGAATAATAAAAACTCTCTATCTCTACTTCTAACTATCAAAAAGAAAAACTCTTCTAAAACTAATCTCCCTAATCTCCTAATTTCCTAATTAATTATTTTTACTCGAAGTGTTTGATCGGCTTTAAATAGATTTCCAGTCACATAGGTTTCCCAGCCACAAAGGTTTCCCAACTCGACAAGTCAGGGTCGATTAATCGACCCTATAAGGTCGATGCATCGACTCTGCAAAAGAGGCTAAAAGTTTACTTTAAAATAGTCAATTCCGTGTCAGACTCTTTTTGTCCTCGATTAATCGACCAAAAGGGTCGATGCATCGACCTCCTAGAAATTCGTAAAATTCTAGCCCACTTTTGCATCAGACACTACTTTAATATTTTAGCTATAATTTTCTGTCTCGAACTCGGATCGACATGATTCTTATGCCGTTGGAAAGCTGACAGAAAGAGCTACAACTTTTATGTTTTGACATTTTCATAATTCGGCCATCTTGGGGGTACAAATTTAGCTACAGGTTATACTAAGTTCTCGATGACCCAAAGTTGCAGTGTTTTGACATTATTTTCAGAATTCTTAGGCTGTTTTCTGCATTTGTCTTGTATTTACCTGAAACACTTCAAATCTAATAATTATCATCAGATAGCCTTCATCGGACGGCTAAATATAGGTATTTAGGGGTGAAATATCATCATATTTCACTACTCATTAGAAAGTTCTCGAACCTCGACTCCGATGTCGAAGTTAGAGAACATTGAAAGGGACGATTTCAAAGTAAAAGTGACAATGGAGATTGAAGAGCTCGCCAAAAAATTTGAGGTATGTTAATAACCAATAAAAGAAAATAAATTTTTCCTTGATTTAGAGTTATCTACATATTTTGGTTAGCTTTATTTGTAATTGTTTAATAATTTTGTGATGTTATAAGTGAAGCACTGAAGGTGTATATAATTTCTTGAAAGTCATTTGTAGAAGTAAATATAGTCTAATACCATATTATTATAAAGGTGCGTACTACAACAAACTTTTTTATATTCTGTTTGACTGCTTTAGATATACATGCAACTAATGTGATAGATGAGATGACTAAAATTATCTAAAATTATTGGTGGGTCTCAATAGTTTTAAGAAAAAAGTGAAGCATATTTCAGGTCTTCTAATAGAAGCTGAGGTATATTATCATGCATACACATATATATGTTTGTGTGTGAACTAGGGTGTCTTCTTTCAATTTGGTGATATTCAATCAATTCCTCAAAGACTTACTGGACTCACATGAGTCTCTGTGGGACTTATGAGAGTCTGTTAAAGACTCAGCACAGATAAATTGCTTATTGGTACGTCTCTGTATCAGACTATAACATGACTTGGTACGTCACTGTATCAGACTATAACATGACTATTGATACGTCACTGTTATCGGACTATATAATGACTGATCTCATTGTCTATCATATTTGGATCCTACATGTCTCACGCCAGTCTAACCTGGACTTATAAGAGTCAGTAAATGACTCATACCAGACCCACTCATAAAAAATGGTAATTGGTACACTACTGCTATCAGACTATACCCAATATGATGTCCTTAACTATCATATTAGGAGCCTACATGTCTGACATGAGTCCCGCTTGGACTTATAAAAGTCAAGAAATTACTATTGATGTCATTGACTATCAGATTGGGAGCGGACATATCTCACATGAGTCTCATATGAGTGAGTAAATGACTCATATGTGACAAAGTCATGCAAACTCATAAGCTGGTACCTCAAAGTTGACTATCAAATTTGAAGCATACAAGTCTAACATGAGACTTACTTAGACTTATATGAGTCAATAAATGACTCATATGTGACCAAGTCATACAATATCTCTATTAGTACTTCAATACTCGCAGTGTTCAATATGACTATTAGCATCGTCTATCATATTTGGATTCGACATATCTCACGTTAGTCTAACCTAGACTTATAAGAGTCAGTAAATGGCTCATATCAGACCTAGTCATGGAAAATCCCCATTGGTATATCACCATTATCATACTATAACATTGGGTGATGTCATTGACAATCAGATTTGAAGCATATAGGTATAACATGAGACTTACTTGAACTTATATAAGTCAGTAAATGACTTATATACGACTAAGTCATGCAATATCCCTATTGGTACTTCAATACTCGCAGTGTTCAACATGACTATTAGCATTGTCTATTATACTATAACTTGACTTATAAGAGTCAGTAAATGACTCATATCTCATTGTCTAACATATTTAGAGCGTACAGGTCTAACATGAGTCATAGTTGGACATGTAAGAGACAGTAAATGACTCTAATGAAGCCCAGTCATGTAAAAATCATTATCCAAGTCACCATTATCAGTGTTTAACTTGACTAATGTAGGCAATATCAATATCATAAGTACCTGCAATATGTAGACAGTGAAATATCTAAGACATTTAATATCCATGCATAAATGCCTACATTATTGAAATAAACATATCTATTTCTAGCAAGACTACTCATACAATATCACAAATTCACAACTTCACAACTTCAGCACACGATTTCATACATTCACAAATTCACAACTTTACAAACCACTGACATCCACAAATTCACAACTTCAACATATTAATCTATTTACAATAGCATAACATTGCTGACTGATATCAGGCTTATACGTCAGAATATCTGACACATGTTGCTTTTGAAAAACAACTATCTCTTCCGCTTGAAATTGTAACTTACCTTCTCTCCTGGCCATTATATTTTCAATGTATTTTAGGATAAATAGTGCATAGTCTGCCGACCATCAATGCTATTTTGGGAGGCCCTTAGTGAAGAATAGTAGCCACGGAAGAGCTTTGTCGAGCGCGTTGTCCATTCCATTCAAGTATAAAAGTTGCGGGAGATGGGTAGCCTGAAATAAATCAAGTACATAAACACTAAGTACATGACTTATAGACAAGAAATAAATTAATAGATTAAATTACCCACTTATTTTCTTACCAAGGTATGCGAGTACTGTTTTCATATGCTGAATTCTGGTTTGGCCGATGGATCTAGTAGAAAAATTACCTTCTCTTTGAGGTCGACGCTGACTAGCACATAGTGAGAGCCATAATCACTGTGCAATGGGATTAAAACCTATAAATGTAATGTCTAAATTATCATTAGTGAAGGGTTAATCATATTACAAAATACTAATTACATAAGTAGTGAATAATAAGTTTCTTCAAAAGAATGAATTACAGTTACCGTTGCACAATGGGTCACCACATATTTGAAGTAGGATTTGCTGAGAAATGGAAGGCAAGAATGATGAAAACTTTCATCGCCTTCCCAGAACGCTATTTTTTTCCCCTTGTCCTTAATTGTACGGCATACATCGTCATTTTTTTGGGCCTCCTCAAATTTTAGTACCTCCTCTTTTAGTAATTCCTGGATGAAGATGCACTTAATTAACGATTACTAATCACAACTTATAGGACCCAAGAAAATGAGTGTGCGAGAGGAGTGCTCATCGCAAATACAACTGACAGAATGTACACGGTATGCGAACCGCATTTGCGCTATGTGCCCATCATCATTGTGTCTAGCACGTTATCCTCCACCTGGGTTTTCGGCCTAAGACTCTTAATGAATGATGTGAATTTTAATTGTGATGTTTTACTCGCAAGCGCACGAATAAAATTATATATAGTGGGTGCAGAGTACGAGATCGTTCCCACGAGGACTATTTTTGAAAATCTAAAAAGACGAGACAGTAACTCCAAAAATCTACTGAAATTCAACAGTACCCTACCAATATTACTATTTAAGCAGTTTTATGAGATAATAATTACTGACTACAAACTAAAATTTAATTGATAATTCAAAAATAAAAGTAAAGATGAAGATACTAAATCCTCCAATCTTTGGTCTGTTCTTCCCGTAATATAAATCTAAGGATTAAATTATGAGATATATCATTGAAAAATATCTTTTATGGAAGATAAATGGTCAAAATCAGGATAGGTTCCACGTTGCATCCCTGCAATCAGGACTTAATTTCAGAGATGATTTCTATATATAGATCTGGGATCAAGGGCATGGGTCGACACACTTGATCTCAGATTTTGAATAAAAATCATCCCCAAAGTAGGTAAAAATTTCAACAAGAATACCACCATAGATCTGAGATCAAGGGCATGGCTCGACACACTTGATTTCAGATTACGGAGTAATTAAGATAAAATTACCATTACAGATCCAAGATCGAGGGCATGGCTCGGCACACTCAATCCCAGATCATAATCGTAAATAGATCCACACGATGAAAGCAAAAAGACCATATAACAATGATTGGGATAAAATTACCGTTACAGATCTGAGATCCAGGGCATGGCTCGGCACACTCGATCCTAGTTAGTGGCGGGGATTTCATCCGTTCGTGATAACATAACAACCATAAAATAAGATCTCATATTTTAATTCTAGATTTATATTATTAGAAATATATCTGTAATATCCTGAAAAATTGACTGTTTGACTTTGACCTCGGGATCCGTGCCTGAATGATCGTAGGTTTGACCAAGTGATGGTCAAACATTGAGTTCATGAAGTTAGGTACTAATGTGAGAGTAGAATAACCTAAGTATAGAGTATGGTGTTTTATTGCAGTCACATACACCTATTTCCGGTGTAAGTGTTTAACACACAAGCAAGAGAGAGAATAAAAGGGTTTTAATAACCCTAGTTTCTCTTTGCTTTAATTATTGAAGAGAGAGTTAAGAGGAGAGAGAGATAGGAGTAAAGAGGATTTATTGAGGAGGAAGTGGATGCAAATCAAGAGGAGATAAGAGCATTCATTGACGGATTCAAGCGATTGGGATCATGAAGCAAGTAATGGAACCCTAGCCATCAAATCCAACAAATAAATCCCTTGAGGGGATTCTTGAGGTGAGTTTTAAATTAATGAAATGCGTGGATGCATGATGATTTAATTCAAGCAAATATGCTTAGAAGAGTAGATTGAAGGCTTAGAAAAGAAAAGATAAAGTTTTGGAAGAACAACCCGAAAAGGAGGCTGAGTCTGACCAAATCGATTAATCGATTTGAGATTTCGATTGATCGATTTGGTCTGAGAAGTTGAAAAGTCATCAAGGCCCGATTTCGATTAATCGAAATGAATTTCGATTAATCGATTTGGATTTCGATTAGTCGATTTGGAAATCGACTAATCGACAGAGAAGCTCCAGCCACTGGATAAATGAAACCTGGGAAAATCGACTAATCGATTTTGGATTTCGACTAATCGATTTGGGGTCGATTATTCGATTTTGAGATCTCGACTACTCGATTTAAGATTCGACTGCTTTATATTGGAGATCTCGATTAATCGATTTGGGATCGATTAATCGAAATTGAATTTCGATTAATCGATTTTGAGAATCGATTAATCGATTTGGGTTTCGATTAATCGATTTTGAGAGTCGATTAATCGAATTGTATTTCGATTAATCGATTTTGGGAATCGATTAATCGACTTTGACAGTTTTGCCTAACTTCTTAGTTTGACTTTGAGATTCAGGGAGGGTCTTGGACCTTCTTTGTTACATCTTTGGTGATAATTTACATGTGCTATGTTGTACCATAGGTGGTACGTGTGAGCATGAGCACAAGGAGCCGCGTGGAACCTTGATGCGTAGAAATTCAGAAAATTGAGGTAGGGAACACCTTGAACATGTACTTTAATTTCAAGAGCATGTATGTAGTGATATAATTATCAATTTGAAGTTGTTTTAAATCGTGGAAAGCTTTGTGAAAATGTGTGTGTGTGACACCAAGAATGTAATAAGGGCATCTGTATGATGCAAGTGATTAAGAACCAGTAATCTAAAGAGATTGAGACATCCCCAAGGGATGAGAAAGTAATAAAGGCATCAGGTGTGATGCGTGTATGTATACATCCCAGAGATGTATACATCCCAGAGATGTATACATCCCAGAGATGTATACATGCGATTGAATAATTACTGTTGTGGCCTAACTGATATAAGATAGCACATTTACATGGTGAACAACTATATGTAAAGTACATGTTATTTTTGTTATTTGAGGTTTGGAGGATACCCCACCGACGTGGCGGGATACCCTCGACTGACGCGGTAGGATATTCGTGACCGGTATGACGGCGAATCCGTACACCAATACGGAGGTTTATCAGTGACCGTAAGTACATCCCAGGGATGTTGTATGATATTTAACCCCACCGCCTAGTGAGAAAGGGGCTTGGGTCGTATTCTCAGGGAATATATTTTTACAACTGTCTAATTAGATGACGATGAAGGGTATCTCATCGGGGCTCGATGCTATATTGCTCGGGGATTACTTAAGTTGAAGATTTAAGTTTTGCTTTAGGCCTGTTCAGTGTCATTCATGATAAATCAACAGTAAAGTAAGACATGCTAATAACCAGTAAACTTGAATGTAAATTCATCAGATTTAAATTGTTTCCTTTCAAAAAGCATAGACACATCATACATAGAGTATCATGGAATATATGTGAGTTTTAACTTATATGTTCACTGTGTTTGTTCCCTATTGAGCTAGGATGTAGCTCACCCTTTTGACTATACGTCGCAGGTCCATTGATAGCAGCTGTACAGGCTTCGGGAGACGTAAATCCGGGTGATTCGAATTACATACCTGGAGACGAGTTAGAGCCTCCACCTGAGGACTTCTTCTAGGTGACTCTGCTGTATACTTTGATAGAGAGTCAGTTTTGTGAGCAGATTAGTACGGCTTGGTATGTCAAGCCTTTATTTTTGATAAACATGTAATTAAATTGAAATATTCTTTTGGCGAACCATTTGGGGTGATCTGGTTATCATCGATGGTTCGGGTCGGTTCTTTGTTCATGCAGTGGCATGAGAGGAGAACTGTCTTTTGCATATGCCAGTTGGGCATATTAACGATTTCTACTTTAATGAGATTATTTGCTTTATTTATTCATTGTGCTTGTTATACTAATGTTCCGTGCTAAGTTTTGGGGCACGGTCTGGAGGATTGTGCTGATAGCACGGGTTTCGGGGTGCCAAAATCTGGGCTGTCACAATATCCCTCGGATGGGAATCATTAGATCCCCATCCCTAAGAAATTAGCCACACATGTTATAATTAAATGACATAAATAAATAATAATTAAGAAATAACATTAATCTAATTAATTAAAAATACCTCAACCTTTAATAAAAATTCTTTGATCCAAGCGTCATCCACAAGTACGATGATCTTTAGAAACGAAATTAGAAATGCTCTCTACTAATCTCTAAATTTAAACTAGGAATTGATTGAACAAAAATAAATCTTAAAGAAAAGAATGCTAAAAAGGTTAAAGGAACAAAGCTCTCCAAAAAAAAAAAAAAACTCTATCTCTACGTCTCTCTAAAAAAAATCTCTTCTAATTATAATCCCCCTCTTTCAAAACTCGTAGCTTCCTTTTTATATGGTCGAACAAATCTAACCCTAATAACCTCAATCGATTGAGAATTAAATCTCAATCGATTGACTTTTAAGTAGGGACAAGGTTGTCTTCTCCTGTCAATCGATTGACACTTAGTCCTCAATCGATTGACATCTAAATGCAATTTCCGTGAACTCCCGCCCAACTTTGCATCAGACACTACCTCGGTATATTGGCCATAACTTTTTGTCTCGAACTCAGATTGAGGCAATTCATATGGCGTTGGAAATCTGATGACGAGCTCTACAACTTTTGTATTTTAGTAATTTACTAAATCTGACGTCTTGAAGGTTCAAATTGAGCTACAAGTCCCAATAAGTTCTCGATAACCCAAAATTGCAGTGTTTTGACATTATTTTCGGAATTCTTGGGCTATTTTCTGTACTTGGATTATATTTACCTAAAACACTTCAAATCTAGTAAATCTCATCAGATAGTCTTCATCGGATAGCTAAATATAGGTATTTAGGGGTGAAATAGCATCATATTTAACTACTCATCACACCCCCAAACCTACACTTTGCTAGTCCTCAAGCACAGCAAACTAAAGAAAATAAATACCACTTTCGTAGGGAACACGATTGCACTTAGTATGTGCAACAAGCCTCTAAACCACTAGGTGATCCCTAGTGGAGGAGTTGTGTCTCCTGAGGATTTACAGTGAAGTTACCCACAAACTTCAAAAAATTTCAAACCATCGGCAAAATTGAGTTTTCAAAACATGATTTTTTTATAACATATATACTATTCAAAAATAAAAACATTAATTGTTTCAATATGTGAATCATCAATCTTAAATATTAATGTCATGTCAATCATGCTAGTGTCCATTCAAATTAACCTAATGCTCAAATTGTTAGATAACTCATCGACTCATGCCTAAACGTGAAGTGTGTGCATACCAAAACCAAGATTCATCCATCTCGGAACCAATTTAAACAGTAAATTACCATATCTCATGTGTCGACGCAATCCTCACTTTAGGTATACTCTCAAAATAAAATCACTCCGATGACAGGTAAGTTTTCACACACATATGAGAGATCAATATAAAGCAAGTAAAAAGGTCTCACATGATAAATGAAACACGATGTAATCAATGAACAAAAATAGATCTCATAAGAACAGATACTTGTATATCCTAAGCATGTCATATCAAGTGTCATAAATATCACATATTTACTCTCCACAAGACAGTTACCGATGCAAGATTGGATCTTGAAGGTCTTTTGTAGGGTTGTAATGAGGCTCAGGAAAGGGTAAGAAAGAATTGGAAGTTGGGATTCAAAATTTCTGAGAAATTGGAAAAGAAACAAACCTCTGATTTTTCTATTTCTCTTCTTTTTCTTTTCTAATCTCTCACTATTTTTCTCAATATTTTTTTATTTTTCTCAACTTTCTTTTTCTTTTGAATTTCCTTTTCTTGAAGCACCTCATATTTTTTATTATTTTTCACAATTTTCTTTTTCTTTTTCTCCCCTTTTTTTCTTTTATATTTTTGCCATACACTCTTAGTAAATACCACAACTCAGTATCTCTCCACTTACTCTCTTTTCCTTTATTTTTATCGCTCATTCCTAATTTTTCATAAATAATAAGGGTAAAGCTGAATTTTCAGAAATAGTGAAGGGTTAAAGGTTAACATGGCTTATCAAAGAATGTATAATGGTAAATTTTTCAATAGGCTCAAAAGGGTACTAGAAGGATAAATTTATATGAGGTGGGGCATTTAAGCACAAACGAGCTAAAGATGGCCTTCAATCATTTCTTCACAAGATGGTAACCTTACTTATTTGTCTTGAGTAAATATACAGTACGTTCTAACACAATAATATGAATTTGATTTCATGCAAAGTCAAGAGTCAAAACAAAATGTATGAGATTATGTAAGAATAATTCGTATTCAAAGACAACTCCGAGTTGTTGTAAACTCTCATCAACAACGGATATTTGGCTCTAAAGCTTCCTGGGTTTAGTCTCCACTAAGAACCTAAGATTCACCGTTCAAAACAGTTCATCGATTTCTAAGTCTTAGCTTGGTATAAGTGCAAAAATTTTAAGCATGAATTTCAGAGTCATCCACAAATTATCACATTAAGCTTCATCATTCTAGATACAAGTAATCAAAATATGACATCGATATTCTCAAAATTAAACTCACATGCATCATCAACTAAAGTTTAAAAACAATCGTAAAGTAATTCATGTATGATGGTTCCAATTTATTTATTTATTTATTTTTTATTATTATTATTATTTTTTTAAGTGATGAAAGATAGATAACCTTACATACCCCCAAACCTAAAACTAATAATGTCCTCATTTATTGAAATAGGTAGTGCACCTCCAAACCTGCTGAAAAGTACCTCAACACAAAGATCAGGTGCAGAGAATATGTGCATCAAATTAGAACATGACCAAAAATTTATTGAAGGTAATGTGGCTACACTAATTTGGAAATGAAAAACAACCTAAACTACACTAAAACTAATATTCTAGAACTAAACATATGAAAAGAGAAATCTTAAATCCTAACTAAATCGGAGTCCAACTCCTTTAATCATTGGTAGGCGGGCCCATCCACCTTGGTTCGCTTAAATTGATATTCTTCGGCACAGAGAACATTTTCTCCCAGAGTTCGAGCGGAAATTGATGAGTCACCGCCAATGGTATGGACAGAGGCGTGGAGGCGGCAGTAAGAGATGGAGATGGGGGAGGTGGAGACAGAATCCCATCAATTATCTCGATATCAGTAGTGATGCTCGGTGTAGAAGATTTGGAATGATTTACCTTCTTTCTAGATGGCTCCCGCCAAGAAGGAATGGTCATCTGATCAAGGTTGATGATTTTAACAGTGCTAGGCTTAAAAGAGATCGTTCGATGAGTGCGGCGCTCTCGCTTTTTAGCAGTCTCCTCCATCTTTGATAATTGTGCTCTGGTGAGATAGAATTGTCGGGCCATAAGAAGGTTGTACAAGATGCAATGGAAAGTGAGCCTAAGGGTGAATATAAGGAGAAAATTGATAGAGTTGGAGTAGGAGTAGAAAGAGGTGTCCCGCAAAAAGAATTAATGAAAAGAGTGGCAGTACGCTTGAGAGATTTCAAATAATAAAGGAAATTGAAAAGTAGAGTCCCAATAGGAGTCGGATCCGAAGAAAAGAAAAAAAAAATTGTGGGTCGATTAATCGACCCAGGGAGGTCGATGCATCGACTCCCAAATTATGCCTGCTTCGAAACGGAGGCGGTCGATTAATCGAGTATAACCCTCGATTAATCGACCATATGTGGGCAGAGGTGAAATTTCTTTGTTTTTTAGTTTTTTTTTTTTCGTTTGCACCTCAACTCTTCTAAATGCAACATGAAATCCACAAAAATGTGGGCAGTCCCAAACAGATTAGAAACACACATTTTCATTGATAAACACAGTGATTACAAAGACACTTCTGATTGAACTCCTAAACCACCTAACGGAACAAAGAAAAACAAACTAATCGTAAACATAAACTAAACAAACTAATCATTCCCTTCATCTTTGGCCTGGCGGGCCCTAGCACTCATTTCATCATAACTATCAGGCCACATGCACTGCCCGATCTGATGAAGGAAGGAACGATCATAGTAACTGCGACACAAAGTCACTATGTTGCCGCTGCTGCTCCTCTTGTAAGAAATTAATTTGGGCTTGGAGCATCGCAAGGGACACACCCTCAACGAGTCCCTGATCAGGTGCAGGCGAGTTGTCTGGCGTCTGTGGCGGCACAGTGGGCGGAGTTGGTGTGATGCATCGGAGGGCATCGAGGATATTATCAAGAGACATCTTGCGGTTCCATTGGGTCGTACCATAATGATAAAATGTGAGGTACCCGAGGTCGTCATCACGGTAGAACGGGAAACGAAAAAAATTGAGCAGCTTCATTACCAAATGAAGAAAGTAGATCATAGCGGCATCACCAGTGGCAGGGTTGGCGACATCCTCATGGCATCGCCACATGCCATCATGAAGAATCCCGGGCACGTTGATCCATGTATTTCGATAGACACCATAGAAGGCCTGAACCTGGTCACCAGTGCGCTCAGAAACGTGGCCACGGGGGCAAAGGTTACTGCTGACCACTATATCCCAAAATAAAATCGGATGCGGTAACGCCGATCGCCTGGTGGCGGTCCCCAAAGAAAATACGCCGCGACACATATCGTTGATGATATCTTCCTAAGAACTGTCGAGCTCTTCACCCAGAGTGTGATTGAGAGAGCGCTCGCACGAAATGTTAAAAACCTCCGCAATGGTTTGCGAGTAAATGCGGCGCGACCACCAATCGATTGAAACAGTAAAATGGGCGTTAACATGATTTTCAGCCGAGGCATCCGTCCACGCCATATTTTGATAAAATAGCAGAACGATCAGCTCGGACACCTTAATCACGGGCAGTTTGAGAAGGAAATGGGCGTAAGGGTCATCGCATAAGAGAGGGAGACGGTGCAGACTGGCATGGTTTGAAATGTCGCAAGATCAAAAAGATATTCAGAAGAAAGATCTTGGGATGCGAAACGACCACGTGGCTGCTCACGTGGATGACCTGCAGAACATTGGGAAAACTTTGCAGCGTGGCGGAAGTCGAAGCCATGAAAGCACTGTCAGAATGTCAGAGACCGTCAGGGAAAAGACAGGATAAAGATTGAATGAAAGGGAAGAGAGAATGCTGCCCTTAAGTAGGCCGAAAGGCGTCCTTTCAGGACGGTCACACCGTATATAGTCGACTAATCGACCTTATAGGGTCAATTAAGCGACTGCATTGGGAAAAGGCCCGACTTTAACTGCATCGCATAGAAACACGCAACGTCTTCGAATGAAAAGACGCAACGACCGAAAGTGGAAAAGTCGATTAATCAACACCTGAGGTCGATGCATCGACTTTAATCGAGGCAATGAAAAGACCAAAAACGCGTGTAAAGAATTTAAATCGATTAATCGACTCTGAAAGTCGATTAAGAGACTCCAAGTAAAAGAAAACTGACAGAACCTGAAAAGGTAGCATGGTCTTCAACGTTGATTAGTTGATGCATCAACTCTGTAAGTCGATTAATCGACTTGCATAAAAGTCAGCCCATCAATAAATGCAGACTGCCTCGGAAAAGGGCCACTCAGTATTGTTGTCGATCAATCGACTCGAAGAAGTTGATTAATCAAGGGTGCTAAGTCGATTAATCGACCTTCATTGTCGATTAATCGAGAAAAAGTAATTTATTTATTTTTTAAATATTTTTAATCTTTTTTTTTCTTATTATTATTTTTTTAATCTTTTTAATTTTTTTAATTTTATTTTTTTAATTTTTTTATTTTATTCTTTTATTTTATTTATATATATATATATATATATATATATTAATTTTTGTTCATTTTTTTTTTTTAGGAATTATTGCGAAATTAATCTACAATGTGTCAATTCATTTCGAGTCCACCAGGATCCCAAATCTTCATGAAAAATTTTCTAAGCAGGATCAGTGATTTATTTAATCGTCCCGACATTTCTCTTATCAAGGACTTAGTTACACCCCCATGATGTGCCCAGGTGCCACCATTATAATCCATCTCTACCCTCTACTTGACATTCCCAAAATCGCACTCCAGATTCAGGCTCATTAATCTCTTTTCGGCATTCTGTTGATTATCTATGTATTCAATGAACGGACAACAGATTTGAAATTCATTTTTCTCCCCCAAACCGAATTTATACTCATCGGAGAAAGTTATGTCTCCCTTATTAGGTGTTGTAAGGGTGTCATTTTCTTTCTCTCTCATCTCAATTTGATTCTCAATTCTCTCCTCGACATAAGTATCATTCCATTCCATTTCCTCTTCCCCTCACACTCGCACTACCTCAATGCTCGTTGTGTCATTCTCAAGCGTAGTGACCAATTCGTCCTGCTTATATTTCTGAACGAAATTAGAGGGGTCCTCATCATTCTGACTGGTAAGAGCCTCCTCTATTTTTTCTTTCATTTGTAAGTTCGATCATCTGACTTACTTGAGACTGTATCCTAGAAATTCTTTGAGTGTTGGTGTCCACCAAACCTTTTAAATATTCTAAGGAGTAAGAAGAATTTTGGACTGATTCATATGATTCTGTAACTTGAAAGTATTGAGTTTGCTGTGAAAACTCATAAAGAAAGTTGTTGGGATAAGAACTTTGAGCTTCGTTAGGCATTATATCACACATTGGAGATTGATTAAACCCCTACATGTTATTGGGTTGACTTTGTAAGTCATGGGTGCTCCAAACAGGATTGGGCTGGACTTGTTCAGGGTAATAATTTGAGTTGCTCAAGAGACACATAGGTGTAATGTGCACCAAATTTCCATAAATAGCACATAATTCTGGATTAAATCTATGCATTGACATGATTTCACCAATAACACATATAACACCAATTTTATTATTTATTTATTTTTTATTTATTTTTTCCTTTTTTTTTTTAACTTTCAAAAATCTAAAATTCAAAGATTACAGAGGAGACTTTTTTTTCGAATTTTTTTTTTTGTTGATTGATCGACAGTTTAGGTCGATCGATCTCACTATTTATTATTATTATTATTTTTTTTAGCAGGAATCCTATTTTAATCCCAAGAAATTCCTAAAATTAACTGTCTATTTCCTAAAAATTTAGATTTTCTTGATTTAATCTCCGGCAACGACGCCAAAAACTTGATAGGGTATTTTAATTGTGATATTTTACTCCCAAGCGCACGAATCAGATTGTATATAGTGGGTGCAGAATACGAGATCGTTCCCACGAGGACTATTTTTGAAGATCTAAAAAGACGAGACAGTAACTCCAAAAATATACTGAAATTCAACAGTACCCTACCAATATTGCTATTTAAGCGGTTTTATGAGATGGTAATTACTGACTACAAACTAAAATTTAATTGATAATTCAAAAATAAAGGTAAAAATGAAGATACTAAATCCTCCAATCTTTGGTCTGTTCTTCCCGTAATATAAATCTAAGGATTAAATTATGAGATATATCATTGAAAAGCATCTTTTATGGAAGATAAATGGTCAAAATTCGGATAGATTCCACGTTGCATCCCTGCAATCAGGACTTAATTTCAGAGATGATTTCTATATATAGATCTGGGATCAAGGGTATGACTTGGCACACTTGATCTTAGATTTTGAACAAAAATCATCCCCAAAGTGGATAAAAATTTCAACAAGAATACCACCATAGATCTGAGATCAAGGGCATGGCTCGGTACACTTGATTTCAGATTAGGGAGTAATTAAGATAAAATTACCATTACAGATCCAAGATCGAGGGCATGGCTCGGTACACTCGATCCCGGATCATAATCGTAAATAGATCCACACGATGAAAGCAAAAAGACCATATAACAATGATTGGGGTAAAATTACCGTCACAGATCTAAGCTCCAGGGCATGGCTCATCACACTCGATCCCAGTTAGTGGCGGGGATTTCATCCGTTCGTGATAACATAACAACCATAAAATAAGATCTCATATTTTGATCTTAGACTTATATTATTAGAAATATATCCATCGGATGGGAATCATTAGATCCCCATCCCTAAAAAATTAGCCACACATGTTGTAATTAAATGACATAAACAAATAATAACTGAGAAATAACATTAATCTAATTAATTAAAAATACCTCAACCTTCAATAAAAATTCTTTGATCCAAGCGTAATCCACCAGTACGATGATCTTTAGAAATGAAATTAGAAATGCTCTCTACTAATCTCTAAATTTAAACTAGGAATTGATTGAATAAAAATAAATCTTGAAGAAAAGAATGCTAAAAAGGTTAAAGGAATAAAGCTCTCCAAAAAAAGAATAAAACTCCCTATCTCTACGTCTCTCTAAAAAAAATCTCTTCTAATTATAATCCCCCTCTTTCAAAACTCGTAGCTTCCTTTTTATATGGTCGAACAAATCTAACCCTAATAACCTCAATCGATTGAGAATTAAATCTCAATCAATTGACTTTTAAGTAGGGACAAAGTTGTCTTCTCCTGTCAATCGATTGACACTTAGTCCTCAATCGATTGACATTTGAAAGAAATTTCCGTGAACTCCCGCCCAACTTTGCATCAGATACTACCACGGTATATTGGTCATAAATTTTTGTCCCGAACTCAAATTGAGGCGATTTGTATGGCGTTGGAAAGTTGACGACGAGCTCTACAACTTTTGTATTTTAGTAATTTCCTAAATCGGACGTCTTGAAGGTACAAATTGATCTGCAAGTCCCACTAAGTTCTCGATAACCCAAAATTACAGTGTTTTGATATTATTTTCGAAATTCTTGGGCTGTTTTTTGCACTTGGATTATATTTACCTGAAACACTTCAAATTTAGTAAATCTCATCAGATAGCCTTCATCGGATAGCTAAATGTAAGTATTTAGGGGTGAAATATCATCATATTTCACTACTCATCAATTAGCTTGACAGTTATCTGAAGCTCTTCAACCTTAAACACCATCAATCTGTAAATGACACCAAGTATAAGATTTGTGAGTGATTTATCGACATTCAATTGTCAAATTAAATTTTAACTTGATTAAGTATTCGATAATTACATATCACATGAGTCTGGCAAGCCCCAAAAAAAGTGGCAAACTCATTTCTATCCTCCACCATCATAACCCTCATTTTCTTTGTGTCATCAATTTTATGTCACATATGGGCAATCAGATGGGCCTCATCTAATGAGGCATAGTCTTTCGATAATTTTTCCGTCGTTTTCTCGACAACTACAGACTCTTTGCCTATTATCTCCTGCACTTTCCCTTACCTTTTCAGCTTAGTATTTAGCCTTTCAGTTGACCAAGTAGTCATGTCAATTTGTCTTTTAGGCTTTTTATCCCATACTGGATACTGTTGAGCAAGGCTGACCTCAGCTGAGCGTGCCCTTTTCTTTGCAACCTAGATTTATACACCCAAGTTACTAAAGGGACAATAGGTGTAATGAATACATGAGAATGTCGAGTAAATTAGAGGACTGAATAGGCAAATATATTTAATTCAAAATAAATACCTGCTCTCTTTCAACCTGTATCGCAGTTATTTCTTCTCTCTCTTCTACTACGGCTCTCACAGTCTCAACTCCCTCTCCAACTCTATCTTCTTGGGCCTCTCCCTTTGATTGTAATGCGGCCTCAAGTCTCCTCACACGTTCATATAATAACGACTTCTGTTATTTCAAAACTCTGATCGAGTGACCTTGCTTCTCAACAATCGCACAAAGGAGCCCAATCGACCTTGCCTCAGCTTCTAATGCATCAACTCTTGCAAGAAGCTCGGTAATAACCACAGATTCTCCAACACCAGTATCATTGTCATCTTCTTCTTCTTCTCCATCTTCCTTATTATCTTTTTCCTCTCTAGGCACGTCATCTCCTTCTTTTACTTATTTTTTTTCCTTTTTATCCCTTTTGGGTTGCTCGAAGTAGGAAGTTTAGGTCCTTTAGGTGGCTCCAGATTTCCCGCCACAACCTACAATAACAGACATGTATATATCAATAACAAGGCATATAATATATATAGTATATCTATTATAAAATCACATATTTTGTATCTATTAATTGATTAAGAAATGTAGAATAGTACCTCAAACTTCTGCCAACAGAAGTTCGCGTCCGAACATGAAATCTTCAATGGCATATATTTTAATAGCAACGATCACTCGTTATTGAAGTTCTTTACGAATCCCGACGAAATTTGAGGAACATGCTCAAATGTCCATACATGTAAGAGAATTGTGTAGCCTAGTACACAATATTTTACCTCGCCAACAGAACGCGTGGTTGCATATATGAAATTGAGCAAGTAGGCGTAAACTACATCCCCTAATTGTTGTCATCGAAAGTGCGAAGATCATTAGCGAGATCGATGTACTCCCAATCGATCGTGTGACGAATGTCGGGGAGGAGGAAGTTTGCTAACATATACAAGTTCTCAAGCCGGATGAAGTCGTCATCGGATAGGAGAGGTGAAGCGAGGGCATACTCAATTAGAGCCCTCGTGACCAACTGCCCTGCAGCCACTTTGCCAAATAAGTGCTCTTTAAAAGTGGGTGCACCTTCTTGATCTGTTGGCACTGAAGGACTGGTCGATGCGGAAGGGGACCCAACTTTCAATCCTAAAATCTCACGTCATTCTGGACGAATGGAACAACATACTCTCATATCGTGAAAGTCTCATTCTCCGAATCGAATCCTCGGACAATAGCGTGTACAAGCTGCCCGGATTGCATAATGGATTCGTTAATCAACCACAAATACCGGAAATAACTTGACGAGAGGAGGAGCTCTTTCCTGGCATTGCTTAATTAGCAGTGCCATCGGCCCAGTTTCCGACAGTTTATTACACCTTTGATGGATTGCTTGTTATCCTCATCGACTTTCCATTTCTCTTTCCTCAATCTTTTTATCATTTTCTTTGTAGTTTTAAATCCGAACTGAAAAACAAAAATAAGAAGATTTTCATATGTTAGATGACTAATACAAGATCGACATAAAACATTATAATACATTAAAGGGTTTATGTGAAAATATTAAATGACTGATATCATACAATAATATACTGATGTCAAACAGTACATGACTAATATCAGACTCATTGTCAGCATTGAACTACATTATGAGTAGGGCTGTCAACGGGCCGGGCTTTAGGCCTAATTTTTTTAGTTTTTATTAAACGGGTTGGGCTGGCCCCGGCCCGGATAAGAAACGGACCCAGGTTCGGGCTTCAAAGCGTAAGGCTCGACCCGTTTAGCTGAGATCCTTAATATATATATATATATATATATATATATATATATATATATATATATATATATATATATATATGATTTTTTTTTTTTAAAGGTGAGAAACCTGGCACGGCCCAGATAGCTAATCGGGCCGGGTTCGGGCCGAAAAATTCTAAAAATGGGCTGAGCTCGGCCCGACCTGGATAGCTAAACTGGCCGGGCCAGGCTCAATATTTAAAAAAAAATACTATAAATTATTGATGTGAGCATAATAGAGGAGTGATATCAGACAATAATGTACTCATGTGAGATAGTATAGGACTGATATCAGACTCATTATTAGTATTGAACTAAGTACTGATGTGAGCACATTAGAGGACTGATATCAGACAATAATGTACTCATGTAAGACAGTGCATGCCTGATATCAGACTCATTGTTAGTATTGAACTATATTATGAGCAATTATAAAATACTATAAAGTACTAATGTGAGCACATTAGAGGATTGATATTAGACAATAATGTACTGATGCCAGACAGTACATGACTGATATCAGACTCATTCTCAGTATTGAACTAAGTATTGATGTGAGCATAATAGAAGACGGATATCAGACAATAATGTATTGATATCAGACAGTACATAACTGATATCAGACTCATTGTCAGCATTGAACTACATTATGAATAATTATAAAATACTATAAAGTACTGATGTGAGCATATTAAAGGACTTATATTAGATAATAATGTACTCATGTGAGACAGTACATGACTGATATCAGACTCATTGTCAGCATTGAACTAAGTACTGATGTGAACACAATAGAGGACTGATATCAAACAATACATAACTGATATCATATTCATTATTAGCATTGAACTACATTATGAACAAGTATAAAATACTATAAAGTACTTATGTGAGCACATTAGAGGACTGGTATCAGACAATAATATACTCCTCTGATCGAGTACATGACGATATCAGATTCATTGTCAGCATTGAACTATATTCTGAGCAATCACAAAATACTATAAAGTACTAATGTGAGCACATTAGAAGACTGAAATCAAATAATAATATACTCATGTGAGACAATACATGACTCATATCAGACTCATTGTCAGCATTAAACTATATTCGGACCTGCATGGGTAATCTTAATCTATAAAATTCTTATATAAGGACATTAAGGAACTGATATCAGACAATAAAGTCATTATGTGAGATAGTATATGACTGGTATCAGACTCATTTTAAGCTTTAAACTACATTCTCAACTATATAAGTAAAG
This sequence comes from Chloranthus sessilifolius, assembly GCA_021018995.1. Taxonomy (NCBI): domain Eukaryota; kingdom Viridiplantae; phylum Streptophyta; class Magnoliopsida; order Chloranthales; family Chloranthaceae; genus Chloranthus; species Chloranthus sessilifolius. The sequence continues at coordinate 106,824,509 of CM037592.1, forward strand.
TTATCAAATTCACATATATTACACATCATAGATCCACGTATATTATACATCAGAGAAGAAGAACAGTGAATTATTCCATAACATAACAAAGTACGATGTTCGTACAGTAAGAAGCTGTATATTGCCCAACGATATACTTGTTATAATATTTTTAATATTCTTTATCACATTTCTCATTCAGTACCCTACTTATTACAACAAGTTTGCTACTTATCAAAATTTATAATTTCTTTTTATATTTTTTTGCCCTTAGTCCTCGCCAATGCCAACAATTGTCCCTCGTTAACTTTTCAGTTATTCTTAATTTACTTTTGAAGAGACCTGGATATCTGAAACCAAATTCACCTTAAGACATATGAGTGAGTAAGGATAGGAAGAGCTGATGACACTGTAAGAACTGGTATGAGAGAATAGAGTGCCTATGTCAGACAATAAAGGACTTATATCAGACTTAAAATTAAAATTTAAACTTTATTTATCTGCTGCATGAGTAAACTTTAAGAATTAAATATACATTAAATGACCGATGTGAGGCATATTAAATAATTTACATGAGACATAAGAGAACCGCTTACAAAGTTGGTTGGACTGATATAAGTTGTAAACATTCCAACAAATGACACATTTATTAGACATTAGAGATAAAATAAAAACAGTGGATCATCCATATAAATAACAAGATATATTAGCTACCGTCCAATGACTTATACAAGACTCAGAGAAGCTGTATATTGCCTACCAATGTACTTATTATAATATTTTATACATTATTCACCATTTTTAAGATTGAACACTCTACTTATTACAAGTAGTATTTCACTTAGCAAAATTAATTATTTTATTTTGCATTTTTTTTACTGTGGTCCTTGACAAGTTGTCTGATTGTGTCCCTCATTCTTACAAGTTGTACAATGTATTCTCCGTTTTTTTTTAAGTATGAATTTCAACCTTCTTTTTCGTGGTCGACCTGGGGGGTTCCTGTAGTGAGGCGGGTGAACAACAGGACTAACATGCTTGATGTGTCATTGAGATTCGTCTAGAGTCGATTCGATTATCTTACTATATGTCTCACAATACCATGGAGATGTATACCATTTCTCATAATATATCGACGGATCTACATTACTCCAACGAATGACAGCCATGACATGGATATAAGGGAGGCCCAAAATGTCAAAATAACAACAAAAACATGACCTCTTATCTAAATGTACATGATACTTAAATGTTAACATTGATACCTCAAAAACATTGGGTGATGATGGTAGAACTTGACAAAACTAGTTGCTTCGTCAGCCTCTTCCAAGATATCGAATGCATATGGGGTTAAACCCTTCGACATCTTTTGACCTTTTGTAGCTCTGTCATAAAAAAGTTGGGTAACTTTCTTCCTCGTTGCTTCAATAAGGGCTATCATTGGTAGACCTCTAGCATGAACTATGATTTTGTTCAAGTACTCAGACATGTTTATAGTCAGAAGATCGTATTTACTACCAGGGAAGAGCGCTCTATACCACCTCCATGGTTCACTCTGCCGAAGATATTTTACACCAGCAGGGCTCACACCCTCAAGTTTCATCATTAGCTCATCATATATCTTTTATGGTATATGCCCAAGCAATAGGCCAAAATTGACTCCACAAAGTCAGATTCCTAAACTTCTCCTTGAAGTTCTTGGCAATGTGAAAAAAGCAAAAGCTATGAGTGGAATTGGGAAATACTTTTGCGATCGTCAATCTAATTGCATCCGCATGGTATGAAATTATGACAATTGCTCTATCATCATCCATGATCGCTTCTCGAAGAGATCGAAGAAACCATTCCCAAGCAGTTTCTGTTTTACCATCAACTATAGCAAAAGCAATGGAGAACAAACTGTTATTGTCATCAACAACTATCACAATTAGCATCGGGCAGGGAAATTTATCTTTTGAGTGTGTTTCATCAATCAAAATTATGGGCCTCAACGTTCTTCTATATCCATCGATAGATTGACTGAATGCCCAAAAAAATCTAAGGAATGAGTCATCATACAAATATTATAGTTTCGTGAAGGCGTCGGGATCATATCTATGCAATTCTATAATATATGAAGGGAGATTAGCATAAGATGACTTTCAACCGCCCCTAATGTTAGCCAACGCTATCTCTTTCACCTTCCATGCTTTATGATAACTTATTATAACCCCCCAATTTATTTAAATTTCAGAGATAATTTTGGTAAGCGCATAATCAGTAGCGTTCTTCAACATATTCATTATTTTAGAAGCTACCCAATCAATTGAGGCTTGTCGATGACCTCCCTTTTTTTAAATAGTTATACTAAGTGGACTGTACTTGTGCTCGAAATTCATTATTTTAATTATGAAAGAATCGCCACCGACGCTGTCCCTACTCGCGCGAATACGCCATGGATAAATATTGTCCACACATCTAGCAGTAATATTCCTCTTAGTTGTCTTTATTGGTTTCAATTGAAAGTTTCCCAGCACAACATTATTCTTCAAGGCAGCGATAAATTCTTTTGGAGAAGATTTTTTTTTTTCGATAGTCAAAGATGTATTTTTAATCCTATCAAATCTCGGCTTCCTTGCGAATTTTCTCCTTCTAAGTTATCATCTTCAATTTCGAAGTCTGCATGTTTTAATTTATTCCCAATAATTCATCCCTGGAATCCCACTCAAACTAAATAATTCGAGTCGTTATCTAAGCCCGTATGTTCAGTAATCTCATCGTCTCCTGATAGTTCCTCGATGCTGTAATTATGGGTACTAACTGAACCGAAAATCCATGTCTTCGATGGCGGAGCACTCTCGTTCCTTCAATTAAAACAAATATATAATATGTCACTCATACGTGAGATATGACTATAATATTATATGTGATTATGCAAAAACTCTATTCATAGTCACCTCTAAATTGGCGGATAATTTTTCATCGAATTTGAGTCTTCATATACTTGCCCCTCTTCAATTACTTTCTCCTCTACACGAGTATCGGTGAGGGGATGTGAAAATAGACGTGAATGCTCGGAACTGTAAAATTACTCATAAGGATCAACCAAAGGATGTGAGGTCTCACATGGGTCTCATATGAGTTATTTACTGACTCTTATCAGTCTAAGTAAGACTCATGTGAGACCTGTAGGATTCAGATATGATGTACCAATAATCATTTTTCATGATCGGGTCTCATATGAGTTATTTACTGACTCTTATCAGTCCACGTAAGACTCATGTGAGACCTGTACGATCCAGATATGATTTACCAATAATCATTTTTCATGATCGGGCTTCATATGAGTTATTTACTGACTATTATCAGTTAAAGTAAGACTCATGTGAGACCTGTAGGATCCAAATATGATAGACAATGACATCAGTCAAGTTATAGTCTGATAACAGTGATGTACAAATAATCATTTTTCATGACTGGGTCTAATATGAGTAATTTACTGACTCTTATAAGTCAAGGTTAGACTAATGTGAGACCTGTAGCATATAAGAGATCGACACCTCTATCTACACAAAAAATGGATTAAACATGAGATAATATTTTTGACCTAATCGATTCATGGATCCATAATTCAGTAGATTCAATTTCAGATGAAGTAAAATAGAAAAAGGGAAAAAAAAAATATTAATGAAAAATTTTAAACTAAAAAATGATGAATATAATCAAATAATTGAAGACTAAATAATCATCTAAACCGTCTATGACCCAGAGATTCAACCAGAGGTTTTTTTTTTTCCCTTTTTCCCTTTTGTCTTGGTTGGCTCTACTTTATTTCTAATAAACCAAAATCATAATCATAAATCCTAAAGATTATACTTCATTTCTAATAAATCAAAATCATAACTCTAAACCTTAAAGATTAGAGTTTTATAAATGGAAACAAACCAAAATCGTAACCCTAAAGATTAGAGTTTTATAAATGGAAAAATATAAAAATCGACCTTTATGAGTTTCTTTGCAATACTAGAAGTCAGGGAGTGAAAAATGGTCTGAGACTCTTCTCAATGGCCGACGATAAAAATGCAGCTCTTCTCCTCAATGGCGACGAAAATGCAACTCTTCTCCACCTCTGCAATGGCCGACGACAAACTATTCTCCTCAACGACGACGAGAAACAAGAACTGGCGACGACTGAGGGTTTGAAACAAAGATGAGAGGAATGAAAAACCAGAGCCCGCTTCATTTCTTCTTTTAAAATGAAGGGTTATTTTGGTTATTTTCATTGTCTTTAAGTAATGACGTATTGGTCATTTCCTATTTCTCAAATATTGGCAGTCAACCTAGTTAAATACCCACGTGCATTTTTTGTTTAAGTTAAAACCCAAAAACTGAAAAGTTTGAAGGTCTTAGACCCTGCTGGGTCATTTCATCAACTTGGGACCCCGGTGGGTAAATAAGGGGATAGTTGGGACCCTGGTGGGTATTTAACTCTAAGAGAAATCGAAGTTATAAGAAGAAGAAGAAGAAGAAAGATGGGTCAAAGAGGAAAAAAAGACCGTCTCCGAAATCCCTTTCTTCACGTTTTTTTTTGCCTTTTTTTATACATGGTTCCCGTTCTGCACGTTGGTGATGAGAATTAAGAAGGCGAAGGCCCATGATTTCAATTAGGGTCTCAATGAGTCAGTCTAGTTCGGATTTGGATCGGGTCATTCTTTGGCCCTCGCCAAACTTACTAATCGGGTCACGCTAGGCCACTCCATTTATGATTGGGTCAAGCTTAATTGTCTTCATTAGTTAATCGAACTTTTGGAGCTAGCTCATGCTTAGACCAGCTTACTAATCGGGTCGAGTCGGGCGAGTACATTTATATATTAGGCCTACCTGCCTTAGCCAACGCCCAGCCCGTGAACAGTCTGGTCAGCCCCTTCTATACGTGTCATGTGATGGAGTCGTTTGAGTTCAAGTCGAGCTTAAACGACTCAATTTTAATAGGGCTTTTTTGGACTAGCCCATAACCAGCCCGGTTTACTAATCTTTTAGGGCGGGGCTAGCCAATTATGGATCGGGCCTACCTTTGTTAGCTAAAATCTGCCCATTGTGGGCCGGGCCGGGTACAAGCCTGGCCCTGTTATTACCCTCTACTCGCTGTGCGTGGCCCTGTTGATACCCCCTACCTGCTACCCTAAGGCCTTGTTTAGGTGTTTTCTGATTTTTCACAGAAAAGCTCAGATTCTTGGACACTTAGATTTTTAAGGGCTCATTTGTTTGGGAAGAAAGAGCAGGAATTGGCGTTCTGTCAACCAAAATTGGAGCTTTTCTAAGCATTTCCATTGTTTGTGAGTTTCGATGGCCCCCACACAAAATCCGCCACTTTCAGAGCGAAAGCGACATGTCCATTGCAGAGGGTTTTGGCCAAAAAAGCTCTGAATCTGAGCTGTTGGTTGTATAGTTCTCCTGTGTATATACACCAGAGCAGGACCCTTTCCAACGGCTATGAAGGTATGCAAATACTCCAGCTGCGTTTGTGCAAGTTTTTGAAGGTTTTTTATTAGAAACCCTAAAGTCTATAGGGTTAATGGATTATCATCTGATTTGAATCACCATATTTATTTTTATAGAGCGATTGGTGAAGTCATGGGTTTTGATTCTTTTTCTTCTAATTTGCTATGGTGAAGTTATTGGTTTTGTGTTGGATATTATTTTACTGTGAATCTTTCTTCATATATATGCTTGGTTGGTGTTTGTTGAAATGCTAAAGAGATTGGTTCTTTTTGGTATGGTTTGAGGCTTTTGGTTTTGTGTTTGATTGCATTGCAAACCTCATCTCCTTTTTGAACGCTATCGCCCTTCTTCTTTGAAAATGTGGTGCTGCCCACCATTGTTGCTCCAATTTGTAGACAAATCATTAACTACGGCACATATCAAGAGATACTCTAGAATTCCCCAATCTTGGGTCTCTTAATTTGGAACCAAAATCATCTAGATGTCGACCGCTTACAATATTAAAGAACTGCAACAATAGTTAAGCCAAAATTTTATTTTGCCCGAAACAACATATTCCATTCGTTGTGGCAATCACGTCATGATTGCATATCCAAGACATCCACAAACAAGATTGAAATAAACTACGTTGTGTTTAGAATTTGCCTTTTCAAACACTAGTATCACATCTGATGTTGCATCATCTGGTTCAATTTCTTGCATGTGGCAGATTAAATATCAATAAATCTCAGGTTTCCATTTGCTTCAATGGTTCAGCTAAGTGAATGTTGCAGAAAATTTGACATTTCCACTGTGGCACTATTAGTATAATACAGTTCTTGAGTCCTGGGTGTTTATTCACAGTAACTGTGAATCAATTTCTCGCATGGTTGCTTCTCTACATAAAGGTGCTTATGACTCATTTTATACCATCTCAGCCAATATTCATATTCTGCTTTTAATAGCTCCTTCAACTAGAGCGTCGAACCCTTCATTAGAGTACAATAGGTGCTCTTCTTCCATGTTAGTTTTCTGTTTTCCTAACATGGTATTCATGGGTTAAAATATCGGGTTACCGATACGTATCGTCCGAGCTCCAAAACGATACGTATCGGACGATACGTATCGGTACCGGTCTGTATCGGACGATACATTGAATGTATCGTTCGATACATTCAATACATTTGAATGTATCGAACGATACATTCAATGTATCGTTCGAGTCCAATACCGATACGTATCGTCCGATACGTATCGGTATCGGACGATATTTTGATCCATGATGGTATTATTAGAGCAATAGTATTAGAGCAAGGCCTCTTCCACATTTGCATCCTTCCCTAATTCTTCCTTGGGCATCTGATTAGGCATACGAAATACCACACTAAGGAGAGATGTTCCCTAATAACGAGAGTGAATAGACAAATTGCTAATAATGTCAATCAAACAATGGATGCAAGGCATATTATAACCAGAATAAATCCAATGTGTGTTGGGGTGCTGTAGCAATGATATCTAATGACAAGACTTGATCCTAAGATAATAAATTAACAAGTTTTACTGAAACTTGCATTAATAGTTCAAAGTTCACCTCATTAGTCATTATTTATTATGCTAAATAGCAACTTGATTAGTTGTGATAGGGCTGGTTATATGTTGCCTTTGATGAAAGCACTAACCAAGTTTGTTATGGTCGTCTCCTTTTTATTAAGTATCCTAATGCAAGAATTTGTTTGCAAAAAACAGAGAAACTAAAAAACACACTCAGGATAAAACCCCCCCCCCCCCCCCCCCAAAAAAAAAAAAAAAAGAACACCAATAATGCCGAAATAATGAATTACCAAGGAATTTAGGGAATTAGTCTACAAAACAATTGAGTGCATCTGGAAATACCAAGAAATTACAATCTCAAGTGATAGGCTGTTAGTGTCAGTTTGGTCGCTCATTTCAAGTGAAAAGGGTGATTTACTTTCACGAGTAAAGAAGGTAAAGACCATAATTTATACTTTTTAGGCAGGGCCATAAACAACATTGTTGATCAGAAATCACGCAGCTTGCACATCCAAAGGATATAATCTTTGAACCACTAAGAGTTGAAGCAATATCATAAAGCAGAATACACAAACCTTTCCAAATTATGATACCTTATTTAACATATTTTACTCCATTTTTGGTTCCTTTATGCACATGATTAAAATTCCTTTGCAATTTATACCTCCTAAATTTGAGCTAATTTACAAAGACTTTGATTCATCCCTAGAATAGTATATCCCTTCTATTGTGACTTTCACTTACAAAGGGATAGTTGATTGATTCAGTGTTGTAAAATTTACCGAACTTTTGGACTTGAAGAGTACAACTTTTTTGGTGTAACCCCATATCTATTTTGTGTTTCTCCTTGTGAATATCTTTATCAGTCTCGTGAAGTATGCATTGTAATGAAATATGTACTTGTAGATCTATGAGAGGTCACTAACTCCCACCATTGGTGGACCAGCTTTGCCACCAGCTCCATATTTCATAAGAGCCAAGATGCTTCCAAGTGGTTATATGGATAAATTCTCAGAACTGTGTTATGTTTATATCATTCTTGTTCAGGTCATTGTCAAGTGTTTGGTTTTAACACTGCTACAGAAGATGCTCAACGGGCTATTAATGCAGAAGCCGAAAGTATTGAGAATGGTGTGGTCAACTAGGTTTAACTATGGTCAAAAGAGCAAGATAGTAAAATCAAATAAGGCTTCACCATTACAACACAATTGACCCTACTCATATGCTGTTTTTTGAATATTTTGTATATTTTTAATCAATGATTATGATTGGTTGAGCGTTCTTCTCTAACCTGATTGATTGTCATTTGTGATCGAGTATAAAGGTGACAAGGGAAATGAGAGTTCATATGCAGCTAAATGGTATATAAAACTTTCTGAAGCCATCCAATTATATGGCATAGAACCTCTCCAGATGTTTTATTTATTCTTTAGAGAGTTCTTGTCTTTTTCAAGGTTAGCAGTCACCTTAAACTTTTGTGCTGCAATCATCTCACATCATCAAACAATTTTGTAATTGTTTTGTGAGTTTCATTTTATAAGTCAACATGTTCTATCCTATTAAATGTCTTGGTTCTTTCTTTCCTGTAGCTTGCCAAGTGCTTATAGTAGAATTGTCAATGAGGAGTTTGTTAAGGTGTTTAATTGATTAAATCTTCATGTTGTTGTGATATGTATTCCAAATTCTTAAGCTATATGGTATTGTTGAATTGTGATTTTACATAACTAAGTACTTTATTAAATTGGGGAATAGTTATAGGTTTCTTTGGTAGCTGTAATCAATAGAGCTTGATTTTTCTTTTTACTGTATAATTTCAGCTACCACATACGTTGGAATTATGGATTTCTTCCACAAACTTGGGAAGAGCATTGATGGTGATTTATTTTGTGTTTTTTATAACCAATTATATATTTTTGTTTATGACTATCTTACAAAAATTTGAAATTATTTGTTATTAGGTACCCTAGATCAGCTATGAGTATTAGCATCAAGATTATACAACCCATCATCTTGGGTAAGATTCTCTATAAGTGTAGTTAAGTGCCTTTTGATCTTTCATCACTGAAAGTTTCTATTTGAGCTTTTACTAATTTGAAGTGTATGGTTCATATATCTCGTGTAAACGGAAATGGGCATGAAACAATTTTCATTTATGTATTTCTTTATTTTTTTTTATCTATTATGTTTGTATTTAGTGTCGGAAATGTGTGCAATGTCATACATACTTCGCACCATGAATGGTTCATGGGATATGTGTCCAGTTTTAAGAGCCTTAAATTCTATGCATTAATTCTAGTGCCTAGTCGGGCAACTAATACTAACTTTGTTTTTTCTTTTTACCCTTAAGTGAAAAAAAAAATCCATCTCTTGCAAGTTTTTTGAGCCGTGTTGTTTACTTACAGGTAATTGCGGGTGGACAATCAACATGACAAGGATCATGAAGGTGCAAGCTCTGAGCGACTCAAGCATGGCTGTGGATAATGTCGAACAAACAAAATAAAAATTTGTGATGTACATGGTGTTGTTTGAGATAGACACCTCTGGTTTCAGCCTGGAGGATTGGACTCAAGCATGGATGCTGATAACGTCAAACAAGAAGAAAAATCTGTGAAGTACATGGTGTTGTTCGAGATAGGCAATAGGCACCTCTGGTTTCAGCCTGGATGACCTTGTAGCTGAAGATTTATTTTAGAAAACTGACATAATTTGTTATAAAAATTGTGTACACCTTTGGCAACAGGGGACTTGTAGGTTGGGGATTAATTTTAGATTCTCTTTTGGATTTTTCTAGATATTTTAGATATCTGTCATGCATAGCAGCCCTTTTTTTAGGATTTCTGTCATGTATAATCCCGTCTAAGCCATATGATTTGAAGGTCATGATGTAAAGATCTTTTCTTCCAAAGATAGGTAGGAAACAAGATCTCTATCACCGGTTTAACAGTCAACCAATGAATCTGCTGATTGTCTTTGACTATGTTAAATTAGATGATCGAGATCACATTTCGTGCCGAACTTAGGCAAGAAAGATATTTATATTATGACCTTCAAATTAAACGACTTAGATGGTGTCTTATGTGGCACAAATCTCGAAAATGTCTAAAGTCTTTCTTCTAAGTGGAACAAGATAGTGTTGAGTGTGAGTAAGTACAAAACGGACCGTGTTGATGAGAAGATTTTAACCATCTCGAGAAATTATATTAAAAAATAAATCCTTCACATAACTCCAACCTCGCATAGATTGATCGCCCGAAGATTTTTAACCAAATCCAAGTACAACAAGTAGTCCGATGATTGACATTCGTATGATGGTACCACAATCACAGATTCATCCGATTATAAACTTTTCGGAGAATAACTTAAGAATGGTTGTGAAATTAATTGTTCTGAGAAAAGTCAAGAATCAGAGCAACTTAAGAACTGTTTTAGGAAGAGCCAGAAATCAGAGTCTGCTAAGAATCAGCAGGAATCTGAGTTGTCAGGATTCAGAGCTTTTCTGGGAAAAGCCAAGAAACACCTGAACAAGGCCTAACAGATTCTTAGCAAACTCAGATTCCTGATTTTTCCCATATGCTTTCTTAAGTTACTCAGATTCTTATAAAACTTAAAATCCTTTGTTTTTAAGTTCCTCTCAAAAAATCTTTAGAATCGATTTAATTAGTGGTTATGTTATAATCGTGGAAACATGATTTGTGTGTCGTACTCGAATTTCTTTCAAAATTTACGGATAACCAATCGAGATGGGGCTAAATATATTTAACGGAGTCTTTTTCCGAATCTGATTTAATAGCAAAAAAATATTAAAAGTTTTTTTTTTGACAAGAATAAATGGAATTAGGTATTGGGTACCTCTATTTATACCAACCAAAATTCTAAAATACCCACCTAGCAAGTAGCAACAGTTTGAGATGATTTGATTTGATGGGTAGGAGTGTGCTATGAGAATTTCGATTTGAAATTATTTTTATTTTCCTTATAGCTGATGGGAGCATCTGTTTGGACATGTTTTTAGAATAATGTACCACACAATTTTTATTGGACAATAATCATTTACTGATCTGCATTAGACGATGAAGAATATTTTTTGCTCCAATCTTCCTCACAATAGATTTTAAGATTATTGAACTCTTATTAGACGGTCAGATGTTGATTTAACATAACACATCCCTAAAAAGTGACCTAAATTATGAAAATGTGAGTTGACCAAATCTTTTTGAAAATGTGTGTTATGTGAAATCAACATCTAGGCGTCTAATTAGAAATCCAATGATCTTAAGATCTATCTTGGGAAAGATTGACACAAAAAAACATGTAGGACGTCTGATTCTCGTTCTGGAAAAGCTGTGTGATACTTACTCCAAAACGGGTGTAAAAGCTGTGTGATACTTACTCCGAAACGGGTGTAAATAGCCCCTTCAAAACGGGTGTAAATAATAGTGTGGTACTTACTCCAAGAAAAGCTGTGTGGTACTTGCTGTTCACAGGAAGAACGAGTGCAAATAAAGCCACCCAAATCTTTAACGGTGAAGAGAAGGCCAAAGACCATCCTCCATACTCACCCCACTACACCACATTCTGCCACCCCACAAAAAGAAAAAACCCAATCTTCTGCCCTCGCTTTCGTCTCCAATTTCGCTTCTTGGCGTGAAATCTGCTTTCAAACTCGATGAAGAAATACTTGAGAAAACCATGCGAGATCCACGGGCCCTCGCAGATCCACGTACAAGGCGCGGTGTCCCCACCGCCAGTAACGCCGATTCTCGCCGCGACTCTACGCTTCGAGCATGTGTCTCGTCGCCCTCCAATCACTCGGACGGTGCAGAAGAAGGCGGATGTGGAGAAGATGATGAAAGAGAAGAAATTCGATATTGCAGATTTTGACCCATGATCTCATGTATATGCTAAAGTGAAGTATACTCAACAACCGAAAATCTGAGCTCAGAATCTGAGCTAATCCGAGCAATTTGCTTGGACGTTCAAACGTGGTTTTCACTCGGAAAGACATCAGAATCCCAGTTCCCAACCAAAACTCTTGAACGCAGGAATCACTCAGATTATCGCTCATTCTTGCTACTTTCTGAGTTGTAACTCAGAATCCCTGTTTCCTGCAACTCCCGAATGAGGCCTAAACCTCAACTCTCAAACTCCCGGCAAGAGCCAGTTGAAAGAGCAGTTTTCAAGCTCTTTTAAAGGGAATGGAAATGGCTCTTTTTGCTCCCCGCCAAAGCTCAATCCCTGTGTTACCGAACGCCCTCTGGTAGCTTAAGAGCTCTACACCAGGGCCGGAAGTTAAGCGAAACCAGTTGGACCTGACCATAACCAAATCCTTATTACTCTCAAACATCACTTTCTTCCCCAATTCTCTTTTCTAGGGTTTCGAAATCCCTTCAATCGAGCGTCTCTGTAATGGAAGATACAGTTGCAGAGGTTTTGTATGAGAGTCGTCAACACGCCACTAGGGCTTTTCCTTTAGATTTCTCTAAAGAACAGGTACCAAATCTTCAAATTCACGCGTCTTCTCAGTTGTTCTATTGATGGATTTGAAGCTCATTTCGATGGTTTTTTCTTATTCTTTTGGTTTCTACTTTTTAGGTTGATGAAGGTGTTAAAGGGGTTTTTTTCTCATTGCTTTTGCTTCGAGGTACCTTACATTCTTCTTAGGCAGTCACAAATTTACCACATGCCTTTGAAATTTCTTATATTTTGTGGAATCAATGAAATTTTCTGGAATTTTACCTATTTAATTATACCTTTATCGTCTCTCTGCAATGTTACATATATATGATGTACGAGGTTGTGAATTATATAATGCACCTTTTTATTGCTTAAAACTTCATTTTATACTTTAAATATGTTAATATATATACTTTTTTATATTTTTATATAATTTACATCATTTTTATATGTATTTGTCATTTTTATATTTTACATCAATAGAAAGATATTCCACATCTTTCTAGTGAAGATGTGGAATATCTTCTAATGCAAAGCCTCTCTGTAAGTCGATATGGTAACGCTATGGGGACGTTTGATTGCTTGTAAAGGGACTTGAGGTCACGTTTCAAGTGTCTTTTACGCGAGTCAAACACTTTTTTGTTGTTTGGTTGCATGTTTGACCCTACGCGTTTTGTACGGACAACACTATGCATCGCCAAAACTGGATACGAGGGCAGACGTTCATATACTCCCAAGGCTACGCTTTTAGTCAAGCGTCGGGGCATTAATTTCTCTAAAATAAAGACCCTAAAACATATCCAACACTACAGACATCTCTCTCTCTCTCTCTCTCTGCAGCGGCGAAAGACCATCAAGATGTGATTCATGAGCATCAAAGGTGCCTCTGAAGAAATCACGCTGCAGAAACTGTAGGTTTATTTTGTGATCGCTAATGGTCATCAAAATTTCGAGTTTCTCTTCTTACTTATAGGGTTTTGATTTCTAACAATTAGGGTTTTTTTTTTTTTTTTTTATGGATAATAACAACAATTAGAGTTGATTTGGTAGTTTAGGTCATCGTCTGCTCACAGTAACCGGAATGTGGAGGAACTAATTGCCTTGATAAAAGTTGTTTGAATGCAATTTAATAGTTTAGAAACTAAATCATCCCCGCCAATTTCTACTTGAGAGGAGATGGATCTGATTTGCTATGTGAGATCGGTTTAATTGCATGTTAAAAGGGCTCCACGATATGGTTTGTGGTGTCTTTGAAGGATGGTGGTGGGGAGGGGGTGACCTATCTTGGTTGCAGGCCTCCATCAATAGTGTATTTGGGTGGAATGCTTGCTTGTTAAACTATCACATAAGTAAAGTTTTTGCAATGAAGATTAGGTCTTTGCAACCAATGATTCCACCATTAAAATTGTTGACTGATTTTAATCAAACGATGAAGATTGTTTTGTCCCAATCATTCACACAATAGATCTTGAGACCATGAACCCCTTAAATTGGTCATATGTTGACTCCATGTGGCACACATCCCAAAGTGAAGGGGATTACGACATACTATGAGGAGTTCTCATGTCGGTATGTGTTTCCTGTGGAATCAATATTTGACCTTCTGATAGGTGGATCGCGTTTTACGAAGTGTCCAAAGTGATACGGATTAAAGGCTCACTAAATTTGGGTGAATTCCGACTTTGGTTAACACATGATCAAATGTAAACAAGTTGACGGTGGAGGTTTTGTGGTGCTTAATGATACATAAGTTGGTATTACAAGCATGTGCAATCAAACAACCGTGAAGCGTATCAGGGCAATACGCGTTTTGTAGTCTACGCAATCAAACAATTATCAGTTATGTGTAGTACCAGTAATGGCCAAACGCGTATCCATTACGTGTTGGTACATAAAATGCGTTTCCTATTACATAATAAAAAAAGAATGTATATAGAAAAAAAAATTGAAGAGAAATCTTAGAGAGCGAATTTAGATATGTAATGAAAAGATACATAGTGTATGTCATGAACCTAACTAAAATTGTACTATATATTAGAGAAATCGTTTTAAGGACCCAAGCTTTTTATTATATTAGTTCTTTACACAGTCTTTTATAAGATGACTATTTATCAACGTTACAGGAGGAACATTGATGGTATTATGTGGTATTTTCATACGTGTCTAGAAGTATCGTGCTTTGTTGGGGAGTGTCCAAGTGCCACCAAGTGGCGGCACAATAAAAATTCCGAAAATGGAAGTGTCCAGGTAATGCACTGCCAAAATGTTCCCAATCTTTTTCGAATTTTTCCGAGTTGAAGTGAAACGAACGCCAGCCAAAATATTACGGCCACCAAACTTTGTTACCATAATCTCAGGTTTATGGTTTTTGATTTTCATTGCAGCTTAAAGTTTGAACTTTATATGTTCTTATTTTTTTAGTGGGTGGCAGTTCAGAGTTGTTTATTTTGCTTTGGTCTTTTCCTTTTGTAATGATGCCATAAACACACAAAAAGAGAAGAAAATGAGAGAAGATAGCCAATTCAAGGTAGTCAGACCTCCTAATTGATCAAATTTGAGGTGATTACCTCTCAAGCTTAAAGCCCAACAACAATTGTCATTCATTGACAATCATCAGAGGTCCATAATGTATTAACTTTTATTTTGAGGCAAACTAAAGTCTCACTCTATCCTACAATTTTGGCAAAATAAAGTCCCAGCATAATCAGAGGGCTGTTTGTTGGTGGGTATTATTCTCGCCTTTGAGACACTTAACCAGGAGGAATGCATGTGGTTTAAGACTTTAGGAATCTCCTTAAAAAGAAATGAAAAACTGAATACTTTAAAATGAAATGAAAAACTGAAATACTGAATACTTTAAAGAGTTGCTTTGATAGTGTATATATGCAGATTTTATGTAAGCTATATATGAGGTTTCTGATATTATGTGTGGGAGGTTGGCAGGTTGGGCATGTAGTTTCTATCCAATATTAAACACAACCAGGATAGAAAAAAAATTGTTTAAAGCCAAAGCTACTATAAGCTTGTGCCCCATACAAACATTATGTCGAATTCTTTGTTATTGCTTCTGTTCATTGAGCAATTTAAACGTGGTCTAGTTGTTCTTTTGTGTACCATTTATATTCACTTCAGAAGATCGTGTAAATATGACATGTATGGTCTCTTGAGCAATTGGTCACCTTTTTGGCAATGGCTGTTATAATTTATAATTGTTAACAAACTTAGAATGCCTGAGCTATAAGCTTTATAATATTTTGTTTGCGTTTTTTAACCGTATCTCCTTCGTTAATTTTGATGGAAGTTAACCTTATCATTATAAACATTCAAGCGGTAGTGGACCCGTCTAACATTTTCAAGTTACTGGTAGCATAGAAAATATAATGCAAATATAAATTGTAATTTCTTAACTCATCTTCTAGTAAAATATTTGGGCAGTGTGTTGTTTAACTCCATGATTACCTTGTAGATGGTCATTACTAGTTCAATTATCTTTTTCCAATGGAATCTGTTCTGTTCTATGTAGAAACTTTACAACTAATACGTTTCCTGTGACATGAAGGTATATATCAGATTAAAGAGAAGTGGGACAAGTATAAGCGGCCAAGAATGTTGAAGAGGTTCATATCGCTTTTCATCTCTCCTAGTGGCGAACATGTTGCTGTAACTTCGGGAAATCAGATAACGATCTTGCAGAAGGATGATTGCTACATGGAGCCATGTGGCATTTTTACCAGTAAGTCCTGCTCCCTTGTTTCTTGGAAAAATTACATAGGGGAAAACTAAGGTCGTCTTCTGCTGGTGCAATTGCCATGGATAGCTGGAACCATGGTTTCTAAGCCAAGATGACATTGCCACTAAAAATTGGAGAACAACGTCATATGAATGACACATAGATCAATTGCCGTAGATCCCACAACCCAGTGGTTGAGACTGGACTAAATTGATTTGGCAATCATGCATCTCCAGGCTACTGGATCGGCCATAAATTTCCATGGTGATAGTATTGCTTTAATTCATGTGGCAGTTAACACACAAGATATTCTTTCTACTCATAGAGGAATATAGAAGTTTTTTCCTGGAATTTGTTCTACCTTTTGGGTTTAGAGCCCTAATATCATATATTAAGACCCACGAGGTGAGTAGCGGGTTGGTTACATGACTTGGCTATGCTTCCCAAGCCCGTGCGTGTGATCAATTCGTTCCCCTGCCCATTATCCTGAGTCTCGCGTGGCTAAGGGTGCTGCAGGTCTCCCGAGAAGGGATTAGTTTGTCTGTATAGGACCCCAAAGGATCAGGGCACCTACTCGGACATTAAAATTTCTTTTTCTTAAGAATTTAGTAATATTTGAGCTGCTTAAAGTAAGTTAAATAATAAGAATTTATGTTATGAAAATGTATTAGTTGGTTGGATAAAGGCCCCTGGGATGCTGTCCCAGGTTTGAATGCTGGGGCAGCGTCCTATTGCAGTGCCACGTGGCACTGCAATGGCCCTGTGGCTCCACTCCCCCCAGGGTTCACTCCTCCATAAGGGGTTTTAGAAAATAGTTTAAAAATAAATGTACGGCCTCAATCTAACAACGTGAAAATGAACAATAACTTGATTTTTCAATTCACCGTTCAGTTTTTAAGGCATTGACCACCTTTGAATATGGTGCTTAAAATGTTGTTATTTTTTTTTAAAATGGTCTTTGATAGACCTTGTACACATCCACATGGCACCCAACTGTGCAGTTCCTGAGTTCAAACCTGGGGCAGTCCCAGGCTCCCAGCATCCTAGTTGGTAATATTGTAAGTTTTATTACAATTCTTGATGATACACATGCACGCCTTCACGAAATTACAGAGCTACAACGTAGTAAATCAGAATTACAATAATACCACTTGAAGGAAATCACAATAATGCCATTGCTCATGGCCCCTCAAGTTGGGGAAAGTTTAACATTTTTCCACCAAAAAACTTGTATCTTAGGTAGAATGCCTGCAATCTGATCGATTGAGTGTGAATGAGAGTTCTAAATCAGTATGGCTAAAGATATTATATTCCACTTGTTCAAATTGAGTCAATATCCATCTTTCTCAAGGGAACACTTTGGTTGGACTGCTATTTGTAGAGTGGGTGATTTTACCAAGTCTACTTTGATCTTCTAGGATTGCTAGCTATCCTTAATAACCTTTTCATATCCTAGAACCCATACGAAGTAATTGGATGTCCGACTCGGGCCTATATAGCATGACCGATCGATAGACCCTTGCATGAATGGCTTTCAAAGGAAAATTATAACTTGCAAGCAGCTTGAAAAAAGAAACATTGGCTGTCCTTTTCATCTCCGCTTTGTGTATACTACGTATGCATTTTTTTTGACAGTTTTTTGTTCTATCCTTATGGACTAAGGAAGTATGTCTTTTTCAAGGTTTTCTATATTCATACAAACCTGAATTTTCTTTTTTCACTCACTAATTGTTGAATGAGTGTGCTGCTGATAACTCGTGTCTAGTTTTATTGTTTGCAGTGTTATGATTGATATGGAAGAAGAGAAATAAAACAGTTGCTCAAGGAAAGGCCTCAAATGTGAATGTCCTTCATAGGAGAATTTGATGGAAATGCATAATGAGCTAGATCACTTAGAAGATTGATTCTCCTCGCCTGCATTATTCAAAACCACCAAATCTTGTAAAAGGCTGATTTTCAGATTTGGAGACCCCTACAATACATTATAGTCAACTGTCATAGGATTCGATGGCTCAAACATGATACCGTTGGATGATTGAGAAAACAGCGTGTTAATCCATCGCTTAATTGTTTTCATGGTGTACCATTGTCAACGTTAGTGGAAGGATTCAAACTCTCAATTTTTCATTAGTGAGGCCTCTTGATTCTTGGTTGGAACCGATATGGTTGGTGCCCTATGTGCTTGGCTAAAGTTCATAGATTGAAGTGGTAAAGAAAACCATAGTCAAACAGTTGTGGGCAGGGTATTTGCCGACTTGGGAGAAGAGATCCTTTCCTTTGCCGGCCCTATTAGATCTATGTCAGCCTCAAATGCTGAGGTTGCTTTGAGCCATAATCAACTTTCTTCTCCAGATGAAACCTTTGGATTGAGAGAGATTCAATAGCAAATAAGGGTCTTTTAATGGTCATGTATAAATGGACCAGGGTCAGCCATGAACCTAGTCCACTGTCCCTTATTGGTTGCCACATGGCACTCAATGCCAACGTGCTCCTCTAGGGTTCACCCCTCCCTAGTTTTTTTATTTATAAATATTGTCACTGCAATCGGCAGTGAGAGAAATGAATGGTGAAACAATCTTCCGGTTCACTGTTCATTTTTAAACCATTGACTGCCATTGATCCGATGGGTGTCAATGTTTATTTTTTTGATTTCATGAATCAATCCCGCGCATGTCCATGTGGCAGTGGTCTAGCGCTGGACTAGGTTCTTGGCTGGACCCTGATCCAGGTTCTTGGTGCTCATTTATAACACCTTCGCGTGATTACCCTACTTTTATGTTCTCTTTCGTGAGTTCTCATGTAAGAATACACAACAAAAAATTATTTGGCTTTATAAGGATGCTTCAGACGTATTTGGCCCCTACGAACTAAAACATATAAAACACTTTGCACACCAATCATCTGTATAACCCACAGATTCAACTAATGAAGAGACTGTTGAGTTTATACTCAAAGCACTTTTAAATTGAAATCTCTCTTTTTGGGCACTTTATTCATTATATTCTTTTGGATTCTTATAATTGACTGGGGCTCATTAGCTTTTATAACGCGGCCTTTGCTTGTAGGATCTTGTCTATGATGAAATTGTGGTTTACATTCTCTATTCCTGTGTTGCTGCTTACTTGTTCAATAATTACTTTGGCCTTTGTGTTTTTTTCCTTTTACCTCTAAATCTAAACTTGTGATATGTATTTTTTTTAAACATTTACCCTGTTGATTACAATATTGAAATTAAAAAACAACACAAACATGAAAACCAAAATAAAAGGGGCTTATGAGCCCCAATGACACAAACCACTACAAAAAACCCTTACAATAATGAGTGTTCATGCCAGTGAAGCCACCATATGGTGCTAGAGTTGCCCTCAGGCCATAACCTTGAAGCATAGATTCTAGGAAGAAGGAAAAGACCAAGCCATACGGCCTATACTTCAGCCTTTATTGTACCAGCTGTATTGAATGAGCCAGCATAGTATAAAATGTCCTCTGCAGTTCCTGAAAGTTCTGCCAATCCTCAACTGTCCAGGATTGTCTCTGCTGTAACCGTCAAAATTGAGCTTGATCAAGCCTTTGGGTGATTCTGCCCACACGTTCCTTTGTGTTGATGTTGGAATCATTCTTTTGCAAGTTTCCTTCCAATCAGGAATAAGATAATTAACAAGGATTTATTGGAAACAGTTTGGTATTGTTGTTGAGAAACCTCCTTCGATTATTTTATCTTTCTCAAGTACCTTGTCATTGAAGTTCGTTCCATTCTTTCCATATTGTTTGGATACATGCAGTGTAGTTAAATCGCATATGCTGCCATGACACAGTTTTTTTTTTTGGTAAAATATTCCAAAAAAATCCAAAAAATTCCCATAAAATTCTCAAAATCGCCAATATTGAAATCTAATATATTTGTATTAATTTTGTGCTCTATTAATTTTGTAGAATGACTAAAAAAGTATAAATTCCATTGATTTTAAACAAAAAGGTATAAAAATGAACATAGGAACATACAAAAAAGAAGGAAAAACTTAAAGAGAAAAATTATTATCTACGTAAAAGTATCTAAACATTTGTCCCTACTTCCTAATGATATTGTGTACCGGCTAAGAATTCTACACATTAGTCTCTAACCCACAATGGTACATCTCCACCTCCACCATCGTCATCACTTGCATTGCAGTCATCTTTCGAATTGTCTCCTTCAACATATTGTTCTTCCTCGGTATCTTTATCATCCGATCTCACTAAGACGGTATTTATATCGTCTACGGGTGCTTCTTTGTGTATCTCGTCTTCTTCTTCTTGTTGACTCGAGCGTGAGCTACCTTTTCCCGTCGTCGATCTTCTCTTCTGCTCGGTAAGAAGCTCATCTCTAAAAGCGGCCTTTTCCACTTGCTTCCACGAAAGATCCTTATTCGCAAAGACTCGCTCGTCGGAGGCATTCGCCATCCAAGGAGAATCGGATGACAAATCTTTTGAGAGAGATGGGATCATTGTGTCCCGGATGTTCCCGATTTTTGAGAAAGTGATCATATAGCTTTTGGTTGTATTGCACAAAGACTAAATCATTGAGTTTTTTTGCTTAAGCTTGTTTTGCTTCTTCGTGTGTATCTATTTAAGAGAAACATTTAATAAATTTAATATCTATTAAAGTTTAAACCACAATTAAATTGATATTATGGGACTAAATATAAAATAAAAATTAACTAGTTACCATCTCAAACGTGCTCCAATTTCGTTCACATGCCAAAGCGGCACAGGTGAGGCCAAGAACCTTAACGACCATCTTCTTCGATAATCCACATTTTATCACCGAATCCACTCTATAGGATAACCACCAATAGACTATAAACAATAGTATTAGTTTTATATATATATTAAGAGACAAATTATTTAATTACAATAACGAAATGTAATAAAAAATAAGTCATAAAATTGCTTACTAGGTATTTTGGATTCTCTTTGTCGAGCCACAATTTATCTTTCGGACATTCCTTCAGCATTCTTGTATCGGTCGAAAGAGTTGCTAATTCGATCTTGCTTGCCTTTGTCTGGAACCATATTTTCTAAAACATCAAAGAAACCACTAATATGTGTTGCTTCTGCCACTTTCCTGTTCGGATAAGAGAAATCGACCGCGGGATTTAGGAGGAATGCGGCAAAATACAATGGGCTAGTCATTTGGACACCCCATTTCTCCTCAACTATGTTAATAATGGGTTGATAGAGACGGGATTTGTACATATTATTAGATTTAATTTTTTTTTTATAGTTTTCTCCATAAAACTATAGATATAGCCCATACTCGGCTTCTCATCACCATCAACTAATCGTAGTACTTGTACGATTGGTTGCGAGTAAGTGATTGGGCAACATTATTCCAAAAAGAGTTGGTTAAGATGGTTTGTGCCACCCACTTCCCTTCGACCTTCTTTGACCAAGCTCCATTCCTCCAATTGGTGGAAGTTACAAAACTTCTATGCTCTTCTCTTTTAGCATACATGCTTTATAATGTCAAGAAGGACAGCAAAACGGGTGATGATGAGGTGTTGCAAATTACCCCAAATTGCATTACCCATGTCGTGGAGTAGAAGTGAATGCTTATATATTTACAATACTACCTTCTTAGCCTTAACTATGGTTTTAATGTGCACATTTCCTATGTCTTCTACGATTAAGTCTAAGTAATGGGCCACACATGGGATTCAATGTATGTGTGGTCACCGTTCCATTATTAGTCTACCCGCCGTCACTAAGTTTGCCGCGTTGTCTGTGACAACTTGGACAACATATTGTGCACCAATGTCATTTTCTATCACCTCATCTATGAGGGAAAATATATATTCGACCAAGTGAGAATGGACCAAAGCATCTACGGTTTAAAGAACATATTCAGGCATGACAATTTGCTAAAATGTTGATGATTGACCTACGGCCCTATCAGTCCAACCGTCGGTCATTAGTGAGTCTTCCAATCCTCTCGACACTCATCGAGAAAGACTTTTGCGAAGACTACCTCCTTTTTAAGACATGTATGTCTTATCTCATTATATGAGGGAGAGCTTTTAGGCCGGTCCAAATTGCCCAAGAGTTTCAACCATTGCTTTGAAGCTCTTTAACTGTTTGGTATTGAATGCAATACCGGCTTGGTACATCCACTTAGTCCCGTATTGAATGGTCTCGGGTCGGTCCTTAACTTTAAACTTATTTTCTATAGTGGCTTGGGCCGGGCCCTTACCCCTAGCGTCTACCACATCCTCGGGATGTGGTCTACAAGAGAAGAATTTGAATATTCCCTTTCCCTTTCCACCACTTGCTCTTTTAGGGGGTGGTGGTCTTACACTACTAGCCGTGGAGGGAACATATCTATCATGTTCTTCCTCATCTTCATCAATATCATAGTATTGTTGTAAAATTACTTCGTCAGTATGTTTCAACCTTGAAGTCTTATGCATCCATTCCATGATCTCTTTTCAAATCTCCGGTGTTACATTTGGACATGCCTTTGCATTCGATCCGGGTTGCCAAGCAAGATGTTGCTTGTGTCTCCCTATTCCCACATGTTTACATAGGTGCATAGGGTACATTGGACCTTATTTTTTTTGGTTATACTCTTGTAACGTTCATATTTTCAATCAGGTTCTGCGGAATTTGTCGGCCTAAGAGCGTTGTTCGAGGACGTAGACATAATGACAACGTAATTTAAAGAATTGGGTGGAGAGATTAAAAAGTAGCAACCACTTAAAAAAGGAAAAAATGAAAGAAATGAGGTGTAATAATGAGGAAAAACAATCAAACAAAATTTAATAGGAATTATAAATTAATTCTAACTCTTGTAGTGTTGTCTCTTGATTATTGAAGTGATTTCTTCCTTCTTTGCTTGAAAAATGATGGAATGTCAATGAAGATTGAAGCTTTTTGCTTAGTTAACTACAAAATAGGGCAAAAGAAATTATCAACAAAGCTTTGAGAAAGAGAGAGAAAAAAAAAGAAAGTGAGCACTAAAAATTCAAAAAAGAGAACAAAAGACACAAATCATACCTTGGATGGATGTGGTATGGATTAGGAAGAAGAACGATCCATTTATAGACTTTGGGGAGCCCTGAAAAGTAAAAAAATAAAATAAAAAAAGCTCAAACGGTCATAAATATGACCGTTGGAGGTGTATACAATCGCATACATGTCAGGGTCGCATATGTCAGAGGCTTTTAGGATTGCATATGCGATCTCGCATATGACAATAATGGATACATGCAAAAAAGACTTTTTTTTTCAAAACAACCTGCTCGAGCATTTTTGCTCGTCTTATTCCAAGCTTCCTTTAAAGATCTCTGCACAAAGCCCGAATGGATAAGAGCGCCAGGATGACAGCCAACTGTAAAAATTCTGTCTAATCACTATGGACCCCAAATAATTGAGACAAGGCAATGATGATGGTGGTGGTGGTGGTGGTGATGATGAGGATTTTACAAAAATGACGTGGTTCATGGAGCTTATTTTCCCATAAAGCAGTCCATTGGAAGGATTGCAATCAAAGAGATGATCGATGGTGATGATGATTTTACAAAAATGACTTGATTAACTTATTTTCTCATAAAGCAATCCATAGAAAGCATTGTGCTCGAGGATATGATCTTAGGTATCAGATCCTATCCATACTTCTCTCTGAGTCTATGAATGGAAGCAGCTAAATAACGCTATCATGGTAAAAGTTCGTAAGGGGTTAAGGATCCAAATAGCTTGATCCAAAGAAGGGAAACTAGACGCCACAATATTTTGGAAAAGGCTCTATAGATCAAGAACTTTTGTATAACTTATGATCAGGTCACTTGCTGCAAAGGTAAAATTGTTCCTTGCCAATGCATTATGATCCACCTTCCAGTAAAAGTTCAATTTTTTTCACCTACAGGTGTCTCCCCACGCCTTACGTACTTCTTAAATACGCTTTAAGCACTTTTTCCTACTATCAATCTTATAAAACTACTAGTATTCTCAAACATTGTAGTCCATCCTTCTAGATTGATGAGCCATCCTTAATCATAGAATGATCCCACTTCATATTTGTTTTTATTTATCATAATTCATAAACCACATATCCAGTCAGGACTCCAAACTAGCCGCTGCGATTCTCTATCACCATTCTCTTCAGTTGAAAGATGGTATGTGTCTTATTCCTAGCCCACTATCCTCCCTTGGCTTTGTCATTGTATCCCAATCAACGAGGAAGACTTTCCTCGTAGGGTTCGCCCACTCTAAACAATGTTTTGTTTAATTTTTTCAATTTTATTTGCTACAATGTTTGGAATTGAGTAAATCATCATAGAGAAGATTAGCATACTTTTCAGAGTGGTATTATAAGTTATTTTTTCAAAAAGAAGCAAGATATGTTCCTTTCCAAGAGTCCAATCGTGATTCAAGCTTTCTGTTGACCGGATACCAACCAACCACACTAAGGGCCTGTTTGGATAAAAACACGGGAAACGTGGGAAAGTAAAATAATATTCCTATAGTTTCCCATGCAAACCTAAGTTGTAGGAAACCATAGGATTCCTTTGTTTCCCTTTGTTTTCCATTGTTTGGATAACCACATTGCTAGCTAGGAAAACACAGGATTAACCAAATCCCGTGCTTGGTTACATATGCAGGAAATTATAGGAAAATAACATATCCTAACAAAAAAAATAGCCATAATACCACAAATGATCATCCAAATTTAAAAAACAGCTGCAATATTATAAAAATGATCCACAAAAATGACCATCCACATAAAGTATCCGAAGAAAATGTGGGAAAAGACATCCATATGGAATATAAAAGGCCATTGAAGACCAAAGTGGAAGATACATATCCACTAAGCAAATCAATGTGGAAAATACATCCACATGAATAAGAAGGCATCTCTTACTAAATATAAAAGAGATGAAGAGAAAAAAATGAAAAATTATATGAATCAATTTCATGTAGAAGAGATGAAAGAAAAATGAAAAATTTATGAATCAAGAAACTTCAAGAAAATATGATAGTGGAGGCAATGTCAGGACCATGATCGGCTTGAACGCACGGAGCCGATCCTGTCTCTGATACCATGTTAAAATTATAAAATAAAGAAGAAAAATAAGAAGAAGATAAATGAGAGAAGAGGAAGATAGAAAGATCAAATAGACAAATTTCCACAATCAATTACATTGTTTACAGTGCTTTTCAATGATCTGATAAGAAAGTGTATAAATAAGATTACAAATATACTCCTCAATGGTTACAGTTGGTTGAGATAACTGATGTGTGGTAGTTATCAAATAAGATACATTACTAGCTGTGTTGGAGAGAAGGAAGAGTCCGAAGACTCGGAAGATAGAAAACCAAGGGATCCCCCCCCCCCCCCCCTTGGGCATTTGTTCTCGGATTTTGACAGAAAATGCGAAGATAGTTTCCAAACCTTCGTATGTCATCCAAACAATGGAATCTCAGTAATTTATTTGCCGCATATGAGTTTTCCCTTATTTCCCTTGAAACGAAACAGGCCCTAAGGGATCTAACTGTTCAGTGGCAAGCCTAGGTAATTAATCGAAGGGAGCCCATAACACAGTTAAGGATATTAGCTACCTTATAGGTGAAAGCTTGATCCACATTGATTGTGCAGCCACATACTTGGCATATTGAATTTGGGGATTTATTGTTTGTTAATATTATTTTTCAAATCACGTTTTTTTGTGTTAGGACATCTGGTATGATGAAATCCTTTTTTAGATCACTCTTTGTACACACTTGATGTGGAAGAAATATTATGGTTGACTTTTATGAGGAAGGACGATTGTTTAGTGGTATGGAATATCCCACTTTGTAAGCATTTGAATGATGATAAGATTATTCTCTTTGTGGAGTTAATGAGATCATTGGAATCTGTCTACATTCCAAAAACTGGTCTTGATTGAAGTTTCTTGAAGATTGCACTAAATTTTTCTTGGTTTAATCATTATACCATATTGGTTCTTCTCATATATATTGTTATACTATTATCTGAAAACAATTTCTCCTTCAATGCCAGAGTTCAGAATTTGAAAGGTGGATTCCCCCTAGGTTTATGTGGTTGATGACTCTCAAAATGACCTTAATTATTGAATACCTCCAAAATCATGTTAAGTACATCCCAAATCAATGCCTCATTTTCCAAACCAAGCTCTCATCGGTAGGTCATCTTCTTTTGCATGGTCCGCTTTCTTGGAAAATTTGGGACTACTTGGGTAGTCCGGGATGAGTGGGGAGAATCTTAGATTGGTTAGCTTCCTACTTTATAGAGCTTTGAGGGGGAAGGGGGAGGTAAATTGCCATCTTCTTTGGCTTTTTTTCCTCTTGCATATTATTAGTGGAGGGAAATTTGTGCTCTTAGATTGCCGAGGATTTGGAGTGAAATCCTCTATCTCTTGTTTAGCTATTATGAAGCATTGGATTTTCTCTTTTGGCTTCTCTTAATGTGCATCGTGGGGCTAATTCTCTTGTGGATTGAGTTCCTAAAGGGGTCTTTAGATCCTCTTTTCCTTTTCTGAAGTTCTATGATTTGTACTTAGTTTTGACTTTCGAGCTTTGTTCTCCATGCCTTCTTAATGCTGTACGGGAGATAGCTTCTCCAAGCGTCTCAAGGAATTTTTTTTGCTCTTTTCCTTTAATAATATCCATAACTAGTAATCAATATGCAGATCAGTTTGTGGGGGATTTGATTGTATAATACTCTGCTTTATTGGATAGATATACCTAAATTACACTATTAACTAGTTAGCTTTGCACTCGAAACAATTTTCACATCTTTGACCTATTGTCTCAGAAAATATTATTGGCTTTTGATAAATCCAGTTCACTTGCTCCTTTGTTAATTTTTTGCGTCCATGATTAAAATAAGGGATTTCCCCTCTAAAGGTGATTTGCACAAATTTCAAGGACTGAAATCTGCAGCACTACTTTTGACAGGATTTATGAAGTGCCTTTAGCCATAAATCGTCTCAAAAGCTGATTCACATGAATTTTATGGCTCCATAAAATTGTAAAATCATAAGGACATGAAGCACCTTTTAGTCGTAGATCCATAAAAATGATACACACGAATTTCAAGTTTCCATAAAAATATACAACAAGGTTGTTAAAGTTATGAGGCACATTTTTCCATAGATCCTTTCAAAATATGCTTTATGCAAATTTCAAGGCCCATGATGTCTGCAGCAGTCGACTTTTGACAGGATTTATAGTGTTTTTTTTTGCTAACGGGGTATCTGGCCTCTTCGAGCACCCGGGTACGTCCCCCGGTACGTGCAACACCCGCACATCACACATACTAGGCAGTCGAGATAAATCCCTGCGGGTGGCCAACAGGAGGTGGGATTCGAATTCAGAACCTCCATTTTTGAGGCGTTGTCCTGGCCTCTGCACCAACCCCCTGGTGGTTTAGGATTTATAGATATGAACCACCTGTATCCCTAGGCCCTGAGAAAACCTGATTTAACCGATTTCAAGGCTCATAAACTCTTTATTACAGTTATGAATTGTTATTAGCCACAGTTCCCATCAAAATCTAATTTACAGAAATTTCAAAGCCCTTGAAATCTGTAATATTTTAAGGTTATTACAGTTATGAAGCATCATTTGGGAATATATCTTGTCGTAAGATGTAAACATGATATAAGGACCTTAGATCCATAACATCTAACATTTTCTATGGTTTGGTTGCTAGAAGGAGCTTAGAAAGTGCTGATGTCTCCGACGCTCCATTAATCCTTAAAAAAAAATTTCACTTCTCTTACAAAAATAATAAAATAATAAATAAATAAATGAATAAATAAATTCTCACTTCTCTTGTATCAGGGATTTTGTCGTATAGTTAACTTACGAAGTGGATAGGGGTGGATTTATCATCGCGTGGGGTCACATTTATAATTGATCAACAACCTTTTCATTTTGTTTAAACAATGTCGTAACACACATTCTCTGTAATCAGGTAATGACAGGCTAACTATTTTCACACATGGAGCTTGGTCAGATACTTATGATATTCTTGGAGTTTTGGATGATATGAATACTCTATATTTCATCAAATCTAATGGGGAGGAAATAACAAGAGTCACAAAGGGGCAGTTAAAAACGTCTGCACCCATTATTGGCTTGATAATGCAGGATGATCCCAATGCAGAAAAATCTTGCTTGTAAGTATTCATTTTCCCATCAATTTCAAGCATTGAAGGTGAGACATCTCGAGCATAGAAATATCTTCCTGTTTGCAAGTATATAAATTTCTCATTTACCATTTTTTTAGTGGTCTTGGAGGTTATTAAGACTTTAGTGCTTGTTTAAGAGAGCTGAGTTTTCTATTGGTGCAGCTTCAGCATTCTTACATCAGATGGTTTGCTTTATCACATTGAGTTTGGTCAGGCGTTTCCATTAATTTCGACCTTGCCCATTTCAAGTACTCGCTTGGCCCTAAAGCAACAGTTCCATCAGAATTTGGTGTGCCTGGGTTTCTATCTAAAACTTTCCTTGCTAGTCCTGGTTGGTAGTGCTGGTGGTGCCTCAGAGAACACAACTGATAATTTTGGTACAAGTTTGTATACTTTGCTATCTTTATGCTCTTTAAGTATTTCTTCTCGGTAATTTTCTTCCGAATTTCTTTTTCTTAAATATTTTTACCATGAACATGTGAATTATCAGATTCAGCCAATTGTCTGGGGGATGTGCTGTTAAAATGTTACTAATAACTGTTTTTTCTTTTTACCAATCAGGATTCTATTGTCTTTCTTTGTGGCGTATAAAGGGAAATTCAAACATAGAATTATTGTTCTGCAGTCCTAATTTTGAGGGCTTATTTTATACCCCGAAAAATTATGTAGGACCCTGCATAAGTACAAAAGTAGCTTTTTCACCGCAAGGCAAGTATGTTGCTGCTCTAGATTTGACAGGAACCTTGGATATTTTCAAGCTGGATGACGAACGATGTTCTCTTTCTAGTATTGCTTTGGGTGAGAGGAGCTTCTCGCAAATGTCTGATAATTTGCTACATGAAAGAAAGAGAAATTTAAAAGATATTATAGATTTCACATGGTGGTCCGACCATACTCTTGTTCTTGCAAATGGGAGTGGCGTTGTCACCATGCTTGACATTCATAGTGGTACAAAACTTCTTCAGAATGATCCAGTGTTTTCTATGCCTATTTTAGAAAGATGTCAGCAGTGCGAAGGGTGCATATTTCTTTTAGAGAATAATATGTCATATGAGGAGGGAAGACATTCAATTGTTTCTCCTGTGGATGGAGAAAATATAACTCATGGGAATTGCAATCAACTACACAGTGGCAGATGGCACTTGATGTCATTTTTGGAGAGGTCTGTCCTTGAAATGTATACCATTTTGATCAGCAACCATCGATACAGGGACGCTCTGAACTTGGCTAATCGTCATGGGTTGGACAGAGATGACATCTTCAAATCACAGTGGTTGCATTCTGATAAGGAAACTGATGATATAAAAATGTATCTGTCAAATATCAAGGACCAGAATTTTGTACTTTCAGAATGTGTAGATAGGGTAGGGCCATATGAGGATGCTGTGAAGGCTTTACTCTCTTGTGGGCTTCATATAACCGATCAATACAGATTTTCAGAATCAGAAGATGAGCATTCTAGCCCAGTTTGGAATTTTCGGATGATTAGGCTTCAGTTATTGCAATGCAGAGACAGGCTGGAGACATTTGTTGGGATAAATATGGGCAGGTGTGTACTGTAACCTCTCTCAAAGTTAATATTGGCAGAGATAACAAAGAGGAATATATAGTTCAAATTTTTTTGTAGGATATATAACATGTCCTTGACTATTGTCTCAGTAATCTCAATTAGTAACATATAGTTGCTTTTTCTCCTTTGTTTTCATTGACTAACCTTAAAATTCAGTAGTCACAAAGTCATGAATCTTTTTGTATGGTGCAGATCAAAGCGAGCAAACACATAAGCATAAAATATCACTCTTATACTTAGTCAGTAGCAACAACCAAGATGGACAAATCTTAGTTCAATGTTCACCAACATATTAAATGCTGCAGAATGTTTTTCTGAGGATCTTAACGGTCATATTTTTCTGATGCATGAGTTTATTTCTATAACTTAAAAAGTTCTGTAGGCCAAGTGCCAAATTGTTTGTTTCTATCACGTATAAAGCTTTTGGGGTCAAGCGTGAGATTGTTGATAGTTGCTAAGTCTATTTGGGCCTGCAAGAGTTATTTAATTATGCGTACATGATTACACGTCTCATATATAGCACATTTTTAGATGAATATTCCACTTAAACTAACTTTTTAGAAACTCTGAGCTTTGTGCATTCTGGATATCCCCATTCTTCATTTGATGATGATGATGATGATGATTATACGGTGCATGTGCAATTATGAATTCATTTGTAATTAGGAGATTTGCTACCCCTCAAGGAGTTGTGGCCCTTGTGGCATTATGCCCTTATATTGCATGGTACAAAAAGTAATTTAGTAAATAAAATAAAATTGAAGATAGGAGGGATGCCCTGTGCACATCATAATCACTTTTCCCATTTGTTTGTGGTCAGCTTTGCTAGTCCCTTTTCTCCATTCAATTTTAGTTTAGGGCTAAACTCTCAGCCAATCTGCAACCGCTTATGTTTCTTATCACTAAGTCCCTCCGATTCTTTATTTGTTCTCCCCCTTTCCCTACTTCTATGTTCTTATTTCATGGCAATCCTTTGTACAGGGGCTGTTTGAGCCTTTTTGGTATTCGGTGGACATGCTCAAATCATCTTAAGTGACATTCCTTGATTTTCTCTTTTATTGGGGCTACTCCAAAACTGATTCTAATATATTTATTCCGAATTCCATCATTTTCTTGTAGCTCCATACATCCACTTTAAGATGCACATCTGTGCCACATGTATTATGTCTTCTCGTTGCTTCTGCATAGCTCCATATTCTGTGCAACAGTAATGAGGTCTTACTACTGCCTTTATGTTGGTTTGGGTCGGGTTGACTCGATTATACATAAAATATGAAGGGATTAGGGCGTTTAGGGGATTTTGAACAGGGTCCAGTCGGGCATATACCTTTCACCGATCAAGTCGGGTCAGGTTGGGGGTGCATCGTCTGGTCAGGTCAGGTCGGGTTGGGCATACTTGACCCGTCGGGCAGCCACAATTTTTTCCTGATCCAACCCAACCCAACCCAACCCAGTCTGGCTCATCAACAGCTCTACGTAGGAGTTCAAAGAAAGGCTTAGGGGTATGCAGTTCGGCAACCAGTCTCTGGCCAGAGGACAATTTTGGCCTTCCCAATCTTAATCACTAGGGTTTAGTGAGTTTAGTGTGAATCTGCATGCCGAACTGTCCTTAAATATGGAAAAGAATTTGGCCTTTGTTGCCAAGAATATGGACCTTCATGAAAAACTGCAAGGCGTTCGCTGACATATTGAACTGATGTATTTATCAAAACTCTTGTTGATAGTATACAAATTAAAAAAGTCCCACAACTATTATTTCATACTAGCCCTCAATTTCGAAACCGGATTACCTCTAGAGATCCTGTCAAGATTCGTTGTCAGGAAAAAATGAGTACTTGATGCATGGAGAACCCAATCATGGTCATCATGTATCTTAAAAAAATTTATGCTCTAAATAGATTTTCTGACGATATTTATTTTTGACAATGTCAATGGTTTTGAGTTACATTGTCCAATTTTTTATATATATTCCTTAAGATTTATTACTGTAATTTCTTTTATTTTGGAGATTAAATAAGTAAGCTGTTGGTTTGTGAATTGCAACTTTTTGTATAAGAATCACTTCTGAAATGGTCTCTAATAGGCCTGTTGCTTTCTCGCTTCTCGTACAAGAATCACTTCTGAATATTGAGTTTCTCATATTATTTGTTGCAGGTTTTCTGAGCAGGAATATAGCAAGTTCCGGATTGTGCCTCTCAATGAAGCTGCTGTAAGTCTTGCTGAAAGTGGAAAAATTGGGGCCCTAAACCTGCTTTTCAAGCGTCATCCGTACTCGCTGTCTCCTTTCATTTTGGACATTTTAGCTGCTATTCCTGAAACGGTGCCTGTTCAAACTTATGGTCAGCTTCTTCCTGGGAGGTCTCCTCCTAACACCATTGCTCTGAGGGACAGAGATTGGGTTGAATGTGAAACTACCTTAGCTTATATTAACAGATCATTAAAGAATTACAAGGGCGGTATCCAAGTGAAAACTGAGCTCATTTTGAAGCAATGCATGGGGTTTGTTTGGCCGTCAATTACTGACCTTTCTGTCTGGTACCAGAATAGGGTTAGAGATATTGACAGCTTAACTGGGCAGCTGGACAACTGTCTCTCGATGGTAGAATTTGCTTGTCGCAAGGGTATTGTGGAATTGGAACGGTTCAAAGAGGACATCTCATACTTGTATCAACTTATTTATTCCGATGAATGTGTAGAAGATATAAGTTTTAGTATGTGTCTTGTTGAGTGGGAAAGACTGACCAACTATGAAAAGTTCAAAATGATGCTTAAAGGAGTCAAAGAGGATACAGTAGTTGGAAGGTTATACGAAAAAGCTATACCATTTATGCGTAATTGGTGTTGTACTACTGAGTCCTCTGCTTCTGAAGATCATGTTAAGACTGAGTCAAATCTTGTTAGATGGCTGAAGGAGATTGCTTCTGAGAACAAATTGGACATATGCTTGATGGTCATTGAGGAAGGATGCAAGGACTTCAAGAATAATGGTATTTTTGAGGATGAAGTTGAAGCTATAGAATTAGCCTTGCAGTGTTTATATTTATGCACTCTTACTGATCGGTGGAATACAATGGCTTCCATATTGTCAAAGCTTCCACGATTAGCTTTAAGAGGTAAATCATCCGTAATTGATAGAGATTTAAGTACAGGGCATGCGACACAAGATTCTGGGTCTCCTACATTTCCTGACAGAAATGATCAACTTGCAAGTTCAGATAGACTGGTGAATCTGGTTAATCCAAATAAGGGAATCTCCGCACCAGGGAATGCTGGAGGATTTGTGGATCTCACAAATACTGTCACATCTGTGGAGAGCCTAGAGAAAAGATTTAAACTTGCAGAAGGTCATGTAGAAGCAGGAAGGCTTTTGGCATATTACCAGGCTTGTACCTTACCTTTTTTTCCTATCAATATTGTGAATTTTTATCTGATGACTTTTGCTGGAATAGCTCTTGGATATACTTTTTAAGATTTTGTGGTGCCCCAAAATCCATGATGAGTTCTGATGATACTCATTTCATTTCTCTTATAAAGATATAAATATATTATGGGCCCACCATTTTTAGACGACTGTACCATTGCCTACTATGTTGTTACTGCTCCAAACTCAATGCCTCCTGTTATAGGAAAAAGGATCTGTATTTTATACTTATATTAACCTCTATATTTAAGGAACCATATTAGGCTCTTCGCTCTTGAGCTTCCTGTGGATACAAACTTAATTCTCGGATGATGGGTTGATTTGTTTTTCCTAGGGATTTGAGTCTAATCCGACTTCTAATTTTGGATGGCTCACAAAAGATGATGTGGGATAAAGGAATATAAAATGATAATAAGGTCCCCTTGTTTCCAAGAAAGTAACTATTCAGCTAGGATTTTTCCTTCTGGTAGAGTGATCCGACACGAGTCTTGCAAGCGGTCATGCAAGTGCTGTCAATATTGGGACCTATTGGTTTACGTGTATAAATGGGAATATAGTGTTTTGTCTGATATAATAGAGGGTGTGTACATAATGTAAGGGGTTTACTTGTCTTTCGGATTAATATAAAAGCTAGTAGTATCCCAAACCCTAACTATTCTAATTGATTCTCTCTCTCTCTCTCCCCTCTTCTTCTTCCCCATCTCTTACAACCTAACCTAACCTAACCTAACCCTAGCCCTAAATACTTAACCCTAACACACATCAAATTCAAGTTGATATTAGAGCCAAGCCCCTCCATCAACCATGCAGACGCCACCTACTAATTATGCTGACGTCAGCTGACATCAGCCAGGCTAACCATTTGACCATGGATGACCTCGGAATATACATTTCCTGAATCGTTTCTCCTCTCCAACCTGTGTGACGGATGTTTCGGGACATGAGCACCTGTTTGTGAGATCCGACCTATTTTTGAGATTCGACAAGATCTTCAAATCCTCCCTTCATTGATTTTTAGGGTTCCAGCCTTCGTTAGCTGATGAACAAAGGTAATATATGAGATTTTGTTTCATTTTGGCATCTTAATGTTCTTGTAAAGTGGCATATCGACTGGTAAAGTTTACAAAGAGTTGTGTTGATTTTCCTTTTTTCACTTTTGATTGTGTAATTCAGTTGAAACCCCTCCTGATATCTTTTTCTGAGTTTTTTTGTAATATCCCGAAAAATCGCGTTAAACCGTGACCTCGGGATCCGTGCTCGATTGGTTACAGGCTTGACCAATTAGGAGTTCAATAGTTAGCATAGAGTGTGATGAACGGATAAGATGTGATAGTTTGAGTGTTTATGTGGTGTATGATGAAAATGCGAAGTCACATACGCCTATCGCGGTGTTTGTGCTCAACACGCAAGTTAGAGGAGAAATAAAAGGGTTTAATAACCCTAAAATTGTGTTTTTTGGGTTGTTGAGAGTGGAGTAAAGAAGAGAGAGAGAGGAGTAAAGAAGGTTAAACAAGAGTTATTGGGTGATTGGAGGGGGGACTCTAGCATTAAAGAGGTCGATTCAACGCGAGGAATCCGTTCAAGCAAAAGCTGGAACCCTAGCCTTTCCAACCACTTGAATTAAATCAATTTGAGATTGATTAAAGGTAAAATTCTTGTGGTTTAAATGCATATATTGAAAGGTTAGATTGTAGTTAGAAATGGGTTAAAGTATAGGATAAAAGCTTAGAAAAATGGAAGGAAAAAGTAAGGGAAAAGATTGGGAAGAACAGCCAGAAGGGGGCTGAATCTGGCAATTTCGATTAATCGAAATTGGGTTTCGATTAATCGAAATTGCCCAAGAAGTTGAAAAGTCAGAGGACCCCGATCTCGATTAATCGAATTGAATTTCGATTAATCGACTTTAGATTTCGATTAATCGAATTGGAAATCGATTGATCGATTTGAACCTGATGAACCCCGGAGGAAAGAAAACAGCTTGGAGAAATCGACTAATCGAAATGGGAATTCGATTAATCGATATAGAATTTCGATTAATCGATTTGGGATCGATTAATCGATTTTGGAAATTCGATTACTCGAATTGAGAATCGACAGATAGAGTGGAGAATTTCGATTAATCGAATTAGGTTTCGATTAATCGAATGGGAATCTCGATTAATTGATTTGAAAATCGATTAATCGATATTGACTTTCGATTAATCGATATTGACTTTCGATTAATCGATTTTGGAAATCGATTAATCGAATCAGATTCGATTAATCGATTTTGGAGTTCGATTAATCGACTGTGCTAGTTTATGTTGACTTTTGAGATTGACTTTAAGCAGCATGGAGGGTCTTGGACCTCCTTTATTGTATCTTTAGTGATGTATTTCACATGATATGTGGTACCATAGGTGGTACGTGTGAGCTAGTGCACAAGGAGCCACGTGGGACCTTGATGCGTTGATCAAACAAAGACTTGAGGTAGGGAACACCTTGAACATGTACTTTATTTTACAAGAGCATGTATGTAGTGATATAGAATTCAATTCAAATTGTTTTATTGCTTAAGAATTGTGAAAAGTGTGTGTGTGTGACATCCATAAGAGTAAGTATAATGAACCATCCCCAGGGGATGAGGAAGTAAAAGGGTAAGGGCATCAAGTGTGATGCAAGTGAATGGATACATCCCAGGGATGTATCCAAGATTGAATCATGTTTGATAGGGCCTAACTGATATAAGATAGCACACTTACACGGTGAATAACTATATGTAAGACACCGATATTTTTGTTATTTGAGGTTTGATAGGGTACCCCACCGACGTGGCGGGATATCCACGACGACCGGATATCCCGTGGCGATCTGACAAAACCGAGGCGGTCGAGGCTTATCCGTACACAGCAAGTACACCCCAGGGGTGTTGATTTGAGACAAGTGAAACCCCGCCACCAATCCCCAGGGGAAAGGGGCTTGGGTACTATATTGTATTCTCAGGGAATACGTTAAAATTGTCTATATAGATGACGATGATGGGTATCTCATCGGGGCTCGATGCTATATTGCTCGGGGATTACTTAAGTTGAAAGTTTAAGTTTTGCTTTAGGCCTTTTCAGCATTATTCATGAATAAATGAAAACATAAATAATTACCAGTAAAATGCAATGCTTTTTAACTGTTTTCACCAATAACTGCATAGACACATCATGCATGGCATATCATGGAATATATGTGAGTAATAATTTATATGTTCAACTGTGTTTTGTTCCCTATTGAGCTAGGATGTAGCTCACCCTATAGACTATACGTCGCAGGTCCACTACTAGCAGCTGTTGAGGCTTCAGGAGACGCTGACCCCGGTGAGTCGGACCTTGCAGCCGGCGAAGAGTTGGAGCCACCTCCTGAGGACTTCTTCTAGAGGACTCCGTTGTGCCGCTTTGAGGACTTTTGATAGAGATTTGTACGGCTTGGTATGTCAAGCCTTGTTTTGGTTGAACAATGTATGTATTGGGTTTTGGGATTATTCTTTTAGGGCGAACCATCCGTGATGATTGCTATCATCGATGGTTCGGATCGGTTCTCCATTCATGCAGAGGCATAAGGGTAGAACTGTCTTTTGAGAAATGCTTTTATATAGATTTAAATTCCGCAGTTTCATTTACTACTTCTTTTTGCTTGTTATACCAATGTTCCGTACTTAGCTAAGGGGCACGGTCAAGATGATCGTGCTGATGGCACGGGTTTCGCGGTGCCGAAATCCGGGCTGTCACATTTTTTGACCTGTTTTTCACTCCTAAATGGTGAACAAGGACCAGTATTATTCCACTCATATAGTTTCTATATGCTTATGGTTTCCTTGATGAATTTTGGTGGATTACAAATGACGAACAAGGACCAGTATTATCCCTCTCATACAGTTTTCTATATGCTTATGGCTTCCTTGATGATTTTTGGTTGATTGCAATGGTTTTTTTTTATGTATCAGTTCAGACTTCTCTAATTGTTTCTCGTTTTTTGGCTTTGCTTGCTGCTAGGGCTGCAACAGAGCCGAGCCAGCTCGACAACTTGACTTGGCTCAGCTCAAAAATGAGAGCTATTGCTCTCTTAAGCTCGGCTCGAGAACCAGAGCCAAAGTTTTCATCTGAAGCTTGCTTGAAGTAGAGCCGAGGTAGAGCTGAGCCTTATAAAGCTCGGTTCGGCCCGGCTCGGCTTGATTAATATTATATAATATTATTCATATATAATAAAATATTATATATATATATATATATATATATATATTAGTTTTATAATTTTTTTTACTTTTCCCCTGTATAAGTAACTGTTAGATTCATCTAATGGTTACTTTATAATGGATAAATATGTAATAAATATATAACACTTATGATCATCTATTAAAGCTTTCACTCTTGCTCTACTTCTCATTCTCCATTAAGGCTCTCTCTATCTTTCTCTCACTCTGCATTCTGCAACCATTAAAGCTCTTGCTCTCCCTTTCAATCGTCTGAGTGAGCAACCACCACCAACCAAAAACCACTAGCATGACAATTACCCAACCAATCAGCACCTACGATTAACACATACTCGACTACACGACATTGATACACCTACACGACTAGACAACTTAATCGCTAGTCACCA
The DNA here is from genome assembly GCA_021018995.1 of Chloranthus sessilifolius. Lineage (NCBI taxonomy): Eukaryota > Viridiplantae > Streptophyta > Magnoliopsida > Chloranthales > Chloranthaceae > Chloranthus > Chloranthus sessilifolius. The sequence goes on from CM037592.1 coordinate 106,862,488, forward strand.
TCATCTTCATTCTTTAGTCACAGCCACGAGCAACAAGCACTACATCTCAGAGTCTCAAGTAACCCTAATATGAGATTAACCATTAAATTTAAACACCTTCTTTCTCCAATCGTTCCATCTCAGTTTCGATTGGCCCATTAAACCCAAAAAGGACTTGCTTGTTACTGCCGTCTTTTAAAAATGTTCTTAATGATTATAAATTTCAATGTCCAACTTGTGAGTTATCTACTAACTCTTCTTACTTGTCTCATATGATTCACAATAGTGCTTTGTTTGATTTTATACATAGTGATGTTTGGGGCCTACTCCGTTGTCTTTCCTTTGGTCTTTAAATATTATGTCACTTTTAATGATAATCATTCTCGATGTACATGGGTGTATTTACGGAAGTCTAAAGGTGAAGTTCTCTCCACCTATATTAGTTTCTCTACTATGGTTCCGTAAATACATGGGTGTATTTACGGAACTTCACCTATATTAGTTTCTCTACTAATATAGGTGAAGTTCTCTCCACCTATATTAGTTCTCACCTATATTAGTTTGGGCCCTGTGATATGATAATGGTGGTCAGTACCTCAATCTTACTGGTCCGTGGGTCTTCTCACGGCCACTTATCTCATTAATCGTACACCCTACTCGTATATTGGATGGTCAAACACTTATGCAAGTTTTTAAACCCGACAGTTTTGTTTGAGATTGCACCAAAAGTTTTTGGGTTTATTCTTGTTTTGTTTAGAACCTCTTATCATGAAGACACAAATTGGATGACAAACCTATAAGTTCTCTTTCAGGGATACTCGGGTATGTCTAAAGGGTATTGTTGTTACAAGCCTAAAACTTGTAGATTATTTATTTCCATGAATGTCTCCTTTTTCGAGGATACACTGTATTTCTCTGCGAGATCTTCTCATTCATCTCATTTAGAGTCCTCTACTGTGCTTCCATGTCTTATTTCTCACATTCTTGCATGCCCTGCCTCAGTTACTCAGGACTCTTCACCACCTACACTTGGGAGTTTTCCCCTTAGGCAGGCCTATAAACATCGGAGCAAATTAGTGCCTCCTCCTCAAGTCAGATCATACATGTGTCATACATATTGGTGTGAGAGGACTGAGGATGATATTATTGGTCTATGTCGATGGCATTATCGTTACTGGAGATGACATTGCTTTAACTGCACATGTGAAAGCAGAGTTAGGGAGTGCATTTGATATGAAAGATCTTGGACATCTCAAATAATTTTTTGATATTGAGATTGCTTGTTCTCTTAGTGGGGTATTTCTATGCCAAAGGAAATATGCTCTTGATTTGCTACGAGACATTGGTATGCTCAGGGTGTAGACCCGCTGAGTCTCCCATGGATTCTAAACGCACTTGCATGCTCATATCGGGGAGTCTTCCTAATCCTTCTGAGTAGCAAAGACTGGTTGGCCGACTTATATATCTTACAAATACTCGGTCAAACCTCACATCTGTTGTATCCATTTTTACCCAATTTATGCACTCTCCACAGGCACAACAGCTTGATGCTATTCATCACATACTCAGCTATATCAAGGCATCTTTTGGATGTAGTTTATTTTATTATGACGTTGGACACTCCTTCCTTAATTTCTATAGTGATGCAGACTATGTTGGAGCTCCCACTGTTTGTTGTTTTACCTTCGGCTATTGTGCTTTTCTTGGAGTAACGTGAAATAGTAAGAAGTAAGATCTGGTCTACAATCTAACGTCGACTTTGAATATAGAGCTATGAAACATGGTACATGTGCGCTTTCTATGGCTTCGCTCTCTGCTCACTTAGCTTGGATCTCCATCGCCCATTCCCATGCCCTTGCACTGTGACAACCAGGCCGTCATTTATGTTGCAGTGGATTTCGTTCTTCATGAGGGGACGAAGCACATTGAAGTTGACATTCACTTCATTCGGGGGAAAGATTCAAGCCGCTCTCACTACCACTCCTAGAGTATCCTCTTCCAATCAATTGGCGACTATTCTCACTAAGGCCCTTAGAGACCTATAATCTTCTTATTGATTAATTTCGCAAGGATTCGAAATTGTCGCTTGGTGCCCTAAGCTAGATCGAAACTAGAGTCTATCTTTAGACTTATTTTCTAGCTCGAAAAATTTATATGCTAACAGACGCTAAATAGAATCAATTAAATTGCCCTAATAAATTTATTAAATATTTTATGTGTCTTGAGATTAATTTCTATATCTCCGTTTCTCAATTTTAAAATCTAAATTGAGCAACGGAGATATAGAAATTAATCTCAAAACACATAAAATATTTAATAACTTTATTAGGGTAATTTAATTGATTCGATTTAGCGTCTGTTAGCAGATGAACTTTCCAATCTAGAGAATAGGTCTAAAGATAATTTAATTGATTCAATTTAATAACTTTAATGATGTAAAATTGAAGCCTACACACCGAGATCGTGGTCGGATAAAGAGGAGACATTTGAAAAAGAAAGTGGACGCGCGAATGGGTTTTAAAAGGTTCGTTTAAGACCTGTGTACACGTTATTTTAGGCCTTTTTATTTAGGTTTAGTTTCCTTTTTATATTAAGATTCTTTTAATAAGTGGATTGTTTTAGGATTAGTTTCTTTATTTGAATTACTTAGGGGTCAGACACATATGTCATATGTGATTGTTAATTTCGTCACTTTCAGCGCAATCATTAGAAAAATGGTCGTAAGTCAATCAATATATATCGGAATTAACCTGGAGTGGTAGCTCAGTTGGTCAGGCCTTGGGTTTGCTCCCCAATGGTCACCTGTTCGAGTTCCCTCAGGGCCACTTAAGTATTACCCGGTCGTTAGCTCTAGGGCCTCGTGGGATTAGTCGAGGTGCGCGCAAGCTGGCCCGAACACCCACGGATATTAAAAAAAAAATGTATGTCGGAATTGTGTGATTATTGTTTTGTTGGAAAACTATTTTGATAAGCTTTCAAACAAGACCAATTTCACGTCAATTGGACATTGTTTAACCCTTTAAAAATGGTCGCGTAATAAAAAAAGAGATTAATGGTGAAATTAATTATGGCTGTTAGATTTGAAAGTTTTAATGGTTGATTAGAAGTTTTATTTTTAGGGTTTCTTTTCTTTATAAATATACATTGTAATCTCTTATGAGGATATTGAATGGATGATTAATAAAATTTATGAGTTTTGCTTTGTGTGAATTTTAAAGAACTTGAGATGAGTTTTCGTTTGAAGAGTGATTCTTCTCCCACATGCGATTTGGTGTGAGGCCAACTAACTTCCTTAAAGCGATTCCTTGGATCTTTTATCCCTATTCTATTTAGTCTTTTGATTATTGTCAGATAATTTATCTAACTTGTTTTTATTTGAGCCTTGAATTTTAGAGACCTATAATCTTCTTATTAATTAATTTCGTATGGATTCGAAATTGTCGCTTGGCGTCGTAAGCTAGATCGAAACTAGAGTCTATCTTTAGACCTATTTTCTAGATTGGAAAATTTATATGCTAATAGATGCTAAATCGAATAAATTAAATTGCCTTAGTAAAGTTATTAAATATTTATGTGTTTTGAGATTAATTTTTATATCTCTGTTGCTCAATTAAATCTCAAATTGATTTTAAAATTGTATAACTAGGGTTTTAACGCTTTACTACATCAAATTGGTATCAGAGCACAATTCTAGTTTAGGATATTTGCTTTAGAAATTGTATTTTGTTTGCATGCTATGCGAAATAGAGTTAGGGGATACCCTCATCATCGTGAACCTGAGTACGACATTGCAGAGAAGTTTCTAAAATTTATTCAGGATGAGGTTCCAAATTTTGAGGGATGGATGAAACCTAAAATTTTCGTGGAGTGGTTGTCTAGTGTAAAGGAGTATTTTGATTGGTATGACGTACCTGATGAATACAAAATTAGGTTAGTTAAAACAAAGGTGGAGGGCAATGCCAAAAGCTTTTGGTCCTGTATAGAATGTCGTATTGAATTTCTTCGGAGTAAACCCATCTCCACATGGGAAGACATGAAGGTGAGACTTATTGAAAAATATGTTCCTTTAACACACCGTCACCTTCTACGAATTTTGAAAACCAAGACGAATAAGTGTTCTGATTGCTCTAAGTGTCAAGGGTTTGGACAATTTGCCTCTCAATGTCCCACAAAATTTCCCATTCAAAGTTTATTCATTAAAGATGAAAAAAATAAGGAGTAGAAAACATTGAAAATAGAAAAGGAAGTGTATGACCCTAATACCGTAATGAGTGAGGAGATAGAAGAGTGTATGACCCTAAACCTAATTTGTGTTGAAAAAACCTCTATTTCCGTTATGAATGATAGTGTCGTGTTTGTCCCATATGAGTCATTCACACATGAGTCGTTAGTATCAGTTGAGTCGATTACACATGAGTCGTTAGTGTCAGTAGTGTCACCTACACATAAGCATATAGAGTCCGTAGCTGCATGTGCACCTCATATTCTCGAGTTGCATTTTGAATCATCTCATGAGTTGCATACTAATTCCCGTTCGGAGTAATGTTGTGAATCAAGTCTTGAGTCACATTCTGCGTTGCATTGTGAGTTACCGTCTGATTTTCATTCAGAGTTGCATGAAATTAATAATAAGATTGTATTGAGGAATGGAAGTATCGAAAACTTTTCTAATTCACAAAATTTGTTTAATGGATTTAAGGATGGTGATTTTGTTTTGGTTCAATTTAGACCTGAGCAAATCCCGCAAGAAATTTAGAGGGTTTGTTCAGAGGCTATATTATAAATATTCCGATCTTTAAAATGGGTCATTATGAGTCTAGAATTTCCTCTAGACATGGGTACTAATGCAATGATTATGTTGGAGGATCTTACACATTTTTTAGGTCCAACAAAAAAACCTTCAAACCCATTCATTGATGCCCATTTACCTGAGCCCAATCTTATCTACCCATTGATTTCCAAATACCTGCCTGAACATTATGTGAAGAGGTTAGATGAAAAAGTTTTAGGAGATCCATGTTTTGTTACCAAGGTAGAGACACACCAAACATATTGAGAGTATCTTCTTAAGTGGAAAGGTAAACTGAAAATTTATAAGACTGCAAGGAGAATGCAATCTGAGAAACAACAAGCATACCTCATCCGGTGGAAGGGTAAGCCAAATACTAAAGCTACATGGATAATAAGAAGTATGTGTACCGAAAAACGTCAACAATACTTTATAAAGTGGAAAGGCAAGCCTAAGGCTGCGAGTACATCGATTGCGATGAGTAGATCACCTAACTTATCAGACCTATATGTTGTCTGTGACCCCGCGATGAAAATCCATGTCAGCCAAAGTTCGTGGTCGAACTTCTTCAAAGTAGGGGGGAATGATGCAGAATTGAAACATTGAAGCATACACGCTGAGATCATGGCCATATAAAGAGGAGACATCGAAAAAGAAAGTGAAGACGCGAATGAGTTTTTAAAAGGCCCGTTAAAGACCCGCATGCACGTTATTTTAGGCTTTTTTATTTAGGTTTAGTTTCCTTTTTTAATTAGGATTCTGTTAATAAGTGGGTTGTTTTAGGATTAGTTTCCTTATTTGAATTATTTAGGAGGCACATATATGTGATATGTGACTGTTAATTTCATCACTTTCATCGTAACTATTGGAAAAGTGGTCGTAAATTTATCAATATATGTCGAAATTGTGTGATTTTTGTCTTGTTGGAAAACTACTTCGATAAGCTTTCAAACAAGACCAATTTCACGTCAATCGGACATCGTTTGACCCCTTAAAAGTGGTCGCGTAATAAAAAAACGGGATTAATGGTGAAATTAATTATGACCGTTAGATTTGAAAGTTTTAATGGTTGATTAGGAGTTTTATTTTTAGTAGTATTCTTAGGGTTTCTTTTCTTATAAATACACATTGTAATCTCTTATAAGGATATTGAATGGATGATTAATAAAATTTATGAGTTTTGCTTTGTTCGAATTCTAGAGAACTCGATATGAGTTTTCGTTAGGAGAGTCATTCTTTTCCCGCATGCGGTTTGGTGTGAGGCCAACTATCTTCCTTGGAGTGATTTCTTGGATCTTCTATCCCTTTTCTGTTTTGTCTTTTGATTATTGTCAGGTAATTTATCTAGCTTGTTTCTATTTGAGCCTTGAATTTTAGAGACCTATAATCTTCTTATGGATTAATTCCGCAAGGATTCGAAATTGTCGCTTGGTGCCCTAAGCTAAATCGAAATTAGAGTCTATCTTTAGACCTATTTTCTACATCAGAAAGTTTATATGCTAACAGACACTAAATCCGATCAATTAAATTGCCTTAATAAAGTTATTAAATATTTTATGTGTTTTGAGATTAATTTCTATATCTTCGTTGCTCAATTGAATCTCAAATTGATTTTAAAATTGCATAATTAGGGTTTAGCGCTTTACTTGATCACCCTTGGGCCTCACAACTTCAAAGTATTCTTATTAAGCTGGGCATGATAGATATCAACACACCAACTTGAGGGGGAGTATTGGGACATATTGGTATACATGTATTTATGTGAATATAGTGGTGTGTATGATATAATACTGGGTGTATACATAATGTTAGGGGTATACTTGTCTTTCTGATTAAATAAAGGCTTGTATGGTCTCCAACTCTAACTATGCTAATTGACTCTCTCTCTCTCTCTTCCCCATTTCTTACAATCTAACCTAGTTTTTTATAGGTAAGCTGGGCTCGAACCTGTGACCTTGAGTTTGCAATATTGTCAACCTTCCATTGTTCTTACAAGTTACAACCTAACTTATCCTTAACACTGACACACCACCAAATGCAAGTGTTAATCTGTGGGACAACACAATGGATGGTTGATGCTTGTGCGTCCACTTGTATTTTGCAAAAGAATTGTCAAAATGATGAATATATATATATATATATATATATATATATATATATATATATAGGTAAAAGGGCATATGGGTTGGAATGCATGAATGAATCCGTGCATTCCAATCCCGGATCATGTGTCATGTGGCAGGTGATCCTTAAACAACACTCATTTTCTGATTAAGTGCCATCTGACGTGTGATCTAGAAAAAAAAAATTTTAAAAATATTTTTTAGTGGTCAAAACCGTGGCCAAAGTTTGGGTACCGCCCCGCATAATTTGGTGCATTGAATTTTCCCCTCTTTGACCACATTTTGGACGGTGGATATGCATCAGATCATACCCAAAATTTTTGAGTGATTTCTAATCATGTATGGACAAGTTTCTGTCTCACCTGATCCCCTTGACAGTTTCCTCATGAACCCCACCTGACTGAGAATGCATGGATCCACCATGCATTCCAACCCATACCCCCTGACATCATAGATATATATATATATATATATATATATATATATATATATATATATATATATATTTGTTTATGGAAAGTTCATGTGCATATGGGTGCAAATGGGTCCGGGCAGGGTCCAAAAACAAAATCATAGCTCCTTTTCGGGTATGGGTCTGGGTCAAGGTAGACCTGGATCTGGCTCGTTGAAGATAAGGTCGGGTCCGAGCTGGGTGTAGGTCGGGTTTGGATGTGGGCCCAGGTATAATCTATTAGTTTGTGGTACTCGCAAATGCAAGAACTAATGTGCAGATACGTTCTTATAGAAATTAATACAAACATTAACTAATTAATTTACTAACTAGATGAATAGCGAAAATATTAAACATATAGGCTAAGCCAATGACCCATTTAAGAGGGATGCTACTCATATTACCTTGTTATTATCTTGTCCTATATTCACTCTCTATACGTCATAGAATTTAACTCTTTTAAAGAAAAGAATCAATATACAAATATACTGTAACCTAATTAAATCCATAACACAAATGTATACACGTTCGGGTCTCAATCAAGTCCGAAGCTGGTTGGGTTCGGGTCATAAATCCAAAGGGCCGGACCCAACTCAAGTACAACATGGTCTGGGTCTGGTCGGGTCTCCTCCAACATATACCAAACCTGGATCTAATTTTCATTCGGGGCCATTTGATCAGGTCCGGTTCGGGTATAATCGGATCAGTTCTTGGGTCTGGTCCAGATCGACCTGACCCATTTTCACCCCTACATGTGCACGATGGTTTGTCCTGTGAAGGTTAAAATTATATGGAAGGGGTATCTTCCAAAACATCTAGTAGTAGGGTGCAAAGTGGCTGGCAGACGGGTTTGAAGGCTTGGTCCATTTCAGTCCAGTCTTGGGAAGCAGCTATAGGCCTGAGTGCAGGACATGGTATGAGGCTCAAATCTTAGCGACCCCAACCAACCAACCAACCAACCAGAAAACAAAAAATAAAATAAAATTGCGGTGGATTTAGGCTCATATGTTTTTTTCCCGAATCATGCTGGGCCTGGCCTTGGGTCCACCCTCTTAACTTCCCAGCCATGCTTGAAGCGGACTTGGCCCAGGGCAGGCCGGATTGTTTGCACCACTACTTAGTAGGTTGATGAGTGTATCAATCAATGGATAGATACCACCTATCATGTCCCTTGGGAAGGCCTCAGAGCACTCTGTAGAGCCATCGCTAATTACTGGCTCATTGTAATCAGTGACAAGAATAATATAGTTCTCTAGAACATGGATCAAAATTTCAGTTTCGGTTTCAATTTCGTTCACCACCTGAATCATAAATTGGTCAAATTTTTGATATATTTCGGTCATTTTCTGTAATTTTCGGAAATTTGCTCCGAACTTTGCCGAACTTTATTTTTTTAACTCTTTCACATTATTTGACGACGTATTTGTACAATTGAGACTAAATCCGGCAAGATTCGACATGATCCGTCTAAATCTGGGAAGATTCGGCGAGATACAACTAGATAGAGAGAAATCCGATGATATTTGGTAAGTTACGGTAACTTTGGGAGAGAATCCATCAAAGTCCGGCGGGAGACCCTCAAAATCCGGCAACTTTTGGCGAAATCCGATGAGATTCGGTAAGTTACGGTACGATACGACCATATTTCGTCAAATTCTGACAATACCCGGCGAAATGTTTTCAAGCTATGGGAGAAGGAGAGAGGCGAGGAGAAAAATAAAAAATAAACTTAGTGTAAATGAATAAAACTCGGGTAAATGTATGGGAAAAAAAAATAATTCCAAGCAAAAGACTTAAATTATCGGCCGAGATTTTGAATTTTTCGGCTCCCACCCAAAAATTTCCAATTTCTCGTTTTGGTGGGGGCCGAAACCAAGTCATCTCGGCCATGGTGTTTGATACTGCAAATCTGCATTGCTATTACTGTTTGACCAGCTTAAATCCCATTCTGAATATTGTCAGCCTCATGTTTTGTGTGATTCAAATTTCTGTTGCATTAAAGTTTGAAATTCAATTCTTTAATTTACTTGTTTATTGGCAGGTCCCCAAACCTATGAGCTTCTTTCTAACAGCTCATTTAGATGAAAAGGGTGTAAAACAGCTTCTGCGTCTTATTCTGTCAAAATTTGGGCGTCGGCAGCCTGGCAGATTGGATAATGATTGGGCAAACATGTGGCATGATATGCAATGCTTACAGGGAAAATCATTTCCTTTTCTGGACGCTGAGTTTATGCTAATGGAATTCTGCAGAGGACTGCTAAAAGCTGGGAAATTTTCTCTTGCAAGGAACTATTTAAAGGGTACAAGTAACATTTCTTTGGCAACAGAGAAAGCGGAGAATCTTGTTATTCAAGCTGCAAGGGAATATTTCTTCTCAGCTTCGAGTCTTGCTTGCACAGAAGTACGTACTCATATTTTGCGACCAATTTATGTTTTATATATTTGTCATTTATCTGAAGATGGTTGAGAAGGTGATATGGCATATGATCTTTGGAAGGTTTCTAAGAATGCATCAGCACGCCATTGATGATCTTTCTCCATTGCATTCAGAATACAAATATTTGATGTTTAGCCATTATTTTTTTCATAAGTTGTGCATGGTGTAATTAGAATTATGTGAATGCATGTATCTATATAGAGATATATATCACATGCATGCTCATATGATTATGTACTTTCAAAATAATTAATACATCTAGCGTACCCAGGTACATTTATCCATGAATTACATAAATGCGTGTATATACAGGGTTAAGTTAATGTCAGTAGCCTAGAATGTATGCATGATCTTCGAAGTTGTATTCTTATCTTATCCCTTATGTTTGCTCAGACGTCCAATTCATGCATCCATTTTTTAGGAGCAAAATCTTGGTCAAAATTCATCCTATATCATCACATTTTCCTTCCTGACTCAATACGTTAGAAGTCTTGACAAGGCAGAAATCCATGCTTAAGGAGCAAAATGTTGGTCAACTTTCATGTTATTGCATCAGATTTGCCTTTCTGTCTCAACATGGTAACCAAAGTCTCGAAGAAATTTGCAAAGGCATTTTACCAAACTTGCAGTTGGTCTCACTTGGTAATCACTAAGTGACATTGACTATCACAAATCGATCTTAACAAATCTCATCTTTGTTAATCACAATAATCATTCATGAGTCGAGTAACAAATTCATGCTATAGGAGCAAAATCTTGGTCAAAATTCATGCTATATCATCAGATTTAGCTTTCTGTTTCAGAATGTTAACCAGAGTCTTGAAGAAATTTGCAAATTTGTTTTGCCAAATTTGGAGTTGGTTTCACTTGGGTGACATTAACTATCGCAAATCAATCTTACAAATTGTAACTTTGTCAATCACAATAATTATTTGTGATTCTTTTTTATGTCCAATTCCTGGGAAAGAACTGGATACTTCAGACTTGCTACTTGAGCGCTGCGGCTAATGCTAGGGTCGGGTACCATATTTCAAATCAATTTTCTTTTAGTCTAAATTTTTTAGTAGTCAAAGGTGTTTTTCACTGATTTGCATAATTGTAAATATCTGTGAACTTCTCATGGCTTGACTATTCATGTGGAGGGAGGTTGACCTGATCAATACCCTTGTGCTGTATTTAGTAGACAAAATTATCATTTTAATTTTTGTAGTAAGATTCATACTGAAAGTTCTGTAATGCACCGCCCTATTTTGCGGCCTGCGCTTCAATCTGTGGCTAGATATGTTAAGTGTCAACAGGATGGTAGGCAATCCCTTTGAAACTAGTGAGCGTTCTACGAGGATGCTTTTGTTATTGTCTGCCACTGCTGGATTGTCGTGAGATTATAAGAATACAAAATAATTTTGACAAGGTTACCTGAGAGTCATTGCATTGATATCGGTCAGCACCATCAATACCTTTGCAATACCCTGCCGAAATTTACTAAATTCACCAGAGATGAATCATGCATATACCTTTATATGGGTTCATGTATTATGTAATTATAGATGTGCTTTCATGAAACAAGATAGAGCTTATTTTGTTTAATAAAATATTCTCTGTAACTTGAAATATGTTAAGATACACTTTTTAATTTTTTTTTTCCTGAATTTACCTAAGTTCCCCAGATTGACCCCCTACCGAATTGCTTTATCCCAAAGTTCTGGCTATGATACTAAGCAAATTAAAGAGAAAATGAGAAGATACATCCTGTGCTAAGTGAGGTAATTGGGCACCGACAAACAAAACGAAAACAACAAAAACAGCCCAAACAGGCTAGCATCCCCAAGAAAAGGACAACACAAAACCTAGGAGGCTAGGACACTGACACAGGCCCAAAAAACACGCCTCTCCTGAAACTTCGGAGAGACAAACGAATTGGAAATGCTATAATTTTCTGCTATGGAGTTCTAACGATCGTATCTGTCTATCTATCTATCTCCCTCTCTCTCTCTCTCTCTCTTTATATATATATATATATATATATATATATATATATATATATAAAAGCAATTGGACACTTGCCTATGTGTCAATTTCAAGTTTTTTTTTTTAAATGGAAAAAAAGGAGAAAATTTGGGAGCCAAAGCTTTTACCACAATTTTTCTCAAAAAATAAAAGACACCTGATCTTTTTTCACTTGTCCTCTCTCTCTCTCTCTCTCTCTCTCTCTCTCTCTCTCTCTTGACGAGGTCTCTCTCTTCACGAGGCTCTGGCTTCCCTCTCTCTCTCTCTCTCTCTCTTAATTATTTGCACCACTACACTTTCCCTACTAGTGCTGTCAACGAGTTGAAGCCGACCAATATCCGACCTGCCGGATCTGAACTTTTTACCAGGCCAGACAGTGGGCACATAAATTGACCTATTGGGTCGGGTTGACTAAAATGTCATGTCAGGTTGGTTGGGTAAGGCAAAAATCGGGTGGGATCAACCCGATTCTACCCTATATTTTATATAGAAAATCAAAGGAAAGTAGAGGGGGTTTACCGAGTCGGGTGGAGTTTTGGGGTCGAGCGTCGGGACCATATACCCTTGACCCCGTGTCGGGTTGAGTGGATCTTTTACCGGGTCGGTCACATAAACTTGACCTGTTGGTCGAGTTGACTAAAGTGTCAGGTCAGGTTGGTCAACCTTGTATTTTATGTAGAAAATTAAAGGAAATTTGGGGTTTATACCGGGTCGGGTGGGGTTTATACTGGGTTGGGCCACCGGTCGGGGCACTTAAATTGATCTGTTGGGTAGGATTAACTAGAATGTCATGTCAGATTAGTTGGGTAAGGAAAAAATGGGGTCGGATCATCCTGATTCAACCCTATCTTTTATATAGAAAATCGAAGGAAAATAGGGTTTTTTTACCGAGACGGGTGGGGTTTTCGGGTCGTGCATCGTGTCGGGCATATACTGTTGAGCCGCTAGGTCTGGTCTAGTGGATATTTTACCGGGCCGGTCACAGAAACTTGACCCGTTGGGTCAGGTTAGACAAAACTTTAATTTAGGGTTAGGGTTTAGTAATAAGGAGGAAGAAGAGAGAGGAAGAGAAAAGTAGAGATATTAGGGTTGAGTCAATGTGACTCAAATCCCAATGCAAAATACTATTTATATCAGTTTTGCATATTCATGTATTACATGGTTCCCGAGTTAAGTGAATTGTACAACTTAAAATTCACTTAACTACACATACACCCAAAGTTACTTACTATACACCCATACAATAGAAATAACATGTCTAACACTCCCCCTCAAGTTGGAGTATAGATGTCGATCATACCCAGCTTGAAGGAGATGCCTTAAAGTCTCTTGCCACCAACACCTTTTGTCAAGATGTCGGCAAGTTGATCCTGAGTTCTAACTTGAGGAATATTGATTTCTTTGGACTTGACTTTCTCGCGAATATAGTGACCACCTCAATGTGTTTTGTTCTTTCATGAAAGAAAGGATTCTCTGCAATATGATGGACTGCTTCATTGTCACCATACAAGATAATTAGAGAGGATACGACAACTTCTAAGTCTGACAAGATGAATTTAAGCCACATGCCTTCTTGCACCTTGGGACAGAGAACGATACTCCCCCTCTGCATTGGAGTTTGATACTACATGTTGCTTCTTAGATTTCCTTGTGACCAAATTATCCCTCAAGAAGGTACAATATCCGGTAGTTGATCTCCTATCATCCAGAGACCCTACCCAATCAACATTAGTAAATATCTCTACATCTAAATGACCACGATTTTTATAGAGAATCCCTTTGCCAGAACTTCCTTTCAAATACCTCAGGATTCTGTGAACAACCTCCAAATGTACTGTCCTTGGTGAGTGAGTGCATATATTGACTCACCACACTTACTGCATAAGCAATGCCCGGACTGGTCATTGTTAGATAAATCAGTTTACCAACTAATCTCTGATAGGTATGTGAATCCTTGAGAAGATCACCTTCTTCACCATTTAATCGGTGATTTTGTTCAATAGGGGTCACAACAAGCCTATACCCCAAAAACCCCGTATCATGAGGGAGGTTTTTCGTATACTTCCGTTGGGATAATGACATGCCCTTCTTAGGTCTCGCCACTTCAATGCCAAGGAAATATTTCAAGCTTTTCAAGTCTTTAATTTTAAACACTACTCAAATACTCCTTCAGTTTAAGAATCTCATGACTATCATCACCAGTGATGATGATATCATCAACATAGACTAGTATGACAGTCATCTTGATTCCCCTTTTTACAAATAGAGTATGATCATAGTGACTTCTTCGGTTCCCGAATCTCATAATAACATCACTAAAATTTTGAAATCAAGCCCTTGAGGATTGTTTTAATCCATAGATAGATTTCTTCAATCTACACACTTTTCCCTTCTCCCCTTCTTTTACAAATCCAAGAGGAAGGTCCATGTAGACTTCTTCCTTGAGATCACCATGAAGAAACACATTTTTCACATCAAGTTGAAAGAGTGGCCAGTCTTTGTGGGCAGCAAGAGATAACAATACCCTGATTGTGTTGGACTTGGCTACAGGTGCAAAGGTGTCCTGATAATCAACTCCTTGTGTTTGAGTGTACCACTTTGCTACAAGTCTTGCTTTATATCTTTCAACAGTACCATCAGGTCTATACTTAACTGTATACACCCATTTGCAATCAACAACTCTCTTTCCTTCAGGGAGTTCAATTTCCTAAGTTTAATTCTGTTCTAGAGCTTCATCTCCTGAATCATGGCATCCTTCCATTTTGGTTGCAATAAGGCATCAGAAACAGTAAAAGGAAGGGTGATAGAGTCAATATAACAAATAAAGCCATAATGAGATGATGAGAGATTGTGATATGACACATACTTACTGATGGGATGGCAAGTACACGATCTAGGAAGTTCTCTGTGAGCAATGGGTAGATAAAAATTAGAAACACGAGGGCCCTCTTCTGGTAAGGGATTCTGTTCGGTATTTTGAGAAGGTGACTCATCTATATTCTCATGCGCAGTGGCGTCATGCTTTTCTTATTCTTTCGCACATACATCTTTCCCTTTCCATATTTATCAAAGGTGAGTTGCTCGCTTTTCTGTGGCTCAACAGGTTCATCATCCACTTCTTCACAATCTTCATCATCTCCCATAGGTAAAGCTCTAAACAACTCAAAGTACTCTTCATTTTTAAGTTGTTTCTTCGCCCGAAGCAGATTCGGAGGATTGAAAAAATGAGTTCCCTCAAAGAATGTGACCTCCATGGTGACTATCACACGATGAGTGAGAGGGTCAAAGCACTAATATCCTTTCTGAGAAGAGTGATACCCAATAAAAATACACTTGGTAGCCTTGGGACCAAGTTTGCTTCGCTGAATATTGGGGATGTGTAAAACACAAGGAACCAAATATACGTGGTGGTACCAAGAACAGAGGTTGATGAGGGGACACAAGTTGGAAGGGAGAATGTCCTTCCAGAATAGGTGTAGGCATTCGATTGATGAGGTAGGCAGCAGTGAGGGCAGCTTCACCCCATAGACGTTTAGGAACCTTCATATTTTTTTTTGATCAGTAAAAATTCATATATTGAAACACATCAAGGCGCTGAGAACCCAATACAAGAGGAAAAAACTGACAAAAGAGACCCGCAAAATGGTCGAAATACATGAGGAGAAAAGAAAGAAAATATAAAAGGGAGCAAAAAGGTGCAACCACAACAAGCATGAGACCTCCACTCAGCCTGGATCCCACAAAGTACAAGCTTGTCCACTCCCCCTCGCACCATCCCGCCGACAAGGTCCATGATGGATTTGACAATGAGACCCATAGGTCTGCTAGTAGACTCAAAATTCGCGCACGCTCTGGCAGATGCACCAAAATCAAGGCGACATGTAGTCTGCAGTTGATGTTTCGCATACCCCCCGCGCGGGGCCCAGCTAAGGAGGTGCTGGTAAGGGGTCTTTCGCCGCCATAACCCAACTTAGGCCCAAGAATCTGGTCAGATTCCGGATCGATCAGCCATACTCATGGAGAAAAGGTGCATAGTAGTCTCCTCCCCTCTTCGCACATGACACAGTTCGTCGCAACATCTTTCCCCCTCCTCACCAGATGATCCCGCGTGAGAACTCTATCCTTACATAGGGTCCACACGAAAAATCTGACCTTGTAGGGGATAGGAACTTTCCACAGCCATCGCCCCTCGAAGAGCACCAGCGGACGACGAGTCTCGAGACTGTAAAGGCTTTTCACCATAAATTTACCATCTCGACTGGGCCCACACCTCCGATCCACGCCCTTTCATTGGCGTACAACAGCTGAAGAAGATTGGCGAATTCCACCGTCTCACGGTCATTCAGAGACCTACGTGTGTTGATATTCCAGACCACAGCCCCATCATTAGTTGTTACAAATTGGTGAATCATCCCCCCCTGGTTGGCTGAAACAGCATAGATAGCCGGGAACATGGATCTCAGATTGTAGGGTGTTAACTATACGTCTTCCCAAAACCGAATTCTGGTACCACATCCCCAGTTGAAAGCCAGTCCTCTACCAAAATTGGGCCAGATCTGGCACAACCCTTTCCACCAAGCCGATGCGCCACTTCGGGCAATCGAACATATACCCCAGTCACCGGGGGCATGACCATATTTCTCGACCAGCACCCTCCTCCACAGCCCGTCTCTGTCCTCAGTTGTACCCGCTCTCCAAAACCATTTCCCAAGAAGCGCATTGTTGGTCCGCCTGAGGCAGCGAATACCCAACCCCCCACATGCGACTGGCAATTGACAGACCTCCCATCTAACGAGGTGAAACTTCCGGCCCAACCCCCACCCCTCTCACAAAAAGGATCGTTGGATTCTCTCAAGTTTGTGTATTACCGTCGCCGGGCAGTGAAACATCGACATATAGAAAATGGGTAATGAAGATAAAACCGCCTTGATGAGAACCAGCCTGCCAGCACTGCTCAGAAGTTTACCTCTCCAGGTGGAGAGTGACTGCTCAAAGCGATGGACGACCGGTTGCCAATCACGAACCGAAAGCTTTCTGATACCCAAAGGAAGCCCGAGATAGGTAATAGGCATGTGTGTGATTGGACACCCGACAGAGTTAGCCAACTCCTCCAACTCATCCTGACCCACTCCAATTCCAGTAATGGAGGACTTAAGAAGGTTAGTGAGCTGGCCCGAGACAGTCTCATATACTGATAAAACATCCCCAAGCGCCTGGAACTCTGCGTCGTTAGCCTTCCCAAACAGAATCGTGTCATCCGCATACTGCAGGTGTGTAATACACCTGCCGTGCGCTCCCACCTAGATCCCGGAAATCAGTTGCCTCTCCCTAGCCTGGTCAAGCAAGCGGGATAGCATCTCACTCACCACATTGAAGAGAAAGGGGGATAGAGGATCCCCCTGGCGTATGCCCCTAAAACTTTTGAAATACCCAGCCGGAGCCCCATTGATCATAATCGAAAACTATGCGGAGGAGTAACATCCCCGCATCCATTTTCTCCAATTATCTCCAAACCCCATCCTTCCAAGCATGTAGTCCAGTGCCTTCCAACTAACCCGGTCATAGGCCTTTTCCATGTCCACTTTCCAAACCGCCGCTGGGCATCGCTGAAAATGAGCAGAATGGATAGTCTCGTTCGCCACTGCAACCAGATCCACCAACTGTCTTCCCCTCACAAAGGCCCCTTGATTCCCCGAAATAAGAGTGACCAGCATAGGTTTGAATATGTTGGCCATCACTCTAGCCATGATTCTATAGGTGCAGTTTGTCAAACTGATGGGCCGAAACTCCGAGATGTCATCAGCCCCCTCCCGCTTTGGGATAAGGGAATGAAGATGGATCCAAGCGCCCTCCCGATGAAGCCATCAGCGTGAAATTCCGCCATAATATCCATCAGCTCAGCCTTGATGAGATCCCAAAACGTCCGAAAGAACTCCATCGTGAACCCGTCCGGACCTGGTGCCTTGTTTCGTCCCCCCGATCGGATCGCTTGCTACACTTCCTCCTCCGTGAAATCCTGCTCTAGCATCTCCCTTTCTGCAACCGAAATAGATTGAAAAGGCACCCCCTCCAACTGAGGACGCGTGAATCCATCATCCTGTATAGCGATTTATAGAACTCAACCACTTTCTCTCGAACTTGATCCTCCCCCTCAGCCGCATCTCCGTTCACCACAATCCTCCCCAAGAACTTAGACTGAAATTTAGCATTCGCCACAATGTGGAAATACTTAGTGTTCGCATCCCCCTCCTTTAGCCACTTAACTTTGTCTTTTTGCATCCAGCTGATTTGCTCGGAGCTACAAACGCTATCAAACTCCATCTTCAGCCCCAGCCGTTCCTCCCTTTCCTCCCCATTTAGATCCCTTTCTTCTTCCAGATCATCAAAGGTCTTTAACCTGCCCAGCATAATTTCCTTCAGGGCCTGCACCCTCCCAAACACCGTCCGATTCCATTCCTTAATCCTCCCCTTCAAGTGACGAAGCTTGGAGACAAATCGGTATGCGGCAGTTCCCGTGTATGTCCTCTCCCGCCACCACACCGTAACATTTTGTTGAAAAGACTCCTCCAACAGCCACATGTTCTCAAACCGAAAAGGGATCGGCCCCCTCCTTCTTGGATCAGACGTGCACAACAACGGACGATGGTCGGAGACCGGCCGAGCAAGAGCATCCACCCTCGCCCCAGGGAACATTTGAATCCAAGCCACCGATACGAGAAATCGGTCCAATCTGGAAAGCGACGCTCGGTATCCGAAGATGGCCCATAGATGCTTGCAAAAACCCATCGAGACCCCGTCTCCTTATTTCGCAATACTACCGAGACCGAGTACAGTCCCACCTCTTCCTCTTCCTTATCAAAAATTCGAGCTTGCCAAGCCACCAAAATGCCTCCCGAGGCACCAGTCATGTCCGCTTGATCCCATCCAATCCATGAGGATGGACGTAACCTTACTTTGATCGCAGCAGCCCCACTTAGTCTCCTGTAATGTGACCACCTCCAGTTTAGTAGCCGCAATAACTTGCTTAACCCCAATCCGTTTAGACCAGTTACAAATCCCTCTGACATTCCATGTAAGCATCTTCATGAGTAGAATCTGTGTAGCCCGCCCATCCGGTCCCCACTTACAGACCCCCCACCCTTGTCCCATCTGACATCCCCCATTGCAGCCGTGTGAGCTCCTTTGAGCCTCCCCGGCGCTTTCTTCTGGCTATCTGACGAGTAGAGACAACCGACCCAAACACCGCCCGTAACTCCTCGTGCGATCCATCGAAAGTCATGCCGAGATTTCGACCCACGTCGATCAGTCTATCGATTTCCACTTCATCTCCCGTGGGCAACCCATCGTCGTCCCCAAAGGCCCCTCAAGAATCGGTGGTGGCGCGCCTGCGGGTGCCGGATTCAATGAGCCCATCCCCTCATGATCGTGAGGACTCGTACATATCAAATTTCAAAGCAACATCCTCGACCTCCGTGAAGCCCGAGAATGTCTCCTCTTCGTGAATGTAATCCTCCCCATATGTTCAGCTGGTCGCCTCGCTTTAAGTTGTAAGGGGGAGACCGGGTCCACACCGATCCGGCCCCACAGGTCCCTCTGCCCGACCCCCATAACATCTTGAGTTGGGGCCCCATGAACATTTAATCAATCTTGCCTCGCTAATTAGAGCAGCCCATGCAAATGGGACACCCGAGACCCGTCAAAAGCCAACTCGGGTCCAGAACCACTTACTTCCCCCAAGTGCCACGGCAGCCCTCCACGTGTCATCGATTGGGAGTTCAAGCCCATGAACACCCCCCATATAAAGCTTTCGGTATCTATCCATCTCCATCACCAGCGAAAGTCCAGCGGACCGAGAAGCTTCCAAGGAGAGTCGACGTGTCGGCCTTCGATACCCCAACGCATCCCGAGGCAACAACCCACCTTTTCTCCTTCGTCGATAAACCCTAAAGGGTTTGTGGGTGACAGGCGAAGTTTTCCGCAGCTGGAGGGCACCGATCTCATGGACCATAGGATCCTAGGTACGCTCTCCGAGGTCCTCCATCCCTGCCGCCAGACCTCTGATCTCACCTAACCTTTGTCTGTGCAGGTGTACCTTCTCGACATCCTCGTACGCATCGATCTGAGCCGTAGATCTGATCGGAAGTTGCCGATCAGTCAGCAAGGCCACCACCGTCACTGCATCCGATCGAAAGTGAGAGGAATATTCCCCACCATTATCCGATCGAAGAACCTTAACATGCCCATGAAATTGTGTGCTAACTAGTTTGTGAAACATAGGAAAACTAGAGGCAACTTCATCTTTGGTGCGCATAAGAAAGAGCATAGTGAGTTTAGTACAGTCATCAATAAAAGTAACAAAATAACGATAATCATTCAAAGCAGTAACAGGGGAAGGCCCCCACACATCAGAGTAATAACTTGAAAAGGAATAGCACATTTACTACCACTCACGGAATAAGAATTGCGAATATGTTTAGAGAACCGACTAGTCTCACAATTAAACAAACTACTATCAAATCCATGAAATTTTTCTAGAAATAAAAGTTTCAAACGACTAAATCTTGAAAGAGATAATCTCTTCTCTTCAGTACCATGACCAAGGATCTTCCCCGATTTTAGGTCCTGAAAAATACAATATGACGGAAAGAATGTCACACTACAATGTAAGGACTTGGTAATTTTACTGACAAATAATAGATTCATAAGCATGCTATGAATTAAAAGAGTAGAGTCAGGAGACAAGGTGCCTAATTGAACACTCCCTTTGCCCTTTACGGGAGCAAGAGATCTATCAACAATGCGAATATGAATAGAATCAGAAAGATTAGACACAGATGAAAATAAATCTGTCATACCAGATATGTGATCCGTAGCCCCAGAATTGATGATCCATGGGGATTGAGAGGAGGAGGTCACATGCGCAGACCCATAGGTACCTGACTCAGTTATGTGGGAGGAAGATGCCTGTCCCAGTGTTACTGTCATGCGCTGAAGGCGGCCCTAGAGATCCTGAAGCTCTCTCTAAGCTCTGGAAATCAGACGGAGCTGATGCAGTAAGGATACTCTAACCACCAACTGGATTAGAAGTTTCCTCATTGGACGACTGGAATGCATGACCTGAAAGGAATTTCGGTTTCCCATGTAATTCCCAACATCTTTCTGTGGTATGACCCTTTTTGCCACAATGAGAACACAATAATTTTACTCTTCACGTGAGAGGCCCCTACGACCTCCACGACCACCACCTCTGCCACCAGATATGCCTCCACCACGACCAAAAGAAGTGAAGGATGGTAAGGCAGATCTCTCAGATTCATCACTACTAGGAATTTGCATAAACTGTTGCCTGCTCTCCTCATGCTGAAGGAGAGCATATACGGTACTAAGTGGAGGACACTCCTCTCTACCTAGAATGTTTGATTTAGCATTCTCATATTAAGGTCTAACCCTTTCTAGGAAGTTAAACACTCATTCTTTCAGTATTTTAACTAGCCTTGCTGGCACACGAGCTGTACAGTTCTTCTTGGTACTAGGCTAATTCATCCCACAAACTCTTCATTTGAGTGTAATACTCTTCAATAGTCTTATCACTTTGCTTCATAGTGTTAATTTTGTCACTAACTTGAAACATTTTTGCGAGGTTTTGTTTCTGCGAGAACACATCTCTCACAACCTCCCATAATTGTTTCGCATCATTGGCATACATGAAACTTGTATCCTCACTGGACAATAATTTGAAATTATCGGACGATACGAACGATACAAACGATAAATTGAACGATAATTTGATTATTTTAAAGGGGTCTCGAGAAATACCCTATTTACCATATTGTTCAGGTCCAAAACCGATGCGTTTTGGACGATATGTATCGGTATTGGACGATATTTTGATCCATGTTTGGGATAGTCCCGTAAATGTAACCCAGTGTTTTCTTTATCCCTAAGTACATAGCAGCAGACCGTGACCACGAAAGATAATTGGCCCCATTCCAATTCTTCATAGTAATTTGTAAGTTATGAGAAATATCTCCCCCACCAACGATTCTGGATTTATTCTCGTTCATAATTAAGAGAACCGAGATCAAAACAATTGAAAAAATAGAAGGCCCACAGTTTCCAAACAAGGAGAATGTCTACATAGTCCACTGATTAATCCCAAAACAACATTCAAAAATGTTGGGCAACAGTTTTCTTAACAATCATAAGAAAAAATATCGACAAAATAGACGAACATAGCCTATAGTAGCCACTAAAACATCCATAACTCCTTCAAATGAACTCCAAATTCAACGAAACTTGAACCACCAGTCTGCAAATGAAACGAGCTTTCAAACAACCCATACCTTGCCAGACAAAAAAGCGATCAACAATTGAACGACGGAGATTTATGTGGTTGGGCAATAAAAGAAGGATTCACGAGAATCGATTAAATAGTACCAAAATAGATCCAAAAACAAAAAAGGAGTACACCATCAAACTTGTATGGTGATTCGGGTCCAACTTGGTCCAATCCCAAGCTCCTTAAGCCTTCACGGATCTCGGGGATCCAAAAACCGAAAAGCACACTTTTCTTTAGGAACACCTTCGAAACTCCATGTTCCTGGTCTCAAATCACTTCGAGTAAGAAGAAGAAAATGGAGAGGGGAAAAAATTGATCAAAACCCCCTAAAAATCTTTGAGAAAAAAGGTCAGCAGGTTGACCCTGCTGACGTCAGCATGATGACGCCATGTTGACGTCAGCGATGACGTGGATGGCTTCAATAGGCTATAAAAAATTTCTAGTGTTAGGTTTCTGTTGGCTTTGATACCAAGATAAAATCGTAATTTAGGGTTAGGGTTTAGTAATAGGAAGGAGGAAGGAGGAAGAAGAAGAGAGACAAAGAAAAAAGTAGAGATATTGGGGTTGAGTCAATGTGGCTCAAATCCCAATGCAAAATACTATTTATATCATCTTAGCATGTTTACGTATTACATGGTTCCCGAGTTCAATGAATTGTACAATTTAAAATTTACTTAACTACACACCCATACAATAGAAATTGGATTGACTAAAATGTCAGGTCAGGCAAAAATCGGGTTAGATCAACCCGATTCGACCTTTTATTTTATAGAAACTTAGAGGAAAATATGGGGTGGGGTTTTCGGGTCGAGCTCGGATCGGATCAAGTGCACCATCAGGTCGGGTGGGCATATTCCATTTTTCCATTGGGTAGCTAAAATTTTGGCCCGACTCGACCAACCCGTTGACAGCCCGACTCCCACCTTTCTCTCTCTCTCTCTCTCTCTATCCAACTTTTAAGTTAGGGTACCTTTAAATTCACCCACCAAATCTTAAAGAGCACCCACATAAGTTGGTGCTCCATGGTCAGTGGGCGCTCTACAATATTCATCGTGTGAATTTAAAGGTATTCTTTAAGTTGCTATATACTCATCACAAGCGTTGTTAATGGTTGCACGGGTGAATCCTATCTATCTAAATGGTCAAATCTTAGGTGATGGCCAAGTTAACTTCATTGATTTCGCACTCACAAATATATGTGCATTGCAGGGTTTCTTCCTTCGATCACTCTTGTGCGATTTAGGTCAATCTCACTGATTTGGAGCTAAAAAATATTCATGAATTGCATGATTTTTTCTTTCTTAATTCCAGTCTTCAGTGCATTGCTCTAGAGTATTATGAGTCAATCACACTGATTGGTGTTCAAAAATATTCGGGCATTGCACGGATTCTTCCTTTATCACTTCCGTCCATTACACAGGTTCCTCTGATCATTCTTGTGCATTGCACTGGTTCCTACTAGTATCAAACTAGCCACTTCCTACGACACAATGCTATCTTTAGCAAACTTGGCAATCATCTGAACAGGCCTTCTAGAGTTCTGGATGGCCCACATGACAGTAATATTCAGCACTTCTCAAAAGCTTTCACATTCCCAATGGATGGTGAAATGAAGACGCCCCATGGATTTTGATTGAGATCCAGCGATGGAGGAAGGGTTTGAGCTCCTGGTCTACGATCCACGACGAGGATGCTGGTGATCTCTGATAAGCGTTTATAGTGCCAGGGTGTCAAATCAAAGTAAATCTGGAGACCCTTTACAATGTTTTATTGAAAAAAGGTTAGGGTTATAATGGAGTGTGTTTGATGGGAACCGCAGCCCTCAATCATATAGATAAGGTTAAGCAGATAAAAAACCTAAACAACTTTAGCTTGTCAAAACGCTACTAAAGTCCGCGAGTAACTCGGCCGAGTTTCGAGTTAACTCGACCGAGTTTACTCGAAAAACTCGTTTTCCACAGTATTTCTTTTGAAAATCTGAGGGTCACACGGAGCATTTGTATATTCTTTGAAAGATAAACTTGTCCTTTTTTAAAACTGGAGGATATAAAACCCAAATTATATGGGTTCGTGGGTTTAAAAACTGAAACCCCTGGCAGCCATGAAGAAGAAGAAGAAGGAAGAGGAGGAAAGGAGAATAAGTTCAATTTCACTTCTTTTTATCCAGACATGAGAAATTGTTAAATCTTGTGCACCGATAGACCTTTAAAAATTGCTATAGAAAATTCCCACAGATGTTGGCTTAATGGCGGTAGATAGCATTGAAGATGGCGATGATAAGTGGTAGCCTTCACTTCAGTTTTCTGCAACAACAACATTAAACTCCCTGAAGATGTTGGAGGTAATGTTTTGAGTTAGGCCATTTCGAATTGGGGATTTCAAGTTTCATTTGAGTTTTAAGAATTTTAAGAGGAGAAGGCATTTATGTTGTGTTGGACGAGTCGAGTTGTCGGGTTTTTGAACCATGGTAAAAACCCTTCACAAATTTGCGTGAAAACACAGATCAATCTCTCTAGTCTACTGAGAACACTGAAAAAATACTGCCCAAAAATACCAGAAAAATACAGTTTACTGACTCACAGGATTATTGTTAGGCTTCTATAAAACAATTGCTGTATTCAATAAATAAAATATAACGATAACACACCTTGTCAGAGATTTCAGATATGAACTGCAGCAGCAATCTTGCTGAATATGTAATGTAAACAGCAAGGGATTGGAGCAGAGATCAGACCAAGGAACACAGCAGCACAGCAGTCTCAAAACCACAGATCAGCGTCCAAAGAATCAGTCTTAGATACAGTATTTATTGCAACAATATAAGAGGATAAATCCCCTGAAGTACCAGGTCAGAGACTCAACCACACGAAAATCAGATTGATGAGGACATCCGATTCAAAGAACCGCCTGTGATTTATTGAAGGCGAAAGAAGCTTCATGAAGACTCCTAATCAAAGAATAAGGGAGTTATGAAGAAGTGAAGAACGGGCGCCTGTGACTTCAGGACGGACGTTCGTAA
The DNA here is from genome assembly GCA_021018995.1 of Chloranthus sessilifolius. Classification (NCBI taxonomy): domain Eukaryota; kingdom Viridiplantae; phylum Streptophyta; class Magnoliopsida; order Chloranthales; family Chloranthaceae; genus Chloranthus; species Chloranthus sessilifolius. Next base: position 106,887,632 of record CM037592.1, read on the forward strand.
ATTAGAAGACTTATTGTCTTAGTGCATGACGGACGTCCGTGAATACTTGACGGACATCCGTGATTTTTAGTTAAGCAGTTTTAGTTTTTATTTCAAAATTCTAAAACTGTTTCGGACTTGACAGTCATCCGTGAAGACATGACAGACATCCGTGATGATAGGACGGACGTCCATGAGTTAGTTATTTGCTTAATTCGAATGTTTGATTAGTTGCCTATAAAAGGCATTGTAAAGACTATTTTGATTTATTGATTATGGATTATTGCTATGCAAATTGAGAACTTTTATTAAGGTTTTCTTCGAGAGTGTGATTCGCTCAAAACTTAGAAGAGTGAGTGATCTGTACCGAAATATCACTATATTTCGCACCCAATTACCGATACTTAGCCATCCAATGAAAGCCATCTGACGGTTGTTATGAAGTTTTAGTGGTTTCAGGTGTTCTTGACCGTTGGATCTTGCAGGAGCGTAATTGAGCGTAATTAAGGGCTGCATGAGAACATTGGACCAAGAAGCCTGTAGAAGCACCGAAGTCCGTGAAAATAATTGTTTGGTCCAGCCTCCACTAGAAGAATGAAGATATTGCATGTCATAATCAATCGATTGAATCTCATGAATCAATCGATTGAATCTCATGAATCAATCGATTGACAAGGATGACAATGTTTTCCCCCTTAATTTTGAATTTGAATTGTTCCAATCGATTGATATATGTAACTCAATCGATTGAATTCAAATTTAAATGATTCCGCCAAAAGTTAGATTTGAAATCAATCGATTGAGACTATTATGGAAGTTTTCTTATCCGCACCCTATAAAAGCAATGTTATGTTTAAGGTTGAGGAGGCTTTTTTTTGGCAGATTTTCTTAGATTTTTCCAAGTTTTTCTTTTACATTTTTGAATTATAGTTTGGAAAAGAGTATTGTAAGGAGAGATCTGTTGATAAATAAAAAAATATTTTGGTGATAGCTTTTGGTTTGCATTGGGCATGTAGATCGAGGATGAGTAGCTAAACCCCTCGTTCAAGGAGGAAGTGACCCCTAGATGAGTAATTGATTTACTGCCATTCCTACAATTTCTTATTATAATCATTGAATCATTCGGCTAGTAGTGTGTGCTTAATATATGATCATCGAATGCTCATTTATAGCCGTCGATCTTGGTTATCGACGACCATAAAAGGGTCATTCCACCTAGATCTGATCTTGTAGACTGATCTAGGATGCCTTCTGATTGATTCTTACTGCTGTGATTTCGAATGTGAGATACACTATGCCTTTCGCATGATTCATGCCGTGGTTGGATGAGTCATAGTGTTTGAATAGGATATGCCGGATCAATAATCATACTCTTTACGATTTATTTTTCTTGTAGTTAAATGATGGTATATTGGTTTGATATGAAATTGTGTGATTGATTGTAGAAAAATTACAAATCTAGGGTTAGTAAATGAGTCATAGTGTTTGGATAGGGTATGCCGGATCAATAATCACACTCTTTATGATTCATTTTTCTTGTAGTTAAATGATGGTATATTGGTATGATATGAAATTGTGTGGTTGATTGTAGAAAAATTACAAATCTAGGGTTAGTAAACTCCTTGATCATCTCATCATTGTTATTTTATTTGTCTTAATTTGTTCTTGCATAGATCAATTTAAGTTTATTGTTTTAGCATCGTGTGGTGATAACTTAGCAAATCAACTTTCTCACCCTTAGTACTTCCTTGGGTATTTTTGTTCTCTTTAAAGTTAATTTAATTACGCGCTTCCCTGTGGGTACGATATTTGTATTCTTGCCTTGCTACAACCGATCTTGTGCACTTACAAGGGTACAATTTAAAAACTGATCAGTGAGTCTTCTATCCGTGTGAGGTTTGGTGTAAGGCCAATTTTTCCCTCCATCATATTTACTATTATCTCAATTATATGCGTAAGTATTTAGTTAGTATGTTACCTTATTCTACTCTTAACCATTTTGATTTCTACATTCCTAGAACCCCTTTTCTTATTGTTAATTCCGCTCGATTTAGAAAGAACCCACTTGTGAGTTTGTTCGACACCCTAAACTGTTGAAGATCTAGTTCGCTAAGAACCCTAGTCTTCTAGATCTTAAAGGGAACGTACATCGAAAGTAACACTATTTTAGGCAAAATTAAATCTTTTAATTAGGGTTCTCTTTATTTTCTGTGTTAATTTGTTAGATAATTTATATTTCAATTATTTATATTAATTTTCAATTAATCTCAAGTCATCATTTTTGCATCGTGTTAGTTTCTGCATCAGATTTGGTATCAAAGCTTTGTCAGTTTAGGATTTGTCAGTGTTCATATAGGTTATAGGTTTCATTTTCGTTTGTCTTACGTCATTATGGATTCCTCTAGGATCGAAGCCCTTATTAAAGAACTTACAACTAAATTCGCTACGAGTCAGGCATATCTCCAAGCCCAGATGCTTGATCACCATACACAATTACAAAATTAGTTGCGTGACCAACAAACTCGACATGAGAATCTGGTAACCCGTGTCGAAGACATGAATTGGGTTATCACTAATGACCATTTTCATGTCCACATCAATGATCGTAGAAGAGACGGTCTTCACCGTCGCTATCTTCCACCCAATCGGGATGACAAAATCATGAAATCCGTCAAGATGGATGCTTCTATATTTTATGGAAGAGACCTAAAGTCTATCTAGAATGGGTGACTGGCATGGAAGCCTATTTTGATTGGTATGCCTTGTCCAAGGAGTGCAAAGTCCGGTTTGCCAAAGTTAAGTTTATGGGTCAAGCTAGGCTTTACTGGATGGGTATCGAGCGTTGTAGACAATCCCAAAGCCTTCTTCCCATCTCTACGTGAGCATACATGAAGCCAGTTGAGTGAGAAGTATGTTCCCGTATGTATGATGAACGTCTTCTTATCAGTGGCAATCACTTCGCCAAGGGAATGTCGGTCACAGTGTACATTGATAAGTTCGAAAACTTGATGTTCCAAGCTAATGTAGAAGGACAGGACAAAGTTGTCCTATCTCGATTTCGAATGGGCCTCCGCCCAAAATTGCAACGGGAATTTATTCCATATCCTGTTACCGATTTAGAAGAGTGTTTCTCTAGAGTTGAAGAGTTATAACGATATCTTAAGACCCCTCTAACTATTCTGAATCTAAGCCTATTGTCAACGCCCAGTCGGCTAGGTCCAATTCACTTGTCACTCCAGTGATTAAATATGATAAGGGTACGAGTCCAATGTTAGAGGGCCCCAAGAATGGTGGTCAAAGCAAGTGCTACAGGTATCATGACTTTGGACATTTTGCAACACAATGTCCTTCCCGGAATTTGTTCATAACCGAGGAAATCAACGATAAACAACAAGACGGGGAAGTAGAAGTTTTTGAACCCGAATCATTCCCTAGTGATGTAGACCATATAGGGGAACGAATTGTAACTTGTCTTAGGAAAATTTCCTACCCTGCTGAGGAGAATAATACCTCGCAGGCTCTTGCGGTTATATATGCTCTAACCCAATCAAAGGAGAGTGATGACTGGCGAAGGGATAACATCTTTTATGCCATACTTGAGTGTGGTGAGAAAGCTTGTTGAGTCATAGTCGATAGTGGAAACTATACCAATATTGTTTCCGAAAGCACAATTTCTCGCTTAGGACTTACACCCGTACATCACCCGCAACCTTATAAAGTAGCTTGGGTCGATTCATCATCCATTCCAAAGGTCACACAGTGTCAGTTCTATCTGAGGACACCTTATGGTGCGATGTTGTGCCTATGGATGTAGGGCATATCATCCTTGGGAGGCTTTGGTTGTATGACAAAGACGTTACATTGTTCGGCAGATCGAACGTGTGTTCTTTCATGCACAAAGGTAACAAGATTAGAATAAATCCTCTACCTCCTGGATCACCTACAGTGAAAACAAACAAATCAAAGGATAAAGGCTTAGTTGAGAGAGAGAAGCCAACTAAGGCCATCAATATTGTTAGCCCTTTAGAGTTTGAACAGGGTGCTATAGAAGAGAACATTGTTTATGTTCTCGTTACTTAGGAATCAACCAATGAGTTGAGTGTTAATTTTCCAAAATAGGTTGAATCCATGATGAGGGAGTTTCATGATGTCTTTCCCATAGACCTCCCGAATGAGTTACCACCTTTAAGGGACATTCAACATGCTATTGATTTGGTTCCCGGTTCTACTTTACCTAATGTGCCCCATCATCGTATGAATCCTTCTGAACACTCGGAGTTGAAGAGGCAAATTGATGAACTTCTTCAGAAGGAATTCATCAAGGAAAGTATGAGTCCATGTGTCGTGCCTGTGCTGCTCGCACCCAAGAAAGATGGATCTTGGAGGATGTGTGTCAATAGCCGCGCCATTAATAAAATCACGGTCAAGTATCAGTTTCCTATATCAAGGTTAGACGACATGTTAGACATGATGGTTGGTGCCACCATATTTTCAAAGATTGACTTGAAAAGTGGATACCATGGGTCAAAATATCGTCCGATACCGATACGTATCGGACGATACGTATCGGTATTGGACTAGGACGATACGATACATTCAATGTATTGTATCGTCCTGTTTGTATGGGAAGCCCTGAACGATACATTCAATGTATCGTCCGGTACCTTGAATTTCCGATACGTATCGTTTTGGAGCTCGGACGATACGTATCGGTAGAGCGAAATTTTAACCCATAGTGGATACCATCAAGTTTGAGTTCGTCTCGGAGACGAATGGAAAACTGCCTTTAAAACCAAAGATGGTTTATATGAATGGTTTATCATACCTTTTGGGCTTTCGAATGCCCCGAGCACCTTTATGCAAATCATGACGCAAGTGTTGAGGCCTTTCATGGGCAAGTTCCTTGTGGTTTACTTTGATAATATCCTTATCTATAGCCACAACAAGGAACAACACTTAAACCATTTACAACAAGTCTGTTTGACTCTCAGAGGAGAGAAATTATATGCAAGCCTAAAGAAGTGTACTTTCATGACGACTAGTGTTATCTTCTTAGGATTTGTTGTAACCTTTGAAGGAATGACTGCAGACCGGAAAAAGTCAAGGCTATTGTGGAGTGGCCTGAGCCTAAGAGTATTCACGAAGTAAGTAGCTTCCATGGGTTAGCCACGTTTCACAGACGGTTCATCCGTAATTTTAGCACAATAACGGCCCCTATCATTGATTGCATTAAAAAAGGGAGTTTAATTGGACAACTGTTGCGACAAAATCATTTAGGGAGATTAAGTCCCGTATGACTGAGGCTCTCGTTATGCGCCTTCCAGACTTTTCTAAAGTCTTTGAAGTTGCATGTGATGCGTCAGGAGTAGGTATTGGTGGAGTATTGAGCTAAGAGGGTCACCCTATAGCTTATTTCAATGAAAAGCTAAATGAAGCCAGACAAAAATATTCTACGTACGATAAGAAATTCTATGTGTAGTTCAATCTCTCAAGTATTGGAAACGCTACGTATTATCGCATGAATTTGTTATGTTCTCAGATCATGAAGCTTTGAAAATTTTGAACTCTCAAAAGAAACTAAACCTGCGACATGTGAAATGGGTTGAGCAACTTCAAGGGTTCACCTTTGTACTGAAACATAGGGCTGGAGTAGAGAATAGGGTTGTTGATGCACTTAGTTGTAGAGTGGCGACGCTGCATTTCATGAATGTTGAGGTACTTGGATTCGATCATTTATTGGATGATTATCCTACGTGTCCAGATTTTGGAGAAGAGTACACTTCACTCGTAAATGACCAATCTGAAAGAGTGTGTAAGTATATCCTACACGATGGGTATATATTTTTGAAACATCGCTTGTGTATTCCCCACTTCTCTACGAGATTTTATCGTTTAGGAATTACACGTCAGAGGAGTCACCGGACATTTCAGTTGCGATAAGACTATTGCATTAGTTGAAGATAGGTTTTATTGGCCCAATCTCACACGAGATGTTGTCAAAATCATCAATTAATGTCGAGTTTGCCAATTAGCAAAACAAAGGAAGCAAAACACAGGGTTGTATAGACCTTTACCTATGCCACATACTCTGTGGCAAGATCTTTCTATGGACTGTGCTAGGGCTTCCTAAAACCCTCTGCAAGCATGATTTGGTATTTGTTGTTGTGGACCATTTCTCGAAAATGACCCATTTCATAGCTTGTTCAAAAATTTTAGATGCAAGTAAAATTGCTACACTTTTCTTTGGTGAGGTTGTTCGTTTGCACGGTTTGCCTAAAACCATTGTGTCGGACAGAGATGTTAAATTTGTCAATTATTTTTGTAAGACATTGTGGCATAAAATGAGAATGAGACTTCATCGGCATATCATCCCCAAACCGATGGACAAACCGTGCTTGTTAATCGGAGTTTAGGAAATCTCTTGAGGTGTCTTGTAGGTGAACATGTTAGAAGTTGGAATTTTATCTAACCTATCGCAGAGTTTGCCTATAACAATTCGGTTAATAGAACCACAGTGGTGAGTCCTTTTCAAGTTGTGCACGATTACAAACCTAGGGCACCCATAGACCTTCCGATGCCAGTTCATTAGAGGTTGTCAGAGTTCGCATCTACCTTTGCACATCGCATTCATGAACTTCATGCTGAGATTAAAAGAAGAATTAATGTGAGTACTGAGTAATGAAAAATATAAATTTTCTGTAGATTCTCATCGAAGGTTCAAATAATTTCAAGAGGGTAATTTTGTGATGGTTCAAACTAGAATTGAGTGTTTCCCTTAAGGAATTGTTAAGAAGTTACAGGCTCATAGTGCTAGCCCCTATAAGATTTGAAGCGTGCCGGTCCTAATGCTTATGTACTAGACTTACCACTATAATTGGGTATTAGTACAACTTTCAATGTGGATGATCTCGTACCGTCCTATGGCCCTGCAGTTATACCACTTAACCCTTTTGTACCTTCCACATCCGATACTATCTCTGTTTCCCTCCCTATTCCATTACCTCTACCCACCCATCCATCTCGTGAGATAATTGAGAATATTTTGGAAGATCAGATTGTGTCTACAAACCAAGGGGCATTTCAAAAGTTCCTTATCAAGTGGCTGGATAAACCAGATTCGGAAAATACATGGATCACAAAAGAAGAGTTCCAACAAATTGATCGGACCTTTTCGAACACTATCACGGCCAATATTCATTAGTGATGAATTCTTCTATCTAGGAGGGAATTGATGGGGACATCCGATTCAAAGAACCACCTGTGATTTATTGAAGGCGAAAGAAGCGTCACGAAGTCTCCTATTCAAAGAATGATGGCGTTATGAAGAAGTAAAGCATGTTCGTCCGTGACTTCAGGACAGACGTCTGTAAATTAGAAGACTTACTGTTTTAGTGCATGACTGACGTCTCTAAATACTTGACGGACATCCGTGATTTTTAGTTAAACAATTTTAGCTAGTTTTTATTTCAAAATTTTGGAACTGTTTCGGACTTGATGGACATCCATGAAGACATGACGGGCATCCATGATGATAGGGCGAACGTTCGTGAGTCAGTTATTTGCTTAATTCGAATGTTTGATTAGTTGCCTATAAAAGGCATTGTAAAGACTATTTTAATTTATTGACTATGGATTATTGCTATGAAAATTGAGAACTTTTATTGAGGTTTTCTTCAAGAGTGTGATTCTCTCAAAACTTAGAAGAGTGAGTCTTCTATCCGTGTGCGGTTTGGTGCGAGACCAACTTTTCCATCCATCATATTTACTATTATCTCAATTGTATGCGTAAGTATTTGGTTAGTATGTTACCTTATTCTACTCTTAACCATTTTGATTTCTACATTCCTAGAATCCCTTTTCTTATTGTTAATTTCGCTCGATTTCGAAAGAACCCACTTGTGAGTTTGTTCGAGACCCTAAACTGTTGAAGATCTAATTGTTCGCTAAGAACCCTAGTCTTTTAGATCTTAAAGGGAACGTATAATGAAAGTAATACTATTTTGGGCTAAATAAAATCTTTTAATTGGAATTCTCTTTAGTTTTTGTGTTAATTTGTTAGATAATTTATATTTTAATTATTTATGTTAATTTTTGATTAATCTCAGCCCATCATATTTGCATCGTGTTAGTTTTTGCATCACAGAGTTAATAAAATTTCAAAATTTCCATTTCTTTTCTCAAAAGGCGCTTCACGCATCACGCTAAAAAATGGCCCTTGAATCATATGGCACACATCACGCTCAAACGTGAATTTAGGGCCATTTTGGGGGGATCTGTGACACATGGAATAAAAAACTGCCCGTCGGATAGGTGGTTCATGATCGCAAGATCTATTGTGTGGAAGATCTGGCTGAAACACGATCTCCATCATCTAATCCAAAGCAATTAATGGTTTTCAAGGGGGCTGGGACATGGGCTCTTTCAGAGAATACATGGGCGCAAAGAGAGGTACCCAAAATTCTATCCACATTAATAATTGGGAGCTACAACTTGCACACGAGATTTGTATTGTGGCACATGGTTAAAAAGAAATACTTCATTATTTTTGGGATTTGTGTCACATGGAACACCGTCTAATCCATATGATGTCAAGAACATGATGGAAAGATCTTTGAGGCCAAACATTGGAAAGAAAGGCGCTCTCTATCATCTGATTGAATACAGTCAAAGGCCAACATCTGATTCAATGGTTGACTCTTGACAAATCAGATGATAGAGATCATGTTTTGTGCCAGTTTTTAGCCTCATAGATATTTACATCATGATTTTCAAATCATACGGTTTAGATGGTGCTCCACGTGACACAAATCCCAAAAATAACGAAGTCTCTCTTTTTAACCATGTGCCACGGTTTGAATCTCGTGTGAAAGTTGTAGCTCCATTAACAATTTATGTAGCAGTTTTGTTTGCATATATAAGAGAAATAAAAAGTAAAGCTCTATTTTAAGTAGTTCTGGTTAACTCGGACTCTAAGTTACCAAAAGTAAACAAAGTAATTAAGGTAACATTTTTTTTCACTCTAGCTTATCCTCCTATTTTCTAGGACCCTAACTTCTCAAAAATTAATTTTTTTTTTTTCAGATTTGAGATTCACGAGAATGAGATGCTCATGAAGCTAGTCATGGGTTCCTGTGGCCACTTAAAGTGGTCACGTGGCCTCCATCATAAGCCATTCTTAAGGCCCATATAATTCTCTTTCCAAGCCTCTCTGGGTCTTTAATTAAATCTATTTATACCCCTGTTTTAACTCTTAATCCCCAGATCTGCTCTGTTTCTGAACTTCTGACTTCATCTAAACGGCCTAGTTTTCGTGGCTGTTCAGCCATGGATATCCCCTGATCTGAACCTCCATTTTAGACCCCGTTCTGTCTCCCATTAAATCCCTACATATGAACCTCAACAGCCTTGGAAACCGCTCCTTCACATAATTTTTGCCATTAAAACAGTTCCAATGCTGCCACTTCTTGGACTGCATCAGTGTTTCGGAAGAATGCAATGGGTATTGGTAGTTACGATTAATGCAAAAAACACTTACAGGAGGGTTTTTACTGTACAAAAAGTGAAGCAGTTATATATATATATATATATATATATATATATATATATATATATATATATATATATATATATAAAACAAGGAAAATGATCTCCTGACTCAAGTCACACGTAACTCAAGCCGTGAGACCATTCACGTCGCTGGAATCAACGTTGACCCATGACGTGTATGGTCTCAGAACTCGAGTCAAAAGGCGTGACCAGCCTCAGAGGATCATTACCCATATAACAATACTCTGACAAAAGGATTTTTTTTTTCTAATATCAGAAGGCAGAGTAGCATTTGAAGAAAGCCCAAAAAAACTTGTTGAATTGATCTGATTCAGGTAAATCAGAGTGAACCTAACACCTCTCAAAATAGTAGGAGGCTGATAAAATAAACTGATCTACCACCGTCGGACTGAATTATTTTTTGGGGGAAATCCATATCTTTGTCCCCTGAAATGAAGGGCATACATGTTCAAGACAAAATCTTTTCTAAAACCCTAGAACTGGTGAACCCTCAGAGGATATGGGCCAATTCGTGATCACGTGCCATGTGGCACCCGATCCAGCACTTGAAAGTGTTTCCACTCTACATTCAAATTTATATTCCCATTCTCTCTCTCTCTCTCTCTCTCTCTCTTTTTATATATATATACATATATATTACACTCATAATGTGAAGTTCATATCTTCAATGTATCATAACGTTTGTTCTGGACTGCATAAGAGAATGGCTATTGATGAAAGATTTCAGGTTAAAAATACCTGTATGAAGTTTTCTCTAATATACTGTTATGATTTTTTTCTGGATCTTAGATCATTGGTACTTAATAATTATCACTGACACACCAATGCTATTACTTGTGACAGATCTGGAAGGCTAAGGAATGTCTAAAGCTCTTTCCAAATAGCAAAAATGTTAAAGCAGAGGCTGATATCATTGATGCCCTCACTATCAAACTTCCAAACCTCGGAGTGACTCTTCTTCCTATGCAGTTTAGGCAAATAAGAAATCCAATGGAAATTATACATATGGTCATCACAAGTCAAACCGTGGCCTATCTCGATGTAGACGAACTCATCGAAATTGCCAAAGTTCTTGGATTGAGGTCTCAGGATGACATAGCCGCTGTTCAAGAGGCCGTGGCAAGAGAAGCAGCAGTTAATGGTGATCTGCAGCTGGCTTTTGATCTCTGTCTTGTTTTGGCTAAAAAGGGACATGGACCCATTTGGGACTTATGCACTGCAATAGCTAGGGGCCCTGCCCTTGAGAATATGAATACAAGTTCTCGAAAGCAGCTACTTGGTTTTGCTCTGAGTCATTGTGATGAAGAATCCATTGGTGAGCTACTGCACGCATGGAAAGATCTAGATATGCAATCACGCTGTGAAAAGTTGATGAGTTTGACGGGGACAGATCCGCCAAAATTCTCTGTTCAAGGTTCTTCAATTATCTCACATCCTGGCCACCGTATTGAAGATATAGTGACCCTAAGGGAAAGCTACAAAATGGTCGAAGGAAATGATGATCAAGAAGTCCATTTAAAGAAGATAAAAAATTTACTATCTACTGCCGGAAAAGACTTCCCGCTTGAAAATGGTGCTACTTGGGATTCTCTTTTGAAAGAAAATGGAAAAGTTTTGTCATTTGCTGCTTTACAGCTTCCTTGGTTGCTTGAATTGAGTGGGAAAGCAGAAAATGGTAAAAAGATGCCCCCTGCAGGAAAACAATATGTGAGCATAAGAACAAGAGCACTGTTGACTTCCCTGGCTTGGTTGGCTAGGAATGATATTGCTCCCAGTGACGATCTCATTGCATCTCTTGCCAAGTCGATAATGGAAGCTCCGGTTACTGAAGAGGAAGACATTCTTGGATGCTTGTTTCTGTTAAATCTTGTGGATGCTTTCCATGGAGTGGAAATAATACAGGAACAGCTTAAAACAAGGGAAAGATACCAAGATATCTGCAGCATCATGAACATAGGGGTGACTTATAGTTCATTGCACAATTCTGGTATTGAATGCATGAATCCTGCTCAGAGAAGAAAGCTGTTGCTGCAGAAGTTTCAAGAGGAGCATGCATCATTCAGCTTAGGTGTTTCTTTTTTAACTTGATTATTTTATTTTATTTTAGGTCTAGATAATTTTGTTAATTCTGTTTTCTTGGAATCTAGTTCTTTTCTCATCCTTTTGAAAATTGATATAATCAATATTTCTTTTTCAAAGCTAATTGTTCTCTATTTTTGTAACATAATGGTCAGATACAATGGAAAATATTGACACAGCACAATCCACATTCTGGAGAGAATGGAAGTTAAAGTTAGAAGAGCAGAAACGATTAACTGATGAGGCTAGGGTTCTGGAGCAAATTATTCCTGGGGTAGAAACTGGTCGTTTTTTATCTGGGGATTTTAAGTACATGGAGAGTGCTATTTACTCATTCATCGACTCGGTAAAGCTTGAGAAAAAGCTCATTTTAAAGGAAGCATTGAAGTTAGCCGACATCTATGGCTTGCCTCGCACTGAGGTCTCTCTCTCTCTCTCTCTCTCTCTCTCTCCTTGTGGTGCTTGCATGTGTATGTACCCTACACATACACTCAGTAACAAAAGATGAAATCTTGGGATTTTAAGATGCATGGGTAACTATTGCTTTTGTTTTTTTTCCTTCTTTGACAGGAAAGCTGGGATTTAACCTGTGACCTAGAGGTTGCAATATTTTCAACCTTCCATTTGGCTTCAGGCTCAATCCCTATTTGCTTCAACATTCAAATACTTTTTTTTTTTAAAGAGTGGTGCTACTTCCACACAATAATTTACTTGTTACACCATTTATAATAGGGGCTATGTTAGTTGGTGTCATGTGCCACTGGTAATTTCCTTAATTGGCGGTGGTGTAAGTTTATTGATTAATTGGTGTGCGATGTGTTTCATTAATTGGTGTGGGATAAGAAACTGTTGGTGTGGAAGTAGCAGCTCTCATTTAAAAAGGTGTGTTACTTCCATCCTGTCTATACCCCCATTAGTTTGGTACTGTCCAGTGGGTACCAATTTCTTCAAAATTCCCTGCCTCATGGTTTGACTAGTCATTTAACACATTTGGTGGCTGTTTTGGAAAACCAGAAATAATTCCATATTTCATAATGACCACAGGCAGGGAAGGTCATTTCATTCATCCTTTTTGCATGGGGGCATGGATTGTTATCCGTTTGTTACCTGAGTCTTTTTAGTCTCCATTACCTAAATGGTGAGAACCAACGGAGACACATACATACTTTATATATCTGTGTACATGAATATGTATATATCTTACTATATGCTCCTTGTTTTCTTTTCTGTAGGTGCTGCTACGGTACCTTGGGTCGGTCCTTGTTTCAGAGCATTGGGAAAATGAGGATATTGAATCTGAAATTTTGCATTATAAAGAGGAAATTCTTACCTATGCCGAGAGGGTCATTAACATGATATCGTCTACTGTCTACCCTGTGATTGACGGGTGTAACAAGAAACGTCTTGCCTACATATACAGTATTCTGTCCGACTGCTACATGCAGTCAAAAGGAGCTGAAGATTCAATGTTAGGGTTACGTAGCGATCCAGGGCATACATGTACTCTCAATTTATCTCAATTTTACAAAGTCTTTGAGCACGAATGCAGACGGGTTTCCTTTATAAAAAACTTGGACTTCAAAAATATTGCTAAATTAGGTGATTTGAACTTTGAATATTTCAATGAAGAAGTTTACAAGCACGTAAGCGACTCAACCGTGGAAGCTTTGGCAGAAATGGTTCAGACCCTTGTCGGCATTTATAAGGATTCAGGGGCCGAGGGTCTGATGTCATGGCAAGCGATTTACAAACATCATGTTTCATGTTTGTTGGCAACCATTGAGACTGAAACTAAAACAAAGCTTCAGGTAAACTCTGACAGTGTTCGGGCCTTAATAATTGAACTTGAGAATAACTATGACCGTTGTAGTAGATATATTTCAGTCCTGTCAGAAACAGATATATTTGATATCCTGGGAAGGTTTTTTGCACTGAGTATTCCTTATAATTGTGTGGGGAGTATACAAGGTGAATCAGAATGGTTGGATTGTCTGATATTACTTTTGGATTTGTGGGTCAGACTGGCTGACGATATAAATGAGATCTTATCCCATGGGCAATCTGAAGAAAAAGCTCTCATCATGTTTAATCCAGAAAATCTGTCAACATGTCTGAAGGTTTTCAGAAGATTGGTAATGGAAGATAAAGTCTCAGCAAAACAAGGTTGGGGCACTGTCTCTAATTATGCCAAACTTGTGCTTACAGGTATTTTTACTACCAACGTTCCGATTTTCTGCAGAGCCATGGGTTTTTCTGGTTGTCAGTTTATAGCCGTTGCTGAAGTTTTTTCCGAAGTGGTAGCACCAACTCCAAACAGCACTGTAAACCCAGATATAATTCAGAGTCTTCCCTTTCTTTATGCTAGTTTAACAGACTCAGTTTTGTTAGAAATGGGTAGCGGGTTCAGTGACAACCAAGCAAATTTGCCTCTTTTGTTGTCATCTCTTAGTAAGTTAGAGGGTAATTTAGAGGATCTTAAGAGTGTCAGATATGCAGTTTGGGAAAGATTGAGTTTATTTTCTGATAATATGCAAGTACAGAATCATATCCGTGTGTATGCTATGGAGCTTATGCAATCCATTTCAGGAAAAGATCTTAGAGGCCTACCTGTTGAAATTCTGGCTGAGGTTCAACCATGGGAAGGATGGGATGAGCCTCAATGCGTTACAAACAGTGAAGCTTCGGACCATGGTGTGCCAAAGCAATCTGATGGTTCCAGCAGACTTACAAGTACCTTAGTTGCCCTTAAATCAACTCAACTGGTTTCAGCTATTTCACCTTCCGCAGAAATTACTCCAGAAGATCTTATGACCATTGACTCTGCAGTATCTTGCTTCTTGCGTTTATCTGAATCCAGTACCACCAAATCACATATCGATGTTCTGCAAGCTGTTTTAGGAGAGTGGGAAGGGCTTTTTACTTGTGGGAAAGATGAGGAGGAATCTCTTGAACCGTCCGATGCTGAAAACAATTGGAGCGGTGATGATTGGGATAATGAATGGGAAAGCTTTCAGGTAGAACCGGGTGAGAAAGAAAGAAAGGGAGATGAGCCTGTAACGGTTCATCCCCTCCATTTATGTTGGATGGAGATTATCAGAAAACTTGTTGAGGCGTCCCAGCTTGTGGGTGTGTTGAAATTGATTGATGGTTCTATATCGAGGGCCAAAGGTATCTTGCTATCAGAAGATGAAGCCAAGACCTTGTGTGAACTTCTACTTGGAACCGATTGGTTCTCGTCTTTGAAAATATCGCTGTTGCTGCCGTATGAATCCATCTGGCTTGAGTGCTTGGTTGCTGTTGACGATAAATTGAAAGATGGGAGCATCTCGTGCGAGGCAAGCAGAGACCATGAGCTTTTGACTCTTATCTTATCATCAGGAATTATGTCTACTATTGCCAATGATTCTACATACCGTACTGTTGTTTCTTATCTGTGCTATTTGGTGGGGAATCTCTCTCATCTTTTTCAGGAAAGTCAGTTATCCATGGTCAAACATAGACCAAAAGATGGCAGTAAAAGATCTAAAAATGAGTTCTTCGTCTTTGGCCGACTTCTATTCCCATGTTTTGTATCAGAGCTCGTTAAGGCAAAGCAACATCTTTTAGCAGGATTTATCGTTTCTCAGTTCATGCACACTCATGCTTCTTTTGGTCTAATTGATGTTGCAGAGGCTAGCCTGAGAAGGTATTTGGATGGGCAGATTCATATACAGCAAAATGCAGAACTTGTTCTTGAAGAGATGGGTCCTTGTGAATCCTTAGTTAATACTGTTTCCAGCTTGAGAGGTAAATTGGGAGTTTTGGTTCAATCTGCTTTGTCAACCCTTTCAACTAATGTGAGATGAGGTAGGTGCTTTATTCTGGTTTTTTGTTGCAATATTTTTTTTTATATAATAATATGTAAATTTATAATCTTCCAATTTTTGGAATCCGAACTCTGACTCGGGCACTTTGGCCCAGTTTTTTTTTAGGGACGGTGACTGGGTCAAGTTTTGTAAACAGACCCTATTAGGGCGAAATGATGAATTTTTGGGATGTTAAAAAGTAGAGGAAAAATTAATCTATACGTATTGTTATTATTATTATTATTAGGGTAACTTTGTTAACACCCATAGAGTCTAGGAGGGTACCTTTGCCAAAAACAATTGATTGCTTTGAATCTGACAATGGAGATCGTTTTTTGTCCTAATCTTCCACACTTGGGATCTTGGGATCATGAGCGTACCATCAGAAGGTCAGTTTTTGATTTCACATCGCACAGATCCTAAAATGTGACTAAAAGTCAGCATGACAAATCATGCTACTCTAATCACACACTAACTTTTGCAATCTGCACACTGGATTTTCTTAATTTCTTAGTGTGTAGTGTGTGCAGTCAGTGTTGGGCCCTAGCACTAACCTTGGTGGTAGGGTGATCAGGTCATCTATAGGGTGCATGCGACTTATATGATTTTCCATGAGAGATGTCCAGGTAGCAATGAAGCATACAATCATAGGGAGGTATTTCATCCAAAATTCATACTCAATTGCTCATTGGGGAATCCAAAGAATGCAGTCAAAGCACTATCGTTTCTACCGATCTTAATGGGCTGGGCTTGAGGCTGGCCCAACCCGGCTTACAATGGGCTATGTATGGGCCATAAAGGTAGGTAAGCCCGATATATAAATGAGTGGCCCGGCCTGACCCGATTAATGAGCTGAGCCAGGTCTGGGCTAGTTCCAAAAGCTGATTAAAAATTTTCCCTTTTAATCTTGCTTGAACCCGGCCAAAACCAATCAAATAAACTTTTAATTTAAAAATTGCTGGGCCGGCTCATGGCTTGACCCGCAGCATGTCCTGCCCTAACCAGCCTTGGGCTAGGTTTGGACTAAGGTAAGTAGGCCCGATTAGTAATCGGTCGGGTAATAGCTCCAAAGGCCTGAATATAATCGGCCTGAAGGTCCTGAACCCAGCTCATTGAGTCTCAATTCGTTTCGTTGATTGTGGACGGATGGCTTTAGAGCCCAAGCCCATTTACATGATTCGTTAACACCTACTTGTGCTCATGCTTAACACCGATTATTTTTTATCATTCCAAATTAAATTTGAGATTCAAACTTCTAAGTTTGAATTTAGGGTTGAGACGGTATAAGCACAAGGAAGAGGGAAAAGAGAAAGCACGACGAAGCGGAAGAAGGATTGCAGAGTCATGGAGAGTTTGGCACTGATAAGAAACAAGTGGAAAAATAGGATGTCGAAAATTGCAGTAATTCATTTCTTTATTCAAAGCCGTGTTACTTAATTCACTCATTCATCTGAGCAAACCAATTCCCGGTTCAGTTTGGTCTAGTTTAGCATGACAAATGAATTTATCGGCTAATGCTATTTTATAACAAAATTTTATAGTTAACTGAGTGATCATATCCACTTTTTTCAATAGAAAGTACAAATGTATTAGAATTAGAAAATAAATAAAAACTTTTAAAACTAATCATATTTGGAGCGAATCAGGTTTACTTGATAGTGGCAAATTACGAATTGCCAACCACCAAACTAAGTAACTTTGATCCAAGCATTAAACACCCTTTGATGAATCAAGGAACTTTCATCCGAAACCAAATCCACCTCACAAAACCTCTCAAAAATAAGGATATATTGAACGGGCAGTCAGTGAATCTAGCACCATCTATTTTGCGACCTTTACGGAATATGATTGACAGATAAGTAACTTTGATATAATATATTGAAAGATCTTCCTCGCAGACCTATACGGAATAAAATTCTTGGCCTTCTGTTTTGGGTACCTCTATTCCAGCCTACTAGTGGGTGGCTAGACTGAAAATCGCTAACTGCCTTGAATCATACGATGGTGATTATTTTTTATTCCAATCGTTTGTACAATGGATCTTGAGACCATGGACGTGCCATCAAACGGTCAATATTTTTATTTCAAGTAGCACAAATCCCCAAAAGTGGCTCTAAAATTAGGTTGGACTGTAACGTGTCATAAGGGTATTTTTTTTAATAGATTTGGGCGGTGTAGAATAAAAAACCGACCATCTAATAGCATACCCATGGCCTCAAGATCCTTTGTGTGGAAGATTGGAATGAAAACCACCACCCTCTTCGCAGTCATATTAGGCCTCCACCCATAATCTTTTAGGTGCAAATAGAAGTTATTTTTCCTATAGGTACCTCTATTTGCACCCACCAAACCTCTAGGACCACCAACACCGAAAATCATTGATGACTTTGAATTGGACGATGGAGATCATATTTGGTCCCAATCTCATATCCTTGAATAATTATACTTATTATGCACACGGTAGGCTGTCAATGGATCAGGTCGGATCAAAATTTTGGCTGCCTGATAAAAAAATGACAAATGCCGGACCTGAATTGATGGTGCACCTAAGATGACCCGATACCCGACCCAAGTAAAACACCCAATTTTTTTACATTTTAGTCCATATAAAATATTGGGTTGGGTCGGATATCTCATGCCGGACCCCGACCGATTGACAGCCCTAATGTACCCATCTCATATCCTTGACAGCCCTAATCTTCCCCGCAATGGATCCTGGGGGTACCATGTAGTTTCTGTTTTCACGTGATACATATCCCAAAAAGTCACTTTAAATTCACGTTTGAGTGCCACATGGAATAAAAAACTGACCGTTTAATAATAAACTATAGTCTCAAGGTCCATCAGGTGGAAGATTAAGATGAAAACCGATCTCCATGTCTCATTCAATGCAGTGACCTGAATAATTCAGTAGGTGCAAATAAAGCTACCTTATCCTTATATGCAACCTTTTTTAGGGTAAGATAACGACGGGTCTAGATCTGGATGATCAATCAGTTACTTGAATTGACGGTCTTGATTGCCCCCTCACACTGCAACTCAACTTCAGCTGCTGTTTTCTTGAACACACATAGCATGCATTACAGCAAATCCTGAAAGAATTCATCCGAACAACTGCATGAATCATGTATTAGCTGCTGTAGCAAATTCGACAAATTAAAGTTCAGGTGAAAACACATCATTCACAGCAAAAGATTTCATATATGACATTATATGAAAATGGGCTTCAGCCGATACAGAACTGATTTCCGATATGTTTCTATGTCAAGATAAGAACAAATGCAACCAAAATGCAGAGTAAAAATATTCTAGGAGAACTTTTCTTCCTTCCAGCAGTATTGTGATCTCTTGAAAGAAGCAGAATAGAAGAAACTATTATTGCAGCGAACAAACACGATTATGGGAACCCCTGGATTGATTATCTACTTAGGTCGCCTTCGATAAAACACAATTATGGCAACCATGGTTTCAAAAATCGGTCGATCCCGATCCCGATCCGGATCGGTTTTGGCTCAAATGATCCCAAATTATTGGGTTGGATCGTTTGTACATGGGTGTCGGACCTGGATCGGTCGGATCGCTCTGGATCGGCCGATACCAAATGATATTTAGGTTGGATCGCCGATCCATCGATCCCGGAAAATTATACACATAAAAAATATATTAAACTCTACACCGAATATAAATTATAAAATAAACAAAATAATGCAATTATACTAATGTTCGCCCAAAATAACCAAACTTTCTAAAATCCCTAGCATCTATTGCCAGGTCTCTTCAGTCTTCCCCTTGCATTGGGCTCTTTTTCTGAATCTGGAAGGTCTTTGGGTGATTCACTGCTTCATGCAATGGGATGTTGGGTATGGCTTTTCTTATATGCCAGTGATTTTTCACAAGGTCTTTGTTAACATTAGTAATATATGTTCTCTCTCTCTCTCTCTCTCTCTCTCTATATATATATATATATATATATATATATATATATATATATATATATATATTTATAAAAATCTTATTTATGATGTAAAAAAAAACATTGAGTGCTTTAAATTAAGTAATGAAAATTATTTTTTGCCCAAATCTTCTATACAAGGGATCTTGAGATTGCGGGCCTACCATCAAATTATCATTTTTTATTCCAAGTGGCATATATTTTAAAAAGTAGCCCAAAATCCAGGTTTTAGCATGATATGTGCCGTGGGAGTTTAGGGCTACTCTTTTGAAATTTGTGTTTTGTGGAATTAAAAACGAACTACCAAATGGTACGCTCATGGTCTCGAGATCCCTTGAGTAAATAATTGGGGCGAAAAATGATATCCAATATTTGAATCAGAGCAATCAATGGTTATTGGCCAAACTTAGATGCTTCATGCACTCAAAAGGTATTGTACTTGTATTTTTAAGTATAAGTAGACTATTTTTTTTCTTAATGTGGGCGTTGTAAATATAAAATTATGTCAACTGTTTTAAATAACTTATTTGGCAGCTTATAGTAAAAAAATGTTTAATTATTGCAATTTTGCTCTCAAACTTTTTAGCGTTGGGATCGCCCGATCCGATTTGCCGATCTTGACCCAGATCAGTTTTAGACTGACCGATCCGATGACCGATACCGATATTTGAAACCTTGATGGCAACCCCTGGATTGATTATCTACTTAGGTCCCCTTCAATATGGGTACAATATATCATCGACATTGGCTTTGATATAATTTCCCACTCTTTGCATGTTTCGGGAAACACCTGAAGCCACCAAACTGGTGTTCCTTGTAAACCTTCATCGTAACTAAGGTTCAGCTTTTCACTCATTTGACTTCCGAGAATAAAACACTAAGTGAAGAAAAATAAAACAAAAGAAGAAATGATATTTTAGAGATTGGGCCAGTAGCTCAATGGAAGGTGCTTGGTGATGCAACCTTTCGGTCCCAAGTTCAATCCTAGCTTACCTATATATATATATATATATATATATATATATATATATATATATATATATAAAGTGGAAGGAAAAATAGAGCTTTACTTTCCATATTTTCGTTCTATCAAATGAAGAAAAAAAATCTCATAAAAAAATAAAAAAAAGACAAAACAGCTTAAGTTAGCAAAACCTTGGTCCAAAGCACATAATAGCAAAACCCATGAGCCTTACTATTTTTTGAATCATATATATATATATATATATATATATATATAGAGAGAGAGAGAGAGAGAGAGAGAGAGAGAGAGAGAGAGAGAGAGAAGTACTTTACATTCCTAATTTCATTCTATCATATATTCATATGAGACAAAACACAACTTAAATTAGCAAAAGTCAGACTTAAATTAGCAAGCCCCTAATTCTACAAACGACAAAATTGTGGTAAAAGTTAGCAAACCACTCTTATATGTTAGCAAAACCCTTTATGCTTTCACTGAGGTCGACCGTATCTTCACCCCTTTCGACCATGTTTGCCATACACAACGACCATGCTTTCGAACAGATATACCATATTGTGGATCGAGATCGACCATACCGACCTTACTTTAACCACTATTACAGAATTCCTTAACCCTAATACATCTTTTACGCCATTTGATTTGAAGCTCTATCCTCATGCATTACTTTCCCACCATTTCTCAAGCAAGGTACGTACGATTTCTCATCATTTATTGCTTTTTTTTTTTTAAAGGTTTTTATCCCCTTGTTTTTATTTTAAAGGTTTTCGATTTTTTATATTTTCGATTAGGGGTTATTTTTTTGGATTTTCTTCTTTATAAGATAAATATTATTAGTTACAATTTTTATTACTCTTTTTTGCTACCATTAGGTATGATTGTTTTCATTTTATCCATTGCTTTTCTTATTTTTAATTTCTTTTTTATTTTCTAGGTTTTGTTGATAATGTGAATTTGATTTGATTTTTAAACTTTATTATGTTTGTTATAATTTTTTTAACAAAATATTCTACCTAATCTAACTTTTTTTTTCCTATTTAAAATGCATCCTTTTCTTTTTCCTTTCGATTTAATGTTTGCTCTTGTTGATTGTTCTTTCTTATTATACTATTTATGAAAATGTTTACCACAAATATGAGTTTATTTATTTTGATATTATTTATGATTTATATATCTCGCTGTATGTTAGATGTGGAATTGCATGTGAGGTGTTTGAGAATATGCTTAAAAAAGGTTGAATCTAGATTTGTTAAATCGAGTGAAAATGATCACTTGCATGAATGAGTTGCATTTTCATGCAACTCATTCATGCAAGTGATCATTTTAATTATTAAAAAAAAAAGAAGAATGAGTTGCATTTTAATATAGGAAGGTTAAGTAAAATATTCACATTATTTAAATTTCTTTACTAATTTCAAAGTCTTTAATCAGGATTGGTTTGATTTCTTTTACTATTCTTATTTTTTGTGCAAAGTATTTTGATAATGTCTTTGAATGCAAGTTCATTATTTCCATTCAAGATCTACTCATGAACAATAAGAAAAATAAAATCTAAATCTAAAGTTAATTGTTCTTCTTCCTGAAATCACCTAGCGGCTCCCTAAGAATCAACTTCTCTTTGAGGTAAGTTGATGTAATCTTGATTTTATCTTTTTTTTTTAATTTAAAAAAAAAATTATAAATGGTCTTCTTCCCTCTTTTTTTAAATTATGAATATTTTTTTCATATTTTGGTGAGGGTTTCATCATTTTTTCTCTTTTCATATTTCATTTATAACAAAATGAGATGGGTCGCATAGTGCCTAGTACGATACCATCGGTTCATCATCTTGTGATCTAAGTGCAATGATTAGATTTTGAATAATAAAGTTATTTGTTACAATCAAATTTCAGTTGTAATTTTCTTTCTTGGTCTCCTTTATATATTAAATGTAGTCTGTTGGTGATCTTTTTTTTTTTTTGATCGGTAAATTGAACATCCATTCATGAAAGAATTCATCCGAACAACTGCATGAATCATGTATTAGCAGCTGTAGCCCCAGTTTACAAATTCGACAAATTAAAGTTTAGGTGAAAACACATCATTCAAAGCAAAAGATTTGCTATATGATATTATATAAAAATGGGCTTCAGCCGATACAGAACTGATTTCCGATATGTTTCTATGTCAAGATAACAACAAATACAACCAAAATGCATAGAGTAAAAATATTCCAGGAGAACTTTTCTTCCTTCCAGCAGTATTGTGATCTCTTGAAAGAAGTAGAATAGAATAAACTATCTTGAAAGAAGTAGACTAGAAGAAACTATTATCGCAGCGAACAAACACGATTATGGCCCTGGATTGATTATCTACTTAGGTCGCCTTCGATAAAACACGATTATGGCAACCATGGTTTCAAAAATCGGTCGATCCCGATCCCGATCCGGATCGGTTTGGGCTCAAATGATCCCAAATTATTGGGTTGGATCCTTTGTACATGGGTATCGGACCTGGATCGGTCGGATTGCTCTGGATCGGCCGATACCGAACGATATTTAGGTTGGATCGTCGATCCATCGATCTCAGAAACTTATACACATAAAAAATATATTAAACTCTACACCGAATATAAATTATAAAATAAACAAAATAATGCAATTATACTAATCTTCGCCCAAAATAACCAAACTTTCTCAAAGCCCTAGCGTCTATTGCTAGGTCTCTTCAGTCTTCCTCTTGCATTGGGCTCTTTTTTCTGAATCTGGAAGGTCTTTGGGTGGTTCACTGCTTCACGCAATGGGATGTTGGGCATGGCTTTTCTTATATGCCAGTAATTTTTCACAAGGTCTTTGTTGACATTAGTAATATATGCTCTCTCTCTCAATCTATATATATATATATATATATATATATATGCTCTCTCTCTCAATCTATATTTATGATGTAAAAAAAAACATTGAGTGCTTTAAATCAAGTGATGGAAATTATTTTTTGCTCAAATCTTCTATACAAGGGATCTTGAGATTACGGGCCTACCATCAAATTATCATTTTTTATTCCAAGTGGCATATATTTTAAAAAGTAGCCCAAAATTCAGGTTTTAGCATGATATGTGCCGTGGGAGTTTAGGGCTACTCTTTTGAAATTTGTGTTGTGTGGAATTAAAAATGGACTACCAAATGGTACGCTCATGGTCTCGAGATCCCTTGAGTAAATAATTGGGGCGAAAAATGATCTCCAATATTTGAATCAGAGCAATCAATGGTTATTGGCCAAACTTAGATGCTTCATGCACTCAAAAGGTATGGTACTTGTATTTGTAAGTATAAGTAGACTATTTTTTTCTTTTAATGTGAGTGTTGTAAATATAAAATTATGTCAACTGATTTGAACAACTTATTTGGCAGCTTATAGTAAAAAAATGTTTAATTATTGCAATTTTGCTCTCAAACTTTTTTGTGTTGGGATCGCCCGATCAGATCCGCCGATCCTGATCCGGATCAGTATTAGATTGACCGATCCGGTGACCGATAACGATATTTGATACCTTGATGGCAACCCCTGGATTGATTATCTACTTAGGTCCCCTTCGATATGGGTACAATATATCATCGACATTGTCTTTAATATAATTTCCCACTCTTTGCATGTTTCGGGCTACACTTGAAGCCACCAAACTGGCGTTCCTTGTAAACCTTCATCATAACTAAGGTTCAGATTTTCACTCATTTGACTTCCGAGAATAAAACACTGAGTGAAGAAAAATAAAACAAAAGAAGAAATGATATTTCAGAGATTGGGCCAGTAGCTCAATGGAAGGTGCTTGGTGATGCAACCTTTCGGTCCCAAGTTCAATCCTAGCTTACCTATATATATATATCTAAACCTTTATGTGGAAGGAAAAAGAGAGCTTTACTTTTCATATTTTCGTTTTATCAAATGAAGAAAAAAAGATATCATAAAAAAATAAAAAAAAGACAAAGCAACTTAAGTTAGCAAAACTTTGGTCCAAAGCGCGCAATAGCAAAACCTATGAGCCTTTATCTTTTGAACTATATATATATATATATATATATAGAGAGAGAGAGAGAGAGAGAGAGAGAGAGAGAGAGAGAGAGAGAGAGAAGTACTTTACATTCCTAATTTCATTCTATCATATATTCATATGAGACAAAACACAACTTAAATTAGCAAAAGTCAGGCTCAAATTAGCAAGCCCCTAATTCTACAAACGACAAAATCTATCAATCCCCTAATTCTACAAACGACAAAATCGTGGTAAAAGTTAGCAAACCCATCTTATATGTTAGCAAACCCTTTATACTTTCACTAAGGTCGACCATATCTTCACCCCTTTCGACCATGCTTGCCATACACAACGACCATGCTTTCGGACAGATATACCATACTGTGGATCGAGATCGACCATACCGACCTTACTTTCACCACTATTACAGAATTCCCTAACCCTAATACATCTTTTACGCCATTTGATTTGAAGCTCTATCCTCATGCATTACTTTCCCACCATTTCTCAAGCAAGGTACGTACGATTTCTCATCATTTGTTGCTTTTTATTTTTTTATTTTTTAAGGTTTTTATCCCCTTGTTTTATTTTTAAGTTTTTCGATTTTTTTATATTTTCGATTAGGGGTTGTTTTTTTGGATTTTCTTCTTTATAAGATAAATATTATTGGTTACAATTTTTATTAATCTTTTTTGCTGCCATTAGGTATGATTGTTTTTATTTTATCCATTGCTTTTCTTATTTTTAACTTCTATTTTATTTGCTAGGTTTTGTTGATAATGTGGATTTGATTTGATTTTTAAACTTTATTATGTTTGTTATAATTTTTTTAACAAAATATTCTATCTAATCTAACTTTTTTTTTCCTATTTAAAATGCACCATTTTCTTTTTCCCTTTGATTAATGTTTGCTCTTGTTGGTTGTTCTTTCTTATTATACTATTTATGAAAATATTTATCACAAATATGAGTTTGTTTATTTTGATATTATTTATGATTAATATATCTCGCTGTATGTTAAGTGTAGAATTGCATGTGAGGTGTTTGAGAATATGCTTAAAAAAGGTTGAATCTAGATTTGTTAAATCGAGTGGAAATGATCACTTGCATAAATGAGTTGCATTTTCATGCAACTCATTCATGCAAGTGATCATTTTAATTATCAAAAAAAAAAAAGAATGAGTTGCATTTTAATATAGGGAGGTTAAGTAAAATATTCACATTATTTAAATTTCTTTACCAATTTCAAAGTCCTTAATCAGGATTGGTTTGATTTCTTTTACTGTTCTTATTTTTTGTGTAAAGTATTTTGATGATGTCTTTGAATGCAAGTTCATTATTTCCATTCAAGATCTACTCATGAACAATAAGAAAAATAAAATCTAAATCTAAAGTTAATTGTTCTTCTTCCCGAAATCACCTAGCTGCTCCGCAAGAATCAACTTCTGTTTGAGGTAAGTTGATGTAATCTTGATTTTATCTTTTTTTTTTTAAAATTTTAAAAAAAATTTATAAATGGTCTTCTTCCCTCTTTTTTTAAATTATGAATATGTTTTTCATATTTTGGTGAGGGTTTCATCATTTTTTCTCTCTTTTCAGATTTCATTTATAACAAAATGAGATGGGTTGCATAGAGCATAATACGATACCATTGGTTCATCATCTTGTGATCTAAGTGCAATGATTAGATTTTGAATGATAAAGTTATTTGTTACAATCAAATTTCAGTTATAGCTTTCTTTTTTGGTCTCCTTTATATATTTAATGTAGTCTATTGGTGATCTTTTTTTTTTTTTTTTAATTAGTAAATTGAACATCCATTCATAAAAAACTAGCGAGAAGTTGGAAGAGACTACAAGTAGAAGACCGCCAAAAAGTAGACAATAGAAAAAACAGAGCAGAAAAAAATAGAAAAAAACAAAGGCTGACGTTTGTCCACAAAGACCACCAGGCAACCAAAACACGAAACTCTCAATCCAGAATTGAATCATCCCCATCACCCAGCCCCCCATAGTTATCTAACATTGTCCATTGATTCATCATGTCTTGAATTTGCCTTATGATGATGCCGGTCGGCCGACGCTTGTGCGTAAAGATCCTCGCGTTTCTTTCTAACCAAATCCCTTAGAGGGTAGCGTAGAGAGCAGTCCTCCAAGAAACACCTTGAGCCCCAATCCTTCTTACCCTGTTCCAAGCCATCAAGAACTCGGGAAGGGTCTCGGGTATTACTCAGCTTATATCAAACGAATCAAGGATCACTCCCCAGTTTTTAGTGGCCACCCCACTGTGAATCAGTAAGTGGGTGATAGTTTCCTCCGTACCGAGACACATTGGGCATCTATTTTGGACATATTTACCACGAATAATCAGCTAATCCATCGTCAAAATTCATCCTCTCACCATGGTCCAAACAAAGAACCGAACTTTGGGGGGATAGGAGCCTTCCAAATGAACATTCAATCCACTTTGATAAGGGGGCGACATGAGAGGGCACGATAGAAAGACTTTACCGGATAAGAAGCTTCCCTTCTTCTCCGGCAACCAAAATTTGCAATCACAGCGCCTGGGTGAGCCGAATAAAGGGCCGCCAAAAGGGCAAGGTAGTCCTCCACTTCCCCATCCCTTAAATCTCTCCTAGTAGTAACTTCCCAAATCTGTGCCCCGCTGGTGTTAGATACGAGATCCTCAATCTGCCCATGCTGGTTCACCGAAACGTTGAATATCGAGGGGAACAATATTCTAAGAGGATATACAAATAGCCAAGGATCATCCCAAAAAGAAATTTGAGCTCCGTCTCTGATCGATTTTAAATGTAACCCTTGCAAGTGCACAAGATCTATTGCAGTATGGCAAGAACAAGGGTGTCGAACCCATAGGGAAATCTGAATTTTTAATTAATTATTTCAGGGATTTAAAAACATCCCCAAGGAAGTACCAAGGGGCAGATTCAATTTACCAAAAATTTATCACTTTTTCCTAAATGCAGAAAAATAAATTAATCTAAACAACTAATTACCGATGAATCTAAGAACAATATTTAAATAAGATCAAGAAATATGCTACCCCAGATTTGTACCCCCCTTTCATTAAAGCATCATTCACACCATCATTCATTCATAAAAATGATTTGAAATAAAGTATGATCATCAATCCGGCATACCCTATCTAAAAATAATGACTCAGCCTATCATTGTGGTATGAGTCATGTAAGAAGCATAGCGTATCTCGTGATGTGTAGATCAAAACAATAAAAACATTAGACTATGGTATTAATCATAAATATGGGTACTTATCTGGGGATCGCATCTTCCCGGATCTACTGATTTAGCCGCTCATCTTTGGTGTATGATCTCCTTGTTCATTCAAAGCCATTCCTCTTTTTATTTCTTCCCAAAAGATATTTGTTTACAATGGTCTCTCCTAAATACAATCTATGCTTTAAAAGAAAACAATGCAAATCCTAAGTACAATCTACCCTGATCAAAACCCTAAAAGAAAGAGAGAAGAAGAGCTTAAAAAGATGAAAAGAAGTTCCCCAAAGAAAAAAATCTCAAAAGATCTCAACACCCAGTCCAAACACAGAGCCTCCTATTCAAAGCTTTAGCTTCCTTTTTATAATGGCCGAGCACACCTAAACCTAATTGCCTCAATCGATTGAGCCAGAAGTCTCAATCGATTGAATTTGAGTTCGAATTTCTTTAGGGCACTTCTGCCTTATGTGTCAATCGATTGATTTTCATGTCTCAATCGATTGATTTTCAGGGCTGAAGTTTTATTTCATCTGTCAATCGATTGACAATGATTCCTCAATCGATTGACTCTTCAATGTAAAGTCTCCTTTCTTGATGGATATTGATTTTCTTCTCGGATCTCAATGCTTCTTTGGACCTTTTTGTCCATAGCTCTTGCATAGCCTTTAATTTCCTTCTTTTAGGCTTTTGAACGATCTAATGGTTGGAAACACCTGTAAACATCAAAACCTCACAACAACCATCAGATGCTTTCATCGAACAACTAAATGTAGGATTTAAGGTGTGAAATATAGTCATATTTCAGCACCGATCAGTCTCCCCAGCTAGACCTTACCCATATGGAGAAATCAATCGAAATGGAGCCAACATCCCTCCACTAAGCAGAGACATTCCTAGACCAAGAAGTATTGATCCCCCACGAGCTTGGCAGAGTTCCATATTTCTGAACCAGAGCCGACCTCCATAAATTGTTGTGGTCTGTATCACTTCCCACCCGCCACAATCATTTACCAAGCAACGCAATGTTGAAACGGTGAAGGTTCATGATGCCAAGCCCTCCGAAGCATTTAGGTAGTTGGTATACCTCTCACGCCACAAGGTGGTATTTTTTGTCGAAGCCTGCACCTTCCCATAAGAAGTCTCGCTCAATTTTCTCGAGAGCATGGATGACCGCCATTGGACACTTGAAATTGGACATGTAGAAGATAGGCAGACTGGATAATACCGATTTGAGAAGTTGGAGGCGCCCCCTAGAAGTTAGGAATTTTCCTCTCCAGGTCGCCAACTTCCCTTGGAACCTCGATATAACAGCCTCCGAATCAGCAACTTTCAGTTTCCCGATCCCCAGAGGAAGGCCCAATAAGATATGGGGAGCTGAACCGCTGCACAACCAGCTCTACTCGCAAGAGACTCAGCAGCCATCTGCTCCACACCAATACCGAAAAACGTTGATTTCTGCATGTTGATCATTTGCCCCATTACGACTTCGAAGATGATCATAATATTTGAAAATGCTGACACTTCCCCACAGTCCGCTTTGCCAAAGAAGATAGTGTCATCTGTGCATTGTAGATGTGGTATAGCGTGACCATTGGTACCCACCGAAATTCCCGCAATGCGCGTTAAATCGTGAGATTTCATGATCAGGGTGCTTAGTGCTTCCCCAACTAGATTAAAAAGAAGCAGGGATAGTGGGTCTCCTTGTTTGATACCTCTCGAGCTTTTGAAATATCCTGCCGAAGTACCATTAACAATGACCGAGAACTAGGGAGAGGTAACGCATGCTCTTATCCACTTCCTCCAAATATCTCCAAAACCAAATCGCTGAAGCATGTAATCCAGACCCTCCCAATTAACCCGATCATACGCCTTCTCCATGTCCACTTTCCAAACAAAGCCCGAAACTCGAGACGAAGCCGCGAATGTACCACTTTGTGGGCGATGACTGCCATATCCATCAGCTGCCGACCCTTGATGAAAGCCCCTTGATTCACAGATATTATTGAGTTCATCACCATCTTGAGACGATTAGCGAGCACCTTAGTGAGAATCTTATATAGACAGTTGATGAGGCTAATGGGCCGAAAGTCGCGAATGTCAGCAACCCCGTCCATCTTTAGTATTAGAGTAATGAAAGTCGAATTTAAGGACCTGCCAACCACAGACCTAGAGTGGAGAATTCCCTGAAAAAATCTAGGATATTGGGTTTCAAACATTGCCAAAAGGCAATAAAAAACTCCATATTAAAACCATCCAGTCTAGGAGATATATTCTTCCCACCCCGCTTAATGGCATCCCATATTCAGATTCTGAAAAAGGCCTCTCCAATGCCTCTCGATCCTTGGGACAAATTGAAGGAAAAGAGAGGCCGTCTAGCTTTGGTCTGTGTTGGCCTTCAGCTTGGAAAAGGCTTCGGTAGAACTCATATATTTGGTCCCTAATCTGCTCTGGATCAGTAAATTCAGCCCCATTCACCACAATTTTGGCCAACATCTTCTTTTCAGATCTAGCATTAGCTACCATATGGAAATATTTCGTATTGCTGTCCCCTACCTTGAACTAGTGGATTTTAGATTTCTGCTTCCAGCTCATTTCTTCCTGCAAACTCTTTTCGCTGAATTTCATCTTGAGGGTAAGTCTTCTGTCCTTCTCGAAGTCAGTCAGAACTCTATCTTCTTCCACACGGTCTAGATCCTTGAGGCAATCAAGGATGGTCGTTTTCCACTCGTGAGTCAGGCCAAAGATCTCTCGATTCCAATCTTGATGCGCCTTTTTAAATGGCCCAATTTGGAGGTGAGACGATATGCGACTGTTCCAAAGGGGTTAAATTCAGCCCACCAAATTGGAACCGACTCTCTAAAATCGACATTAAGTAGCCACTGATTCTCAAATCTAAAGGGAGTGGGCCCTCTGCCCATGTGACCACAGTTCAACAATAATGGTCTATGATCGGAAACGACTCTAGGCAGACCATGCAAAATGGCGTGAGGGAACCATTGAAGCCAGTCAGTCGACACCAGAAATCGATCTAAACGACTCAGGGATGCCTCCTGCTGCAAATTTGACCAAGTGAAACGCGCCTCCAATAAAGGTAAGTCCAACAAAGCCCAATCACTGATGAAAGAGTTGATATAAGCCATATCTCTCCGGTCCGAGCTACCACTAGAAGATTCAAGAGGCTGCCGCAAGGAATTGAAATCTCCCTCCACACACCATGGCACATCCCATCTTGTGACCATCGCTGCCAATTCGAACCAGAAGTCGTTTTTCTCGTCTGTGTGAGTCGGTCCGTAAACAACAGTGAAAGCCCAACAATTACCATTATCCTTGCTTATCAATTTGACCAAAGCAGAGAATCTCCCATACTCCTCATCAGATTTTTGAAAGAGGTCAGAGTTCCATGCCAAGAGAATCCCTCCCGACGCACCGGCTTAATCGACTCCAACCCAATCCCGTCTGTTACCACCTAAGACAGAATTGACTTTAAAATTATTGCAGGCACCCCATTTTACCTCTTGAAGAGTAACAATAGCCGGGTTGATGGATGTAAGAACCAGTTTCACACCAGATCTTTTATTCGGATTGCAAATGCCCCTTACATTCAATGATATGATCTTCATAAGCAAAACATCAGTAAACCCGACCCCACTGAGAGGAATCACATTGACCCCATCCCCCTTTCGTCTGACATTCCCCATACCAGCCTAGCCAACTCTCTAGATTTAGGTTTAGTCATTTTAGGAGTACCAGACCTCTGATTTATCCGCCCTTTCGTAATGGTCCTGAAAATCTCCCGGAGCGCTTCATCAATCCTCGAGAAAGTCATCCCATGTTCATTTCTGAAAGTAATTATATCATCGATGATTCCGCACTTGATGTTGTTAACGCTTTCGGGTGTAGAGTCCAATCCAGTTTCCTGGATAGGGGGTTCCATACTTGGAGAAAACTCGACCCATTGGCCTTCCCCATTACAAAACATAGAACGAAGGGGGAGAATTTCGCCGGTGGAGGAGGAAGTATCCGAGCACTCCGAAGAAGACGAGACCACCCTATCTCCCACATTCCCCTCTGAAAAGGAAGACGATGAGGAAACCTTAGCGTCATTGTCAGTCATCGTAGAGAGCAGGAAGGGGATGTTTCCTGCTACCAACCCCTCACTCTTGGTAGGAGGTTCAGTGTTTTCTTCAAAACCCTCAACCCGCGGTGCCACTTCCTTGCATCCAGATCCGGTAATCGACTCTCCACTTTCCCAATTCGGATTGGAAGCCATGTATTGACAGTTCGAGAGATAGCCCGTTGAAAATTATCTGGAAGGCCCGACGTGTCGAAAAGGTCCAGTCGCTACCCGGATCAATCCATTGGTAGGACCAAAAGGTCTAAGTGCAAAAGAAAGATGGACCTTGGAGAAACGCCCATTCCCATCCTCTAATCTTCAAAATCCTCCGACCCGACCCACTTCCCCAAAAACTTCCTTCGACCAAGTGATATAAAACCATTTGTTGGTTTTCGCAAACCACCATGGAGTCAACAGCACCACGTGTTGCATCGGGGGACACTATAGAACCTTCCGAAAGGGGCAAAGCTGATATTTGATCGTCCCCACAGGCATCGTTTGTCGAGCAGGAGCCACGTGTCGCCTCAAAACACATTGGGTCCCAATCTCGAGACGTCGGGCAGCTATTTACCGCTTGGGTTTCCGGCTGCTCTCCCGCCTCCCCATCCCCACCGCTAGATAGTGTACTCGACGTACTGTAGATCATCTCCACCGTAGGATTGAAAAACGCATAGTCCACCCCATCGGAGTTCAGGTGAGGTTTACCGGCTGGCATCGAGAGAGACCCTATCCCCATTGAGGCACCGAACTGTGTCCCAGCTGAAGCCATCACCTCCATCTCTTCCGTCACCGCAACGTTGGGAAGAAACTCCCCCTCCTTTAGTTCACCAGTCTCCTGCACCAACTGGACATGGGTTCCCCCTGTTCCTTTTCGTCGATCGTGGTACACCGTCGTAGGGGTCAGCCCCCCATGGAGAGACGCATTCGAGGTTGAGCACCGCTTCGGGGTTTGAGTCGGATTCCCTACGACCCCTTTTTCCCGATTCCTGAGTGGGTGGACCTCCGCCGTGAATTCTTCTGTGTCATTGGCGAGTTTGTTTTCGTTGGAAAACCCGGCTCGCTTGGGTTCCTTATGCGGTTGACGCGGAAAGGCCACCCACTCCAAGAACTCCACTTCTATGAAGACTCTGATTTTCTTTTCGTTGAGCGAGAACTCACAGGATCTGGGGATCGTCTCCCAATTGTCGGTGCTGACCAGAATCCGCGTGTACCAAGTTTCCACAAATCATCGGTGCTCCTGTCAATGAGCAAGCAGCCCCCACATCTCTCTTCGACTCCCCGGAAGATCTTCGGAGTCCAGGCGTGGATGGGGATGCCAAATAAGCGTATTCATACTCCTCCATCCCAACGATGGAGATGTATTTGGTTAGCCTCTGGCTCCCATCGACTAGTTTCAGCTGGCTTGCCATCAATGAAGAAGGGTTTTTTTTGATAAAAGTTCGTTGGCTATCTCAGTGGACGCACATCGTAGGAGATATTTTGTATCCGTTAAGGCCGACACCTTCAATCTCTCATGTATTCTTCACTGTCCTTGTAACCAGTAAAGAACATGTATAGGAAGAATGGTATCTTTAATGGTGTTTAAAACAATGCAAAAGTCTTTAATATTATTTGCCAACGAGGAGATCATAGGACTGGAAAAATGTAGGGGACAAAAAAGTCCCCCATTGAAACTGCTTGTAGGGTCCACTGCGTTTGCCCTTCGAAAAGTCCCATCACATATCTTCTCGGGTTCGGCGTCGTGTCCGAGGAAGAAGTTCTGTGATGTCCCCCCGTGGTCACCTTTGCAAACGAACTCCTTGTTGTCTACGATAGCTCGTGAGTTTCAAAGTCTCTCTCCGAGTACCTGGTTCCAATACCGTATGGTCAGCTAAACCCACAATAGAGCAGCCCTTGGCAAGGTCCCGTACTTGGTTGCCGTTTAATATTACCTGGTGCTTGGAGTGGGTCCGAATCTGTGGCTCCTCTTCACTTCGACAAGCTTTCCATTTACTCTCAAAGAGTTACACCCATATCGATGGCACACAAATCTTCTCCTGAAGTTAACATTTCGGCACCGGGCACAGATCCAGTCGCCGGCCCGAAGGACTAGAACGTCTTTACATCCATAACCCATTGCTGGTATTATACTGCTTTATTTTTGTTACTTCATTCCCATCATCATTGGGCATATGGAATGTTGGATAACAATTGCATTTGAGCTGCTCAAAGATATGGTGCCTGGTATGCTGCTGTCCAATTTTCACTCGAGGTAGTACCCCCAAACCATGGAAGAATTAAGCATACCTAGCTCATCTGTCTCTGTTTATTTCATGCAAACCATGGAAAAATTAAGCATACCTAGCTCATCTTTCTCTTTTAGGCTTTTATATTTCTATTTCAGAAAAGAAAATCTGATTTTATGATTTAGCAAACTCTTCAAACGAATCAAGCAAATTGTGGTGATCTTTGTGCCAATTGTTGCATTTTCTTGTAAATTGTTTGCTTTACTGTGGACTGTGATAATAGCATGTGGCATAGTATGATATCAAAAGATGCATAAACCCACATAACTCTTGTGATAATAATAAGATAAATAAATAAATTTTAATCGTACCTTGTGCCATGGATCTTTTCCTTTCTTTTTGCTTGATTTGGATTTTCTACAGCCAACTAAGGCCTTCTATTCTCTCCCACTCATTTCACACCACACAACCAGTGATAGGATCTGTAGTTGTTTTTCTTGTCACCAGAGTAGGTACCTAAGCTAATTTGGGTTTTATCCAACAAACGGTCCACCTATAACTAACCATTTAGAAACACAATCAAACACACACACACACACACACACACACACACACACACACACACATGTATAAGAATTATTCTTATATAACAGAGGTCCAATATAGCCTATGCATATAGGTTCATCAAAACTGCTCATTTTAAACCAACGGTGAAGATCGTTTTGTCCCAATCATTCACACAATAGATCTTGAGACCATGAACCCCTTAAATCGGTCATATGTTGACTCCGCGTGGCACACATCCCAAAGTGAGCGGGATTATGACATACTATGAAGAGTTCTCATGTCGGTATGTGTTTCTTGTGGAATCAATATTTGACCTTCTGGTAGGTGGATTGCGTTTTGCGAAGCGTCCAAAGCGATACGGATTAAAGGCTCACTAAATTTTGGTGAATTCTGATCTTTGGTTGATACATGATCAAATGTAAACAAGTTGACGGTGGAGGTTTTGTGGTGATTAATGATACATAAGTTGGTATTACGAGCATGTGCAATCAAACAACCGTGAAATGTATCAGGGCAATACTCGTTTCGTAGTCTACGCAATCAAACAAACATCAGGTATGTGTAGTACCAGTACAAGCCAAACGCAAATCCATTACGTGCTGGTACATAAAACACATTTCCTATTACATAATAAAAAAAGAATGTATATAGAAAAAAAATTTGAAGAGAAATCTTAGAGAGCAAATTTAGATATGTAATGAAAAGATACATAATGTATATCATGAACGTCACGAATATTGTACTATATATTAGAGAAATCGTTTTTAAGGACCCAAACTTTTTATTATATTAGTTCTTTACAGTCTTTTATAAAATGACTGTTTATCAATGTTACACGAGGAACATTGATGGTATTATGTGGTATTTTCATACATGTCTAGAAGTATTGTGCTTTGTTGGGGAGTGCCCAAGTGGTGGCACAATAAAAAACCCGAAAATGGAAGTGTCCAGGTAATGCACTGCCAAAATGTTCCCAATCTTTTTCGAATTTATCTGAGTTGAAGTGAAACCCCAGCCAAAGTATTATGGGCACAAAACTTTATTACCATAATCTCAGGTTTATGATTTTTGATATTCATTGCAGCTTAAAGTTTGAACTTTATATGTTCTTATTTTTTTAGTGGGTGGCAGTTCAGAGTTGTTTATTGTGCTTCGGTCTTTTCCTTTTGTAATGATACCATAAACACTCAAAAGGAGAAGAAAAGGAGAGAAGATAGCCAATCTAAGGTAGTCAAACCTCCTAATTGATCAAATTTGAGGTGATTACCTCTCAAGCTTAAAGCCCAACAACAATTCTCATTCATTGACAATAATCAGGGGTCCATAATGTATTAACTTTTATTTTGAGGCAAACTAAAGCCCCACTCTATCCTACAATTTTGGCAAAATAAAGTCCCACCATAATCAGAGGGCTGTTTGTTGGTGGGCATTATTCTCGTCTTTGAGACACTTAACCAGGAGGAATGCATGCGGTTTAAGACTTTAAGTATCTCCTTAAAAAGAAATGAAAAACTGAATACTTTAAAAAGTAAAATAAAAAAGTTGCATATTGCTTTGATAGTGTATATATGCATATTTTATGTAAGCTATATATGAAGTTTCTGATATTATGTGTGGGAGGTTGGCAGGTTGGGCATGTAGTTTCTATCCAATATTAAACACAGCCAGGAGAGAAAAACAATTGTTTAAAGCCAAAGTTAATATAAACTTGTGCCCCATACAATCATTATGTTGAATTCTTTGTTATTGCTTCTGTTCATTGAGCAATTTAAACGTGGTCTAGTTGTTCTTTTGTGTACCATTTATATTCACTTCAGAAGATCGTGTAAATATGACATGTATGGTCTCTTGAGCAATCGGTCACCTTTTTGGCAATGGCTGTTATAATTTATAATTGCTAACAAACTTAGAATGCCTGGGCTATAAGCTTTATAGTATTTTTGTTTGGGTTTTTTAACTGTATCTCCTTCGTTAATTTTGATGGAAGTGAACCTTATCATTATAAACATTCAAGCGATAGTGGACCCGTCTAACACTCTCAAGTTACTGGTAGCATAGAAAATATAATGCAAATATAAATTGTAATTTCTTAACTCATCTTCTAGCAAAATATTTGGGCAGTGTGTTGTTTAACTCTATGATTACCTTGTAGATGGTCATTACTACTTCAATTATCTTTTTCCAATGGAATCTGTTCTGTTCTGTTCTATGTAGAAACTTTATAACTAATACGTTTCCTGTGACGTGAAGATATATAGCAGATGATTCAGATTAAATAGAAATGAGACAGGTATAAGTGGCCATGAATGTTGAGGATACATATCGCTTTTCATCTCTCCTAGTGGCGAACATGTTGCTGTAACATTGGAAAATCAGATAACGATCTTGCAGAAGGATGATTGCTACATGGAGCCATGTGGCATTTTTACCAGTAAGTCCTACTCCCTTGTTTCCTGGAAAAATTACATAGGGGAAAACTAAGGTCGTCTTCCACTGGTGCAATTGCCATGGATAGCTGGAACCATGGTTTCTAAGCCAAGATGACATTGCCACTCGAAATTGGAAAACAACGTCATATGAATGACACAGATAAATTGCCGTAGATCCCACAACCCAGTGTTTGAGACCGGACTAAATTGATTTGGCAGTCAGAGGCTATTGGATCAGCCATAAATTTCCATGGTGATAGCTTTGCTTTAATTCATGTGGCAGTCAACACACAAGATATTCTTTCTACTCATAGAGGATTATAGAAGTTTTTTTCCTGGAATTTGTTCTACCTTTTGGATTTAGAGCCCTAATATCATATCTTAAGACCCACGAGGTGAGTAGCGGGTTGGTTACATGACTTGTCTATGCTTCCCAAACCCGTGTGATCAATTCGTTCCCCTGCCCATTATCCTGAGTCTAGCGCGGCTAAGGGGGCTGAAGGTCTCCCGAGAAGGGATTAGTTTGCCTGTTTAGGTCCCCAAAGGATCAGGGCACCTACTCAGACATTAAAATTTCTTTTTCTTCAGAATTTAGTTATATTTGAGTTACTTAAATTAAGCTAAATAATAAGAATTTATGTTATGATAAGGTATTAGTTGGTTGGATAAAGGCCCCTGGGATGCTGTCTTAGGTTTGAACGCTGGGGCAGCGTCCTACTGCAGTGGCTACACTCCCCCCAGGGTTCACTCTTCCATAAGGGGTTTTAGAAAATAGTT
This sequence comes from Chloranthus sessilifolius, assembly GCA_021018995.1. NCBI lineage: Eukaryota > Viridiplantae > Streptophyta > Magnoliopsida > Chloranthales > Chloranthaceae > Chloranthus > Chloranthus sessilifolius. Next base: position 106,925,408 of record CM037592.1, read on the forward strand.
TAAAAATAAATGTACGGCCTCAATCTAACAACGTGAAAATGAACAATAACTTGATTTTCCAATTCACCGTTCATTTTTTAAGGCACTGACCACCTTTGAATATGGTGCTTAAAAGGTTGTTTATTTTTTTAAAAATGGTCTTTGATAGACCTTGCGCACATCCACATGGCACCCAACTGTGCGGTTCCTGAGTTCAAACCTGGGGCTCCCAGTGTCCTAGTTGGTAATATTGCAAGTTTTATTACAACTCTTGATGAAACACATGCACGCCTTCACGAAATTACAGAGCTACAACCTAGCAAATCAGAATTACAATAATACCACTTGAAGGAAATTACAATAATGCCATTACTCATGGCCCCTCAAGTTGAGGAAAGTTAAGAATTTTCAACCTGCAATCTGGTCGATTGAGTGTGAATGAGAGCTCGAAATCAGTACGGCTAAAGATAATATATTCCACTTGTTCAAATTGAGTCAATATCCATCTTTCTCAAGGGAACACTTTGGTTGGACCACTATATGTAGAGTGGGTGATTTTACCAAGTCTACTTTGAGCTTCTAGGATTGCTAGCTATCCTTAATAACCTTTTCATGTCCTAGAACCCATACCAAGTTATTGGATGTCCGACTTGGGCCTATATGGCATGACCGATCGATAGCTTTCAAAGGAAAATTCTAACTTGCAAGCAGCTTGAAAAAAGAAATATTGGCTGTCCTTTTCATCTCCCCTTTTTGTGTATACTAGGTATGAATTTTGTTTTTTACATTTTTTTGTTCTGGGAAGTATGTCTTTTTCAATGTTTTCGATATTCATACAAACCTGGATTTTCTTTTTTCGCTCACTAATTGTTGAATGAGTGCTGCTGATAACTCGTGTCTAGTTTTATTGTTTGCAGTGTTACGATTGATATGGAAGAAGAGAAATAAAACAGTTGCTCAAGGAAAGGCCTCAAATGAATGTGAATGTCCTTAATAGGAAAATTTGATGGAAATGCATAATGAGCTAGATCACTTAGAATATTGATTCCCCTTGCCTGCATTATTCAAAACCACCAAATCTTGTAAAAGGCTGATTTTCAGATTTGGAGACCCCTACAATTCATTACAGTCAACTGTCATAGGATTCGATGGCTCAAACATGATACCGTTGGATGATTGAGGAGACAACGCGTTAATCCACCGCTTAATTGTTTTCATGGTGTACCATTGTCAACATTAGTGGAAGGATTCAAACTCTCAATTTTTCATTAGTGAGGCCTCTTGATTCTTGGTTGGAACCAATATGGTTGGTGCCCCTATGTGCTTGGCTAAAGTTCATAGATTGAAGTGGTAAAGAAAACCATAGTCAAACAGTTGTGGGCAGGACATTTACCAACGAGTTTGGAGAGGAGATCCTTCCCTTTGCCAGCGCTATTAGATCTATGTCAGCCGCAAATGCTGAGGTTGCTTTGTGCCATAATCAACTTTCTTCCCCAGATGAATCTTTGGATCGAGGGAGATTCAATAGCAAATAAGGGTCTTTTAATGGTCATGTATAAATGGACCAGGGTCAGCCATGAAGGTAGTCCACTGCCCCTTATTGGTTGCCACATGGCACTCGATGCCAACGTGCTCCTCTAGGGTTCACCCCTCCCTAGTTTATTTTTTTGTAAATATTATCAGTGCGATCGGCAGTGAGAGAAACAAATGGTGAAACAATCTTCTTTGATTGTTTCACCATTTGTTTATTTTTTTGATTTCATGAATCAATCCTGTGCATGTCCATGTGGCAGTGATCTAGCGCTGGACTAGGTTCTTGGCTGGACCCTGATCCAGGTTCTTGGTGCTCATTTATAACACCTTCGCGTGTTACTCTACTTTTATGTTCTCTTTCGTGAGATCTCATGTAAGAATACGCAACAAAAAATTATTTGGCTTTATAAGGATGCTTCAGACATATTTGGCCCCTACATACTGAAACATATAAAGGCACTTACTTTGCACACCGATCATCTGTATAATCCATAGATTTAACTAATGATGAGACTGTTGAGTTTATACTCAAAAGCACTTTTAAATTGAAATCTCTCTTTTTGGGCACTTTATTCATTATAGGGGACTTTAGAAAAGCATGCCTCGGTTTCAAACCTTTGTGCGTATTATACCGAAATGAAATGTTTTAGGTAAAAGGGTTTTTCCAGTTATTTAAACTTTGGATCGGAGAAGACCCTTTAATCTTTTGGAGCCGATCTCACGAATCTTTGAAGTTCAAATACTCGTGAAAACCCTTTAATCTACAAAGTTTGGTTTCAGTATATTAGCCCGAAACATTTCAAAACGAGGCACTTTCTTCTAATTTACCCTTCATTTATATTCTTTTGGTTTCTTATAATTGACTGGGGCTGATTAGCTTTTATGACGTGGCCTTTGCTTTTAGGATGTCCTTAATGATGTATTTGTGGTTACATTCTCTATTCTTGTGACTCGTCCTCCAGTTCTTGCGCAATAATTTTGATCCTCGTCCATTTTACCTGCAATAAATGAATATTACGAACCCCAATCTCGTAAGTAAAAAATTATTACCGGTAAAATTTAGTGGCACAAAAGTCAAAAAATTACAACTAAATGAATAACCAAAATTATACTTTTTAGAATAAAATAAAGGGATTGCGCGTAACATTACCGGATTACCGCGAAGTGAACTTGCCCTAAAACTCAACTCTCAAACTCCCCGCAAGAGCCAGTTGAAGGAGCATTTTTCAAGTGCTCTTTTAAAGGGAATGGAAATGGCTATTTTTGCTCCCCGCCAAAGCTTAAGCCCTGTGTTACCGAACACACTCCGGTGGCTTAAGAGCTCTACGCCCGAGCCAGGAGCTAAGCGAAACCAGTTGGACCTGACCATAACAAAATCCTCATCACTTTCAGACAACACTTTCTGCGCCCAATCTCCGTTCTAGGGTTTCGAATCCCTTCAATCGAGCGTCTCTGTAATGGAAGATATAGTTGCAAAGGTTTTGTATGAGAGTCGTCAACACGCCACTAGGTCATTTCCTTTAGATTTCTCTAAAGAACAAGTACCAAATCTTCGAATTCACGCGCCTTCTAAGTTGTTCTCTTGATGGATTTGAAGCTTATTTCGATGGTTTTTTCTTATTCTTTTGGTTTCTAATTGTTAGGTTGATGAAGGTGTTAAAAGGGTTTTTTTCTCGTTGCTTTCGTTTCGAAGTATCTTACATTCTTCTTAGGCAGTAACAAATGTGCCAAACTCCTTCGAAATTTTGCCTATTTTGTGGAATCAATGATATTTTATGAAATTTTACTAATTTAAATATACCTTTATTGTCAGTCGGGTCGGCCCCTTCTAATTAAATACCACATGTGATGGAGTCGTTTGAGTTCAGGTCGAGCTTAAGCGACCTAATTTTAATAAGGCTTTTTGTACTAGCCCATAATCAATCCGATTTAGTAATCCTTTAGGGCGGAGCCAACCGGTTATGGATCGGGCCTATCTATGTTAGCTAAAATCTGCCCATTATGAGTCGGGCCGGGCACAAGCCTGACCCTATTGATACCCTCTACCCGTTGTGCGTGGCCTGTTATGGGTCGGGTCAGACACGTTTACTTCGATGTAATCCAATTGCATATAATAATCACTTTACATGTAATAAAGTACACTTTTTTTACTTATAAAAAATTACACTTCCGATATAATATGATTGTTCAATTCACTGTAAAATGAAGGTGTAAAATCTATTTTGTAAGCTATTATTCACTTTACGGCGAAGTGAACGATTTCTGTAATTTTTTTCATGTACTATTCACTATCGGAAATCGTCATGTCTACTCATTTTATATCTTTTCATCGGCCATTGGAAAAGTGTTTGTTTCGTATGAAAATTTAGAGGAGTGCCGTCTATCCCTGTTCAAGTCAATCTACTGATTCACATTTACTCACGTCACTATAAAAACGTGCCCTAAGTTATAAAAATTAAGAGATAAGCAACAAGACCAATTATTAACAAATAAATCCAAGGATATGATTTAAATGGGATTATATATATATATATATAAACATCCAAAAATAAGCGTAAAATTAAATGTGTGTAAAGTTAAATGTCTAATTTGGTGGGTTGCTTTTAGCATAGGGATCAATGATACCATAGAAACCCTCAAAACCCCATCACCACCGCCCAAATCGCCACCTCTCTGAACCCCAAAACCTCGATCTCTCCTCATGGTTCTCCGAAAACCTCTACAAAATCGTCGCTGCCTCTCTCCTCATCGCCACCGTGGCCGTTCTCTTCTTCCTCCGAAACTCCGGCTCTGCCGCGTCAAGGATCTCCACCTCCGACAAATCGGTACAAATTTTACGGGGGAATTCGCCGCTAATCAAAGGATCTCTCATCTCGTTCGTCATCTTTAAAACTTGCCAGAGGTGGCAAGGCAAACATTCCACTAAAACCCAATTTTGGCATAAAAAAAATTTGGTTTTTCAAACGATTCTCATAAGTTTTGGTGAGTAATTGCACAAGAAAATTTGGGTATTTCCGGCGATTCGCCGGATGATTGGTGTCGGAAAATAAGGGTTTTTACACCTTCATTTTACAGTGAAATGCCCGGCCCATAATGGGCAGATTTTAGCTAACGTAAGTAGGCCCGATCCATAACTGGCTGGCCCCGTGATCGATTTAGAATGTAACCCTTGCAAGTGCACAAGATCTATTGCAGTATGGCAAGAACAGGGGTGTCGAACCCACAGGGAAACGTGAATTTTTAATTAATTCTTTTAGAGATTTTAAAAACATCCCTAAGGAAGTACCAAAGGGCAGATTCAATTTTACCAAAAACTTAACACACTTTTCCTAAATGCAGAAAAATAAATTAATCTAAACAATTAATTACTGATAAATCTACGAACAATATTAAAATGAGATCAAGGAATATGCTACCCCGCATTTGCCCCTTTTCTATCATTAAGACCCTCAGTTTCATTAAATCATCAATCACACCATCATTCATCTAGAAAAATGACTTGCAATGAAATATGACCATCAAGGCATACCTATCTAAAAACAATGACTCACCTAACATTGCGGTATGAGTCATGTAAAAGCATAGCGTATCTCATGATATTTAATCAAGACATAATCGCTTCTAAATCAGATCAGCGGTCCAGATCTAGCGATTCTGATGATAATCGCAAATCAACGGTCATAACAAAGCATTTAAAATATTTTCAATCACCCAAACTTTGAGCAATACGATCCCAGGTTAACAATAATAGACTGTGGTATTAATCATAAACATAGGTACTTATCGGGGGATCGCATCTTCCCGGATCTACTGATTTAGCCGCACATCTTTGGTGTTTGATCTCCTTTTCTTTCAAAGTCATTCCTCTTTATTTCTTCCAAAAGATATTTGCAATTGTTTTTCCTAAATACAATCTATGAATTTCGGAGAAAAATAATGCAAATCCTAGGTACAATCTACCTGAATAAACCCAGAAGAAGGAGAGAAGAAGACTTGAAAAGATGAAGAAAATATTCCCCAAAGTGAAGAGCCCTAAAACTAAAAGAAAGAATGAATAATATTCTAATTGCAAAAATAATAATCCTCCTAAGAAACTCGTGGCTTCCCTTTTATAATAGCCTAACCCTAATACCTCTCGATTGACATCTAAGAGTAATTTTCGTGAATTCCCGCCTAGCTTTGCATCGAGATACTGCCTCGGTATTTTGCTCATAATTTTCTGTACCGAACTCGGATTGAGGTGATTCTTGAAGCGTTGGAAAGCTGACGACGAGCTCTACAACTTTTATGTTTTAGCAATTTCCTGAATCTGACGTCTTGAAGGTCCAAATTGAGCTGCAAGTCGCACTAAGTTCTCAATGACCCAAAATAGCGATGTTTTGACATTATTTTCGGGATTCTCAATGTTTTTAGAAACTTGACCGTATTTACTCAAACACTTCAAATCTAGCAAATCTCATCAGATAGCCTTCATCGGACGGCTAAATATAGGTATTTAGTGAAATATCATCATATTTCACTACTCATCACACCCCAAACCTACACTTTGCTAGTCCTCGAGCAAAGAGAATGATAGAAATATAAAGCAAATCAAACTAACATCCTAAAATTTAAATGCCACTTTCAGTAGGAACACGATTGCACTTAGCATGTGCAACAAGCCTTTAAACCCTAGGTGATCCCTAGTGGAGGAGTTGTGTCTCCGAGGGTTTGCGTGAAGTTACCCACAAACTTCCAAAATTTCAAACCATCCAGAAATTGAGTTTTCAAAATCGATTTTATAACATATATTTAACTTCAAAGCTCAAAATCAATAATCAATTCAACATGCAAATTCTCAATTTTAAATAACAATGTTACACTAATCATACCAATATCCATTCAAATTAGTCTAATGCTCCAAATCGTTAGATAACTCATCCATTCATGCTTAAACGTAGTGTGTGCATACCAAAACCAAGATTCATCCATCTCGTAACTAGTCCAAACGGAAATCATCGGATCTTGTCTTGACTCAATCCTCACTTTAGGTATACTCTCAAAATAAAATCACTCCGATGATTGGTAAGTTTTCGCACATGTGAGAGATCAATACAAAGCAAATAAAAAGGTCTCACATGATAAATGAAACACGATGCAATCAATGAACAAAAATAAATCTCATAAGAACGAGATACTTGTATATCCTAAGCGTATATATGTCATAAGTATTATATATTGACTCTCCACAAGATGATTACCAATGCAAGATCGGATCATGAAGGTCTTTGTAGGGTTGTAATGGGGCTCGGTAAGAAAGAAAGGAATTGTGATTCAAAATTTCGAGAAATTGGAAAAGGAACTAACTTCCCGATTTTTTTATTTTATTTTTTTATTTCTCTTCTTTTCTTTTTTTTTTCTTTCTAATTTCTCACCATTTTTTTTTTTCAATATTTTTCTTTTCTCATTCTTTCTTCTCTTTGAATTTCCTTTCTTGAAGCACCTCATTTTCATTCCTTTTTTTTTTTTTTTTTTTTCTCTCCCTTTTTTCTTTTTATATTTGCCATACACTCTAAACACCATAACTCATTATCTCTCCACTTACTCTCTTTTCGCTCATTTTCATCCTCGTTCCTAATTTCTCGAAATAAGAAGGGTAAAGCTAAATTTTCGAAATTGTGAAGGGTTAAAGTTAACGTGGCTTATCAAAGAATGTATAAGGGTAAATTTTTCTATAGGCTCAAAGGGTACTAGAAGGATAAATTTATATGAGGTGGGGCATTTTAAGCACAAACGCCAAAGATGGCCTTCAATCATTTCCTTAAAAGATGGTAACCTTGCCTATTTGTCTTGAGTAGATATACGACGCTCTAACACAATAATATGAATTTGATATCATGCAAAGTCACAAGCCAAAATAAAATGTATGAGATTATGCAAAATAATTCAGATTCAAAGAAAACTCGAGTTTATATATTCACTCATCAATGACGGAAATTAGCTCTAAAGCTTTTCGGGTTTAGTCTCCACTAAGAACCTAAGATTCAACGTTCAAAATAGTTCATCGATTTCTAAGTCTTAGCTTGGTATAAGTGCAAAATTCTAAGCATGAATTAAATAGTCATCCACAAATTATCACATTAAGTTTCATCATCCTAGATACAAGTATTCAAAATATGACATCAATATTCTCAAAATTAAATTCACATGCATCATCAACTAAAGTTTGAAAACTATTGCAAAGTAAATCATGTATGATGGTTCCAAAAAATTTTTTTTTTTTTTTTTTTTTTTCAAAGAAAATCAAAAATAAGTGATGAAAGATAGATAATCATACATACCCCCAAACCTAAAAATGACAATGTCCTCATTGTTTGAAATAAGTAGGTACCCCAAAACCTGTTGAAAAGTACCTCAACACAAAGATCAGGTGCAGAGAATATGGGCATCAAATTAGAACATGACCAAAAATAGATTGAAGGTAATGTGGCTACACTAATTTGGAAATTAAAAATAACCTAAACTAAACTAAAACTAATATTCTAGAACTAAACATACGAAAAGAGAAATAAATCCTAAATCCTAAACTAAACCTGTGTGCAACTCCTAAATAAAACACACCGGTTGCCTCCCGTGAAGCGAGTTTAAGATTGATCAAGAATCGGATCACTAAGGTGCATCGCCTCAATCTTAAATCGGGTCATCGGCTCAAACATTGGTTTGAGTCTTTGCCCATTCACTTTGAAAACTTCGATTGTCCTGAAGGCTTTGAATTTCAATTGCACGCGTGCTCACTAATGGAAACAACTCAAACGGCCTTCCCATCTAGATTTCAATTTCGGATGAAGCTTAAGTCGAATTGAATAACCAACTTTTTTGGCCAACATGATATTCCTACCGAGAGATTAATTGATCGTCCAACTTTTTGTCCCTTTCCTTGTACACCTTTGAATTTTCATACGCATCGTAGCGTAACTCTTCTAATTCACTCAATCAGAACCTTCGATTCGACCTCGCTTGCATATCGAAATTAAATCGTTTGATCGCCTGAGAATGCCTTATGCTCCAATTCGACAGAAGATGACATGCCTTCCGTAGACAATTACAAGGGAGACATTCCGATCGGTGTCTTGAATGCATCGATAGGCCCACAAAGCATCGGATAGCGGTTTGACCAATCTCTTCTATCCGGTCATCTGCCTTTTCTAGAATTCGCTTGATTTCCGGTTAGACACTTCCACGACCACTAGTCTGTGGATGGTACAGAAGCGACTTTGTGAGTGACGTCGTACTTCTTCATTAAAGTGGCAAAATGGCTATTGCAAAATGCGAACCGCCATCACCGATGATTGCTCTTGGGATCCCGAATCGGTTAAACACATGTTCTCTCAATTTGACCACAACCTTGTGATCATTTGATCGGGTTGCCAGCTTCAATCCATTTGGAGACATAGTCAGCGACCACCGAATATATGAATACCCAAAGGATGGTGGAAAAGGACCCATAAAGTCAATCCCCAAACATCGAAAATTTCAACAATCGAATTGGATTAAGGGCATCATATTTCGTCAGGAAATATTGCCAAGTATTGACACTTGGCATTCCTTGCAGATTGAAGCGTCCACGAAGATTGAGGGCCGAGAATCCGCTTTGAAGGATTTTACTGCGGTCTTCGTCTCAAATGGCCTCCACAGCCCCAAGATGGCAAAAATTTAGGACGCTTAGTTGCTCGCCTTCCGCACGCATCTCTAATGATCCGATCCGAGCATTTAAACAAATATGGTTCATCCTGAAATAGTATTTTATTTGGGAGAAAAGAGATTCTTATCATTCTTACCCCACTCGTGGGAATTACGCGATGACGGATAATTCACGATGTTAGCAAACCACGGAACTTTTGCACCACATCAAATGTTCATCCTGAAATGTGTCACGGATGGTCTCGGTATAGATGATTCTTCAGTGAAATTCTGAGCGGATGATCACCACAACGTTCTCAACCCCTTTTATCTTTAATCTCAAAGTTGAATTCACGAGAAGCGGGATCCAACGGATCAGCCTTTGGTTTCGCATCCTTCTTTGCTAAAAGATATTTCAAAGCGAGTGGTCCGAAAAGACCACTATTTTCGATCCAAGCAAATAGGAACGGAATTTGTCCGAGCATACACCACGCCTAATAATTCCTTCTTGGTGGTGTAATTGATTTGGGCATCAATTAATGTCTTGCTAGCATAATAAATTACGTGAGGTAATTTATTCACCCTTTGCCCTAAGACATTTCCATCGCATAATCGGATGCATCACACATGAGTTCGAATGGTAAAGAATAATCCGTGGTTGGATTATGGTGCATTTGATAAGAGTTCACGCAATTTTAGGAATGCCTTTATGCAATCCTCATCAAAATCAAAGGAACATCTTTGCCAAGCAAAGTGCACAATGGTTTAGCCACCTTGCTAAAATCCTTAATGAATCTTCTATAAAATCCGGATGCCCCAAAATGATCGAATTTGTCAACACTTTTAGGAGGTGGTAAATTTGCAATTAAGTCGACCTTCGCCTTATCAACTTCAATTCCTTTCGTTGAAACAATATGCCCAACACAATTCCTTGTTGAACCATAAAATGGCTCTTTTCCCGAGAACAAGTTTGGAATCTACACAACGTTGCAACACCTTTTGTGAAAGATGATTCAAACAAGAATTAAATGTTTTTCCAAAACCGAGAAGTCGTCCATGAAGACTTGATGAATTTGTCGATCATGTCCGAGAATATGGCCAACATACATCGTTGAAACGCGTGGGAGCATTACATAAGCGAATGGCATCCTTCGATATGCAAAGCGTACCATATGGACACGTGAATGTTGTCTTCTCTTGATCACCGAAAAACGGGCACTTGATTGTATCCCAATAACCATCAAGAAAGCAATAAAACTCTTGCCCAGCTAACTTCTCAAGAATTTGATCAATGAACGGAAGAGGAAAATGATCTTTTCTGGTGGCTGTGTTCAATTTTCGATAATCAATGCACACACGCCATCCAGTAGTTTCACGAGTGGGCACCAATTCTCCCTCCGTAGTTTCTTTCACTGTAATTCCAGACTTTTTCGGAACGATTTGTACTGGACTAACCCATTCACTATCAGAGATCGGATAGATGATTCCAGCATCGAGGAGTTTAATGATTTCCTTTAAAACGACTTCTTGCATGTTCGGATTAAGTCGCCTCTGTGGTTCCCTCGATGGTTTACTCTCATCCTCCAGATGTATGCATACATCTTGATGGGTCAATCCCTTGAGATCGCTAAGGTCCTTCCGATGACCTCCTTGTGCTCTTTCAGCTCCTTCAACAAATCATTCTCTTGTTCTTCCGATAATGTGGATGAAATTACCTCTGGAAGTGTTTCTCCAGGTCCCAGAAAAGCATATTTGAGGACTCGTGCAATTGTTTCAATTCCACGCTTGGTGGTCGCTCAATTGATGGAGTCGACATCCTTTACCTCGAGGTAGTGGTTCTACCTTAGTCACAACTTCACATAAGTTATCATCTTGACATGATGAATTTGACTTTTCTCTTGGCTTCCTTTCAAGCCCTTTGTCCTCATAGATGGCTAACAAAGCGCTTCAAATTCCTCTTTGGTGAGCATTGATGGTAATGCTTCATCCACCACTTCGGCCATCTGATCGATGTAACAACATACGACCACATCCCCATTGGGGAAATGGTTCATCGCATGGAATATGTTAAGCCTGACTTTCATGTTTCCAAAAGAAACGACCATGACTCCTGTGCGACAATTAATGCAAGCGTTGGCGATGGCGAAAGCGACGTCCAAGAATAATTGGGACTTGATTGATTGATTTGCAGGTGGTTCCATGTCTAAGACAACGAAGTCCACCGAAAGACAAACTTGTCTATTCCAACCAAAACATCCTCGATAACACCCTCGGTCTTCTTTTTCGATCTATCTGCCATTGGAGTGTGACCGTCGTGGGTTTCAATTCACCCAATCCGAAGTTTCTTGTACATTGAGTATGGGATCGATTAACACTTGCTCCCAAATCCAATAACGCCTTTCCAATTGGTTGCCCACCAATGACACATGGAAGCAGTTGGGACTCGTGGTCTTTCGCCGTGGGGTTTCCAATCGCAATATCGAACTGCCTTGACTTGCTAGGAACACTTTCTTTGAAACGTGTGTACGTGCCTTTCTCTTCCGAGTGCCCAAATCTTCGAAAAACTTGGCGTGCTTCAGAACTTGTTTGATTGTTTCAAGTAATGGAAGATTTATCTTTACTTGCTTGAATGTTTCAAAATTTCTTCCATTTTTGTCGGTCCTTTCCCATTCTAGATGGAGGAGTTAGGCATTGAGGGAATGGTGCCTTTGGGACATAAGGTGCAGATTCCATTTCCGATTCTTTTTCACGTCCTTGTTGGACGGTTGAAGGAAACTCTTCCTCTATTACTTTTTCTTTTCCTTTCTCTCTTCCTTGCTCTTGCACTTTTCTTATCTCTGGCTCTTTGTCTCTTTCTTTCTCTTTTCCTTTTCCTTTCTCCTTTCTTTTCTCTGATTCTTTTTCCTCTATTGCTTCTCTTTCTTCGCACTTCTCTGAGGCATTTCCACTTGATTATCAACCTCTCGTCCACTTCTGAGCACCGTAACAGCTTTCAACTGGCGACTAGTCGGTGGTCCTGCTTCCGAGGGTGCTTGGCCTCGCGGATTATTGTTGGGGTGGGTGGGGAGCCTACCTTCCTCTCAGACTCAGTTGATTGGCCAATTGACTGACTTGGTCCATTATCATCTGCTGAAAAGATTGCATGCTTCGCATAAGCTTTTCTTCCAGATCAGAATCTTTCGAAGTACTGGCATGAGATTGATTAAGATTCTGATTGAAATTCTGATTTTTTCGGTAGTCAGAATTTGGATGATAATACGGAGCATTCTGTTGGAAATTGGAATTCTGTTGGAAATTAGAATTCTGCTGGAAATTCTGTTGTGGACGAAAATTGTGTTGAAAATTTGGTTGAAAAGGTTGTTGTCCACCCATTGTGTTGGCTCTATGTTGCTGGTTTACCTGGCCAGTTTGGTCCGATTCACCCCATCCTAAGTTGGGGTGATTTTTCCATTCCGGATTGTAGGTATTGGAGTACATGTTTCTACCCTGCCGCTGATAAGATTGAGTCACATTTACCTGCTCTTGAGGATTAGGTTCATCAGGGAAGAATGACAAGGTAGTAGGGCACTCATTAGCCATATGACCTGGGTGGTCACAAATTGAACACACTGTGGGGGTGACAGGAGCTTTAGCTTGCTTGGTAGCAGCTAACAACATGTTCATCTGTTTGGACAGCATGTCAAACTTTGTTGAGAGATCTGAGGCATTATTGTTGACATCGTACAATCCGTCTTTTGTCAACACATGAGATTTAGGTGCCAGGTTCAAGTTGGTTCGCCCCAGTGTCTCACTTTGTATCGAAGTTTGATATAACTTTTCAAACAATGCCCACAATTCGTCAGCTTCTTTCGTGGCACAAGATCCACCACAAGATGCATCAACCATGCGTCTCTCTTCAGGAATCAGTCCATTGTAAAAACTTTGGACTTGTTGCCACCTTGGAACTTGATGATTTGGGCAACTATTGATCAATTCCTTAAACGTTCCCAACATTCATGGAATGTTTAGAGTTGTTGGGAAAAGAACTGGATCTTCTGACACAATTCAATGGCCTTAGTCATGGTAAAATATTTTTAAGAACGGCGATGCCGCCCAACTCGAATAGATTGTGGTTCTAAGGAATAGAACCATGTTTTTATCTTATCTCTTAAAGAGAACTGAAGAGTGCTTCGCTATCTCATCGGTGACATTGTGGACTCAACATTTTGCATACCCGAATTCATTTAAGTGAGCGTGCGGATTTTCATTGCTAACCCATGGAAAATTGGTAGCATTTGAATCATTCTTGATTTGAATTCATAGTGGTTCCACTCGGAATGGGAGCATGTCATAATACATTCGATCCTCGTAAAACCGGGATCGTTATAATACTCCAAAGTGTTCTAGGGCCCTCATCAAAATTATTGTTCTATTATTTCCATTATTGACATTCCCATTGTTGTTATTCTCATCTCTCTTTGCCATGCCATGGTCTCAGCTTTGTTGATATTGATTCCTCCTGACTCTTCGATTCTCTCTACAAGCTCTTTCGATCTCAAGATTAAAGCGGTGGCGAGATGTGGGTGATGAGAACGTAAGCTCATACACCAACACTCACAAACAGGGTTGAAGAATCCACAACAAACCCACAAAATTCTGCTTCAAACGATTTAAACAAAGATGATAAACAGTAGCCAATATCAGCAGGAAAGATTTCTTCTTTTTTTTTTTTTTTTATTTAAAATTAAAATTTAAATTAATTTTTTTTTTTTTAAATTAAAATAAAAAATAAAATTTAAATATATTAATTAATAAATTAATTTTTTTTTTTTTTTTTTTTTTTAAAATACAAATTAAAATTATAATTCGAATTTAAATTAAAAATTTTTTTTTTTTTTTTTTTTTTTTTTTTAAATTCAAATTAAAATTAAAATTCGAATTTAAATTAATTAAATTTTTTCTTTTTTTTTTTTTTTTTTTTTTTTTAAATTCGAATTAAATTTTAAATTTTTTTAATTTTAATTTTTTTTTTTTTATTAAATTCTTAAAATTAAAATTGAAAATCCTATAAAATCTTTCCTAAAAGAGAAAAATAAGGAGAAGAATGAAAGATTCCTAAAATCCTAAAACAAAAGTCCCACAAAAGTTAATGACTAAATTTAGAAAATCCTAAAATATCTAAAAGAGGAAAATAAGGAAAAGAGTCCTACCAAATCTAAAATAAGAAGTCTAAAATCTCTACTTAAATTTCCTAAGGAAGGTATCCTAAAAATCTAAACTTCCTAAAAGACTCCACAAAATCTTATCAAAGAGAGAAAATAAGGAAATAAATTTTAATAATTATTATTTTTTTTTATTTTTATTTTTTTTAAACACTCAAAACAGAAAAATCCCTATCCGAATTAATCAAAATTTCACCGATTTCCCCGGCAGCGGCGCCAAAAACTTGATCGATTTAGAATGTAACCCTTGCAAGTGCACAAGATCTATTCGTATGGAAGAACAGGGTGTCGAACCCATGTGAAACGTGAATTTTAATTAATTCTTTTAGATTTTAAAAACATCCCTAAGGAAGTACCAAAGGGCAGATTCAATTTTACCAAAAACTTAACACACTTTTCCTAAATGCAGAAAAATAAATTAATCTAAACAATTAATTACTGATAAATCTACGAACAATATTAAAATGAGATCAAGGAATATGCTACCCTGCATTCACTTTTCTATCATTAAAACTCACGCTTCATTAAATCATCATTCACACCATCATTCATCTAGAAAATGACTTGAAATAAAATATGATCATCAATCCCATACCTATCTAAAAACAATGACTCACTAACATTGCGGTATGAGTCATGTAAAAGCATAAGCGTATCTCATGATATTTAGATCACGACAATCGACACATAATCGCTCTACACTAGATCGACTGCGGGTCCAGATCTAGCGATTACGGAGTTGATACGCATAATCAACGGTCATAACAAAGCATTTAAAATATTTTCAATCACACAAACTTTGAGCAAAACGATTCCATGATAACAATAATAGATATGGTATTAATCATAAACATAGGTACTTATCCGGGGATCGCATCTTCCCGATCTCTTGATTTAGCTCATCTTTGGTGTTTGATCTCCTTTTCTTTCAAAGTCATTCCTCTTTATTTCTTCCAAAAGATATTTGCAATTGTTTTTCCTAAATACAATCTATGAATTTCAGAAAAATAATGCAAATCCTATACAATCTACCTTTAATAAACCCTAGAAGAAGGAGAGAAGAAGACTTGAAAAGATGAAGAAAATATTCTCCAAAGTGAAGAGCCCTAAAAACTAAAAAGAAAGAATGAATAATATTCTAATTGCAAAAATAATAATCCTCCTAAGAAACTCGTGGCTTCCCTTTTTTATAGCCTAACCCTAATACTCTCTCGATTGACATCTAAGAGTAATTTTCGTGAATTCCCGCTAGCTTTGCATCAGATACTCATAATTTTCTGTACCGAACTCGGATTGAGGTGATTCTTGAAGCGTTGGAAAGCTGACGACGAGCTCTACAACTTTTATGTTTTAGCAATTTCCTGAATCTGACGTCTTGAAGGTCCAAATTGAGCTGCAAGTCGCACTAAGTTCTCAATGACCCAAAATAGCAGTGTTTTGACATTATTTTCGGGATTCTTGGGCTGTTTTAGAAACTTGGACTGTATTTACCTGAAACACTTCAAATCTAGCAAATCTCATCAGATAGCCTTCATCGGACGGCTAAATATAGGTATTTAGGGGTGAAATATCATCATATTTCACTACTCATCACCCCGCCCTAAAGGATTATTAAATCGGGCTGGTTATGGGCTAGTCCCAAAAAGCCCTATTAAAATTAGGCGTTTAAGCTCGGCCACGACTCCATCACATGCCGTATTTAATATAGAAGGGGCCCACCCGAGTGACAATAAAGGTTTATTTAAGTAGGTAAAATTTCATTGATTCCACGAAATAGGCGAAATTTCGAAGGAATTTGGCAAATTTGTGACTGCCTAAGAAGAATGTAAGGTACCTCCAGACGAAAGCAGTGAGAAAAAAACTCCTTTTAACACCTTCATCAACCAAACTATTAGAACCCAAAATAATAAGAAGAAACCATCGAAATAAGCTTCAAATCCATCAATAGAACAACTTAGAAGACGCGTGAATTCGAAGATTTGGTACATGTTCTTTAGAGAAATCTAAAGGAAATGACCTAATTGCGTGTTGACGACTCTCATACAAAACCTCTGCAACTGTAACTTCCGATGAGGATTTGGTTATGGCCAGGTCAAAGTGGTTTCGCTTAGCTCCCGGCTCTGTGGCATAGAGCTCTTAAGCTACCAGAGGGCGTTCGGTAACACAGGGCTTGAGCTTTGGCGGGGAGCAAAAAGAGCCATTTCCATTCCCTTTAAAAGAGTGCTTTAAAACTGCTCTTTCAACTGGCTCTTGCAGGGAGTTTGAGAGTTAAGTTTTAGGGCACGTTCACTTCGCTGTAATCTGATAATATTATGTGCAATCCTTTTATTTTACCGTAAAATGTATAATTTTGGTTGTTCATTTAGTTGTAATTTTTTGAATTTTGTGCCACTAAATTTTACCTATAATAATTTTTGACTTATGAGGCACGTAAAATGGACAGCGATCAAAATTGTTGTGCGAGATCTAGGGTTCTTCGTATGGGCTTTATTTGATGTCATCCAGATCATACATGTGTCATACATATTGGAGTGAGAGGTCTGACGTCGACATTATTGGTCTATGTCGATGACTTTATATCCATGCCAAAGGAAATGTGCTCTTGATTTGCTACGAGACATTGGTATGCTCAGAGTGTAGATCCGCTGAGTCTCCCATGGATTCTAAACGCACCTGCATGCTCATATAGGGGAGTCTTCCTAATCCTTCTGAGTACCAAAGACTGGTTGGCCAACTTATATACCTTTCAAATACTCTGCCAAACCTCACATCTGTTGTATCCATTTTTGCCCAATTTATGCACTCTCCACAGGCACAACAGCTTGATGCTATTCATCACATACTCAGTTATATCAAGGCATCTCTTGGATGTAGTTTATGACGTTGGACACTCCTTCCTTAATTGCTATAGTGAACCAGACAATGTTCGAGCTCCCACCGATTGTCGTTCTACCTTCGGCTATTGTGCTTTTCTTGGGGTACCGTGAAAGAGTAAGAAGCAAGATCTGGTCTCCAATCCAACGTCGAATTTAAATATAGAGCTATGAAACATGGTACATGTGAGCTTTCTATGGCTTCACTCTCTGCTCAGTCTCCATCTCCCATTCCCATGCCCTTGCACTGTGACAACCAGGCCGCCATTTTTATTGCAGTGAATTCCGTTCTTCATGAGAGGACGAAGCACATTGAAGTTGACATTTACTTCATTCGGGAGAAATATTCAAGCCGCTCTCACTGCCACTCCTAGAGTATCCTCTTCCAATCAATTGGCGGATATTCTCACTAAGGCTCTTTGATGCGGAATTGATTCACTAAGGCCTTTAGAGACCTATAATCTTCTTATTAATTAATTTCGCAAGGATTCGAAATTGTCACTTGGTGCCCTAAATCGAATCAATTAAATTGCTCTAATAAAGTTATTAAATATTTTATGTGTTTTGAGATTAATTTCTATATCTTCGTTGCTCAATTTTAAAATCAAATTAAATTGAGCAACAAAGATATAAAAATTAATCTCAAAACATATAAAATATTTAATAAATTTAGTAGGGCAATTTAATTGATTCGATTTAGCGTCTGTTAGCATATAAACTTTCAAATCTAGAAAATAAGTGTAAAGATAGACTCTTGTTCTGATCTAGCTTAGGGCACCAAGCGACAATTTTGAATTCTTACGAAATTAATCAATAAGAAGATAATAACATTATTAAGGCAATTTAATGACTTTAATGATGTGGAATTGAAGCTTACACACCGACATCGTGGCCGGATAAAGAGGAGACATCGAAAAGAAAGTGGACCCGTGAACGCGCTAATGAGTTTTTATCTAGGTTTAGTTTCCTTTTGTATTAGGATTCTTTTAATAAGTGGATTATTTTAGGATTAGTTTTCTTATTTGAATTACTTAGGGGTCAGACACGTGTGATATGTGACTATAAATTTCATCACTTTCAACGCAATATTAAAAAAAGTGGTCGTAAGTTTATCAATATATGTCGAAATTGTGTGATTTTTATTTTGTTGGAAAACTACTTCGATAAGCTTTCAAACAAGACTAATTTCATGTCAATTGGATATCGTTTAACCCTTTAAAAGTGATTGTATAATAAAAAAAAGGATTAGAGGTGAAATTAATTATGACCAGTAGATTTGAAAGTTTTAATGGTTGATTAGGAGTTTTATTTTTAGTAGTATTTTTAGGGTTTCTTTTATTTATAAAAATATACATTGTAATCTCTTATGAGGATATTGAATGGATGATTAATAAAATTTATGACTTTTGCTTTGTGTGAATTCTAGAGAACTTGAGATGAGTTTTCGTTAGAAGAGTGATTTTTCTCTCACGTGCGGTTTGGTGTGAGGACAACTATCTTCCTTGAAGCGATTCCTTAGATCTTCTATGTCTTTTCTATTTTATCTTTTGATTATTGTTAGGTAATTTATCTAGCTTGTTTCTATTTGAGCTTTGAATTTTAGAGACCTATAATATTCTTATTAATTAATTCCGTAAGGATTCGAAATTGTCGCTTGGTGCCCTAAGCTAGATCAAAACTAGAGTCTATCTTTAGACTTATTTTCTAGATTGGAAAGTTTATATGCTAACAGACGCTAAATCGAATCAATTAAATTGCCCTAGTAAAGTTATTAAGTATTTTATGGGTTTTGGGATTAATTTTTATATCTCCGTTGCTTAATTAAATCTCAAATTGATTTTAAAATTGTATAACTAGGGTTTTAGCGCTTTATTGCATCAAATTAGTATCAGGGCACAGTTCTAGTTTAGGTTATTTGCTTTAAAAATTTTATTTTGTTTGTATGCTATGTGAAATAGAGTTAGGGGATACCCTCATCATCGTGAACTTGAGTACGACCCTGCCGAGAAGTTTCTAAAATTTATTCGCGATGAGGTTCCAAATTTTGAGGGATGGATGAACCCTAAAACTTTCGTGGAGTGATTGTCTAATGTAGAGGAGTATTTTGATTGGTATGACGTACCAGATAAATACAAAATTAGGTTAGTTAAAACAAAGCTGGAGGGCAACGCCAAAAACTTTTGGTCCCGTATAAAACGTTGTATTAAATTTCTTCAGAGTAAACCCATCTCCATATGAGAAGACATGAAGGTGAGACTTATTGAAAAATATATTTCTTTAACACACCGTCACCTTCTAGGGAGTTTGAAAACCAAGGCAGATAAGTGTCCTGATTGCTCTAAGTGTCAAGGGTTTGGATATTTTGCCTCTCAATGTCCCACGAAATTTCCCATTCAAAGTTTATTTATTGAAGATGATGCAAAAAAACTTGAAAATAGAAAAGGAAGTGTATGACCCAATTACCGTGATGAGTGAGGAGATAGAAGAGTGTATGACCTTAAATCTAATTTGTGTTGAATAAACCTCTATTTCCGTTTTGAATGATACCTCCATGTTTGTCCCATATGAGTCACTCGTGTCACTCATACATGAGTCATTAGTATCAGTTGAGTCGATTACACGAGTCGTTAGTGTCACCTACAAATGAGCATATAAAGTCCGTAGATGCACGTACACCTTATTTTCTCTAGTTGCATTTTGAATCATCTCATGAGTTGCATACTGATTCACATTCGGAGTCATGTTGGACTGCAAGAAGAATGCAATCTGAGAAACAACAAGTATACCTTATCCAGTGGAAAGGTAAGCCGAATACTAAAGCTACATGGATAATAACAAGTATGCGTACCAGAAAACGTCAACAATACCTTATCAAGTGGAAAGGCAAGCCTAAGGTTGAGAGTAGATCGATTATGATGAGTAGACCACCTAACTCATCGAACCTATATGTTGTTTGTGATCTCCGTGATGAAAATTCATGTCAGCCAAAGTTTGAGATCGAACTTCTTCAAAGTAGGGGGGAATAATGCGGAATTAAAGCCTACGCCGAGATCAGGGCCGGATAGAGAGGAGACATCGAAAAAGAAAGTGAACGCGCAAATGAGTTTTTAAAATGCCCGTTAAAGACCCGCATGCACGTTATTTTGGGCTTTTTTTATTTATGTTTAGTTTCATTTTTTAATTAGGATTCTGTTAATAAGTGAGTTGTTTTAGGATTAGTTTTCTTATTTGAATTACTTAGGAGGCATATATATGTGATATGTGATTATTAATTTTGTCACTTTCAGCGCAACCATTGAAAAAGTAGGCGTAAGTCTATCAATATATGTCAGAATTGTGTGATTCTTGTCTTGTTGGAAAGCTACTTCGATAAGCTTTCAAACAAGACTAATTTCATGTTAATCGGACATTGTTTGACCCCTTAAAAGTGATCGCGTAATAAAAAAGGGATTAGTGGTGAAATTAATAATGACCGCTAGATTTGAAAGTTTTAATGGTTGATTACGAACTTTATTTTTAGTAGTATTCTTAAAATTTTTTTTCCTTTATAAATACACATTGTAATCTCTTATGAGGATATTGAATGGATGATTAATAAAATTCATGAGTTTTGCTTTGTGCGAATTCTTGAGAACTTGAGATGAGTTTTTGTTAGAAGAGTCATTCTTCTCCCACATGCGGTTTGGTGTGAGGCCAACTATCTTTCTTCGAGTGATTCCTTGGATCTTCTATCCCTTTTCTATTTTGTCTTTTAATTATTGTTAGGTAATTTATCTAGCTTGTTTCTATTTGAGTCTTGAATTTTAGAGACCTATAATCTTCTTATTGATTAATTTCGCAAGGATTCGAAATTGTTGCTTAGTGCCCTAAGCTAAATCAAAACTAGAGTCTATCTTTAGACCTATATTCTAGATCAAAAAGTTTATATGCTAATAGACGCTAAATCGAATCAATTAAATTGCCCAAATAAAGTTATTAAATATTTTATGTGTTTTGAGATTAATTTCTATATCTTCGTTGCTCAATTAAATCTCAAATTGATTTAAAAATTTAATAACTAGGGTTTTAGCGCTTTACTGGATCACCCTTGGACCTCACAATTTCAAAGTATTCTTGTTAAGCTGGGCATGATAGATATCAACACACAAACTTGAGGGGGAGTATTAGGAATGTGAATATAGTGGTGTGTATGATATAATATTGGGTGTATACATAATGTTAGGGGTATACTTGTCTTTATGATTAAATAAAGGCTTGTAGGGTCTCCAACCCTAACTATGCTAATTGATTCTCTCTCTCTCTCTCTCTCTCATTTCTTGTAATCTAACCTTTTTTTTTTATAGGTAAGCTGGGCTCGAACCTGCAACCTTGAGTTTGCAATATTGTCAACCTCCCATTGTTCTTACAAGTTACAACCTAACCTATCCCTAACACTAACACACCATCAAATTCAAGTGTTAATATGTGGGACATCACAATGGATATGATGGTTGATGCTTGTGTGTCCATTTGTATTTTGCAAAAGAATTGTCAAAATGATGAATATATATAGGGAAAAGGGCATATGGGTTGGAATGCATGAATGAATCCGTGCATTCCAATCCCGGATCATGTGCCACGTGGCAGGTGATCCCTAAACAACGCCCATTTTCTAATCAAGTGCCATTTGACGTGTGATTTAGAATTTTTTTTTTTTTTTTTTAAAGTTTTTTAGTGGTCAAAATCGTGGCCAAAGTTTGAGTACTGCCCAACATATTTTGGTGCATTGAATTTTCCCCTCTTTGACTGTAGTTTGGACGGTGGATATGCATCGGATCATATCCAAGTTTTTTGAGTGACCTCTGATCATGTATGGAAAGTTTCCATCTCACCTGATCCACTTGACAGTTTCCAAATGGACCCCACCTGACTAGAATGCATGGATCCACCATGCATTCCAACCCATATCCCCTGGCATCATATATATATATATATATATATATATATATATATATATATATATATATATATATATATATATATATTGTTTGTTTGTGGAAAGTCCATGTGCATATGGGTGCAAATGGGTTCGGGCAGGGTCAAAAACAAAATCATAGCTCCTTTTCGGGTTTGGGTCTGGGTCAAGGTAGACCTAGATCCGGCTTGTTGAAGATTAGGTCGGGTCCGAGCTGGGTGTAGGCCGGGTTTGGATGTGGGCCCAAGTATAATTTATTAGTTTGTGGTAATTGCAAATGCCAGAACTAATGTATAGATACGTTCTTATAGAAATTAATACAAATATTAATTAATTAGTTTACTAATTAGATGAATAGTTAAAGTATTAAACATATAGGCTAAGCCAATGACCCATCTACTCATATTACCTTAGTATATATTATCTTGTCCTATAATCACTCTCTACACGTCTATAGAATTTTGACTCTTTTAAAGAAAAGAATCAATATACAAATAATGTAACCTAATTAAAGCCATAGCACAAATGTATACCCGTTCGGGTGTCAATCAAGTCCGAAGCTGGTCGGGTTCGGGTCTTAAATCCAAAGGACCGGACCCAACTCAAGTACAATATGGTCCGGTCTAGGTCTGGTTGGGTCTCCTCCAACATATACCAAACCTGGACCCAATTTTAAATCGGGGCCATTTGATCAGGTCCGGTTCAGGTATAATCGGGCCGGTTCTTTGGTCTGGTCCAGATCGGCCTGACCCATTTTCACCCCAACATGAGCACGATGGTTTGTCCTGTGAAGGTTAAAAATATATGGAAGGGGTATCTTCCAAACCATCTAGTAGTAGGGTGCAAACTGGCTGGCAGACGGGTTTGAAGGCTTGGTCCATTTCATTCCCGTCTTGGGAAGCAGCTATATGCCTGAGTGCAGGTCATGATGTGAGGCTCAAATCTTAGCGACCCCAACCAACCAACCAACCAGAAAACAAAAATAAAAAATAAAATTGCAGTGGATTTAGGCTCATATGTTTTTTTCCTGAATCATGCTGGGCCTGGCCTTGGGTCCACCCTCTTAACTTCCCAGCCTTGCTTGAAGCGGACTTGGCCCAGGCCAGGCCGGATTGTTTGCACCACTACTTAGTAGGTTGATGAGTGTATCAATCAATGGATGGATACCACCTATCATGTCCCTTGGGAAGGCCTCAGAGCACTCTGTAGAACCATCGCTGATTACTGGCTCATTGTAATCAGTGACAAGAATAATATAGTTCTCTAGAACATGGATCAAAATCTCGGTTTCGGTTTCTGTTTCGTTCACCACCCGAATCGTAAATTGTTCAATTTCATTGAAATTTTTGGAAATTTGCTCTGAACTTTATTTTTTTAACTCTTTCACATTATTTGACGACGTATTTGAACAATTGAGAAGATCGAACAGAAATCCGACGATATTCTGTAAGTTACGGTAACTTTGGGATAGAATCCATCAAAGTCTGGCGGGAATTCGTCAAAATCCGTCAACTTTTTGTGAAATCCAATGAGATTCGGTAAGTTATGGTATGATACGACCAGATTTCGTCAAACTCTAACAATATCCGACGAAATTTTGTCAAGCTATGGAAGGAGAGAGGAGAGGAGAAGGAGAGAGGAGAGGAGAAAAATAAAAAATAAACTAAGTGTGAAGGAATGAAACTCGGGTAAACGTATGGGAACCAAAAAAAATTTGAAGCAAAAGACCTACAAAAAAATTCAAAATTTCAGCCGGTAATTTCAAATTATCGGCTGAGAAATTGGAAAATCAAATTATCGGTCGATAATTTGAAATTATTGGCCGACATTTTGAATTTTTAGGCTCCCACCTGAAAATTTTCAATTTCTCGTTTCGGTGGGGGTCGAAACCGAGTATCCATGCTCTAGAATCATGAATCTTCTTGCAATTAGTGGCTTCTCCTTCCTGTAACTGGTTCGGACATGGTGTTTGATGCTGCAAAGCTGCATTGCTATTACTGTTTGACCAGCTTAAATGTCCCATTCTGAATATTGTCGGCCTCATGTTTTGTGTGATTCAAATTTCTGTTGCATTAAAGTTTGAAATTCAATTATTTAATTTACTTGATTATTGGCAGGTCCCAAAGCCTATGAGCTTCTTTCTAACAGCTCATTTAGATGACAAGGGAGTAAAACAGCTTCTGCATCTTATTCTGTCAAAATTTCGGATACTGACTGGGCAAACATGTGGCGTGATATGCAATGCTTACAGGAAAAATCGTTTCCTTTTCTGGACGCTGAGTTTATGCTAATGGAATTCTGCAGAGGACTGCTAATAGCTGGGAAATTCTCTCTTGCAAGGAACTATTTAACATTTCTTTGGCAACAGAGAAAGTCAAGCTGCAAGGGAATATTTCTACACATATTTTGCGACCAATTTATGTTTCATATATTTGTCATTTATGTGAAGATGGTTGAGAAGGTGATATGGCATATGATCTTTGGAAGGTTTCTAAGAATGCATCAGATCGTCATTGATGATCTTTCTCCATTGCATTCAGAATACAAATATTTGATGGTTAATTTTTTTCCTAAGTTGTGCATGGTGTAATTAGAATTATGTGAATGCATGTATATATATATATATATATATATATATATATATATATATATATATATATATATATATGTTACATGCATACTCATATGATTATGTACTTTCAAAATAATTAATACATCTTGCGTACCTGGGTACATTTATCCATGAATTGCATAAATGCTTGTATATACAGGGTTAAGTTAATGTCAGTAACTTGTGTGTCGGGGTTGTATTGTATTTCAGCGCCTTGCTGTTTATTAATATAATCCTTATTACTGGTCAAAAAAAAGAAAAAAAAGGAGTTAATGTCAGTAACCTAGAATGTATGCATGATCTTCGAAGTTGTATTCTTATCTTATCCCTTATGTTTGCTCGGAATCCATTTTTTAGGAGCAAAATCTTGGTCAAAATTCATCCTATATCATCACATTTTCCTTGTTGACTCAATATGCTAGAAGTCTTGACAAGTCAGAAATCCATGCTTAAGGAGCAAAATCTTGGTCAACTTTCATGTTATTTCATCAGATTTGCCTTTCTGTCTCAACATGTTAACCGAAGTCTCGAAGAAATTTGCAAAGGCATTTTACCAAACTTGCAGTTGGTCTCGCTTGGTAATCACTAAGTGACGTTGACTATCACAAATCGATCTTAACAAATCTTATCTTTATTAATCACAATAATCACTCATGAGTCGAGTAACAAATTCATGCTATAGGAACAAAATCTTGGTCAAAATTCATTCTATATCATCAGATTTAGTTTTCTGTTTCAGAATGTTAACCAGAGTCTTGAAGAAATTTGCAAATTTGTTCTGCCAAATTTGGAGTTGGTTTCACTTGGGTGACATTAACTATCACAAATCAATCTTACAAATTGTAACTTTGGCAATCACAAGAATTATTTGTGATTCTTTTTTATGTCCAATTCCTAGGAAAGAACTGGATACTTCAGACTTGCTACTTGAGCGCTGCGGCTAATGCTAGGGTCGGGTACCATATTTCAAATCAATTTTCTTTTAGTCTAAATTTTTTACTAGTCAAAGGTGTTTTTCACTAATTTTCATAATTGTAAATATTGTGAACTTCTCATGGTTTGACTATTCATGTGGAGGGAGCTTGACCTGATCAATACCCTTGTGCTGTATTTAGTAGACAAAATTATAATTTTAATTTTTGGAGTAAGATTCGTACTGAAAGTTCTGTAATGCACCTCCCTATTTTGCGGCCTGTGCTTCAATCTATGGCTAGATATGTTAAGTGTCAGCAGGATGGTAGGCAATCCCTTTGAAACTAGTGGGTGTTCTACGAGGATGCTTTTGTTATTGTCTGCCGCTGCTGGATTGTCGTCAGATTATAAGAATGCAAAATAATTTTGACAAGGTTACCTGAGGGTCATTGCATTGATGTCGGTCCGCACCATCAATACCTTTGCCATAACCTACCGAAATTTACTAAATTCAACAAGAGATGAATCATGCATATACTTTTATATGATTTCGTGGAATATGTAATTATAGATGTACTTTCATGAAACAAGATGGAGCTTATTTTGTTTATTAAAAATATTCTCTGTAACTTGAAATATGATAAGATACACTTTAAATTATTATTATTATTATTTTTTGAAATTTACCTAATTTCCCCAGATTGACCCCCTACCGAATTTCTTGATCCCGAAGTTCTGGCTATGATACTAAGCAAATTAAAGAGAAAATGAGAAGATACATCCTGTGCTAAGTGAGGTAATTGGGCACCGACAAACAAAACGAAAAGAACAAAAACAGCCCAAACAGAGTAGCGTCCCCAAGAAAAAGGACAACACAAAACCTAGGAGGCCCAAAAAACACGCCTCTACTGAAACTTTGGAGAGACAAACTAATTGGAAATGCTATAATTTTCTGCCATGGAGTTCTAACGATCCTCTCTCTCTCTCTCTCTCTCTCTCTCTCTCTCTCTCTATATATATATATATAAGCAGTACCACACTTGCGTATGTGTCAACTTCAAGTTTTTTATTTTAAATGAGAAAAAAGGAGAAAATTTGGGAGCCAAAGCTTTTACCACAAATTTTCTCAAAAAATAAAAGACACCTGATCTTTTCTCACTTGTCCTCTCTCTCTCTCTCTCAACGACGTCTCTCTTTGCACGAGGTTCTGGCTTCCCTCTCACTATCCTAAATTATCTGCACCACTACACTTTCCCTACTTGTGCTGTCAAAGAGTCGAAGTCGACCAATACTCGACCCGCCGGATCTGAACTTTTTACCGGGCCAACAGTGGGCACATAAATTGACCTATTGGGTCGGGTTGAATAAAATGTCATGTCAGGTTGGTTGGGAAAGGCAAAAATCGGATGGGATCAACTCGACTCTACCCTCTATTTTATAAGAATTTGTCAAGAATTTGAGTAACTTAAAAACACATAGGGGAAAAATCAGGATTCTGATTTTGCTAAGAATCTGTAAGGAATTTGAGTGTCAAAGAAGCTGAGCTTTTCTGAGAAAAATCAGGAAACACCTAAACGAGGCCTAACAGATAATGGCTTCCAATCGACATTTAAACAGTAATTTATCATTATGATCTTACACCATTAAGATTGTACATTTTGTATGATTTATCATTATGTCATGTGGCGGGGTCTATTACCAATTTAAATTGTCCAAGTAGCAATTTATCATTGGAATATATTTAAGCTTAAAAACATGGCTATAAGTGAATGTGAATCATCCTATTGATGAACTTTAATATTTGTCTTTCAAAGTAAAAGGAGTGGCCCATATTCTAGATAATATAATAATTTTGGGCATGTTGCACTTTAGTCTATGATCTATCACATTGACGGTACGGATCATCCATATCTTAAATCATTGATGGTGTAAGATCATTTAAACACTACATAATGAGTTTTAAATATCAATGAGACCCAGGAGAGTCGGTTCCTATACAAAAACGTTTTAAAACAACAAAAAATGTGTAATTTCTCCCATGTATTCTTTAAAGAGGACTGCCTTTCATGGTTAATAATAATTTAATAATAAAATATGGAGCGATGGGAATAAAATTTTATCAAGCAAACATGAAGAGGATTTTAATAATATTTTAAGAGGGTCTCAAATCATGAGTCAAAATCTCTTACGAAATTGATACGAATCGTCTGATAGTATCGGTTTTGGGGGTCACCAGTATGGTACATTCAAGGTACCATACCGGTGCTTCTCATATAAAATGTCAATATACCGGATGATGCATACCAATGCATCTCTGAAACCGACACGTATTAATGAGTGATGAAATATGATGATATTTCACGTCTTAAAAGCCTACATTTAGTCATATGATAAAGGTTAGTTGACAGATTTGTAAGATTTTTAATATTTCAGAAAAATCTGACCATTGCATGCAATTGGAAGTATAGAAGAGCATAAAATTAACTCACACTTGAATATTGGAGCAAATGAACTGTTGGGCCTGAATTTGAATTTCAAATTTGGAGATGAGGACTTATTTAAGCAAACTTGAGAATTAGTTTTAGGTCTCTCCCTTTGGGGAGCTTTTACTTTTCCTTAGCCATATTTTTTGTTTTTCCTTTTATTTTTCAAGTATTGTTCTTTCATTTATTTAGTCTTAGATTAAATTAGTTTTACTTTCGGCATTTAAAGAAGGTTGTAACGGTTAGGTTAAAGCTCTTATAGATTTTGTAGAACATTCTTACGGCATTTTAATATCATTTTTAATTTATGTCTTTATTTTATTGTTTAATTCAATCATGTGTGGTTAGATCTTTATTGACGATGGGGATCTAATTAACCTTATTCGAGGTTTTTGTTTATAACTCTAGATCTATGGTTGAAATTTATGTTTGATGATGCTCTAGGTTTTAATGTTTAATTGTTTTTGCCGATCTCTGTAAAAATCGATCACTAATTTAAGATATGGAATTTAGTCATGCTCTTTCCATGATTTCGAATCTGTGATTCGGAGTTTACACCGAGTTCTTTTTTTTGATATTTGCAGCATTTATTTGTCGTTATTAGAAATCTCTTTTATGGTAAATGTTTTGTTCATTTCGTTTTTGATATTTATTTATCGTTATTAGAATTAATTTCTTTTACGGTAAATGTTTTGCTCATTTTGTTTGCGACATTTATTTATCATCATTAGAATTAAATTTCTTTTACGGTGAATGTTTAGCCAATTTCTTTTGCGATTTTGGAAGAACAATAGTCTCATTTTATCACACGATTTTAATGTTCGATCTTCCATAAATTATCAATTGATTTTGGTGTTTATGAGTTGTGCATCGTTTGGATTCCAACCAGTTAGATCTATGATTATAAATGGTGAAACAAAAATGAGAGGATTTAGCATCCCGATCCTCTCTTTTATTTTTCATTTAATTCCATTTTATTACTTAGTTTTTATTCTCATTAAACCCTCGAAAATCAGTAAGTTAGTTTAAATATTATACCTAATCTGGGGTTATTCTTTTGATTAATTTCTATTTCGTGATTTTAAATTTTCTAATCAATCTTTGTGGGAACGATCTCATACTTCGTATCCAATTGCTACAATCCAATTTGTACGCTTGTGAGTAAAACTCAATGAAATTCACAACATATATCATCCAGTACATATCGGTTTTGGAGTGGGACGATACATACCGATTTTTCGAATTTTTGACCCATTATTTCAAAGATCCCTCTCAAGTTGTGACAGGGGAAGAGTTTTAGTATAAGATCATATCACTCTCTCTCTCTCTCTCTAAGCAACTGTTTAAAGCAAGTTTTAAATTTTCACTTCATGTTAGCTTTAAATTAATACTTGTGATGAATCCAGCCATGGTCCTTGATTGTGCATCCTTTATTCCCTTCTCATTTTCCTTGATTATTTTTTATCTCTATGAGCTCTCTTGATTCATGCATTCATGTCACATAATCTTACTTTTTTTAACACTTCTCTAATGAGAGTTTTCTTCAAGCTACATGACCATATATATATATATGTCATAAGTTTCTAGGAGAGATCATAATGGACCTGATTCAGTGAGTCACCAGTTTCAACAACCTCACAAAAAGAAGAGCAGGATGCGGCAATGATGGATTCAAAGACAGATGGTGACAACTAGCAAGCACGATTGGACGTTACAGACTTACAGGTCATTCTTTGACAAGTCCTTTCGAGAGATCAAGGGCTAAATTTTTCATGTAACCAATCACACGTTCTTTCTTCAAAGGAGCATGTGGTTACGGGAGGATAGTAGAAAATATTTATGATTAATAAGAGAGGTATATATCCTATGATGTATAGCTAGTGTTTTAGGTAAAATTAAGATTGATTAGGATTTTAGAAAGTATTTTAATTGCTATAGATTTCTTGAGATCTTATTATATTCACATATACTTAAAGAGACTTTTCAATTATCATGGAGGTCCATGAGACAGTCAAATCATATTTTGGTCAAGGTAGCGTTGTTTAGATCATTTCTCAACATATATATATATATATACACTTTGTATTTTTGAGTCGTAAAATCTAGATTATTGAATCACAGATAAAATTTGACTTTTAATTTAAAAACTTAATTTTAAATTTATTTAAAAAAAAAATTAATCTATATATATAGACTGCTGTAGCTCTACGTGGCACTTGGGTGGCCATGTGGAGCTCAATGTAATGTTGGAGCACCTCTCTAAGGTACTCTACTGGAGTACCTTCACCTTTCCCATTGTGGTATTATAAGTTTCTTTGTATCAATTTACAGTGGCTTCTTTGTAATCCAATACTCTCTAGTATGCTATCCATGACTTTCATTTTCTTCAACTTTTTAAGATTGATTTTACTTTTACTTTTGATTTTCTATGAAGGGAAGTGTTATATGAAGGACATATTTATATAGACAAAGTACAGGTGATTAATGTGACTTGACGCAATTGAGTGCAAGTGCGGTGGGACTCAATTAATGCAAGTCGGTGCAGTCAATCACGTCGTGTCATATCAACCACCTGCACTTAATCCTTAACAAATTTGTCCTAAATTTATAATTTTCCTTCTATGAATCTTAGTTTCGCTTTTGCTTGACTTTCTCTCCCCTTGAAGCTAGAAAAAAGTATGAAAATTAAAATAACTTTGACTATAGCCTTAATAAGAAATGAGTGGGGAATCCAGTCAAAAAAGGCCAAAGTGCATGCAAATCTGCCTGAACTAGGTTCAGTCTTGGGCTGTCAACGGATTGGGTCGACCCAATAACTTACCCATCCAACCCAATTTTTTAATTAGGTCGGGCACATAAATTTGACTACTCACATCGGGTTAGGCATGAGGCATTTGATCCAATCTTCGGGTTGGGTCGGGTTGGGTTGAGCAACAGGTCAAGTCAGATTGGCAAAAATCGGGTAGAGTCAACCAGATGTGACCCAATATTCTATATATAAAATCATGTAAGGTAGGTGATTTTACAGGGTTGGATCGAGTTAGGCATATGACATTTTCCTATTGGATGGCCAAAATTTTGGTCGAACTTGACCCAATCTTACCTTTTGCAAGCCCTAATTTAGCCTATCCTCCTACAAAGTTCAAGAAAAAGGACAACGAACACTTTTTAGTTGGCTTTATCTCTCGATAAATTGATCAACAGCTATTAATGAGTAGTGAAATATGATGATATTTTACCCCTAAATACTTATATTTAGTCGTCCGATGAAGACTATCTGATGAGAATTATTAGATTTGAAGTGTTTCAGGTAAATACAAGCCAAGTGTAGAAAACAACCCAAGAATTCTGAAAATAATGTCAAAACACTGCAACGTTAGGTAATCGAGAACTTGGTTCTACTTGCGGCTAAATTTGGACCTTCAAGACGATCGAATTATGAAATTGTCAAAACACAAAAGTTATAGATCTTTCTGCCAGCTTTCCAACAGTACAAGAATTACCTCAATCCGAGTTTGGGACAGAAAGTTATGACCGCAATATCAAAGTAGTGTCTGATACAAAAAGTGTGCTGAAATTCACGGATTTCTGGGAGTCGATGCATCGACCCTTTTAGTCGATTAATCGAGGAAAAAGAAGTGTCAGACACGGAACTGACACTTTAAAGCTGATTTTTAGGACTTTCTGTAGGCTCGATGCATCGACCCTATTGGGTCGATTAATCGACCCCAACTTTTGCGGCTGGGACACTCTTGCGGCTGGGAAACCTACGCGACGTGCATCTATTTAAAGCCAACTCAAACACTTCGAATTAGAGAATTAGAATTAGAGATAGGAGATTAGAGTTTTAGTTTTAGTTTTTTTTTTTACATGGTTAGACATAGAAGTAGAGAGTTTTATTATTCCTTTTTTAGAGTTTTGTTCCTTTAATTTTTCAGTACTCATTCCTTCAGTTTATTATTATTTTTGTTTAAGTTTATTCGTGCATTAATTTCGTTTCTGAAGACCATCGTACTTTTGGATCAAAGTGATTTCTGTTGAAGTTTGAGGTATTTTTAATTCATTAAATTAATGTTATTTTCCCTTCCTTATTTATTTATGTCATTTAATTACAATATGTGCGGCTAAATTTATAGGGATGGGGATCTAATGATTCCCATCAGAGGGATGTACTTTTAATAATTTAAATTTAGGATTAAAATATGAGATCTTATTTTATGGTTGTTGTGCTATCATGAACGGATGAAATCTCCGCTACTAACTGGGATCGCGTGTGTCAAGCCATACCCGGGATCTCAGATCTGAGACGGTAATTTTATCCAATCACTGTTATATGGTCTTTTTGCTTTCATCGTGTGGATCTAATTATAATTATGATCCGGGATTGAGTGTGTCGAGCCATGCCCTGGATCTTAGATCTGTGATGGTAATTTTATCTTAATTACTCCCTAATATGAAATCAAGTGTGTCGAGCCATGCCCTTGATTCCAGATCTATGGTGGTATTCTTATTGGAATTTTCACCCACTTTGGGGATGATTTTTATTTGAACCTGAGATCATGTGAGCCGAGTCATGCCCTTGGTTCCAGATCTATGTATGAAAATCATCTCTGAAGTTAAGTCCTGATTGCAGAGATGCAACGTGGAACTTATTAGGGTTTTGACCATTTATCTTCCATAAAAGTTGTTAGTTTCGAATGGTATATCTCATGATTTAATCCGAAGAATTATATTACGGGAAGAACAGACCAAGGATGAGAGAATTTAGTATCTTTATTTTTATCCTTACTTTTGAATTATCAGTTAAATTTGAGTTTGTAGTCAGTAATTATCATCTCATCAAACCGCTTAAATCATAAGACTGGTAGAATACTGTTAGATCTTAGTAGATTTCCTGAATCACTGTCTTGTCTTTTTAGATATTTTAAAATTAGTCATCGTGGGAACGATCTCGTACTCTACACCCACTATATACAATCTGATTCGTACGCTTGCGAGTAAAACAACACAATTAAAATATCACATCAGCTATTAGATAGGGACAAAAGCGGAGCCAGGAATTTTGTAAAGAGTGGGCAAGATATGATCCACAAAAGGTGTTGATAGTTGTTTTATTATATTCTTTCTTGTATCAATAATAATAACAAAATAAATAAATAAAATTTAATTTAACTAAAAAGACATAAATAAATAATATATTAAAAAGGTGAAAGAATCACAAACATACAGTAAATTAGGGTAATACAGAGAAAAAAAATTACTCGGGAGTTTCAGGATTAGAGTATGAATTTCAGCCTTAGAGTTGGGTTGGACACTTTGTGAAAATGTGATGGAAAAAATCTAATGAGTCTCTAAAGAGAAAGAGAGAGAGACCATGAGAAAGAAAGCGGCTGAGAGATTATAGAACGAGGAGAGAGATTGTAAGGAGAGTGAATGAGAGAGAAGGCCGAGAGAATCTAAATGAAATTAAGAGAGAAAAAGGAGAGAGAGAGAAAGAGATTGTGACTATAAAAACTACTCTCAAAGGATTGAGAACGTGTTTAGAGAGAGAGAGCGAAAATCTAGATGACATAAAGAGATTAAGTTAGAAATATATATATATATATATATATATATATATATATATATATATATATATATATATATATATATATATATGGTATGAAAGCAAACACTATAAAAATTTTATTTAAAGTTTTAAAATATAGATTTCAGTGGTCAATAAAATATTGAATGGGTGAGCATTTACAAATACAAATTAGTGACTCAAGTTCAATCTAAGTACCTTTTAAAAAGTTTGGGTGGTCAATTGACCGCCCACTTCATAACGTAGGTCCGCCCTTAGATAGGGAGTGCGCGATGGGATATATATAGAGAATGCGACATATTCTAAATACTATGAAGTAGTATAAGAGCAAGAAATGAGGTGTAGCTTCAAATGCGTGCACTCCTTCTCGGTTGTCTAGGCTATCTCGGCCGTAGGACCGTATGAAAAAAAAAAAAATGCGTGGAATGAAAAAAAAAAAAAATGCGTGGAATGAAAACAACGCCATCTAGATCGGATCATGGGCCGAGATCCTACACCGTTAAAGAATGGCTCAAGAGAATGATTGATGACTCGTGTCTCGTCTTTGCCCAAGTGACTGAGACCTAAGTGGCTAACCTAACTCCAAATCACCATCCACTACTTTATGCATTTGGCCATTGGACCTACAGCTTCTTTGCTTTAGACTTCAATACTTACCAAACACTTCGGCCTTGTTTGAAAAGCTTTCCTTTACAATTTGTTGCAAACACGTTGGGTCCCCCTTGCTTGGGAAAAAAAGTGGAAGTACGGGTTAATACGAGGAAAATTTTCTATAAATTTTTTATAACCCATGTACTAGAAAAAAAGAAAGGCACTTCTTCCCCACATCAATTGAAAAATTGGTTTATGCAGCTTAAAGGTTGCATCATTAAATGCATTGATTGTCTTAATATAAATGATAGGGATCGTTTTTCGTCTCTTTTTCAGCGCAATAAATCTAGAGATCATGACCCACTTATCCAATGGCCACATGTGGATTCCACGTGGTACTCATCCCCAAAAGTGACAGTGAGCATGGTGGAACATATTTCGATAACTATTTCGTGCACATGTGAAGTTAGCCCTTGCACATAGTTTAAAAGAAAGAATTGACATGTGAAACTTGTGCCATCTTAAGACTCGACCTAAACCATTTGATTTGAAGCTCATGATCTAAAGAATTTAGGTCAAAAAGATTTACACCAAACATTATTTTCATCATATTATTCAATACACTCAAAAACCATTATTTAATTCAACACTTGATTGTGTTGACTCATACGATAGAGATTGAGTTTTGTGCCACTCTTTTGCGTAGTAGATCTTTAGATCATGACCTTCAAATTAGATGACTTAAATGTAATCCAACCATCTAAGCCACTTAATTTGAAAGTCTTGATCTAAAGATCATAAGTGAAAAGATTGACACCAAATATGATCTTTATCATATGACTCGATCAATGCACTCTAATGCCATTCTCCGATTCAACAGTTGACTGTATCGAATCATATGATGGAGATTGAGTTTTGCACCATTGTTTTGCGTTATAGATTTGTAGATCATGACCTTTATATCAATAACCTCGCCCCATCTCCTCCGGCCAACATGGATTGACAAAGGAGGTTGTTGTTTATCCCAATCTTCCACATGATGCATCTTGAAATCATGGGTATATCATCAGGCGAATTTTTTATTTCATGTGACACCCATTTCAAAAAATGACCCGTGATTTATATTTGAGCTTGATGTATGTCTCATATGTTTAGAGTTACTATTTGAGATGTATACCAAACGGAATAAAAAAATGACCCGTGATTTACATTTGAGCTTGATGTATGTCTCACAAGTTTAGAGCTGCTATTTGCGATGTATACCAAACGGAATAAAAAACTTACTATTTGAGCGTATGCCCATGATCTCATGACTCTCGTAAAAGGTTGGGACAAAAATTAATTTTCATAAAGCGATTAATGCATGTTGGCCTGAGGAGATGGGGTGAGGTTACATGTTCACATTGTGTGAATAATGGTACCTGAGGAAAATAATTTTACACACTACAGCTAAACAACTAAAAAAAAAAAACCAAACCATTGTAAAATTTTAAAAGTAAAGCTTCCCATGATTCTTTTATTTACAAGCCCATCATGAAAAGTTAAAAAAATATAAACATTTTTCCATGAGTTTTGTCAAACAAGGCCTTTGGGGCTGGTTTGGCGCTTGAATTCCCATAACATTATAAAAAAAGGCATTGCAAATGTGAATTTTGCAAATTTGCTAAGGGTTGCAAAGTCAGATTTTGCAAGCGTTTGACATGAATATTCTGCAAATAATGTTTTACCACAGCAGCAAGAGGACAGCTGTGTTTGGGTCACCTCTTATAAGAGCATAAACGGCTCTTTACTTGCTCTTTGTCAGAGCAGATAAAATCTGCTCTCAGATAGAGCAGTTTTATCACTTAAAACAGCTCCTCGTCAGACCAAATGGGATGAGAAACTGTATTACCAAATGTAAGAGTAGGTCTCTGCCGGAGCTGCTCTTTAAGCCCAAAAGAGGTAACCCAAACGCAGCCTTAAAGTTTTACCACTGAAGAGGACAGCCTTGTATGGCTGCAAATAAAATTTGCACAGCGTTGTATAGTTGCAAAATAATCTTGAAAAAAAAAAGCCAGATATGTGGGACCCACTTTCAAACCAAACAAGGTCAAAGGCAAATTTCATTTATCTGTAATCCCGAGATTTCCACTGCAAATTCTGTTTGTCATGCGACCAAACAGGCCCATAAGGGAGGTGTTGTTCCAACACAAAGTAAATGACATTTAATAGGACATTATTATACGGTGGATATTTTTTGGTAGACAATTTTGCTGGCAGCTTCTGTAGAGCAACGTAACTGGCTACACACATAGTGGAACCTAAGCACTCCAGTCAGTCACTTCGCACCACTGGCAAAACCTTAAAAGGTCAACCCCACCTAGGCTGTCAATTGGCTGCCCGACAAGGGCATTTGCGGATATGCCCAACCCAACTGGATGGTTCACTCCAACCCTTCCCGATGCAATGGGTCAAGGATATATGCCCGACCTGACTCAAAAAACTTGACCCTGAAAACCCCA
Source organism: Chloranthus sessilifolius (assembly GCA_021018995.1). Classification (NCBI taxonomy): domain Eukaryota; kingdom Viridiplantae; phylum Streptophyta; class Magnoliopsida; order Chloranthales; family Chloranthaceae; genus Chloranthus; species Chloranthus sessilifolius. Next base: position 106,962,292 of record CM037592.1, read on the forward strand.
CCCGAACATGTTAAAAACCCCAAAAATTCTTTGAATTTATATATCAAATATCGGCTTTGGTTGGGTAGACCTGACCCGACCTTTCTGTTGACCCTGCATAAAGGTCAAGTCAGATGCTTCATGCACGACCCGACTCGACGGGTCATGTTTATGTGTAAGATCTGGTGAAAAACTCGGGTGTGATAGGTCCAACCCAACCCATTGACAACACTAACCTATTTGAGTCATTGATAACCCTAATTCAGTCTCAACAAGCGGAACCAGGCCAGAAACCTAGGCCCATTTGGTATGGCCCAACCCACATAACTAGACGTGGGCTTAAAAGGTAAACATTTCCCATTTAGGTCCGGTTTATGTTCTGTATGGCCCAATCCATATAAACATAAACATTTTGGGTCTGACTTTGCTCGAACAATGAATCGGGTGAGCTGGAGGTAGGATTTCAAACCAGGCCCAAAATCAGTCTGGCCCTCTCTACACACACGCAATGGATCTTGGGATTATGGCGCACCTATCAAATGATCAGTTTCTGATCCACGTGTCACAGATCCCAAATAAATAGTCCTAAAATCATGTTTGAGCATGATGTGTTTTATATGATTCAAGGGCAATCTCTGATGGAATCAGAAATAAGTTGTCAGATAGGTGCGCGATGATCTCAAGATCCATTGTGTGAAAAACGATATTGAAAGCAAGCGCTTTTAGAAGTGCCATATCAAAATATCTTCGACCTATAATGACTTGACTTCGAGTGACGTGTCGGCATTCCTTGTTATATTCAGAGGTCAGATTTTGTGTGTTATATGGGGACAGTGTTATATCGAGGACAGATTTTATGCAGATAAAGTGGAGGCGATTGATGTGGTGCGATATAATTAGCTGTAACTGCAGTGGGACTCAATTAATGCAGGTTAGTGCAACTAGTCATATCGCACCACATCAGCTACTTGCACTTTGTCCTCAACAATTTTGTCCCCGATTTATGATTTCTATAATATGGGAGGAGAGTCATTACTTGCACACACAAAATTGACCCTTACACACAATCTAAAAAGAAAGATTTGATATTTCGTTACCGATATTCGCTTCTACTAGATTATTGAGAGCGGCTATGTCTCAAATTCATTAGCAGTTATGAATCAAATGATGGAGATTGTTTTTCAGTCCAATCTCTCACACTACGGATCTTTAGATCATGTGAATCATCAGACGTTCAGTTTAAAACAGGCCTAAAATCGAGTTTGAGCGCTGCATGCGTCATGTAATTTTAGGGTCATTGGTTTCTAAGCGTAGGTGTCCTCTGTAGGCAAAAATAGAGGCACTCCTTGATATTTTGGAGTTGTGAACAACTACGTGCACAGGAGATTTGTTCCATTGCGCATAGTTAAAAATGAAGAGTTGGTATTTTGGGGACTTATGTCACTTGAAATACTATCAAAGCCGTTTGTTTTGAAGGCTGTGATATAAAGATCTTCAGTGCCAAATATCAACGTAAAAAACGATCTCCGTCATCTGATTTAACTTAGTAATCATTAAATCAAACGATGAGTTTTCACTGTCTTGAATCAGATGATAGAGATTGTGTTACTTGCTAATGTTAGGCAACATCACTACGTCAAAATGACAAAAAAACTACTTTTGCAATATAAAAAAGAATCACTGCCCAAACAGTAGTATAATAAGCCACTATTAAAATCAATTGTTTATTATATTAAACAGTGGTTTAATACCTTAATTTTCATATCATGTGCATTCTATCCTCTTGTCACGTGTAAAACTATCGGGGCCCTTCTTTCCTTATCTTGCAACTCATTTCTCTTTTATCACAAAACAGTCGTCTCCCCCTCCCTCTCCCTCTCGCTCCATTTCCCTCTATGAAACCTTAGCCTCCATCTCCCTCTTTCAAACCCTAGCTAGGGATTTAAATTGCAGAATATCAAAGGAGATCTGTGTTGAAGGTTAGAGACAATGCCATTGATGCGGAGATCTGTGTTGAAGGTTAGAGACGACTCCATTAGAGCAGAGATCTGCGTTGAAGGTTGGAGACGACGCCATTGAAGCAAAGATTGGCGTTGAAGGTTTTCTTTTGATCGAGATCGAGTTTGTGAGCCGTCGTTTCACCATTTGGCAGATGGAAATCAAGTTTTAGAGCCCTCGCTCTACGATCGCCTCTCGCTGTTCCGCAATTCCAATCACCAAACCCTAACCGCTTCTCGGGGCTCCCCCCTCGCGACATCTATGATCGCCTCTTGCCATAGCTAAGATGCAGAGTCTCATGTCTTCATATATTCAATATCTACATTCCTCTTTGGAGACGATGAAGACGCTGGAACCTGTGTTGCCTGAAAGTTCACTGGAAACTCTAGAGACGATCTAAACCGCTTGAAAGCTCGCTGGAACCGATCAAAATCTGTGTATGTGCTCTGCTCCAATCGATCGAAACCTCTCTGCAGCAGATCTCTTCTCTTCTCCCACTTCCTTGTTCAAACTCGTGAGAGATCAAATTTGAAAGAATCATTCCGGCCACAACCCTCGTACCTGCCTCAATCTCATATTGTACGTTTCTATTTGTTTTTTTTAGGTTTCAGACATTTTAATTTGAGTTATTGGTTTGAAGCTTCATTTTCAATGTTGAAAATTTTGATTAGTCATTTTCTCATCTTTATTCTCATTTTATTATATATATATATATATATATATATATATATATATATATATATATATATATATATATATTTTTTTTTTTTTTTTTTTTTTTTTTTTTTTTCCAGGCTTATATTTTTATGTTTTTATTTATTTTTTATCCCCTTTGTGCATCCGAAGTGTAAACATATGTTAGAAGTTGTATATTAGATGCTTGAAAATTTACTCGCCTAGGCTTATGCTTATGCTCGATACCCACCCTATGACCTACATCTTTTGTAACTATTGCTCTCGCTCACGCGAGCTTTCCCAACTAGGAACTTGGCTGGTTTTTGACAATTTTGAAAACTACCATTAAATTGTGCTAGATCTACGCAAGGTAACTGGTTACTCATGTTTGTAGGTTTGTAGGTGCCACTTGAAATGTTTTCCCTTATTTTTTCAATGTTTTCCCTTGCCAATTTATTCTCAAATTCCAACTTGGTACCTTGGGTCCTACTTACAAGAATAATTTAGTTTCTGGTTAAGCTGCCTAATGAATGTCAGAGTATTGAGTAAAAAAATCAAATTGACTGGCTGGAGTTCCAAAGATTGGAGACCATGCCACTATAACAAACTTACAATTTTTCTTTGAAGAAAACCTTAATAAAATAAATTATTTAATAATTAGTTCACCAATGTAGTAAATAGGCCTGATTATCATGGATCAAGTACCTAATTGGGCCAGTCATTCAAGTGACTATGGGAATCGCAAGATTCACTGAATTGACTCGGTCGATTCCTTGATTTAGGGTCTCACCAATATGATCTTAATCTTCTCGCCATCATTTGGGGGTACTGAAATTCGAGGGATGGAGGAAGACATGCTTTTGTTGGGTAAAAGTTTACTATGGTTGTTGCTTCTTGTAGAGCCATCAGATATTAGAGTCTCGCTGAAAGAACTATCTTGTCCATGATGACTCTGTTCCGATATTTCAACCTCCAAATGCTGACATAAAATCCAAGCAGAGCAAACAAAAATTTAAGTCTTGTGGCCTTGAGAAAAAGCAAGTCAACTACTAAATGTAGATAAGTTGCTTATCAGTTCTTGACAAACTGTGATAAAAGACTAAAAAGTAAAATAAAAACCCTCTTTGGAAAAAATTCCTTCACTATTTCTGGTCTTGACCAAATTATCCAAATACATTTGATCCCATTAGAACAAGGCATACCAATAGCTTGAACCTGCTATAGCTTTTGTTATGAGTTTATCAAAGTAACAATCAAAAGGATATTTAGAAGTAGTTATTGATATATTTAGAAGTAGTTAGAAGCAGTTAGGCTTGAAATAGTAAGAAATGCATAACCAAATTTCATGGATTTGGCTTTTCTGTAAATCCAACTAATTCGGGGCAAGTGCGATTTCCTCAAGATCCTGTTATGGGTGCAACGTTTAACAATGGTGTTGGATCTCCGAATGATTCTTGTGGTCTTAGTGGGGATGTGACAAAGGAAGCAGGGGAATGGATAGATACGATGAAGAACCTAATTATAAGCGGAGGTAAGAGATTAAGTGCTTGACACTACGATAGTTTTCTTGGGTTATTTAACTCATTGATCTGTTGATGCATGAAAAAAGGAGTAGTTTTTTGTCCAAAAGATGGTTTTGATTTGATAAAACTGATTTTTATTGCATCTAAATTCAAATTCTTACTACTTTTTCTTTTGTTTAGCATTGGTGTACATCTGCATCTGGGCATCTTATTCATTTAAATTTTTTTGGGTATTATGTATATGAAAATTAGAGGCACCTCTTAATGTTTTCTTTGGAAGAAATAATATGCAGACTAGCAAAGAAGCCTCAAATATTTCTTACAAAAAAAGGCTTCACTATATTGCAGAAATTAGAAAGCTCTAATGTTCCTCATAAACTGTAGGCTAGCAAAAAAGCTTCACCAGTTGTTTTTTTTTTAGTGTTTGCTTAGTTGCATTGCCTTTTTTGGGTTTTTTTGGGGTTGTCCTTTTGCGCTTGGCCAAGCACCTCGCTTGGCTTGTTTGTAATAAGGTTTCCTTTGTAAAGAAATCTTTCTTTTACTGATATTAAAAGAGAAATTGGTTTCTCTTTTAAATTGTGTTAGTGTAATATTGGGTTTTGTTGTGTTGGTCCCCTATTGGGTACTTGTGCAAAATTTACCAAATGTTGTCTATCTATGTAAAGGAAGTTGAGCTTTATGCCATGGTATCTTAGTCAAGATGTAGGTTCCTGTCCACCTAGGAGCTCTAATGTTTTAGAGTGCCTAGTGCCTAGCCCCTGGTCTTATGCTTAAGTAATAGATACATGTATTTCTCCTGTTGGTGCGTATTTTCTATTTTTTCTAACCTTTCCTTTTTATGTTCTCTTAATTTTGTGGATAGTAACTAATCTTATTGGTGATTTCGGTCTCTTTTCTCTCAGGAAGAATGAAGATCAAAATGACGAAGTAGGGGCAATCGTGGTGCAAAATTCAACAGAATCCGAGATTTTTGGGGATGGCTTTCACTGGAGAAAATATGGGCAAAAGGTTGTGAAGGGAAATCCATATCCCAGGTGATACTTTTGAGTTACTGACATGTTGAAGTAGAATATGCTACAGTGCATGTGTTAGGAACTTAGGATCATCTCTGACAGGGTAGTGCATATTGTGAAAAATGAAAAAATATGTGATTTTCGTGACATTTTTGTAAGCATTCGTAGCCAGTGTTAAGCCAAATTATATCTTGCTGATTCTAAGCAGTCAATGGGTTTCAGACATAGGCATCTTCAGTAATCTTGTAGGATAAAATATATAGTGCATTGTATTATTTCTGGTTTATATTATTGTGCCAAAAAGTATGAGATTTCAAGAATGGTCGGATTTCAATTTGACTCCCCTCTTCTAATTTCACAATTCCCTTTACGAATCCAGACTCTTTTTCCTTCATAGATTTTAAATTTGTATAGCCTTCACACCCATTTATCCAAGGAAATAAAAGGGGCTACTCGGTGATGGAGTGTCATCCTCTAAAATAGTGGGCCTATCCCAGTTTTCATTCACTTTTATTTTGAAGTTAAGGAATCCAAACTAATCCAACTGCTAAAATCAGTCAGTTTTCATTCACTTTTATTAAGATATATAAAGTTGAGATGTATGTAGCATATACCACTCCTCGAAGCCATTTTACTTCTATCAACTTGTACTATTTCTATAGTTAAAAATCTCGAAAATACAGGCCTATATTTTCTAGTATGAATGAGATTTTCGATAGATACTGGTAGGTCTGAGGGAAAAAAAATTAAAGAAATACCATAGAAAATCTGCCAATGTAAGTAAACGGTTATGATTCAATGTATGATACCTTGGCATTTAGTTTAGGGATTTAAAATTATTCACTGAGAGTTGCTACTTTGATTCATTTGGTCACTCTGTCTCTCAATTTAAATTCTCATCTTGTAGCATGCACACTCTCTTTTTAGTTTTCTTGGATAAGTGTAGAAACAAAGATGGTTTTACTGAAGAGGAGACACATGATTAAAATTTAATTGAAGCACTGAACTTTTCATCAGTTCAATTCAGTTCAATGAGGTGACCAGCTCAGAAACACAAAACCTAAAGCTTGAAGCTTTGAAATATGAACTTAAGACTGATGAGTTTAGTTCATTTCCAAAACATCAACAGTTGCAAGCAAAATCAAGAGAAGATTTGTGCTATAGAGATTAAGCTAAATAAAAATTTTGTAAACAGGAAACTTTGAAACACTGGAATGTGATGTGTGGACTCATGTATCACCCTAGACCCGAGGCTCGACATTGATGCCTTTCACACATACAAAAAAAGAAAATGCAAATAGTGAGCAAAAATTATTAGTTCAATGATTGATATATGATCTATCTTACACTCTTGTACCATTAGCATTATTTTTCTTTATGAAGCAACTGTAGTAAAATTTTGAAAATGCACTACAAAGTTAAAACAATAGTAAAAAATTCTATATGGCGATATATAGTTTAAATATTGCAAAGCTGTTACATAGATGTTCTAGATATGCTGAGGAATTTCTTTGGAGTTATTTATTTATGAACTAATGTACGCTCTTTTCATATTCAGTTCTATTTCACATTGCGTGATGATCTCAACTATCTCGATGGAAAACAATAAAGGATGTTTCCTATGTTTACAAATGAAGGTGTTAAGTTTTAGCACCCATTTCAATTCTGTTGGAATCTACTTTCGCTTGCGTCATTTTCAGCTCTGAACATGCTGATGCCTCTTCTATCTAGTTTGGATATAATTGTTTGAGCTCTTATAAATTTGGAATGCGGGGACTTTAAATCCCTTCACCTGTCTTGAACATTAGGCAATGTGGTATCAAATCCCCACATTACTAGATCGTCCAGCCATAGATAGGAGACATTCCTGAAGCTGAGATAAAGCCACTCGCGCTTATATAATATGTTGTTATTATATAATCGATTTTCTCATTTCATGGTGTTATTGATTGCAGGGTGTTAATCTCCTTCTATGTAAAGCTCTCAAGCATTGGGTTTGTTGAAGACCATGATCAAATAGGTTAACCCTCGATGATGGTTTTTTGGATATGTATCTGAGTCTTTTCGCTCAAGCAGACTTCAGGAATCAAATGCTCAATTATGTAAAAGGTTTTGCAAAATCCAAAGAAAATGGATTATTTATAAACTCGTGCTTCGCTCATTGCTAGTCTGAGAGACAGGATACATGGTTTGCAGAGGATTCTCCCCTTGTGGGAAACAAGGTATAATTACTCTTTGCTTTGCTTATTTTTAAAAAATTCTTCTTGTTTCATAAAATATTTAGTCATCATTGTTTTTCACCATTTCCTGAAATTCAAAACGAATATGGAATTTTGTCATTGTCATCTTTCCAGCAATACTATGTACGCAGAGTAAATTACAGGTTGTGAGCAATTTCTCTTACAGCTGGCATTAGGTACACCAGTAGCGTGAGACTTGGGTCAATCTTCTTTGTTCAAATGGTCACCCTCACGAGTCGAGTGCTATGTAGGAACATGCACACTGAAAGTTGGCTATTTGGCACTAAAACTTATCAATGCATTTACCAAGGGTGCGATTTCAGATTGATCCGAGTACCGCCGGCACTTTCGGTTCAAGTATCTTATGCTAAGTCTTTTCCTTAATTCTGACATAGATGAAACACAACTCTGGGCTAAATTACCAGGAATGAGACCACCAGTCAATTCTTGAGATCTTACTAATAATTGAATCTCTATTGTGATCAAACAATAGATTTAACTCTCTACTTGCACTAAATCATCCATATACTAATTATATATCGAATGATTCCCATGACAACCACATTCAATCACAAATCCAAGATTCAACCTCATGGTAGTTTATTAATCAGATTCCCAAAGATTTACTAACAAATATAAACATTTTACTGGTTTAATTGAGCAGATTAAGCGATAAATCACATTATTCAGGCAGCTGATATAGACCTTGACCTGCAGATCACTTTGAAGGATCTAAAAATTTTAGGATCTGAAGCTAGAATTATCTTAATTTGAAATTATGAATTATGGATTTTCCTTGCAATCAGTAAGCTGGAATTAACTTACACTTCATTCTCGTTCATTCTCGTATGCTGCAAATATTCAGAAATCTACAATTGTATAGATCATATGCTTTCTCATTTAACTCCATAGAAAAAGTGTTGGAGAATAAAGGGACTTTTTCCGTTCGATCTTTTGGTTACCTCATCTGTCAATCCCTTTTAGGCCATAAATAGATTTCAGTTTGGAAAGGGTGTGTGCGCTCTAAGATTTGCTTCTTTGGGTGGAGCCTTGCTTGTGGATGTATTATCACAGTTGATTAGTTTGTAAAAAAGGAAAGGCTGCAAAATAGTTCTGTCGTGTATGTATGAAGCTGAGTCGGATAATCACTTCTTTATCCTTTGGCTTGTGAAAGAGGTCTTAAGCTGCAGCATCTCACTATTGGCACAGGTATGAATTCTTTTCCCTCTTTAATATAATTTGATTTACCAATCCATACAACTCAAAGTGGCTGCTCTCCAGACTCGTACGCACATCTTCACACTTGGAAGACCTGGCCTTTAACAAATTAAAATATTTCAATTCTTCCTCTTCAAACTGATATGATAGCAGTGCCACTAAAGAGAAATCGTTTGACGCCAAATGGTCATAAACTGCTAACTATCGAATTTGTTCGGTATGTGATAAATTGGTTAATATAAGGGGCATAATTAGATGTTGGTTCATAAAAAGAAGAGGAATTGTTGTGATGGATCAAGTAAACAATAGTGCAATACTATCAAATACAACATTGTGGAAATGGGAAGAATGAGGAGATTAATAGTGTCCCTTGGGAGGGAGATGGCGACAAAACTGGTATACACAAGCGATGATATTCAATTTAAATGTAGAAACTTCAATTTTTTTCAATGTAGGTTTAGAAACTTCAATTTTTTGAGGTGTATATGCTCTCAAAAGCTACTGAATAACAGCCTAAAAAGTCAATAATTCTAGAATTTGGTGGCAAATGATCCGAGATTGTACTAAAATTAAAGTCCACTAATTTTTTATAAACCTTCAAAGCAAGAAATGATTGGTTTTGTTCCACATGCTAGAATGTTGGGTCTGCTAAGGTTCCTGCATACCATAAACCTTATCAATACCAAATGTGTAACAGTTCCAATAATAGAGGAAATCTCTTAGAATTCAAAAGGTTACCCATTGCGGCATCAACCAATTTAGAAAATACGAATGAAACCACCATCTCTAAAAGCACACTTGAACAGTTTTGAAACATAGGGGAGTATGGGAATGGGATTTAGAGTTGATTGAGGGTAGTCTAGATTAGTGGTATTAAGTTTAGGTTGGTGGTCTTAGGTTTTAGGGTTTGAAGAATAAGAAAAGGAAAATAAGAAGGGATAACATAGGAAAATAGCTTAGATGGGCTAGAGAGACCCACTAGCTTTTATATTCACATCAAATACGAGAGAAAAGGCAAGTATACCACCAGGACTATGGCACACCAATATACTACTCTTCACACACCCATACACCACAACCATACACAAACCAACATAACCATCTTCAATCTCTGATTACATGATAGAGAAATAGAGAGTTTGAATGCAAACGAGGAATGCACTTACTTATTATACAAACACAAGGGTAAGTTACTCTAAATGATTAGAGCTCCATAGCTCACAATTGGTTCAATCTTGATTTATATACACCTGATGTGGGATTAGCAGTTTTGCTTCTTTTTTTCTCCTAAAAGTGTATTAGAGCAAGACTATGATCCATAGTAGGTGCACTACCTACCAAATATTTGATGGTGTCTGTATTATAGCTTCAGCTTCCCTTAGTATAGGCATCTCTTGGGCCTTGAAGGCTTCCATGTGTTTTATATTCATCTATTTTTGTTGGCATTTATACCAAAGTTGTTTTTTATACACAAAAGTTGATGGTTCTTTATTTTGTTACCCTATCCATTTCATTAGTTTTTAAAGTTTAAAGGCTAAAGATTGACATTGCGATGGCTTGTTAAGAATGCAAATCAGTCGGGTCATGTTTCGTTGATGTTCATCCGGACCCAACGCATTTAATATTCAGGGTCTAGATTTTTGGACGTATGCCTAACCCATTTAGTAATGGGCTGAGAGTCAAGATCAGGTATAAGCCAAATTTGGCAGACCCATTTAGGATTTCAGGCCAGGATAGATTTGTATTCCATCCGATTTGGGTCTGGGTTAAGGTAGATCTTGATCCAATCATTTTATTATTGGGTTTGGGTCAGGTTAGGGTAGGTTCTGAAAGTCCGAGCAACGAATTAGGATTCCTTCTTTTCCTAAATAATCAAAAGTTGTAGTAATTTTTTAAGAGGTTTTTGAAATAGCATTGTCTTTATGCTTCCCCTGTTTGTGTTCTTATGTTCTATTTCTGTAACAGATAAGTTAATTATGTCTTGAACAGCTTACAATTACTTGCTTCATTGCACAAACAAAATTTCATCTGTTTATAGGATCAACATAGTGTTTCAGGTTGAGAATGGTTGATTTAAGAGATTCAGTTTGTTGATGTTTTCATGTACTCCTAAGTCCTCCCCTTTTATGTTGTAATCCTTTATATCATTTTATTAAAAAAAACTCTTTTGCATAGAAAATTAATAAAATAAAAATAAAGGTTATTTATTTCTTACCCTACTGTTTACCCTAATTATTAAAAATGCCTCATAATTTCCTTTTCATTAGATCTCTTTTTATTAGATCTCAGCTCCAACTCCTCCCCTTTTATGTTTTCATGTACTCCTAAGTCCTCCCCTTTTATGTTGTAATCCTTTATATCATTTTATTAAAAAAAACTCTTTTGCATAGAAAATTAATAAAATAAAAATAAAGGTTATTTATTTCTTACCCTACCGTTTACCCTAATTATTAAAAATGCCTCATAATTCCCTTTTCATTAGATCTCTTTTTATTAGATCTCAGCTCCAACTCCTCCCCACCTCAGCTCCTCAGTCTCCTTGCGGATGACAGGGAAACGAGAGGCTAAACAGGATAACTCTTTAATTCTAAGATCTGTACTGTAACTCACATGCAAAACCATAATCTGCAACAGATGTACTGCCTCCCTTTGACTCCATACTTTAATACGCTGAAATAATGTGAATACTTGAGGTGGATATATGTTCTTGAATAAAGAGGGTTAGGAGAGCACTAAAAGATGGGCTACCATTGTTAATTTTGTTGAATTATTTACTTAACAACCACAATAAAGTCTATTCAAACTCTTCAGAGATTTTTTCCTTTGCATGATTATTGTTGATCCACGAAAGATGAGAGCAAAGGATTGGATGAAGGGTAGGATTTAGATGTTATAGTAAGATCAGTAAAATCAGATATAACAAAAAGAGTGGGATAAATCAAATTTTTTGGCATTTTGCGAGAAGAAAAACCATTTTGGATCAAGTATATAGAATATTCTGATTAACGATCTCCTTCATATTGCTTCTCCCAATCTCTTTATATATTGATTCCCCAGTTCATTGACTGGGATTTTGTAAAGAGATTCCACTATTGTTAATTGCACATATTATCTCTATTGGGTCATCATAGTCATTCGAACTTTGAGAATCTCTTAATCCTTATCTGCCAAAAGAATGGAAAAAGAGATCACAATCCTTGGATCATGCTCTATTTTTAGTAAACGTTTCAAACTAGTGTGTTTTTCTTTCCATTTTTACATATTTTTTTCAAATATGTATTGACTAATCTCTGATAATGCAGACGATCGCACTATCCGTTGGGGACTGGTATTTTGATCGTAGTGAAGTTAAGGCGATTGATTGCCCATACCCTTGTGACAATACTTGTCATCATTTGGTCGCCAGGTCAAGTTAACATTCATTAGGGTCTTCTACAAAACAGTAGTCTCCCTCCAATTTTTATTCCATGGATTCATATCTTCACTAGTTTATCAGTTACATTAGTGCTGGAGCAGCTAGCTGAATGAGATCCATCAATAGGCTTCTCGTCTGCTTGATTCTGATTTTGCATGTTGAATTTACGTGCTGATTCCGAAGCCTTTCGCGAATGTGATTCTTTCATAGATAGATTATAGATAAAAACTTCATTTAATCTAATGAAAATTAATAATTGTCATACATTTTTTACTATAAGAAATGTTCTATGTATAAGGCAACGGGCAAACGACGCACTGGGCATGTGGTGCACCATGGTTATTCATGTGCATACATGGATGCAAGTGCAACCCCAAGTGTACACACACATGCGGGGAGCCTGTGAGGCTATTTGGATTTATAGATAAGAATTCAAAAAATATTATAGTAATTTAGTATATATTATAGTAATTTTTTTAAAAAAATATTAAATATATATTTTTAATCTCCAAAACTTTTCTGAATTTTTTTCGAAAGGTATCATAATTAATCAGAAATGTAAGAAAGGACCCCCCACCAAAAATTACGAAAATGAAATTTGTGCAACAAAGTATCGGGTATATTGTTTTATTTATTTATTTATTTAAAAAAGAAAGAATAATGGAGATAAATTATTTAATTGTTTGTGCAGTGTGGGGTGGATGCCAACGCGAGTGATCGAGTGCTGCTGAGATCCTTTAAGCCATCTCTGCATACAAATGTTGATTGCAGTGCACTTGTGGCAGCCGTTGTTAGCAGACAAGTCTCTGTTGTCCGACACTTGTTACATGTATATTAATCGAACCACGCACCACCCCCTACTCTCCCAAATTCAACTGGCAAGTATCGTAATGTGGCACTTGTGATCATCTATAAAATCCATGGCACTGCAGGCTGCTACATATGGAGAGTTCTTCTTGCTCTCTGGATCTAGATCTCCCGCCTCTCTCTCCCTCTCTCTTGCTTCAGATCGTTGGCTTTTCCACTCATTTTCAATAGGTATTTAATTGATTTTAATGTTATAAATTTTAGGGAAATAAGTTTCTTGATCTCATTTGGATGTTTGTCAAATTTATGATTTTTTTTAATAAAAACTGTTGATTCTTTAAGAAATGCTTGTTTATTGCATTGTATTTGTTCTGTAGATGATGACATTTTGTTTGATCTTATGAACAAATTGGTTTTTATAAGCTCTTTCTTTATGAGGAGAATCGTACTTGAAGTGTATGAGGAGAATCGTACTTCCCGTTTTTATAAGCTCTTTCTTTTTTATGAGCTCTTTCTTTATGAGGACAGCTAATCAATTGGTATATAAACGGGAAGTGTATGATCTGAGCTTGAGATGTGGAGAATCATACTTGAAGCTGCAGCTGCAGTATTCGTAGTTAAGTTAGGGTTTAGGTTTGCCTATTTTGTTGTGTACTATTTTGTTCAGCCTTTAGGTTCACCTATTTTGTTTATTAAAGTCATTATTTTAACTTGAAATATATTTTGTTATATTTTTTTATATTTTCTACTACTAGAATTAATTTTATTTTTGTTATTTCAGGCGAAGCTTTCTGATTTGAAGCTCACCTCAAATGGATCACTAGGGGACAGAGACACTTGGCAAGAGAGGCGAATCAAATTTATATTTTTTTTCTTTTATTTTGAAAATGGGCCATGGGGTCCTTAGAGTTTAAAATGTTTGGCTGATTTGAAATGTTGAATCATAGGTTGAGATGCAATCTTTTATTTGAATAAAAGAATTGGACATTTATTTTTTTTATTAATGGCATTGCATAATTTGCATTTGAGTTGAATGAATGTGTTTAAATATTAGATTAGTAATTTTTTTTCTTTATATAATTTTTTTAAAAGCATTAAAAAAAATTATTAAAAAAATTGTATTAAAAAGAGCATTAAAAAATGTATGAAAAAATTGCATTAAAAAAAAAGCATAAAAAATCGTCGACGTAATTTTTTTTTTTTTTTAAAAGTATATATTTTTTTTAAATTTTGCATAAAAAAACCATTGCTCAAAGTAGTGGTGTTTTTTATATGATTATTAAGAGCAGTCGTTGTTGAAGTTCATAAACCACTGTTTTGTATAGTAGTAAAAAAAAATCACTCCTTTTTTTACAACTGTTTAGGGTAGTGGTTTTTTGAAAAAAAATCACTGTCAAAGACAGTGATTTTTTTAACTTTTTCACGTAGTGCATGATCTTCAATAAGACAATGTAAATGATGTCCCACATGGCACAAATCCCAAAAGTAGCAAGTCTTTCTTTTAAATTATGTGCAATGATAAAAATCTCGTGTGCAAGTAGTTGCTCCCTTTGGAAAATTGTGCCATATGGAAATATCATCTAAACCATCTTACTTGAAGGCCATGATCTAAAAATCTTTAGTGCAAAAAATTGACAATGTGCAAGAAGTTGTTTCCTTTGGAAAATTGTGTCATATGGAAATATCATCTAAACCGTATGATTTGAAGACCATGATCTAAAAATCTTTAGTGCAAAAAATTGACATGGAAATCTATCATATTATTCACTTCAAACAATTGTTGAATTAGATGATGGCCTTTGATTACATTAAATCATATGGTAGATAGCGGGATTCATGCCATTCTTTTGCAACAAAGATCTTTACATCATAACCTTCAAATTAGATAGATTAGATGGTGTTTTCACATGGCATGAAAAAAATCTCGAATCTTTCTTTTAGATGGTGTTCTTATAATAACCCGAAATTTTTGAAAAGGTGGAATCGTTGACCTTTGATAAGAATACTATTTTTTGACTGATTTGATTCGAGTCAAATCATTTAACCTGGGTAACGCGGCTTTAAATCTCATTTGTTATAATTGGGGGTATGTGATGAGTACTGAAATATGATGATATTTCACCCCTAAATACCTATATTTAGCTGTCCGATGAAGGCTATCTGATGAGAATTATTAGATTTGAAGTGTTTCAGGTAAATACAAGTCAAGTGTGGAAAACAGCCCAAGAATTCTGAAAATAATGTCAAAACACTGTAACTTTGGGTCATCGAGAACTTGGTGCGACTTGAGACTAAATTTGGACCTTCAAGACGATCGAATTATGAAATTGTCAAAACACAAACGTTTTAGATCTTTTCGTCAGCTTTCCAACGGCATACGAATCACCTCAATCCGAGTTCGGAACAGAAAGTTATGGCTGAAATACCGAAGCAGTATCTAATACAAAAAGTGTGCTGAAGTTCACGGATTTCTGGGGGTCGATGCATCGACCCTTTTGGTCGATTATTTGAGGAGAAGGAGAGTCTGACACGGAATTGACTACTTTAAAGCTGATTTTGAGCCTCTTTTGTAGGGTCGATGCATCGACCCTAAATTGGCGGTTGGGGAGACTTCTGCGACCGGGAATCTATTTAAAGCGACTCAAACACTTCGAGGGAGAATTAGAAATTAGGGAGATAGGAGATTAGAGTTTTAATTTTTTGCTTTTCTTTTTCATAGTTAGACATAGAAATAGAGAGTTTTTATTTATTCTTTTTTTAGAGCTTTGTTCCTTTAATTTCCAGTACTCATTCCTCCAGTTTATTATATTTTTGCTCAAGTTTATTCTTGCATTATTCTCGTTTCTGAAGACCATCGTACTTTTAGATCAAAGTAACTTTTTTTGAAGTTGAGGTATTTTTAATTCATTAAATTAATGTTATTTTCTCTTCCTTATTTATTTATGTCATTTAATTGTAATATGTGTGGCTAAATTCATAAGGATGGGGATCCAATGATTCCCATTCGAGGGATGTACTTTTAATAATATAAATTTATGATTAAAATATGAGATCTTATTTTATGGTTGTTGTGTTATCAAGAACGGATGAAATCCCCGCCACTAATCGGGATCGCGTGTGCCGAGCCATGCCCGGGATCTCAGATCTGTGACGGTAATCTTATCCAATCATTGTTATATGGTCTTTTTGCTTTCATCGTGTGGATCTAATTACGATTATGATCCGGGATCGAGTGTGCCGAGCCATGCCCTGGATCTTGAATCTGTAATGGTAATTTTATCTTAATTACTCTCTAATATGAAATCGAGTGTGCTGAGCCATGCCCTTGATTTCAGATCTATGGTGGTATTATTGTTAAAATTTTTACCCACTTTAGGAATGATTTTTATTTGAACCTGAGATCAAGTGTGCCGAGCCATGCCCTTGATCTCAGATCTATATATGAAAATCATCTAAGTCCTGATTGCAGGGATGCAACGTGAAACTTATTGGGGTTTTTGACCATTTATCTTCCATAAAAGATATTTGTTCTCAATGGTATATCTAATAGTTTAATCCGTAGATTTGTATCATGGGAAAAACAGACCAAAGATGAAAGGATTTAGTATCTTCATCTTTATCTTTATTTTTGAATTATCAGTTAAGTTTTAGTTTGTAGTCAGTAATTATCATCTCATCAAACCACCTAAATCATAAGACTGGTAGAATACTGTTAGATCTTAGTAGATTTCTGGAATTGTTTGTCTTTTTAGATCTTTCAAAATTAGTCATCGTGGGAACGATCTCGTACTCCGCACCCACTATACACAATCCGATTCGTACACTTGCGAGTAAAATATCACAATTAAAATTCACATCAGTATGTGCCAAATACATTAAAGCTAAACCCGTACCCTATGTAGAGTGTATGCGTGTTTGTGCATGTTGCATACGAACCCGGACCCAAATTTCAAACTTGAGCCTCTAACCGAATACGCTAACAATGTGAGTCGACTGATTGGGCCGACTATTTGAGCAAACCAGTTGGGCCGACTATTTAGGCCGACCAGTTGGGTTTACTAATTGGGCCGACTTTGGGTCTTAACTTGGACCTTAGGATGTGTGACAAACACACAACTTGGATGTTAGAGCATCACACCGAGTTAAAGCAAGTGGATAAGATTAACACCTTACTTTGATGTTATAGCTTAACACCGAAGCCATTGATAAGTTATTTGGGTGTGCAGGCCCCACACCAAACCAAAGGGTTATTTATAAAATAGCTAACACCTCGCTTATGTGTAATTATTTCACGTGGAGTCTAGTTTCTTAGATGAGGCTAACACTGAAATGGGTGTATGTGTTTAATAAGGGAACAAGCCCTAGGTAATAAAAGGAAGGCAAAGCTTCCAAGGGAAGCTTAACCGGTTGCAATTTTGGGCTTCCTTGGATTTCTAGAGAGAGAAAGAGAGAGTGAGCTTGAAGAGATCGCCCATGGACGTCTGAAACTCGGATTGATCTGTTGGACTTTAAGGTATTAACCTCGTGTTAGTGTGTGTGCCACGAGAAGCCGATAGGTTTCGATAAGAAGCTAATAAATGAAAAGACACCATATGCTAATAAATTTAAGCTAGAAAACCATGCTCTTTTCTCAATAGAAGTCCCTAAGATAAGAAATACCAAATACAATGGTCTTTGGAACATGAAACTGAGTATTTTTTTATAACCTGGGCATCCGAGCCTCTTAGATCACCTGCCTAATCTTAAGGGCACATGTGCACTTTAAATTCAACACATGTCGGATCAGCACAGAATATAAATCCCTAGGGTGGCCTTAAGGGGGGGAGGGGATTCGAACTCAGATATCCTGCTTTTGACAGCAGGTACCTAGCCAGCTCACCTAACCCTTTGAGGTTTAGATAAAACTGAGTTTAAGTGAAGGTGAAGCATGTTGTTTCACATGTCCATGACATTTCTTACGCAATTCAACTTATCAAAAGACAAAAAGGGCAGACAAGTGTAAGAGTTGGTATACAGTAACCAAGAATCAAAATAGCAGTTTTGTTTTGGTTTCGATGAGTACCAAAATTTCAGCCAAAAACTACAAAAGGGATCAAAATTATCAAAATTTTGAGGTGTCGTTTCAATTTCAGTGGGGATTGAAATCAAAATTTTGGACCAAAATTTCGACCATTTGAAAATTTGATCCTTGGTATCTTATTCAAAGTCAGCCACTCACCATGCAAAGCTACTTTTGTCTCGAACTCCTTCATTAATAAGTTGCACACCACTAGCAAATGGCAGAATGCCCATTTCTCCCACAGTATCTAATGCTATGGTTTTGCGTAAATTCTCCCAAGATTGTGGGAATTGGATTTGAGAATCAGTTTCCATGCTTACCCATAAAGGGAAAGTTGGTACAAGTCTTATCATGGGGGCAAATTGTTTTGTTGGCTCATGACTTCACCTAAGTGACGTAGTTTCTAATGACAGAGGGTAGGGAGCACCAAAGATGGTGGTCATCCCTTCAACGAAGCTTCGCGAGAGTTTAGTAGTAGGGCTCTCAATGAGTCAGGATTAAAAAACCCTGCCTTTTTAAATGATAGTCATCCCTTCACCGAAGGGCCCTCAATGGGCTGTCAATGGTAGTCATCCTTCAACCAAGCTTCGTGAGATATTAGGATTAGGGCTCTCAATGGGTCGGGTTTGGATATAAAACCCTTTCATAGGGATGGGCCGAAACTTAGCCGAAAAACCACTCCTTTTGGAGAACTCTTTTTTCTCTTTAATTTGACTTTCATACGTTATACGGCGGCTCCACTGCCTTTTTATAATGCTATTTGGTGGCATTTTATTTGAATGACGGAGATTAATTCATTGAATGGTTTAATCTCAGCTCATTTTAAATTAATGTCATGACTAGTGTATATAAAAATAAAAATAATAAATAAATAAATAAAATTAATAAAAAAGTTAGAGAATTGGTCGGAGGTAATGTGGAATATCAGAAAATTAATCATTAGGAGTTCAGAAATGTTGCTTCTTTTCCAATACATATAGATAGATGATCTTTCACTTGGAGAAGAAGCACAGCGGCCAATCGGCAAGTCAGCGATGAATCAGCAAGGGAAAAGGCCAGAAAATTCAATAAAATTGGAAGAACACAAGAAAATTGTGAAAAAAATTATAAGTACATAGAAACATATGATAAATAAGTTTTAAGCTATTATTTATACATTTAGGAAATAAAAATGTAGTATATTAGGCATCTAAAAATTATAGGTAGCCATTACTTGCACACGCTTTTCAAGTGATTGCACTGGATTGCACCGAAGTTAAAAGAAAGACTTGCAAATTTTCTTGTGAGAACACCATCTAAAAATTTGGTGACCTCTACTATGTGAGAACACCATCTAAGTCGTTTGATTTGAAGACGATGATTTAAAGATATCAATTGCAAAGATTAGAACAAAATATAATTTTCATTATTTGATTAAATAGAGTCAAAGTCTATTATATAATTCAATAGTTGACTACAATAGCTCATATGACAAGTATCGTGTTTTGCTAGCTCCAATTTTATGTACCAGAGCTATTGATCATGAAATTCAAATAAGACGATCCATATTACATTCTTACATATCATATGTCCCTAAAATGCCAAATCTTTCTTTAAATTCAGTGCAATCACTTGAAAAATGTGTGCAAATAATGGCTCCCAAAATTATATCAAGTTACAATTCACCAATCCATATATGTAGGCACATAATGACCTAAACCATAAACCAAATTTAACAAAAACAAATTTTCACTTTCTAAAAGACATTGTGTGATCAAATGTCACACGTATAAATGTCCAATATCAACTCAACACTCAACAGTTTGAATAAAATCAACCATAATCATCAAAAATATAAAAGTTAAACAACAAACCAATGACTAAAATATAAAGTGTCTCAATCAAGATTGTCATAAAGTATGTTATCATTTTTATTTTCATTTTCAACATTAACTTCTTCAATTAATCGGGGAAAATCGGGAATTCGAAAACATGGCCATTTAATCTGCTGAAAAGCCCGAAGATTTTCAATATTTTAAAAAAATAATCGGAGAAAAATCCAAAAGAGAAAATAGAAAGATAAATGCGCCGATCCAACTTGGATATCTTTATCAAATACATAATCTTTTTCCTATCCTCTTTAATTTATACAAAAGAGGATAGGAAAAACACTTTTTTTTTTAAATTTCTTTACATCCTTAGTGATGATGCATGTGGTTCTTATGTAAGCAATCCTGCAACAAAGGAAGGCAGATAGATAAGGTTCCATGGTATGTGACTCATAGAATCTCTCTATGTTCTCTTCTCCCAACTCCACTATAATGGAATTCATACCCTATGGCATGTGTTTTGCATCTAAGATTCCAATTAAGGTAATGGGGTCAATTCTAAATTAAGTCATGTATATGATTCCCTTTAAAAGATTTGTGTAAAGATTTTTAGAGCATGTCAAATGAAAATTGATTCTAATTTGTTATTTAAAAAAATAAAATATTACCTATAAAAAAAATGGAATATTGCCCACCAAAGGGTTGTCACAACGGTTACGACTTGAGTTTGCCTTCAAGGTCGTGGGTGCGAATCGCCTCCCCTCTTTTATTGGGTGTAGTGAGCCTGCGGAAATTGTGAAATAGTCGTGGTATGGGTGTGGCACTACGCTTAACAACGATTAGTCCAAGCGCAAATTGAGATACCTTACGTATAAATAAATAAAAATTAAAAAAATGAATTATTAGTCCTATTTCCTTGCCTTTAATGTTAACCGATGCATTCCCGAATGGCGATTTCTTATTAGTTATAAAATTGGTGGCCACCACTTCATTTCGGTAGTTGGGTCCAAAATATTGAACCATTGGGTAAGGTTTGGCCAAGTTAGATTGAAAATCCTGACGCAGTTAATTAAAATGCAGAGTTTCACTCGTGGGTTCTCGACCCGACAGGGGGTGGGATTCGAACTCTGGTCCTCCGCTTCGTGAGGGGTGGTCCTGGGCCTTCTCACCATTATGCCAACCCCCTTTTTAGAATTTATGAAAGCTCATGATTCACCAAACAAATTCATATATTCTAGGGAATAAAAATTTCTCACCATCATGGACAAAGCATTAGAGAATATTCTAAATACTTATATGTATATATATATATATATATATATGGAAAAGGCCTCCGTCCTTCATGGGAGGACGGTCATCGTCCTCCAACCTTTCATGTGGCACCCAAAACACTTTTTGGGTGCCACGTGGACCTTGGGTGCAGTGCTTAGATCATTTTTAAAAAAAAAATAAATTAAAAACTCATCTCCACCATGTATATTTTGAATCATGAAATGTGGACCAATGAAAATTGTCAAACTTTGATTTATGGGTTTAAAATTTATTAAATTTTTTTTTAATACAAAAAGTGTTTTTGTGCCAATAAACTCCATGGATCTTGGAGGACGGTCACCGTCCTCTAGTGGAAGACCTAACCGGCTCCCTATATATATATATATATATATATATATATATATATATATGGAAAAGGCCTCCGTCCTTCATGGGAGGACGGTCACCGTCCTCCAAGCTTCCACGTAGAGCTCCATGTGACAGCCAATATATTATTTCGATGTCACGTGAAACTTGGGTGCCTTGTTTAGATCATTTTTGAAAAAAATAAAATTTTGAAAACTCATCTCCACCGTGTATTTTTTAAACTATGAAATGTGGACCAATGAAATTCGCCAAACTTTAACTTGTGAGTTTAAAATTATTTTTAAATTTTTTTAATTTTTTAATGTTGATCTATACCATCTACTTGTGCTCAACGTGGTACCCAAATAATATTTTGGATGTCACGTGGAGCTTTATGCGTATCTTAAAAGACGATGACCGTCATCGATTGAAGGACCTAACCGGCTCCTTAAATATAAATATATATATATATGAAAATGATTATAGCAATTTAGTCACAGAGCATAAGCGGCCCATGAGTTAAGTTCCTAGTATCTCACCATGTCACATCAAAGGATTTAAAATTTATGAGGATATAAAAAATCCTCATAAATTTCGAGAAGTGGTGTCGTGACTCCTTGATCACTAATCGTAACTCCTTGATCACCGTCCATTGTTACACTAATCGTAACTCCTTGCTCACTAATCGCCACTAAATTTCGAGAAGTGGTGTCGTGAGCCAGAGATAAGTTTAGCGGTGACGCTTCTACTTCCACTTGCCTCCAAAAGTGGTTGGCTTAACCGCTTAAGAAGCGTTACAAGTTTAGAAATAAAATATTAGTTATTTGTTGGAATCTTTGCTTGACCAAAACCCTAACCCTAGTTACCCTGGTTTCAGTGTTGTACACAAGGTGCAATGTTGTTTAAGGATCCGTTATTCTTAGATTGCGGTGGGTGGCGGCTAGTGCCATGTATCCGTTGCAACTTACAAAATTGAATTCCCTAAAATCTCCTAATATTCCTAAGTGCCCAACATACCCTTAAGATTTTGGGTACCTTTTTTTTTTTTTTATAACAAGATTTTTGGGTACCTTTATTTTCAACTACGGTTGGAAGTTTGGTTAACCGAACTTGAACCAAAAACGAAATTAACCAAAGTCCCCACCCCCTCTCAACCGAAACCGAACCAAGCTGATCCGATTTTGATTTCGGTCAGTTCGGTTTTCTATTTTCAAACTATTAGGAGCATTTTTTTTTTCGTGTTTTTCCAATTTTAGGGTCAATTTTCTCTCCCTGCCCAATTGATTTTTGATTTTCGGCACCCACAACTGAAACCGAAACAATCCAAAATCGGTTTTGGTTTCTTTATTTTGGATCAGTTTTGGGTCGGGTTTTTCCTGTTCAGTTTCGTCGGTTTTCGATAATATTTTCCACCCTATTTTCAACACAAGATTCTTCCTTCTCAACCCTGATTTCTCCAGCTGAAACTGTTGACTCGTTTGAATATGACAATAAATATCATTTTTTGTCCGAATATTCATTACGACGGATCTCGAGATCATGATTCTAGCATCAAACGGTTATATTTTGAATCCACATGGCACATATCTCAAAAAATGAACATGATCATGGCACACATCCCGAAAAGTGATCCGAGAATCACATTTGATGTATGCCATGATCATGTTCATTTATTGGGATGTGTGCCACATGAATTATAATCTTGTCGCTTAATGGTAGGTCCATGAGCTCAACATCTATCATGTCAAAGTTTGGGATACAAAAAAGATATTCATCGCTTAATTCAAAGTGCTCAACAATTTAAGTATGTGAAACTTGGATTGAGAAGGAATAAGCTTGAATTGAAAATAAAAGTACCCTATTATTTTTTTAAAGATAAACTTGAAATGAGAGACAAAAAGAAAGTCCACTTTTGTAGAAATCAATTGGCCAGTGATCACCATACAATCAAATTAGTTTTTAAAATATCATCATCATAATTTTATCTCATTTATTTGGGTCAGGCTTTACAAGTCTTATTTCTTTACTTATTGCTATTTATGCCTAAACTCTCTATTAGGCCCATAAAGTAAAAGGTCTAATGTTTTTTAAAAGTCACTAAAAGTTTCTGATTTTTCATATCCGATTAAATCCCCGATTGATCAGTTGAGTCTCCCATTTCGGTTTTTTTTTTTTTTATATTCTTGATTAACTAAAGAAGTTAATGTTGAAGAAGAAAAAAGAAAACATGATGAGATAGTTTATATTATCTTAATCGAGACACTTCTTATAATATGTGATTAGAGAACATTTTTTGCAAAGTAAAACTTATTTTTGTTAAATATGATTTATGATTTACGTCATTACCAGCATATGTATTTATTGGTAGGTTAATAGTGACTTGGAATAATTTTTAGATGCCCGATATACTCATTTTTATGGCCTAGTTGCATAAATACTAGACTCTAGCTTTTTTTTAATATCTTTTTATAAAAACTTTAATAATTCTCTAAAAAAAAAAAAAAATTTGAAATATTTATGGAAGGGTACGACTATTCTCACCCGTTTTCGGAGTAAGTACCACGCAATTTTTAATAGACGAAAACCATTGACTGAATCAGACGAGGGAGATTTTTTTTTTTGTTCCAATCTTCCAAAAAACAGATCTTAAAATCATGTCGCATCTATGAAATAAAATTTCGGCCGAAATCTCATCGGGTTCGAACCCAACCAAAACGAAATCCCCAAAATATCGAGACTTCAAATGATCGGCCGATAATTTGAAGTCTCGATATTTTGGGTTTAAAAAAAATAATAATAATAATTGGGCACCGAAATTTCGGCATGGCCCTCAAAATTTCAGCCAAAATTATGAATTCGGTCAAATTTTCGGTTTTGGTCATGCTCGAAACCAAAAACGAAACCAATATTTTGATCCTTTGTCGCATCTATAGGACTATCAGATGATGACTCCATGGAGTACACATCCCCAAAAGTGACCTAGATCATGTGCAAAGGAGTTGACCATCACTTTTAAGGAGGTGTGCCATATGGAATCAACATCTGATCGTCTAATAGGTACGCTATGATCTTAAGATCTATTGTCGGGAAGATTGGAACAAAAAATAATCTCCATCATTTGATTCAAATCAGTCAATGGTTACGTGAAAAACTGTGTGGTACTTACTCCGAAAACGGGTGAGAATAGCCGAACCTTTTATGGAATCCTATGAATAGGATCAAACTCTGTTCCACGGTTATTTCCACAAAAAAAGGGTTCGCTCGTATAGGATTTAACAAACATCTCACGACACGAACTAACGATAGCCATCTGACACCTGTATGAAACTCAGTACCATACCGTTAAGGATAGGAATTCTTTAGACTTTTTCTTAATTTTGTTGTGTTTTTCGACTTTTTTCCTCACAAATTCATTCCTGACTTGTCAACTTGTCACTATAATTACGCTTTAATCTTTCATATCACTTCTCACTATTTCTCTCCAGTTGTTCAATGTCCTAATTGTTATTTATTCGTCAATACGAGCCAATAATATTGGTTTTGATGATAAATACCAAATAAGATTTGCAGATAAAAATTTCTCAATCTTCGTCTTTAATATTTATTTATTTTATTTTATTTTATTTTAAAAAATTAACAAATTCTTCATACATACACTACAAAAAATAAGACTATTAATTGCGGCCAAAAACTGCCGCTAATACTCTTATTTTTTATTTTTTTGTAGTGGTATCGATGAAAATAACATTGGTAACATTTTGTGGGGCTCGCCGAAACTTGTGAGCATAGGATCAAATCCATAATTTAGTTGTAAAGAACTTGCACTAGATTATGAATTTATGATGCTAAAAGGGTATCTTGGTCACTCTCACATTTAACTCTCTCTTCTCTAGTCCCTATTAAAAAAAAAGGAAAAATCTCTTCTCTAGTTACTTTCATACCATCATTTCCTATTGAGTGAATAAAGGCAGAAGGGGTAGAGATACCTGAGAAAAGACACAACGAAATAAACAAAGAAAAGAGAATGAAATATGTATACGTAAAGCCAACCCCACTTCACACTCTAATACACACAACAGTGCAAGCAGGAGATAGAATGTAACCCCACTTCTCCTTTGCTTTGTAACTGAAACACTTTATCAATTTGACAATTTGCTAGATCACAACTAGTAGACACCATACGCCTCTTTTTAACACACCCACTCACCCTAGTGAGATTCTTACCATCAGTTCTCCATCAGCTATAAATAGTCCAACTCACCCCTTTGTTCCTTACCAAGTTTCGAAAGAATACTAGATCCCCATACAAGTGGGATTTGTATTGCTAGAACTTTGTTAATCTTCCCACAAAGATGTCAGGAAACAAGTTGAAGGTGATCGGCTGGTTGCCGTGCCTCCGCACTTCATGTAGTCCTCACATGAACCAAGTGGCGAGCGAGTCGGTGCACGGTGCAAAGTTCTCAGCAGAGTGGTCGGGTTGCGGTACCTGTGTGGAGGAGGATAAGGTGTGTAAGTGTGGGGTGAATGAGATAGATGGTGGTGGGCATCACATGCAGGCTAATAGCTCTTTTGTTCATTCTGTTATCAACATGGTGGGAATGCTTATAGGTAATATGCTCTTGCTGGTCTCTATGGGTTAGAGCCCATTTGGTATCATGTAACAATTTGTTAGTATATTGATCTATATTTATGTATATATCTAGTAGATTGTATGTGTTATGCACTTAATACTTAGGAGTTACAAAGATATGTAACTTGGATATACTAGAAATCATCACTGTCCGATTGTGTATCCGATGGTGATGTGTCCCACAACTGAGATCATCCCCTTCAATTCATTGATTAATCATAATCAAACTTTAAATTATGAAATGCAGGTCTTGGGCAGCTATCAACTCCATATGCCCTAGAGAATGGGGGGTGGTCTTCTGCCTTCCTCCTTGTAGGGCTAGGCATTGTTTGTGCCTACACATCACATCTCATAGGGAAATGCCTCAAAGAAAAGCAAAAATCAAGGAACTTCCAAGACATTGGGGAAGATGCATTTGGGGTTAAGGGGAGAGTTATAGCCTCTACATTTCTCTACACGGAGATCTTCTTTGCCCTTGTGTCCTACACCATCTCACTGAGTGACAACCTAACCCGGGTGTTCCACGGCATGCACATTGAACTGCCGGGGCTCCACTTGTCGACCTCGCAGATTTTGACAATGGTGGCTGTGTTGGTAGCCTTGCCTAGTCTCTGGTTGAGGGACCTTTCTTCTATATCTTTTCTATCTTCAGGAGGAATTCTAATGTCACTTCTCATCTTTATAACAATAGCATGGACTGCTGCTTTCAGTGGTATTAGAGCTAACCAATCTATACCTGTGCTTCAACTACATGACATTCCTGGGATATCTGGCCTTTACATCTTTAGTTATGCTGGCCATATTGTCTTCCCCAATATCTATAAAGCCATGAATGATCCTTCCAAGTTCACTAAGGTACTTGCCTTAATTATTTATCAATATTAATTAATATTATGTCTCTATCCCCATATATATAAGCACACACAACTTTGTGTTAGCATAGCACCATAAAAAGATGTTGGTGGTCCCTACTTTATGCTGCAAATTGGTTCATGTGTATGTTGGAAAGGCACCTGTCCATTTGGCAGTTGTCATCTAAGGGCACATGTACTATTTGTTTGGCAAAGATTCTGGACACTTTATATTTATATGGAAAAAAGTGATCCCCTCACTCAAGTAAGGGAACCATTTTTTTTATACTCGAGTATCTATTAGTGCCAGCCAGCACTTGTCTTATTTAGTTTTCAAAAGGCAGAGGTCCTCCTGAGGTGGAACCAATACCCAAAACTGCTTGAGTAGTGGGAGATGAATCCATCACTCATATATGTATGTATGTACTAACATGTATAAAATGTTAGAATTCACCATGTAGGTGAATTGTGTATGAATTCAAATGAACGCGCGCTTAAGTTTATTATAATGATTTGTGTTCCTCCTTTCTCTTACAGGTATCAATCTTAAGCTTCACTATAGTTACTTCGCTTTACACGTCTCTCGCGTTCATGGGAGCTAAGTTGTTCGGTCCCGATGTCAAGTCTCAGATCACCCTCAGCATGCCTCACCATCTCATCGTTACAAAGATCGCGCTTTGGGCAACTGTGCTCACACCCATGACAAAATACGCTCTCGAATTCGCCCCAATCGCCATGCAACTTGAGCATGTCCTTCCTACTTCCATGAGTTCTAGAATGAAAATGGCTATTAGAGGTAGCCTAGGGTCTATTTTACTCCTGTTGATCCTAGTTTTGGCTCTCTCAATCCCTTACTTTCAATATGTCCTTAGTCTCACTGGCTCCCTTGTTAGTATTGCTATCTCCATTATTTTTCCTTGTGCCTTTTACATGAAAATTTGTTGGTCTCAAATTTCAAAGCCCTCTATAGTTTTCAATTCAATCCTCATAGCAATTGGCCTTCTGTTAGCGGTCATCGGAACCATCTCATCGTCAAAGTCACTTGTAGAAAGCATGCAAATTGGCCAGTCACCCTGAGATATTACAGTAAAGAAGAAGCTCAACACCTTTTCTTTTCTTTTATCAAAGAAGATGGAGCGATTGGATGATGATGGGAATTAGTTCTTAATATACATGGTAGCTACGCCACAAAGAAGGAACTTAGAAGCGAGATGGTTGTTAGAGAACAGATCAATTTCTAATCTTTATAAATGAATCTAGCTTATTTTAAATGGAATGGGTTATATTGCTTATAGTTCTTCTCAATATAACGTAAACTTTTCAACTAATCAATCTCAAGCTGCTAAGAGGGAGCGTCAATGGGTCGGGTTGGGCCTCCCTTTTAATGGTCCGGTTCTTAATGGGGCTAAAAGATTGGGCTGGAACCAGGCTGGGCTTAAACCCGATTATTCATCAGGCCTAATGCCTTAGCCTGAACGTAGCTCTAATTGGATCGAAACGGGCGGACCATAGGCCAGCCGGACTATTTACCCTTTAAGTAGGCTGGTTTGGTTCAGGCCAGGTTGGTTCATAATCGAGCCTAAAAATCAGGCCCAGCCTAATTAATAATTGGTCTGGACCGGGCTTAAGCCTGATTATTGATTGGGGTAACATTTAGCCCAAGTTGGGGTTGGCCGAATCGGGCCAACGTGCCTGACTGACCCGTTGTCACCCCTAATACTAACTAGAGTGCACTGATACTTTTGACTGTCAAATCAGTGAAAGGTCAAAAGTAAACTCACTCATTTGCTTAGTCAAAAATAGTGGTAGGGCTTGTACTTGACCGTTTGAATATAGGAGATTGGTTGGAGTGCGGCCGCGTGTACTTGGGTTTAGTGCTAATACTAGCTATTTTAATTTGAACCGTTCTTCAGTCCTTGAAATGGTTGACATATGTACTCATTCATATAAATTATTTGTTTGACTACACCTCATTAGTCAATTATTTTAAATGATTGTTAATGGTCAAAATAGGTGGAGCACTGCCCTAATTTGGAATTAGTCCAAGACGACGAAAAAAAAACAAATAGGTTGGGCAACATTTTACACACAAAGTGGCTGGTCATGAGACCCGAATCCTTTTAAAATAGGGCTGACAAAGGGTTGGGTTAGGTCGGACCAAAATTTAATTGCCTAACGGGAACGTGACATTACCTGGCCAAGAGGTTAAGGATATATGCATGATCGGTCTAAATACCCACCGTTGTCCATGATTTTTTATATAAAAAGTATTGGGTCGGAAAGGGTCAACCCAATTTGACGCCGAGGTCGGATGCTGTTGGATATTTTAAAATATAACATATAGTTTTTCGGTTTTTCTTTTATGGTAAATAGTCCCACATCTAATAAATAGTATGTTGGATTTTGAAATATATTTTAAAATTTTGGCTCAAGGCTTATAGCCTTAACTTAGAAGGCGTCGAATTTTGTAGTTTTCACTTTCATGTACTTTATTAGCCGAGTCGGGATGGGACGGGACAGGCAAGAGCACATGTACGTGTCGGTGTATTTAGTTATTTTTTTGAACAAAATTGTAATCGCAAGTTTACAGTTTTGATTATTACCGTTTGAATTTTAAATCGCTCTTTTATAAACGGATATGTCCGTTTAATTATTCTTAACGGATATGTCCGTTCAGTTACACCTGTTGACTTCTATAAAAGGGAGTTGAGACCCCTCATTCTCTTTACTGTGTTCTCCAATTGTTTTTTCCCGTTTTAAAGTTTTATTTTAGAGTTCTTATTCCTTGCCCTGTTTGGTGTTCTGATAGTGTGATCAGATTTATCAAATTTGATTATACGAACACACAACCGATTTGTTATATTCTGGAACCATTTTACCGGTAATCTATTGGTGACCACTTGATTAAAGTGGTGGGGACAAAAATTGGTTTATAGATGGCAGATTCATTATGCCTCGAACCAGATCTGTGTCTTTCGTTCTACAATCTGTACTAATTTTTCCTTCCCTCATGCCAAGCCCGGCCAAAAATCTGGGTTAGGCCGGTAAGGTATCAGGTCGACCCGACCTGTTGACAGCCTTAGTTGTAAATTTTAATCTTTGAATAAATAAATAAAAAAAGAGTTTAAGAGTTGGCACCATATCGAGATTTGTTACCTCATCATGGTCACTGACAACTGTGCGATCACCGTCCGTACTCATGTGAGCCATGCATATGGTACAAGATATAAATATTCAGGTAGAAGTAGATGTTTCTCTCTTTCACACAAAAGAAAGATGTGATCTACTCACACCAGAGCAGGATGGCCTTTTATGAGTGACTATTATATATGACTTGTATTAGGTGTTTCACCCGTGTACCGCATCCATGATGCGTGCTGCATGAACCTAAGCATGCATATGGAATTTCCATGCTCTTAAATTCCGTGTACAACTTAAGGTCTGCACGATACAGGAAGGGTGAGCTCCCGTGTCTCACCCGTGCACACTTTGGAACACATGAAGATATATGGCCCTAAAACCGTGCATGCGTTCTAAAGTCTGACATTTGACCAAATGCATGGGGTGCATGGTAACCAAGTTCGCTTTGAGCAATCATTCGGGTTGGTTCGGTTTAATTTTGATAAATTCGAGAAATATTCAGAGGAAAAATTCTGGGATTATAAAAAACTAGTGCGATGCATGTGTCATGCACTTGCATAGGTGTGAGAGAGAAGCTGCGAGAGAGAAGCGAAAGGAGATTGGAAAATTATAACGAGTGGACCACAAACAGCAGGCCAACAATGGACTAATTACGTGGCGTGATGTGAGCGGCTAGCCCGATCTGCATTGCTAGGACCCACTGCGCTTACATCACACCACATAAGCGGTCTGTTGAATGATTTGCTCTTTGCCATATATCATTGTCCAAGGACATTTATAGAAAGGACTTTTGGGGTGCCATTTTTGACAACCCAAGATTTATAGTTCTTAAACTAAGTTTCACATGCTTATATAGTTGGATCGTCTTGCATCACATGATTGAGATCATTTTTTGTTCTAATCTTCAGTACAATAAGCTTATAGTTCCACCGATATGCCTATGACCATATTCATTTCCTGGGATATGTGTCATGTGAAATCAAATTCTGACCATCTAATGGCCAGCTCCTGATCTCAACGTCTACTGTGTTGACGATTGGGACGAAAAGTAATCTTTGTCGCCTGATTTAAGAAAGCCAACCGTTTACACACTACAAAAAAATAAGACTATCAGCGGCAAAAAGTGCCGCTATTAACAAAAAACTATTAAAACTATTAGCGGCAATTTTCTTGTTAATAGCGGCATTTTATGGATGCCACTAACAGTTTTTTTTTTTTTTGTAGTGAAAGCAAGTGAAATCCAGATTGAAAAAGGTTTGGGAGATCACTTATATGTCGATGAGTTGAATCTTATCCAAGGTGTTAAAATCAATATTGGACTCGGGCATCAGTCCATGGAGGACCGATACGACTTGGCCGATACTGATACATATCAGCCTTTTTTTCTTCATTTTTTTAAAATAGAGGTATCGGCCGAAACTGATACCGTATCAGCCAATACCGATATCGAGTTGAGATACCGATACGTATCGGTATCTGTCGATTTTTTATACCATAATCTTATCTAAGAGCTTTAAAATGATAGTTCCTAACCCCTAATTAGATCTGGTCCATTTTTTATGGTATGTAAAGTAGTGGTCAAAACAATCATGGGCTGTCAACAGGTCAATAGGTGTTACGACCTAGAATTTCACCCGATCTTGAGGGCCTAAAATTTTGTATTATGACACCGCACGCTTGTTAAGGCGATAAACGGATATACATATCTTACTCATAAACACCATTAAAGTGCCTTAAGATTCGTGATCACCTTCAATGTAACCAATCACTTGACATACATAGGAAAATAAAACCATTAATAACTGTAGCATCTTATTCATACATCTAGGAGAGAGAAAATAACTAGGAATAACTTACAACATGTACGAAAAGCCAACTCAATTAAAAATGTAACTCTCACAAGTAACCGATAGAAAACTAAGCAAGTGAGCTCTCAGTGCTCGTAATAGTCAGTAAGATCTACACCTCATCCAGATGGTCCCTGACGTCCTCGCCCTAATACACCGTATTAACTATTAGTGTATCAAGTTTTCAGGGGCAGTATAGTCCATATCTTCACCTGCAGTTATTAGTATTTCGTGAGATGAATTTACTCAGTCACGTAAACTTAGTAGGTTGAACAACCGATCTATCACAATCTACCCATGTGATCGTGAGTGCAACCTTGTGAGTAGAAAGTAAATCCTTTACAATTTCATATAAGCAGCATGATATAATCATAAACATTTCATGATAATAAAACTGAAAGAGCGTAACAATTTTCAGTGTATATGATGCTTTTAATGCTTATCATTTTTCTTACTTATTTTCTTAACTTAACTTACGTGACATATCTTAAATCTTAGTGTAACTTTCTATGCCTACACAACATACTTCGCATCATATTTATTTTACGTAAACAATTTATGCCAGGGCCGCTGCTCAAGCCTACCACGCGAGGTCCATGTGTAGATAATCACATAACCCCTATATCGTATCGTAACCTACCATCTAGCCTGATGAGGTTGACATCAGTGTCCCCTTATGTTCAAGACATTGTCCTTAAGACTCGCTTAGTTGCTGACGTTATACGATTACGGTGGCTTGGAAGGTATGACATGTGTAGAACTTAATTTCATATTCAACTGACTATCACAACGTATTTTATCGTATATGTATCATATCTTATATCTTATCATATTTGGCGCATTTTTTTTATCATTTTCATACAACTTAAATTAGAGTAAGCTATAGTGCTATAAGTTTCACTAAACCACACTTTTCAAGTGGCGGGTTCCGTAGTAATCCAAATGTATTTCGTATGACAGTTCATACTTTCATAGAGATGTTGCATCCGTACATGGATGCCCATTCCAAGTTTCACGTGACTTTGAAAGGAACCCCACTATGACGAAGGCTTAAAAGTCGTGTATAATATCATATTTTTTATTAACCCATCATATATATGCCCTAACGTATCATCTAAGTGATATAAATAAAAAAATAACTGACCATAAGGGCGTTAATATTACTCGTAATATTTTGAACGATAATTTAAACAAACAAATCAATCATAGGGAGATGTTAGAAATACTGATATCACATCGGTATCTATAAAAGGACGAGATAGACTTTAACTCCCAGATATTAGATTAAACTGTAATACCTTATAGAGTTAGAGTGTGGTTTAAAATTAACTTTGGGCGCCTCACTCATTTTTAAGAAAGAGAAGAAGGTGATCTGCAATGAAGGTATGTGAGTTCTGAAATACGTATCACAAAGTGATATTAAATTAGTCTCATCAGATAGATCTTGTCGATTTGATGAAAACAAACTGATCATTTGTGAAATTTGGCTAAGGATTGACTCCCGTGTGACTCAAACAAGTTTCGACTGTTGGATCTTCTATTATACGATTTTCGGGATATGAACACCTTCACAGCGTCGGTAGAAGATCCATTTAAACAATTATCTTAAGCTTAGAAGGTGGGTTGGGCCTATTCCAAAAGTTTGGGCTTTGACTTTTCAGGAATCTTTGGATTAAATTGATTATTTTGGCTTCTTAGGTACTTAGGTTCATCTAGGGTTTAAAGGTAAAATAGGTCCACTTGGTGGAATTCATAAACTCAATTAGTGATTTGTAGGCATTGTAGGATCCATATGGTTAAGGACATTGACCTATTTTAAAGTTTAGGGTCGTTACGTCTCAATTTGAGAATTTTATTATAAAGGGTGTAAGGGCCTATTTGGGTAGTTTCACGCAAGAAGGCCTGTGTGCGATCATAATGGTAGAAGGTCTTGTAACACCTTCGACTGATGTGGTCAGAATCTCTAATGTATAGTTTGTGGCCCAAATGTAAAGAAAAAAGTTACTCTTAGATTTTTTAGTGGCCCCAATGGCTATAAACTAAGATTTTAGGTTCTTCGAGAAGCGTGGAGAAATTAAATCTAATTTTTCTGATATGACTAGATTAACATAAATGGAGACTTTTTCTCCAACTGAGATTTTTCCAAATGTGGAAAATTTTCATAAAATGACGGTCCAGTCGTCTTTTTCACATATTTCACTTTATGGCCCTAACCTATCATTTTTTATATCTCGATTATTGTGCCAAATTTTGATATGAAATTTGTAGGGTGTATAGATCAGTGAAAAATAAAGCTTTTTCACCTGCTGAAAATTTTCTAATTGCGGAGAAATTTAGGAGAATTTATGGTCTGATTGAATCGGGCTTCTTTACGCTCAACGAGATTGAGGTGTAGTACACGCTCATGATAAGTGTAATCTTGAACATCGGACACCAGTGTCGTGTAGGGGGAGGTGAGAGGTCTCTCTGAACTACCCTCACTAGTTCGATCATAAAGGGTTTCGAAAAGGTGGTCAAAGCGACCCCTTTACCCTTGTTAGGTAAAAGTAGGTTTTCAGCTCTCTTTTCCCTTAACATTCGGCCCTCGTAAACAGTGTTCTTCACTTCAGAAAATAATTTCTGATCCGCTAGATCAATGTGTGCCAAGGTCGAGATTAATTTGGTTATGACCTTAGGAGTTGGTCTAGCGTAGTTTCTCACAGTCAAGGAGTCAATAGTGACCCCTACTCAAGTGTTTAACCTGGAACAGAAAATGAGCGTCACAATAATCACCGATTTTGAGAGCATTAAACAATGTGTAGATAAAACTATTTAAGAAAATATGAGCCGTCGAATGGATAGACCATTGAATTTTAAGGGGCATATGTTGTCAACCCTACTCCAGAAACATCACGTATCTCGAGATCCATGCAGTCAAAGATAGGTCAAAGGGGTATTTTCTCCCAAACGACAACAAAAGCAAGCAGCAGCCACCAGTCAGTGGTTCCTCACCGACACATAAAGTCACCCGTCAGTAGTTGTCCACTGATGCAGTCGCAATCTATTGGTGGTTGTTCATTGATGAAGGTAGTCACCCATCGGTAGCTGTTCACCGACGTGCACACGCACATGACTGCTGGGTGTGGTTTTCATGGATTTTCGTGCTCTTAACTTATTTTTCGTCCGGCGATGCCCAAGCCAAAAATCAGCACGATATCCCGTTCAAGGCTTGACCATGAGTTAACCCTTTAACCACGAGGGCATTGGAAATCCATGAAAATGACTTTAAAATAGATTTTTTTATAAATTTTCTCCAATCAGATGGCAATCGGTAACCCCTAGATTGAAATCTAGTTGTGTGACTGGGTAATTTGAGATGGATAAGAGGGCACCCACATGTTGGAGCGTTCACACGGGGCCGTGATGGTCTGAATCAAGGAGCTAGGGCCTATGCGTTGGTTCGACAAAGATCTTGTGATCTTCTCAACTAATCGTCGTCTTCGACTATATTTGCAACGATGGGTGTTGCAATTATGGCATGTGATGATGTGGTAATTGAGTGTCCAAGGGATGGTAGTGGTGTCCCACGATACGGCTTCGATAGTGGATCGATGTAGTGCTCGGTTGGATGCGAGAAGAAGATGAGTATAACAACAATGGTGCATTATTATATTTATTACTAATATAATAAATATTTTAATAAATTTAAAGAAAATAAAACTTTATTTTGATATCTTAGTTTTGTAGGTTAGGTTTTAGGAAACAGATGTTTTCAAGTTTTGTATGTAAATAAATAGTCCCACATTGGTAAATGTAAAAAGTGTCTATGCTATAGTACCTTACACCTTCTATTATTGTTTGATAATAAGAAGAGAAGAGTGTGATTAGCGGCAAGTTATTGCATTCGCACACGCTCATGCGTATACGTGAGGATTGGCGTTTAGGTGCATTGGCGCTTTAAGCGCACATACTTTGCACATGCGCATCGTCATAAGGAGAAGTTTGACTTTTTGACAATGTAGATCCAACGGTCAAATTATTCATGAGTCGGGTCGGGCCTAATGGGCTACTAATAAGTGGGTCAATTCAATTCTATTGGGCCAAACAGATTGGCTAAACATTTGACCGTTGGACCTAACCGTTTCATAACCATTTATAAAGACGTGTAATTGTTCGAATTTGAATTCAAAAAGATGCAACCTTTTATTCAGTCGTTGGATGAAGCGGTTGAGATCTCTGAGAGATCTGAGCCGTCCAAAATATGACATTTGGTTCAACAGTCATATTGAGAAGGCACTTGAGATCTATATAAGAAGATCTCTGGACAGAATGTCTGACACTCTGAAAATCCATCAAAATCCTTGCATACAACTTGAGAATTCCTCTTGCTTTTTTTTTTTTGGTACTTCATCAAATTGAGTTTTCTGAGGCGATCCTCTACTATTTCAAAGTAATGGATCGAATCCAAGAGATTGGGCTAGTTGTACCATGGAAACGTCTCGTTGGAACCTTTTTACAAACTTGAGGAATTACTCGAGTAGGGAGCGAATAACGTTTTAAAGATAGCGATTATGTGTTTCTAGTCAGTTTCAAATTTTTGTTCATAATATTTTCTAATAATTTTAAAACGCTATTCTATATTATCATGGCTTCAAATATGAAAGTGATGACTTACGACTTCATCAAATTAGAGCGATTCGACAACAACTTCAGAATATGGCAACAAAAGATACATTTTGTATTGACGACTTTGAAAGTTGTTTTTGTCCTAATCACTCCAAAACCCGTGAAGCCTGAAGGTTCTGATGGAGAATCTCTTGTCAATGTTTATAATTGTTAGAAATGAGAGTAAAATGATTATATCTGTAAAGAGCATATTCTCAATATGCTAGCAAATTCACTCTTCGATGTGCACCAGAGCATGTCGTCTGTAATGAAACTTTGAAAGGTGTTGGAGACAAAGTACAAAACAAAAAATGCCAGTACAAAAATCTTCATTGTAAGTCAGTATTTAGATTACAAAATGACTGATAATAAATCGATTCTCAATTAAGTTCATGAAATTCAGTATATTATCGGCCAAATTAATCCAGAGGGTATAAAAATGGATCTCATCTTTAACAATCATGCAATTATCCACAAATTGTCTACCTCATGGAATGACTGCAAAAACACTCTCAAACATAAAAAGAAAGAACTTTCGTTTGAAGAGTTGTGTCATCATCTTTAATTCGAAGACGAATTTCGTGTTCGCGTTAAGAAAGGTGAGCAATCTCAATTAACTTCAAAAGCTCAAATGAGTGAATTTGGCACGTCTAAATCACATGGAAAGCGAAAAAGCAACTTCAATTCTGATAAGGCTAACAAAAAAAATAAGAGCCAAGGTCATCAGGGACAAGGTCATCAAGGCCAAAAGAAAAATGACAATATCACTATGGTAAACCTAGTTACTTCAAAAAGGATTGCAGAATTCTAAAAAGGGAGAAAGAATCTCAAGCGACTGTGATTGAAGAATAGTTCGTAGCCATAATTTCCAAAATCAATATGGTTGAAAGCGAAAAAGACTGGTGGATCGATTTTGGTGCCACTAGGCATGTTTCTAATTGCAGATCTTTTTTTGTTAACTATGTAGAGGACACGAACAGATAAGAGCTCTTCATGGGGAACACTTCAACTGCAAACGTCAAGGGTTCAGAGAAAATCAATCTCAAATTGACCTCTGATATGACCCTTACTTTGACCGATGTACTGTATGTTCCTGAGATTTGTAAGAATCTGATTTCGACTAGTTTACTCAATAAACATGGTTTCAAGTTAGTATTTGAACCAGTTAAAGTTGTAATCACTAAGTGTAATATCCTGAAAAATTGAGCGTTGAACTTTGACCTCGAGATCGGTGTCCGACTGGTCATTGGGTTGACCAAGTGATGGTCAAACAATAAACTCATGGAATGATAAACTGACGTGATGCGAATGTGACCTAAGTGTAGTGTATGGTGTTAAATTAGAGACACATACACCTATCTCTGGTGTATGCGCTTAACACCGAAATAGGAAGGAGGATATAAGGGTTTAATAACCCTAGAACTCCTTTTGTTTGGTTGTTGAAGAGAGAGAGAGAGAGAGAGAGAGAGAGAGAGAGAAGAACCAAGAGGAGTTATTGAAGCTATGGAATTAATGCAAATCAAGAGGAAGATTGAGCATTGACTGCTGGATTCAACGCGTTGGAATCGTTGAAGCAAAAGCTGGAACCCTAGCCATCAAACCCAACAAATCAATCCTTTAAAAGATTTATTGAGGTGAGTTTTAATTGAAGTTAATGTATAGATTGTAGATGATTAAATTCAGTCAAAAAGGATTGAAAGGATAGATTAAAGGCTTAGAAAAGGAAGGGAAAAGAAAAGGAAAAGATTTGGAAGAACAGCCCGAAAGGGGGTTGAATCTAGCCAAATCGATTAATCGAAATTGGGATTCGATTAATCGATTTTGATTCGGAAGTTGAAAAGTTAGGGATGCCCGATTTCGATTAATCGATTTGAAAATCGATTAATCGAAATTGAAGGTCGATTAATCGATTTAGGAATCGACTAATCAACTGGGTACTTCCAGTGGCTGGAGAAACAAAACCTGGGGAAATCGTCTAATCGAGTTGGGAAATCGATTAATCGATTTTGGATTTCGATTAATCGATTTGGAATCGACTAATCGATTTCGAACTTTCAACCATTCGATTTGAGAATGGACTTTACTATGCTAGAGATTTCGATTTATCGATTTGGGATCGTTTAATCGATTTTGGATCTCGATTAATCAATTTTGAGAATCAATTAATCGATTTTGGATCTCGATTAATCAATTTTGAGAATCGATTAATCGATTTTGGCAGTTTCAATTGACTTTCTAGTTTGACCTTGAGATTCATGGAGGGTCTAGGACCTTCTTTATTACATCTTTAGTAATGTATTGCATATGTTATGATGTACCATAGGTGGTACGTATGAAAGTGAGCACAAGGAGCCGCATGGGACCTTGAGGCTTGGACCTTCGGAGACCTGAGGTAGGGAACACCTTGAACATGTACTTTATTGCAAGAGCATGTATGTAGTAATATAAAATTCAAACTGAAAATATTTTAATTGTGTAAATCTTTGTGAAAATGGTGCGTGTGTGACACCAAGAATGTGATAAAGGCATCTGTGTGATGCGAGTAACTGAGACTCAGTAACCAAATGAGAATGAGACATCCCCATGAGGTGAGAAAGTGATAAAGGCATCAGTGTAATGCGAGTAAATTAGACATCCCAGGGATATAAATATGATTGAATAATTACTGTTGAGGCCTAACTGATATAAGATAGCACTTTACACGGTGAACAACTATATGTAAAGCACATGTTATTTTTGTTATTTGAGGTTTGATTAGAATACCTTACTGACGTGGCGGGATACTCACGACTGACCCGACAGGATATCCGTGACCGGTACGGCGGCCAATCCTTACACCAGTGTGGAGGCCCTATTATTACCTACTCTCACCCTTCGCAGATTACAACAGTAATGAAGCAGAAATCAGCACTGGAGGCCCGATTATTACCTACTGTCACCCTTTCCCAGACTACAATAGTAATGAAGCAGAAATCAACACTGCTCTGGTAGGCGTTCAGCTACTTAGCACACTCAAGAACCCTCTAGCCTTTTTTATTTCTTTGTTCTTTTCAGGTGATGAAATCTCTACACTTAACACAAAATATTAGAACAATAAAAATCCCTTAAATTTTGGTCCTAAGTGATGCTATTCAAATGGTAAGTAGAGGCATAGCTTTGCCCTCATGAAGTGATTCCTTAATGCTTCATAGCATGAAAGTCTAAGCATATGTAAACTACTAATATAGGGATTTGCAGCACTCTGCATGTGCTGCCTAAGGCCCTCAACACCAACAGGGACAATGAAGCAAAAAGCGTGAACTGCAGAAATTTATTTTTAAGCTACTAACCCTTTTTTTTCCCTGGAAGAAAACAGGTTGACTTATCTAGACATGTGGCACTACTTTTCATCAAGTGCGCCACTTGATGTGAAGATAACTATATTTAGATCTATTGTGTCATAGATTGCATCGAAAAATCTCTTGTTGTGATAATGCTTGGTAAAATGCGTTTAAAAAAAATGGTTATCATGTAAATCTCTATGATTTCTATTAGCTGTTCAGTTTAAAGGTGTTTGACAGACACTAATCACAACTCTGAAGATAAAGACATTTTTTTCTCTACAATCTCTGATAATACAGATCTAAACATCGTGATCTGCACATCATGGCACACTAGATGAAAATAGTGTCACATGTTGATTTTAGGTGACCCATTTACTCCGGGTACTATTCTTCATCTAAGGTGTCTCTAACTAAGGTGAATTGAATCTCCTTATAGGGAATGTGGAGTGGGCAATACTGAAGCTGTCTAGAAGAAATACATGTATATAAGAAGGAACATGCAAAGCTGTTGATATAGTACACTTAATGCAATGTCAGAGTTTCTTATATATATAATTAAGGACATGTGCAGCTGCTGCAATAAGAGTTCATAAAATTTTAATGAAGATAGACAGAGTTGTTGCCATGTCACAAGAGTTCATACACTATTATTCTTTTTTGCAGTTTCTAACTCATTCACAAAAATGCATAAAAAGTTTAAACTCTCTAAATTGCAATTAGAACAAGGGAGGCATGCCAAATATTTTAAATCCCCTTAGTTCAGGAAATTTAGAGTAGACACTAGTTGAGATTTTATGATCCTTCGGTAAAATACCCAAAGTCATGTGTAACTTCAAATTAGAGACTAGTTTGGCTACCTATAACCTGATTCATAACAAAAATTTGAGAGTTCGTGAACTTGGTAGAACTAAAAAATGTAGGCACCTCAGGACATTGATGTTTGAGTTAAAAAAGATTATTAAAGCTAAGAAACCTATTAGATTCAACAACTTTTGTGACCCTGCGCTATAATTAAAATGATTAACAAAACACAAAATGCTAAAATTACCTATATATCAACCTTTTTTTTACTTATGCCACCAATGTCCTCTCTAAGCTGAGGTTCAAGCTTCCATGAATATTGGTATTTGATCTAGCCTTTGCATTGGAAACTCTTAAAAAGCAAGTACCCAGCGCAGCCAAAGATACAAAATTATTACAAGCTGATCCAAGATTGAAAGGTATGGAGAAAAATGGGAATGTGTATCAATTCCCTAGAAAAACTTCTATTTTTGTTAGGCTCAAACATCTGAGAGGGGTACGTAGAGGACTTTTTAGAGAATCTCAATCTCAATTTTATAAAAGAACCCAGGGCACCAATAAAATAATTCAACAAAGAGCCTACGGAATTGATGAACCTACAACAATTCTATGTTACTGGAAACATTGGCCCATGGATTCGCTTTTATAAGGAGCACCTGTAGTCCATATTATAGAATATTGCTTTTAAGTATTTGACCAAAGATTTTTTTTTCAATGTACCTGCAAGGAGGCATAATAAAATATTGCTTTAAGTATTTGACCAAAGTTTTTTTTTTCAATGGACCAAAGCACAAGGGGGGGGGGTGCATCATAAACATATCTCACAAACAATCAATATGTCACCTTCCTTTACTCTATGCTAAATGAGAGATTTGTTCACTCCAGATGCCTCTAAAACATGTTGAAACGTCTAGAACTTAAAATAGAACATCACAATTCAAAGACCTATTAAAAGAAAATACCAACAAATAAACAAAGGAATGACCCTAAAACCGATAGTTAGAAGAACAAAAAAAGAAAAAAAAAAAAAAATAAATAAGGTCCGGATATGAAAAAATAAATAAATAAACTCAGGAAATGTAAGAAATAAAAAATAAAAAAAACCCTAGCCCTTAATTCAACTCCGACTTTGGGTTTTGGATCGGAAAAAAAAGAAGATAAATAAGATTGTAAGAAATAAATAAATAAATAACGTACCAATTACTTGATGAGGAATTGGTGATTTCAACTACGATTTCTTCGGAAACTTGGTTCAAACCAACAAAGTTTGAACCACGTCGAAGAATGGGTGTTCTATTCACATCAGGTTCAATGTCTTCATCCGATCATCTAATTTTTGAGGAAAAAAATGGTCGATTCTGCATTTGCATGTGAATTAATCATAAGAAAAAATTGGATCATCAAAAAACCTCTAATCAATTAGGCAAATAGAGAGAGAGAGAGAGAAAAAGAGAGAAGGAGATTTTGTAAGAAGAGAACTCACTAGAGATTTTACACTAAAGAAATGAATAATCGAACCTCCCAAATCTCAATTTTCAGCTAAAACTAGGGTTTGTAGAGAGAGAGAGAGAGAGAAATGCTAGGGTTTCGGAGAGAAAAAGAAGAAATGGTTGAGAGAGAGGCGTTTTGGGTTAGTGATAAAGAGTTCTGGGGGAGGCGGTTTCAAAAATAAAAGTGGAGAGGCGTTTTGGGGGAGGACATAATCTTACGGTACGCCGACGGCTGACCATAATAGCCGTCCACGTACACTGATTTTTTTGTAGTGCTTCTATTATTATTTGACAATAAGAAGAGAAGAGTGTCCCTAGAGGCGAGCCGCCGCGTTCGCACACGCGCACGTGTGCATGGTGATTATTGTTTAGGCGCATTGGCCCACGTACTTTACACGTGTGCATCGTTGCAAGGAAAGATTTGACTTTTTGACTATACAGATCCAACGGTTAAATTATTCATGGGTCGGGTCAGGCCTAATGGGCTACTAATCAGTGAGTCAATTCAATTCTATTGAGCCAAACGGATTGACAAAAATTTTGACTGTTGGACCTAATCGTTTCATAACCGCTTATAAAAGTGTGCAATTGCTCGAATTTAAATTCAAAAGGGTGCAACCTTTCATACAATCATTGGATAAAGCAGTTGATAGATCTGAGCCGTCGAAAATATGACTGTTGGTCCAACAGTCATATTGAAAAGACACTTGAGATTTATATTAGGAGAACTCTAGACAAAATTTTAGACACTCTAAAAATCCATCGAAATCCTTGTTGTAAAGTAAAGGATCACATCCAAAAGATTTGACTTGTATTCTCGAGTCCAATTTCTCTTGCCTATTTCATTATTTTTGAATTTTTGAATTTCTGGTCATAATATTTTCTTACATTGTTGTGATGTTGGCCAAGAGAGAGAGAGAGAGAGCTGATGGGAGTCTCTAATGGAGAGAAAGTCCCTCTGTTTTTTCGTTTGAAATAAATAGGGGCTACTGAGAAAGAGTTGAAGAGAGAAAGCCAAATTAGAATTTCTAAGGGTTTTTAGAATGCCAGAGTCTTGATAGGACTCTAATTCTT
The DNA here is from genome assembly GCA_021018995.1 of Chloranthus sessilifolius. Classification (NCBI taxonomy): domain Eukaryota; kingdom Viridiplantae; phylum Streptophyta; class Magnoliopsida; order Chloranthales; family Chloranthaceae; genus Chloranthus; species Chloranthus sessilifolius. Next base: position 107,005,445 of record CM037592.1, read on the forward strand.
GCCGAAGTCGGGAGTTGCCTATGAGGCAATCTAATTAGGATCGGGTGTTACGTGCTTTTCCAAGTGTTGGGGTTGGTTAGTATGTTGAGCACCAAGTATATATAAGAAGTAAGGTGGCTGGTTGGTGTATGGAGGAGATGAGAGAGAGAGAGAGAGAAATATTAATGGAGAGAAAGACTCGATTGGCAAGTTAGCTAAAAGGAAAAAATAGCCAAAAAGGATTTTTTCCTCTCCCTAGAATTTAAATGCCAAAACTGACATGCAATCTAGAATTCGGGTGCACCCGAATTCAAAATTTCAACTCACCTTTATATATATATGCAAGTTGTAAGGGCTATTATTAGGGAAGTAGCTAATTTTGTATGTTAAGCACATTTATAAAAAATAAGTGTGAGAGAGATGAGAGAGAGAGAGAAATATTAATGGAGGAGATGAGAGAGAGAGAGAGAGAAATATTATTAGGGAAGTAGCTAATTTTGGTGTATGGAGGAGATGAGAGAGAGAGAGAGAGAGAGAAATATTAATGGAGAGAAAGACTCGATTGGCAAGTTAGCTAAAAGGAAAAAATATCCAAAAAGGATTTTTTTCTTTCCCTAGAATTTAAATGCCAAAACTGGCATGCAATCTAGAATTCGGGTGCACCCGAATTCAAAATTTCAACTCACCTTTATATATATATATATGCAAGTTGTAAGGGCTATTATTAGGGAAGTAGCTAATTTCGTATGTTAAGCACATTTATAAAAAATAAGTGAGAGAGATGTTTGAGGATCTAGTTATGGGATGGTTGAATATACAAAGAGGTTAGTCCGATGGAGATTTCCGCATATAGATATAGAGTTGGTGTTTAGAGAACCCGAATGGGCAGGTGGTCTTGCAATTAAAAGTATAAGAGTCCATTGAGACTCTATTAGTTCTTAATTAGATAAGGCGCTCATCAGGCACGCAATAATTAAGGGCTTAGATTTAATTACCTTACTAATTGGCAATTAGCTCTTTGAATTGGGGCTCTTGCCGATTTCGAAATTAGCCCGATTGGGCTCTAACTTCAAACACAATTCGGATGTTAAATTTGATATTATATACATTTTTTTTCTTTGTTGAGGCACCCTACTTAAGGCACACATATTTATTTTTAAAATAAATGGCTTGGGTTTGGGTTCAAGCTCGAGCTCGTTGTGGGACTCGTGATTTAGGTCGTGTACGATAAATATATACGCCCCAAATAGGGTTTGAGTTGGAATCTACTGTGTCCGGGTGCCCAATTACAATATGTAGGTCCGAGGCCACGTCACGTGGGTCAAAGGTTTGAATTGGGTTAAATTAGTCAACCCAGTCGCATTCTCATCAAAAGTCAACGATTCAATATTAGCGAAAATCAGGATCGTTATAATAGGTTAGCTGCTCAAGCACAAAAATTAACTCATCGGGCTGTTACAGTGACAAATTTTGTTTTGGGTAATCATTCTGTAGAGGCGGGTCGTGTTCGGTTCATTTTAAATAAATTTTGAGAAAATTTTACGAGAATTTGGAAAAATTAAAAACAATATAAATTTTTTATTTAACATTAAAAAGCCAAAATTTATCCCTTGCATGTGTGCCAAGTGGCATATGAACTGCTGTCAACTTGTGTTAATGACAATGTGCTAGCTGTCCTTTATACTTCTTCTCCTGTCCATTTTCACTGTAGTAAATATCAGCTTCTTAAGTTGTTGTGCCATTTTATTGCTGAGGTACTTCCTCCAATAAATGTAGCTAACCCACTTTCGGTGCAAAAGGAACAACCGATAAGGAGAGCTACTTGTCGCAAAAGATAAGTAGACTTGAAGGCTGCGACAGCTAGAAACAAGGATCAAAATTTCGGTCCAAATGATTGAAATTTTGGCTCATTTCAGCCGAAATTATAGATTTTGGTGAGGACTAAAACCGAAATTTCGGTCTATTTTGTATGGGGATCATATTTTCGATCCAAAACTTCAATTTCAGTCCCCTCTAAAACCAAAATGAAACCTGAAATTTTAATCCTTGACTAGAAAGCAAAAGTTGCCTAGAATTAATTATTAATGAGTTCCACCTACAGAGATCTGGTCAATGAGATGTACGGTCTGGATTTATTAGCATGTGAACCATCCATGGATGATGGATCATGATTTTTAATGCAAATTAGCAGTTAGGTGGAAAAGGCCCAACTTACGGAGAAAAAAAAAGAAAAAGGAAGAATAATAATAATTAGGGAGCCATTACTTGCATACATTTTCAAGTGATTGCATCGAATTTAAAAAAAGAATTTTGTATTTTAGGGACATTTGACATGTAAAAATGCAATATGAGCTGTTTGATTTGAAGTTCATAGTCATTAGATCTCTGGTACTTACAATTGGACCAAACAATAATACTTGTCATATATCTATCGTAGTCAATTATTAAATTATAAAATAGCTTTTGACTTCATTTAATCAAATGATGAAAATTATATTTTATTGCCAAACTTACAAGTCTTTCTTTTAATTTAGTACAACCTGGTGTAATGACTTGAAAAGCGTAAAACCAGAACAAGGGAAAAAAAAAAAAAATTTGAATGAGTGGAAATAAATTCAAATATAAATGAGAGAATATCGTTAACAGTGATTTCAAAAGGTTAATTGGAGGATCGAAGTAGAGTAGAAAGGGAGACAACTGAAAAGCTAGCAAAGACAAGACCAAGACCAATAAAAACCTAGAGGAAAGCTAAGGGAAAATAGAACTTGCAAACCGGAGAGATCGATTTCGGCCGATTCATAATGGTCCTCCATGGATCGATACTGGATATCAAAACCGATCTTGTTATTAACCAGATTTTAGCAATCAAATCATCTCAAAAGCTACTCAACAAGTATTTTCAAGTGTCTAAATGCAGCTAAAGTTCAGCTTTCCACGGAAAAGGGCGCCAAACAAACTCTCACCCCACAAACGAAAAATATTAAATATAAATAAAATAATATCACAGATTAAATAATATTGTCAATTACTTTCAGAGAAGAATGAATAAATAAATATCATTTACATTTTTACCTTTTACCTCTAAAACCTAAAAATGCAAATAAAAAAGTCAACGAATTCTCTCCCTTAAAATAATAATAATCAAAAAACTAAAAAATCCGAGCTTTTACAAGCATTATTTAAACCCTCTACCCAAACACCCTTCATGTTATCATCATTATTATTATTATTATTAGTATTAATATTATTATTATTATTATTAGTCTCTTCTAATTTCTCCTTTTCCACATCGTCACTATTAAATACCTCTCTCACGAAATCTTCCACATCAATTCCCACAATGCCCTCCATATCCTCCTCATCAATCTCTTCATCTAGCCCAACCGGTATATACGGGGGCCTCGAGATCCGTAAAATCGATTCCCAATCTACCCCTCTAAAAAACTCATGTTTCTTTATACCCTCGCCGGAAATTCTACTTCCGGGATCTTTTTCCAGCATCTTCCCTATCAAATCCCTCAATGCCGTCCTTTCTCCGACCAGCTCCGGTGATTTGGCCAGAATCCGGTAAAAAGTCTCTTTCCTATTGGTCCCCCTGAACGGCGTCCGCCCGTACAACATCTCGTAGAGTACGACGCCTAAGCTCCACCAGTCCACCGCAAAATCGTGACCGTTGCCTAAGATGATCTCCGGCGCCACGTAATCCTCTGTTCCGACGAACGAGTTAGATTTGCTTGAAGCCGAATCAGAATGGACCGATACCGAGCCGGACTCGGCCGATACCGAGTCGACTCGGTTCTTTGCTGGAGCTACTGAGTCAGAACGCGAGATGCAGGGGAAAAAGACCGGAAAACGCCTTTTCTTCTCCGATTTCACGGGTTCGTTGCGGTTTTCGTGTCCATCCATCGGATTTCGACGAGTATCTGGCGATTTTACTGCGATTTTTGCGGAGAGATCGAAATCAATAAGCATCAGATGGCCGTTATCTTGGATTAAAATGTTTTCAGGCTTCAAATCTCGGTAAACGATCCCTAATCCATGCAAATGCTCCAGTGCGAGAACTAGTTCCGCTGCATAAAACCTAAAAACCATACAAAAACCAAAAAAAATATGTAAGCAAATCGAACCTCTGAAAAAGGAAAATCAGATTTTTTTTCACTTTTTTGCGGATCTCACCGGATAATGTCATCGGAAAACATATTTTCGGTCTGTTTTCTTCGGAGAGAGTTTAGATCTCCGCCGGAACAGTGTTCGATGGCGAAACCGATAATTTTTTCCGTTACGATAAATCCGCGGAGTGTCGGGAGAAGCGGATGGCGAAACGTGTTTAGAACGTCGCGTTCGAACCAGATCCGTTTGTATGCGTCGTCGCTTTTCTTCTTCTCGATTGAGGTTTTGGAAATCGTTTTCAAAGCTAGGGTTTCGTTTGTTGAGTTTTGGATTTTGACAAGGAAAGCGACGCCTTTGGCTCCTCTGCCGAGAACGGAGATCGCTTTTAGGCTTCGAAGATCTAACGGTGGGGGTTGCTCGTCCATGGCTCCCAATTAGTTTCAACGGAAATGGGAGGGTTTCAATTTTCAAGTTGGTTTTATAGGGAAGGTTTTAACGTAGAGAGAGGTTTCTTCTTCATCAAGCATTTTAGAGAGAGACTAAGAAACTTCAACAAAGGCGGCATCTTTGAATTATGACTTAATCAGAGCCCCTCTACACTACTAATGACACACCTTAATTTAGTTATATCACTCACTAACTTAGTCAAATTACTTGCTGCAACAAAAAAAAAAACTTACTCAAATTACTAACTAAACAGCGATTAATTTAGTTTTTGCACTCGACGATACGGTCTCCGCAACAAATGGTGCAACCATTGACACCTTTGACCGCTTTCAATTGAATGATAGAGATCATTTTTCCTCCCAATCTCCGACATTATATATATATATATATATATATATATATATATATATAAAAGATTATGGCTCATCCATCCGATGGTCTAACATTGTTGATTTCAAATGGAGACCTAAGAACTCTCTCATGGTATGCCATGATTACCGTCACTTGAGAAGGTGTGCCACAATCAACATTTGACCTTCTCATACATGGGTCCAGAGTGTGACAAGCAAGTCGGTGTCCCACCGTTAATGCCAATCTATCGGACCTAGGAGGAATCTGAAGTTGCAAATGTATCGCGCAAGATGGGTCGGGTGACTCCTCTCTTCCTATGTTTTTCTGGGTTTATGTTGTGAACGCTACTTGGAGTACTAGTCAGTCCAAGACCCTATTTGTATATTCGTCTCTTTATTCAAGATCTCAAGATCTATTATGTACATAATTAAGTTGAAAAATGATCTCTATTGTTTGATTTAAGACAATCAACAATGTTAACAGTAGAATCATCAATTGCAAAGACCGAATCAACAGTTGAATCTTTAGTTGCAAAAACCTGTACCCAAATTCAATCAATGTTTAGTTAGTAATTTGACAAACTTAGTGAGTGTGCTATAACTAAATTATGGTGTGTCATTAACAGCTCCTCTACATTGGACTGTTGGAGTAGAATGGCTCTTCAAGATGCATAGTGTCGCGTTAGCTCCACCCTTTTTTTTTTTTTTTTTTTCTCGTGTGAAGACATATATCATATCAGATGAAATAAAATCATTGACTACCTTGACAGATGATGGAGACTATCAATAATTTTTTATTGAAAGAGCGCGTGTGCTCATGAATAACGTGTGGGGATAACCCCCCTAGCTTTTTAATTATATTTTTTTAATGCTTTTAAGGGCATGACATAATACTTATTCATCATTAACCAACTTTTTTTTTATGAAATTCATTAACTAATATTATTTTAGGTAACTTACATGAGTCAAAATTTTGAGTATCGAATAAATATATATATATATATATATATATCGTCCGAATTGAAAATTGATACGTATCAAAATAGTAAAATATCAGACGATACATTAAATATATCATTCGGGCATTTACATACAAAATGGTGATACGGTACATTGAATGTACCGTATCGTCCAAGTCTAATACCGATACGTATCGTCCGATACGTATCGTTATCGGACGATATTTTAATCCATGATAGCTTATAAATGTTCTCACGCTTTCTCTTAAAGCACTTTCGTCGATGACTCCTTATAACCCATTGATTGGGTCGGATCAAATGATAGAGATCGTATTTTATTCTGATCTTTCACACAATGAATCCTGAGATCATATCTCACCTATCAGATGGTCAATTTATCATTTCACATGTCACATATCTCTAAAATATGACCCTAATATTATGTTTGGGTGAAATGTGCGTCATTGCCCAAATATAAAAAATCAGCCAATCTCAATTCGTATTAATTTTCAGTCAGAGTAAAATAAAAAATTAATAAATGCGACACGATCTCAAAATCCACCGTGTGAAAGCTCGGATAAAACATAATCTCCATTGTTTACTACGAGGCCGTCAACGGTTTTTAAGAGATTGCATTCATAGAACGAATGGACTACAGAGTACGACAGTAAGGTTGCAATATTGCCAACTATATTGCAACATCCACCCATCCGTGATGTGTGAGCAACCAATAATAAATCATAAATTAATAAGGGTCTTGGAATGGCCACGTGGCATAACATTACCAAAATACTGCCACGTGTAGAGAATTGATGGCCACCTAGTCGTCGGTCACCTACGAGTAGCTCATTTAAAATGGCCTACTGTGGTCCGGAAGTTTTCAGTTTTCACATGCCTCGAGCATGAGTCTTCGAAATAAGAAAAGTGTCTCCAAAGAAAAATAATAAAAAATGAAGGAATAATAAATAGTATCAAGTTTGAAACTTTGACTTTTTAAAATTCCAAGGGATCCAGCATTACGTCATTAATGACAACAACACGAAAAAATGGATCCTCTAGAACCAACATTTATTTGACTGCTTCCTTAGGGAGTTAAATATTCTATCAATATGTCACCCAAAAAATGGATCTCTACAACCAACATTTATTTGACTGCTTCGTTGGGAGTTAAATATTCTATCAATATGTCACCCCTTATGCTGCGCTGGCCAAAAATGCTTTTAGTATTCGGATCACTTTTTTGAAATTTCTATCAGTATTTAATATTTCGTATGCCTATTATTTGACTCACTTCTTTCTACCATATCTGTTCTATATGGATGCTTTGTGATCTACTCAATAGGTACCCGGGTCGTGCACAACAAGGTTGATTTTTTTTTTTTAAGGATAATCTTAACCGTCCAATGAGTAAAGTAGTACACTTTCAATGAGGATCTGCGCTCACTATCATCGTTTTAAATATCATATTAGCGAGACCTACATACTTAATTTGTTATTGTACGCTACAGATGGCGTACCGATTGGGTGTGATTTTGACTATTTCTCGAGCCATGCAATTAGTTAATTATAAATATATTTTAGTTAATAGTGGTATAGTAGGTATATCAAGTTATCGCTACAAACCTCGAAATATTAGAACAAAGATTGAGAACTTTGATTCACGGGGGAAAATATATGACTCATCACTCATTCCAATATAAAGACTTAGTAAACCAAATAATAGATAGAAATTCAATTGGTTTGGTTCAGGAGAATTAGGCGTGTCCGGCCAAGCTCTTTTTATACAAAATATTAATTTTATATATGAGAATGTGGAGAATGCATTTGCGGATGCAAGGATGGATCTCTGCATCCGAACAAGCTAGATCACATGTCAAGTGACATGATCAATACCCGATTTTAATTGATAAGCTGTGGGAGATGTGGTTTAAAACAACATATATCTTAACTTTTTTTATTTTCATATGATAGGTCAGAGATACCATAAGGTACCACAAATTTGGTGCATTGAATTTGGACTCCTTTGACCACATTTTCAATAGTAAGTATCAGATCATGCTTAATTTTATTTGTGGTACTTGCGATCTTATTTAAGTTATCGTGACACCCGATCCTCGTAATGGTCCCACATAATCCTCATATGGTGTGAAGATAGGAATTATTCATGTGTCCAGACCTAGAGTCTTAGGCTGTCATTGTATATTTACTTCTTTTTAGCTTACTCCAAAAAAAAGGTATATAATATTGAAACCTCATCCTACTGTAGCTTGTTGGGTTCACATGAGAGTAGCAAATTGCGAATAAAAAAATTTGAATTCGAATCGAGTGAATACAGCGAGACGATAAGTATATCACCTCTCACCCACCCATAAAATTTAAATTCGAATCGAGCGAATACAGCGAGACGATAAGTATATCACCTCTCACCCATCCAATTAATCACATCCCTTTCGAGGGAGAAGGAGGTTATCTCAGTCCATCTTGAGAATATTGCTAGAGATGGATGAGATGGTTTTAACTCTCAAAAATCAGAGACTTCCAAGTAGGCCAGATACCGAGATGTCATGCATTTCTGCGAGACATTTCAACCAATTGGAATGATTCTTAAGAATCATTTAAAAAATGATAAAACTTGTTAAGAAATTGAATCAACTCATATTTAGAAGAAATATAAGATAAATTAAAACCTATTAAAATAAGAAAAGATTAGTATAAATATTTAATAGGAAAATGTATAATTTAGGCTCTCATATTTTTACCTTTTACAAAAACAGCCTTATAGCCTAGGTCCTTGCATAATTGGACGGCTGCAAGCGAAGCAATTTCCATGTCATATTAGAGCCTCCAAAATGTCTTGTCTTTTCAATTTCTGTTTTAAATGGTGCAACACGAAAAGAAGTGGTTGATTCAATATCGTATCTACTGGTTTGATAATGTATCTATGATCAAAGTCTCCAATGAAACTGGTACGTCCAAATTTTGGAGATAGATGATATGTATAAGGAATTAAATCGACATTTGAAAATGTAATTGTTTCTTTCATTACCTATAGAAAATAGGACCCAACTCTTTTAACCATCATTTAAACACAAAAAATGGTGTTTAAATAATCTAATATCATCGATGGTTTAACACGTGGGTGATCCCTACCGTTAAAGTGGTATATTATAGATTGAATTGCAATAGGCCCAAAAATAAAGTTTTAGGAGGGAGATTTAAACCATCCGATATGTGGATTACAATATCTTACAATATTCATTGCTTTTGGTTTAGTGGCTGATATTAAAGTTCATCAAGCTTGTATGATTCACATCCACTAATAGGCATGTTTCTTGATATTTTCCGAAAATGGATTGCCACATGAACAATTTAGATTAATCACATATGTGCGCCACAATGGTATGAGATTAAAATTATAATTTTAATGGTATAAGGTCATTTAAACTCCAATTTGGTGTTTAAATATAGGTCAACAACCATTATCCCTAAAAAAATAAATAACACCTTTCTCAAACTTGTAAGACACACAACTGCCATTGCTACCATATACTATCTAACGCCACCATATCGTATCAATTGTTTCTATATCATAATTGTAACGACCCAAATTTTTTACACGAAAATCTATGCCGTTAATATTCGTGTCATAGGCATGCGATGATTTAATCCTAATATAATGATAAATTATTTAAGAAAATACTAGTCATTTTTTTTTACTTTCTTAGAGATACCTGCATACAGGTCATGTGATTGTTAAAAGGTAATGATATATTGATATAAATTTTCAACTAAACTTAAATCAACAGACTATAAGATTTAAACTCATTTAATAAATCATTCAAACAAAATCTCAAATATTTTAAATTAATCATGCACTTATAGTCCTGTGATCTAAGTGTCACCCATCAAAATATAAAGTGGAACAACCTAAATAAAAGTGCCATCTAATTATAGTCCCAAATACTTCATGAATTTGAAGTAATTAATTAACTTACGGGTAAAAATCTTCCGATGATCTTCCTCCTTCGATAGTAGATAATCAAGATTGTCCTTTTCGGGTACCTTGTCCTCTGAAAAAATTGGAGATAGGAGTATCTACGAAACATAAGTGTTGGCATAGGGGGAATTAATTACCCTCTATGACTTAAAACATTTAATTAATCAACATGCACAAAATTTATCGAATTAATGTGACGATAATTTAAAGATAAAGATATCATAAGACATGAGAAAACTAGTAAAATTCATAATTATGAGATAGAGATTTTCAAAGACTATGTGTCTAAAATTCTACACATAATTTATTGATTACAAAATTTGTGTGCTTTCATATTTCGTGAAACATAATCGTGAGAAATAAACTAGTTCCAGTGATATATATCTCGTAGTTCTTTCATGACTTAAATTCTAACTTAAAGTAATTTTCACACATATTAGGTGTCAAAAGTAATGTAATATTTATACCGATGGAGATCCCATCCATCGTCGCCCATAGACAATATTCATAATTAGCCGTAACCCCTACTCATTGGGGTGGCTCGTGGTTGGTTCGTGTTTTGGCATGATATAATGAGATCCTGTTAAAATCGAAAATCATATATGCAAGACGATCGCTCGTCTTTTTAAGCGTACATATAATTATAATCCTTGACTTGCATTATCATAAATTCGTGTTGTGCCTATTTATATGTCGTGCAAGGATCAAAATTTTGGATTTTATTCTGAAACTGAAATTTACCCCCTCATACAAAAAAATCCAAAATTTTCAGATTTCGTTTCGATAGGAACCGAAATCGAATTTTGGACCGAAATTTCGATCATTTCGGCTGAAATTTTGATCTTTGATGTCATGAATTCGTGTCGTGTCATTTTTTCATTTCATGACGCACACTTTATGTTTAATAATCATATAGTAGACATAATACAATAAGAATAAACCAAATCTTGCTAACATGCTTGATCATTCATAACCATAAAAATGCGACTTACCCATGTACAAAATAATTTCACAGTTATGATCATAGTGACAAATTTCGCTTTCGGCAACATTTCTGTAGGGGTCATTTCGGTTCGTTTCGAAAAAATTTCGGAGAATACAAAAAATATTAAATATAAATTATATTTAAACTTCATAAAATTTTTATTCATTATTTAAAAAATGACAAAAATTAGAAAAGTTTATTAATTTCGGTGGAATTTCGTTAATTTCGTCGAAATTGATGAAATTTCAGCGATTTCGAAGAAATCATAGAAATTTCACCGAAAATTACGCCTTACTCCTGTTTCAGTAAATTTCGAAGAAATTTTGAAGAATTTTGGAGAAATTTGTTACTATGGTTATGATGTCATTCGATCAAATTAGGGACTAATTAGTCAAAAATTAACTTTTATGATTCATGTTAGAATCGGAGAATTTTGACCGTCAGATATGAAGATCATAAAAAGTTGGGAGGGGTTATCATACATAATTTTTTGTGATTCTATGCATATGGGTGTTTGATCAAAGGTAAAACATGAATTCCTAGAACACTTAAAAAGAAAATAGATGCAGAAATCTACTATGCAGATTTTAAAGTAGATGTCTTGGGGTCGATTTTTAAGGTGACTAGAGACTGATTAACTCTTAGATATTAGAATAGTTTTGGTAGCGGGCAATGCCCTCTCTACATCACTCATTTGACGACACATCCATTGGAGGTTTATAAAAATTTCTACGGTTACGTGAAATTAGAGAAAAACTCAAACTGATTAGAAATGAAATTTCTGCATCTACCTCTAATTTTCATGCTAGATCAATTTTTTTTTCAAGGGTATAACCATCAACAAAAATAGGAACTAACATGCGTGTCCTAGTATATATGTAATAAATTTTTTAAACAAATTATAAAGTGGAGATTAACAATAAATGAGGATATATATTTAAACATGACTAATTAAATAAATGGGCCGAAGCTAAAGGGTGATGAATTTAAGTCACAAATTTTTTTCAAGCATTACTAATTAACCAAATGAGTTAAAATTAAAAGTCACTACAAAAAAAATGACTTTTGGAGACGATTATTAGAGACGACTTTTCGAAGCCGTCTCCAATAATCATTTATTAAAGACAATCATTCAAAAGCCGTCTCGGATGTTTTTATTAGAGACGACTAAAGCGGTCTCCCTATATAAAATAACATATAGAGACGATCATGACCGTCTCTATAAGATTCACTTTATATATAAGTAGGTGGAATCTTTAGAGACTATATGAAAATCAGTCTCTAAAAGTCCCATTAACACTAATAGAGACTACTTCATGCCGTCTCCGTCATCATTTTAGTGTCCAAGTGTTAGTTACTTCTAATTTTAGTGATTAAGCCCCTTAACCAATGCCAATATAATAGCTTGCAACCCGCTTACCCAATGCCTATATAATAATAGATTTCACACAATTATTCCATCGCGACGCCCATTTTTTTTTTTTTTTTTTTTACCCTCTCATGCTCCCACTCTCGGAGAGCCATTTTATTTTCTCTCGTTTTCCCTCAACCCTAAACTTGGCTGAAATCAAATCGCCGATCACCAATTGCAGATCGACGAACTGATTCCCAATCTCAGATCGGTGAACTCCAAGCTCCAATCTCTAGATTTCTCAATCTCAGATCGTGAACTGGCTCCCAATCTCCAGATTTCTCAGTTGGAGTTATGATTTAGGCGTCTTCAGAATCAAAACTGCATATTAAAAAGGTAGATCTTTGAATTTTTTTGATTTGAAGCTTTATTGAAGCTGTTTTTTAAGATCTTTTGTTCGTTTCATGTGTATTATAGGGTATTTTCTGCATTTTTTGTAATGAGAAGTTTTGGATTTAAGTGTATTTGTATTTGAAGATTAGGGTTTTAGATTCCGTTGGTTTATGTGTTTTTAATTTTTTTTTCCACGACTCTGTCCATGTGCTAGCTCTTAATGAGACGTATACTTCAGAGTTGGATATGTTTAATCATCAGGCTGCTTGTATATGATCTTAATTATCTAGTATGAGTCACAGCAAACTCTGGCATTTTCTTTCATAGCTCTGGATGTTTTTTCTGCAGATTTATTTATCTCCTTTCTTTTTAGAATTTCCTCACTCTTTCTTATGTCACTCAAATTCTTCCATTTGTTCCATACACTAAGATGGATCTGTGATGATTCAGACTAGTCGTGCTGATTTTATGCGGTAAGGATGGATCTGTTATAATAAAATTAAAGATTTAACAGCAGTCAACAGTGATTACCTTGTTTTATTAATTTACTATTTATTATGGATGGATTGAAAATGCACACGTCATGATGGCACCCAAACATGTGTTTGGGTAACATAAGGCAGTGAGGTGGTCCTAGCACTACAAAAAAATAGACATTTAGCGACACTTTTTGAGGCATTTGACAAAAAACGCCGCGAAAAATAATTATTGGTGTCATTTATGATAAAGCGTCACAAAATATGCGAAATAGTAAAAGTCTTTGTAATACGTAATGCTAAATGTAAAGTGCAGCAGCAGAGTATATGCTGCAGAATAGTTTAAATCATTCATCACATTAGAAAATGAAAATTATATATATATATATATATATATATATATATATATATATATATATATATATATATATATATATATATATATATGTATATATATTTGTTATTAGGGGTTGTTGTAGCAGTTGACGACTTGGGTAGGCTCCCCAAATATATATATATATATATATATATATATATTTGTTATTAGGGGTTGTTGTAGCAGTTGATGACTTGGGTAGGCTCACCAAAGTAGTGAGTTCGAGTAGTGACTACTCTTCTGTGATATGTGTAATCCCTGAAATACTTGTGACACAGAGTCCAAGCGTAAGCTTGGGATACTCTAAGGTATAAAAAAAAATATGAAAATAATATTAATAATTAGAGATAAATAACTCCTAAAGAAAAGGGTGGTGGATGTGAATGAAATTGCCTTATTTTGATGCAGACACCAAGAAAAGCAATGGAAATTTTTTTGAAAAGTAGAAAAAAAGAGAAAAAAGAAAACGCATAGCCATATGATAGCTGTGGATGTGGAGCCTACTCTTGGAACAAATTCTTCCCAAACCCCACTTGAATTTGGACTCGTCACACATCTCTTCAATTGATCATGACATGTTGTGTATTGGAAACCACTTGTTTTGAAGTGTCAAGAGTTAGAACCTAGATCGACCATCCCAATCTACGATTCAGTCCACTAATCTGGCTCACCAACACGATGACGCATAGATCATATAATGTAGTAATGTGTGTTATTATTCATGTATAATTTGTTGAATCTGACTAAGGGTATGATGTAGTGAGGTACCATAACAGTGATGTACGGTAAGAGTGATGTACCATTAAAGTGGACTGTATCATCCCATGAGAGAGCAAGTGTCCTCAACTAAACCCAAGAAGATGCCTTAAAGCCTATGTTGGATCCGTCCATAGCTTTAAAGAAAGTCAGAGTAGCTGGTTGAATAGTAAAGGTACTGTAAATCTCTCCATATTTTATTTCCTTTTCATATATTCTTTTCTTAGGAAATTAGATCTTTTTAAGTTTGTAAAATGTAAAGGATACTAAATCAAAGGTTTAGGGTAAGTTCGGAAACAAAATCTAATTAGATTAGATTATTAATGGTGTTGTCCCTTTAGGGTCTATTCCTACAAAAAAAAGGACCTTTGGAGACCGTTATTAGAGACGGCTTTTTGAAGTCATCTCCAATAACCATTTATTAGAGACTACCATTTTAAAGGCCGTCTCGAATCCTTTTATTAGAGACGGCTATAGCCGTCTCCCTAAATAAAATAACATATAGAATCGGTCTCCTTAAGGTTCACTACATGTATAGGCAGGTGGAATCTTTAGAGACTATGTGAAAAGCAGTCTAAAAAAGTCTCAATAACACCAATAGAGAACGCTTCAAGCCGTAGAGCCGTCTCCCGTCTCTAAATGATCTAAGTTGGTCTTACTAAGTCGTTATATCTTTTGTGGCTGCAAATAAACTAATTCAGCCTGGCCTTATAAATAAGCAACGCTAACAAATTTACTTCACTTCTACAGCTCGTCGCTCGTCTTCTGATTTATTGATTTGTTTATTTTTATGTCAATGAGTTCTTTTGATCTGTGCAGAGGATTCTATTTCATCGCTATATTGGGCGTATCGTTTCACGGTTTCCTTTGGGATTAGTCTCCTCCATTGAACCTTGGAGTTTTGATTTTTCAATTTAAATGAGTTGTTTGAGAGT
This sequence comes from Chloranthus sessilifolius, assembly GCA_021018995.1. Classification (NCBI taxonomy): domain Eukaryota; kingdom Viridiplantae; phylum Streptophyta; class Magnoliopsida; order Chloranthales; family Chloranthaceae; genus Chloranthus; species Chloranthus sessilifolius. Next base: position 107,020,559 of record CM037592.1, read on the forward strand.
ATGATGTGTGTTACAGTGTTTAATGGTTGAGATTTTGTTGTTTTTATGTAGTAAAGATGCCAATAGAATGGCTTTCTTGGTCTATAAAATTTTGAATGACACGGTTAATCATGTAAATAGTTTAAACACTTTGAAAAATATGAAGGATCAGTAGTAAAGCAGCTGAACCCACACCCAGTTTGGGCTACTAGGTGAAATACTTCTACTTCTTAGTTCTCACCAGTCCAGAACACTAATGACAGTGATAGCCAATAAGAATAAGGCCCTTTACTTTTTTCTCGTATTTTGTATACAAAATTCTTGAGTGGTGTGTAGTAGAAAGCACTCTGGTGTAGCATATAAAATAAATTTGATATTGAAATTCCTACTTTCTGTTGGGTAGGGTGTTCTTGGGATTAAGGTAAAGATCATGTTGGATTGGGATCCAAAGGCCAAGCAGGGTCCTACCACACCTCTTCCTGACCTGGTCACAATCCATCCACCAAAGGAGGAAGAAGAGTACATGAGGCCTTCAATGATGGTGACCGAAACAGAGGGTAGATTTGGGACCAATAGAAATTCGTATGCAATCTAATCCTAATCTAAAAACCAATAATAAACCGATGCAGCCCACATACAGAGGATAGATTTTGGACTGTTTGAAGGCCATAGCAGAGGTTAAAGGGACAAAGGAAAAGTCACCCCAAAATCAGCCTCAAGAGAGCCCGTAGATTAAAGCTAACAGAGGTTTTTATTTAAAATCCCAATGGGCCTTAATGAAGAAGGCCAAGTGGGCATTGAGAGTGATGTGAACACTTTAAGTGGCCACATGAAGTAGAAAAAATAAAATGAGAAATTTCTCAAGATCTTGGGTCACGTATAGTTATCTAAATGTGATCACATGACAAGAGGGGATTGAGAGTTTCATTGTAGGAAATCTTATCTTAAGCTTTTTAAATCTTCCGCAAGATTTCAAGACCCTAAAATTTAGAACAAGAATCTCGGCAGTAGTATTTTAATCTTTGGTCATTATTATTTTAATTTCGCAAGCATAATAATGTGTCTTGATGATCATTTCATCTTACCAACGGTGGTTGAAGGCGCTTATGACATTCTACTTTTAATTTTTTTGCAAGTTACAGGAGACTTATTTGATAGTCTCACATGGTGTGTTGCTCTACGTTCTGCTTTACCTGTTGCAACAGTAAGCGGAGCACCCAAGGTTCAGCCACTTTCCCAATTTCACTTCTTATTATTGATATTGTCGCTTTGTGATTTTTTTGATAAACATTTTAGTAAGTAACTTGGGAAGACAACTCGGTTTGGTGCTCTGGGTTTCCAAGTCTCAACTTCCAAAATATCGTTTAAACTGACCAACTGTCTTTGAATTCAGTTTTTTAAATTGATGAGAGACTTGGCAGTTTTTTTCTTTTTGAATTTATCAATTGTCTTTGAGATCAACTTTGTGTCAATCTGCTGTTGATTGAGATAAAATCAATGGCTACCAACTGATGGTTCGAAGTTTGAAACAGTATTAGCCATTGATTTTTTGGTGATTGCTGGATTTTAATTATATGGTAGAAGTGCTTTTCAATGTAGTATTGAGGCTACATAGAACTATTTGGTACTAAAATGGTGCTAGTTAGCACGGGAGTCACCTAATTGGAAGACTTTTGGATACGGATTTTAGAGACGGCTTTAGATGTCGTCTCCAATAATGAGGTTATTGGAGACGGCCTTTCTGAAAATGGTCTCTATTGTTATTATTGGAGACTATTGGAGACGACTTTGACCCATGGAGCTGTCTCCATAAGTTTTAGTAATCCATCTTTGGGTCAAAACTTTTGAGACCCGATACAAAACCGTCTCTAAAAGTCCTTTTTCACCCCAATAGAGACGGGTTAAGCCGTCTCAAAGAGATTGCAAATGCATTGCCAACATCTCGCGCAAAGTTAAAAAAATCTATTTATTTTGATGCTGTGAAGACTTCAAAAATGAAAAAAGTTTCGCGCAAAATTAAAAAAAATCTAAAAGTAAAACCACCTATTGTTTGGGTCCTCAGTCCCTGGGGCTCTGAATCTTCCCGTAGAATATAACAATGATTTCGGCAAATGGATACATAGCAAGACCGGAATATGGTAGAGGTTTAGTCTTGAGCATAGGGTTTCAAATCTCTGACTTGTCTGGTGGCTGCATGCATACTACCTAGTATGAGAATGGTTTTACTACCTAGTATGAGAATGGTTTTACTACTTTGTTGGGGTGTGATTTGTCTAGCTTAGAAGTGAAATTGTGTGAATTGTTACAAAATTGCATTGCAGAGGCTTTCAACAGGTTCGAGTGCTTGTTTCTTATGTTTGGTTTTTGGGAGAGGTTGTTGAGGAACAAGTGTTACTCTGGTGGCTGGTATTGGTGAATGGAGAGCCTGCATGGATTTTTCCATATGCTGTTCTATTGTTCTTACATAGTCGATCATGGCTAATCTTGTGTGCAGGGGCGGAGCCATTAAGGGGAGAGTGGAGGGAGTCAGTAAGGAGAGAGTGGTGGCTGTAGCCCCATTCAACATGTGAGAACAATTATAGGTGCTATCTAAAATTTAATGGTATGTTTGATTTACATGCTAGCTATTAATTTTAGGTGTGCAGATTCGGTTAACAAAACCGAAACCAAAAATTTCGGTTTCGGTTCGGATTCGGTTAGAACTGAAACAAATTGGTTCAGTTTCGGTCGAAAACTCCAAACAAAAAAAAATCAGTTTATTTGATTTTGATTTCGAATATTTTTTTTATAATTTTTTTTCCTGGGTTTTTTTTGGTTATTTTTAGATTTTGGGTCAGTTTTCCTAACTTACTCTTAACTGTTTTTCGGTTTCAGCCACCGAAACGATTGGGAATCAGTCTGTGGTTTTCGGTGGGATTGTTTTTTGGTGTGAAACTTGCACCCCTATTTGGAGTGCACTATGGTGTGGCCACGGGCGCTATGTTGGATGCTTACCAGATTGCTGGAAGTGAAGGTGCTTATCGTTGTCTTTACTCGCATTCGAGTATCAAATGAGCTTAGGTCCGCCACCCAAGAGCCGCCAAGATATAAATATTCATCATCGTCGTGATCCTCACTTCGTTGTTTATTGGGCTTGTTTTCATGGCCATCATCCTTGTAACCAAAAACTATTTTGCGGTCATTGTTACTAACAGCAAAGAGCTGCAACAGGCTGTCGCCCAACTTGCGAGCATTCTTGGCGTGACAATGGTGCTTAATAGTCTGCCACCAGTCATTTCAGGTATTCATTTTCCCTATTATATGATAATGCCATAGAAGTGTGATGCTCTACACTGGAGTGTCATCAATTGCAATACACATAAATCTTATACCATCAAGACTTAAATGGTTGATTAATACAGTTTCTACTCAAGCTTGATTTTACATGATCAAGCACACCTCTACTTAATCATTTAAAATGTATGTATATAGGATCTGCTGTACATGGAAGTAACTGGCCTATTTACCTTCGGGTGTGAAATGTTCAATCTCCTTATACTAAAATGGTCAAACTTTTACTTTCACTAATTTGCATAGCATTGGATAGCTTGGTGTATTTAGGTACTTGAGTGCCAGAGGTGGCACCTTTGTCAATCTCCTTTTATTCATGGCATATTTTTTCTCTGTAGCATGAAAATTAGATGAAAGCATATGTCCTTTTACTTCTGGCTGTGTTTTCTAGATAAGATTAAAAACCTACTATGAAGTGCTTATGCTTCATAGAATCAATATCACTTCTTTTCTTTTTAGCAATGTTACGAGTGTCACATAATGCTTGTAACAATTAAGTTTTGACTCTATTAGAAGCTCAAACTGCCCCTTGTTCTCTTTGAATTCTCAGTGCCAATCGCAGCTGAAAAACCTTTACGCAGAAGGGAATCAATGGATGCTATATGGAGTTTTCTGCTTACAACTTGCTTTGCGTTATATTGCACTCCAATAATTATAGAGATCTAGTATCATCAAAAGTGGTGTACAGGTAGCAAAATTTGGTCCTGACTTAAAATTTTATATTTTATTTTATCAAAAGAGTAAAAAAATTAAGAAAAGTTTATGAGCACCCGAATAGGGTTCTCAATGGACCATGCTGGCCTAAATTTTTTGGCCCGCACCTGACCTAGCAATATCGGGATTTTTGAGGGTGCAAGGCCGGTTAGGGACCAGGCTGCGTCAAGTATGCTCTGATCTGAGTTAATCGAAGTGCACCCACCAACAATTTATTTTATTTTATATATATATATATATATATATATATTAGGGAGCGTTTTATGTACACATACATTAATTGATTTATATGAAAAAAATTGGCTAATAAAATCCGGCAGGGCTAGTATTGAGTACATCTGAGAACGGGTTGGGATCGGGATGGAAAAAGTGTAACTATGTGTGAGGTATTATTGAAGTGTGGCTTGTATTCTGATTTTTTGTTCATTGCTTCCTTGCAGCAACGAAACACTAAACTAAGAAGTTCGATGCCAAACTCATTCAGAACAATGTAAATATGTAGAGTGCTGTTTTGTTTAACTGTAATACACTAGTTGGGCCCATATTTATCCCTTCGGGGTTTTTTTGTTATTCTTTTTTTCTTTCTTCTGTAGAGATCTTTTTCCAAGTTCTAAGTTCTAACATAACGATTGTTTCTTGTGATGATGGGCAGGGTCTTATTAAACGAGAAACGAGATTTGCATCAAAACGCCCTGCTAGCTAGTGAGATAATTTCAAAAATTGAGAAAACTGCCGCACCCCTGGGATTTAGTGTAAAGAAAAATAATTACAAGGTGCAAAATTTTTTATTTGTTGTCCTTATCATTCTATAATTTGTTCAGTCTCTCTCTCTCTCTCTCTCTGTTGTTATTCTTTGAATTGCTGTTGTCCTTGAGGATCCCCATTTGATAAAAACATTCACCTACTCTTCTACCATGTATTTGTTGCATTGTAATGTGTTTTTATCCCTTCAGGGAGACTACCTGCTGCATATGACCCAAAGGACAAGTAATCAGAGATGGGATGCAATCAAATTGTTCATCTCTTAATGTGATCAATGAATTTAAATACCTTCCAATAACCTTTTGGAAGGTATGCCACATGGAATGGAAAATTGACCGGCTGATGGGTACTATTATCATCTTAAGATCATTGAGGAATATTGGGAAGAATCTGATTCAATACATGCCGTCTGGTGGTGACGGGTGAGGTAACAGATTCACAGGTTGTAAATAATGAAACCCCTAAGCCATTACTTGGCTGGCACTCATGCTGAGCCAACCATCTTTCGCTTCTTCCTTTTTTTCATTCCTTTCATGTACTAGGAGTTACATCGATCTTGTTGTAGCTCTCTCTGGATTGTGTTCCTCATTGCCTATCAAAGCTCTAACTTTCTCCCAACGATTCTTTGGCGAAAGGTGTCTCATCTAGAGATAGAGGTGGCAGAGAGCCGTCGGGATGAGGCTGAGGCGACAAGAATCCGTATCAAGCTGTAGGAGCTGGAGGCGACATCTAGGCAGGTGAAAACAAAGATTCAAAAGGCTGAGGCTAAGCCGAGATGAACAAGAAGCATTGGAAAATTTCAAAAATGCTTGGAGATGAAGCCGGTGAACCACGAGCCTTACGGTGGCGGGAGGTTGGGATAATGTCAACCTAGTTCTTTTTGATTCATAGGACTTCTCATGTAGCAATTAAATTTGCTTTCAAATGTACAAGCAGAAAAGGATTGATGTGTATTAAATTTGCTTTCAATAAAATTTGCATAAAAATTGTCGACGTAAATTTATTATTATTTTAAAATTTTTTTTTTTTTTTTTTTAATTTCATAAAAAAATCACTGCAAAAAAAATTTCATAAAAAAATCACTGTCAAATATATATATATTTTAAAATATATTTAAAGAAAAAAAAAATGTTAGAGACGGCTTTTAGCCGTCTCTAATAACAGGAGGTCACTTATTGGAGACGGCTTAAAGTCGTCTCCAATAAGTATTGGAAATGGCTAGATGACTTATTAGAGACGTCTCTAACATATCTTTGAAGACGGTCATATGCCATCTCCAATAACCTTGACTATTAGGGACGACTTCCATTTGGTCTCCAAAGACAATGGAGACGGGACTATTTGAGACTACATGGAAGCCGTCTCCAATACTATTGGAGACGACTTTGACACCTTTGGAGACGGCCAAAAGCCGTCTCCAATAAACACATTTTTTGTAGTGAGTAAATAATTAAATTCCCCCTACCTCTGGTCCTAACATCGTAAGGAAAAATTGTTGGTGCAAAATAAATTTTTTCGTCGAAGGAAATGTCAATGGGATTAGATTTCAAGAGTGTTGTCCCCACTTTTTCATCTCGTTCGTAGTTTTCACAAGAGATTGGGCGATCTGGAATGGATTATTGATGTGATTGACGTAGGCTGGTTTTGACGCTTCAAGATGATTCTTATCCCTCAATTGTTACCGAAGTTGTTATAACCTTGATTGTTGCACTCGTTGTCGTTAGGGCTGTCAACAGGCAGAGATTCAGCTCGGACCCGACCCAAATGAGTCAGGTTCGGGCCCAACATTTTAAGTCATTTAATAAAAGGGCTGGGCTAAGCTCGGATAAGAAATGGGTTCGAGTTTGGGCTGCAAAGTGTAATCCCAAACCCGACTTAGCCTGATTAGCTATCGAGCCGAGTTCGAGTACTCATTATCTTTTTAAAAAAAATTGGCCTATAGAAAAACCTGGCTCGAATCCGACTCGGCCTGTTGGCAGCCCTAGTTGTGGTAGTGGTAGGGACTCGAGGTTGATGACTTGATAGTGAGGGGCCGAATGTTGGCGCAGTTCACCATAAGAGGTGTAACGGTGGTGTTTTACTGGTGTAAAGAGGAGGTGAGAGTGGCCTATGTGAGTCGCGGCTCGTGACTCGAGTCACGAAGAAGGGATGGCTAAGTAGAAGAGAGATAACCTAAACGGCCAACTTGAGGCCAACAATAGCAAGGTCAGAGAGCCAAGAATAGCAAGATGAGAGAGAGAGTCTGGGTGTGTGGGGGTGGGAAAGTCAACCAATTAAAAGAAAGAGAGTTCAATACTCTACCATATTACCAATGGGAAGGTTGCCTTCGCAGCTCGAGGACTTGAATTCGGCTGCCAGCAATTTTTTTCGTAAAGGTAAGACGGTTGGGATATTTGTGGGTGGGACTTGGGACAAATGTGAGGGAGGAAGGGCAAGAGCGTGGTTGGACTTCCTAACATATCCAACCAAATAAAGAAGGATTGCCCTTAGGTTGGCCGTTGGCGTGAAGCATTGGGAGAAGGGGTTGGGTTATTGTGTTGGGCACTTGTAGAATAAGAGTGTATACAATGCACAAAGTAGTAGGTGAGGTGGTTGGTTTAGCATATTACTCTAACACACACACAGGTATATATATATATATATATATATATATATATATATATATATATATATATATATATATATATATAAATATATATAAGTAGGAGGTGAGGTGATTGTTTAGTGTATTACTCTAACACACACACACACACACATATATATATATATATATATATATATATATATATATATATATATATATATATATATATATATATATCTTTACTACTATATTGTATATCCATCACTCTCATATCATGGCTATCATATCGTATCCCTGCAATCATATTGTATCTATCTTCCATATTGTATCTCCACTCCTATTTTGTATTTACCACTACCATATCGCATCTATAGCAACTATAACATATCTATTGTCACTATATTGTATCTCCGTTACTATATTATATCTATTGTGACCATATCGTGTCTTTGCTATCAAACTGTATTTATCCCAACAGTATCGTATTATCTCCGCTACTGTATTGTGTCAACGCTATCATATCGTATTTATCGCTACTTTATCGTATTTATATGATATTGTATCTCTCACTTCAGTATCGTATTTATTGTCAGATATCAAATCCAATCTATTGTCAGATATCGAATCCGATCTGTGAATATTTTTATCATTTATCGTCACATCTCTACTTTACCCTAGTAAGAGCCGTGATAAAGTAATGATGTTAGCGACAACTTAGTGGAAGTCATGTGGTGACCATAGGATGCCATTTTTATTTTTATTTTAAAAATATCTTTAAGTGCGATTGAGGAAGTTAAAAGTAAAAAGTATAAATAAAAAATCATTTTTAAAAAATAAAAAAAAATGGAGGTAATTCAGACATTTTAGTGGCTCGGATGTGACTTGATAAAAATTGGCTTGGAGCATTTAATTTTGTAAAAGGTGAAAATTTGAGGGCTGAAAGTATAAATGTCTTATAAATGAATGAATATATTAAAATATTTTTATCATAATTAAACATAAAAATATATTTTGTATACATATGTAATTGAGATTGAGATCCTTGAAAATAATGTTTGAAAGCTTGCTTTTGAACTATAACTGATTTGTAACCAACTATATATTCAGTTATTTCCCAATGGCGGTGGAGAGAGACTGACTTAAGCGTGGATGGTGCTCGAACAACATACCTAATTCAAACTCTCCAAACATTTGCACATAGAGATTCTCAATTTTTCTATGTATATTTTAAAATTTTAATTAAATTATTTAAGAGTCCTGTCAAATAGATTGAATTAATTGTATATGCATGCATAATTTAATATAATAATATAAGATTGGGGAAGCCTGAGATCATATCATATAAATTTCTCAAACATCCGATCTAAAGGGTCAAAGGGGAAAATGAAAAAACCAACGATTAAGATGGAATCCGTTTTCACCCTATCTTTCACATAATAGATCTTGATAAGACCATAATTTTACCATTAGACGGTCTGTTTGTAATTTCACTTAAAAAATAAATGCCTTAAAAATCACGTTTGGGCATGTTATGTGTCATGTGATTTTAGGGCCATATATGCTTTGGGGATCCGTGCCATATGAAATAAAAAAAAATAGATGTTTGATGGTACACTTATGGTCTCAAGATTCATTGTGTGGAAGATTGGGGTGAAAACGATCTCCATCGTGATTCCAAAATATAAAGTGTAAGAAGGGGTATTTGAGACTTTTTGTGCTAGCTGGAATCGGCCCTACATTGAGCTGGTCAGCTTGGTAAAGGTGAAAATATAGGATTTCTTGCAGAAAAGGTGTACCTGACAGAGTCGATCCTGTAAACTTCCATATATATATGAGAAAATGGAATAATGGATTTGACCTGGCGTACGAACCCCAGATCACATGCCACGTGATTCCAAAATAACACATATCCCATGTTCCATGTGGCATTTGATCTATAAAATTTTTTATTTTAGAAAAGAATTTTTTTTGTCAAAATTTTGGTACCACCCATATATCTTGATGCCCTGAATTTTTCACGCTTGACCACATTTTGGACTGTGGATATGCATTGGTTCATGCCCAAATTTTTTGGGTAGCCTTTAATTGTCCTTCGGCAAGTTGTCGTAGAACTCGATCATTACAAAAAAAAGAGGTTACACCGACAATTGTACTAGCAGCCGTCGGCATAGATATATCCTACACAGACGGCTAATATAGCAAGCCGTCGGCTTAGGAAAGAGTATATAACTTAAAGTGGGATTTTTTTTCCGTCAAATTCGTCGGCCCCTCTCACTCCCTGAAATCCTTCTCACTCAAACCCATTTTCTCTATAAATCTTAAATTCCTCTCGCCCAATTAGATCCCTAAATTGCTCTCGTCCACCCCTAAGATCCATCCGATTAGGGTTTTTTGTCAATTTCACTTTATCTTAGCTCGGATTTCATCATATTTTGATCATCTGCGACGTATAAATGAAAGTTGAAAGTGAACAGCAACAAGGCTCGCGATTTGAGTTCAATTTCCGTTCTACCTCTTCACTCCAGGTTTAGATCTACGATTTGAGCTCAGTTCGCAAGGTTTCTCATTTGTTTTTTGATTTGTTTTCTCATTTTCAGTTCTACCTTCTCACTCCAGGGTCAGTGCGTGGTTTCGAGATTACGATAAAATTCAGTCATTTATCGTTATCTTCATTTACATTCAAGTAAGCCAAGTCCCGATTTAAATCATCAATTAGGGTTTTATTTTTTCGAATTTGGTGAACCTTTTGGTTAAATTGGGGCTTTGCTGAGAGAGATTTTTCATAGTTACTTTCTTTCCCTGGAAGAAAATAGTTGTCTTTGAATTTTTTCAGGCTCTGTCTCTAATCTTTTATGAAAGATTATGAATGCCATCAAAATATGATCTGGCTTTCTTTTCGTAAATTTTTTATAGACCAGATTTATTCATGTCTTTTTATGTAATTAGTAAAAATGTATGGGCAAATGCACGTGGACACTCTAAATAAATTTGATTTGATTAATTTTTATTTATTTGTTATCACTTTATTAGATATCTTCAATTTTCTTAATACTATTATTTTATTACGAAAAATAGGCATTTAATGTTTATAGTAATTTTTAAAAAATTAATATACTTATGAAAAACTAATGATCAACTATTATATTAAAAGGTTTTGACACTAAAATAAAATAAATATATAGGGTAATGATTGTCCCACTTGAGGCACAATTTAACATGAGTCGTTCAATTAAACTAACATAAGATAATTTAATTCCCTAATTGAATGAAATATTATAATTTTCATTATAATTTTCTTAGAGGAAAATATTCATTATAATCATCTTCTTAATTCTGTATATATATATGTAGGTATTCTAATATTTGAAACTCTGAATATGTTTAGTCACACCCTATGCCTCTAACTTTTAAGGCTAATCTAACGGCTATGTTAGCCTGCAAACATGTAGTATTATATGATAATCAAAATGTTATCCATGTATCAATAATCTTTATTATTTACTAATATATAAATAAAAGTCGGTGTTACTACCACCCCACTTTATATTACAATCACTTCACTTAAACAAAGGAAAATTAATTGATTGCTTTAAAGAAGACAATAGAGGTTGTTCCAATATTTCAACACAATAGATATATATTGAGATCATAAGCCTATTATTAGATGATCTGATGTTGATTCCATGTGACACGTATCGCAAAAAGTGATTATGAACAAGTTTGATGGTACTTCTATATCGCTTTCAATTTTTGGGATGTATGACACGTGGAATTAACATCCTACCGTTTGTTGGTAGGCTTATAATCTCAAGATTGATTATTTTGAGATCATGGTAAATACACATGAGGTACACGTGCACTAAAGAAGGTGAAAGGGCCAATTCATCTAACTGATATAATCATATCAATCACCGACCCAACTGATATAATCTCAAATCGTATTGCCCATTCGACACAAAAATCTTCTTTTTTATGCTTAATCAAAATAATAATAACAATAAATTATTAATATAATCATAAATTGATAGTGTATCCTCTTTAATATTATATCATTTTAGGGTTTGTTGCTGATCATATCTAGGGATTCTAGTTTTGTGGTAGAACACTTTGCTTAACTTACTAAAAAATTTCAAAGAGAGAGAGAGAGAGAGAGAGAGAGAGTGAGAGAGAGAGAAATGGTGGTACCTGCTGATCAAACTTAGAAGCGTCAAAGGTTTTCAAAGCTGTGGACTGCAACAGTTGGAGAAACAAAATCATGAAAGGAGTGGTGGGTTTTACTGGATCGACAGAGGAGTTGCAAGGAAGGGGAGGAAAAGGAGAAGCAAAAGAAATTGTTCGATGGAAGAAGATGAAAGAGAATAGGAGGAGAGAAGAGAAACCGGGTTTTATATGGAGTCTTAAGTTAGGAAACGGAGTCCTAGTTTATGAGATATGAGTTAGGGAGTTAGGGAGAACTCCGTTTTCGGGTTTTTGGAACTTCTTCGGGGTTCTCGGAACTTGTGGCTATGAGATATGAGTTAGGGGTATTTTAGGTATGAAAATATGACAGAAACTATTTTTACTTTTATATAGTAGTAGTAATAGTACTTCATTCCAATCTTCCAAGGGACATAGATCCAAACGTGGCTCTAAATCCATTGGAGCGTGATGTGTTCCATGTGATTTAAGGGAAAACTTTTTTAGATTTTTGCCACATGAAATAAAAACTTGACCATTGATGGCACGTCCATGGTTCAAGATCCATTTTGTGGAAGGTTGGTATGACAAATGATCACCATCGTATGCTTCAATATAGTCAAATGTTTTTAGTGTATGGTCTCAAGATCCGTTGTGTGGAAGATTGGAATGAAAAATGATCACCATCATCTGATTCAACATAGCCAATGGTTTATAGTGTAGGCGCCCATCAATAGTTTCGTAAGCGTGAATAGAGGTACCCTTTTCCTTTGGGGAGCCATTACTCTCACAAGAGAAGTTGGCCCTAGCATATAATTTAAAATAAAAACTAAATATTTCGGGATTTGTACCATGTCAAAATACCATCTATGCCATTTATTTGAAGGCTATGATTTAAAGATCTATGATGCAAAAGATTGGTACAAAAATTTGTCTCTATCATATGATTCAAGACGTCAAACAGTGACATTGATTGCATTTAATGATGTGATAAACATTATCTTTGTTGTCATAGTTTTCATCTTAGATCTATAGATCAAGGCCATTGTTTCACACAGCTTAGATAAGCCACCCCAAAATGTCAAAGTCTTTCTTGATAATTAATTGCAAGGGCCAACTTCTTGTATGCAGGTTATTACATAGTATTGGGTACCTCTTTTTGCGCCCACGCATTCTCTGAAAGCCCTCACATCACAAACCCCTTGAAACCTATTGATTGTTTTGGATCTGTGTAAAAAGCGATCTCCATAATTTGATCTAAAGCAATTAATGGTTTTCAAGGGATCTGCAACGTGGGCGCTTTCAGAAATGGCGTGGGCGCAAACAGAGGTACCGTATAGTATTATAGTAGTATTTTTCTTAGGGGAGCCATTACTTGCACTCGGAAAGTTGGCCCTTGCACTGAATTTAAAGAAATACTTCCAAGTTTGGTGACCTATGCTATGATAAAACAAAATCTAAGCCATTTGATTTGAAGGTCGTGATTTAAAGATATCGACTGCAAAAGATTAGCTTCGAAATATAATCTTCACCGTGTGATTAATTGTGTCAATGGCTATTATCTGATTCAATATTTGACCACAATAGATCATATGATAAATATCGTGTTTTGCTCCAATCTTATGCATTGGAGATCTATAGATCATAAAGTTTAAACCAGACAGCCTAGATTGCGTTTTCACATCACGTCTCTAAAATTCAATCTTTCTTTCAATTCGGTGCAAGGGCCAACTTTCAAGGTGCAAGTGATGGCTCCATTAGATCATAAAATTTAAATCAGAAGGTTATTTGTACAAGATCTGGGTGAAATACGATCTCCACCATTTGATCCGAAGCTTTTTCTTAAGCGTTGCTTTTTCTTAGGCGCTTATAAGCTACTATTTGATTTTAATTAAGAAAATATTTTGGCAATTGAAGCTTAGCTAGCTAGGTGGCCTTTGAGTTACCTTAGCAGCTTTACTCGCATATGGACAAAAGACGACTTATTTATAAAGAAGAAAAATAGGAGAAAATATGAGAAAGGATAGATAAGATAAAAGTTAGCGGTATATAGAGTGATATAGGGGTACTTTGTTCTTAAAAGATATGAAAACTACAAAATTGACAGAAATATTTGGCCATTGGTGCTTTTATATAATAATAAGGATTAAGTAGAATTTAATTAGTGCATCATTGTGACAATATTGTTACAGGGTAATATAAAAAAGTATATATATATATATATATATATATATATATATATATATAAATTATTACTTATTGAGATTGTGGTTTTGCAGCGGATAAGCCTCTACCATAAAAAGCAAGCAAGAGAAGCAATGGAGTTAAAAAAACAAAAAAAGTTCAATTTTCTTGCACATTGCTGGCATGGTGCTATTGCTGCCATTCGGCCAAGTTGTGTTGCAAGAGACCATACGATAGCAAATCTGTTTACGAGTAATGAGTTTAATATAATTTAAGAGTGTTAGGTACAGAGAAGACTACAAAATAAAGTAGAATTTAATTAGTGACTGTTTGAGATTAATGAAAACTCATCAGTTGTTAAGATACATATACACTAATTTATCCCACTAGTCTACACCTTTTGCTAATCCCTCTTAACAAGTAAGACAGGTTAGCTTCAAACCACCGACTTGTCACGCAATTAAACTCACTAACACTACAAAAAATAAGACTATTATCGACAGTTTTTTGCAGCTAAAATCTACCGTTATTAACAAAAAAACTATTAAGCCTATTAACGGCAAGGGTATTAATGACAATTTTTTTGTTAATAGCAACAGTTTATGGTTGCCGCTAATAGTCTTATTTTTTGAAGTGTAGTCTACACCGTTTGCTCGTGCATGGTGACTAGGGCTGCAAACGAGCCGGGCCGAGCCCGAGCTTGGGTCAGCTCTAGCTTGGCTCTACCTTATACGAGCCGAGCTCGGGTCAGCTCTAGCTTGGCTCTACCTTATACTAATCAAGTGGGGGGCAAAAAATTTCTATTTTACCCTTCAAAGTAACTGTTAGATAAACTTAAACGCTTACTTTGAAGGGCAAAATAGACTTCTCAAAGTTAATTACTTATTTTATATATATATATATATATATATATATATATATATATATATATATATATATATAAAAACCGAGCTATAGAGCCGAGCTGGCCTTAGCTCTAGCTCGGCTCTAAACAAAAATGCTCTTATTTTTCGGGCCGAGCCGAATTGTAGAGCTGGCTCGACTCTATTGCAGCCCTAATGGTGACATTTGTCAGCTTCACACCTCCAAATCAACCTAGTTCGGAAATCTATTGGGCAGTAGCTTAGGCCTTGCTTGGCAACCCTTTTCCAAAAGACACTTTTTAGGTTCTTTGAAGAAGGTTGTCATATATTGTTTCTCAAAGTTTGTTTTTCAAAATAGTCCATCACATGCTAAAAATGTTGTTGTGTGGAGTGGCGGACCCAGTTAAGGACCAGCATGGGCAGATGCCCATGCCGACTTAAATAAATAAATAAATAAATAACCTAGTAAGTTTTAAAGAAAAATAAAATAAAATTACGTTATCAATAAAATGATTTGAAGATCTAACCATCTGATAGGATGAAAAACGATCTTCATCGTCTAATTAATGACAGTCAACAGTTTTATGTTTATGAGAGATTTTTCTTTCACTTATTTTTCTAATAAAAATTTTCTTTGCCACCATATTTGCAAAAGAATTTATGGAGAGATTTCTCTCAAAAGAGGCTAAGCTATTGTGTGTTTAAACACACTCAAGTATGGTGTATGAGCTCTAATAAAATTAATCAAAAGTAGAATCTTATATAGAAGAAGGTTTGAACTTAGAACCTATAGGTCACAAACCACAAATTAAACTACTAAAGTGATTTAGTAAGCTATATACATAAAAAAATAAATTTATTCATATATAATTTTTGAAAAACAAAATAATGTCCTGCATTCTAGAACGGTTGGCATTATTTGCAGCCGCTCTTCTTGTGAAGAACAAACGCATTTCCACCATAAGAATTGTTGATTGCCTTGAATTAGACGATTATTTTGGGATCATGACATACATATCAGATTCCATGTGGCACACATCCTTTTTCATCCCAATCTCCCACACAATAGATTTTGAGATCATGACATACATATCAGATGGCAATATCTTAATTCCATGTCGCACACATCCTTGGGATTGGATCTAGAAGCTATTACAATTTTTTTTTTGCTACTATAAATAGGCCCCATTTCGAAATCTCGACATAGGCCACCAAAACCCCTGTAAAGGAGCTGGACACTTGTCTTTTTTTTTTTTCTTAATATTCAAGTAAGAACGTGAGTTAATGATTTTTAATTGCCAATAATTTTAATAAGACACATCGTTTTGTGAGCGAATTCAAAATATATATTTATATATTTTAATTTTAAATATTAATTAATATTATGCCCACTATAGAAGAAAATCTTGGGTCTGCTGCTACTTCTCGTGATATTATCCAATGGAAAGTGGTCATAAGGGTTACCATATTAAGTGATGTCATACTTGGCTCAGGAAGCAGGAGATTTGGGTTCGAATAGTTGTGCCGACCTAAAGCATACTAACTTGAGGTGTGCACGCACCCCTAGATTAGTCGGGTGCTCTCACACAAGATGTCAAATCGGATATTGGTATGGGATATTGATTCATAGAGGATAAATACGTATCAGCCAATACCAATACAGAACGATATTTTTTATTGGCTCTGCCATCCGTGTCAACTTTGAAGTTTCCACTTCTAGCTTGCTACTGCCTCTTGCCATACTTCTCTTCTTCCTCTTGAGGATTGCCACCTTGATTTAGCTGGCTCTTGCCATTTTTGTCTTCATCCAGTTGAGCATTGCAACCTATTCTTTAATTGTCATATGGGAGTCATTACTTGCACACGGTTTTCAACTGATTGCACCCGATTGTGTCGAATTTGAAAGAAAAACTTGTAAGTTTGGTGATCTCTACTTTGGGAAAACACCATTTAAGCCGTTTGATTTGAAGGCCATGATTAAAAGATATTAATTGTAAAAGATTAGAACAAAATATAATTTTTATCATTTTATTAAATGGAGTCAAAGGCTATTATATAATTCAACAATTGACTATAATAGATTATATGACAAGTGTGGTGTTTTGCTCAAATTTTATGTCTCCGAGATCTATTGATCATGAACTTCAAATCAGATGGCCTATATTGCATTTTTACATATCACATATCCCTAAAATACCAAGTCTTTCTTTAAATTATGTGCAATCACTTAAAAAACGTGTGCAAGTAATGGCTCCCTTGTCATATTTATTAATAGGGGTTTTTCTATTTATAGTTTGATTTGATTATCTCTTGCTATCTTTGTCTCTATCTAAATATGCTATCAAATACATAGCCACAAAAATCGCCCTAAAAATTTCGTGAATTATTCACGAATTTAAGGTCCTCTGAATTATTCCCAAATTTTTTAAAAATTCGCAAATAATTCTCGAATTTTTCAAAAAAAATTGGGACTTACTAAATTTTAATTTTTAAATTTTTTTAAAAATTTTTTTTTTTTTTAATAATTTTAAATCTTTTTATTTTATTTTAAAAATTTTCTCACCGATTTTTCCACTGAATATTTCCCCGAATTTCCCGGATTTGCCGGATTTTTCTAAATTTTCACCTCGCCAAACTACTGCCAAACCCCGATTTGGTGACAATGATCAAGTATGCTAAATTTGTTTTGATTTGCCAAATATGCTAAATCTGCGACGGATACCGTATCGGTGATGATACGTATCGGTATCGGCCAATATTTGATACATTAACTTGGACAAAAATTAAATAATAATAATAATAAAATAAAAAATTCCCACATAAAGTGATCATAAAGCAATCAAAAGGTTGACTTCAACGTATTTTAGGTACCCACAAGCCTGTGATTCAGTAGCAAAAAGGTCGTTCTTCCTAACCTTCGCAAGTTTTTACCCTTGAAAAAAAGTCACATTTCTCACATCTAAAACCCTATTTGTTATTAAAAACAAAAAACTATTTGTTGCATGCCAGAATTACATCAATCAAGGGTATGATTCTGGAACAAATCACTCTCAAGAGTCAAGAATAGATACATGGTTGATGTCTCCCTTTTAAATCAACCTTCCAATAAAAAACTTGTTGAAATCCCTCTTTAAAAATAGGGTACCTTAATTTACAATCCAGGATTCTTCCTTCTCAACCCTAATTTCACATCTTAAATGGATGACTGTTTTGAATCAGATGATGAAGTTCTATAATAAGCAACCTGACAGCAAGTGAAGTGAAATGATAAGAACATATACTGTTAACAAACAAAGTTTTAACTGTAAGATGTGAAGGGTTCAAGGTTCGGTGGCATCTCATAAACAAACAAATTAAGTCGAATTAAGTCGGAGTTGTCTGGAGTGGCTCACTGATGGAGGTTTTTGGAGCTTAGGAGCAGAGATCTTCGCCATCTTCAAGTGGAGTATGATCAACAAGCAGAGGCTCAGTTTATAGATGGATGGAGAGCATTCCGATGGACACAAGATCATGAAAAAGAGGGTTGTTGAAGAAGGAGATCTAGGCGAAACAATGGACTAAAGAAGCACCTAGTGGCTGGTTTACTAGGGCTCTGCACGATCCACCTTACACCCCATGTTTGATCCATCGTCTTCAATCCTTTGGCTGAGGCGAATCGAGTCTCATCATCTTTCATCGCATAACACTCTCCTGTGCATCCCACAGTATCATGTATAAACTCCACTCGTAACCTAAATGTAGAAACCATGACAAGTAGCAACAAGTGTGCTATATCAAGGGCTACAAATTTTCCAACTGCTCACCCTGTGGCACGTTGATGCCGGCCTAACTCTAATGTCATCTAATCACAAGACAAGCCTCACACTACTTGAACCACGCGCAGCCTCATAAATCACGCCATTCTAAACCCAATGCATGTTGGCTATAAAAAACACACAATTGCTCCATAAACCACATGGACTTTAATCTTTCGAGTTTCTCTTTCTCAGCCGCATTGCACACCGAGTCCCACTTAAGCCAATCCAACCGTAGGTATTACTCCTGACCCATGTACCAACATGTATATTAATATGCAAAACTCTGAAACATGAGAACCTCCTCCTGTGTGGGATGACATAGTGCCCTTCAAACATCTTTGGGCTAATGTGCCCTTTAGCACGCCAAGGACAATGGGACACACAATTGTTCTGTAACTTACGAATATATAGAGCCAATTGTCATGGGGTTATTCTTCTAACAGTGTCAGCCTGTGCGGCACTTAACGCCCGTTGCGCTAAGTCAACCTATTTCTCTCAAATGAGGCACACGATGCGGATTCCCAGATGCTACAAAGTGTGGAAGGTTTGTCCTACTCAAGCTTCACCTCAACCTTTACATTCGGACTTCGCCCTGCGAAGCAACGCAGCAAGTTAGAGCCGGCAACGATGATTGTTAAGGCAACAGGCAACGATGATCGTAAGGTAACATGCAACGATGATAGATATAGCGATAGGCAGCGACGAGCATATACCGAGTCCCCTCTGGGCTAAGACCCGCACCTCGAAGGTGGTTGGGAACCACCAACGCGATGGCCCTAGTACACGACGTATCTAGGGCGACCACGCACCAAGCGTGGCCCGGATGCACGCACATAAGCCCACGAGGTTAGTGCACGTGTAGGGTCGGGGAACCCCAACTCATGTCCCCCTATATAAGGGTAAAACAGTAATTCAGGCGAAATGGCGGGAGGACCTCAAACCTATTGGTTTGTCATACTTTACTATTCACCCCGCAACGCCCCGCAATGCCAGCCCAACTGACCATGTCGCGACCAAGTCTTCACCCTCCACCCCAACATGTCGCGACGCCTTCGTGGCTCAGCCCAGTACATATGGTGCCGCCCTCATGGCCTTGACGCACCAGTCATACTCCACACTTTGAGAGGAAAAGTGGCCCTACGGCTGACCCGGATGGCCACGCCGCATGCCCCCGTTACACAATGCTTGGAAAGTAGTGGGAGAACCTCTAAACATATCGATTTCATATATTGCACTTGGTTGAAGTACAAAGGGGTCATGTGACACCCATGTGTGCCCATCAGAGAAGGTCTGGGTGGTCATGTGACACCTATGTGTGCCCACCATAGTCCTTGCGAGACTTGTGCGCCCACACCACTAAACTAATTGGACCAAACTATGTACAGATCTCTGAGTCTCAGCGTGCTATGTGACATGCATACTCCAGCATTCAACTAGCATGACCATACCAAATATCTGGCCTCAGAGATCTTTGTGCTGTGACCTAGAAATGGAGCTTTGTGCTAGCACTCATCCATGTAGCAGCATGCAGCACAACCATCACGGTCCTACAGTGTGAACCCATGTGCATATGACTATCTGTGTAGAAGCTATTGATCTGATAATCAAGATCATTCAACTGGTTAGAGCTATTGTTGCCTGCTGCTTAGAAGGTCTTGATTCAGCTCCATGCCTATCTTCCATATTATGTAATTATTTGATCTTTACTTTATTCCATACCAATGTGGTTCTCAAATTTTGTCGATAAAGCGGATTTGAACCCAATGCCACATAAGATCAATAGGCTACCAATCTTACCACATATATATGAGCAAGTTCATTCTTTCCATTTCTTCCCATTATGAATTCACCACTCTTCCCCCTATACTACAACCTAATGATCTCATTCCTGTAATCAACATTTCCATCATCAAATAAGTTTCCTTGCTCTGAGGATGATCTCTATCCCCAACAAGAAATTCATGAATGATACCACACACCTAGATCCAACTACACCCAGGAGTCTTGCTGACTCCCTTCTCCATCAATCTCCTCATCCTAGATGCCTTTGCCCAATCCCCAGATGCCGCATACACATTTGATAAGACTACATATCGCCCATCACTATGTTGCTCCAACTCAATAAGGTGTCTCCCTGCTTGTTCTCCCAAGTCTACTTTTCCATGAATCTTGCATGCGCCTAGTAAAGCACCCCACACACTTGCACCAGGCTTCTCTGACATACGTTGTATTAGCTCTACCGCTTCCTTCAACATCCCCGCCCTATCAAAGAGGTCCACCATGCACGCATAGTGCTTGTTTGTAGCGGCAACATTATAGTTCTTAGCCATGGAGTTGAAATGCCGAAGACCCTTAGATACCAAGCCGCCATGCCCACAAGCACTAAAAACACCTAGAAAAGTAATCTCGTTTGGCACCACTTCTGCCATTTCCATCTTATCAAATAAACCTAGTGCCTCCTCAGCAAGTCCATGCATCGCTAGAGATTCAATCATGGCATTCCAAGCCAAAACATCTCTCGTAGGCATTTCGGCAAAAACCTTTCAAGCACAACCTATGAAGCCAGCTTTTGCATTCATATTTATGAGTGACGTCCCAATGTAGGCATTAATCTCGATTTTTCTTTCATATATATGATTATGCATCCATCGTCCCCGTTCTATGGCTCCCAGCTCTCCGCAAGCAGAACGAATCAATGCCAGGGTGACCTTATCAGGATTAACATTTGCTCCTTGCATCTCTTGGAAAACCTCTAATCCCTCCTTAGACTCTCCCCATGTGACATATCCACCAACCAAGGTATTCCAATATATAATATTTCTCTGCAGAATTTCATCAAACCATTTCCGTGCAACATCTAAGAAACCATAACGAGCATAAGTCCCAACAATAGAATTCCATGCAATCAACCCTCGTCGCGACATCTTAACAAACAGCTGATGAGCAAACTCAACCTCACTGGCCTTCCCATACCCATCAATCATCATATTCCAAGCGACTTGGTAAAGTGGTTCACAAGTGCCCACCCAAAATCCCCCACACTCAAGTACAAACCCACAAGCCCATTTTGAACAAACACATTAGAGTCAATCCCAAGCTTCAAAACATGCGCATGAACCACTTTACCTTCCTTACCAGCACCAAACTCCGCACAAGCATTCAAAACAAAGAAGACCGTAAAATTCTGTGGGACGACGCCTCTCTCAAACATCAGCTTGTAAAATTCAATACCCAGTTGAGGGGAACTGCTCTTTGAGTACGCTCTTATGATGGTGCTCCAAAAGAAGATGTTTTGGATTTCGGAGCAGTCCAAGAGGAGACGGGCGTAGTGTAAATCGCCGCGAGGGGCAAGAGCAGAGAAAGCGAGGAGCCGCGTAGGGGCAATGTGTGGTGGGTGAGCTCTTTCATGGAAGTGCACATCTCTAGTAAAGAGAGTGTTGGGTTTTTGAATTTGAGGGATGTGTTGGGAGTTGAATGCGGTTTGTCATGTGTTGGGGGAATAGAGAAGGAGAAAGTAAAAGCATTGTTAGTGGGGAAATGACGACCTAACTGATTTTTGAAAGAGGAAAGTACCGTATGCTGTAGTTTTGTACCTTTAGTTAAGGCCCGGTCCGATCTAATCAGATTTATATATATAGTATAAATCGAAGAGACCGAACCAAGGGATTGAGATTATGATTTTAAATATCAGCCATATCTGATACATATCGGTATATATCTCTCACACTAGGCCTTATCTGACACGATATAAACCCTTGATTTTGTGAAGGGAGCAAAATCGGGTCAACAAGGTCAAATATTGGGTCCATATCAGGCCATATCGGCCCACATCAGATATGAATCAGTCGTAATACCAAAGACACCCCTGGGGAAATTATTTTTGTTATTTTTATATATTTAAAATTTGCAAAATAAAAAAGAAGTTACTTTAATATAGTTAGTTTGGCCGATACATATCCGATTCATATCGGCAACTGATATCTCTGATCGAGATCATACTTACCAAATCAGAATTGGGGAAAAAATTGCAAGGCAAAAAACTTAAAACACCTGTCAAAATTTTGTTAAAATTCGGAAAAATCGAAGCATTTGAAAAAAAGTAATATATTTTAAAATATTAAAAAAAACAAAGGTAAATATTAGTTTGACAAAAAATGAGGAACTTTTAGTAGAAAACGCATTTAAAAAGTAAATTTTTTCAAAAATATAAGTACTATATATATATTTTTTTAAATCATTTAAAAGGTGTTTTTTGATGTTTTATGAAAAAAATGCTATCATAAAAAAAAAAAAAAATCAATAAAATGCTAATTTTGATAACTATGATCGAGATTTGAGTGCCAAGGGACTCAATCCAAGGGACCAATCTTAGGGATAGAGTGTCATAGCAACTTTCTCAAGGTCAATAAGTTTATCATGAACTTAAAAAAAAATTAAAAAGGGTATCCATTCGTCATCCAAATTTTGATCAAAATTGAAAATTTTGAATAATAAAGTTTAAACAGTGGATGGAAAACTTTGACTCGTATTTTGAAGTGGATAGAAAACCTTACGGGGACGTGTGGACCCTCAAACTCATGATTACCTGCCACGTGATCTAGCATTTAACTGACTTTTGTAGACACAAACCCTTTACTTTTTTGACTCGATAATCTAAGAATGCCAAACGAAATTGTATAGTAAGTAATACAACAAATAAACATATGATAAGTATAAAAACTACAAAGAAAATTAACAAATAAATATATGATACTAAATGAGATTATGATAAGTATATTATTGCATTTTCCTTCAAGTTGTGAGGATTGCCTCTTTGCAATGTTGTTATGAAAGTTTACTTTTTCATATGTCGATCCTCTTTATTTACATTTTCAATAAGGGTAACCTGCTATGAAGAACCAAGTAACTTACTTGGTATCACATTAGTTTGTTGTCATGTGACATCCAATTATATGATCGGGTGCCATGTAGAGAAGCGACTTGATGATTATAATTATTATGAAAAAAAATCAAAATAAGCGATATAAATTAAGATAGTCAACAGACGCTACAAAAAATAAGACTATTAGTAGCAGTTTTTTTAACAAAAAATTGCGCTATTAGTCCTGTCGCTACCAAAAACTACTGCTATTAGTTTTGCCGTTACCAAAATTGCTTTACCAGCAAGTGCCGTTAAAACACCTTATTTTTGTAATGAGAGTCAATTGCGGGGAAAATGAATGGTAGAACCACATTTGATTTCCCTGTTCATTTTTCACACAATGTGGAACTAAGTTACATGTTATTGTTGATACCAAATGATATTGATAATGGTTCTGAAGCACGTAGTTTACTACGTTGTCTTAAAGAGAATAGACGCTTACTTTTCGTTAGATAAATTAATAAAAATGCCATAGGGTTCTCAGCGAATATGCCTTCAGGATACAATAGAATCCGAGCTTGCCAATAACCATATGTTATTTTCTTGATTACACTTTCTAGAGAAAGAACCTGCCACATATTTTTTAATACACAAAAGAATTCTTAAAAAAATAATAACGTAAGAGAAGAGAAGAAATAGATGTTATTATAGTTTTTTATTGTGTCTTTTTAACTCGGATTTGATCTCTATTTATAGAGAAAATCGCAAACCATTTTATCTTTTCAGATTACGGTGAAAAGATTTCAGATATGTATCTTTCCAGAGAGTTAATTATGTCTTTTCATATAACGGTAAAAAGACAAATCGATTTCACTTGTGTCTTTTCAGAGAGTTGTGTCTTTTAAGATAAGAATAAAAGATATATCGATTTCATTACGATGAAGAGATGCCAAACTTGTGTCTTTCCAAATAATGGTAAAAAGATAACGGTAAAAAGAAAATCGATTTACTTATGTCTTTTCAGATTTACGTAAAGAGATGCCAAACTTGTATCTTTTCAACTCACGATAAAAAGATAAATTAAAATATGAAAAAACACTTCTTCGGAGAGAAAATAATTTTTACAAGTTTATTATTAAATTATTATCAATATATATAATGATAATTATAAACTTAATTTTAAAATAAAAAAATATATATTACTAAACTAATATATACAACAATCCCCCTCTATCTCAAAAAATTAAAAATAAAAAAATAAATTATATATATATATATATATAATAATAATAATAATCCCCCACTTGTTTTAAAATAAAATAAAAAATAAAAAAATAAATTGTGTATCAGAGCGATCATACTAAGCATCATCAGAGGTACCGATCGATTCGAACCTTTGACTAACACATACAACTCAAAGTTTGTAAGGGCTTTAAGTAGCTTATAACCTTGAACTTAAAACCTATTTAACAAATCAAAATTACATGTACACTTACTATAATCTAAATTATTAGTGATAGAAGGTCTGCGCTTTACAGTCATGTGTTAAAATCTTGATTTCATGAGTATCTCAGAAAGAGGATCGAATCTTGTTGAAGCGACTTCACTTTCATACTCATATAGGTGAATCTGTCATTGGTACTTTTGTAACTACTTTATCACTCCAACAAATCAATGTCTACGAAATTATTAAAACTTAAACTCACCCTCTCACGTTACAAGAGATGTGCAAAAAATTTAACACAAAAAAGATGGCCAATCGGTAATATACATTTGTGCACTTTGATCAACGGTCACGGAGAAGTTTTTTATCTCGATGAACTTAGGATTTGAAATCTCCAACTCTATTAAGTTGAAGTTCAACTACTGTGCCTTTAAAGATATCGATCTAAGGCCCATTCACCTCGATGTTTTCAATATTGTATCTCTGGGTAGTATTTTTGTAAGCTTCGAAGTTACTCTGCCTCTTTTGCTCCCGCAAATAATGCTATATACTTTGATTTCATATTTGAATAAGAAAAGCATGTTTTTTTCTAGACCCTCACAATACTGTTTAACTTAACAAAGTAAAGTTCATCCGCTTATTGATTTTGAAACAGAGAAGTCAGAAAATCAAGTAGCATCAGTAAACTCCTCTAAGAGTTCAGATTTTCTACTATATTGTAAACTATAATACATAATTCCTTTCAAATATCTTAATGCCCTACAAATAACTTTTATATGTTTCAACCATGGGTTGCTAGTTACTCAATACACCCACTATAAATTCTATATTGGGTTTAGTATACTTTATTAAATACATAAGACTTCTATCTCAGTAACGATAAACTGTAATTCTTGAACTTGTTTAAGAATCGATTTATCTCCAATCATTTTGAAATCAAATTATTAGAGACTAGGAAAGCATTTGTACCTGTATCCTCAATTAGATACTTCTTCGCTAATGACTCAAAATCTTTAGTAATAGTGCACCTACATAATGTGTTGAATAACCTATCGTTTAATGCATTAAGGTTTTGGTTCTAACTATTTTGATTATCTTTTAGTCATTTGAGTCGAGCATCCGATCCTTCAATAGTCGTACTTCTTGCTATTTTTGCTACAGAAATTAGTAGACATGATGTATAGAGGACGTAAGCAACGTTAAATTATCGCAAGATAAATTGCACCTTTTACTGTGATCTTTTGAAATTTGACCCGTCAAATCGATCAAGTTTGATGAAATTTTGATTCATGAAATTTATGCTATGAGCCATTAGAACGATCTATTATCTTTAAAACAACGTAGTGAACTACGGGTCTCAGAGCCATTATCAATACCATTTGTTATCAACAATTAGTTAGTACCAAGCTACCTTTATCTTAACATTTTTATCCTAATGTTTGGAGAAGTTTGTATATAAATCGGGCTTTGGTCAGGTCCAATTGGTTAGACTCTAAATGTCACTGCAAATATTAGACTATTAGTAGTAGCCAAAAACTGCCGCTATTAACAAAGAAGTTGTTGTTTCAATAGCGACAGGTCTAGTAATGGTAGTTTTTGGCTATCGCTGAAACACCTTATTTTTGTAATGTGTGATTTGACTAATTTTTGAGATCATCGGATACATGGCTTCCACGATTGTGAGCAAACCAATAAAGATAAAAGTCAAGATTCCCTTGCATCCAATGACCTCCAAAATGGTAAACTGCATTTAGAGACCATCTAGTTAGACCTGACCAAACCCCATAGAAACCTCAAGATAGTCAACCGATTTTGTTAATATTAATCACATTGGATCATATTCAATTAAAGACAACACTAATCAAGGGTCAGACTATGTTTGGGATTGCTCGTTGGAGGCAAAGAGCAGCTCTCTGCTCTAACACTAGGCACTTTAGTATGGGACTGTGTTTGGTTGTAAGTGCTCTTAACTCTTTCGAAAAGTGAAATAATTGAATTTGGGTCTCTTTAAAAGGGCAATTTAAACTTGCTCTTTCCCTCCAAAGAACACTCCCAACACTCTTTCTCAATTTATGACATTTCCAACAATGAAACATTAAACATCTTGTGTTAAATTTGTGAAACAACTATTTTTTTTTTTTTTGAAAGTTGTTTTATTTTATTAAAGTGTATAAAAGCTAGCCTAGTGCCTCGAAGGGTCCGAGTAATACATTAAGAAGCACCCAGGCATTGTTATCTGGAAAATCGGACTTCCTGGAGAAAACTAGAATAGGTACTGGGGTGGCATAGAAAATTCGAGGGAAAAGGAGAAAAACCTACACCCGGAGGAAACCGGAATATCCAGGAAAAAACCTCCAAAAACTAAAGAATGACAAAAATCTCATCCCTACAGTTACAAAGAGTGAAAAAAAGATAACAAATGTTATGCTTTGAAGTATTTTATATTAAACAGAGAAGAGTCGCCTTTGCCATCCGCAATCGCCCAATTGCAAACGGTGATGATACTATCTTGAATAAGCCTCTTAGCATTGAACGAAGAATTGTTCCATTTGATGTTGTTCCGAGAGATCCAAATGCCAAAGAGTGGAGATATGGAGATGGTTCCATATCCATTTCTTAATACCTGTAGCGTCGCATTGATTTCAGCCATAAAGAAATATAACAATATCCTTACGAATGCAAGATGAAATACCCCCATATAGGCCAAATTTTCTCACAAGTAAGGAGAAGGTGCTCGATGTCTTGTTCTGCGCGATCACAAAAAAAATACTTTTGATCGATTTGCATGCCTCTTCTAGTGAGATTGGAGATAGTGGGAAGTTTATTCCAGCATATTGTCCACAAGAAAAAATTGATTTTGGTCGGGATATGGTAATCTCAAATGAAGGCCCAATCCATGATTTGGTTATGTGGTTACAAAGATTTGAACGCGGATTTAACAGAAAAGCTTCTTTGGTTGCCGTAGTTCCAAACTTTGAGATCGTCGCCATTCGGGTCTACCTTGACATTATCCATGATGTTGGATAACACAAAATACTCAGCTATATCGACATCGCTAAGTCTTCGTCTGAAGCTGATAAGCCACTAGGTGGGATTATCCAAACTAAAGGTATCACTTAGCTTGATTTTGGGGTCAACGACGATACTAAATAAGTTTGAAAACTTTGATTGCAGCTTCGGTTCTCCTTCAAGCCATCTATCAGACCATAAGTGAATAGTATATCTCCCTTACCGTAAATAAAAAGGATATTTTTTAAGAAATCTTCTCTCAAAGATAAAACACTTTTCCATCACCAGAAAGAGGTTCTATATTTGTAATTGCTGAGTTTTCAACCCTTTTGACAGATACAGTATTTGTTTATGACAATATCTTTCCATCAATGGTCAGAACCATTACCCAAATGCCACCACCATTTCATAAGAAGGGCTTTATTCATATCCTCAATCGGACAGATACCAAGGTCTCTTGAGATTTTTGGTTTCGAGACCCTATCCTAACATATTAGATAGAGCTTATTTTTTCCTGCGAGGTTTTTCCAAAGGAAATACCTTTCAAGCCTCTCAATTTTATGACAAATAGTGGCGGGGCACTTGTAGAGGGAAAGAAAATAAGTTGAGATAGCACTAAGAACCGATTGAATCAGAGTCATTCGCCCTCATTTAGAAATTAATTTACTTGTAGAGGGAAATAAAATAAGTTGGGAAGGCCCATGCATATGGTACAACTATTTTGTGGATTCAGATCTTAGCACAAAGCAATCTTGATCTATGGACCTTCTAAAATGCAGATTGGGTTGGATGCCTCATTGCATAAAGGTGAACTACATGCATTTGTATCTTCCTTGGCAGCAACATTTCATGTTGGAGTATGAAAAAGTAAATGATTGTAGGTCGGGTCGGATGTCTCATGCTTAATCTGCCGCAAAGGGTCAATTTATGTGCTCAAGAAGAGTAAAAAACTCTCATCAAGCGGATCGAGCATCGGGTTGAGTCAAACGTTGACAACCTTATCTACAACTCTCGTAGACACACACATTGAGAACATCCAAAGGTCTTAGTTATCAATTTGGGGTACGACTATTTTCACCGATTTAATAATGAGTGCCACAATTTTTGCATGGGCGAAAATCAGTGACTGATTTGAATCAAATGATGGAGATTGTTTTTTATTCCAATCTTCCTCGTAATAGATCTTAAGATTATGGTGCGCCTTTCAAGAAGTCAAACGTTAATTCCACATGGCACATGTCCCTAAAAGTTAAGGTCAACTCTTTTTCCTATGATCTAGGTAACTTTTTATTAGAACCCCACTACCCCACTTCCTACAAACTACCCAAACCCCCCACCTTCTACAAACTACCCAAACTACCCACAACCCCACTACCCTACTTCCTACAAACTACCCTCTATATTATATTATAAATATAGCATGGTTGTGCATTTGTAAAACATCGATTTGTAAAGCATTGAGGAATAACAAAGAGAAACTTTGTCCAAATTATTTTTACAATATTTTTATATTTATTTAACATGGTATCAAAGCCACTAGGCTCCTGAATTTTTTTTCTCGTTGAATTTTTGGTTCATCAAATGGCGGACGGTCGTTCATCTATTGCGTCAAATTTGATTAATGATGTGGCGTCTCCCTATTATCTTCATCCATCCAATCATTCGGGTGCTACCCTCGTTTCAATTTCTCTTATCAGTAAAAACTATTTCACTTGGAAAAGATCGATGAAAATCGCATTGAATGCTAAAAACAAACTTGGATTTGTTGATGGCACCTTCAAGAAGCTAACTATGAACTCGGCAGAGCTTCAAGCGTGGGATCGTTGCAATGATATGGTTTTGTCATGAATACTCAATGCCATCGACAAAAGTCTCACCAGTAGCATCATCTATGGCGATACACCGCGTGACATATGGTTGGATCTCGAAGAATGATTCTCACAAAGCAATAATCCTCGAGTCTTTCAACTTAAGCGTGCAATATGCACATTGCAACAAGATCAACAATCATTGGTAACCTATTATAATACCATGAAATCCTATTGGGATGAATTAGGAACTTATGTATTGACATCTGAATGCACTTGTGGAGCATTCAAAGAGCTTCAACAGTTTCAAGAAACGGAACGAGTCTACCAATTCTTAATGGGACTCAATGAGACGTATTCTTCCATTCATAGCCAAATCCTAGTCATGGATCCTCTTCCCACAGTTAGTAAAGCATATTTCATTATTAACCAAGAAGAGAAGCAAAGACTCCTCCACTTGTCCGCTCCACACATCAATGATTCGGCTGCACTCATTGCTAATACTAGGAATCTTAATGTTGGTGGAGATAACCAACACAATCGAATTAGTGGACAAGATCGAGGACGTCCTCGTTGTGATCATTGTGGTATGATGGGTCACATAAAAGCAAAATGTTTTATAATATTTTTATGTTTATTTAACACTTTTGGGAATGTGTTCTATTTGGAATCAACATTTGATCCTTTGATAGGCGTGCCATGTTCTTAAGATATATCGTGAGAAAGATTGGAACAAAAAATAATCTCCATCATTTGATTTAAATCATTCAATGGTTTTCGCCCTTGAAAAAACTGTCGCCCATGAAAAAACTGTGGTACTCATTATTAAACGGGTGAGAATAGCCATACCCTTAATTATATTATTCAAGCATAAATCTTCTTCCAAACTATGGTAAGGTGGGGGAGGCCATGCACCAGTAGTGGTGAGCCTGAAAACGTAGATGTGCCTTGCATCATGTGCATTTGGGTTTGCTCTTCCGGGCTAAAGAGCGGCTCTTTCGCTCCAGCCGGAAACTGTTTTAATTAAAGTTAGGCAACTCTACTCCTCACTCCATCTGCTTAGGCGGGGAACTATTTTAAGCAATGAAATTGCTCTTCGGGTGCTCACTGTTAGAGCTTATTTTGGCGGAGAGCTGCATCCACTCTTATAATAGCTATATTAATGAGAGCAAGCGTAGTTCAAAAATTACATCTGTGTTTTTAAAGGAGTTGTCGGAATGCGCACTTCCCTCGATCCGTGCGGCGGCACCTAACGCGCCGCTTAGTCACCTGCCGATAACAATCGCGCGAGGCCCTTCGCTATCGCTACAGCGTAAGCGTCGAAGGGCGCCTCGCGACGATTGTTATCGGCGGTAAGGCTGACCTAGCTAAGCGCGCGTTAGGTGCCGACGGACCGAGGTTGCGGAAGTGCGACCCGTGACATTTTTGTATCGAGCTGATGTGCGATGGGTTGGCTTGCAGCGTATGGCGCACGATTATTGGTTGTAAGCGCGTCGAAGGGCGCCCTCGCGGCGATTGTTATCGGTAAAGGTGACCTAGCGAAGCGTGCGTTAGGTGCCGCACGGGACTGAGGTTGCGGAAGTGCGACCCCGTGACATTTTGGTATCAGAGCCAAGTTCGATCCATAAGCGATGATGCTATGAGGAAACTGGTGCGAAGGCACGCGATGTGGTGTCAAGAGGGCACGCGACATCCTTGAACAATTGGTGCGGAGGCACGCGATGTGGTGTCAAATTGACACGCGACATCCCTGAGCTAGTTAACAGGGGAGGGCCTTGTGACAGCAGAACCAAGTTGACCCGACCGGGGTGACAGTGGAGAGCTTGTGGGAAGGTGCGGGCCTAAGAACTAGAAATGTGTTGCTAACAAGCTGGGAGGAGTTGGCGGGGTCAGTTCACTGCGTTCATGCGTCAACGAGGACGTTGACATTTTATGGAGTGGTGGAGGATGTGACGGGGCCAAGACTTGAGCTTGCAGCATGGTGCATGTGGCACGATATGTGGTGCCAGGAGGGCACGCGACATGGGGCCATGTTGGCCTTGCGACGTGGTCGCGCTGCGAGGACGCGATACGGTCGCATGAGGGTATGACGCGGAGCGTCACGGTTGCGACACAGACGCGACATAACCAAGGTGGGCTAGCGATGCATGAGGCATTGCGGTATGTCAAACCAATAGGTTTGAGGTTCTCCTGCCATTCTGGTTGAATGACTGTTTTACCCTTATATAGGGGAAGGGCTTGGGGGCCTTGCGTTGCTCGTAGGGGGGCGGAAGTGTCTCCTAGGCCTGAAAGGGTGGGCCTAGGACGTCGACGCAGCGATGTCGTGTGGAACCCGAGGGAGGTTGATGTATGGCCCCGGACTACGCGTCGCGGTGCATACGGCTGGGCAACCTCGCGAGACAATACCAAGGCGCTGCGTGGGACTTAGTTGAGCACGACAGCATGTGGGCTAAGGATGAACATGTGCTAGTAATTTGGAACGCACACGAAGGAAAGTTGCGTGAGACTTCGAAGCACGCGGCGAGGCACAAGGTCATGGGCTTGGTTCGCAAAGCGGCGAGGTATTAGTGCAAAGGCATGTGGTGAAGCTTGAGCAGTTAGTTAGCACAAGGTGCATTGGTGTCGTAAGGCACGATGAGCGAATGGTAGGCCGTGAAGCAGAGGCAACCATGTTGGGAGGAGTTCTGCCTCTAGGGGGTGGTATCGAGGCGATGTGCGAGATGGGTTGGCCGTTGCGCGGTATGGCACCACGCGGGTTGTAAGCGCGTCGAAGGACGCCCTCGCGACGATTGTTATCAGAAGTATGCTGACCTAGCGAAGCGTGCGTTAGGTGCCGCACGGGACTGAGGTTGCGGAAGTGCGACCCCGTGACACAGTACTTGCACACGCTGTTCAAGTGATTACACCAAATTTAAAGAAAGACTTTATATTTAGAGACATGTGATATGAAAAAATGCAATTTGGGCCGTCTGATTTGAAGTTCATGATCAATAGATCTTTGGTACATAAAATTAGAGCAACACACGATACTTGTCATATGATCTATTGTAGTCAACTATTGAATTATATAATAGCCTTTGACTTCATTTAATCAAATGATAAAAATTATATTTTGTTCTAATCTTTTGCAATTGATATCTTTAAATCATGGCTTTCAAATCAAACGGCTTAGATGGGGTTTTCAAATAGTAGAGGTCGTCAAACTTATAAGTCTTTTTTTTAAATTTGGTGCAATCTGGTCCAATCACTTGAAAAGTGTGTGCAAGTAATGGCTCCCGTTTTTAAATTATACTTTTATCTCAAATCATTCGTGTAGGGCACATTTATGACCAATCTAAGTTGTCTCATAGCAATCCATTATTAAACAATCTCAACCCAAATATCAATAGATTGAATGGTTTAAAATTTAAATCTCTAAAACACCATTTCATTGATTAAATCTCTCTAAAACACCATTTCTGGGCATATTGCACTTCAAATTTATGATCTATCATTTTGACGATGCATCTTAAACCATTAATGGTGTAACCGTGTAAAATCACTTAAACACCATTACTAAGGGATAAAGGCTCTTGGCTGGCATTTAAACACCAATATAGTGTTTAAATGATCTTACACCATTAAAATAACACTTTTTATCTCACATCATTGAAGTATGATTTATTATTATGCCACGTGCACACATTTGTGGCCAATTTAAGTTGTTGTAGTGGCAATCCATTATTGGAAAAAATATCAACTCAAAAATGGCTCTCAACATCGTTTTGGTTTTTTAGTGTTTCAAGTTTTCAAAGCCAGAAGCGGGAGCCAAGCCAGCATTGCCAAACACCACCCACACCCACATTATTGCATGATCTTTGTCATTGGATTAATATCCTACGATAACCAACAACTGGACTATTAAAGCGTCCACAACCAACGACTCAGATTCAACAGCAAAAAGTTCCCAGATCACATGGTTCCAATCCTCCAATGAGCATGATGCTTGACTGAGTCCAAGTGGTGCACAACCATCAACATGAACACCAATTTCAAGACTTCATGCTCAATTCAGAATCACATCTCAGCCGCCTGCACTTTGTCTGCATAAAAATCTGTCCACTATATAACACTGTCCATTAGTAAAAGGCCATTTTGTTAAAAACTGCGAACCGTGCCAATCGGCCAATTTTCGAGGAACCGTAAGGTTATCAGATGGCCAGGGCCGAACCATGTGGGAGGTGGGGGTGGGGGAGAATGAATTTTAAAAAAAAAAAAAAACACACACACACACACACACACACACACATGCACAAACCTTCGCCGATGGCTCAACCGTTGGCATAGAATATTAAATAAATAAATAAGGCTATACCGATGGTTGAAGCCGTCGGTGTTGGATCTAGATATTGCTGACGATGTTATCGCTAACGACATAGATATACACTTACTTATAAGTGGAGGTAAACCATCCGATAAGTGAACTTTAATATCAACCATCAAAATTAAAAACAATCGTTGATATTAGAATGCGCAGATCGGATGGTTCGAATCTCTCAAAAAATGTGATTTTTTTACCCATAACTCTTTAATTCATAATATATCACTTTGATGGTATAGATTTTTAATATCATAAGCCAATAAATAGTGTAAGATCATTTAAATACAATTTGGTGCTTAAATGACGGTTAGGAGAGTTGGATATATATATATATATATATATATATATATATATATATATATATATATATATACATACATACTAGTAAAGTGCACATGCGTTACACTTGGCTCATAAAGATACCACAATTTGTCGTGATCTCTGTGTTATGATGTAATTCATGATATGCCCTAATTTAAGTTCTTAAACTTTATCATGTGATAATTTATTCTTTCATTTTTCCATATTGATTATATTCTACTTCCCTTTTCCTCCAAATTTTTCTATGTGATTGATGGAAGTCAAGTCCAATACATTACTTTTACGAGTGACGATCATAAAGAGAATCAATCATATCCTATCATTTGAAGCATGTATATATCAATAGCCTATACCTATAACATGTTATATTTGTAACATCTGAATACTTGCATCAAGTTTTTAATCCACCTCCACGCAACCATATTTCTCATAATATGATACATATGAAGAGAATATTCCTCGAACAAATGACTTTTCATTATTACCAGTAACCATATAACTGTCTAAGGCTGTTATGATATAGCTCTCTGGTAGCCCCTGTCATAGCAGAGTTTATCTGCTTTAGCATGTTCCCATCTGATGTGCAGTGAAATATGATGATATTTTACCCTTAAAGACCTACATTTAGCTATCCGATGAAAGCTATTTAACATGTTTTATATAGTTTTAGTGATTTACAAGCCTGGAGATGTGTTGAGCATGAAATAACCCAAAAGTTCAGAATATAACGTCAAATTCGTACTACCTTGGATCATCCAGAACTTATCCCGACTTGGAGCTTAATTTTGACCTTTAAAACACCAGATTCACGAAATGGTTAAAACACCAAAGTTGAAGCTCTCGTCGTCTTCTTTCCAACGCCGCAAGAATCGCCTTAATCTGACTTCGTATAGAAAGTTATGACCAAAATACCGAGAAAGTGTCTGATACAAAGTTTAGCGGGAGTTCACGAAAATCTGGGAGGTCGATCGATCGACCCTTTTTGGTCGATCGATCGACCTAATCCGGAGGACTTGAAAATTTAAAAACAAAATCTAATATGGTCGATTGATTGACCATATTCAGTCAATCAATCGACCAAGTTTGAATTTGAGTTCGAAATTGTGTTTGGCCGCGAGAATCTCGGTACTCTTTTCAAGGAATAAAATCTTGGATTCAAGGAGGAAAAAGCGGCTTCCGTTTTTGACTATTAGGGGAAAATATATTCTTGGAGTGATATTCATTCGGAGGCCTTCTGTTTTAGAGAGTTTTTATTTTTTCTGCATTCTTCTGTTTGAGCTTCTCTGCGTTTTAAAGTGTAAGGGCATTGAGTCCCAGTTTCTTGAACTATCTTTTTAATATTCATTTTGAGGAGGAAGATAAGTCTTAGTTTTCTGATTTGGATCCACTTTCAAGAAGGAGGTGTACGTACTTGGATTAAAGCTTTTTGTGGATAATATTAATGCTCTTTACGGTATTTTAAATGTTGATGTTAATGTCTATTTACATTTCAACCATGTTATTTACATTTGCTATGTGTGGCTAGTTTCATTAAGGATGGGGATCTAATGAACCCCATCTGAGATATTCATTTATATTAATATAAATTTGTGTGATTGAGATGTCAGATACTTTTTAAGGCCTTAATGTTGTTATTGTAAATGGTGAAATCTGATTTCAATCTAGGAGCTAATCATGCCTTATGATTTCAGATTTATAATAATGATTTTATCCTAATTATTATCCATCTCGGGGTGAAGTTTTAGTGTCATCTAAGGTGTGAGTGTTAATCATACACTCATGGGGTGTTAATCATGCATCTCTTTGATCTCGGATTGATAGTATGACTTTATCCCAGTGGTGAGTTCCAATCACTATCTGAGATATGGGTGTTAATCACACACTCATGGGGTGTTAATCATACATCTCCTTGATCTTAGATCGTACTTTGAAAATTACCCTAGAGATTGGGTTCTAAATGTTGTCCGAGGTGTGAGTGTTAATCATACACTCATGGGATGTTAATCATACATCTCCGTGATCTCAGATCTATGTTTTAGAACTCACGTGTGTATGAGGCAGTGCTTCTTTTGAGAAATCTGTTAAAGATCTCACATCTCAATCCACAGATTGGCATTCTGTAAATGATAAACCTACGATGGGAGGATTTAGTATCTCAATCCTTATCTTTCATTAATTGTTTAATTCTTAAATTCTGTTAGTATTCATCTATTAGTATTTATCTCATTTGTCAGAAGTTTTCAAAATTCTAGGTTGTTGGTTACTGTGATAGATCTGTGGAAATTCTTCTAGTTAATTGCTATTTCTGATTTTAAAATTTCTAACCAATCCTCGTGGGAACGATCTCGTACTTTGCACCCACTGACTATATCACGATTCGTGCACTTGGGAGTACAACTTAATCAACACATCACCATCCTCATTGCTAACATCCTACTACCTGTTTTAGCAGGCACGCCTTCTCCTTGATAACTCTTTGCATAACAAGATTTTATGGAAGATTTACCTATTCAGCAGTTCTACCCTCCTCTCTACTCACTCTTTGTTAGAGTAGATTTTATTTGCTCTTGTAAGGAGTTAGTAGAGAGCAAGGAGGTTGCTGCTAGAGCAGGTAAATCTTCCTTTGCAGAGAGTTAGAAAAGAGATTGAGAACCAACTAAAACATGTGAACTCTGCTGTGACAGGCGCTAGCAGAGAGCTATGCCATGCATAGCCTAAGACTCTAGAATTTATGCTATATAAACCACAATATCCCAAACTCTAGCAACCTTGTGACTGCAATTCAATCAAATAATGTTGACAAATCATAGCTTTGTCTCTCCACTTATAAACTTTTTGTTTCTTTTTTTTATCGATAATAAAAAAATATTAAAATTAATAAAAGGAAGTATAGAACAACAAGGTGTTGTCAAGATAAACCCTACACACAAAAAGAAAAGACCAGTCCCACCAAGTAAAACAAATCAAAGCAGCCCCAAGAAGCTGGAGAATCAATATTTCGTGAGGTATTCCATTCCTTCAATGCATCAAATCTCTCCCTCTCCTGTGATCCGTGAGCCAAATAAACCCCATGAATGATAAGATCTTTTATGTGTTTCAAAACCATAGAATGAGGCGTTTGAATACCCGATCATTTCTCTCTATCTAAATTGCCCAAATAACTGCAATAATCGTTCATTTCTCTCCTCTTATAAGTTCTTAAGCTCTCAAATAATAGTCAATTGATTTTGAGATGAATACCCAAATTTATAATGTTATCAGAGTTGTCCTTTTCTATTCGGCCAACACTTGAGGAGGCATGTTGAAGTTTGTCCTATATCGGTTATTCATAGTTGTGTCAGATTAGATGGAAGACCCACCGCTTCACTTTGGGTCATAAAGAAGGAAATTGTTAAATAAGATTTAATCCCAATGCACAGACTGAACTCGATCGATCGAGACTGAGAAAGTCGATCGATCGATTCTGGGCGGATTTAGTTCCACAATTTTTGAATACTTGGTTGTTTTAGGAGATTTTATGGGTCAAGTTTCCAAAAGGGTTTTGGTGTCTATTAACAGAAGTTTCCAAAAGGGTTTTGGAGCCTATAAGAAGGTTTTTCTCTAGGGTTCTTGCATAGCTTGGAGAGAGCTTTGAGAGAGTTTTCAAGAGTGAAAACTGTGGTGAATACTTTGAGAGACAAAGTATTGAAGAATTGTTTGGGGAATGAAGATCCGATTGAATCCGTTCTTATGCCAGAATCATTACTATATTCCAGTAGATCTCTTCTTTGCTTTTTGAAGGACTGCGTCCTTATTTTATACAACGGTTTGGCTGCACAAGATCGTGTTTGATCTTGATTGAGTTTTCACTAGAGAGAAGAGAGTGTGAGCGTTATAAACGTTCATAAATAGTGCATATACTCCCATGGACGTAGGCCTCAATTGGGTGAACCACATAAATTTTTTGTGTTATGTGTAATTGTTTCTTTCATCTTCTTATTCTTCTGTGTTCATCGTGAGTGGGAGTTCAGTAGAGTAGGTAGAATTTCTAACATTTTCTGCCCGACCAACACTTGTTGAGGCATGTTGAAGTTTAGACCTATATTGGCTATTCATAGTTGCATCATATTAGATAGAGGACCCACTACTTCACTTTGGGTCATAAAGCAGGAAATTATACACGCGCATCCGTGGTCTTAGTAATATAATTGATATACTTGGCATACATGGTTAAAACCTTAATGAGCTAAGCCTAAAAAATTGCATCACTAAATGCTTGCTACCAGCGGATCTTAAGTAATAGGCTATATTGAACATTTGTTCCTAGATTAGATGGCTTGAATCCTCCATTGAGATGTATCCAACCTACCACTAAGTGTTGTTTAGACAATTCTTTGTTGCCTGAATATCCAAGCAAATTGGCTCTTCTCAACATTTAAGAGGTAGTGTTGAGTTTTGAAGATGTTTTTCTATATGAGAGAAGACATTCTACAATTTTGGTGACCCTTCTACAATTTTGGTGACTCATTCGGCATAGATAATGCAAATGTTAGCCCAACTAATGCCAACATAAAATTAGAGGACGGTTACACGCACACACAATATTTTGGTGTCAGGCACCTCTAAATTCGTTTACTGAAAGCGCAAACATTTTAGACCTATGGAAATCCATTGATTCTTTTAAATCAGATGATAGAGATCGTTTTTCAACCCGATCTTTCACACTATAGATCTTGAAATCATGGCACAATGTTGAAGAAGTCATAATTCCTCAAAAACATCAGCTATTCAAACAAATATAGATCTATATAAAAAAATTCAAGATCACCAAACGCCCTAATTATAACAATAAATCCCATTCTCATCAGAAACCCAAGATTCAAGCAAAGCCTCTAATATTCAAACATTTATAGGTGAAAACTCATAAAAAAAAAAAAGCTGGATTTATTGAAACTCCATTACAATTCATCCAAACACAAATTTCATTACTCATTAAAAATGATAGCCTGCTTTCGTTGAGGTGAAAAAGATAACAAAAATAAAACCTAAAAAAACCCTATGATCTGAAGGCTTGAAGAGACTATGACAAGTCTATGATCTCTAGGGCTTCTTAGAGATAGCTGCAGAAAAACCTCAAGAATATTAAACTATTTAATCTTTTTTATAAATGATATAAATAAATAACTTACATTTTGTTGTGATAGTTATGGAGGAACTGAAATTGCAGGGTAGGGAGCATCGCCTCATTTTGGAGGACTTGAGGGATCAAGAGTATGGAGCATTGATGAGTAGTGAAATATGATGATATTTCACCCCTAGATATCTATATTTAGCTATCCGATGAAGGCTATCTGATAAGAATTATTAGATTTGAAGTGTTTCAGGTAAATACAAGCCAAGTGCAGAAAACAGCCCAAGAATTCTGAAAATAATGTCAAAACACTGCAACTTTGGGTCATCGAGAACTTGGTGCGACTTGTATCTCAATTTGGACATTCACGACGGCCGAATTATAAAATTATTAAAATACAAAAGTTGTAGATCTTTCTGTTATCTTTCCAACGGATCAAGAATCGCCTCAATCCGAGTTCGGGACAGAGAGTTATGGCCAAAATACCAAAGCAGTGTCTGATACAAAGTTCGACGGAAATTCACGAAAATCTGGGAGGTCGATGCATCGACCCTATTGGGTCGATTAATCGACCCTAAATTTTCGAGTTGGAACACCTCTGTGGCTGCGAAACTTCGGCTCTATTTAAAGCGGATCAAACACTTCGGAAACCAAGAATGAGAGATAGGAATTAGAGGGAGGAATTAGAGATAAGAATTAGAGATAGGAATTAGAAAATGAGAGATAGATAATTAGAGAGTTAGTTTTGGCTTTTCTTTTTTTAGAGTTTTTGAAGAGAATTTTTTAGAAGATTATTATTTATTATTATTATTTTTGGTTTTAGACTCCTCTTGGCATCTTTTCAAGAGCTCTTCTTTCTCCTTCTTCTAGGGTTCCATTTGGGTAGATTGTACCTAGGATTTGCATTATTTTTCCTTTACGTTAATGAGGAATGACTTTGAATGAACAAGGAGATCACACACCAAAGATGAACGGCTAAATTAGTTGATCGGGGAAGATGCGATCCCCAGATAAGTACCCTTATTTATGATTAATACTATAGTCGATTTATTGTCATCATGGAATCGTTTTGCTAAAAGTTTGTGTTATTGAAAATATATTGAATGCTTGTTATGACCGTTGATTGCGCGTATCAACGACTATAATCGCTAGATCTTGACCTGCAGACTGATCTAGGCTGCAGAGCGATTATGTGTTTACTGTTGTGATTTAAACATCATGAGATACGCTATGCTTCTTACATGACTCATACCGCAATGATAGGTTGAGTCATAGTTTTTAGATAGAGTATGTCGGATTGATGATCATATTTTATTACGAATCATCTCTATAGCTGAATGATGGTGTGAATGATGCTTTAATGAAACTATGGGTTTTAATGATAGAAAAGGGGTACAAATCTGGGGTGGCATATTCCTTGGTCTCATTTAATTATTATTTTAGATTCATCAGTAATTAGTTGTTTAGATTAATTTATTTTTCTGCATTTAGGAAAAGTGTGATAAATTTTGGTAAAATTGAATCTGCCCTTTGGTACTTCCTTAGAGACGTTTTTAAATCTCTGAAAGAATTAATTAAAATTCAAGATTTCCCTGTGGGTTCGACACCTTTGTTCTTGCCATACTGCAATAGATCTTGTGCACTTGCAAGGATTACACTTTAAATCGATCAAGCATCGCCTCTTTTGCAATGAAAGCAACGCCTTTTGATTTCAAGGGTTTCAAGGATTGGCAATGGAAGCCCTGAATTTTGTAGTGGGGGACTTAAAATGCACATCACACAAATGTATTGTGGACGTAAATAAACTCATCCATCTTCTAAAGTATAATGATGCATCAAATTATGTGGGAATACTGACACCATGATTAATGTCATGAATGCAACCTAAAATTAGGAAGAAAGAAAATTAAGTTTAGAGATTGTAATTTGCAGATTTTAAAATTCACAAATTATACTATAAATAGCATATTACTTGCATCATTTGGGAGTTGTAAACAAATGAATTTCTCCTCATTAGCACCAGCTCCCTGCAGAAAAGAGCCTTTAGCAGGTCCTTATTAACGCTAAATACTGAATTTGATAAAGCAGAATCATGCATTCTTGTTTTCTAAAATGAGGCGGCAATCTCATCTCCTAATTTTTGACAAAGTGGGAACAAATTAAAAGCCATAAAAAAAAACTCCTTGAAAGAAGCATATAGTAAGTTCTTCTTTATGGGCTCTAGTAAACGCGTTTTATCATTGATATCACCTGTTGATTCAACAATAAAACAAAATAAAACATGTGGTGAAGTAACTTATCTTATAATCGATCTCGTATCCTCTCTATGGACCATAAAAATAAAAAGAAATAAAAACTATACAAAACCAACTAACACTACAAAAAAAAAACACTATATGCAAAAAACTGCAGCTATTAACAAAAAAACTTTTAAGACTTTTAAGGGCAGTTTTTTTTATTATTAGCGGCAGTTAATGGCTGCCGCTAATAGTCTTATTTTTTGTAGTAAGAAGAATAGCATAACAAATAAATGCATATTATTAGAACTAATATTCGAAATATATATATATATATATATATATATATATATATATATATATATATATATATATATATATATAGGAAAATGCCTCCATCCTCCATAGGAGGACGGTCTCCTTCCTACAAGCTTCTACGTGGAGCTCCACGTGGCACCCAAAATATTTTTTCGATACCACGTGGAGCTCGGGTGCATTTCTTAGATCATCTTTAAAAAAAATAAAAATTAAAAACTCATCTCCACCGTCTG
Organism: Chloranthus sessilifolius; assembly: GCA_021018995.1. Classification (NCBI taxonomy): domain Eukaryota; kingdom Viridiplantae; phylum Streptophyta; class Magnoliopsida; order Chloranthales; family Chloranthaceae; genus Chloranthus; species Chloranthus sessilifolius. Next base: position 107,062,649 of record CM037592.1, read on the forward strand.
TTTTTTGAACCGTGAAATGTGAACCAATGAAACCTGTCAAACTTTGACTTGTGAGTTTAAAAAGTTTTTTTCGATTTTTTTTTTAATATTGATCTATACGGTCCACGTGGCACCCAAACACTATTTTGGGTGTCACGTGGAGCTCCACGTGAATCTTGGAGGACGGTGACTGTCCTCCAATGGAGGACTTAATCGGCTCCCATATATATATATATATATATATATATATATATATATATATATATATATAAAGACAAGTTGCATCCAAAACTTGTGGATGTTTATTCTTGTGGTCTTGAGTCAAACACACCACTGATAAAGACTCTTGTGGTCTTAATTCAAACACACGACTGCCATTAAGGGTTAGAATGAGAATTTGGAAGTAGTACAAGGGGGAAATATTTGATTGGCAAGAAGACAAAGTTGAGAGGCGTGGTCTAGAAGATAACATATAAACTTGATTGAAAAGAAAGATAGAGCATTTTAAAAATATAAATGTCCTTTGCCTCACTGATGGTACTTAACCTAAAATATAGACACATGTGAGTTGGTCATTGAAGTCTTTAGAGAGACTATAGTTAAGTAAGGAGAAAAAGCTCTGTGAAGTGACATCGCACCTTTGAAGGCTCTTTCCAGATTTGAAGGCTCCTTTCTCGAAAAATTGCAAGAAGGATGGTGTGAGAGAATAGTTCTTGCAATATTTGTAAAAGGGAGCTATTAATTGCACTCAGAGGGTTGGTCCTTGCACCACATCTAAAAGAAAGACTTGCAAGTGTGTTTATTTCTATTATGTCAAAACACCATTTAAATTGTTTGATTTGAAGGTTGTGATTTAAAAATATTAAGTGCAAAAGATGAGCACGGAATATAATCATCACTCGTGATAAAATGTAGTCAAAAGCTTTTATCAGATTCAACAATTGACTACAATAGATCAGATGAAAAATATAGTGTTCTGCTATGATCTTATGCACTGAAGATCTATAGATCATGAACTTCAAATCAGATGGCTCAGATTGCATTTTTACATGCCTCATGTCCTTAAAATATAAGGTCTTCCTTTAAGTTCGGTGAAGGGCCAACTCTTCGATAAAAATAATGGCTCCTTTTGTAAAATTGTAAGCAATATCCATTTGAGAGAATGGACAACTGACTCGATCAATGGACATGTTATGGCAACCCATTTCGGCGCCATTAATAAGAGGAGAACGGTGGTCCAATTTGCCGATGGCAACCGATAGAGGATACGAATAACCCAACCCTAAAGGAAGCCTATTCAAGCTTTACCGTAACTGCCCTTCATAAAACTAAAGGACAGCCATAAATGAGCGACGAAGGGTTTGAATAAGAGTTCTTTTAGGGGTAACAGAAGAAACCTATACGTCAAAATAGGATTTCCTTTAACACCCTTGAAATCTTCCGATAGACCAAGAGATAAGGAGCAACAATCATTGTAATAACGTAAGGTTTTAACACTTTATTGTCATAAAGTCGACAAATTAAATTGGACCAAGCGTAGCCATCAATCCGGCATTTAACAGGACTTCGATTGGCCAACACTAAGAGCTCGGGGCTCCAACTCTCAAGCTGGAATCAACTAATTTCTAATCCGCCAAACCCAATTTAATTCCTACTCTATAGTGCTCTAGATGAAAAGTAAATTTGGCGGAGAAGGTAGAGTTCTTTTTAATATAGTTTCTAAAGACTTGGGTACCATGCTTATTTAATATTGGTATACTTAAATCCTTTAATTTAATTACATATTTGTCTCTGTAAAAAAAATAAAAGAGTATTTTTATTCACTCACAGATTCTTTTCATCCACCCTCATAAGTGAGTGGATGGAAAGAACATGTGAGTGGAGATAAGGTGAGACAGTGGTGATCTTTATTTTCACCCATATATTTTTTCTATCCATCCACTTATATGTGGGTGGAAATAAAGATACTCACAATAAATTCTCCTCTCTAATAAAACAAATGACATTGAAAATGGATTCTAATATGAATACTTAACAGGAGCTACACTTTCAAGTATAATTTTTCACAATTGATCCTTCAATTTTTTTATCACCAATAATCATATTCTTCAAACTAATATATATCAATGTAAATAAGAACTTTATTGTCCGAATTGAAAAACACGGACCAAATTGTTAGACTATCAATTGACACACACACACACACATATATATATATGTGTGTGTGTGTGTGTGTGTGTGTGTGTGTGTGAGACGATCCTCTTACTAGAGTCACCAAGTAATTGAGCGTCTGAGGAAAAAAGTTGTGTCACACTACAAAAAATATGACTATTAACGGCAGTCATAAACTTCTGTTATTAGCAAAAAAACTATCGCTAATAGTTTTTTTAGTTAATAGCGACAGCTTTTGGCTACAAAAAATTGTCGTTAATAGTCTTATTTTTTGTAGTGTCAACACAACATGTAGTATGTGTTGGAGACTCAACTGACTCAAGTCATATGTCATTCTTGGGCGGGTTAGGGTGAGCTCAGGTCTTGTTAACCAGATATATATATATATATATATACATACTGTATGCTTATATTAATGTATTTGACATATAAAAAAATTAAAGAGATTTACGGGACGGGCCAAGCTTGCAGGCTTCAATTTGTTACGCCCTTACTCGGCTCAAAGTATGGCGAACTTTTGGTTTTGAAGCCCTAGCCCGACCCTCTTACCCCATTTTTGAACCCTAGATCTAAGTTTTTATGGCCAAATGAGGCAGGTTAACGATTTTTGAACCCTACCTAAAATTATTTGAAGTAGACATATTTTTCTAATTTTCTCTTTTGAAAATTTAATAACTATTTGTTAATAGGTACTTTGTGCATTATTTTACTTCCCAAAGTTTTATTAAAAAGTGATTTTTAACTTTTTAGGATGCCAATAAGACTTTGGGTCAACGTTTGTGAAACATTTGTAATTGACATTACTGAATCATCCATCTTCTCAAATTAAGACACGATATGAATTATGTTTGATGGCATTTGTAGATGAGAATTCGTGTAATTTCTATTATAATTACAAGGGATGCCCTCGATCCCGAATGCCACGAGGTATATTTCACGGTTGATGTACATTACAGGGCATCCTTTTATCGCAGAAGGGAGAGTTACTACTTGAATAATTCCAAATCACCCTCTCCAGTCACACATTGATCGAATGACCACAGACTCAATTTCTAAGGGATACCCTCACCCCCACCATGCTACAAGTATTTCACGATTTATGCACTTTACAGGGCATCCTTCTATCGCAAAAGGGGGAGTCGCTACTTGAATAATTTCGAACCACCATTTCCCTCACACATTGATGGAATGACTTTTGGGTGCCATAGGCTCCAAGCAACATGATCATTAGCTATTGTAAGACTATCTAACAATATTTTTCCAAATTAATCCCAATTAATTTGATAATAAAACTTTGCAATATTTTCAAACAAGCATAAATTCAGTGAACCATCAAAGTAATTGCAACAAGAATTTATTGCTTCTCACCAAACTTAGAATTACACACAAAGCTCATTACTTAATTATTAAAAAAAGTAGATGCATATCTTACAGACTCCATCTCAAGGAAAGCGATATATAGGGACCACTTGCAGAGGGAGTTTCCTTTGGACAGTGAATCCATCACCATCCATCATGTCTAAGTTGGCAAAGCTTTCACCAGCAGGCAGCTCCCAATCAAACCAGTACAAAAGGTTTGCAACAACAAGCTCAACAATAGCAGAGGCAAATGTGCCTCCAGGGCACCCTCTTCTCCCAGACCCAAATGGAATAAACTGGAAATCTTGCCCTTTGAAATCAATGATGCTATTTTCAAATCTCTCTGGAAGAAACTCATCTGGATTCTCCCATAATTTTGGGTCCCTGGCCACTGCATAAGCATTTACAAAGACCATGGATCCTTGTGGAATCTGGTAGCCTTTTATTGTAGTATTAGTAATGGTCTCTCTTTGGTATATGGGAACAGGAGGGTGTAATCGTAGACTCTCCTTAATTACCAATCTTATGTAGTTCATCTTCTGAACATCTTCTTCTTCTACCTTTGATTTTCCGCCCATCACTTTTCTTACCTCTTCCTGTGCTTTCTTCATCGCTTTCGGATTCTTGATGAGCTCGGCCATCGTCCAATCTAAGGCCGTCCATGTCGTATCGATCCCTGCTGTAAACATGTCCTGTGAAGAATGAAAGCAGTTACAATTAATGAAATTATTATTGATATATATGTCTAAAACTATAAGTGTGAGTTGTGCAGTTGATTGAGTACATGATCAAGAGTGACACCAAACCTTGGGCAATGGTCAGGTCCAACGAGGTTGAATTGGATTTCGAGTTCAACCACATCTGCAAGCCTTTGAAATAGAATCTTTGACTTTCATGATTTTTTTTTTCATAGGATGACGTGTAGTCAAGATTCTCTCCTATTTCTAAGAACTGCAGATGTGGTTGAACTCGAAATCCGGTTCAACCGGGTTGAACTTGACGATTGCCCCTAAACTTCCAAGGATACAACCAATCTCGCAGGTTTTTAGGAGAATATTTTTCGAACGTTTTCTCCCTTGAAATAACACGTCAAAGTTTATAATTCTCCCCTTAGAATACCTTACCTAAGTTTCTAATCCGATCCTCAAATTAGGCAACATAACGACTCAACTCTAGAGTTCAACCCTACAACTTATCTGTAGGGCCGGGTTGCTTTCTATATGGTCAAGGGATCCGTGCACTCGAGTTATAGAGTTTCAACTCTACACTGGAGTAGGGATCACTTGCTACGTGGTATTTGATCTTGAGTCAGGGATGCAAACTTTGACTCGAATCCCAAAACTGAACAGAAAACCGTGCAAACTGAATTGGTCCAAAAATCGATGCAGACTGATCTAAACCCATTCCGATTCGATTTAGAGTGGCAAAAATTGAAAACTGGGGGAGTATAGGATGAGTAAACTGAAAATTTTTGAAGAAAAAACAGAGAAAATATATTTAAAAAATAAAAATATGGCAAAGAAACCTAAACCAAAATATTTCGATTTCGGTTTCAAAAATATAAAAAATACGGAACCGCACTGAAACCAATTCATTTTAGTTCAATTTCGGTTCAGGCTGAACCCACACGAAAAGCAAAAAAAATTGGTGTCAGTTCGGTACACTGAACTTGCATCCCTTGAATTGAACCAAATCTACTAAGGATTTTTTAATTCCTCTAAGATTGAAGAAGGAAAAAAATACTTTTCTTCCCATCATTTCAGGCGTAAATGATATTTGTTTTTCAGCGAAAAATCTTTGACCACCAAAATGTTCTTCTCAAATGATTGAGGATGGCCCTTGTAGGATATTTTGACCACCAAAATATCCTAGCTTAGTGCCACGACGAGACTTTTCATCTGTATAGGTATGTGGCCACCTTAGGAATTTAAAAACAGATTGTTATACGGCTGGCAGGTTTTGTGCAGGCATCTGACATGTCGCGACCCAATTAACTGAAAGTCCAGTGGGGCCTAAGTAATGCAGATCAAGGCAGTCAGTCATGTCGCGCCCCGTCAGCCACCTAAAACGGACAATACGAAACTGAGGGAGTAGGATGAGAAAACCAAAAAAATCAAGAAAATACATTAAAAAAATAAAAAAATAGTCAAAATACTGAAACAGAACCTAAACTAAACCAAAATTTTTCGAGTTCAATTTAGTGTCGGTTTCAAAAAAATAAACTGACCGAAAACCGATTCATTTCAGTCGGTTTCTGTTTGGGGTGTACCTAACCGAATACTGAAAAAATGGGTATGTATTTGGTTCGGTTTTGCATCCCTACAGTGAGCCGTTGGCTGATTGTAGACAAATTCCATTGTGTATTACCCATTCCCTTAAAAATCCAATTAGCTTAGAGAGAGAGAGAGAGAGAGAGAGAGAGAGAGAGAGAGAGAGAGATGGTGCAAAGCATCCACAAAGTCTGGTCATAAAAAAATATATATATACCAAGACGATTGATTTGATGTTGTCTCTGGTAAGGGGGATGCTTAAATTTCCGGCAGTTTGAATATTGAGCAAAGCATCCACAAAGTCTGGTTTGTAGTCTTTATCATCTCTTTTAGGGTTATTGAGATGATCTTTCATCACTTGTTCGAGAAAACCGTCCAAATTTCGCGAAAGCTTCTCAAGCTTTGCATCTACACCAGTGAAGGCGTCAATCCAACCGAATAACGGGAAGAAATCGCCGACAATAAAGCACCATACGGTCGCGATTAATTCTCCTAAAAGGCCTTGAACCCTACTCTTTCCGTCGTCTCCTTCGTACTTTTTACCAGCAACAGCCCTCGACATTATGTTGCTTGAGAGCATAAGTAGCATTGCACTTAGATTAATCGAACCCGAACCCTTTAAAGAAGATCGGGCAATTTTATCAACCAATTCCTTTACTTCCTCATCCCTAGTAGACTGAAGTGCTTGAACCCTCTTAGTGTTCAAGAACTCCAGCATGCATATCTTCCTCAACTGCTTCCAGTAGTCACCGAAAGGCGATAAGCCCAGATCGCTGCGCCCGTAGAAGATTTTTCTGCCAAGTTTCGTCGCGGGTCTTTCGGCAAAAGCCATTTCATTGGTTTTCAAGATTTCTCGGGCCAAATCGACCGACGAAGCCACGAAAATGGGAACTTGGCCGAGTTGGAGGTGGATGAGCTCGCCGTGTTTTTGGGCGAGGGCTCGGAATGATTTGTGGAGGCTGGAGCCGATCTGGTGGAGGTTTCCGATGATAGGAAGCTTGGGAGGGTGAGGTGGAAGTTTTGGTTTAGTGAGCCAAGACAGACACAACTTAGTGAGGAGGAAGAGGGAAATGAAGTATAAAAGAAGCATTGAAACACTTTCTTGGTGTAGCCATTCTAACAGTTGTAGAGCCATGACTTTGATTTGAACTTTGGGTACCAAATGATGCTTCTTATATAGGCTAACAAATGGAGGACTACTTGCACACGAGATTTCTTCAATTGCACATAAATTTAAAAAAAATATAGTTTTTTTCGGAGACGTAAATGTCATCCAAATCATCTAATTGTTTGAAAGCCCATCATCTCATACAATGGTTGATTGTGTTGAATCAACTGAGAAGTCAATGTCCTTTGTACCAATCTTTGAAATCATACAGCTTAGATGGTGTTTCTATTTCAAGTATGACATATCTTGAAAGTATCAAATCATACTGCTTAGATGGAGTTTCTATTTCAAGCATGACATATTTTGAAAGTATTAAATCGGTCTTTTTTACTAATGTGTAACCGCACAAATCTGGTGTGCAAGTAGGAGCTCCCAGAAACGTATGAGGAGATTAAGGCTGTGTTTGGGTTAGCTCTTATAAGAGCAGAAACACCTCTTTACTTGCTTTTTGTCAAAGCAGATAAGAATTACTCTGACAGAGAGCAGTTTTATCACTTAAAATAGCGTCCTGCAAGAGTAAATGGAGTGAAGAGCTGTATTACCAAACATAAAAGTAATTCTCTGTTAGAGCCATAGAGCAAAAGAGCTGCTCTTTATCTTGAAAGAGATAGCCCAAACGCAGCCTAAGAAAGTGTTCTTTGACCACTCCACCCTTCTTTTATTTTTTTTCTTTGGTTTTGAGTGACTTGTTGGGTCTAGGGTCACCCCCCCTAACCACAGTTTCTGTAACCAAGGTGGTTGGCAAGTGCCATCCACGTGGAGAAGATAAATGATAATCTTTAACCCATAGTAATAAATAATTCAACTTGTCATCCACTCCTAAATTTTAAAGTTTTAAGAGTGTTTTCACCAATATAAAAAAGAAACTGAGTCTAATATGACTTCCTCTACAACGAGCAACCTTACGTGATGTCCTGTAATAGCACACAACTCTTCAAAGGATCAGTGCGCAAATATCTTTTGCTCTGATTTACTAATCCTTAATCTGATCATATATTTATCGGTTCAATGATTATATAATTTTTCTTTTTAAATTTGGACACACTATAATATATATATGAGATTCGGGGTTGGACTTCAAAGATTTATCCATACATTCCAATCCATGTGCCATTTTTCATATATATATATATATAATGGCTCCTGACCCACATTAAATGATCTTACTGTTAGAAATTCTACCCACTCTATGAATTCTCTATCGCGATGAATGCGAAAAAATAAGAAGATTTAGACAAAAATTAATCACACGCACAACACAAAGATTTACGTGGTTCACTCAATTGAAGGTTACGCTCACGGGAGTATATGTACTAATTTTATGAATGTGTACAACACACACACTCTTCTCTCTAGTGTAAAGTCAATCAAGATCTAACACGAACTTCAATAACAAATCCGTTGTTAAACCAAGGACGCAGTCCTTCAAATAATAGAGAAGAGATCTGTCGGAATATAATCACGATTCCAACACAAGAACGGCTTCAATCAGATCTTCAATCCCTAAGCTATTTTTCAATATTTTTTTTCTCTCAAAATATTCTCACAGTTTTCTCACATTAAACTTTCACCAAGCTCTCTCGATCCCTTGAGGAACTTTCTGCAAATAGGCACCAAACCCCTTTTGGAAACATGACTCATAAATCTTCTAAAAGTTGCAAGTATTCAAAACACTTCCAAAAAAGTTTCAAAATCATATTATGGAATATTTTGGCTAAAGCAATATTCCAAAATAGCCACATATTCAAACCTGCGTATCTGAATTCGCTCAACAGTCAATCAATTGACTTCCCAACCTCAATCGATTGACTTTTCAAACTCAATCGATTGATTTACCAACCTCAATCGATTGACACCAGTAGTTGGGATTAAGCCTTATTCAACAATCTCCACCAAGGTTAACTGTTGTGATTTTTTTTAATGTGATGTTTTACTCGCAAGTGCACGAATCGATTTGTATATAGTGGGTGCGGAGTACGAGATCATTCCCACGAGGACTAATTTTGAAAGATCTAAAAGAGATAAGCAATTCTAGAAATCTACTAATATCTAACAGTATTCTACCAGTCTTATGATTTAAATGACTTGATGAGATGATAATTAATGACTACAAACTAAAATTCAATTGATAATTCAAAAGGAAAGGTAAAGATGATGATAAAGATGAAGATACTAAATCCTCTCATCTTTGGTCCGTTCTTCCCGTAATATAAATCTAAGGATTAAATTATGAGATATTCTATTGGTAACAAACATCTTTTATGGAAGATCAATGGTCAACACCCTAGTAGGTTTCACGTTGCATCCCTGCAATCAGGAATTAGATGATTTTCATATATAGGTCTGGGATCAAGGGCATGGCTAGGCACACATGATCTCAGGTTCAAATAAAAATCAATCTCCAAAGTGGGTGAAAATTCTAACAAGAATACCACTTATAAATCTGAAATCAAGGGCATGGCTAGGCACACTTTATTCAGATTAGGGAGTATTTAAGATAAAATTACCATTACAGATCCAAGATCCAGGGCATGGCTAGGCACACTCGATCCCAGAACATAATCGTAATTAGATCCACACGATAAAAACAAAAAAAACCATAACAATGATTGGATAAAATTACCATCACAGATTTGATATCCCGGGCATGGCTAGGCACACGCGATCCCGGCTAGTGGCGGGGATTTCATCCGTTCATGATAGCACAACAACCATAAAATAAAATCTCATATTTTAATCTTTAATTTATATTATTAAAAGTACATCCCTCGGATGGGAATCATTAGATCCCCATCCCTATAAATTTAGCCACACATATTGTAATCAAATGACATAAATAAATAAAGACGGAAAAATAATATTAATTTAATAAATTAAAATTACCTCAAACTTCAAAAGAACTTACTTTGATCCAAAAGTACGATGATCTTCAGAAACGAAATTAATGCAGGAATAAACTTTGAACAAAATTTTTAAACTGAAGGAATGAGTACTGAAAAATTAAGGAACAAAGCTCTCGAAAAGGAATAATAAAACTTCCCTATTTCTATGTCTAACTATGAAAAATAAAGGCTAAAAACTAAGAACTCTAAATCTAAAAACTCTCTCTAAAATTAATTCTATCTAATTAATTCTCTCTCGAAGTGTTTGAGTCGCTTTAAATAGACCCCTCGTCGCAGAAGTCTCCCAAGCCGTAAATTCAAGGTCGATTAATCGGCCCAATATGGTCGATGCATCGAGCCTCCAAAAAGTCCAAAAAAATTAGCTTTAAAGTGTCAGTTCCATGTCGGACACTGCCTTATCCTCGATTAATCGACCTACAGGGTCGATGCATCGACCCCCCAGAAATCCGTGAATTTCAGCACCTTCTTTGTATCAGATACTGCTTCAGTATTTCAGCCATAACTTTCTATCCTGAACTCAGATTGAGGTGATTCGTACGCCGTTGGAAAGCTGACGAAAAGATCTACAACTCCCATGTTTTGACAATTTCATAATGCGGCCGTCTTGAAGGTACAAATTTAGCCACAAGTTGCACCAAGTTCTCGATTACCCAAAGTTGCAATGTTTTGACATTATATTCAGAATTCTTGCTGTTTTCTATACTTGGCTTGTATTTACCTGAAACACTTCAAATCTAATAATTCTCATCAGATAGCCTTCATCGGACAACTAAATATAGGTATTTAGGGGTAAAATATCATCATATTTCAGTACTCATCATACCCCCAAACCTACACTTTGCTAGTCCTCGAGCAAAGCAAATTAAAGAAAATAAATGCCACTTTCGTAGGGATCACGATTGCACTTAGCATGTGCAACAAGCCTTTAAACCCCTAGGTGATCCTAGTGGAGGAGTTGTGTCTCCTGAGGGTTTACAATGAAGTTACCCACAAACTTCAATACATTTTTGAAATCATCGATAAAATTGAGTTTTCAAAACATGATTTTGATAACATATATACCATTCAAAAACAAAAATCATTAATCAATTCAACATGCGAATTCTCAATTTTAAATAATAATGTTATACTAATCATACTAATATCCATTCAAATTAGTCTAATGCTCAAATCGTTAGATAGCTCATCCATTCATGCCTAAACGTGAAGTGTGTGCATAACCAAACCAAAATTCATTCATCTCAGAACTAGTTCAAACGGAAAACCGTTGGATCTGTTGTTTTGACTCAATCCTCACTTTAGGTATACTCTCAAAATATAAAGACACCGATGATGGATAAGTTTTCGCACATATGTGAGAGGTCAATACAAAGCAAATAAAAAGGTCTCACATGATAAATGAAACACGATGCAATCAATGAACAAAAATAAATCTCATAAGAAGATACTTGTATATCCTAAACATGTCATATCAAGTGCCATAAGTATCACATATTTACTCTCCACAAGGCAGTTACTAATGCAAGATCAGATCATGAAGGTCTTTTTAGGGTTGTAATGGGCTCAGGAAAGGGTAAGAAAAAATTTGAAGTTGGGATTCAAGGTTTCTGAGAAATTGGAAAAGAAATAACCTTTTTTTTTTTTTTTTTTTTCTATTACTCTTCTTTTCTTTTTTAATGTCTCACTATTTTTCTCAATTTTTTTCTATTTTTCTCAACTTTCGTTTTCTCTTCCTTTTTCTTGAAGCACCTCATATTTTTCACAATTTTTTTTTTTACTTTTTTTTTTTCTCCCCTTTTTTTCTTTTTATTTTTTTGCCATACATTCTCAGTAAACACCATAACTCAGTATCTCTCCACTTACTCTCTTTTCGTTCACTCTCATCCCTCGTTCCTAATTTCTCAGAAATAAGAAGGGTAAAGCTGAATTTTCAGAAATGGTGAAGGGTTAAAAGTTAACGTGGCTTATCAAAGAATGTATAAAGGTAAATTTTTTCAATAGGCTCAAAGGGGTACTAGAAAGATAAATTTATTTGAGGTGGGGCATTTTAAGCACAAACGAGCCAAAGATGGCCTTCAATCATGTCCTTAAAAGATAGTAACCTTGCCTATTTGTCTTGAGTAGATATACAATACATTCTAACATAATGATATGAATTTGATTTCATGCAAAGTCACAAGTCAAGATGAAGTGTATGAGATTATGCAAAATAATTCGTATTCAAAGAAAACTCCGAGTTTATATATTCACTCATCAATGACGGGAAATTAGCTCTAAAGCTCACCGGGTTTAGTCTCCACTAAGATCCTAAGATTCAACACTCAAAACAGTTCATCGATTTCTAAGTCTTAGCTTGGTATAAGTGTAAAAATTCTAAGCATGAATATCAAAATTATCCACAAAATATCACATTAAGCTTCATCATCTTAGATACACGTACTCAAAATATGACACTAGTATTCTCAAAATTAAATTCACATGCATCATCAACTAAAGTTTGAAAACGATCGTAACATAATGTGCATGATGACTTCAAAATTAATTAAATTTATTTTTTTCAAAAAAAAAAATTTCTCAGATTTTTTTTCAGATAAAACATATAAGTGACACAAAATAAATAATCATACCCCCAAACCTAAAGATGACAATGTCCACATTGACTGAAAGAAGTAGCACACCCCCAAACCTGTTTGAAAAAAGTACCTCAACACAAAGATCAGGTGCAGAGAATATGTGCATCAAATTGGAACATGACAAAAAAGATATTGAAGGGAATATGGTTACACTATTTAGGGAATTAAAAACAACCTAAACTAAACTAAACAAAAAAAAAAAGAAAAAAAACTAATAAATCTTAAATCCTAAATCCTAAACTAAACATGAATCTAACTCTGTTAACCATTGGTAGGCGGACCCATCCACCTCGGGTCACTTAAATTGATATTTTTAGGCACAGGGAACAATTTCTCCCAAAGATCAAGGGAAAATTGATGAGACACCGCCGATTGTATGGATGGAGGTGGGGAGGCGAAAGTAGGAAATGAAGATGGAGGAGATGGTGATGGCATCACATCAATTATCTCGATATCAGTATTGATGCACGGTGTAGGAGATTTGGAATGATTTACCTTTTTTCTAGATGGTTCTCCCCAGTAAGGAATGATCGAGGTCGATGATTTCAACATTGTTTGGCACAAAAGGGACCGGCCGATGAGAGCGGCGCTCCCGCTTTTTAGCAGTCTCCTCCATCTTTGATAATCGTGCTCTGGTGAGGTATAATCGTCGGGCCATAAGAAAGATTGTGCAGAGGTAATGAAAAGTGAGCCTAAAGGGGAAAGGGAAAAATATATAGAGTTGGAGTAGGAGTGGAAAGAGGTGTCCTGCAAAAAAGAAATAATGAAAAGTGTGGCAGCACGTCTAAGGGAATCCAAGGACGTGAGAAAAGAAGCAAATTAGAGGCCCAATAAGAGTACTGTCGCAAAAAACAAAAAAAGGTGGGGTTGATTAATCGATCCCGGAAGGTCGATGCATCGACCCTTGGGGGGTCGATTAATCGACATTGGGGTCGATGCATCGACTCCCAAAAAAATATTATTATTATTATATTTTTTTTCCGCAAACATTGGGTTGATTAATTGAGTATAACCCTCGATTAATCGACACCATCTTGGCAGAGAGTTGAAAATTTTCAAAAAATGGCATTTTAATGGTGCTTTCCAACTACTCTAAAGGCAACCGGTAATTTGCAAAATTTTGACAATCCCACACAGATTAGAAAACACACTTTTTCATTGATAAACACGATGATTACAAGGACACTTCTGATTTGACACCTAAAATAAACAGCCTAAACAAAAGAAAGAAAAATAACACGAAACGAAAAATCCTAATCCTAGACTAATCAAACTAATCATCTCCATCCTCCTCGGCCTGGCGGGACCTGGCGCGCATCTCATCATAACTATCAAGCCACATGCGCTGCCCGATCTGATGGAGGAAGGAACGATCATAGTGGCTACGGCGCATGAGTGCACTATGTTGTCGCTGCTGCTCCTCTTGTAAAGATATAAGTTGGGCTTGGAGCGAACCCAGCGACAGACCCTCCTCGGGTCCTTGATCAGGTGCATGTTGGTCATCCTGGCGTACGCGGTGGCGCTGGCGTGGTAGAGCAGGTTGGGTCGACGCATCAGCAGGAGCATCAGGGACACTTCCCAAGAGACGCATACTGCGGTTCCATTGGGACGCACCATAACGATAGAATGCAAGGTCCCCGATATCATCATCCCGGTAGAACGGGAAACGAAGGAAATTAAGCAATTTCATAACATAATGGGGGAAGTAGATCAACGAGGCTTCACCAGTGGTAGGTTTAGTGAGTTCGTCATGGCTTCGCCACATGCCATCGTGAATAATCTTGGGCACGTTGATCCATGAATTTCGGTGGGCACCATAAAGCGCTTGAATCCAATCACCGGTGCGCTCAGAAACGTGGCCACGGGGGCAGAGATTGCTACTGACCACACTATCCCAAAATAAAAGCAGGCGCGGCAACGCCGATCGCCTAGTGGCGATCCCAGAAGAAAATATGCCGCGGCACATCTCGTTGATTATATCCTCCTGAGACTCGTCGAGTTCCTCACCCAAAGTGTGATTGTGAGGGCGCTCGCACGAAACATTAAAAACTTTCGCAATGGTGTGCGGATAAATCAGGCGCGACCACCCATCAATTGAAACAGTGAAGTGGGCGGCGACTTGATTCTCGACGGAGGCGGGCACCCATGCCATGTTCTGATAGAATAACCGAACAACACGTTCGGACACTTTGATCACAGGCGGAGTGAGGAGAAAATGGGCATTGAGAGCCATCGCATAGGCGAGGGAAACGGCGCAGATAGGCAATGCTTGAAAAGCTGCGAGATCAAAAACATATTCGGAACACAGGTCGCGGGTCGCGAAGCGACCACTGGGCTGATCACGTGGATGACCCGCAGGGCGTTGGACAAGTCTTTGCGGTGCGGCAGAGGTCGAAGCCATGATTGCACTGTCGGAATGTCGGAGGCAGTCACAAAAAATAGGATACAAACTCAATGAAAATCGGAGTGAGACTGCTCCATTTAAATAGGCGCAAAGGCGTCCTCTCGGGACGAACACACGCAATATAATCGATTAATCGACCAAAAGGGTCGATTAATCGACTCCATTGAAAAGGGGCGTGTCAGAAGTCCCGACGCATGAAAACACGCAACGTCTTTAAGTGAAAAGACGCAACGTCCAGAAGTGAAAAAGTCGATTAATCGACATAAATCGAGGCAGATAAAAACCAAAAACGCAAGCCCTGAAATAAAAGTCGATTAAGCGACTCACAAAGAGTCGATTAATCGACACCAAATAAAAACAAAAACTGACAGATTTTTAAAACAGCACGATTTTCAAAATGAGCAGTCGATGCATCGACTCAAGGAGTCGATTAATCGACTAAAGAAAAAGTCAAAAACCGTCATAAATGCAGACTCCTTGAAAAAGGAGACTCCATAAATACTGTCGATTAATCGACCAAAAGGGTCGATTAATCGACCATGGGAAGGTCGATGCATCGACCCCGGGTGGGTCGATGAATCGACAGAGGGGGTCGATGCATCGACTCCAAAAAATTTATTTTATTTTATTTTATTTTATTTTTAAAATAAAACCAAACGGAAAGTACATAATTGGGTTGCCTCCCAATGAGCGCTAGTTTAAAGTCGATAGCTCGACCTTGGGAATTGCTCAGTCAGGGTGAGCCAGTGGCTCACTCAAAGAAAGAGTGTCAGAGAATGAAATCGCATTCACAAGGAACGGTTTCAATCGCTGACCGTTAACTCGAAAAACATTCCCATGTTTCGGGTTGATAATATCTGTTGCCCCATTCGGGAGTATTCGAGAGATTTTGAAAGGACCATTCCAATGAGTTTTTAGTTTCCCCGGAAATAGATGAAGTCGGGAATTGTAGAGTAGAACCTGTTGACCAACAACGAACGATTTCCGCAGAATAGATTGATCATGAACCCGTTTCATACGGTCCTTGTACGATTTAGCACAGTCATATGCATCAGCACGGATTTCTTCTAATTCATTTATTTGGAAACCCCTTTGGGTACCAGATTTCAGGAGATCGAAATTCAATGACTTAACGGCCCAAAATGCTCGATGTTCCAGTTCAACCGGGAGGTGACATCCTTTACCAAAGACCAACCGATACGGCGACATGCCAATCGGAGTTTTAAATGCAGTTCGATACGCCCATAGAGCGTCATTCAACTTTAACGACCAGTCTTTACGGTTCGGATTGATTGTCTTTTCTAAAATCCGCTTAAGTTCCCGATTAGAGACTTCAACTTGGCCACTTGTCTGAGGGTGGTATGGTGTAGCAACTTTGTGTGTGACACCATATTTCTTCATTAATTGGGTGAACACTTTATTGCAACAGTGCTTTCCACCATTGCTGATTATCGCCTTTGGAATGTCAAAACGTGAAAACACTTGATCCTTGAGAAATTTGATCACTACTCTGTGATCATTAGATTTACAAGCCACGGCCACTACCCATTTCGAAATATAGTCAACACCGACAAGAATGAACGTATTTCTAAACGAATTCGGGAAAGGACCCATAAAATCGATCCCCCAAACATCAAATAATTCAACTTCTAAAATTGGATTGAGCGGCATCATGTTGCGCGTTGAGATTCGGCCCAGCATTTGACAGTTGTGACAGGATTTGCAATGTTGATGACAATCCTTAAATATCGTCGGCCAGTAAAAACCACTTTGGAAGATCTTTGCTGCAGTCTTTTTGGAACTGAAGTGACCTCCACAAGCTAACTCATGACAGAACGAGATGATTCGTGGTTGCTCAGATTCAGGAATACACCTTCGTATGATTTGATCAGGGCAGTATTTGAATAAGTACGGATCTTCGAAAAAATAGTGTTTCACTCGAGCTAAGAAAATGGATTTCTCATTCTTCGACCAATGGTGAGGTAATTTCTCGGTGACTAGGTAATTGACAAGATCCGCATACCAAGGTGGGCAATCAATCCTGAACAACTGTTCATCCGGGAAGTGCTCCAAGATCGGAACAGGCTCGTCAGGTTTCTCAATAATTATTCGTGACAAGTGATCGGCCACCACATTTTCTGAACCTTTCTTGTCCTTGATCTCCAAATCAAACTCTTGCAACAACAAGATCCACCTAATTAAACGTGCCTTAGCGTCTTTCTTAGTGAACAGATAACACAGAGCAGCGTGATCTGTGAATACCACGACTTTAGATCCTAATAAATAGGAACGAAATTTATCCAACGCGAAAACTACTGCCAAAAGTTCCTTTTCAGTGGTCGAGTAGTTCAACTGGGCATCGTTGAGAGTACGACTCGCATAGTAGATTACATGCGGCAATTTTTCTATTCGTTGTCCCAGAACAGCTCCAATTGCATAATCGGAGGCGTCGCACATGATTTCGAACGGGAAGGCCCAGTTCGGAGATTGAATTATTGGAGCTTTTATCAATTCGGCCTTAATGGTTTCAAAGGCTCGCAAACATTTATCATCAAAGATGAATGGGGCATCTTTTGAAAGTAAGCTGCAGAGCGGCCGTGCTATCTTTAATAAAACGCCTGTAAAAACCGGCGTGGCCCAGAAAAGATCTGATTTCTTTCACTGTCCTCGGTGGTGGTAGGTCGGCAATTAAATCAACTTTAGCCTTATCGACCTCAATACCCTCGGACGATATGATGTGTCCCAAAACAATGCCATCTTTAACCATGAAGTGACATTTTTCCTAGTTAAGAACAAGGTTCTTCTCCTGGCATCGTGCAAGCACTAGCGACAAATGATTCAAACAGTCAACAAAACTGTTTCCATGTATCGAGAAGTTGTCCATGAAGACTTCAAGGAATCGCTCGACCATATCCGAAAAAATACTCAGCATACATCTTTGGAATGTAGCTGGTGCATTACGAAGCCCAAACGACATTCGTCGGTAGGAGAAAGTACCAAAAGGACATGTGAAAGTGGTCTTCTCCTGATCTTCCGGTGCAATGACTATTTGGTTATACCCGGAATAGCCATCGAGAAAGCAATAGTACTCATGCTCGGCCAATCTTTCTAACATCTGATCGATAAACGGAAGTGGAAAGTGATCTTTCCTCGTCATCAAATTTAACTTCCGATAATCAATGCACACTCTCCACCCTGTTTGAATTTTTGTAGGGACCAGTATGTTTTCTTCATTCTTCACCACTGTGATTCCCGATTTCTTAGGGACCACTTGTGTGGGGCTGACCCATTCTTGTCGAGATGGGGTATATGATTTCACATCTAAAAGTTTGATTACCTCATTTGGACCACATCTTGCATTATAGGGTTCATCTCTGTGGTTCCCTAGAAGGCTAGCATTGTCTTCCAAATGGATTGTGCATACACCGTCGGACTAATGCCTTTGATATCTTTTATCGACCAACCGAGGGCACTTTTGTGCTCTTTGAGTACATTCATGAGTTGGCCTTGCTGATTCGCATCCAGTGTTGATGATATTATAACGGGTTGAGTTTCATTCTCCCCCAGGTAGGCATACTTGAGATTTTTCGGAAGAGGTTTAAGTTCTAAGGACACTTTCTCCTCCTCTTTCGGCTTTTCCTTGATTAATTCAATTTGAGTTCCACACTCTATTTCCTGTTCTTCACCCAGATGTGGTGTGGAGTCCAACATGTGATTTACTTCTTGGATTAGTTGATCCACATCAAAATTTTCTCCAAAATGCGCAAGACAAGCTGCTAAAGGATCTTCAGATTCAGATGCATGAAATATTTCCTCTACAATTTCATCGAGTATGCATGCTTGTGCATGTTCATCATCCTCCATGGGCTGCTTGGCAATATTAAAAATGTTGAGTTCCACTGTCATATTCCCGAATGACATATTCATGATCCCGTTTCGACAATTGATCAGCGCATTAGAGGTTGCTATGAATGGTCTTCCTAGAATCACTAAAATATTATTCTTCAAATTTGATGTCGGTTCAGTGTCTAGAACAACAAAATCTACAGGAAAGTAGAAGGAATCCACCTTAATGAGGACATCTTCCACAATTCCTCGAGGGATTTTTACGGACCGATCAGCTAACTGAAGGGTCATCGCAGTGGTCTTAAGTTCTCCCAATTCAAGCTCCTTGCACACAGAATAAGGCAACAAGTTGACACTTGCTCCTAAATCCAAAAGGGCCTGATCAATACGATTATCGCCGATGATGATCGAGATTGTAGGACAACCTGGGTCCTTGTATTTGATTGGGAGCTTTGCTTGCAACACTGAACTAACCAGCTCGGCTAAGAAAGCCTTTTTCGGAATATTGGTCTTTCTTTTGATTGTGACCAATTCCTTCAAAAATTTAGCATAAGCAGGTACTTGACGGATGGCATCCAGGAAGGGAATATTAATTTTTAATTGCTTGAAAATCTCATTTATTCCTTCCACATTGCGATTTCTCAGTGGTGCCATCAATCTTTGCGGGTACGGTGCTTTTGGAACAAAACTTTTCTTCTGTTCACTCTTGTCATCTTATATTTCTTCTGCTTGTACTTTGTCATCAATTTCTTCTCTCTCTTCAGATTTCTTCTCTCCATTTGAATTTTCCTCCTCCTCTTGCAACACTACTTTGTTATCGACCTGCTTTCCAGATCTCAACGTTGTGATTGCCCGAATTTGTTGTTGATTATCCTCTTGTGTTGAAGTTGATGTTTGTTCAATAACCATTTGGCCCCTTGGGTTAGGAACAGGTTGGCTTGGAAACAAACCTTTTTCTCTTTCACAGAGAAAGGATGCCAATTGCCCAATTTGGGTCTCTATTTTAGAGATTGAGGACGTGTGAGAATGAATGAGTTTCATCAGGTCCTCAGTAGAAGGAGTTTGCGTATGAGGACGTTGTGATTTCCGTGGGTTGTTAAATCCAGGTGGTGGAGATCTCGGCACAAAATTTTATTGTGGTTGGTTTTGATAACCTCCATTGGTTGCGTAAATGAAAAATTCGATTCATTTGCCGTGGTCGCCAACTGATTTTGATTGTATTGAAATTGATTCGGGTTATTGAACCCTTGCTGCTGAAATTGCCCTTGACCGTAGTTCTGCTGCGGTCCTTGGTTGAAATTTTGTTGGGGATAAAAGTTCGTCCCCTATTTCCTGGGCTGCATTCTTTGATTATCTTGTTTCAATGAGAAATTTGGGTGGTATCTCCAGCTATTTGGGTTATTCTCATTGAAAGCGTTTTCCTTGATTCATAATTATTCACAACATTTAAACATGAGGATGTGTCTTCATGATAGTTCTGCATTGAAGGACAATCATCTGCCATATGCATTGGACTTGTACAAATTGAACATGGCTCCGGTTGTGTATTGACCATATGCACATTCTTCTTTAATTTCAATTCCTCCACTTGTTGAGTGAGGAAATCAATTTTAGCCATCAGATCTGGGGAATCCTTTACTACGTATAGTCCTCCTTTCTTGGTTGAACTCCCGGCTTGATCACGGGCTTTGACTGGTTGTTCCCGAGTCTTTGTGAAATCCCAGTGCTGAGAATCCTCAGCTAGCTTTTCTAGGAAAGCATAAGATTCGGTTTCCTTAAGGCTCAGGAATCCTCCGCCATTCATTGACTCCACCAGATGTCTATTTGGTTGATTCAGTCCATTGTAGAAACACTGGACCAGTCTCCACTTTGAGTATCCATGGTGCGGACATTTGAGTAAGAGATCCATGAATCTATCCCAAGCTTCATATAATCTCTCATCTTCCTCTTGTGTGAAATCCATGATTTCACGTCTAAGGACATTCGTCTTCGCCATAGGGAAGAACTTTGACCGAAACTTTTTGACCATCTGATCCCAGGTGGTTATGGATCCCGATGGTAGAGAATTTAACCATGCTTTTGCTTTATCCTTTATAGAGAAAGGAAATAGCTTTCAATGATTCTTATTGAAATTTTGGTAAACAGATGAGCAGACTTCGACGAAGTCTTTAACGTGCTGGTATGAATCTTCTTGCTCCATGCCATGAAAGATTGGAAGGATTTGGATGACATTTGTCCGAATTTCAAACCGGCTACCAGGTGTGGCAAGGTATACAATGCATGATGGGGTATTTGTAGTTATCGGAGAAAATAGTTCTCTCAATGTTGGTTCTTCCTCTTGTTCGAGTTGCCCATTCATGTTGTCAGTCATATTGACTTCAGTGGATGATTCACTTAAAAATTTCTGCCTTGATCTAGCGTCCTTACGATTTGACCGGCAGGAACGTTCGATCTCAGAATTTAACGGTTCTAAATTTCTTTCTTTAGAAGACCTAGTGTGCATGCAAATGAGGCACAGAGTGGAGGTTTCAGGCAGGAAAACCTCAAAATTTTTTTTATTTTTATTTTTTTTAAATTAAAATTTTAAAATTGAAATTTACGAAATTTTTTTTTTTTTTTTTTTTTAAAGATCGATTGATCGAGTGTGAGTCTCGATCAATCGAGGCAAGGTCGATGCATCGACAATGGGGATCGATGCATCGACTCCCAGCAAAATTTTTTTTTTTTTAATTAAGCAGAAATACTATTTTAATCCTCGAAAATTCCTAAAATTTACTGTCTACCAAAAATTCAAATTTTCTTAATTTGGTCCCCGGCAACGGTGCCAAAAACTTGTTGTGATTGTTTTTAATGTGATGTTTTACTCGCAAGTGCACGAATCGGTTTGTATATAGTGGGTGCGGAGTACGAGATCGTTCCCACGAGGACTAATTTTGAAAGATCTAAAAGAGACAAGCAATTCTAGAAATCTACTAAGATCTAACAGTATTCTATCAGTCTTATGATTTAAATGACTTGATGAGATGGTAATTAATGACTACAAACTAAAATTCAATTGATAATTCAAAAGGAAAGGTAAAGATGATGATAAAGATGAAGATACTAAATCCTCCCATCTTTGGTCCGTTCTTCCCGTAATATAAATCTAAGGATTAAATTATGAGATATTTCATTGGTAACAAACATCTTTTATGGAAGATCAATGGTCAACACCCTAGTAGGTTCCACGTTGCTCCCTGCAATCAGGACTTAGATGATTTTCATATATAGATCTGGGATCAAGGACATAGCTAGGCACACATGATCTCAGGTTCAAATAAAAATCATCCCTAAAGTGGGTAAAAATTCCAACAAGAATACCACTTATAAATCTGAAATCAAGGGCATGGCTAGGCACACTTTATTCAGATTAGGGAGTATTTAAGATAAAATTATCATTACAGATCCAAGATCCAGGGCATGGCTAGGCACATTCGATCCCAGAACATAATCGTAATTAGATCCATATGATAAAAGTAAAAAAACACCATAACAATGATTGGGTAAAATTACCATCACAGATTTGAGATCTCGGGCATGGCTAGGCACACGCGATCCCGGTTAGTGGCAGGGATTTCATCCGTTCATGATAGCACAACAACCATAAAATAGAATCTCATATTTTAATCCTTAATTTATATTATTAAAAGTACATCCCTCGGATGGGAATCATTAGATCCTCATCCCTATAAATTTAGCCACACATATTGTAATCAAATGACATAAATAAATAACGACGGAAAAATAACATTAATTTAATAAATTAAAATTACCTCAAACTTCAAAAGAACTTACTTTAATCCAAAAGTACGATGATCTTTAGAAACGAAATTAATGCAGGAATAAACTTTGAACAAAATTTTTAAACTGAAGGAATGAGTACTGAAAAATTAAGGAACAAAGCTCTCGAAAAGGAATAATAAAACTTCCCTATTTCTATGTCTAACTATGAAAAATAAAGGCTAAAAACTAAGAACTCTAAACCTAAAAACTCTCTCTAAAATTAATTCTATCTAATTAATTCTCTCTCAAAGTGTTTGAGTCGCTTTAAATAGACCCCTCGTCGCAGAAGTCTCCCAAGCCGTAAATTCAGGGTCGATTAATCGACCCAATATGGTCGATGCATCGAGCCTCCAAAAAGTCTAAAAAAATTAGCATTAAAGTGTCAGTTCCGTGTCAGACACTGCCTTATCCTCGATTAATCGACCTACAGGGTCGATGCATCGACCCCCCAGAAATCCGTGAATTTTAGCACCTTTGTATCAGACACTACTTCGGTATTTCAGCCATAACTTTCTGTCCCGAACTCAGATTGAGGTGATGCTTACGCCGTTGGAAAGCTGACGAAAAGATCTACAACTCCCATGTTTTGACAATTTCATAATGCGGCCGTCTTGAAGGTCCAAATTTAGCCACAAGTTGCACCAAGTTCTCGATTACCCAAAGTTGCAATGTTTTGACATTATATTCAGAATTCTTGCTGTTTTCTATACTTGGCTTGTATTTACCTGAAACACTTCAAATCTAATAATTCTCATCAGATAGCCTTCATCGGAAAGCTAAATATAGGTATTTTGGGGTGAAATATCATCATATTTCAGTACTCATCATTAACCCAGCCACGTCACCACTCCAACAGGTATCAACATCTTTGACAAGTGTTAATCAAGTTTAGGCAATGCATAAACTTATTTTGTGTAATCGGCTTGGTCAACATGTCCGTTGTGTTCTCTTTCATATCAATCTTCTCAATTGATATTTTCCCGTCTTCTATCATATCATTAATAAAATAATACCGAACATCTATATGCTTTGTTCTAGTATGAAAGACTTAGTTCTTTGCTAGGTGAATAACACTTTGACTGTTACAGAAGATATCGGTGCTCTTATCAATCTCACCAAATTCACTGACCAAACCTTTAAGCCATGAGGCTTCCTTAGCCGCTTCTGTAGCCACTATATACTCGGCCTCTGTAGTTGACAACGCAACTATCTCTTGAATCATAGACTTTCAACTGATCGCTCCACCTGTCAAGACGAACACGTATCCCGTGATAGACCTTCTTTTATCAAGATCACCAGCACAGTCGAAATTGATATACCCGTAGAGATCCAACTTGCTTATATCTTCACTTTCAAACATCAAAGCATGTTCAGCTGTACCTTTCAGATATCTCAACATCTATTTCACTGTAAGCCAATGTTCCATACCCGGATTCGACATATACTTGCAAACCACACTCAAGGCCTATGCTAAATCCAAACGTGTACTCACAATGACATACATCAAACTTCCAACGGCATTTGCATACGGAATATTTTTCATATATTCCCTTTCTTCATGTATAAACGGACTCATCTTCTTTGTGAGTTTAAAATGCTCTGCTAGAGGAGTTGATACAGGCTTGACATTACTCATTGTATTTCTCAATGAGTTTTTGGATAAAGGTCCTTTGAGTTAGCCAAAGCCTCTTCTTCTCACCTCGTGATTTTCATACCTAGAATTTTCTTTACAGAACCAAGATCCTTCATCTCAAACTTCTGGCGTAATGATTGCTTTAGCTTGTTAATTTCAACCTTACTTCTTACTGCTATCAGTATATCGTCTACATAGAGAATTAGGAAGATTTCCTCTCCTTTACTATACTCTTTCCAGTAGACACAACAATCATATTGTCCCCTATGATACCCTATGCCAAGCATATATGAGTCAAACTTTTTATACCACTGTCTGGGTGCCTGCTTGAGACCATAGAAGGATTTCTTTAATCTGTAAACAAGTGATTTTGACCCTTTTGCTTCAAATTCTTTTGGTTGTCTCATATAAATTTCTTCCTGAAGATCTCCATAGAGAAAAGATATTTTTACATCCATCTGCTCTAGTTCAAGATCTTTCTGAGCAACTATTGCCAACAACGTGCGAATCGATGTGTGCTTCACAACCAGATAGAATATCTCATTATAATCGATACCTTCTTTTTGAGAAAACCCCTTTGCAACTAGCCTTGCTTTAAACTTTGGAGTTTCACTCTTATCACCTTCTTTCTTTCGAAAGACCCATTTACAACCGATGACTCTCTTCCCTTTAGGAAACTTCATGAGATCCCAAGTCTCATTCTTCAAAAGTGACTGTCATTCTTATTCCATAACTAACTGCCACTTGACTGCATCTATATCCACCTGAGCTTCTAGAACTGTGCTTGGTTCCCCATTCTCTGTAATAAGTGCAAATATTAAAGGAACCATGTCCTTAAACTTTTCAGGACATTTCTTCATCCTCTCTGATCTTTTCAAGATAGTCTGAACTGGTACCTGGGACTGCAAGTCTTAAAAAATTATGCCATCATGCTCTATCTCAGAGTCTTCATTATCTTTCTCATCTTGCTCATGCCTCTCAACATCAACTTGTACCTTAGGTTCATCAGATGACTAAGGTTTGTCTTCCGCCTTTTTCATCGAAAACTCATCTTTGTTGAAAGTAACATCTCTTTCAACTATCACTTTGTGAGATTGTGTCTCTCACAAACGATAATCCTTGACTCCTTCACCATAGCTAATCAAGAAGCAAATCCACAAATTTACATCAGCAATACGTAACCGAACGAAGCACGCATAAGTCGCACATCCAAACACCCTTAAGTGAGAGTAGCTCCCGTGTCTTTCATACGAAACCTCATCTACAGTTTTCGAGTTCAATGTCGCTAAAGGAGATCGGTTGACCAAGTAACATGTCATGTTCACTGCCTCTGCCCAGAGCCCATGACTCAAGTCGTAATGGTTCAACATACACCGCGCTTTTTCCAATAGTATTCTGTTCATCCTCTCTGCTACACCATTTTGCTAAGGATTTTCAGGAACTGTTAAGTGCTTAACAATCCCTTGATTTTCACAGTAAGCCTTGAACTCTGATGACAAGTATTCCTCAATATTATCTTATCTAAGAATCTTCACCTTTCTGTCTGTCTGCATTTCAACCATACTCTGCCACTGCCTGAATTTCTGAAACATATCCGATTTATTTTTAATCAGATACACCCAAACTTTCCTGGAGTAGTCATCTATAAATGACACAAAGTAGTTGGCTCCACCTACTGAAGTGACCTTAGCCGGTCCCCATACTTCTGAATGTATGTAATCAATCAGCCCCTTCGAAGTATATTTTTCAGTGGAGAAACTGACTTTCTTCTGTTTTTTGAAGATACAATCTTCACAAAAATTTAGTTTACAAGTTTGAATTTCAAAAATCGCCTTATTCTTTATTAGCTATATCAGCCGACATTTACTCATGTGACCAAGTCTCTTGTGCCACAAATCTGAGAGGTCCTTTGAATCTTTTGTAGCCGCAATACTACTGCTGCTGATTGTGTTGCCTACTAAAGTATACAGATTTTTCATCTTTTTACCTTTCGTCAAGGTCATAGCACCACTTACAACCTTTAGTTTACCGGATTCTAGAATGACTCGACATCTTATCTCATTCAATGCCCTCAACGAGATCAGATTTTTCTTCAGATCAGGCACATGCCTAACCTCAGTAAGAGTGCGAACATAATCATCAAAAATCTTGATTCTGATTGAACCGATACCCACTGCTTCATATACACTGTCATTCCCCATCAAAATTATCTCACCATTGGCTACCTTATACTGGTCAAACTAATCCCTGTACGGACACATGTGATACGATGCCCCTGAATCTAGGATTCATCTGTCATCAAACTGACTGAAGCTTAACAATGCACACAGTAGGTCTTCACCGAAATCTGACTTAGCAACACTAGCCTGCTGCGAAGTCCCTTCATCACCCTTATTATTATTCAATCTCTACTTGTAATATTTGCGAATATGTCCAAATTGCTTACAGAAGTAACAAATAATATCCTTCCTGTCACCCCTAAATTTGGACCTACTGTTTTCTCTAGTTGATTTATTATCTCCTTTGGATTTGTCTCTTTTGCGATCATGGTTTCAACCCCTTTCGCTTAAGAGACTAATCCCTTCAGAGTTAAATTCGAGCTATTTTCTCAATTCATCGGAAAGAAGTGTAACAGTCACTTTTTCGACGGTAATAGTATCTTTACCATAAATTAATGTAGTAACAAGATGCTCATAAGATGGTGGCAATGAGGTGAGCAAGAGAAGTACTAGATCTTCTTTTTCAAGTTTTACCTCAATACTTAATAGTTCACTAACTATTTTATTAAACGAATTCAAATTGTCATAAATACGCATATCAGCCTTCATACGAAGGGTGTAGAGTTTTTTCTTCATGAAGAGTCTGTTGGACAACGACTTTGTCATGTAGAGAGATTTCATCTTCTTTCACAGATCCACGATCGTCTTCTCGTGAAGAACATTATACAGAACTTCATCGGACAAGCACAATCGGATAGTGCTTACGACCCTCTTATCAATAGAGCTCCACTCTTCATCAGACATCTCTGCCTTCTTCCTCATCTCTTTTCCAAGTAGGGCATCATCAATGCCTTGTTGGACAAGGAAATTTGTGACCTTGACTTGCAACAAAGCGAAGTTATTCTTCTAAAAAAACTACTCTATCTCAAATCGTGCATTCGAGACCTTCATCGCCGTTGTAGCGTAAACCTCGCTCTGATACCACTTGTTAGGAATTCTACCCACTCTACGAACTCCCTATAGCGATAAATACGGAAAAATAAGAATATTCAGGTAAAAATTAATCACACGCATAACAAATGATTTGCGTGGTTCACCCAATTGAGGGCTACTTCCACGGGAGTATATGTACTAATTTTATGAATGTGTACAACACACACAGTCTCTTCTCTCTAGTACAAACTCAATCAAAATCTAACGCGATCTTCAACAACAAATCTGTTGTTAAAGCAAGGACGCAGTCCTTCAAATAATAGAGAAGAGATTTGTCGGAATATAATCACGATTCCGATATAAGAATGGCTTCAATCGGATCTTCAATCCCCAAGCTATTCTTCAATACTTTTTTTCTCTCAAAGTATTCTCATAGTTTTCTCATATGAAACTTTCACCAAGCTCTCTCTGGATCCCTTGAGGAACTTTCTGCAAATAGGCACCAAACCCCTTTTGAAAACATGACTCACAAATCTCCTAAAACTTGCAAATATTCAAAACACTTCCAAAAAAGTCTCAAAATCATATTATGGAATATTTTGGCTAAAGCAATATTCCAAAATAGCAACATATTTAAACCTGCGAATTTGAATCCGCTCAACAGTCAATCGATTGACTTCCCAACCTCAATCGATTGACTTTTCAAACTCAATCGTTTGATTTACCCACCTCAATCGATTGAAACCGGTGGTTGGGATTAAGCCTTAATTCAACACTTACAGTAGTAATATATATATATATATATATATATATATATATATATATATATATATATATATATATATATAATGGCTCCTGACCCACATTTAAATGATCTTACAGTAGTAAAATGTTATCATTTATCTCACACCATTGAAGGGTGATTAATCATTGTGTTATGTGGAATACATCTATGATTTATCTAAATTGCTTAAGTGGCAATTCATCGTTGGAACATGTCCCAGCCAAAAGATCATACTTCTAAGCGGCTGTAAACCCTCTGATCAATGAACTTTAATACTACCCATCAAAATTAAGAACAACGGTTGGTGTTTGAGTGCACAAATTAGATGATTCAAATCTCCCAAAAAGTGTGATTTTTGGACTCATTGCCCTTTAATTAATGATAAATCACTTTAATGGTATCAATTGATGATAAATCACTTTAACAATATAGAGGCACCGGTACCTCTATATCGAGGTGCCGGCACTTTTCTAAGAAAAAGGGAAGTCTTCACGTGGATGGCACTTGCCAACCACCTTGGTTAATAGAAACGAAAAAAAATAAAAGAAGGGTGGAGTGGTCAAAGAAACACTTTCTTAATCTCCTCATACTTTTGTGGGAGCTACTACTTGCACACGAGCTACTACATTGCACATTTGTGTTGGCGCTTGATTTTATATCGAAGTGTCGGTACTTCAAAAAAAAATTATGCGAAGCGCCTACACTTTGATATAGAGACACCGGTGCCCCTAAACGAGAAACCGACACTGTAATTTATTTTCTTTTTAGCGAAACGTTGGCACCCCGAGATAGAGGCATTGACGCCTCTAAAACGAGGCGTCCGCACTCTGGCATCGGGTGTCAACGCCTTGCTATTGGGTGCATGCGTCTCTTTGCCAGGGTGTCGACGGTTTGTTACCGAGGTGTTAATGTTTCGTTATCGAGCGCCTATATTTTTTAAGTAAAATAAATTTAAAAAAATAAGTTCGTCACTTTCTTAAAAGAAAGAGAGAAAAAAACGAAAAGAACAATACTTCTAAAAATATAAAGAATGATTAGTAAGAAAAAATAATCAACGACTAAGGTAAAGGCCACAACAAATATCCATTCTCGTAGGCCACTTTAAACGACTGCCTTCCTTTTCTAACTTAAGTTTTTCCATAAATCATGGTCATCGATCTCCCATTAGTCACGAAAGCGACACTACCTTTTGTCACTGTATCTGTTTTCCGCCTTCAAATTTTGACTGATGAAATCAATCAATCATGAACTTTTTATCTTTTGGTAAAAAAAACATTTGATTTAAACCATCTCGTCCTCAAGTGACTGACGGAACCAGCTGCTATAGATATAACAACGAAATGATTGGTCATCACAAATAAGCCAATCACTCACGGTTCGTAAGTGGCTTCATGTTACATTAAGTCACTTAAAAAGTTAAATTAACATGCAGTCAATGATTAGTCAAGCCATAAAATTAAATTTCATAGCATATTTTGGCGTGGGTAGAACAAGCATTTTATTATGAATTAAGAATTAAGAAACGGGCCGACTCTGATCACCTTCATTTAATATAATATAAGAAAGGAAATGACTCTACACAGGCATTTAAATACCAAAAAGAGTGTTTTTAAATGATCTTACCTCATCAATAAATTAAGATATGGGTAATTCAAACCATCAAAGTAGTGATAGTCATAGATTGAACTTCAAAAGCCCAAAAATAGAGTCTTAGGAAGATTTAAACTAAATAATTGGTCGACTATAATATCAACTGTTGGGTTTGATTTTAATGGCCAATCTTAAAATTCATCAATCGGATGGTGCAAATTCACTCATCGGCATGTTTCATGAGGCTGAGAAATATCCTAATGATAGATTTTCGGACTAATTTAGATTGATCATAGATGCTTGTTAATTGGTGTAATATAAATCACAATTCAATGGTATGACATATAAAGTATCATTTTAATGGTATAAGATCATTAAGAAAAAGCCAAGAATTTTGTGATGCATTAATATCGTTTTTGACCCATGAAATAACAAACTGACTGTTTGATAGGCACACCATGACCTCAAAATTTATTTTGTGAAATATGAGAGTAAAACACTATCTCCATCATTTGATTAGAATGGATCAAAAGGTGTATGACGTGGGCTCTTTAAGAGATAGATAAGAGAACCAAGAAAGCACGTGGTTCAGGATTTCTGTTGTATAACTTGTATTGGGTTAAGGGCAGTCATGCCCACGTGCAGGACGGTTAAATTCTATTTGTTTTCTCTGTTTTTGATTTGGACGGATGTGACGACAAAGTAAGGATCAAAATTTCGGTTTTTTGGTACGACCGAAACCGAAATTTTGGACTGAAATTTCAGCTGAAAATTGATAATATAACCGAAATTTTGATACTTATACAAAATATAACTAAAATTTCGGTCCAAACTATTATTTTGGTGAGGATCAAAACCAATAATTTTCGGCCAAAATAATATAACTACACTTTGTCTCTATAAAATCTGTCATTCATGTAACACTATCCGTATAATATCCTTATAATTTTTTAATATGATTAGCCTCATAAGAGGCTCTCATATAATATGGAGCTACTACACACTCACAAATAGTGTATAAGCCATAGTAAAATAAATTAGAAGGAAAACCTTAAACATTAGAAGGTTTGAACCTAATGCCTAAGCTTCTTTAAATTTTAGCTAGTCATGTCGAATCACATAAGTTGCTTGCAAAATTGTCTCGAGAAGCTTTAATCGCAACCACCGAATCTTGTTGGGAATCCACGCGAAAAATCATTAATGGCTTTAACTTAGACGACAAAGATCATTTTTCGCTCCAATCTTCCACACAAGGGATCTTGAGATTATGGCTCGCTTATCAAACCATCAATTTTCTAGTTCACATGACACAGATCCCAAAAGGGCGGCCCTACTCCATCGTTGCTAAAAATTTCTAGTTCACATGACACAGATCCCAAAAGGGCCGCCCTACTCCATCGTTGCTAAAAATCATTGGTGGTCTTAACTTAGACATGGAGATACCTCAAGGAGTTAGGTGAGCTGGTCAGTTACTTGCTTCCAAAAGCAAACGATTTGAGTTTGAATCTCCTCCTCCCCTTGAGGCCACCCTAAGGATTTATATTCTATGCTGACCTGACATGTGCTAAATTTAGGATGCACATGTGCTCCTGCGATTAGACAAGTGCTCTAAGAGGGCTCTAACCTGGATACCCAGGTTATCAAAAAAAAAAAAATAGCAACTTAGACGATGGAGATCTTTTTTCGCTCCATTCTTCCACACAAGGGATCTTGAGATTATGGCTCCCTTAGTAGGCAGTCAATTTTCTAGTCTAAATGACACAGATCCCAAAAAGGTGGCCCTACTCCGTCGTCTGATTTAAACCAATCAATAGTTTTTTAGCATAGGCGTCCAGCAAGATTCGACGGGTAGGTTTAAAGATAATGGAAGAGATGATGGTGAGACACAAAGCAAAATTAATTTCTAAAATTTTTTCTTTACTTCTCTATTTTCTCTATTTTCTTTATTTTCTCTATTTTCTTTACTTCAAGTTTTTCTATATTATATATATATATATATATATATATATATATATATATATATATATATATATATATATATATATGGAAAAGGCCTCCGTCCTCCATGGGAGGACGGTCACCGTCCTCCAAGCTTCCACGTGGAGCTCCACGTGACAGCCAACATATTGTTTCGATGCCACGTGAAACTACGGTGCATTGCTTAGATCATCTTTGAAAAAAAAAATATTTGAAAACTCATCTCGACCGTGTATTTTTTTAACCGTGAAATGTGGACTAATGAAACCCGTCAAACTTTGACTTGTGGGTTTAAAAAAAAAAATTCAATTTTTTTTTTTGAAATATTGATCTATACTGTTCACTTGTGCTCCACGTGACACCCAAGCAGTGTTGTGGATGCCACGTGGAGCTCCATACGTATCTTGATCGTCCTCATTTGGAGGACCTAACCGACTCCCTATATATATATATATATAGAGAGAGAGAGAGAGAGAGAGAGAGAGCCGTCTATTGGTGAGACAAAGAGTGAAATTAATAGAGACAGACGGCGCTCTCTCTCTCTCTCTATATATATATACATATACATGTATGTATATATAGAGAGAGAGAGAGAGAGCGTGCCGTCTGTTGGTGAGACAAAGAGAGAAATTAATTTCTAAAAAATTTTAAGTTATTTCGTGTATCAATATATATATATATATATATATATATAAATTTTGTAAGCGCCCATGTGACAGCTCGGATTTCGGTACTCCGAAACCCTTGTCATCAGCACGATCCTCCAGACCGTGCCCCAAAGCTTAGCACGAAACATTGGTATAACAAGCACAATTTGGTAAATAAAATAATTAATCTCATTAAAGCGGAAAACATTAATATGCCCAACTGGCATATTCAAATGACAGTTCTACCTTCATGCCACTGCATGAATAGAGAACCGATCCGAACCATCGATGATACTCAGATCACTCCAGATGATTCGCCAAAAGAATAATCTAGTTTAATTACATTGTTTCAAAATAAAGGCTTGACATACCAAGCCGCACTACTCTGCTCACAAAACTGACTCTCTATCAAAGTGCTCAGCAGAGTCACCTAGAAGAAGTCCTCGGGAGGAGACTCCAACTCGTCTCCAGGTACGTAATCCGAATCACCCGGATCCATATCCCCCGAAGTCTCCGCTGCTGCTATCAATGGACCTGCGACGTATAGTCAAAAGGGTGAGTTACATCCTAGCTCAATAGGGAACAACACATTGAATATATAAGTCAAAACTCACATATATTCCATGATATTCAAAGTGTAATGAATCTATGCATTTGCTAGAAAACCAATTAAAAACAGATGATTTATACTCAATTTACTGGTATGTTGCATGTATTACATTACTGTTGATTTAATCATGAATGACACTGAGCAGGCCTAAAGCAAAACTTAAATCTTTAACTTAAATAATCCCCGAGCAATATAGTATCGAGCCCCGATGAGATACCCTTCATCGTCATCTAATTAGACAATTGTAAAAATATATTCCCTGGGAATATGACCCAAGCCCCTTTCTCACTAGGCAGTGGGGTTAAATATCACACAACATCCCTGGGATGTACTTACGGTCACGGATAAACCTCCGTGCTGGTGTACGGATTCGCCACCGTATCGGTCACGGATATCCTGCCGTGTCAGTCGTGGGTATCTCGCCACGTCGGTGGGGTATCCTATCAAACCTCAAATAACAAAAATAACATATGCTTACAATATAGTTATTCACCATGTAAGTGTACTATTTTATATCAGTTAAGCCTCAACAGTAATGATTCAATCCTATGTATACATCCCTGGTATGTATACATACCCGCATCACACCTGATGCCTTTATTACTTTCTCATCCCCTGGGGATGTCACAATTTCATTAGATTACTTGTTCTTAATCACTTGCATCACACAAATGCCCTTATCACATTCATGGTGTCACACACACACCGATTTTCACAAAGCTTTTCATGATTTAAAATAATTTTCATTTAATAATTATATCACTACATACATGCTCTTGAAATTAAAGTACATGTTCAAGGTATTCCCTACGTCAAGTCTTTGAAATTTCAAACATCAAGGTCCCACGCGACTCCTTGTGCTCATGCTCATACGTACCACCTATGGTACAACATAACACATGTAACTCATCACTAAAGATGTAACAAAGAAGGTCCAAGACCCTCCCTGAATCTCAAGGTCAAACTAAGAAGTTAGGCAAAACTGTCAAAGTCGATTAATCGATTCCCAAAATCGATTAATCGAAACCCAAATCGATTAATCGATCCCAGATCGATTAATCGAGATCTCCAATATCAAGCAGTCGATTCTTAAATCGAGTAATCGAGACCTCAAAATCGATTAATCAAAATCCGAAATCGATTAATCGAAATCCCAATTCGATTAGTCAATTTCCCCAGGTTTCATTTTTCCAGTGGTTTGAGCATCTCAGTCGATTAGTCGATTTCTAAATCGACTAATCGAAATCCAAATCGATTAATCGAAACTCATTTCGATTAATCGAAATCGGGCCTTCCTGACTTTTCAACTTCTCAGACCAAATCGATTAATCGAAATCCCAAATCGATTAATCGATTTGGCCAGACTCAGCCCCCTTTTCGGGCTATTCTTTCAAATCCTTCTCAAACAATCTTCTTTCTTTTTCTAGGCCTTTATCCTCTATGATCTATGCATTTAATTCACATAAATTTTACCTCAATCAAATCTCATTTGCTTGGATCTCAAGGTTGGAATGGCTAGGGTTCCAGCTTTGTCTCTAGATGATCCCTCACGTCAAATCCGACCTTAAATGCTCGAATCTCTCCTTGGCTTGCATTCACTCCTTGCACAACAACCCCTCTTTACTTCTCTCCCTCTCTCTCTCTTCTTAACTCTCTTCAACAATCAAACAAGAGTAATTTAGAGTTCTTTAATCCCTTTATACTCATTTGCCATTTGTTTAGCACATACACCCCAGATGGGTGTATGTGGTTTCAGATTTCCCTCACACTCCACACGCTTGCATTAATTTCTCATCACATCCGTTCATCACTCCTCAAGTCAACTAGTGGACTCCTACTTGATCAAACCTATGACCAATCGGGCACGAATCCTGAGGTCACCGTTTAACGTAAATTTTCGGGTTATTACAGCCCAGGTGTGCAAGTGCAACCCCTTGAAAATCATTTATTGCTTCAGATCAGATGATGAAGATTGTATTTCACCCCGATCTTTCACATAATGGATCTTGAGATAATGTCATACCTATCCGACGGTCAATTTTTTATTCTACATGTCACAGATTCTCAAAAAACGGCCCTAAAATTAGGTTTGAGCATGAAGTGTGCCATAGGATTCATGGGGCATTTTTGCAGAATGGTGACATGTGGACTCAAAAACTGGCCATTTGATAGGTGCAACATGATCTCAAGATCCATTATGTGGAAGATCCAGATGAAACAAGATCTCCATCATTTGATTCGAAGAAATCAATTGTTTTCAAGGGGATGCACACTTGGGTGTTTTTAGAGATTGTGTGGGCGCTAATAGAGGTACTCTTTTTTAAGAGTACCTTTAAGTCCACCCACCAAATCTTTGAATTCACCCATGCTGAAACACATTAACTGAATTGAATTGGCGATGGAGATAGTTTATCTTCATGATCTTACAAACGATGGATTTTGAGATTGTGGGCATAACATCGGACGGTCAGGATTTTATTTCATGTGACACACATCTCAGAAAAGTGACCTTAACATTATGTGCACGCTCAAAATTAAACTTAAGGTCACTTTTTTGCGTGTGTACCACATGAAATAAAAATTGACCATCTGATGGTACGCGCATGATCTCAAGATCTATCGTGTGAAAGATTGGGACGCCAAGCTATCTCAATCGTCCGACTCAATTTCAAAGTGGGTGAATTTAAAAGTACTCCTTTTTAAAATGGGAGACTTCATCTAAGGTTATTTTGCAAGATTTCTTTCCAAACTGTTGAAATTGGCAATATCCATCGTCAACTATTGGTATTAGTAAGACTACGCTCTAACCTTATAATTTTTTAGTAACTACCAGATAGGGCTGCAACAGAGTCGAGCCAACTCGACAACTCGGCTCGGCTCGGCCCGAAAAATAAGTGCTTTTCTCTTTAGAGCTTTGCTCGAGAGCCGAGCTGAGCTGAGCAGTTTGTAGCTTGAATGAACAAAGCCGAGCTAGAGCTAAGGCTGGCTTGGCCCGGCTCGGCTCTATGGCTCGATTTATATATATATATATATATATATATATATATATATATATAATAAGTAATTAACTTTGAGAGGTCTATTTTATCCTTCCGAGTAACCGTTTAAGTTTATCTAACGGTTACTTTGAAGGATAAATAGGAATTGCCCCTCACTTGCCCTAGTTTATCTAACGATTTATTTATTTCATATGTTGCGTAATTGTGTTTAATCATGCATTTAAATCTTTTGTAGAATGGATATTTAATTGAGTAGAAGTTTTAAAAACGTACTAGAAGAAATTTTTTTATAATAGAATATACTTGGCTCGAAGCTCGGCCCGAGCTCGGCTCGAGCTCAGATAGCCGAGTTAGAGCTTGGAATTTTCGAGCTCGAAGAGCCTAGAGCCGACCTCCAGCTCGGCTCGTATAAGGTAAAGCCAAGCTAGAGCTGACCCAAGCTCGGGCTCGGCCCAGCTCGATTGCAGCCCTACTACCAGATTCCTCTCCAAACTATTAAAATTGGCAAAATCCTACTTCAACTATTAATATTAGTATGACCGCGCTCTAACCTTATAAGTTGTGACTGACTGCCATTCCATCACAAAAATAGCAAGAATGCCCCTCCTTTTCGTTTATTAATGTAATCAACTTTTCGACCTCAAAATATCAAGATGACCTTCCTTTTTCTGCTTGCTCAGCGGTTGTCCTCTCGATCAAGCAAGTGATTGCTAGGGCAACCAGGACCAGCCAGTCACTACAAAAAAAAAAGACTATTAGCGGCAGTCATAAACTACCTCTATTAACAAAAAAATTGTTGCTAATAGTCTTAATAGTTTGTTTGTTAATAGCAGCACTTTTTGGCTGTAAAAAACTGCCTCTAATAGTCTTATTTTTTGTAGTGAGTCAACAAATGAGCTGATCATAGTTGCCCAATCAATCGAGTGCCCGACCAAGTGGTCAACCAGACAAGTGACTACTAGGGCGACCAGGACCAGGGGTGGAGCCACGTAATGACTTGGGTGGTCAATTGACCACCCAAACTTTCTAAAAATTTGTTATTAAGCTTTAGGTGTCTTAATTTATATTAGTGGATTCTCATCCATCCAAAATTATATTGACTACCCAAAATTATATAAAATCTTCAAACAAACTTTTTTATGGTATTTGTTTTCCTGGCAAATATATTTTCTTTATTTTTTTAACTAAATCCCACAATTTTGGCCTATTTTTTAGCTCCCTTCCATCTATTTAGGTGCTCCGACTTATTTTTGGAGAGATTTCTCTCACAAGGGGTTCCACTATGTTATAGTGGCTACATACTCACATTTATGGTGTATAAGCCCTAGTATAATTACTTAAAAAAATTTAAGTATTTATTACATATAACAAGGTTTGAACCTAGAACCTAACCTTCACAAAAAAACTAAGTCTACCACTAGAGAAATTCACTAAGACATGTAAAGAGCAAAAACAACTTAACACATATAGAATTTTTAAAAAGGCATCAAAATATTAAATAAAAAAATGTCAGGTCTTCCCGTTCATCATCGGGATATATTCAATAGCTTTGATGGTCTCACAGGCTCCCTACAATGTACTGCCACATCATCCTACTCTTTGGAGGATGACGACGAGAATGATGCTACCTCGTAGTCATTCTTCGATGGAATTTTGAATTAGACCAATTTTGTTGGAACGGCCGAATCGATATATATATGATTTTTTTTTATTTCGTATCTAGTTTCGTTTGTATATATTTTCTTTTTTTGAGTGTTTGATTAGAAAAAAAATTATATAATTTTCTAACATTAATAGATTAGATGATCACCCTATAAAAAAATCTTGACTCCGCCCCTGATCAGGACCAATCAGACAAGTAAAAAGAGACTAATGTCAGTTGCCTGCAATTCGTGAAAACTCAAAAATAATAAAATGACCCCGATCAATCGACTCGCAAACCTCAAAAAAATACATGCCTTATAAGTTTTGCAGACGGCTTGCCGGAGCTCTCTTGGTAATACACCCATGGTGAAAGGTTGCATTAAAGACAATCGTTCGTGTGGCGTCAAGCCGAAATGGGAGAAGAGAGGCATCTTGCCAATTCCAATAGCTGAACAAGGATATTGTCAATTTCAATAATTTCGATCGGAATCATGTAAAATGTCACCTTGAAGGCAAGGATCAAAATAGTGGTTTCGTTTTCACTTTCGGACATGATTGAAACCGAAAATTTGAACCAAAATTTTGGCTGAAAATTTCCCTTCCATACATATTACCGAAATTTCGATTCAAATTTTCGTTTCGGTTGGAACCGAAATCGATATATTTTGGCCAATAATTTGAAATATCGGCCGAAATTTTGAACCTTGATTGCAACACTATCCTTTAGACAAGGATGTTTTTTTTTTTATAATGCCATACGACATAGACAACCTAAATGTGTCTTACATATCATAAAGAGTATGATAGTTCAGGAGTAGAGATGTTATCTTGCGAGATCATCACATCTACTCTATTTGCACCCATCAAATCTCTAATAGTACTACAACTGAAAAATCATTGACTACTTTGAATCAAAGAATTTAGATAATTTTTCTCGCAATTTTCCACACATTGAATCTTAAGCTAATGTCGTACGATCAGGTGATCAGTTATTCGATTCCTCATGGCACACATTCTAAAAAGCGACACGGAAGTCATGTTTAAGTGTGATATGTGCCAAATGATTTTTGGTCATTTTGTTGGATGTGTGCCTTGCGGAAAAAAAGAAATACCGTCTAATGTTATGACATGATCTCAAGATCCATCATGTAAAAGATTGGAACGAACAATGACCTCCAAAAAATGTGATCGTTATACCATTGAATTTGTTTTAAGATTTAAATCCATAGCCGCATATCATTAAATCAGACCTACCCAATTTCAAGGCTCATGTTCATAATAGTAATAAGGGTAATGATCACATGACAAACAAAAAACCCGCTCGAGTCATGCGTGACTCGAACAGGTGACCATCAGATCACGGTCAAATATTGACTGCAACTTGTTTTAACGGTCACCCACTCTAGTCATGCATGACTCATGTCAGGGCAATCATTACCCTAATAATAATAATAATAATAAAATAATAATCCGTAATTAGTTAAGGTCATTGTGATTTTAAAGTGCCTTTGGCATAGACCTTAGAATGCTTTTAAGGGCATGACATAATAGTTATTCGTATGGGGATAACCCCTCTAGTTTTTTAATTATATTTTTTTAACGCTTTTAAGGGCATGACATAATAGTTATTCGTCATTAACCAACTTTTTTTTATGAAAAGCGTTAACCAATTTTATTTTGGGTAGCTTATATGGGTCAAAAATTTGAGATCAGGTACGTATCGTCCGAGCTCAAATCTAATACATATCGGACGATACATATTAAAATAATAAAATATTAGATAATATATTAAATATATTATCCGAACATTTACATATAAATGTACCATATCGTTCAAGTCGATACCGAGATTATTGCATTGATAGAACGAATAGACTACCGAGTACGACATTAAGGTTGTAATATTGTCAACTACATTGCAACATCCACCCATACGTGATGTGAGAGCAACCAATAATAAATCATAAATTAAAAAAGGTATTGGAATGGCCACGTGGCATAACACAATGCCGAAATGCTGCCACGTGTAGAGAATTGATGGCCACCTAGTCGTTAGTCACCTACGAGTAGCTCATTTAAAATGGGCTACTGTGTGGTCAGGAAGTTTTCAGTTTTCACATGCCTCGAGCATCGGTCTTCGGAATAATTAAAGTGTCTCCGAAGAAAAAATAATACAAAATGAAGGAATAATAAATAGTATCAACTTTGAAACTTTGACTTATTAAAATTCCAAGGGATCCAGCATTACGTCATTAATGACAACAACAGGAGATAATGGATCCTCCTGGAACCAACATTAATTTGGCTGCTTCCTTGGGAGTTAAATATTCTATCAATATGTCACCCCCTAAGCAACGCTGGCCGGGGGTGCTCTTGGTACTCAGAATCACTTTTTTGAAGTTTCTATCATGATAATTGATATGTCGCATGCTTATTATTTGACTCATTTCTTTCTACTATATACGTCCTATATAGATACTTTGTGATCTACTTAATAGGTACTCGGGTACAAGGTTGATATCTTTTGATGGATAATCTTAACCGTCCAATGAGTAAAGTAGTACACTTTTAATGATGATCTGCGCTCACTATCATCGTTTTAAATACCAGCGATATTTTTGAGTTATGAGGGTGAGCGAGACCTACATACTTAATTTGTTATTGCACGCAACGGATGGCGTACCGATCGGGTGTGGTTTCGACTATTTCTCGGGTCAGGTAACTAGTTAATTATAGATATATTTTAGTTAATAGTGGTATAGTAGGTATATCAAGTTATCGCTATAAATCTCGAAATATTATTACTAAGAGAGATAAACAAAGATGGAGAACTTTGATTCACAAATAAAAGCATATGACTCATCACTCATTCCAATATAAAGCTAGACTTAGTAAACCAAATGATAGATAGAAATTCGATTGGTTTGGTACCGGAGAATAAGGCGTGTTCGGCCAAGCTCTTTTTATACAAAATGTTAATTTTATATATGAGAATGGG
This sequence comes from Chloranthus sessilifolius, assembly GCA_021018995.1. Classification (NCBI taxonomy): domain Eukaryota; kingdom Viridiplantae; phylum Streptophyta; class Magnoliopsida; order Chloranthales; family Chloranthaceae; genus Chloranthus; species Chloranthus sessilifolius. Next base: position 107,103,239 of record CM037592.1, read on the forward strand.
GAGATTGCATTTGCGGATGTAAGGATGGATCCTTGCATCTGAACAAGCTAGATCACATGTCAAGTGGCATGATCAATACCCGATTTTAATTGATAAGCTGTGGGAGATGTGGTTTAAAACAACATATTTCTTAACTTTTTTTATTTTCATATGATAGGTGGGAGATACCATAAGGTACCACAAATTTGGTGCATTGAATTTGAGCTTCTTTGACCACATTTTCAATAATAAGTATCAGATCACGCCTAATTTTATTTGTGGTACTTGCGATCTTATCTAAGTTATCGTGACACCCGATCCTCGTAATAGTCCCACATGATACTCATATGGTGTGAAGACAGGAATTATCCATGTGTCCAGACTCATAGTCTTAGGCTGGTATTATATATTTACTTCTTTTTAGCTTACTCCAAAAAAAAAAAGTATAGAATATTAAAACCTCATCCTACTATAGCGTGTTGGGTTCACATGAGAGTAGTGAATTGCGAATAAAAAAAATTTGAATTTGAATCAAGCGAATACAGCAAGAAGATAAGTATATCACCTCTCACCCACCCATAAAATTTGAATTCGAATCGAGCAAATACAGCGAGACGATAAGTATATTACCTCTCACCCACCTATTAAATCACACCCCTTTCGAGGGAGAAGGAGGTTATCTCGTCCATCTTGAGAATATTGCTAGAGATGGATGAGATGGTTTTAACTCTCAAAAATCAGAGACTTCCAAGTAGGCCAGATACCGAGATGTCATTCATTTCTGCGAGACATTTCAACGAGTTGGAATGATTCTTAAAAATCATTTAAAAAATGATAAAACTTGTTAAGAAATTGAACAAACTCATATTTAGAAGAAATATATGATAAATTAAAACCTATTAAAATAAGAAAAGATTAGTATAAACATTTAATAGAAAATTTTATAATTTAGGCTCTCATATTTTTACCTTTTACAAAAACAGCCTTATATCCTTGATCCTTGCATAATTGGACGGCTGCAAGTGAAGCCGTTTCCATGTCATATTAGATCCTCCAAAATGTCTTGTCTTTTAAATGTCTTGTCTTTTCAATTATCTGTTTTAAGTGGTGCGACACAAAAAGAAGTGGTCGACTCAATATCGTATCTACTGGTTCGATAATGTATCAATGATCAAAGTCTCCAATGAAACTAGTACGTCCAAATTTTGGAGATATATGATATATATCAGGAATTAAATCGACATTTGAAAATGGAATTGTTTCTATCATTACCTATAAAAAATTACGACCCAACTCTCCTAACCATCACGTAAATACAAAAATGGTGTTTAAATAATCTAATATCATCAATGGTTTAACACGTGGGTGATCCCTACCGTTAAAGTGGTATATCATAGATTGAATTGCAATAGGCCCAAAAATAAAGTTTTAGGAGGGAGATTTAAACCACCCGATATGTGGATTACAATATCTTACAATATTCATTGCTTTTGGTTTTAGTAGCTGATATTAAAGTTCTTCAATCTCGTATGATTCACATCCACTAATAGGCATGTTTCTTGATATTTTCCGAAAATGGATTGCCACATGAACAATTTAGATTAATCACATATGTGCGCCACAATGGTATGAGATTAAAATTGTAGTTTTAATGGTATAAGGTCATTTAAACTCTAATTTGGTGTTTAAATATAGCTCAAGAGCCATTGTCCCTAAAAAAATAACACCATTTTCAAACTTGTAAGACACACAACTGCCATTGCTACCATATACTATCTAACGCCGCCATATCGTATAAGTTGTTTCTATATCATAACTATAACGACCCAAATTTTTTACACGAAAATCCATGCCGTTAACATTCGTGTCATAGGCATGCGATGATTTAATCCTAATATAATGATAAATTATTTGAGAAAATGCGAGCCATTTTTTTTTACTTTCTTAGAGATACCTGCATACAGGTCATGTAGTGACTGTTAAAAGGTAATGATATATTGATATAAATTTTCAACTAAACTTAAATCAACCGACTATAAGATTTAAACTCATTTAATAAATCATTCAAACAAAGTCTCAAATATTTTAAATTAATCAGGACTATAAGTGCCACCCATCAAAATATAAAGTGAAACAACCTAAATAAAAGTGCCATCTAATTATAGTCCCAAATATTCCATGAATTTGAAGTAATTAATTAACTTACAGATAAAAATCTTTCGATGATCTTCCTCCTTCGATGGTAGATAATCAGGATCATCCTTTTCGGGTACCTTGTCCTCTGAAATTAGAGATAGGAGTATCTACGACATAAAAGTGTTGGTGTAGGGGGAATTAATTACTCTCCATGACTTAAAACATTTAATTAATCAGCATGCACAAAATCTATCGAATTAATGTGACGATAATTTAAAGATAAAGATATCATAAGACATGAGAAAGCTAGTAAATTCATAATTATGAGATAGAGATTTTCAAAGACTATGTGTCTAAAATTCTACACATAATTTATTTATTACAAAATTTGTGTGCTTTCATATTTCGTGAAGCATAATCGTGAGAAATAAACTAGTTCTAGTGATATATATCTTGTAGTTCTTCCATGACTTAAATACTAACTTAAAGTAATTTTCACACATATTAGGTGTCAAAACTAATGTAATATTTATATCGATGGAGATCCTGTCCATCGTCGCCCATAGACAATATTCATAATTAGCCGTAACCCCTACTCATTTTGGTGACTCGTGCTTGGTTCGTGTTTTGGCATGACATAATGAGATCTTGTTAAAATCGAAAATCATATATGCAAGACGATCGCTCGTCTTTTTAAGCGTACATATACTTATAATCCTTGACTTGCCTTATCATAAATTCGTGTCATGCCTATTTATATCTATGTCGTGCAATGATCAAAATTTTGGATTTTATTATGAAACTGAAATTTACCCTCTCATACAAAAAAACCCGAAATTTTTATATTTCATTTCGATGGGTACCGAAATCGAAATTTTGAACCGAAATTTCGATCATTTTGGCTGAAATTTTGATCCTTGATGTCGTGAATTCGTGTCGTGTCATTTTCTCATTTCATGACGCACACTTTATGTTTAATAATCATATAGTAGACATAATACAATAAGAATAAACCAAATCTTGCTAACATGTTTGATCATTCGTAACCACAAAAATGCGACTTACCCATGTACAAAATAATTTCACAGTTATGATCATAGTGACAAATTTCGTTTTCGGCAACATTTCGGTTCGTTTCGGATAAATTTCGAGAAAAATTCGAAAAGTTTCGAAAAAATTTCGGAGAATACAAAAAATATTAAATATAAATTATTTAAACTTCATAAAAATTTTATTCATTATTTAAAAAATGACAAAAATTAGAAAAGTTTATTAATTTCGGTGAAATTTCATTAATTTCGTCGAAATTGATGAAATTTCAGTGATTTCGGAGAAATCATTGAAATTTCGCCGAAAATTTCGCCTTACTCCTGTTTCAATAAATTTCGAAGAAATTTTGAAGAATTTTGGAGAAATTTGTTACTATGGTTATGATGCCATCCGATCGAATTAGGGACTAATTAGTCAAAAATTAACTTTTATGATTCATGTTAGAATCGGAGAATTCTGACCGTCAGATATGAAGATCATAAAAAGTTGGGAGGGTTATCATACATAATTTTTTGTGATTCTATGCATATGGGTGTTTGATCAAAGGTAAAACATGAATTCATAGAACACTTAAAAAGAAAACAGATGCAGAAATCTACTATGCAGATTTTAAAGTAGAAGTCTTGGGGTCGATTTTTAAGGTGACTAGAGACTGATTAACTCTCAGATATTGGAATAGTTTTGATAGCGGACAATGCCCTCTCTACATCACTCATTTGACGGCACATCCATTGGAGGTTGATAAAAATTTCTACGATTATGTGAAATTAGAGAAAAACTCAAACTGATTAGAAATGAAATTTCTGCATCTATCTCCAATTTTCATGCTAGATCAATTTTTTTTTCAAGGGTATAACCATCAACACTAATAAGAACTAACATGCATGTCCTAGTATACATGTAATAAATTTTTTATACAAATTATAAAGTGGAGATTAACAAGAAACATGCCTATTAGTGGATGTGAATCATACGAGATTGATGAACTTTAATATCAGCCACTAAAACCAAAAGCAATGAATATTGTAAGATATTGTAATCCACATATCGGATGGTTTAAATCTCCCTCCTAAAACTTTATTTTTGGGCCTATTGCAATTCAATCTATGATATACCACTTTAACGGTAGGGATCACCCACATGTTAAACCATTGATGATATTAGATTATTTAAACACCATTTTTGTATTTAAATGATGGTTAGGAGAGTTGGGTCGTATTTTTTATAGGTAATGATAGAAACAATTCCATTTTCAAATGTCGATTTAATTCCTGATACATATCATCTATCTCCAAAATTTGGACGTACCAGTTTCATTGGAGACTTTGATCATTGATACATTATCGAACCAGTAGATACGATATTGAGTCGACCACTTCTTTCTGTGTCGCACCACTTAAAACAGAAATTGTAAAGACAAGACATTTTGAAGGCTCTAATATGACATGGAAACGGCTTCGCTTGCAGCCGTCCAATTATGCAAGGATCAAGGCTATAAGGCTGTTTTTATAAAAGGTAAAAATGTGAGAGCCTAAATTATAAATTTTTCTATTAAATATTTATACTAATCTTTTCTTATTTTAATAGGTTTTAATTTATCATATATTTCTTCTAAATATGAGTTGGTTCAATTTCTTAACAAGTTTTATCATTTTTTAAATGATTTTTAAGAATCATTCCAACTCGTTGAAATGTCTCGCAGAAATGAATGACATCTCGGTATCTGGCCTACTCGGAAGTCTCTGATTTTCGAGAGTTAAAACCATCTCATCCATCTCTAGTAATATTCTCAAGATGGACGAGATAACCTCCTTCTCCCTCGAAAGGGGTGTGATTTAATGGGTGGGTGAGAGGTGATATACCTATCGTCTCGCTGTATTCGCTCGATTCGAATTCAAATTTTATGGGTGGGTGAGAGGTGATATACTTATCGTCTTGCTGTATTCGCTCAATTCAAATTCAAATTTTTTTTATTCGCAATTCGCTACTCTCATGTGAACCCAACATGCTATAGTAGGATGAGGTTTTAATATTATATACTTCCGATATCTTAAGATATCAGGCGCTAACTTAAGATAGCGGCCGATATCTTAAGATATCGGCCGCTATCTTAAGTTAGCGGCCGCTATCTTAAGATATCGGTCGCTATCCTAAGATAGCCTTTTAACGAATCAATTTTATTTTTTAATATTATAGCTCTAAGTTAACTATTACCCATTTAACCAACCAATTTTTATTTTGTAAAATACTGTAGGTTGAAATGGATGTTCCCCTTCTTTGTCATTTTGATTTCGTCCGTGTGAGAGATAATACTTACAACGGAGGACATCGGAGGATTGTCACTGTCACGGATAACATATCATTTGATGAGTTTATGGAGAAAATGTACAAGGTCAATAGGACACGACCAAAAGAATATTCTATTACACTAACGGTTTCATTACGCATAGGGAATGAGCTTGTGTTTGCTGAATTGTCTAACTTTGATGATCTTATAAACTTATTCAGAGCATATCGTATTGGTGATGGTGTGATAAATATTTATATCGAAAAATAATTAGTCACTACCGCCGCAGAAAATTTACCGTCTTTAGATGCATTTCAACAGTTCCAGGAAAAAAACGAAGATGATGGTGGTGTGAGAACAGAACATTTGATTGGAAATCAAGAAATACGGTGTGAAGAGGAGAGCATCGCCGCACCGATGATAGTAGGTCTCTGGAGCAACCCTCTTCAGACATTCCAGTGAGTGAAGGAGATGAAGATTAAGGATATTGTCATCAAATGAATCCGATGCATAATACATCTCAGTTCAACTTCAATTCGATAAATCAGTAGGAAACGTTTTTAGTCGGCCTTAGTCTATATCAATGGCCTTCCAAACCAATAGCTTCGGAGCCAACGATAATCAAGCCTTCAACACAACAACCTCTCGTATATCAAACATTCTCGCATCGGCCAACATCAATCCAAACAACTGCACATCAACCAAACGTACATCGACGGACTCAATCCCAATCACGTAATAACCATCCAGTCGATGACTGTGATAGTGATCCTGAAAATAATGAAGCACCGTCGTATCCCACTTCGCGTGTTCATCGACCGATGACTTAAATTATCGGCCGATGATTTAAGTCATCGCCGATTATTTAAGTTATCGGTTGATGACTTAAGTTATCGGCCGATAATTTAAGTCATCATCCAATGACTTAAGTCATCGGCCAATAACTTAAGTCATCGTCCAAGAACTTAAGTCATCGGCCAATGACTTATGTCATCGGCCGATAGCTTAAATAATCGGCGATGACTTAAATCATCGGCCAATAACTTAAGTCATCAGTCGATGACTTAAATCAGCGAGCATTATGAAATCGGTACAACTTGTGAAATCTGAAGATCAAATACAAGTCTTTTTATGTTGTTTATAAATAATTGTTAGACAATTTGGATAAATTACACAAGTTGTTATTGTTACAAAATTCTATATACAAAAATAATCTTCGAAATTTTACAAAGATATGAAATAAAGTAGTTTAACTCTTCTTCCCAAACGTGCACATTAAATGCCCGATTTCTGCTATAAATTGTTGTATTTATTTTTCTTCGAAATCAATATTTTGCCGTTGGGAGAAGTATTCCATATATTTCAAAACATATACACCGCAGTCCCAACCGTTGGTTTGGATCGATAGAATGACACTGCTGAACGCCGATACTTTCCACTGTTGATCGAAAGCTGACTTTAAACTGACAGCGTAAAGAAGACACGGAAGGTGATGCAATAGACATCCTTTATGCTCTTCGAACCTCTTTGAGCACTCTTGGTCTGCTGGATCTATTAATTTAATTTCATGATCAACTAATGAAATTATAGCCAACGCCCAGTGGCTATATTTTTGGCTATGCATCGGAAGAAAAATCTGCATAAAAATATAAACGGAATTTTAAATAATTAATTTTATTTTATTTAAAAGCCGTTAACGTTAAACAAAACGAAGTGTAGTATTTATTATTTATTAAAAAACGTACCGTTCTATAGTCTTCCACGTGAATTCCGCGTGTATCATTTATGAGTAGTGGTTCAAGCGGCTTTATATTGTTACGAACCTTTCACTCATAACAGTAGGCTTGCCATTTATCGAAGTCGCTAAGTGCGGCTAGACCTTCATTATCGATAAATTTTTCATATTTTTTCTCGTCTGCTATAAATAAGGTCTGAAACAGAATTATTTAGTAAGTAAATAAATTAAAAGAAGTGTGAATGAAAAAATAAAAAAATGAAACAAACGAAATAATAAATAGTTGAAACCTTACCAAGGCGGACGCAGAAGCGAACCAGCTTTTTTCGGCATTTGCCGTGAACATTTGATTGTTGATAACTTCAAGGGCTCTCTAGTATGCATCGATGACTTCATTGTCAAGCCATGAGAGTCATTTGAGAACCTTTAAAAGACCAACTATGATGTCAACACCCATGACAGTATTGACGATCACATTGTCCTCTCCCTCTGGTCGGTTCCAAAAACTGAGCATATATTTGTGCTCCATCGATTTTGGCTCATCCTCCTCCTCCCCCTCCTGAACCAATCTTGGTTTTTTTATAACGGCTTTAATTATCAGAGTCTTTCTCTTCTTCTGAGCACACAAGTCATATCCCTCGCCTTTACTTTGTCAAGTTGATAGTTTAACAAAATTTGATTTGTGGGATGCCGGCTGTGATTCGCGAGAAGGCTGGGTAAGAGGAGCACCCTCATCACCGACTTCCACCAAGGGTTGTTTAGTAGGAGGTGGAGGAACTGCAGAAGTTTTGGGGGCCGTGATTTGATGGGTAGGTCGAGGAGCAGTGGGTTTTTGGCTTGGTTGAGGAGCAATAGGTTTAGGGTTAGAGGGTTTAGGGGAAGAAGTTTTGGGGGCAGTTGTGTGACGACCCGACTTTTCCAATCCCTCAGGTATAGGAAAGGCCGGTTCGCCAACCTATCGAATAAACGATAAGCCGGACAAACAGGGCACATATCAGAGTAAAGCGCAATAAATATCCATAACTAAAATAAATGCGGAAGCAATTAAAAGTAAAGAACCACCGATGATGGCCGACCATCATCGAAATATGGCTCATAACAGAAATCAACGTCAAATATAAAACTATGGTATCCAACTAAAATGGGCCCACAAATTCAAGTCTAACTCTCACCACAAATAAGAAAATCAGTAAGTTCTATATCGAAAACTCCTCAGAGGAACCTCAAGCTCTTCCTCGTGCACGCAATGATCGATCGATCTCACAATACGAATAGCCACGTCAATACATACACACTGTATAGTCGGAGTGAGCTAACCAACAAAGCTCAGTAGAAGAAAGACATCTACGATATTTTACTTTAACTAGCATGGTTTCAAAACAAATATCGGAATATAGCTTGTCAAACATATAAGCAGATAATAAACTGAATTTAGGTGCGGAAATCATATGTAAGATTTATTTCTAAATGTGTGAAAACAGTTTCAAGAACAGATGCAGTGTTTTAGTGTCTTAGTTTCTCTAACTTCTATATGCAAAGTTCAGTAATTCATGACTTAATCCTCAACTTAAAATACCTCTTGAGTAAACTATATCTCGAGAGCAGGAATATAGCCGATGGGAACCCCTACCTACCATCGTCGTTCATGAACCCTTTTTCAGGATGCAACAAGCCCCTGCGTAATGAGGGAAACTTGTGCCAGGAAGTTGTTCAGGAATTTTTGAGGGGTCGTTCAGGTCAATCATAAAACAAATGTAGATACTAATATAATTAGATGGAAGTCTCTTATACATAGTTCAGGTTCTTGATTTCAGATCTTCAGAGCTTAAGCAGATTCAGGTTTCAGGATTCAGGTAGATTTAGATTTTTAGTCATTCATATTAATTTCAATTTACAGATGTGATTTTAATGGCATATGCAAGTTCAAAGATTTTAATTCAAAATATCCATGCGAATTAAAATAAAATACTGTAAAGATGAGATTCTCCTACCTAAAACTCGGAGTTATGCGAAGTCAAGCAAGGTCCTATTGATGGCCTCTCACCCTCAATCTACATCACAATATACGTTCATGCATTAAGATAAACTCTAATTACTAATAATATAGACCTATTTAAGCGTTTCCTCAAAAACAAGTCAAAACAGGCAAGTTGCGCCAATCTTAGAATTTGATGTAACATTCTCATATTTTTTTGACTATCAAGACGATTGATTCATGAGTTGGTCAAAACATGAAAGTTGTAGATTTTTCTATTAGCTTTCCAACACAAAAAGAATCATCTTAATCAGAGTTCGAAATAAAAAGTTATGACTAAAATACTAAGGCAATATCGGAGTTCGGTGATACCTTGCTCGAGCGATGATAAAAACCGACGGGTTTCCTCAACGATTCGTGCCGCGATCGATCCCACGAGTTCACAGAGACAACTCCAACACGCCCCCAATGATCTCAACCTCTCCCAATAGCCAACTACGAATCCAAGGTTGATTCAAGTTCTTTCTAAGGTTTAAGTGTTTTCAACAAAGAGGGTTCTAGAGAAGGAGGTTTTCTAAACCGATCTCCTACGATGATTGAAGAAGAGAGAAGAAGGACTTTCACACGGTTGGGTAACTATCCTTTCTTAACAAAACCTAGTATAATACGGGAATGCAATTCCTTCTTATAATAGGATTGCTCACAAAGTAAAATACACACACACATCTTATGTATTATACACTTCTAATTTTAAAACTCAAGTCCGGTGTTGAGCCGCTACACCAAGGTCGGTGCACAACTTTCCCACGAGGGTCCAAATGGTCTCTAAATTAAAATCTGTCTAACTCGGGTTCAAAATACGGGTCTTTACAAGTTGACTGATGGGTAGGTTGGGGAGCAGTGGGTTTTGGGCCAGAGGGTTTAGGGGAAGAAGTTTTGGGGGTAGTGGATTGATGGGTAGGTTGGGGAGCAGTGGGTTTTTGGCCAGAGGGTTTAGGGAAAGAAGTTTTAGGGGCAATGGATTGATGGGTAGGTTGGGGAGCAGTAAGTTTTGGGCCAGAGGGTGGTTTAGTGGCAGTGGATTGATGGCTTGGTGGAGGAGCAGTGGATTTAGAAGCTGTAGGCTGAGCTGGGGGAACGAAGGTCTCAAATAAAACAGACGAAAGAATATTATCCTGCATAATTATAAAATACATTAAAAACTGTCATTATTTATAAAAAAAATTTTATATTTGGGATCAAATTAGCGACCGAATTAGCGACCAATAATTTACCTTAGAGGCCGATAATGTTAATTATCAGACGATATTGTAAATTATCGGACGATAATGTAAATTATCGGTCGACAAGAGTATTTAGAATTAATCTTTGAAAACATATAATTTTTTAAAATTTAAAAAGAAATGGTTTAGTACCTTCGTCAAATGAGATGTGACTGCATCAAGGTCCTTCTACATTGAGGCATTTCTTACTGTTAAATTTTGGACCCGATGTTTTAGTGACCCAACTTCCTCTTGTAATGACCCAACTTGCTCTTTGAGAGTCTTCTTTTCTCTCCCTAGATGTTTAATTTTGAGTGCTTGCCCTTTAAGCATTGTAAATGCACGTCGGAAGTCTTTTTTCATTTCTTTTACAGCCATGCGGAGCATCTTGCATTCTTTTCTAAGCTCCGTTACTTCTACGGTTAGGCTGGGTTGCCTAACAGGCTGTTCTCTTGTTGCCTGGGGCTCCAATTTGCCTTTGCCCTTTGATTCAGCATGCTGACGAACAACAACTTCATACTCGTCGTCTTCGTCGCTGTCATTATCGTCATCCTCATCTCGGCTTTTCGGCTCTTCGTCTCTTTCGGGAGGACGTGTCTCGTAACTTGGATATCGTCGTATTCATATATATCTTCTTCTTCATCACCAGGCTCCTCGGCCTTTTCCTGCTCCCTTCCCATCTCTCTTTGCATCAAAAAGAGTCGAATCGATTTATACTGTAATTCGTACTTTACAGCTTCAAGCTCTAAGATGACTTTAGACTTAAGAAAATTTTCTCGATATAAATTAGAATTACGGCTGAATTTCGGGTGTAAAGACCTATATTTTGAACCCGAGTTAGACTGACCCTGTGTGTGTATTCGGCTCGGCAACCGACATCACCATTTGTTTTGGATTTTTATCTAGATGTGATTGTGCGGACAGATTTTAATTTAGAGCCCATTTGGACCCTCGTGTGAAAGTTGTGCACTGACCTCGGTGTAGCAGCTCAACACCGGACTTGAGTTTTAAAATTAGAAGTGTATAATACATAAGATGTGTGTGTGTGTTTTACTTTGTGAGCAATCCTATTATAAGAAGGAATTGCATTCCCGTATTATACTAGGTTTTGTTAAGAGAGGATAGTTACCCAACCGTGTGAAACTCCGTCTTCTCTCTTCTTCAATCATCGTAGGAGATCGATTTAGAAAACCTCCTTCTCTAGAACCCTCTTTGTTGAAAGCACTTAAACCTTAGAAAGAACTTGAATCAACCTTGGATTCGTAGTTGGCTATTGGGAGAGGTTGAGATCATTGGGGGCGTGTTGGAGTTGTCTCTGTGAACTTGTGGGATCGATCGCGGCGCGAATCGTTGAGGAAACCCGTCGGTTTCGTTCCGAAGCTCCATTCGTGTGACTCATTTCTAATCTAGGAATCCCTAGATTAAAGGTACGTTTTAATTAAACTTTTTGATTAAGTCATTAGATTAGCCATGGGTTTTGCTTTGGGATGTATGGGTTTCGATTCGGGTGAAAACCAGCGAAATCGCGTCGCTGTAGCTCGCTCGAACGAGCTATTATCATCGCTCGAGCGAGGTATCACCGAACTTCGATATTGCCTTGGTATTTTAGTCATAACATTTTGTCCCGAACTCCGATTGAGACGATTCTTTTTACGTTGGAAAGCTAATAGCAAAATCTACAACTTTTATGTTTTGACCAACTCATGAATCAATCGTCTTGATAGTAAAAAATATATGAGAATATTACGTCAAATTCTAGGATTGGCGCAACTTGCCTGTTTTGACTTGTTTTTGAGGAAACGCTTAAATAGGTCTATATTATTAGTAATTAGAGTTTATCTTAATGCATGAACGTATATTGTGATATAGATTGAGGGCGAGAGGCCATCAATAGGACCTTGCTTGACTTCGCATAACTCTGAGTTTTAGGTAGGAGAATCTCATCTTTACAGTATTTTATTTTAATTCGCATAGATATTTTGAATTAAAATCTTTAAACTTGCATATGCCATTGAAATCACATCTGTAAACTGAAATTGATATGAATGACTGAAAATCTAAATCTACCTGAATCCAGAAACCTGAATCTGCTTAAGCTCTGAAAATCTGAAATCAAGAACCTGAACTATGTATAAGAGACTTGCATCTGATTTATATTAGTATCTGTATTTATTTTATGATTGACCTGAACGACCCCTCAAAAATTCCTGAACAATTTCCTGGCACAAGTTTCCCTCATTACGTAGGGGCTTGTTGCATCCTGAAAAAGGGTTCATGAACGACGATGGTAGGTAGGGGTTCCCATCGGCTATATTCCTGCTCTCGAGATATAGTTTACTCGGGAGGTATTTTAAGTTGAGGATTAAGTCATGAATTACTGAACTTTACATATAGAAGTTAGAGAAACTAAGGCATCAAAACATCTGACTGCATCACATTTAGAAATAAATCTTACATATGATTTCGCACCTAAATTCATTTATTATCGCTTATATGTTTGACAAGCTATATTCGATATTTGTTTTGAAACCATATTAGTTAAAGTAAAATGTCGTAGATGTCTTTCTTCTCGAGCTTTGTTGGTTAGCTCACTCACTATCGTCACATGTTGTTCGGTCTTGGCGTGGCTATTCGTTTGTGAGACTGATCCTGACTACGTGCCTGAGGAAGAGCTTGAGGTTCCTCCTGAGGAGTTTTTCCCAGTATAGAACTTACTGATTTTCTTATTTGTGGTAAGAGTTAGACTTGAATTTGTGGGCCCATTTTAGTTGGATACCATAGTTTTATATTTGACGTTGATTTCTGTTATGAGCCATGTTTCGATGATGGTCGGCCATCATCGGTGGTTCTTTACTTTTAATTGCTTCCGCATTTATTTTAGCTATGGATATTTATTACGCTTTACTCTGATATGTGCCCTGTTTGTCCGGCTTATCGTTTATTCAATAGGTTGGCGAACCGGCCTTTCCTATACCTGAGGGATTAGAAAAGTCGGGTCGTCACATCGGGCCTTCCCATTTCATTAGCCTGGGAAATAGATATTTGAGCTCAGTACCAGCGGTGACGACTCCAGGAAAGTGCTCAAACGCTCAAATTTGTAGGGCGATGGTGCATCCGTAGATGTTATAATGCCCCTTTTTTGTCTTTTTCGCCACTTTCCTTCTGCCGTATGCTTTTGATATACTATCTAATAAATTATTATAAACTATTAGGCCCCATGAAAACTTGTTGAACTCTTCAATGTTATCTATTAGGGCCAAGTACTGTGCGTCTACTTCCTGGTATGTGTCCGGAAGTAAAAAAGAACATAAGATAAACAATAATGAAAGTTTCAAAAATTCATCGTTGGATAAATTGGCACTATCAACTAATTCTTCAATACAAGGTCTTTTAGCCGGCTTCCCCCGAAAGAATTTATATTGAATAGTTTCTTCCTTTGGCGCGGCCACCTTCTCAGACTCAGGTTCTATCAACATATTAAGGCCTAAAATGAATGTTATATCGGCCTCTTGCTTAAAATATTATCTTTAACCCAAAAGCTTAAAATAACATCAACCAAATCACCAATGAATCCTAATTTCTCATTTATCCTAAACACACTACAAAAAATGTGTTTATTGGAGACAGCTTTTGGCCGTCTCCAAAGGTGTCTAAGTCGTCTCCAATAGTATTGGAGACGGCTTCCATGTAGTCTCAAATAGTCCCGTCTCCATTGTCTTTGGAGACCAAATGGAAGTCGTCCCTAATAATCAAAGTTATTGGAGACGGCATATAGCCGTCTCCAAAGATATGTTAGAGATGTCTCTAATAAGTCATCTAGCCATTTCCAATACTTATTGGAGACGGCTTTAAGCCGTCTCCAATAAGTGACCTCCTGTTATTGGAGACGGCTAAAAGCCGTCTCCAACATTTTTTTTTTCTTTAAATATATTTTTAAAAACATATATATTTGGCAGTGATTTTTTTATGAAAATTTTTTGGCAGTGATTTTTTTATGAAAATTTAAATATATATATATATATATATATATATATATATATATATATATATATATATATATTTAAAAAAAATTTACGTCGACAATTTTTATGCAAATTTTTTTTTTTAAATACTATTATCTTTTAATGCTTTTTTTAATGCAATTGCTTTAAAGCAATTTTTTTTAATGTGTATAGAGGCCCTAGCCCTACCCTCTTACCTCATTTTAAAGCCCTAGCCCCAAGATTTTAGGCAATCCCGGCGCTATTAACAGCCTTAGCTATAAGCCCATTACCACATCCAAAAAAATCCATTAATAATTAAACTCTACTTTGATTTTAAATAGAGAACAGAAATCTGTTTAAACTCTACTTTGATTTTAAATAGAACAGAAATCTGTTTAATAGATCCACATAATTCTCATCAATGCAAGCAGTTTTTCCATAGTAGTTAGATGGACAAAAAATACCAAGTATTTAAAACTCGAAACAAAAACACTTATCGGCCCCTCCTAAATGATTCAGAAACAACTAATAAAAGAGATGTATGCTCAACGCTTCTTCGAAACACCGACAGTTTTTCCTCTGCGGCCTGTTGTCTTTGTGTGCTGACCGTGAACACGAAGGCCCCAGTAGTGCCTAAGACCACGGTGGTTCCTGCACATTCAATATGTCAGATTAAAGCCACTCGCTGAGAATCAAGAAGAAAGCTAAACTGCCCTAGAAAATCTCCTTTAAATGATAATTAGGTTCCTTTAACAAACTGAACTGGATTAAGTTTTAATACTCTTCTAAGTCTTTGCCACTTGCTTTGCGAATTAGAACGTAAAAGTGGCCCTTTTATTAACATTTTCTCTTTACATCAGGGAAAAATGAAAAAGGGCGCTGCTATTGCCAAAACAACCTTTGCGTTCAAATTAAAACCATAGTACAAAATTGTAGAAACCAGATATCAGAATCTAGTAACCTTGTCTGAACTAAAAAGAATTAGGACAGACAATATTGCCTCAATGACTTGTCCAACAATCCTAGTATGAATCAGCCTCAGATGGATTAAGATAACAAGACATGAAAAAAATAACACAAATAGTTGTTGTGCCAGTTGTTAACCCAAGCAGGCACTTCATCTGCCAAACTAACCCATACGTTTGGCTTTAGTGAAGAAATCAGTTCCATGTACTCCACAGGTTTTACCTAAAAATAGAATCGAAGTTGGAGAAAAATATAGAGTTTTGATCAAAATGCATCAGGAATTGGTAATCTTTCATCAAGTAGAATTCAACATAATAATAAAACATACAAGTTTATAAGTAAATGAACTTTACCAATCGGCGACCAGAAGGTGCCTCAAAAGAAGCTCCAAATTTGTTAGTGCTTTCAAATTCTGGAAGGCATGTAACAGAGTCCCTAGATGCAGCTACAAAACCATATTCCGGCAAACCAAGCATCTGGTGCAACCCTCCAATATTTGAAATTGTTGTAGGTGACGGGCAATCTAAGCTGCAAAAAATTAAAAAAAAACACACACAACTCAATCCATACTGAAAATATATAAATGCGCCCAACCACAACCATCGAAAAAATATGATTGATTCCATCAAAGATGATAGTAAAAGACGACTAAACAAATCCTTCTCTGAGAAAAATTTGATCATAGTTGTAACAAGACTTGTTTGAACTTTGAAGATGGAAAAGTTGATGGTGAGAATGAAACTGATGAAAGTAAAAGAAACCTTTACTAAGCATAAAAAATATGGAGAAATGTAAAATTCCCTCAACAAAAGTTTCAACCAGGGTTACCTAATTCGCTATCTACCCATGCGATTGTGAACCAGTTCAAACCGAACCTATTCGCAGTTCGGGTTGGTCCAGTTCCCTCAAGAAGGGCGAACCAGCCCATAATGGTGTCATATGAAAAAAACAGCAGGTGATAAGACTCAAACCTGTTCACCTACTTTCCATGAAAGTATGCATTACCACCCTAACGATTGTGATTGCTGTAATTTTTGCCTATGCCTTTTATATATTTATTTTAAATCTATAAATTAACAAATAATTAAACTTAAAATTTAATAAAATTTACTTCATTTTATATTTAAAACTCATCCTACCTTAGTGAATCGGGTTCACTCAGATTTAGCAAACTGTAAAATATGGACCCGAATTCGAACCGGCAAACCAGCGAATCAGGTAACATTGGTTTCTAACCTTAATTTCAAAGCCCAGCCATTATTGATAGGGATTGGTGATAGGAAAATTAGGTCTGCAAATGGGTCGAGTCAACCAGACGGGTTTTCTAGATCCGATTTGCTACGGGCCGGGTCAAAAATCTCGAGCTGTTACAAAAACAGGTCTGCTTCGGGTTAGCCCCAAACCCAACCACTTTGCAGTCCCAAGGACAATAAGTTTATACTAATACCGATCCCGACACCCTTGGAGCATTGGAGACCCGTTGACATCGGCCGGTACCTATCAGTAATTGTAGATAGACAATTTCACATCAAGATCCATAGTTCCACACAATAAGATAACAAAGACGAATTGAGGATTCTAACAAAACATAAATACTAGGTCCCTAAGTTAAATAATAACAGCAATCAAATACTTATTAAAACTCTTAACAAAAAAAATCCTAACATAAATATCTAACATCAGATAAAAATCAAACAAATTCTGAGTGCTAAAACATCCTCCAATTCTGAGTGCTAAATTCTGGTGCTAAAACATGGCTCGCCAACCACGCAGGCGCAAAAGAACTGATTTTTATGTACCATGGAGATATATTGTGATGGGACCATTGGTGTGGTGGATTCAAGGAAGCGCTCCAAGTTGGTAGAAGGGGATCACGGAGGAGAAGCAGATATACCTACCAATATTCATAGTGGGAGGAAGCGTAAACTGTATGAGCAATACATATCAGAATAACGGATCTTGAGGTAGATGATTTAGCTCCCCAGCTGCTTTCATCTCTAGCAACCACGTTATTCAATAGTCTACTATTAGTTAAAACTGTAGTACAAAATTGTAGAAACCAGATATCAGAGATCAAAATCTAGTAATCTTGTTTGAACTAAAAAGAATTAGGACAGACAATATTGCCTCAATGACTTGTCCAACAATCCTAGTATGAATCAGCCTCAAATGGATTAAGATAACAAGACATGAAAAAAATAAGACAAATAGTTGTTGTGCCAGTTGTTTACCTTCCATATAGCTCCCAGGAAGTAGCTCTGAGCAAGTATGATGCACCTGTCAGGTGCAAAACAGACCCCGGAATGGGACTCGGTTGTCCACCAAAGTGGAATGCATCATAATCACTTCCAGATCCACTCCCATGCAACAATACTGATGAGTTCCTTGTGCTTTGTAGGTTCTTGAGCCATGCAGTACTGTAAGTACCATCAATTGTTGGTGATGCTCCATCTGATCCGTACTCACTAAGCAAATAAGAAAATCTTAATTCCTGCATCAATCCCAAATATCCAATAACACATTTACAATTTTGTAAGAAGTGAAAATTTTGTGTCTCACTACAGGAAATAACCATGTTTGAAGACGCTATTCACATTACCTTGCAAACGTTAGTTGGGCACGTTCTGAGCTTCGTAGGAGCTTTGGGACCAAATGACAGCAGTGATTTTTTTGCATGCTAGAGATCAATGAATCTTAAAATCAAAAAACAAAATTTCCAAAACCCCAGTGATCTCATAATAACTAATGAGAAGGAACTTAATGAGATAAAGTAACCAAACTAAAATTAAAAGGTTTATTTAAATAATGTTTTACTATTTGCATTTGCCACTTGTAACTAAGCAGTGCATTGCAGTCAATACCCTACAAACATGTGATTGTCAAAATTTGGATAAGCAGTATGCATTACACCCCATTTACTAGATTATTTTAGCAGTCAGCACCCTACAAACATGTGATTGTTGTTGCTGCAGTTGCTGAAGTTGTTGTTGCTTCCTCAACGCAGGCAGATTGTAGAATCGATCTCCACCATGACTCCGAGACATGGTTTCTTTGCCTAGTGATCCGATCACCAGCGAGTCACCAATCAGTTTCATTAATAGTTAGCTCAAACTAAATCACTAATAAATGCAAGAAATAGAGATCACAAAAATAAACCAATATAACATCAGCTGTAAAATTGAATGCATTTTTACCAGGGACGGTAACAACAGCATCCTTGATTTTCTTTCCAAGGAATGCTTCTGCTGTCTCTTTCATCTTAGTTAGAATCATAGCACTGATCTCCTCAAGACTGAACACCTTAGTCTAAGATGGGGCAAGGGGATGATGATGACGATGATCTAAGATGCTCTTGTGATCCCAACAACTCCAGCCATCTTTTACAAAGAAAAATACCTATCTCCACCATGACTCCGAGACAAATTTTATAGATCAATATCTCATACCTGCAACACGTATGTAACAGTTTCAAAACTTAAAAACTAAAATATGATGGTAGCTCTTATACATACAAGATAATTGGTTGAAAGATGCTTTTGGAAAACTAAAATCTTATACATACAAGATAACGAGGTTCTGATGATCCACCTCGGCCACAGCGATGCTCCCTTATCCATATACAAGAGCCACTGGTAATCATTTCGATGGAAGGCCGTCCACTTACCATTGAATCAGCCCATGGCCGAAACAAGTCTGAGGGCCCCAAAAAATTCCCTGGTCTGAAGGAATAGATAGCCTTGCCTATGATTATTGTCACTTAGGGGCAGCACCATTAGTCAAATCTAATTATTTTTTTGTTCAAACTGCCCCTAAACAAGGTATTTAGTTCGCTAAAATCTGATGACAGCTCTAATGCGCTAAAAACTAAAAAATAAGATCGTCAATCCAATGTATTAGAATAACAAACCACCACAATCACCAACAATCCACCAACAATCACCACAATCACCAACACTGCCATTACCATCCTCACTCTTCCACGCTATCACCATCTCATCAGCACGATCATCCTCGCCTGCTTCAGTCTCTTCAGCATCACCTAAATGAATTACTCAAATCAATAGTCGTTCACCCCATCACCCAATAGAATAACAAATCAATGAACAATATGCAAAAAATGCACAATATTATTAACTTAGAATATGGAGAAGATAACAGCAGGAACAATCTAAACATATGAAGCAAGATAATTTCAGGGGTTATGAACAAAAATTATCTTCTGAAGCTCCCCAAAAATTAGCCTTTTAAAGATTAAAAAATCAGTAACTTCATCAATAAATAACATACCCATCCAAAATGTGCACCCATACAAAGTGTTGTGGAAGAGAGCCTATTGTTGAGGCAGCGGCGGTGGAGGGGGCTACAGAAAGAAAATGAATGTTTGTTAGCATGACAAATTATAGAAAACTACAAGAGAAAAAATTATATAAAAGTTTTAAAGTAATGTTTACCATTGTTCCGATCAATCGAGTGATCAACCACTTCATTGCTTCAAGCTCTTCTCTCAAGGTGCTCACTTCTTCTTTCAATTGCCCCCCCTCCCTAGTGAAAATGCTTCTTTGGGGTCCTTTGCCCCCAAAGCCTGACGCGACCACATATGTTTGATCCCAATACCTGAGATAATACATCATCTCGTCCAGTGGACTCTTATGAGCCCTTCGCAAGTCGTTCATCTATCTTTTGCTGAAATTTTTTCATATAAATTAAATATTTAATTATTATTTTAAAAAAATCTTATAAATTAAAAAATCATCTTACCATTATCTCTGCTGCTGCGTCGTTCACCGGTTTATCATCTTTTTTTGTGTGATTCAACTTCCAGTTCCGCATCCTTGAGGGTGATTTCCCCTCTACCTGCTTTAACTATAAAAAATAACGACTTTAATGTGTAAATTATAAAAAGTAGAAGTTTATTGACAAATTATAATTTATATTTGCATGTTAATACCTTATAAAATTTATTTATGTGAGTAATGTTTCCGATTTTCTCGGTACGGCTAGCTTTGCGCGATTTCTTTTATTACACTCACTAATTACCTATATCATACAAAATTATAATATGTTATATTAATAAAAAGAATTTTTTAAAATAAGCAATGAGTTAGAAATTTACTTTAAACTCCTCACACTCCCAGTAACGGACAATCGACTTCCACTGGTCGTTATCCACATTATCGGGGCAATGGGCAAATCATTCTCCCGTAGTTGTGTAGGGGTCAAAGTGCTTTTTTTTATATGATATCGATTAGCCTTCCATCTCTGAAGCAAGGTATAGTACAGCCATCGATAAATGTCATCATAGGAAGGCATGTCAAAAACTTCCTACATTTAATCAACAAAATTGATTATCAATCAATATGAATATGAAATAGAAAATAAAGAATTTAATTATTTAATATAACTATGTCATTTGTTACCATCAACTCCTCATAAGCACTCTTGAAACTCTCCTCAAGAATATCTGTAAAGTTTGGAACATTCACAGGAAATCTAATGCAATCCTTCGCTATTTGCCCAATCATCGAGGACATCTTACTTTGATTGTCCCCTACGACATGCCCCTTATACAATAGCACAAGAATTTTCTCTCCTTCTTTCATTTTATTTTTAAAACCAAGTACTGCTTTCCCTCGCCCTTTCTTAACGTTAGGGGGTGGGGGTAGGGGTGGATCTACGTCGGCCATCTGACATAAATAAAATGTTGAGCATCTTAATGATAAGTGACAGTTACTAGTAGTTAAGTTACAAGTCAGCTATCAAATGGGTGCAGGATGTTTGTAAAGGTTGCTAAAATACAAACTAATTAATCTTCCATAACACACATTTTACAACTATAAGGATTGGTACTTGGTATTATATCCTCTTATGAGATCTCCCATCGAAATTCAAAAATCATAAAATCAGGTAATCTCAAAAGAACCAAAAAAGATAAGAATTGAGCATTTGAATCTAAGAGTGACAACATATATTTTGAAAACAAGTAAATTAACCATTTCACGTAGCAGTAGCAGCTCATAAGTTGCATACTCACATGTAGCAGCAGCTCATAGAAAAGTACACTCTTAGAGACCACAACCAAAAAAAGAGGGGAAAGTACACTCTGTTGCCCATTGTTGACTATATAGAAAAAGCTCCAATGGAGGAAACTACTGCTCAAGCTCTCAATTATGAAGTTTCCATTCTTGATTATTATAAGAATAAAGCAACAATAATTATAAGAATAAAGCAACAACAAAGGTATCAAATATGCGAAAGGATTGAAAACTCCATCTATATAGAATTGAAATCATTACATATCAATCTAAATTCAATTTTCATCTTCTTCGTCATCAATGAATCCATCGGAAGGACGTTTTTGGGTACAAGGGTCTTGGAAAGGTGCATCTACAATTGCTCCAACCACATCTTCCCTCACGATATGGAAAGTACTATCATCTTCTCGGGTGCCAATTTGAACTTGGCTACCATATGGCTCACTGTCTAGTAGTATATTGTTACCTCCACTCATATCGAAAGTGTCCCTGGGCTTGTTCTTGACGACAACATGCCAGCCTGGTTCGGTTGGATCTTCGACGTAGAAAACTTGTTTTACTTGAGATGCCAACACATAGGGTTCGTCTTTCTGAGATGCAGATAAATGTGTAAAATTCACAAGCGTGAACCCTAATTGTTCTGTTTTAATACCTTTGCGTTGTCCAACATCAACCCAGTCACACTTGAATAGCACTAATTTCAGCCCTTGGCGATAAGTCAACTCAATTATGTCCACGAGATGTCCGTAATATGTGATCTCCCCTAAAACTGGATTTTTGTCCTTTGCGCTTGAATAGCTTGGAGTGCTTGCAATGACCATCACACCACTATTTTGTGTTGTAGCCTTTCTCTCCTTATTAGTTATTCGAAATTTATAATCATTGATAGTGTATCCAGTGAATCTTCTTGCTTGAGTGTATGGAAAATCAGCGAGTAAATCAAGTCTCACCGGCAACGTACTATTGGCCTCAATCATTGATTTAATCTATTAGATGTAGATAACAAAGTTAGTGCCTCTTTTAAGTGTATAAAAATAATTATCTCCTCACACTTACATGTGATTTAAACCAATCACCAATCGCTCTTTTGTGTATATTTTGTTTCTCGTAATCGCTTTTACGCCACGATACTTGTGTTAATGTATGATTTATGCTGCCTACATTAAATGGATGTGAGGTGAGTATAATGGATTGAATTCAAATGGTCCGACAATATAAAGAGGTTGGGAGTTATTACTTCACATATCGAGTGACGCTATCATCATTGAACAATACATAGTTATGCATTTGTTTACGTTCGATATTGGTGAGAATGAATTGTTCGGCACCTCCAATTGCGGTTGTCTCGGCATACACGTGGTCTATTCAATCGTGTTTCAATATTTTGTAAGTACCTTGAGCAAAATGTGAGACACTCATCGAGGTATCATACGCAATGGAACCTTCGGGATAGGTTTTATTGCGTACATATGACTTAAGTGTGTACAAGTATCTGCATACATAGAAATGAATGTACTTCCATTAAGGGAAATCAAACATAATTTATAAAAGTAAAGATAATTGCAGAGATTGTATGGATCATACCTTTCGATGGGATACATCCAGCGGCAATGGACAGGTCCACCAAGCATTGCCTCTGATGCTAAGTGTATGGGTAAATGGACCATAATATCAAAAAATGAAGGTGAAAAAATCCGCTCTAGGTTGCACAAAATCAATGGTGTGCGCTCATGTAGACATTTGAAGTTCTCAACTCGGCATGTTTTAGAGCATAACTCACGAAAGAACGTGCTTAGTTCTATTAGAGCAGAACTGACATTTTTTTACACGGTCTTCCGAACAGCAAGAGGTAGAAATTGTTGCATAATAACATGTGAGTCGTGACTTTTGAGCCCGGATATTTTTCGATCTTTGACGTTAACGCACCTTGAAATGTTAGAGGCATAACCATCAGGAATCTTCATGCTCTTCAGGATTAGGCAGAACATCTCTTGCTCGCTTTTATCCATAGAGTAACATGCAGATGGTAGATACACTTTACTGTTATCTGCATGCTATTTTGGGTGGAGCTCATGTCTTATGTTCATTGTCATCAAGTCAAGACGTGCTTTCAAACCATCCTTTGACTTTCGTTCCAGGTCCAGTAGTGTACCAACCACATTGTCACATATATTTTTCTCGATATGCATAACATCCAAATTGTGTTTTAGTAAATTTTCTGACCAATATGGTAGCTCGAAGAATATACTCAACTTCTTCCAGTTATTTGACATTGTTGGCATAGGAGGTGCATTTTTTGTTATTTTTTTCTTCATCTTCTTTGGTTTCTTCACAGAATAGTCAGTTTTGGGGATCTTGCCAAAGGTATGTTGATAATTTCTTAAATTCTCTAAAATTTGCTTCCTGGTTAGTGGGGTTGGAGCTTCTCTTTCTTTAATATTTCCATCGAACCACCGTTTATTCTTTCGAAATCTATGATCTAAAGGTGAAAATCGGCGATGACCCATATAACAAAGCTTCCCATAATTTGAAAACAGTTCACTGTATATATTCTCATGGCAATAAGGACACTCTTTATATCCTTTAGTGCTCCAACCCGAAAGCATAGCATATCCTGGAAAGTCGCTAATTGTCCCAAGCAAGCCTGCTCGCAATTTGAAAACCTCCCTCTTTGATGAATCGTATGTTTCCAACCCTTCTTCCCATAATTCCTTTAGCTCATCTATTAGAGGCCTCAGGTATACGTCGATGTCATTTCCAGGACTTGTCGGACCCGGTATAAGCAATGAGAGGATCATGGTTGGCTTCTTCAAGCACAACCAAGGGGGCAGATTATATGGGATAAGTACAACAGGCCATGTGCTGTGTGCAATACTCCTTATCCGGAATGGGTTGAAACCGTCACTTGCTAAACCCAATCTTATATTGCGATTTTCCTCTGCAAATGTTGGGTTGATCTTGTTAAAGTGTTTCCATACTGGAGAATCTGCAGGATGTCTTAACACCCCATCTTTTGTGCGTTTCTCGTCATGCCATCTCATGTCAGCTGCAGTTTTTGATGACAAATACAAACGTTGTAATCGTTGTTTTAAAGGAAAGTGATGAAGAATCTTTGCAGGAGTCTTCTTATCATCCTCAATCTCATCATTTTTCCATCGCGATGTCCCACAGATGTCACATTTTTCTTTTTTCTCAGACTCCTTCCAGTACAACATACAATCGTAAGGGCATGCGTCGATTTTATTGTAATCTAGTCCCAAGCTTGAAATAATCTTTTTGCTTTGTGAGAAGTTCTCCGGCAATGTCGACTCTTTAGGCAAAACCTCCCTTAGTAAGTCAAGCAACAACGTAAAAGAGTTGTTGCTCCATCCACCAAGGGCTTTGATATGTCAAAGTTTCACAATGAAAGATAACGTCGTATGTGTGTTACATCCAGGATACAAGGGATTCCCCAAATCATGTGCATATTTGTAGAATTCAGAAGCACTAGCATTGGGTACATTACTTTGTTCATGCTCCAAACCATCTGCGTCTTCATTTGGGTCCGGAAATCCAAAAGCATCTTACACCATCCCCCTGATGTCATCAACCAAAACGTTCTCGTTGTCATCGGCTCTAATATCTACCACAGTTTCATGTCTAGGCAGTGGCCCTCTTTTCTCTCCGTGATAAGTCCATACAACATAACTTTTCATCATCCCATTTATTACCAAATGCTCATTCAATAAGTCGGGTTCTAAGTAAACACAATTACAGCATCTTGTACAAGGACACTTGAGCCTCCCATTGCAAGTAATTCTATGGGCTAAACCGTGATCGACAAATGCAGCCAACCCTTCGTCATACTCTCTAGAATATCTCGACTTTTTTACCCAACTCTTTTCCATCATATAAAAGTTTCAAACCCCTAGAAGTATAAGGAATGTATAGTTTAATATTTTTTAAAATAATAAAGGTTTATATTTCTTGTACCATATTCATTAGTTTTGCCCATTCGAGAGTATCAAGTCATTTAATTGTTCACATAATATGAGTTTAGAGTTTCTCTAAAAATTTCGACAGCATCTCCACGTAGTTCTTCAAATACGTGGACTTTTCATACTATTTTATACTTTTCATTATCCACAATGGACAATGAAAAATATAAAATAATATATGAAAGTACATATCCGAAGAACAAAGGAGAAATATATCGAAATCATTTGAGAAAACTCTAAAAATCATATTAGTGAACAACTAATGTACATGATTCCCAAACTATCTATCTTCAGATAGATAATCCGAAAGGTTATATGTCAATAATTCGACATATAAGTTTTCAGACGAGCACTTATTTTGAATGATGATATTTATATGTATTCAACTGTATATTGACCATTAATTTATAACAAAAGTTATAGATTAATCAGCTAAATAATGAAAGGACGTACGGACCACTTTACCGCTCATAATGTATGGATCACCCATCAAATAGAAGCTCAAAGATAAATGAGATATGAAAAGGCGTAGTTTCCTAAGAAACCGAGCCAGTGAAAGCATAGTAATATTAACATGACATTTACCACAACTATATAATAAATCTAGTTTCATCTATAAAATGAAACTAGCATACCTGAGATGTATCGAGTGCCTAAATCATGCCTTATGCAATAAGCATCATCCGATATTTAATAGCCTAAATCATGACTTGTTAAATGAAAAATGAAATAACTTGCATAAGGCATGACTTGTTACTGATGAATAATAGTACTATGTATATAATATAAATTTAAATAATTAAATGAAATATGAAATAAATGAACGGCCCAGCTCTCTCGACGAGTAGCACATCAAGTGGCGTTAGGGGTGGTATAGAAGGGCAGGGCGTTAAAACCTAATGTTGATACCCGAGATGTATCGAGTGCCTCTGATACTGAGACATATCGCCCAATACATCACAACATCATCCGATATTTTAATCTATGCTAGAAACTAACCAACATGATAACAAGCAATAAAGCACCAAAGGTGTTTAAACTCCCTACACTTAAAAATACAGTTGTCAATAGGTTGGGTCCGCTCATGACCCAAAGTAATTTTTACGCCATAAACTTTGGCCACTCGAGCAGCCCATGATCAAGCCATTGTGAAGATCAGGTCAGGCGAAACTTGGATTTTAGCCCGACCCAATCCGCCCCATTGACACCTAGCCTACAGTAGCAGTAAATTTTCATACTTTGTAAAGCTTCATAAGGTTTTTATTAGTGATCACCAATATTTCGGCAGTCCTCTCAATTTTTTTTGTTTGGTTCAGTTAGGAACTAAGGGACAAGGAATGCATACACTTCATGTCTGACAAGTACTGCAGTTAAACAGTTTGTTGTCATTGGTTTTTGTGGTTTCATTGGTCAGCCTGGGATATGAACTCCATAATTAGCGACTACTAGCATTTTTCTTGCATTTACTTCAGTTTAACAATTTAATTTAGTATTTCTTTTTATTTACTTTTAGTCTTAGTTAATAAAATTTACATTTGATTTAGATTTACAATGAAGTAAGTTGGCTTTAGATTTTGAAAGTTTAAGCCAGGCAGAAAACGGTAAAAAAAGTAACTTGTTGATCCAGAGCAACAAGTTTCCAGAGCATATTTAAGAATTGGCTAAGATTTTAGTCCACCCAAAAAAAGGAAAAACTCTGCGGTAGACTGAAATTTTGTACTATAATAGAGTTTATCACGGCCTTTTATATTTGTACATATATAATTCACAAACATACTAGGCTGCAATACTGATGTGAATCAACAAATATGACTAAGAATCGGCTAAGATTTCAATCCATCCAAACGAGGTCGGAAAAAAACTCTACAGTCAACTGAGAGTTTGCACTATAGCAGAGTTTATCGATCTTTTTGTATTTATATTGTATTCACAAACATGTATTATATATATATATATATATATATATATATATATATATATATATATATATATATATATATATATATATATATATATTAAGATATAATAAATAATAAACTGTGAGTCATCACTCAAACAAATCGGTGAGAGTGGGGGAGTGAAATTGAAAGTGATTTCATATAAAAAAATTTTGAAGAATTGATTCAATGGTTTCTCTCTTATAATTTACATCCATACAATAAGACCTTTTTCGAAAATTTTAGAAAGGTATGTATAACAACCATAGTCACAAAATCACCAAATTTTTGAAAAAATCGTGAATAATTCACAATTTTGAGGTTCTGCGAATTAATCCCGAATTATTTGCAAATTTTTTCAAACCAATGACCATTTTAGAAAGGTATGTATAACAACCATAGTCACAAAATCACCAAATTTTTAAAAAAATCGTGAATAATTCACAATTTTGAGGTTCTAGTGCATTGTAGATTCTTATCCCAGACTCGTGTTTACCAATCATTATCAATCCCACCCAACAGCACATATATAATGTACATATATAATTTGACTTAATTTAGCACTTGATATGGCCATTGTTTTATCATCTTCTAATACGCCATGACTTATAAAATCTGTTATACTTGTTTTAAACTTGTAAATTCCATGAGAGAACCAGAATAAAAGAGCAAACCAATCAACAATTGGAAAGCAAGAAGTTTCAGTTAACCTCTTTGGTATGGTAAAATAGAAAGGATCAAAGAGGAGTGTAGTTCATATAGATTTTTCGTAGACTCTAGTTGCCCTCCTAATAATTCCTGTTATATATTCTTAATATGTTTGTAGACTTTTATCTGAGTAGAAATGACTGTTACTTTTAATATCTATTATTTCTTTTACATATTTTTATCTTCGTTGTAATCCTACTTTGTCAACTACTTTTGATATTAAAGCGGTCACACTCAAGAGTCTGTGTTGATTTTGGGCTGTGACAGGAAGAGGAAGAGGAAGAGGAGGTTGTTAAGACATGAAGAGAAGCAATGAAGAGTATCATGAAGTTATGGAGAGCTTATGGCTAATAAAAAAATGAAAAGAGAATTCACAAAGCTAACCCTACACAGATGAGATAAAGCTATAGTGTTGATGGTAATAATTATTTTAACATGTATAAGCAAAGATTATATTAAATTATATAAGACATAATGAAAAACCTTTAGTTAAAGTAATGAGGTATGCTCAATAATACTCGTGTAATAAAAGTAATGAATTATACTCAATATTACTCGTGTAATAGAGGGGGAGGTGGAACCCTATAGGGATTAATCGAAGCGTAAGCTTGAAAGACCCTGTGGTACCTGTAAAAGAAACAATAAATCAACAAATAAAGAAAATGAGATTTTATTAGGTAAGAAAGGCCATATAATACTGCCAGCCAATTTCAGTCTATTGAATGAGATTGGAGGGTACTACCAGTGGTACACGGCACATGTATGTATCTAATACCATACCAAACAATATGTAAGGGGAGTTTGCTAGCTATTATCTTTGCAGCTACACCGCAAGTAAGGGGAGTTTTCTATTATGTACAAGACCCGGGCACAATTTTCAACTGGATGCATTGGACCAGGTTCAAGTTTGGGTTGACCTGACCCATTTGTACCCCTAGGTGCACCATACATAACCACCACATTGCATTCTAAGAGTGAATATTGCTATAGGAGGTCTGGGATGGATTCTAAGAGTGAATATTGCTATAGGAGGTCTGGGATGGTGGATGGTGTGGTTCATAACCCTAGTTGACTTGTTAAGGGTGAATCTTCACCACATCATCAAGATAAGAAATGTGATCAAATGTTTTACCAATATAACCTTCATGGATAAATAATATAACACACTCTCACAGAAAGTTGTAAGACTGAGGAAGGGATTTGATAAACGATGAGATTTACAAAACAGGAAAAAAGAAACAGGAAGTGAGAGACAGATATTTGAAAAGGGAGAAAAAACTTCCATAATATATATGGTCCAACACAAACCCGGTCCACTTTCCTCTCCTTTTCGCTTTACTCTTTCCGTCCATCCTACTTTCTCTAATTTTATATCGCACTTCTAAATTTCCATGCTAAATTAAATTCATCCCCAAAATTTTAGCTTTCGTTATTTCTTTGGGTGTTGTTGCTCCATTAATGGTAGATATATTAAGCTATGATACAGATTATTAAATTAAAAAATAAATTCCCTCTGGTAAACATTCCACAAATTTAAATCCCATTCTTATGCATATATATTTCTTTTTTAAAAGCACATAATATATTTTATCTGCCAACGAATGAAGATAACCAATCCTTCTCAATCTGAATATTATAGGAGATTATTTATTATATTCTATTCTATTATATTATATTATATTATGTCATTATATTATATAATACAAAAACAAAAACTGTATCAAATTCATAATGAAAAGGCGAAGATGCTCGGTTTTCATAAATTAAAAACACCATATATGATCAAATTCCACAAATCAACAATAAAAGTTTTCAGTAAAACTATCAACTTTACACAATTAATCATAAATTTCCACATAATTCTCAAAAACTCGAAAAAAAAAAAAAAAGAACCAATTTCCAGAGCCATAACTTGTTGATCCAGGATCACCTTGTCTGCCTGCTCTACCACAAAGTTATTAAATGAGCAGCAAAAATAAATATGATTCAACGAATTAAGAACCACACCTTAGATCTGAACTTTGTCTGACTCACACCTTAGATCTGAACTTTGTCTACTCAGATTTAAGCAATTAGACGAAGGATCCCTATCAAATCCGATTCAAACTGTTGGCCTGAGATCCCTACCAAATCAGACGAACGATCTAATTAGATTGATCAAAACTTAAGCCAAAGTAAAAGGGAAATTACCTAGAAAGTAAAAAAAATCTCGAATTTGACCTTCCACGCTGTGAATTTTTGGCTCCAAATCTCGATTTCGATCTGCCAACCCTATCCAAATGCCAAACTTGGATCTCCAAACCTCTGATTCCTCTCAAACCCTAGTTCTCTGCGTCAAACCATTGAAGGTCAAATAAAAATCAAACAGATTTCAGAGAGCTTGTTTGGATTATATAGATAGTTTGGAAGAGCTTGATTCAAATTTAGATCTACAGACCTGGATTCGTCTCAAACCCTAGCTCTCTGCTTCAAACTATTAAGAGATCTCTACGTCGGAGCTCAAACCTTGGGAGAAATGGAAACGAAGGCTCCAAGGTACCGACAGCAGAAATGGAAGAGAGTTTCTGAAGAGGGAATGCCATGGGAGATCATTTTATAAGAGCTCAAACCTTGGGAGAAATGGAAACGAAGGGGTACCGACAGCAGAAATGGAAGAGAGCTTCTGAAGAGGGAATTAATGCCGTGTGGGAGATCGTTTTATAGGGGAAGGAATTTAGTAAGTACTAACCAACTAATACTAAGGTATGTACATTAAAGCAATGAACGAGACGGCTTAAGTCGTCTCTATTCATGTTTACGTGACTTTTAGAGACGGCTTTTAATTTAGTCTCTAAAGTTTTCACCAACCTATCCCTTAAGTCAATCATATCAAGATGGTTATAAGTGTCTCTATATATTATTTTATATAGGGAGACAGCTTTAGCCGTCTCTAATAAAAGCATCCGAGACGGATTTTGAGTGGCTGTCTTCAATAAATAGCTATTAGAAACGGCTTCGAAAAGTCGTTTCCAATAATCGTCTCCAAAAGTCCTTTTTTTTGTAGTGACAGATGACCGAAAACTGAACCATCTAAAATCTTCTTCCTCTCTTTGTTATAGTGCAAGTAAAATTTCTTGACACTAACACCAGAAGATTTCCCGAAAGGCTTTAGAGTCATAGTTATTTTAGAATCACTTAGTGGGAACTGCAATATACATAAAAATAATTAATTAGCAAAATAAGGGAGGTTCAAACAATTCCGACAACTTACATTATCGGCCGATAATGTAAGTTATCGACCGCTAATATAAATTATCGGCTAATAATGTAAGTTATCGGCTGCTAATTTATATTATCGGCCGATAATATAAATTATCGGCCGATAATTTACATTAGTGGTAAGTTATCGGTAAGTTAGCGGATTGTTAAAGAAACATAACTGATGACTGAATATGTTTAAAACGATGATAGTGAGTGCAGATCATCATTAAAAGTGTACTACTTTACTCATTGGACGGTTAAAATTATCCATCAAAAGATATCAACCTTGTCGTGGGCGACCCGAGTACCTATTAAGTAGATCACCAAGTATCCATATAGGACGAATATAGTAGAAAGAAGTGAGTCAAATAATAAGCATGCGAAATATCAATTACCATGATAGAAATTTTAAAAAAGTGATTCGAGTACCAAGAGCACCCCCGGCCAGCATAGCTTAGGGGGTGACATATTGATAGAATATTTAACTCCCAAGGAAGCAGTCAAATTAATGTTGGTTCAAGAGCAAGGGTCAAAAAATCGTCCGATACCGATACGAATCGCCCGATACGTATCGGTTTTGGACCTGGGCGGTACGATACATTGCATATATATCGTACCCCCTAAAAAATAGGGTAATTATCTTCCGATACTTTAAAATTATCGGGCGATAATTTCAAATTATCATCCGATAATTTGATTTTTAATTTTTTGAAAAAATATATATATATATCAAAACGATCGCTATTTTAAGTTAGCGGCCGCTATCTTAAGTTAGCGGCCGCTATCTTAAGTTAGCGGTATGTTAGCGGCCGCTAACTTAAAATAAAAATTTTTTTTTTTTTTTTTTTTTTTAAGTTAGCAGTATGTTAGCGGCTGCTAACTTAAAATTATATATATATATTTTAAGTTAGCGATATATTAGCGGCCGCTATCTTAAGATAGCAGCCGATATATTAAAATATCGGCTGCTATCCTAAGATAGCGGCCGATATCCTAAAATATCGCCTGTTCTCTGGACTATACAAAAAAAAAAATATTGAACTGATACATTGAATATATGCGACGATACGTATCGTCCTGAAAGCGTATCGTCTTGAAAGCGTATTGGTTTTCCGATTTTTTGACTCTTATTCTAGAGTATCCATTATCTCCTCTTGTTGTCATTAATGGCGTAATGTTGGATCCCCTGGAATTTTAAAAAGGCAAAGTTTCAAACTTGATACTCTTTATTATTCCTTCATTTATTATTATTTTTTTCTTTGGAGACACTTTAATTATTACGAAGACCCATGCTCGAGGCATGTGAAAACTGAAAACTTCCGGACCACAGTAGGCCATTTTAAATGAGCTACCCGTAGGTGACCAACGACTAGGTGGCCATCAATTCTCTACACGTGGCAGCATTTTGGCATTGTGTTATGCCACGTGGCCATTCCAAGACCCTTTTTAATTTATAATTTATTATTGGTTGCTCACACATCACGTATGGGTGGATGTTGCAATG
Organism: Chloranthus sessilifolius; assembly: GCA_021018995.1. Lineage (NCBI taxonomy): Eukaryota > Viridiplantae > Streptophyta > Magnoliopsida > Chloranthales > Chloranthaceae > Chloranthus > Chloranthus sessilifolius. The sequence continues at coordinate 107,136,010 of CM037592.1, forward strand.
TAGTTGACAATATTGCAACCTTAATGTCGTACTCTGTAGTCTATTCGTTCTATGAATGCAATCTCTTAAAAATCTAATCGGTATCGGACTTGGACGATATGGTATATTGAATGTACCATTCGAACAATATATTTAATATATCGTCCAATATTTTACTATTCTAATACTTATTGTTCGATATGTATCGGATTTGAGCTCGGACGATACGTATCCAATCCTCAAAATTTTAACCCATATAAGCTACCTAAAATAAAATTGGTTAATGATTTTCATTAAAAAAAGTTGGTTAATGACGAATAACTATTATGTCATGCCCTTAAAAGCATTAAAAAAATATAATTAAAAAACTATTATGTCATGCCCGTTCGATTGAATTTATCGAGGCTCTGTACTTAAAAATGTTGCTCGCTCCTCCTCCTATAGATGTTTCGTTCCGTATTCTAAGGCTATTTTGTCAGAACATGGAATGGGTGTCTGCTCTAGTGTCGCCAACGGGAGTACCCTTCATCCGCCTCGAGATCGACAATTGGAGATATAACTTGCATGCTGCCGATCTCGCACAAGCTTTTCAATTTCTACGTGGTTCGCCCATTGAACCACCACATCAATCTTGCTCGTTGATCTCAGCCAAGACCTTATGATGAACGATATGTGTGGAGGATGCCGCGGGTCCGATTTGGCCACTAAAAGAGCCGTCTTACCAATGGACATCCCGTTTTGAGACATCGTTATGTCAAACAATTTGCTACCACATGGAACGAAAAGTGAACGAACCAAGAATAGGGTATTGGCGCTTTATGCAGCACACACGAATACATGGTTTGATGCTCCGGGACTAATGCTTGAAGAAATATATCGGTGTCACAGCGACATCGTGATCACGACCGCACTAAAGAAGCGAGAAGTTATTCTTTTGCATTTCCCGCACTATGTGATGCATCTTTTAGACCAAGTTGGGCGCCCAAGTTATGATGATGAAGAGATGGGTGATATGCAATTTTATCACTATGACACAAACGTTTGGGATAAGAGCATCAAGGCTATACTTCGTGTGACGCCACATCCTATTGACATTGATGATGTGCCTCCACCTCCCCGACCAAACCCCGCACAATGCCAACGCGGCGGCATTAGACGGCCTCGTCCTGAAGAGGTCCCCAATTTTAACACCGAGGCAGCAGTCGCTCGCCTCGAGGCGCGGATGGATGGGTTGAGTACCACTATGGGAGGTTTTGATCGACGTTCACGGTTTCAGACTTCACTTCTCATGCGGATGGCCCGGAAATCGTTCCCTGGGCGTGTCGACGAATTCATCGCAAGAGCGAGAGCGGCGATGGATGAGGAGGGAGACCCTAAAGATGATGATGATGATGATCAGTGATTGTTTATTTGTGTTTTGTTTGTGTTTGTGTCTGTTTAGTGTTTGTGTTGTTGTTTTAGTTTGTTTGATGTGATTTTCGTTTTGTTTTTAGGTAGGATTAATCGTAGTATGTTTTCTAGTGATGATGGGATCATGTGGGTGTAATCAAATCAATGAAATCAGAATGTTTTTAGTGTGTTAATTTCTGTTCATTCTCGGATTGGTACATAAGTGGCTCAGTCAATCGATTGAGATTAAACTCTCAATCGACTGATCCCTTCAATTGGTAATTCCCGAACAGCAACTCCACTTAGTCATTCGATTGAGGAACAACTCTCAATCGATTGATTTCTGCATGGACAAAACTATCTAATCTATCAGGAACAGAAATTTTCTCTAAAACTGCTTTTCGGAAAAAGGAAAGTTTGCACCGTGCACCTATTGGCACCCTTGGCATCTAGTGTCAATCGATTGATACTAAAGTGTCAATCGATCGGCAGAGATATACTTCCGGAAAAATACCTCTTCTACTCCAAAAATAGAGAGGTGAACCCTTTGAGTCCACGCTTTAGAAGGTTTCTTAGAGTTAGTATTTTAGAGAGTCTTCTCTATTTAAACCACTCTTAGGGTAGTCCTTTCCATCACCTTAGTCATAATATTATTTCCTTTTCCCCAACCTTTACCTGTGGCACCTATCCGGTATTGTACCCGATCTGCAGTGAAGAAATTGAAGGAATCGGCTCGGAAACGTGCACGCTATCACTCACCTCGATCACGGCCTGATCTATCAAATTGCGAAGTCATCAACCTTGACGTAGAATCAAATCATGAAGTCAAATCGAGCTTTGAACGTTTCGCCGATGCCATAAATGATCCATCAAAGAACTTGATTCTGACCTATTTATGGGCGGAATTAAATCCGCCACCGCCTCTCGTACCACCACCTTCTACCCCACCACCATCTCCGCCCCACGCACTTATTCCACCACCACGCGAGGGTGGGATCACCGAGGAGATGTGGAATTATGCATTCCCAAAACTGAAGGAAGGAAGATCCACTATGGATGGCTGAAGGATTAGGAATGTTAGTCGTAGAGTCTAGATTAAATTATTTTAATATTTTTAGGGTTTATTTTCCTTCATGTTTTAGATTAGGTTAGGTTTAGTTTTTTCTTAGGTTAGTTTATTTTATTTAAATTTTCAATAAGTATAATAATTTGCATACGTTTAATAAAAGTTTAGATTTCTGTTTTTAGTTTTGCTCAAATACCTTTCACTTGGTTCGATTTCCTGGTCTTCGATTGCATTTAACATGATTGGGGGATCTCATATATTTTCCAAAAATCAAAGCCAATGAGAGCCTTGGACTATTCAGGTTTGGGGCTATTTCATTCGATTCACGTGTGTAGATTATTATTTAAAAAATAATAATAATAATAATAATTAAATAATTAAATAATTAAATAAAATCGAAATAGTGTATCAGTCAATCGATTGAAACAAATGACTCAATCGATCGACTGATAATCATCAGATTTATTGAAAGTTTGTATTTGTCAATCGATTGAGGCAATCGATTCAATCGATTGACTGATAACCATTTAACTCATAAATTTTTGAATTATAAACTCATGTCCCTGAAGTGTTAATAATCGAAAATTTTGTAAGGAAATTGCCATCGCACCATATTTATTTTATAAATGCTCATTCTATCGTAAGTTGTATAACGATATTCATGATCTATGACCGGAAATTATGCACCATCACTTTGTTTTAATTCCAAAATCTGAGAATTAAGTATAAAACGTGAAATCCTAAGATTCCAAAGAAAGACTAAAACCCAGCGAGCTTTGGAACTTTGTCCTCGTTCTTGAAGAGTGCTGAAATAATTTTGGAGTATCTTTGAATTTCTTGCTTAATTTATTGAAATCACGTATACTCTATCTTTGATTTGTTGATTTCACGAGTGTTGTACCATTACACTAAAAATCATTGTGTAAAAATTCAAGGTAAATAGGCATCATTACCATCATGATAGGAGATGATCAAAGGCCATCTTTGGCTCGTTTGTGCCCAAAATATCCCATCATATAGTAATTTATCTTGTTGCACTCCCTTTGAGCCTTGATTAAAAATTTTTACCTTAAATATTCCTTGTTAAGTTATATCAACCATATCTCGCACCAGTTTGGAAAACCATACCCTTCAACCTTTGAGAAATTGGAAAAGAGGGATGAGAGCAAAATGGGAAATAGATAGTTGTGGCAAAGGTACTGTAAAGAATACATAGCGGAAAAACATAAAATGGGAGAGAAAAAGAAAATTCAGTTTAGTGCAAGGAGTAGAGAAAAATATGAAAGTGGTGTTAAAAGGGAAAAGAAAAAGAAAGAGAAAAGTGTGTTATGAAAAGAAAAGGGTTCTAGAAAATGCGAAAAAGAAAGTGTGAAAAATCATAAAATCAATTGTGCTTCTTTTTCTGATTTCTCAGAGAAATTTGAATCCAATTTTCGTTTTCTTTCTTAACCCTTTACCCGAGCCCTATTACAACCATAGAAAAGACCTTTTTGATCCAATCATGAGTGGTAAATGTCTTGTGGAGAATAATTATACAATGTCTATGGTACTTGGTATATGCATGCCTAGGATACAAATATCTTTTCTAATGAGATTTCTCTTTAAAATTCTTTGATGCACCGCTCTTCTGATAACATGTGAGATTTTTCTAGTTTAGGTTGTAACTCCATCTCACATATGAGTGAAAAGTAAAACTATTCATCAGAGCGATTTTATTTTGAGTGCATACCAATGGTGAGGATTGGGTCTAGACATAGATTCTAAAGACTTCTAGTTTAAATTTAGTATCAGATAAAAGAATTTTAGCAAAGTGATAAGTGCATAAAACTATGGGCATGAATTATGTGCATTGGAAAACAATGGATTGAGTTGAATGAGTATTAATAGAATGAGCATGGCCGGTAGCATCTTTAAGGTTTTCACGGGCATTTAACTACTTAAGGGCATGAGTACAATTTTGAAATTTATTGGTTATGAAGTTTGTAGGTATCTTCGCTTGAAATTTTCAGGAGACACTACTCCTCCACTAGGGATCACTTAGGGGTTTAAAGGCTTATTGCATGCGCTAAATACAATCGTGCTCCCTACGAAAGTGGCATTTAATTTTTTAGGATGTTAGTTTTTTCTGCTTTGACATATTTTTCATTTTCTTTGCTCGAGGGCTAGCAAAGTGTAGGTTTGGGGGTGTGATTAGTGCCGTAATGTGACTATATTTCGCACCATAATTCCTATATTTAGCTGTCTGATGAAAGCATCTGATGGTTGTTATGAGGTCGTAATAATTACAGGTGTTTCTGATCGTGGGATCATTAAAGAGCATAAAAGAAGATAATTAAAGGTTGCACAGGAGCAATGGACTAAAAGTCAAAAGAAGCACAGAAATCCGTGAAGTAACTCAACATCCACCAAGAGAGTAAAGAATCTACCCTTAGATATTAATCGATTGAGGACTAAGTGTCAATCAATTGACAGGAGAAGACAACTTTGTCCCACTTACTTCGATTCAAAAGTCAATCGATTGAGATTTAATTCTCAATCGATTAAGGCTATTAGGGATAGGGTTTGCTCGGCCTTATAAAATGGAAGCTATGACTTTTGTAAAAGGAGTATTTCATTATCTTCTTTTTCATTATTGTTGGGAGATTTTCTTTTCTTTGAGGGTCTCTCTCTCTCAGTAGATTGTGTTAGGGTTTAATTTTTCTTCCTTTCTATAATTTTGAGAGCATAGATTGTACCTAGGAACAAAAGCATTGTAAGGAGAATTTTATAATAAATAAAAGAGTATTATTAAAATAATGTCTTCGGATCTACAACAGGCTTGTACACCGAGGATGAGCGGCTAAATTTATTTGCTCAAGGAGGAAGCGAACCGGAGATAAGTAACTGTTCTGTTATTGTTTCTACAATTTCATGGTATTGTCATTGAATCATTCTGTTATAAGTGTGTTCTTGGTTGAATATTATCGAGTCTTCATTTACAGTCATTGATCGTGGTTATCAACGATCGTAAGAGAAGCACTCCATCTAGATATGTTCCTGCAGGCCGATCTAGGCTGCAAAATGATTGATTTATCATTGTCGTGACTTAAAATTTTGAGATATGCTATCATTTTTATATGATTCATATCGCAATGATAGACTGAGTCATAGTTTTTAGATAGGGTATACCGGATCAATAGTCACGATTTTCTCGATTCATTTGTTTTCCTAATAAATGATGGTGTTTTGATTTTAAAAGAAATTATGAGATTGAATAGTAGAAAAGTTACGAATCAACAGTTACCTAACTCCTTGATCAATTCATAAACTGTCATTTTTATTCTTTATCATAATTTGTTCTGGCCTAGATTGACTGTCTTTTATTGCATTGAGAATCGTGTGGTACTTGCGTGGTAAATCGAACTTTCGTCTTTGGTACTTCCTTAGGTATTTTAAATCTCTGAAAGGATTAGATAAATTTCACATTTCCCTGTGAGTTCAACACCCCTGTTATTACCGTGTTACGATTGATCTTTTGCACTTGCAAGGGTACATTTTAAAAACCGTCCAAAACCCTAAGAAATTTGGCCAAAAAAGAAGTCCCTTAACCCTAAACATAGTATTGTTTATATAAGGTGCGGATAAGAAAACTTCCATATAAGGGTCAATCGATTGAATCTCAGAATTCAATCGATTGATTTCAAAATTGACTTTTGGCAGATTCATTTGAATTTGAATTCAATCGATAGATTTCCAGGTCTCAATCTATTGAATTAGTTCAAATTCAAATTTAAGCGGGAAACAGTTGTCATCAGTTCAATCAATTAATTTTTAAAATTTAATCGATTGATGATGACATATGACATCTTCATTCTTTAAGTCATGGCTAAACCAATCAATTTTCTTCACGGATTGTGATGTTTTCATTGGCTCCCTGGTCCAATGCTCCCATGTAGCCTTTTTTTTATATATGGCTATTTTTAGGCCAAGACAGCCTCGAGAATCGAGGAGCAGACACGCTTACACATATGACAGTTGGGAGCAGTGCGAGGGAGCGCCAACTACAGTGGTGAGGGTTAACTAACAGAATCCAACCCACACCTTGTAAAGACAGGGTGGGAAACAGTGTGGAGGACCAGTATCGAACCCACGACCTCCTCCCTCACAATGGAGGGAAGTTACCAACTGGGCTAATGCCTCTTTGCTTAATTATGCTTCAGAAAGATCCAACAGTCATGTATACCTGAAACCACTAAAACTACACAACAGCCATCAGATAACTTTCATCGGATGGCTAAGTGTTGGTATTAGGGTGTAAAATATAGTCATATTTCAGCATATATCATTATGATATATGAGTTATGGACATGTTAGGTCATATGTATGCGAGTATATGAGATCATGACTACGCTTGGGTGTGATGATTCGTCAAGATGGTATCGAAACAAGCAATATATCGTATTTACATGCCTTACAACTCATGATGGTATGAGACATCATGACGAGTTGGGTGAGTATGAATTCAGTGTAACTTTATATACAGTGGCACATGTGGTGACCCTATCACCCCGAGTTTTAATATTATACGATAAGATATGAATTAGGATATAAGGTTTGACCTTTAGGCCTTAGCTGTGGTGAGGTTTCTTTTACGATCACGTGAACCTTTTCCTTGAAAAACGTGATTTAGGGAAGTTACCCCACTATGGCTCGTCTTAAGATTAAGTTGTAAGAGTCTATTATGATATGAGTATGAGTATGAGATAAAATAAGTTATGAGTACAATAATAAGATACCGCTGTGTAGGCTAGCAGAATATTAAGAACTTAAGTCTGTACATGTAATTCCCTGCGTAGCCACCGTAAGGGCAACAATGTCTTACAGTCAAGACGAATCTTTGAGAGACTGTATGAGTATGACCATGAGTGTGAGTAGGAGTATGAGTAGGTTGAGTACGTGTGATCATTTATGTCTCCCCATTGGGCTGGATGGAGGAGTATGAGTATGATACGCGGGCGTTATGATATGGTGCTATGATACTATAGTGACCCTCACATGGTAGTTCGAGCCGCGACTCTGACACAAGTCATTTAGAATTTATGAGTATGTTAGTTACGCTCATGCGATATACAGACGTATGTGTGAGAATGATAAGATATGTTATGTTATGAGATATGGTGCGATACGTTAAGATATGAGTGTATAGATTATGGTCCTGCATTTATGTTATGATATAAGCTCTTCGATATACACATGGTTTTATCTTTATCTTTCTGATTCCATTGATATAATATTTTTATCACTCACGTAATGTACCCAAAATACATTTGAGTAGAATGGGGTAGATTGGTGGTCTATCCACTGAGTTTAAGTGATATTTATAGGTGATTACACTGGTGGAGTAGACGCTGACTATCCAGATCCTGCCGACGCCGATTTCATTGATCCTGCAAACGTTGAGTATCAGGAGCCTTGAGAAGGCGACGCCGCAGAGTATCAAGAGGACTACGGTACTGATTTTGATCCGGGCACCGATTATTGATATTTTTGACTCGGTGCTAATGTCTTTTGACATTATTATTATTGACTCTACGCTTTCTTTTATCAGATTTATCTTCGACTTTTATTTATCTTTTATTTGTGGTTTATTTAGATTTTATCGCATTTATTCGGTATTTATGACTGCTTTATATCCTACCTTTATGTGTTGACTTTCACGAATTTCATGGAATCATATTTGCACGAGAACTTTGATTAAGTGTATGTCTGCTTAGCGTATCTGGAATGCGTGCGGGTCATAACTCGAAATTCTAGGCCCTCGGGTTGGGGTAGAATTTTGGGTCGTGACAATGATAGTCTAGAAGGTGAACTGTGATATGCAAGTCTATTGTATAAAATAATTGAGAAGATCAAACAATGGAGAATTTTCACCCTAAACTTCCATAAGATATATCTTGATATCAAATTTGTATGACTAGACGATCAACATTATATTCAAAAAGAAAACTTATTTAGGTCTTGTTCAAATGAGACTTTACGATTTTGAGAGTCGGTGTGGGGAAAAGATGATTTATGGGAGGGGGTAGGAAGGGGGTATTTAATCCTTTTCCATCTACTTTTCTTTATGCTTTCAATAAACCGATCCTTTGGGGGTCGTCTTTTGCTTGGAAGCTTTGGCACTCCATTGTTCTCTCTTTGTTTTTTCTTATTTTAGAGTTATAATATGAGAGTTTTATCATTTTCTTAGTGAGAGTCTTCTTTTCCGAGGAGATCACCTCTTTAAAGGCTTTTTTATAGTCCATACTTATTTCTGAAACGGTTTTGGTCACGGGTTTTACTGACGTATTAGTAGCTTTGTTGTTGCCCGAACACCTGCACTATATCTACGCCATGAGGCATTATTTAAAAACTTCGGTTGAAGCGATGTGAGAAGCTTTTGGACAGTTATTGCCCCCGTTTCCAACGTGGTGAGAGTTTTGGTGGATCGTGAGTTTGCCGTGATAGTGGCGTCTCTTCGGGTAGATCTTCAATGTCGATTACCGGTGGATGTTCAGGATGGTGGTGGATTCTCAAATTTTACCTTACTCTGAAGGTCCTCGAATTCCATGTCATTGTTAGATGAATCTTGGATGCCATTTAATTTATTTTAATGTTAGTGATTGTAACTTCCACTCATTGGATTGTGACCCTCTACTCTGTAACTGTCTATTTGGAGTTACTTATTTTCCAGTTTGTAATTGTTTTCCATTTCTAATGAAAAGGATATAAGTTTCGTCTAAAAAAAAACATTATATTCAAAAAAAGAGTTTTTTAATGGGTCAAGTCAGCTTTTCGGGTCTTGCGTCATTTCAGGTCGGTCGAGTGCACCATCTAGATGGGTTGGGTTGTGTCTAGGACTGTCAACGAGTCGAGTCGGCCTAATAGCCAACACAACTCGACCCAATATTTTACCTATAAAAAAAATAGTTTGTTGAGTCGGGTCGGGCATGAGACATCCAACCTGACCTTCTTGTCGAGTTGGGACGGGTCGGCTAAGAGGTATATTGGATCAACTAGGGTCGGGTCAACCCGACCTAACCCATTATGTTCCATATAAGAACAATTGTAAAATTAAGGGTTTTTATCTAGTTTTCGGGTCGTGTCAAGTTTCCGAGTCAGGTCAAGTTGGCTTGATTGCACTGTCGGGGTGGGTCGGAGTGGTTTGGATCAAGTGTGGCATTGAGTCAGGTCAGACATTTGCAACTTTCTTATCAAGCAACAAAAAAGGTGACCGGACCCCTGCCCTTGTTGTGTCGGTTAGGTCAATTGCTATTCTCGAACTCATAGTCACAAAATGGAGTACAAGAATAAAACGGTTCAAAAAAAATCGAGAAAACATTGCTAAAAACGAGAAATACGGGAAAAGAAAGGACAAAAAAATGGGATACAGGAAGAATATGCCAATTGAAAAATTTGTAAAAAAAGGATAAAAACATAAAATAAGGAAAAATACAAAAATTAATAATTATTATATATTAAAAGTTTTGAAAAAATGTAAAAAAGTACTTAATTAATCCATTTTTTTGCGAAGAAAAAGCATCTGGAAAAAAATGTATAAAACGCGTCTTAAAAAAATGTGATTTATACGTTTTATTTTATAAAACAATTTTTTATACGTTTCTTTAAAAAATGCATATATTTTTATAAAGGGAGCCAATACTTGCACTCCATTTATAAGCCATTGCACCATTTTAATGGTTGCACCAACAATATGTGGTTGCACCTCACTTAAAAATAAATAAATAAATAAAGTATTATCTTACATGATCAATATGTGATTGGGTAGCTCTAATCGCGCCCATGCGTTACCATTGATTTTGTTGGATCCGATGATGGAGATCATGTTTCACCCAGATCTTCCACACAAAGGATCCCGAGATCATGTCGCACCTATTAGACAGTCAATTTTTTATTCCACATGTCACAAATCCTCAAAATATGTCCCTAAAATCATATTTGAGCGTGATGTGTGCATTGCGCACAAGGGACATTTTTGGGGGTTTGTGGCATGTGGAATAAAAATTGATTGTTTGGGAAGTGCAACATGATCTCAAATCTGTTGTGTGGAAGATTGGGGTGAAACACAATCTCCATCATTAGATTCTAAGCAATCCACGGTTTTTAAGGGGTTGCACATGTGGGTGCTTTCAGAGAACACATGGGCACGAATACAGCTACCTTATGTGATTGCACCTACTTAAAACAAAAATAAAATGGGAGCCAACTCAGCCAAGGGACTTTAGGGCAATTTTTTTGCTATCCGTGCATGCCAAATAAAAAATTGATCGTCTAATAAGCGAAACACGATCTCCATCGTCTGGTTTTAAGTAATCAATGATATTTGACGAGTTCGCTTTTCAAGATTCGTGGGTGTGTTAAAAGTACTTGCACCAATTTTGTACCTGCACCATGTTTAAAGTATTTGTACTGTGATTAAAGTACCATCATTTTAAATGAGATACAAGTACTTGCACTATTATACTGGTTCACAAAGTTTTGGATAAGAGGGATTGACACGATATTTTGAGGTCCAAAAAGCATTTTCAGCATACGTGTGTATGCAAAAGGGGTTTTAAGACATGCAAGATGACCACAATGCTCATGTACTTATCTTCTTCTCCAACACCTCAAATTGAAATCTTCTTCTCCACAAAATCAAAGCTAAGCATAAGAGCTTATGTTGTTGGGCGTTTCAACTTTAAATTCTTCGGTGAATCTAAGGTGATGACCTCCATTAATAAACTTTTAGACCGATAATCTTCTTCTTCGAAAAATCAAAGCTCGAGATCAGTGATGACCTTCATTAATGGTGACCTCCATTAATGGCTTTCATCGGACGACCTCCATTAATGGTGTTTCAGATCATGTGCGAGCTGTTAATAACCTCCATTAATGGTGTTTTTAGCGTTTCATCTGGTGTATTTAAAATTTTCTGCGAGTTAGGGATGGTGAACGTTCACGAAAAACTCTCTGAAAGTCTGAATCATCTTTATGTCCTTATCAAAGATGTCAAATCTCAATCCTTTCGAAATTAGGGAAACCTTAATCATCTGGTGCAATAGGGCTCTCTCTCACGCTTCTCATTTGAAAGAAACTCAATTGTAAGGGTAAAATGGTCATTTCAAGTATTACTATTTCTTATAGGTGGACTTAAGGGCCTCTTTGGATATAAACACGGGAAACGTGGGAAAGTAAAATAATATTGATGAGTACTGAAATATGATGATATTTCACCCCTAAATACCTATATTTAGCTGTCCGATGAAGGCTATCTGATGAGAATTATTAGATTTGAAGTGTTTCAGGTAAATACAAGCCAAGTGTGGAAAACAACCCAAGGATTCTGAAAATAATGTCAAAATACTGTAACTTTGGGTCATCGAAAACTTGGTGCGACTTGCGGCTAAATTTGGACCTTTAATACGGCCGAATTATGAAATTGTCAAAACACAAGCATTGTAGATCTTCTCTTAAACATTCCAATGGAGTAAGAATCACCTCAATCCGAGTTCGGGACAGAAAGTTATGGCTGAAATACCGAAGCGATTATACGATACAAAAGTGTCTTTGAAATTCACGGATTTACGATCGATGCATCGACCCTTTTGGTCGATTAATTGAGGAGAAGGAGAGTCTGACACGGAATTGACTACTTTAAAGCTGATTTTGAGCCTCTTTTGTAGGGTCGATGCATCGACCATATTGGGTTGATTAATCGACCCTAAATTGGCTACTGGAGACTTGCAGGAATCTATTTAAAGCGACTCAAACACTTCGAGGGAGAAGGAGAAATTAGGGAGATAGGAGATTAGAGTTTTAGTTTTTTTGCTTTTCTTTTTCATAGTTAGACATAGAAATAGAGAGTTTTTATTTATTCCTTTTTGAGAGCTTTGTTCCTTTAATTTCCAGTACTCATTCCTCCAGTTTATTATATTTTTGCTCAAGTTTATTCCTGCATTATTCTCGTTTCTGAAGACCATCGTACTTTTGGATCAAAGTAATTTCTTTTGAAGTTGAGGTATTTTTAATTCATTAAATTAATGTTATTTTCTCTTCCTTATTTATTTATGTCATTTAATTGCAATATGTGTGGCTAAATTCATAAGGATGGTGATCTAATGATTCCCATCCGAGAGATGTACTTTTAATAATATAAATTTAGGATTAAAATATGAGATCTTATTTTATGGTTGTTGTTCTATCAAGAACGGATGAAATCTCCACCACTAACCGGGATCGCGTGTGCCGAGTCATGCCCGAGATCTCCGATCTGTGACAATAATTTTACCCAATCATTGTTATATGGTCTTTTTGCTTTCATCGTGTGAATCTTAATTACGATTATGATCCGGGATCGAGTGTGTCGAGCCATGCCCTGGATCTTAGATTTGTAATGGTAATTTTATCTTAATTATTCCCTAATCTGAAATCGAGTGTGCCGAGCCATGCCCTTGATTTCAGATCTATGGTGGTATTATTGTTGAAATTTTTACCCACTTTGGGGATGATTTTTATTTGAACCTGAGATCAAGTGTGCCGAGCCATGCCCTTGATCTCAGATCTATATATGAAAATCATCTAAGTCCTGATTGCAGGGATGCAACGTGGAACCTATCGGAGTTTTTGACCATTTATCTTCCATAAAAGATATTTGTTCTCAATGGTATATCTCATTGTTTAATCCGTAGATTTGTATTATGGGAAGAACGGACCAAAGATGGGAGGATTTAGTATCTTCATCTCTATCTTTATTTTTGAATTATCAGTTAAGTTTTAGTTTGTAGTCAGTAATTATCATCTCATCAAACCACCTAAATCATAAGACTGGTAGAATACTGTTAGATCTTAGTAGATTTCTGAAATTGCTTGTCTTTTTAGATCTTTCAAAATTAGTCATCGTGGGAACGATCTCGTACTCCGCACCCACTATATACAATTCGATTCGTGCACTTGCGAGTAAAATATCACAATTAAAATTCACATCAAGTTTTTGGCGCCGTTGCCGGGGATTAAATTAAAAAAATCTGAATTTTTGGTAGACAGTAAATTTTAGGAATTTTCGGAGATTAAAATAGTATATCTGCTTTTAAAAAAAATAATAAATAAATAAAATAAAATAAAATTAGGAGTTTATTTTTCTTATTTTCCTCTTTTAGATATTTTGTAGGATTTTCTAAAATCTAGTTATTAATTTTTGTGGGACTACTTGTTTTAGGCTTTATAGGAATCTTTCTATTCTCTCCCTTCTTTTTCTCTTTTAGGTAAGATTTTATTGGATTTTGTAGGATTGTCTTTAGGTTTTGAAATTTAAATTTTATATTTTAATTTTTAAATTTAATTTTTATTTTTGAAATTCGAATTAAAAAAAAAAAATTCTTTATTTTAAATTTTAATTTTAATTTTAATTAAAAAAAAAAAAAATCAAATTTTAGATTTTTGCTTTGCAAAATCTTCTTTCCCTTATTTTTCTCTCTTAGGTAAGTATTTTTTTTTAGGAGTCTTTTAGGAAATTGAGATTTTTAGGCTTTTTATTTTAGATTTTGTAGGAGTCTTTTAGGAAGTTGAAATTTTTAGGCTTCTTATTTTAGATTTTGTAGGAGTCTTTTTAGGAAGTATAGATTTTTAGGATACCTTCCTTAGAAAATTTAGGAATCTTTTATTTTTTTCCTTATTTTTCTCTTTTAGATAAGATTTTGTAGGATTGCCATTAGGTTTTAATTTTAAATTTTTTAATTTTCTTGAGGTTTTTCTGCCTGAAACCTCCGCTTTGTGCGTCATTTGCATGCACACTAGGTCTTCTAAAGAAAAAACTTTAGAGCCTTTAAATTCAGAGATCGAACGTGCTTGCCGGTCAAATCGTAAGAACGCTAGATCAAGGCAGAAATTTTCAAGGGAATCATCCACTGAAGTCAGTATGACTGACAACATGAATGGGCAACTTGAACAAGAGGAAGAACCAACATTGAGAGAACTGTTCTCTCCGATCACTACAAATACCCCATCATGCATTGTATACCCCGCCACACCTGGTGGCCGGTTTGAAATTCGTACAAATGTCATACAAATCCTTCCAATCTTTCATGGCATAGAGAGAGAAGATCCATACCAGCACATCAAAGACTTTGTCGAAGTCTGCCCATCTGTTTACCAAAACTTGATGAAGAATACATTGAAGCTACACTTGTTTCCTTTCTCTATAAAGGATAAAGCAAAAGCCTGATTAAACTCTCTACCATCGGGATCCATAACCACCTGGGATCAGATAGTCAAAAAGTTTCTGTCAAAGTTCTTCCCTATAGCGAAGACTAATGTCCTTAGACGTGAAATCACGGATTTCACGCAAGAGGAAGATGAGAGATAATATGAAGCTTGGGATAGATTCATGGATCTCTTACTCAAATGTCCACACCATGGATACTCAAAGTGGAGACTGGTTCAGTGTTTCTACAATGGACTGAGTCAACCAAATAGACATCTGGTGGAGTGAATGAATGGCGGAGGATTCCTGAGTCTTAAGGAAACTGAATCTTATGCTTTCCTAGAAAAGCTTGCTGAGGATTCTCAGCACTGGGATTTCACAAAGACTCGGGAACAACCAGTCAAAGCCCGTGATCAAGCCGGGAGTTCAACCAAGAAAGGAGGACTATACGTAGTAAAGGATTCCCCGGATTTGATGGCTAAAATTGATTTCCTCACTCAACAAGTGGAGGAATTGAAATTAAAGAAGAATGTGCATATGGTAAATACACAACCTGAGCCATGTTCAATTTGTGCAAGTCCAATGCATATGGCAGATGATTGTCCTTCAATGCAGAACTATCATGAAGACACATCTGAACAGCTAAATGTTGTGAATAATTATGGGCGGAATCAAGGAAATGTTTTCAATGAGAATAACCCAAATAGCTGGAGAAACCACCCAAATTTCTCATGGAAACAAGAGAATCAAAGAATACAGCCCAGGAAGCAGGGGACGAACTTTTATCCCCAACAAAATTTCAACCAAGGACCGCAGCAGAACTACGGTCAAGGGCAATTTCAGCAGCAAGGGTTCAATAACCCGAATCAATTTCAATACAATCAGAATCAGGTTGGGCAGCCAAGGCAAATGAACCAGAATTTTCAGTTTGCACAACCAATGGGAGGTTATCAAAACCAACCACAGCAAAATTTTGTGCCAATATTTCCACCACCTGGATTTAACATTCTACAGGGAAATACTGCCCAACGTCCTCATACACAAACTCCTTCTACTGAGGACCTGATGAAACTCATTCATTCTCACACATCCTCAATCTCTAAAATAGAGACCCAAATTGGGCAATTGGCCACTTTTCTCTGTGAAAGAGAAAAAGGATCGTTTCCGAGCCAACCAGTTCCTAACCCAAGGGGCCAAATGGTTGTTGAACAAACATCAACTTCAACACAAGAGGATGATCAACAACAAATTCGGGCGATCACAACATTGAGATCTGGAAAGCAGGTCGATAACAAAGTAGTGTTGCCAGAGGAGGAGGAAAAGTCTGATGGAGAGAAGAAATCTGAAGAGAAAGAAGAAATTGATGATAAAGTACAAGCAAAAGAAACATCAGAAGAAAAGAGTGAACAGAAGAGAAGTTTTCTTCCTAAAGCACCGTACCCGCAAAGAGTGATGGCACCACTGAAAAATTGCGATGAGGAAGGAATAAATGAGATTTTCAAGCAATTAAAAATTAATATTTCTTTCCTAGATGCCATCCGCCAAGTGCCAGCTTATGCTAAATTTTTGAAGGAATTGGTCACAATTAAAAGAAAGACAAATATTCTGAAAAAGGCTTTCTTAGCCGAGCAAGTTAGTTCAGTGTTACAAGCAAAGCTCCCGATCAAATACAAGGACCCAAGTTGTCCTACAATCTCGATCATCATCGGCGATAACCGTATTGATCAGGCCCTTTTGGATTTAGGAGCAAGTGTCAATTTGTTGCCTTATTCTGTGTACAAGGAGCTCGAGTTGGGAGAACTTAAGGCCACTGCGATGACCCTTCAGTTAGCTGATCGGTCCGTAAAGATCCCTCGTGGAATTGTGGAAGATGTCCTCATCAAGGTAGATTCTTTCTACTTTCCTGTGGATTTTATTGTTTTGGACACTGAACCGGCATCAAATTTGAAGAATAACAACCCAGTGATTTTAGGAAGACCATTCCTAGCTACCTCCAATGCGCTGATCAATTGTCGAAACGGGATCATGAATTTGTCGTTCGAGAATATGACAGTGGAACTCAACATTTTTAATATTGCCAAGCAGCCCATGGAGGATGATGAACATGCACAAGCATGCATACTCGATAAAATCATAGAAGAAATATTTCATGCATCTGAGACTGAAGATCCTTTAGGAGCTTGTCTTGCGCATTTTGGAGAAAATTTTGTTGTGGATCAACTGATCCAAGAAGTGAATCACATGTTGGACTCCACACCGCGTCCAACATGTGGAACTCAAATTGAATTAATTAAGGAAAAGCCGAAAGAGGAGGAAAAAGCGTCCTTAGAACTTAAACCTCTTCCGAAAAATCTCAAGTATGTCTACATGGGGAAGAATCAAACTCAACCCGTTATAATTTCATCAACATTGGATGCGAATCAGGAAGGCCAACTCATGAATGTACTCAATGAGCACAAAAGTGCCATCGATTGGTCGATAAAAGATATCAAAAGCATTAGTCCCACGTTGTGTATGCATCGAATCCATTTGGAAGACAATGCTAAGCCTTCTAGGGAACCACAGAGGAGACTAAACCCTATAATGCAAGACGTGGTCCGAAATGAGGTAATCAAACTTCTAGATGCTGAAATTATATACCCCATCTCTGACAGTAAATGGGTCAGCCCCACACAAGTGGTCCCTAAGAAATCGAGAGTCACATTGGTGAAGAATAAGGAAAACATACTAGTCCCTACAAAAATTCAAACAGGGTGGAGAGTGTGCATTGATTATCAAAAGTTAAATTTGATGACGAGGAAAGATCACTTTCCTCTTCCGTTTATCGATCAGATGTTGGAAAGATTGGCCGGGCATGAGTACTATTGCTTCCTCGATGGCAATTCTGGGTATAACCAAATAGTCATTGCACCTGAGGATCAGGAGAAGACCACTTTCACATATCCTTTTGGTTCTTTCTCCTACCGACGAATGCCGTTTGGGCTTTGTAATGCACCAGCTACATTCCAAAGATGTATGCTGAGTATTTTTTCGGATATGGTCGAGCGATTCCTCGAAGTCTTCATGGACGACTTCTCGATCCATGGAAACAGTTTTGCTGAATTTTTGACTCATTTGTCGCTAGTGCTTGAACGATGCCAGGAGAAGAATCTTGTTCTTAACTGGGAAAAATGTCACTTCATGGTTAGAGATGGCATTGTTTTGGGACATATCATATTGTCCCAGGGTATCGAGGTCGACAAGGCCAAAGTTGATTTAATTGCTAATCTACCACCACCTAGGACAGTGAAAGAAATCAGATCTTTTCTAGGACACGCCGGTTTTTATCGACGTTTTATTAAAGATTTCAGTAAGATAGCGCGACCGCTATACAGCTTACTTTCAAAGGATGCCCCATTCATTTTTGATGATGAATGTTTGCGAGCCTTTGAAACTATTAAGGCCGAATTGATAAAAGCTCCAATAATTCAATCTCCGAACTGGGACTTCCCGTTCGAAATCATGTGCGATGCCTCTGATTATGCAATCGGAGCTGTTCTGGGACAACGAATAGAAAAATTACCGCATGTAATTACTATGCGAGTCGTACTCTCAACGATGCCCAGTTGAACTACTCGACCAGCAAAAAGAAACTTTTGGCAGTAGTTTTCGCGTTGGATAAATTTCGATCCTATTTATTAGGATCTAAAGTCGTGGTATTCATAGATCACGCTGCTCTGCGTTATCTGTTCTCTAAGAAAGATGCTAAAGCACGTTTAATCAGATGGATCTTGTTGTTGCAAGAGTTCGATCTGAAGATCAAAGATAAGAAAGGCTCAGAAAATGTGGTGGCAGATCACTTGTCACGAATAATTATTGAGAGATCTGACGAGTCTGTTCCGATCTTGGAGCACTTCTTGGATGAACAGTTGTTCAGGATTGATTGTCTACCTTGGTATGCGGATCTTGTCAATTATCTAGTCACCGAGAAATTACCTCACCATTGGTCGAAGAATGAGAAATCCATTTTCTTAGCTCGGGTGAAACACTATTTTTTCAAAGATTCGTACTTATTCAAATACTGTCCTGATCAAATCATACGAAGACGTATTCCTGAATCTGAGCAACCACGAATCATCTCGTTCTGTCATGAGTTGCCTTGTGGAGGTCACTTTAGTTCCAAAAAGACTGCCGCAAAGATCTTCCAAAGTGGTTTTTACTGGCCGATGATCTTTAAGGATTGTTATCAGCATTGCAAATCTTGTCACAACTGTCAAATGCTGGGCCGAATCTCAAAGCGCAACATGATGCCGCTCAATCCAAATTTAGAAGTTGAATTATTTGATGTTTGGGGGATCGATTTTATGGGTCCTTTCCCGAATTCGTTTGGAAATACGTTCATTCTTGTCGGTGTTGATTATGTCTCGAAATGGGTAGAGGCTGTGGCGTGTAAATCGAATGATCACAGAGTAGTGATCAAATTCTCAAGGATCAAGTGTTTTCTCGTTTTGGCATTCCAAAGGCGATAATCAGCGATGGTGGAAAGCACTTTTGTAATAAAGTGTTCACCCAATTAATGAAGAAATATGGTGTCACGCACAAAGTCGCTACGCCATACCATCCTCAGACAAGTGGCCAAGTTGAAGTCTCTAATCGGGAACTTAAGCAGATTTTAGAAAAGACAATTCATCCGAATCGTAAAGACTGGTCGCTAAAGTTGAATGACGCTCTATGGGCGTATCGAACGGCGTTTAAAACTACGATTGGCATGTCGCCGTATCGGTTGGTCTTTGGTAAAGGATGTCACCTCCCGGTTGAGCTGGAACATCGAGCATTTTGGGCCATTAAGTCATTAAATTTTGATCTCTTGCAATCTGGTGCCCAAAGGGGTTTCCAAATAAATGAATTAGAAGAAATCCGTGCTGATGCCTATGACTGTGCTAAATCGTACAAGGACCGTATGAAACGGGTTCATGATCACTCTATTCTACGAAAATCTTTTATTGTTGGTCAACAGGTTCTACTTTATAATTCTCGACTTCATCTATTTTCGGGGAAACTAAAAACCCGTTGGAGTGGCCCTTTCAAAATCTCTCGCATACTCCCCAATGGGGCAGTTGATATTATCAACCTGAAACACGGGAATGTTTTTCGAGTTAACGGTCAACGATTGAAACCATTCCTTGAGAATGCAATTGCATTCTCTGACACTCTTCCTTTGAGTGATCCAATTGCTCACCCTGATTGAGCAATTCACAAGGTCGAGCTATCGACTTTAAACTAGCGCTCATTGGGAGGCAACCCAATTGTGTAGTTTCCGTTTGGTTTCGTTTAAGATTTAAGTTTTATTTTATTTTATTTTTTTTCTCATGTTTATTTCTAGCATTTTATTTTTTTAGTTTAGGTTGTTTTTTTTTTTAATTTCCTAAAATAGTGTAACCATATTCCCTTCAATAAATTTTTGGTCATGTTCCAAATTGATGCACATATTCTCTGCACCTGATCTTTGTGTTGAGGTACTTTTTCAAACAAGTTTGGGGGTGCGCTACTTCTTTCAGTCAATGTGGACATTGCCATATTTATGTTTGGGGGTATGATTATCTATTTTGCGTCACTTATTTTTCTATTAAAAAAAATAATAATAAATGAAATTAGCTTTTTCTCGATCAATCGACTCAAAGGAGTCGATTGATCGACCTACCACTCTCGATCGATCGACTCCTTTGAGTCGATTAATCGACAGTACAAAAAAAAAAATTGAAATAAAAAAGAAAAGAAATTTTTTATCTTTGAAGTCATCATGCACATTATTTTACGATTGTTTTCAAACTTTAGTTGATGATGCATGTGAATTTAATTTTGAGAATACTGATGCCATATTCTGATTACTTGTATCTAAGATGATGAAACTTAATGTGATATTTTGTGGATAATTTTGATATTCATGCTTAGAATTTTTACACTTATACCAAGCTAAGACTTAGAAATCGATGAACTGTTTTGAATGTTGAATCTTAGGTTCTTAGTGGAGACTAAACCCAGTGAGCTTTAGAGCTAATTTCTCGTCATTGGTGAGTGAATACATAAACTCGGAGTTTTCTTTGAATACGAACTACTTTGTATAATCTCATACATTTTATTTTGGCTTGTGACTTTGCATGAAATCAAATTCATATCATTATGTTAGAATGTACTGTATATCTACTCAAGACAAATATGCAAGGTTACCATCATTTAAGGATATGATTGAAGGCCATCTTTGACTCGTTTGCGCTTAAAATATCTCACCTTATATAAATTTATCCTTCTAGTACCCCTTTGAGCCTATTGAAAAATTTACCCTTATACATTTTTTGATAAGCCACGTTAACCTTTAACCCTTCACCATTTCTGAAAATTCAAGCTTTACCCTTCTTATTTCTGAGAAATTAGGAACGAGGGATGAGAGTGAACGAAAAGAGTGAGTTGTGGTGTTTACTGAGAGTGTATGGCAAAAATATAAAAGAAAAAGGGGGGAGAAAAAGAAAAGGAAAATTGTGAAAAATAATGAAAAATATGAGGTGCTTCAAGAAAAGGAAATTCAAAAGAAAAAGAAAGTTGAGAAAAATAAAAGAATATTGAGAAAAATAGTGAGAGATTAGAAAATAAAAAGAAGAGAAATAGAAAAATCAAAAAGGTGTTTCCTTTCCGATTTCTCAGAAATTTTGAATCTCAACTTCCCTTTCTTTCTTACCCTTTCCTGAGCCCCATTACAACCCTACAAAAAGACCTTCATGATCTGATCTTGCATTGGTAACTGCCTTGTGGAGAGTGAATATGTGATACTTATGACACTTGATATGACATGCTTAGGATATACAAGTATCTTCTTATGAGATTTATTTTTGTTCATTGATTGTATCGTGTTTCATTTATCATGTGAGAACTTTTTATTTGCTTTGTATTGATCTCTCACATGTGGGCGAAAACTTACCCATCATCGGAGTGATTTTATTTTAAGAGTATACCTAAAGTGAGGATTGAGTCTAAACAACAGGTTCGACGATTTCTTGTTTGAACTAGTTCTGAGATGGATGAATTTTGGTTTGGGTATGCACACACTTCATGTTTAAGCATGAATGGATGAGTTATCTAATGATTTGAGCTCTAGACTAATTTAAATGGATGCTAGTATGATTAGTATAACATTGTTATTTAAAATTGAGGATTCGCATATTGAATTGATTAATGATTTTGAGTTTTGAATGGTATATATGTTATCAAAATCATATTTTGAAAACTCAATTTTATCGATGATTTCAAAAATGTATTGAAGTTTGTGGGTAACTTCACTGTAAACCCTCAGGAGACACAACTCCTCCACTAGGGATCACCTAGGGGTTTAAAGGCTTGTTGCACATGCTAAATGCAATCGTGTTCCCTACGAAAGTGGCATTTATTTTCTTTAGTTTGCTTTGCTCGAGGACTAGCAAAGTGTAGGTTTGGGGGTATGATGAGTACTGAAATATGATGATATTTCACCCCTAAATACCTATATTTAGCTGTCCGATGAAGGTTATCTGATGAGAATTATTAGATTTGAAGTGTTTCAGGTAAATACAAGCCAAGTGTGGAAAACAGCCTAAGAATTCTGAAAATAATGTCAAAATACTGTAACTTTGGGTCATCGAGAACTTGGTACGACTTGCGGCTAAATTTGGACCTTCAAGACGGCCAAATTATAAAATTGTCAAAACACAAAAGTTGTAGATTGTTTCGTCAGCTTTCCAAAGGAGCAAGAATCACCTCAATCCGAGTTCGAGACAGAATGTTATGGCCGAATTACCGAAGCTATGTCTGATACAAAAAGTGTGCTGAAATTCACGGATTTCTGGGGGTCGATGCATCGACCCTTTTGGTCGATTAATCGAGGAGAAGGAGAGTCTGACACGGAATTGACTACTTTAAAGCTGATTTTGAGCCTCTTTTATAGGGTCGATGCATCGACCCTATTAGGTCGATTAATCGACCCTAAATTGGCGGCTGGGGAGACTTCTGCGACCGGGAATCTATTTAAAGCGACTCAAACACTTCGAGGGAGAAGGAGAAATTAGGGAGATAGGAGATTAGAGTTTTAGTTTTTTTGCTTTTCTTTTTCATAGTTAGACATAGAAATAGAGAGTTTTTATTTATTCCTTTTTGAGAGCTTTGTTCCTTTAATTTCCAGTACTCATTCCTCCAATTTATTATATTTTTGCTCAAGTTTATTCCTGCATTATTCTCGTTTCTGAATACTATCGTACTTTTGGATCAAAGTAATTTCTTTTGAAGTTGAGGTATTTTTAATTCATTAAATTAATGTTATTTTCTCTTCCTTATTTATTTATGTCATTTAATTACAATATGTGTGGCTAAATTCATAAGGATGAGGATCTAATGATTCCATCCGAGGGATGCACTTTTAATAATATAAATTTAGGATTAAAATATGAAATCTTATTTTATGGTTGTTGTGCTATCAAGAACGGATGAAATCTCCACCACTAACCGGGATCACATGTGCCGAGTCATGCCCGGGATCTCAGATCTGTGACGATAATTTTACCCAATCATTGTTATATGGTCTTTTTGCTTTCATTGTGTGGATCTTAATTACGATTATGATCCGAGATCGAGTGTGCCGAGCCATGCCCTGGATCTTGGATCTGTAATGGTAATTTCATCTTAATTACTCCCTAATCTGAAATTGAGTGTGACGAGCCATGCCCTTGATTTCAGATCTATGGTGGTATTATTGTTGAAATTTTTACCCACTTTGGGGATGATTTTGAACCTGAGATCAAGTGTGCCGAGTCATGCCCTTGATCTCAGATCTATATATGAAAATCATCTAAGTCCTGATTGCAGGGATGCAACGTGGAACCTATCGGGGTTTTTGACCATTTATCTTCTATAAAAGATATTTGTTCTCAATGGTATATCTCATAGTTTAATCCGTAGATTTGTATTATGGGAAGAACAGATCAAAGATGGGAGGATTTAGTATCTTCATCTTTATCTTTATTTTTGAATTATCAGTTAAGTTTTAGTTTGTAGTCAGTAATTATCATCTCATCAAACCACCTAAATCATAAGACTGGTAGAATACTGTTAAATCTTAGTAGATTTCTGGAATTGCTTGTCTTTTTAGATCTTTCAAAATTAGTCCTCGTGGGAATGATCTCGTACTCCGCACCCACTATATACAATCCGATTCGTGCACTTGCGAGTAAAATATCACAATTAAAATTCACATCAAATATTCTTATATTTTCCCATAGATACCTAAGTTGGAGGAAACCATAAGATTTCTTTGTTTCCCTTTATTTTCCACTGTTTGGATAGACACATTGCTAGCTGGGAAAACGTCGGATTAACCAAATCCTGTATTCGGATACATATGTAGGAAATTGTGGGAAAATAATATATCCTAACAAAATAAATAGCCAAATGACCAAAAAATTATATATGTATTAAGTTTTTTTTTCTCTTTACACATTTTAGTGAATTGCTTTAGTGGATGACTTAGTGCTTTGGGAAGGTTAGGTTCTAGGTTCAAAACTTGCTATGTGTAGTAAATTGTTTATTTTTTTTAATTAATTATATTAGAGCATTATGCCATATATGTGAATATATAGCTCAAAATAGGCCAAAATTGTAGGATTTAGTTAAAAAAATCAAAGAAGAAATATTTGTTATGAAAACAAATACTATAAAAAAATTGTTTGAAGATTTTTAATAATTTTGGATGGTCAAAATAATTTTGGATGGATGAGAATCCACTAATATAAATTAGAACCCTTAAAGCTTAGTAACAAATTTTTAGAAAGTTTGAGTGGTCAATTGATCACCCAAGTCATAACGTGGCTATGCCATATAGAATGAACATTAGACCATCTGATAGGGGCGTCATGATCTTAAGATCTATCATGAGGAAAATTGAGAAAAAACAATCTCCATCGTCTGATTCAAATCAAGCAATAGTTTTTGTCCATGAAAAAAATGTGTGGTATTACTAAACGGGTGAGAAGAGTCGTACGGATGAGAAGTCCGAAGGGTGGAAGATAGAAAACCGAGGGATCTCGGCATTTGTTCTCGGATTTTGACGGAAAATGTGAAGATAATTTTCGATCCTTTAGATGTCATCCAAACAATGAAAATCTCGGTAATTCATTTGCCGCATATGAGTTTTTACTTATTTCCCCTTGTTTCCCTTGAAACCAAACATGCCCTAACTGTTTTTGAGTACCTAACAAACTGTGTGAATCCTTTTCTCCTAAAACTTTTTGAGTTGGTATATTAGGATGAAACGAATTCAAATTGGTCCTCTTTTCTTAAATTTACCATTTTAATTCTTATTTTTCTTTTATATTGTGCACTGGCTTGTATTTGGGGTGCAATTATTGGCTCATTTAAAAAATAAAAAAATAATTTAAAAAAAAAACCCATTTGTATGCTCTAGTTGGACAACCTGTTGCAGCTCCTCATGCCCAACCTCTTGCAGCTCCTCATGCCCTAATAGAAATCTAAGTTCTAATAGATGAAGGGTTGAAAGTCTATTACGCCTCGCTCAAGTGTTTCCTGATTTTTCCGAGAAAAGCTTAGATTCTTGGACACTCAGATTCCTGACAGATTCTTAAGAGACTCAGATTCCTGAATTTTCTCATATGCATTCTTAAGATACTCAGATTCCTAATATATTCTTATAAAACTCAGAATCCTTTGTTTTTAAGTTTCTCTCAGAAAATCCTCAGAAGCGATTCAATGGGTAGTTATGCTATGATCGTAAAGATGTTATCTAATCATCGATTTATGTGCCGTAGTCAGATTTATCTTAAAATTTACAGAGTTTTTTTTCGAATTTGATTTAATGGCCATTACTTTTAAAATGGGCCACTAATATCCAATTAAAAAATTAGTCAATATTTTTATAACTTTAAAAGGGTATATATATATATATATCCTGGTCGGGTGCGGGTCAGGTGTTGGAACACTCAACCCAATGTCGGCCCGGATTTATCCAGGTTGCAATATGTTTAACCTGATCCGGATACCGGGACGTCTTTGCTTGATTAAAAGGACCACTTTTTCTCGGCCGGCCCGGCCCATTGAGAGCTCTAGTCAATCTCATTTCAATAAGGCCCTACGTGTTAGTGAAAGATGTAGACTTTTCAATGAGGGGTGACCCAAGTCAAACCCATAGAAGGCCTGTTTTTAATTCCAATATTATGCAATTGTTGCCCTACGTGCTATTGGGCCTTAGAACCCCTTTGACTAACCACCATCATCCATTAAAAGTGAATGCATATAAGCCGTTCATCGCAAAAGCAAGATACTAGTCCGCCGATGCCAACTGTTCATCACAAAAGTAAGACATCAGTTCCACCTGTTAAGAGGTGAAGCCGGAAAGACCCCATGACCTGCCATGTGTATAGTAATAGCATCTTGCAACCTTCTTTAATCATGGTTAGTTTTCATTAACTCGGGTTCAAATCACCCAGCTAGGGTTGTCAACGGTGCGGGTTTCAGCCCGGCCCGGCTCGAATGAGCCGGGTTCAGGCCAAAACTTCTAAGTATTTTTGTAAATGGGTCGGGTCGGCCTAAGCTCTAATATAAACAGGTTCGAGCTTTGATGTCTAACTTAAACGGACAGCGAATATCTTGCCCGACCCGACCCGACCCGACCCGTTGCAACACCTCATGCCCTAATTGAAATCCAAGTTCTACTGAGAGTCTATTATAAAAGAGGAGAAGAGGGTGAGTTGTAACAGATGGAGAGGGTTTACAGTCTAAAAATCCAAGTTTGCTCTGTTTAGTTTCAGAATCGACGAAATCAAGTTTTTTCTATCTATTCCCTAACAAAAGGTAGCATCTTTCCTTATTTATCCAACGCCGATTTTTTTAAGTTCATTAAAAAAAAGTTATTTTTCTTATTTTTTTTAGGTATTTAGGTTATTCTCTTATATAAGAGCTTTCTGATAAGAAAAAGAAACCATCTTTCAACTTTCTTCTTTTTGTCTTCTTTTGATCCATCCCTAATAAATGTCTCTCTTATTTATCATGGATTTTTCAGGATTTTAGAAGCTAGATTTTGAGAGATATTCTAAGCATATAATTTATTTATTAATAATAATAATAATAATATTATTATTATTATTATTACCACCTCATAGATTTAACCTCTATTTTTTTTTTTTTTCGAATTTCCCTTTTGCCTTTGCAAAAGAAAAAAATATGTGAATTCTGATCTTTGTAATTCTATTCGCTCGAGGACTTCGTCTTTAATTTATTTAAAACCAATTTCTTTTATAATATTTGGAAATAAGATGACTTACTTGAATACCGGTAATTTTAATGGAATTCGAAAGAATGAGTTATGTGACGATTTGTTGATTGAGATCTTGAATCGTTCGCCCATTAAACCTCTCTACAGATTTAAATGTGTATCCAAAAAATGGAACCATCTCATCTCACTTGTCCTCCGCGACAGGAGAGTGCTCATGTCTCATCTCTTTTACCAAACTGATGATTCCCAATTCATTTGGGGTGACCGGTTCTCAGGATTTTGTATTTATAACAAAAATTTCAAAGACATTCGTTTCGATTTTAGCTTCTTGCCATTCTACCCTAAATTAAGAATTTTAGATGTTTGCAATGGGTTGGTTCTCCTTTCCGACAAAAACAACGGTGTATACCACATATGTAACTGTCACGCCCCAAAATTCTATATACCGCGAACTTCGGAGCGTGAGCAAATTCAATAATCAAAACAGAACTAAAGGTTAACCAAAACACATCATCTAAGATTTCATTCATGATCGCAAAAATATAAGGGTACATCATTGTTACAATTCATTGTTTATCGTGAATAGAATTACAATTCCAAAAACCCTTACAACCAACGCAAGACCTGACTAACTCCTTGGCTCTAATTCAGGAGGTCCTCTAACGTCTCCTCTTGAGAAGTCTGGTTATCAACTTGCTCCACCGCTACAATGTTAACAACGGGAGTGAGATAAACTCAACAAGTGGCCCCCTAATAATATCTAGTAAACTACGTCTTAATACATGATGAAAGACAATTCATAGGTGAACATTCTATCGATTTCAGCAGGAGTTGTATATATATATATATATATATATATATATATATATATATATATATATATATATATAAACAGTTTCACCAATTGTTCTCAATACATTGCATGTGCACTATCATCAAGTATGAATGGGGTGTATGTGTCAAAAATATGACGTTTTTCTTTGAAAGGAAAACAAAAGAAAATAACTTAACATCAGCGGCTACACGTTTATAAGTGTAGGTTCTACTACTATAGTACCGGATCCATGGTACAGCCACATGTGACCCCTTTGGACCTCACCTCCGTCCAGGTAGTCCTTACCACATCACATTACATGTCTAACTTTCACGCCTTACCATGGCAGGTAGGTAGGCAATACGTGCTTCGTAATCGGAAGCAATAACGCGGACATTCGTCCTAAACCCATGCCTGCCCGATGGGAGGATCCACACAAGAAATATCATATATTTATATCGATGCACAACGTATGCAATGGAAAATCATGTGTTCAATGTTTGATACCTTCCATAATTAAGATGATATTTCATAATATTTTTCGAAAAGATGTGAATGCTATCGTCAATCCATTTTCCTAATCATTTCCTCTTCCTACCAGTTCAGGATAAACCATGCAATAACTATGTTTACTCATATGTTCAAATACATGACATGCCATCAAGGAATCGATTACAATTACATCATGCAGAATTTCGCTTATCAGTTATAAGTGGTAGAGATAAAAGAACAAGTCCTTATATGATTATTCTAGCATATTTATAATGTCATCACCCAATAATGTTTCACAGATATGTCACACTACCTAAGGGTTTCAATTTATAATTATAGGGTTGCGCGTAGTCGCGTATATATATATATATATATATATATATATATATATATATATAATATTTACTTAGTACTAATTTACTTAATCAAAATCGAGTGATAAGTGTAGGTCACTTGCCTTGATGCGCGCCTCCTTGGTGATTACGGTGGGGGTGATTGAAGTTCGTGTCGCTCGACGTGTCGCCTGCATGAGAACGATGGTGTGTTAGCACTACGCGATGACTAGATGAAAACGTTGGATGACTACATGGGGATTATGAGTTAGGGGTTGAGTCGGTTCACGGAAGGGTTAGCCGATAGGGTATCGATCGGGATGGGTCGAGTCTCGTAATAAATAAAAATGCATTTTATAATGTCATGGCTGATACGAAACCTAACGTATACATATTTTCCTAACTTATTTTATAATCGGTTAAGGCCCCAAAAGTTCTTAATGGTATGTGGCTATACACCCTTATATCGTTTATAAATAAATAAATAAATAAATAAAAGGGTAGGTCTTTAAAATATAGAGGATGTAATATATATATAAATAAATATATACAGATTCATATTTATATAAGCGTATATAAAACAGAAAATATAATGAAATAAGAGGGTTTTCAAGATCACTGTTCTTAGTCAAAAAAAAAAAAAAAATGAGGCGTGATTTTTATAATTTATATATTATTTACTGAAAAATAAAGGACATTTTCATGTCACCGATCTGTGACAAGGATCGAAATGGGGGTGGTTGTCGGCTGATGGTAAAATGTGAGGAAGGAGAAGAAGTTTGACAGGGAAAGAAGGTTGGTGGTGGTGAAAGAAAAATAAACAGGTGGAGAAGGTGGGTTTCGTCGACGGTTCGGCACCGCCACTGGTAAGAGTAATGCCAATCGCGACTGCGATGGCGAACAATGGTCGCGAGAGCGTGCCCAGTAATGATGATCACGCGGGCGTCGGAAGGAATGGTCGGGATCGTAGCCGGTCATAAAAGGAAAAGAAAAAAAAAAAACAGAGGATGGAGAAGAGCAGAGGGAGAGATGAAGAAGAAAAAGAAAAAGAAGAAGCTTACCAGGGAATCGAATGGTGGGTTGGAGAAGAGGGGGTCGACCCTATTTATAGCCAGAAGGGGAAGGGGGTGACGTGAAGGGGATGGTGCTGCCGTGCACAGGGCCTCTTGTCGGACGGTGCCGGACAACAGGCCATGCCGATTCAGCGAATTTCTTGCCTCAACTTCTGGGTCGACCGATGGGGTAGGTGGGAGAAGGTTTGGGTGTTAAGCAGCAATAGAGAGAAGGGGGTTTTAGGTTGGGTCTGGTCTGGGTCTAAGTTGGGCCATGGGGATGGGTCGGTCAGACAGGTTGGGTTCTCACAGTAACCCTCTTTTGAAGCAATGGCTTGCTCTCCCATCCATTCAACACTCCGATTATCGGATCAGTGCATTAGTTTACGAGCCATGCGATTCTCCGCATTACAAAGTATTTTGCTTTCCTTATCGAAGAAGTTTGTACCATTGGGACGTTGAGATATTTTTCTTCTGAGACAGGTGAGTGGGTGGATTCTAGAGTGTCATTTCAATCCAAACTTGAGTTCGCTGGTGCGAGAAGAATTGTGTTTCTCAATGGAGCTCTGCACTTTTTCATCGTTGATCACGTCCTAATTATTGATGTCAAAGAATTGCAGTCGAATATAATCAAGTTGCCTGAAGACTATAATCTAGATACTGTTCTAGAGTATCCATTTTTTGAGTGACTGGGGGATTGCAGAGGGCGCCCGTGTTTTGCCTACCTTTCTTATTCCGAAGATGATGGTTATGAAATTCAACCTCATTCTCAAATTCGAATATGGGTTCTTGATGATTACCATCCTACTAAGTGGACCTTGATGCATAGTACCACTGTTGAGGCTTTACAAAAAGAACTTTCGGAGAAAATCTGGTTGTTGACATTTTTAATTTTTCATCCGGAAGAGGAGGTGATGTTTATTAGGATAAACAATAGGATTGTTTCTTATCGAATTAGCACCGGGAAGTTTGAGAGCGCTTGTAGAGTAAATGGTAAGAAGCATGGCTATGAACCCTTTTTCAGGGCCTTCCCTTTCTCTTGCAGCCTCTATTCCTTGGAGCCACACATAAACATGATTCAGAGTACTTCATTGCAGTCAAGGAAGGATGTTAAATGTGCTAATTTTGTCCCTTCTTCTCTTTGAATAAAAAGTTGATGGTTTTGAATTGGAGAATTCAATACTTCGACCTGGACCATTGGGAATTTGGTTATCTCCCTCATTTACTATTGCCATTCAGTTGGAAAAGTGAAAATGTACCATCAATGAATTCTATTGACTCCTTCATCTATTTTCTATTTTATAGTATTATGTTTATGCTTGTTATTAAATCACTGATATTAGAGATGTGATCTTGGATCGATTGCAAGTTCTGGCTGCCCATAGCGATGCATCACGGGTTTGAGTGGGTAAGGCTGCCTACCATCTACCTGTCCAAGATCCTGTTACAAGAGGGAGACTTGCGCACTGGTACAACCTTTTTTATTCAATCATTTATATTTAATATTTGTATTTATCTGGTGATCTATTACTAAGTGTATTGTACCAATGTTCATGTGGCGGATAATGCTCATTGGTATATTCCAATGATTTGAATATTTATACTTAAATTGATCAATTTTAGTTATTCAAACATAGATTACTCTCCTAGTAAACGCCTAATCATCTAGCATCTAATGGTTTCTAAGAGTGTGTGTTAAGTCCCCTCCCGAGCATTGTCTGGTTAATCTCCCTCCATTCTTGGTGAATGCATATTTTTTAGGTAAGCTGCATGATTTTAAGTCTCGGAAATTCGAGATGTTTCGGTTAGGTTCGATATAGAGATGTCTCGGTGAGATGGTTGATAATGCTCATTGGTGTATACCAGTGATTTTATTCTTTGATTTATTGATCTCTCCTATTTTTTAACATGGATTGTTCTTTAAGTAAGTTAGTGCAGAGACTTTTCTCATCTTTTTTTATTTAAAGGTAAGCTGCTTTCGCAGGATACACAAAAGTCATTTTTAAAAAGTTAAATAGTAGATAAAATTATATTTTCAGAAAAAAAATTTAAAAAATGTTAAAAAAGAGAGCATTAAAAAATAATATATATGAATATATGTATTCGTATTCAAAAATCTAGAAGGTGATTCACCGCAAATAACATATAAAAAAATTCATTGCAGATTCTTTGCTTCTAAGAATTTTTTCAAGACTTATCCGACTATCTACAGGTCATGTGATTCATCGCTAATGGGAATTTTCTATGATTGCTTTAGGAGATAAAAATTAATGCAAGTTTTTTTTTCAATTTTTTGGAGGTTCGGGTCTGCTTGTTCCTGTGGAAAAGTTATCACCATTTATTCAAGGATAGTTTCGTGGGATTCAAGGGTATCAGTTTCATCTTGAACATATATTAACTTTTTAGAGTGCTCCTTCAAAGACAGCAGTTTGGGCTCTAAGGTTTCTTGAGAATTCCTTCTGCGGAAGTTTCAAGTGGTTAAGATGTTTTTTCCTTCTTCGTGGTGATCATTACAGTGCTCTTGGTAAAAAAGATTTACAGAGTTAGTGGGCTTATGTTCTAGATTTGAGTCTCTAGTTCTTAGGGGAGTTTCCAGCAGGGATTTGCAAGACCAGTAGACTTTAACGAATTTGCCAATTTCTGGTCTCCATGGTGTTTGCAGAGATGGCAGTTGCTTTTATGAGTATTGTTGGCATATTGATCGTTTGGAGGAAGTTTTCAAGCTTTTACTCTCGTGGATAACAATTAATTATAGGAATTCTTTTCTAGTAGGATTTCCTACAACCTCATCTCTTCTACCTCTCATCTGGAGAGTTCTAATTTCTAATCAGCAATGATAGATTCAAATGGTTAAAGATCTTGGAGGTATTCTCTCTAGCGCTCAACTGGAGGATTTGTATGTTGTTCATCAAGGGTTCTCGAATCTGTTTTTTGAGACATCTGATGGGGTTTTAATCAAGATAACTTCTTCAAGTTGGATTTGGATTTTCATCATTTACAACTTTGATGGATTTGGGGTGTCTAGTCTGCTTCAAATATGATGAGGTTCACATGTGTACAGTTTTGGAACGATAGACCATTGTGTTAAATTTAAATGGCTAATGTTTATCATCAATCAGATGGTTCCCATTCACTTATAGGCATTTTCTTTGGGCTGAGATATGTTAGACCATCATTTAAACACCAAAATTGTGTTTAAATGATCTTACGCCATCAATGGATGATGATGTGCATCCGCACCATCAAAGTGATTGATTAAATTTTGAAGTGCAACATCCCCAAAATTGGTGTTTTAGGGAGGTTTAAAGCATTCGATTTTTTGACTATAATATCAACCCTTGTTTTAAATTTTAATGACTAAGGTTAAGCGTTAATCACATGGTTCTCATTCACTTATAGGCATGCTTCTTTAGGTTGAGACTTGAGATATGTTCCAATGACTGATTGCCGCTTGGACAATTTAGATTTGGTCATAAATGAGCACCGCATGTAGTATAATTTTAATGGATCACCAAGTGGTAGAGGTTTAAAAGCTTATGTTGGTAATGTAGTGTTGGTTCTCAGGGTTGGTGCTTGGGTTTGTTTTGCTTGCCACAATGTTAACTTTAGGAGACTTGAGATAAGTTCCAATGACTGATTGCCACTTGGCCAAATTAGATTTGGTCATAAATGAGGACCACATGGAGTCTAATTTTAATGGATCACCAAGAGGTAGAGGTTTAAAAGCTTATACTGGTAATGTGGTGTTGGTTCTCAGGGTTGGTGATTGGGTTTGTTTTGCTTGCCGCAATGTTAACTTTTGGAGACGTTCTATTTGCCACTGATATGGTTGTGTTTCAACTAGGGCTAAAGGCATCCAAGTTAAGAAGTCTGAGGAACGAATCCTGAGGGTGGGAAGCAAGGGTCACATTGTTGTCTTCAATAGAGCCCAGGTCGAAGACCTACATCACGGTTGGTCCATTGCTGGCAAAAGATTTCACAATGCCTCGGGAATGGTGCACCAAAGGGTGCGACCCACGACGGCTTCGCACAGCTGCCAAGGTCCTGGGATATTTTTTGCTGACGCTGTCAAGGGTGGTGCAAACTCCCTATAGGCTTTCAAGGGTGGTTCCAACTCCCTATAGGCTTATTTTCCTGGCGTTCGCCTGAGGATGGTGACGCCCGTCGGAGCCCTGGGATAGCTGGTGATCTATTACTAAGTGTATTGTACCAATGTTCATGTGGCGGATAATGCTCATTGGTATATGCCAATGATTTGAATATTTGTACTTAATCGATCAATTTTATTTATTTTAACATAGATGACTCTCCAAGTAAACAGCTAATCATCTAGCATCTTATGGTTTCTAAGAGTGTGTGTTAAGTCCCCTCCCCGAGCATTGCCTAGTTAATCTCCCTCCAATCTTGGTGAATGCATTTTTTTTTAGGTAAGCTGCATGATTTTAAGTCTTGGAAATTCGAGATGTTTCCGTTAGGTTCAATACAGAGATGTATCGGTGAGATGGTTGATAATGCTCATTAGTGTATACCAGTGATTTTATTCTTGGATTTATTGATCTCTTCTCTTTATTTTAACATGGATTGTTCTTCAGGTAAGTTAGTGGAAAGTTTTTCTTGTCCTTTCTTATTTAAAGGTAAGCTGCATTTGCAGAATACACAAAAGTCATTTTTAAAACGTTAAAAAGTAGATAAACCTCAGGGGGAGGGAAGTTACAAAAGGGGGCTCTCTCTAACTCATACTCGGATAGGAAGGGAAACAATGCTATATTTTCAGAAAAAGTATTTAAAAAACGTTAAAAGGAGAATTTTTTTTTGGAAAGGGTGAATTCATCGCAAATAGCATATAAAAAAATTCATAGCAGATTCTTTGCTTCTTAAAGTTTTTTCAACACTCATCCTACTATCTGCAGGTCGTGATTCATTGCTAATGGTAATTGTCTATGATTGCTTTAGGAGATAAAAATTAATGGAAGTTTTTCTCAATTTTTTGGAGGTTCGGATCTGCATGTTCCTGTGGAAGAGCAATCACTATATATTCAACGATAGTTTCGTGGGATTCAAGGGTATCAGTTTCATCTTGAACATATATTAACTCTTTAGAGTGCTCCTTCAAAGCCAGCAGTTTCATCTCTTTAAGGTTTCTTGAGGGTCCCTTCTGTGGAAGTTTTAAGTGGTTAAGATGGTTTTTCTTCTTCGTCATGATCATTACCATGGGTCAAAATATCGGAAATCCGATACGTATCGTCCTGACCTCCAGGACGATACGTATCGGGTATCGTCCGATACATTCCATGTATCGGCGATACATTGAATGTATCAGCTTGATACATTCAAAAAAAAAAAAAAATCCCCAAAAAATATGAAAAAATAGCAAAAAAATATGAAAAATTATATTTATTTATTTTGTATTTATTTCAACTATTTTTGTTTTTATTTTTGACTTATTTGATGCATTATTAAAATGAATATATAAGTCACATGTCTATTTTGTGACTTAACCCAAGTCACATGCATATTTTGTGGCTTATTTTTTACTTAAGATTACATTTTTGACTTAATGTAATAGATCTTCTAACATTATTTTTAACCAACTGATCATATGCCTATTTTATTAACAATATTTGATAATTTGATCGACGCAATCGCGCATAAACTAAATTACAATGTATATTGACAAAAATAAATTATATATTGTCAAAATTAATAGCTATGTTGATAAAAATAAATTTAATTGTACATGGAAAACTTACTTTAGAGCCACATGATCATCGTCATCATCGGTGCGCGAGCTTTTCGGCCTTTGCCAATAATATTGTCCATATTGATACCTATGATTATATGTGTCCCCTTGAAACTGAGGTTGTACCAACGAATATGACTTAGTGTAGTACGTAAAGGCCGGCCCTCCAAAAATCTGACCAACGAAGTCATATGGCACGGAGTAGGTTTGTTGTGGCTGGTAGTATGGGTTACTAGTTGCTGAATCTTCGGTATTTTACAAACTGAATCCCCTGAAGCTAGAAGTCATATAACCCATATCCGTATTATCTTGTGGACCTTGTGGTGGTGGTGTTTGATATGATTCTGACGCTCCTCTTCCTTCAACCCCTCCCATTCTAAATGTCGGAGTGTCGAACTGTGTTAACGGTGTCGAGTCATCTTCCCATGCCGTCATATCTCTATAAGGATCAGAGGTACCAGCATCCTCCCCTCCACCACTAGTGCCAACGTCCCCTCCACTATCATGCCCTCTACCATCATCCTCACCACTCTCATCATCACTATCGGGTTGCGTTTTGTCATCAGATCCAACCACTGAATGACGATTCAATCTTCTTTTCCGCCTCAGTGGTTGGGAAGCTTGCTGCTCCGCTACTCTTTCAGCATTGTCCAGCCATTCAGTGCTCTCAGTATCAAAGACTGGCTCTTTTCTCTCTTCGATCCATTGATTTAAATGGTCATCCTCCTCGAATATATAATCCAACTGGATGGGATCAAAATATTCACTGTCTGCAAGGTAGAATATGATAGATGAATTAGTATAATATGTAAGTAAGACTTCATATAATTGAGGATCTAAGATTTCATGTAATTGCTTACCACGGTTGGTCCTCTGTATATTCCTGACCCTTAATCGCATGTTGTAGTGGCAGTAGACTAACTTTTCCAATCGGTCCATAGTCTATTCCTTGTCTTAATATGAATGAGAGAGAAAGTGCTCTAATTCCGCTCGCAGTTGGACAAGAAACATGTTTGCGACAATATCGTAATTGCTACCTGCCTCAATATCGGACCATCACCTCCATAATGCATCCACTAATCAGCGGGTTTGTCGTGTTTAATTTGGGATTGCGCCAACGGGGTCCCAAATGACCCATGTCTCTTGCGAAACATGTCAATCTATAAAGATGAAACACAGTAAGGCACATATCAATAAATAGATGACAATATCACATGAAATTTGACTTATTAGTTATAAGGTATGATACTATGATTACTCACATCTCTGATGGCTTGACCTTGGTCCGCCAACTCAGGGAGCATTCTTTGGATTATATTGAGCAAACCGGTATACACTTCATCAGTGTCACTCAGCTCGAAGCATCGCGTATACTGGAAGGCTGGATTCAAATAGTGTGCTACACATCAAATATGAGCAATTTCATCAGTATATGAAAATAATGAATAAATAAATAAAAATCACTACATAATTGTGCAACATGTTATACCTGCTGCATGCAAGTACTGGTGAAATTGTGCATCCCACCTCTTGTCGATAATCGCTTAGTATCGTTTATATTTTGTAGGGCATTTTATTTTTATAGCTAATTTTACCTTATCCATTGACTCATAAACGTACCCCATTGTTGGTTTGTCATTACCATCAACCAATCTCAACACTTGCACCAACGGGGTAGTGACGGCGATCAGGTGGTCGACATCTGCCCAAAACTGCGTGTTGTAGATCAGGTTAGCAACTTCAGTGCAAGCTAGTCTCTTTGCTCATGGGAGTCCTATTTCATGTTGATTCTATTCTTCCGATGACACCATACTTTTCAGCTTACGCCTATATCTAGCTTAACTCTGTAGGGTTAAAAACTGTGTTGCAAAACGTGTAATCGCAGGTCGGAGCAACTCATTATTCGTGAAGGCTCTCATTAAATTGACTATTGTCACTGTTGTACAGGTAGGAAGTAATCATTCTTCCCTTCTGAATAGTTGCATGTGCCTTGCTTCTCTTTCCTAAATCCTCAAGAATGAGGTCCACGCAATGAGTGGCACACAGGGTCCAGTACAGGTGACGTCTCTTCATCATTAGTTTTAATCTAGCGGCCTTGTAATTTGCCGCGTTGTATGTTACCACCTGCACAACTCGCTGCTCTCCAACCTCTTGAACTACCATATCCATTAGTTGAAAGAGGTAGTCAGCAGTCTTTACGTGTCTAGAAGCATCAACTGATTTCAAAAATACTGTATCGGAATCGCTGTAAACCAAAAAGTTGATTAAACTATTTTTTGTGGGATCAATCCATCCATCGTACATAATTGTGCACCCTCTCTCATCCCATACATCCTCAAAGCTTGGTACATAGGCAGTTATCTTATCGTACTCATCTGTTAGTAAGGGTCCAGATATCTCGTATGGAGAAGGCTTTTTAACTCCTGGATCAACTTTTGCACTTGTATCAATCATGCTTTTAAAGTACGATGACTCTGCTACTTAGCTCGGAATGTGGTTGTATATAAAAAGCTTGACAATAGATTTTCCAAGCTTCTTTCTCATTTTTGTAAGTGAGATTGCACTCAATTTGGCTTGTTTGGAGCTTTTAGTGCGATACATGAATGGATCCATGGGGGCTGTAGTACGGCCTCTAGTAGACGACCTATAATCCCTCCCGGATGCTGACCTACGCAACCTGACAGTCTGCTCAACATCCTCATCAACATCAACAACATGTGGCCTATGACTAGATCAACCACCGGTAGCAGGCATGGATGGGCCCCTCAACGTGGACCAAAACTGATAATCGACTTCTTCCTGATCTCGCCGCTGTTGTGCTTCTCTGGCGCTTCTCTCATAGCTCTCGCTATCTGCTCATCCTCATCATCCTCAGATGCAGGTGATGTAAACTCTGGATCTGCCCTCCTAATTCTTTCATACATTTTCCTATCACGATCGGCTTCAGCTTTTTTCTTTCCCTTTGCCGCTTGTAAACTAGCTCTGATATTTTCTTTTACTTCTCTTGGTACACTGGGACACCCTTTTGTTTCTCCCTTTACGTGAGCCAGATGCTTCTTTAACCGTGTGATACCTCCTCGCAGTAGTTTTTTTCCACAAAGTTTACACTGTATCTGGAGTCTATTACCATCTATTGTTGTACCGTATTGCCATGCTGGATCTGACGATCGTACCATATTTATTTATTTCACCTGCATGAATGAGCAAACGATTGCATTAAAGTAAATATCTAATTTACACTTGAAAATAAAATTTATTTTTTAATTATTGCTATTTTAAAAATATTAGATTATATTTTATTAAATTTATTTGATATTATTCTAATTTTTATAAAATTTAGATTACATTTGAAATTTTATTTTATATTATTCTAATTTTTAAAAGATTAGATTATATTTTACTAAATTTATTTGATATTATTATAATTTATGAATATTTATTTGATATTATTCTAATTTTTGAATATTTATTTGCTATTATTCTAATTTTTAAAAATTTATTTTAAATTTATTTCATATTATTCTAATGTTTTATAGGACATATCCCCTAATATTAATTATTTTAATTATATGTGATGATCACATATAATTAATATGGGTCACATATAATTAAATTTATTATTAAAATTAATATGAGTCACATATAATTTAATATGTGACCCATAAATTTAATTATATGTGACCCATATTAATTTTAAGTTTAAATTATATGTGACCCATATTGACCCCATTATTTTATTAATGATATGTGACCCATATTGATTTTAATTTTAATTATATGTGACCCATATTGACCCCATTATTTTATTAATTATATGTGACCCATATTATATGTGACCCATATTAATTTTAATTTTAATTATATGTGACTCATATTGACTCTATTATTTTATTAGTTATATTAATTATTTTGTGACCCATTCTTTTAATTACATGTGACCCATAATTTTAATTATTTATATTATTTTTTATCCATAATTTTAATTATTATAATTATTATAATTATTTAAATTAATTTAATATCTACCATTAAATATGATAGATCTTCCATATTTATGGATAGATCTACCATTAAATATGGTAGATCTATCAAATTTATGGCTACATCTACCCTTATATAAGGTAGATCTACCATATTTAATGGTAGATCTACCCATAATTTAAATAATTTAAATAATTATAATAATTAAAATTATGGATAAATGATAAAATTTAAGGGTAGATCTACCCTTAAATAAGGTAGATCTACCCTTGAATAAGGTAGATCTACCTTATTTTAGCATTTAAAATGAAATAAAATGATGGTAAAATGATAAACACGTACCTTCCGCGTTGATCCCGTGTTTTTTTATGCGATTCGGCGGCGATTTAGGGTGCAAATAACCAAAAAATAAGAGAGAAAGAAAAAGGAAGAAGAAGGAAGAAGAGAGGAAGGAAGAAGGAAAAAAACCCAAAACCCGAGCCTATGGTCGGCTGGGTCAAAGGGTGGGGCCCACACTTTTTTTGAAATTATCGGACGATAATTTCAAATTATCGTTCGTATCGGACGATAATTTCATTTCTTTTAAAAATTTTAATTTTTTTTTCAAATTATCGTCCGATAATTTGATTTATATCCTGATATTTGACGATATATAATATGTAATTTATATAGGGAACGATACATACCCTATGTATCGTACCGCTGACCTCGAAAACCGATACGTATCGTCCGATACGTATCGGTATCGGACGATATTTTGACCCATGATCATTACAGTGCTCTTGGCAAAACAGATTTACAGAGTTAGTGGGATTATGTTCTAGATAAGAGTCTCTAGTGCATAGGGGAGTTTCCAGCAAGGATTTGAAAGACCAGTAGAATTCAATGAATTTGCGAATTTTCTGGTCTCCATGGCGTTTGCAGGGATGGCAGTTGCTTTTATGAGTATTGTTGGCATTTTTATTGTTTGGAGGAAGTTTTCAAGCTGTTACTCTCATGGACATCAATTATAGGAATTTTTTTTTCTATTAGTCTTTCCTACATTCTCATCTCTTCTACCTCCCATCTAGAGAGTTCTAATTTCTAATCAGCAATGGTTGACTCGTCACCCATTTGATATTGTATATGAAATCAAATGGTTAAAGATCTTGGTGGTATTCTCTCTAGCGGTCAACTGGAGGATTTGTATGTTGTTCATCAAGGGTTCTCGAACTTGCTTTTTGAGAAATTGCTAACTTCTTCAAGTTAGGTTTGAATTTTGATTATTTACAACATTGATGGATTTGGGGTCAAGTGTCTAGTCTGTATCAAATATGATGGGGTTCACATGTGTACGGTTTTGGAATGATGGACCATTGTGTTAAATTTAAATGGCTAATGTTTATCATCAATCAGATGGTTCACATTCACTTATAGGCAATTTTCTTTTGGCCGAGATATGTTAGACCACCATTGAAACACCAAAATGGTGTTTAAATTAGCTTACGCCATCAATGGATGAAGATGTGGGTGATCCGTACGATCAAAGTGATTGATTATATTTTGAGTGCAACATGCCCAAAATTGGTGTTAAATTCCTAAGAGAGCCTTTGCGCCCACGAATTTCGAAGGGGGAGACTCGTCTGGGGCTATTGTCTGCCCGATTATTAAATCCCTACGAGTAATTCTTCCTTCTTATTGGGTTGTACGATATACTATTAATGTTTCAATCCTTCCCGTTTATATTTACAGGTGGATACATGAGAAGTAGAGTTTTTTTGGAGAGGTCGATGCCCTCCCTTTCTCTCATTACAAAAACTAAGTTCTTATTTAGATTTCCTTTTGAATCGATGGCGAAGGATGTGTGCAGCACCAAAAATTCCTGTATTGAAGATATGCTACACTCCGGTTCAGTGTAGCCGATGGGAGGATGACGTTGGTTCGCTCACATGTCACTTATGAGAAGGAGTTTGGCTCCGGTTATTCGGTCTTCTGCTCCACACCTGGACGGTCGATGTAAAGATCGAGATTTTTCGCTTATTTAGTCCTTAATTATTTGCTAGATTCATAATTATGATTAGTTTGATTGATTTGATACATATGATTGGTTGTTGCGCATGAATGTAATGCTTACTTTATTTAATAATGACCCATGATATTTAATTAATCTAATTAATTTACCTGAAAACCCTTTATATATATATTAGTAATAATTGGGGTGTGTTTGGGAATGTTTAATGAACTTTTAAAATATGATAGTAAATTAATTAAAGACTCATTTAATAATTAAAAACCTAATAACTAATTAAAGACCCATTAAGTAATTAATGACCCATTAAGTGATTAATAACCCAATAACTAATTAAATGCTCATTGAGTAATTAAAGGCCCATAGAATCACTTAAGACTCATGTAGGAAATTCTAAATTGAGTTATATCTTAAATAGGAAGCTTTAAAGTATTTTAAATAGAGTTATATCTTAAATAAGAAACCTTAAAGTATTCTAAATAGAGTTAGATATTAAATAGGAAACCTTAAAACATTCTAAATAGGATTATATCTTAATAGGAAATCATAAAGTATTATAAATATAGAGATTAATTTACAGAATTTTTATATAACTCTTATAACCTAATAACCTCATAGAGAAAGATAGAAAATTTTAGAAAATAAGGAGAATTAGTGGAGGAACCCTAGAGTTTTCGGTTTGAAGGCTTGGAAGAATGCAAGAGAAGCTTACGGCGTGACCAGATTTCGGATTGAAGCTTCGGATTAGATCAAGGGGGAGGAGTTACGTAAATTTTATACGAAGATTAGAGGTATGGAGAAATCATATTGAAATTAATCGGAAACGTAGATAACACAAATAAAATAGGAATTAGAGTTTATTTCACTTAATGAATATTGGGAAATTTGTATTTTCGGCCCTATAAGTTTGCTTATTTGCAGAAACGGTCATATAGTTTCAATCCTTGCACAATAGGCCAGCTCCAAGCCAAGCCGTTTCCACATCAGCACCGACCTATTTTTTTATTGTTATATTTTTATTTTTCATTATTTTTTGTCAAAATTCTAAAATACAGAAGAAAATAAAAAATAATATGAAAGAGAGAAGAAAATAGAGTTATCTCAACCATCTTAAAGCGGCGCGCTAACTTAAGATAGCGAACGGTTTGTTCTATATTTCTATCTTTTTTTTTTTTCTTTATCTTCTTTTTTTTTTTTCTATAATCATGATTAGCAGAAAACCACATTTTACTGATTATTTAAAATCATATTCTTTTAACTTCTAGCAAAATCAAAATTTTTAACTTTCTCGTGATTAGATTTTAAATCAAGTTGACTATCCTAATCTAATTTTTGTCATCAAATAAATCAACACTGACAAAAATCAGATTAGGATAGTCAACTTGATTGATTTTGCTAAAAGTTAAAAGAATATGATTTTAAATAACCAGTAAAATGTGATTTTTCGTTGATCATGAATACGGTACGAATCTCAAATCTGATTGCTTCTCTTGGTCCTTCTCATTGGCAGAGGGAATCTGATTAGGCTCCAAGTAAAATGTGATTTTTTGCTGATCATGAATACGGTACGAATCTCAAATCTGATTGCTTCTCTTAGTGGTCGTTCTCATTGTCAGAGGGAATCTGATTAGGCTCCAAGTAAAAAAAAATGTGATTTTTCGCTGATCATGAATACCGTACGAATCTCAAATCTGATTGCTTCAATCAGGTAGTTATATATTTTTTGTCTCTTTTATCCTATTTGATAACTATCACACATAAATTATCTCAACCAATTATAATAATCTAAATCAACCAATTGTAGTTAATTTAAAATACAGAATCTCTAAGAATTTCCTCTGCTAAAGAAATATGATACAGAATCTAATCAGAATCTCTAAGAATTTCCATTATGTATTTTAAATTAACTCTAATTGGTTGGTTTAGATAATTACAATTGGTTGATCTAATTGGTTGGTTTAGATAATTACAATTGGTTGAGATAATTTATGTTTGATAGTTATTAAAAGAATATGATTTTAAATAATCAGTAAAATGTCGTAAAATGTGGTTTTCCGCTAATCATGAAAATCTCTAAGAATTTCCACCGTAACGCTATCTTAACGCTATCTTAAAAAATCGGTCCGCTTTCTTAAGATAGCGGTCCGCTATCTTATTTGATAACTATCACACGTAAAGGGCCGCTATCTTACTTAGCAGGTCACTTTAAGATGGTTGAGATAACTCTATCTTCTTCTCTCTTTCATCTTATTTTTTATTTTCTTTTGTATTTTAGAATTTTGATATAAAAATAATGAAAAATAAAAATATAACAATAAAAAAATAGGTCGGTGCTGACTTGGAAACGGCTTGGCTTGGAGCCGGCATATTGTGCAAGGATTGAAACTATAGGACCGTTTTTGCAAATAAGCAAACTTATAGGGCC
The DNA here is from genome assembly GCA_021018995.1 of Chloranthus sessilifolius. Lineage (NCBI taxonomy): Eukaryota > Viridiplantae > Streptophyta > Magnoliopsida > Chloranthales > Chloranthaceae > Chloranthus > Chloranthus sessilifolius. The sequence goes on from CM037592.1 coordinate 107,179,788, forward strand.
GAAAATGCAAATTTCCTATGAATATTCTTCATATTAGATTGTTAAATTTTTATGCTTAATCGCAGGTTCTAGATGGTACATGGGGGTTTCGTGATTGATCACAAAATTCTGTGCAGAATCCAGAATCTGTTTGGAATCCTGAATCTATCAAGAATCCTGAATCTGTCCAGAATCCAAAATTTGTTTAGAATCCAGAATCTGTCAAGAATTCAGAATTTGTTAGGAATTTCAGAATTTGTCTAGGATGCAAGAAATAAATTTCTATTCAAATATTGTCTATGTTTAATCATCATGCTTAAATGTTTATTCATGTTCATCATTGTTTTTATTGCTTAGAATCCATGCAACCTAGGATGTTTGATTTACACAATATGAAACAAGTAGGAATCGATAGAGATTATATATTTATGATGTGTTAAGCTTAAACAAGTGAAAGAGCTATTGCATGATCGATTGATTTCAAATTTTTCTATGTATGTACATTCAAAACATTCATAAAAGTGAAAAGACACATTTACAACATAACACGTGAAAATAAAATATTTTTATGATTATGATAAAATTCCTATGGGCTTATGCTAGAGGAATTAACAGGAATAAGAATGACAAGTAATAAAAGTTATGCATCTATGCATTAATGATAAGACTGAAGAGATGGAGAAGGTCTTTAATTTTAAGCTTACTACTTAACTGAAGAGAAGTTATGTGGAGGTTAATGTAGATGCTAATCGAAGGATCAGAGAAGATTAGGATAATGATTAAGAAAAAGATAATCATGTCCATTATGTATGTTGATTCATGAGCATTAATTGCACAATAAAAATGACCACACATGAAATTAGGGTACAGACGCAAGCCATAATGTTTACTTAGATTTAATGCTATGTTTCACTTTCGTTCTATTGCTTTACTCATTATTTATGTCACATTTTATATCTCTGTTATTGCTTGATTTTATGAGTTGGTTTGAGTTATGGACCTTTTCTATTAGCTTCATCATGTCTGGTTCATATCGGTTTACTTGGTAAACTGATCCATTGTTTGAGATTCCAAGGAGTACAACTATACATAGAGTGGATGAAGTAGATGCGTCAATGATTGATGGAAATTCAAATTTGAGCGAAGAAGGATTTGAAGCTTAGTTGATTAGGTTTTTCTTTATATATTAGGAAGGATTTTAAGACATTAATTTCAGATTTATTTTATGAACTAGTTCATGTTAATGATGGATTATGCTTGATTTCAGTTTTCATTAGTTTAAAGGGTAAGCATATAATTTGGTATAATAGGTTGTTATCTCATAGTTTAGTATTGCTCTCATGATGATAGTACAAAGAAATTTTATGTGTGCGCTTTTAATAGTATATTTTTCTGTTGCGTTTATATGCTGGATCTTTATGGATTAATTGATTTAATTATGATCATAGATATATGATGTGGTGCGGTGTCTTTGAATAAGCGCATTGATCCGGTGTGTGAATTTAGGGACGTCACAGTCGACGCCCTCAAAAGAGTGGGGGGTAGGTGTGTTTGCTTCATCCTGTCTGACTAGAGAATGGAGGATCTGTGGGAAACTAGTTTCACCAAAATCTCGGTGGCCTCTGAGAAGTTTGGAAGAAATCCCTACATAACAGAATTTTGTTCTGGGGATATCCTTGGGCTGACTTTAGGCTTGTGAAACTTAGGTTTTCCAGCATCTGCAATGTCGCTTCATCCCTTTTTGCTTTGTGTCTGAAGTGTTTCCGGATGATGGGGATCTCCTTTTTGGAATCTGGTCACAAGGAGAGCTCTTAGGGATTCTGAAGTGGAGCATTTTCAGAAGCTCTTCAGCTCCTCTACGAGGCTAAGAGAAACCAGCAAAGAGGGGATTGTCGCATTTGGCTCACTGACAAGGATGACAGATTTTCGGTTCGCTCTTTTTATTGTATTCTCTGTGGGAGACTGATGATCAATGAAGGATGGAATTTCATTTGGTCCCCTAAGCTCAGAGTTTTCTCTTGGACTGGCATTAGGGGGCAAATATTGATCAGCTGATCTTCGGGGGTAAGGATCTTCACAACAGATGCCCCATGTACCTCCAATCAGAAGAGTCCATATTCCACCTTCTTATTCACTGTTGGTGTGTGTCTAAAATCTGGAGTACGATCCTCCAGTCGTTTGAGTTATGTTGGGTGTTTCCAGAGTACATCCCACAACTGTTACTTGAGTGGCATGGTCAAAGTTTCGATGGGCGATCAGGGGCAGTCTGAAGGGAGGGAGCCTTTGCGGTGCTGTGGGGCATTTGGGTGGAAAGAAACTCGCTGATTTTCAACCATAAGCGTCGTCCAGTGGATATTATCCTGAAGATTATTCTTGACTTGATGTGCCACTGGATCTCCCTTGACAAGGATGGGGGCTGTGGAAGGGAGGACGTTCTTTTCCCTCTTCCTCTCAGTTAGAACTAGGGGCTGATGTGTTGTGCCCTTCCTGGCCTGTTGTGATGTTATTTTTTTTGGCTGTTTTGCCCTTTTTTCTTTTTAGTTTCTCGACTTTCTCCAGCCCCTTACTGGTTCTCTTTAATGGAACTTTGATTATCGATGAAATAAAAAAAAATTAATGGTGAAAGATGATTCAAACACCATGTTGGTGTTTATCCCTTAAAATATTTGTGTAATAATTAAAATTTGACCAGTTTTGGTAAAGAAAGATTCACCTATGTGCCCCCTAGCGTGTCCCTTTAATTGCAAACCAAAATTTTTGCTACTCAAACTTACATCTGCTAAGACCGATGAGGCTATGGAAATCGTTTATCGCCCCAATCTTTGTCACCATAAATCTTGAGATTATGATCTGATCATCAAGCAGTCTGAATTTGGTTCATGTGGCACACATTTGAAAAAGTGATTCAAAAACCACATTTGATCCTAGAAGCAGGAACCGTGCATCTGCCCCAACGTTTCTTATGGGAACCGCGGTTTGGCATTTCGGACTAGACCCGCGTAGGAATTGCGGTTCACACGTTTCCGTTAAAACAAAAGCATGATATATCTTCAAATAATCATGATGAAATAAAAAATATCGGTCCTCTTAATTTTAAAAAAAAAACTCTAGAAACGAAATCTAGAGCATACTTTTTCAAAGAAATCAAAGCAAACTCCATCTTAAGCGTACATTCGTTTAGGGTTTCTGTTTTTCTGATCCATCAGTTCCTAGCTTCATGGTGGAGATTTTGTACGGTTGGGATCTCTCTCTCTCTCTCAATATGCTATTTGGATACGATAGAGAAGTGCCAAAGAAAAAAATCTCTATAAAAAAGGGTTTTCGCTAATATATCCTGCTCATAGGGCAATGTGGGTTTTTAAATGAATACCCCTGGTTTTTCAAGTGAATACACTTATTAATGAGGCTAAGGCTGCGTTTGGGTTAGCTCTTTCAGGGCAAAGAGCAGCTCTTTTGCTCCGACAGAGAATTGCTTTCATGATTGATAACACAGCTCCTCACTCCATTTGCTCTGGCAGGAAGCTGTTTTAAGTGAAAAAACTGCTCTCTTTCTACTCTCTGTCGGAGTAGATTTTATTTGCTTTGACAAAGCGCAGGCTGAGAGCTACTTCTGCTCTTATAAGAGCTAACCCAAACACAGCCTAAGTGAGGCGGTGAAGTGGTTTTGGGATTAAATCCCTTTTAGGGGGCTTTAATATAAAACCCTCCAAATGTTTTTTAGTATCAAACCCTTTTGCATATGAAGTGGGGCAAAGTTTTAAGATCCATCTCTCTTTCCATATGAAGTGTGTGGGTCCCAAGATGGTTTTACTTTTGGAATGCTGCTCTTTTTACAAAGTCCATACCCTCACAATTTATTAGATACACCAACTCATCTAATTGCCTGCTGCCATGTCATACGTGAGCTCACGTGCCGGCCCCTTAGATTTTGCATGTGAGTTGTGCCTGTGCATATCATTCTTATGCCTTGATTTTTCAATAGCAGTTATATACTTATTTGTATCTTATATAAACCATTTTGAAAGCCATCACCATCTCAACTCTCATGTGGCTTACAAGTGGTCATATGTTGTTATGCAAAGTCACACACAGGGTGTGTACCTCCGTCCTCCCATGGGAGGACGGTCACCGTCCTCCGACCTTCCACGTGGCACTCAAAACACTTTTTGGGTGCCACGTGGACCTTGGGTGCATTGCTTAGATCATCTTTAAAAAAAATAAAATTAAAAACTCATCTCCACCGTGTATATTTTGAACCGTAAAATGTGGACCAATGAAAACCGTCAAACTTTGACTTGTGGGTGTAAAATTTATTTTTCGAATTTTTTAAAAATATTGATCTAAACTGTCCACCTGTGCTCCACGTGGATCTTGGAGGACCGTCACCGTCGTCCATTGGAGGACCTAATCGGCTCCCATATATATAGATAGATAGATAGATAGAAGGCGCTTCTTAGGCGCTCCTGCTTCGTAGAATTTTGAAAATTGTCTGTTCGCCGCTTCCGCTCCTGAGTCCGCACCCGCTTCGTGCTACTAAGCATTTGATGTATGTCATGATCATTTGTTAGGATGGCTGCCGTGTCGAATCAAAATGTGACAGATGGTGGTAAGGCCAGCTATCTTAATGTTGTTTGTGTCAAAGATATGGATGGGAAACTTTTTCTATCGCATGATTCAAAGTAGATGATACCCAAGGTCTTGCAATCTCTCTATGAAGTAAGAAAACTCACTTGAACTCCAATACAGTAGATATGTATCCTATTCCAAAATAGTCCAGACATTAATTCCAAATACTAGATTTTATGGCAACTTTAGTAACAAATTTTATGCTCATTTGTTTATTTGATTTTACTAATAAAAGATGGAAGTCATTTATTTGATTATTAGCTACTCAGATTACTCTCTTATAAGGCGGATTTACAAATTCAGGAAATCCTTCATGTGTTCATTTATTAGTTAATCCTTTGAATCAATCAGTCTGCTGGGTACCCTTTTAAAACGATTCCCAAATATTTGACCTTCCACGCGTGCAATGCGCGTGGTTCTTACTAGTTTATTTACTATATTAATTCATTCTTTAAGTGTTATTAATAATCTATACCTTGTCTTTCTGTAGTGGGATGTGTAGTCCTATTTGCACAATCTTTATGATTTGATTACACCTTTGAATGGAATGAAGCTGAAACTTGGAATCAGCCTTTCCATATGGGGGTAAGGCTGCCTGCCGTCTACGCCTCTCAGACCTTGCTGAAAGTGGGAGCCTTGTGCACTGGGTGCCACCTTTGTTGTCTAAATTTTTTCAACCATTATAGTAATAGGCTTAGTAGCTTTGGTGGCATGCATTTTACAGTATGATTAACAGTATGATTAACATTCGTATCAGTTAAACCATTTGGTTGTTAGAATTTCATGAAAATTTTTTTGAATGAAAAAAAAAATTGGACGGCCGAATTACTACATTCGTTAAGGCCAAATTTTTGCGGACCTACTGTGGGGATTAATCTTTAAAAATAAAAGCCCTAAGCTAGGCAAGGATAAAGCAAGGATATATATCAATTGGGTGCAGCCCCCAGAATACGGTGCTTGAAATCAAAGATGGGGGAAGACCATGTGCACCCTTGGACATGCCTTGGGATATGTGAATGCCAACATCTCTCAAGTCCCAACTGAATTCAATGGTGTCAGATTTGGGTGGCTACAACTATAATATCAATTGTTTGTATTAGTTTTAATGGGCGCACTACAAAAAATAAGACTATTAGCGGCAGTTTTTTTAACAAAAAACTGCTGCTATTAGTCCTATCACTACCAAAAACTGCTCTATTAGTCTTGCCACTACCAAAAATTGTCTTAACAAGTGCCGCTAAAACACCTTATTTTTATAGTGGCGATAATAAAGTTTGTCTGTCGGATGGTTCACTATAGCCTCTTATAGTCATAATTTTTTTGGCTGACAGGTATTACTATGATGGATGGCTACTTGGACAGTTTAGATTAATCACAAATGTGGCATAACTATAAAACCCATCTCAATGGTGTAAGATACAGAAGCTTAGCCATAATGGTGCAAGTCAGGAGCCATTATCCCTCGACTGTTGGGGACTGAGTTTCCTGGCCATTGTTTAAAATTGTAGAATGAAGTACAATAGACTCAAAATTCGTATTTTATGTAGATTTAAACCATTCGATATCGTGACTATAATATCAATAGTTCGTTTTAAGGTTTAAGAGCTGAGAATAAAGTTAATCAGACGGTGTACATTGTTTAATGAGGGACTAGTGACAATTTTGATCAGTTCTTTTATTCCAGCTCGGATCAAATATTTTGCATGGCTCACCATCATTCAGAAAGTTGTCCTCGAGCTTTCTGGCATGGCCCCCTCCTCTAATTGTTGAAAATAAATTTTGATGGCTGCTCCATCCGATCGAAACCCATCAAGAGCAGGTGGGGGGGGGGGGGGGGGGGGGGGGTAGCATCATATCTAATTCAGCCGCGGAAACTCTTCAAGCTTTCAACATTCATCTCGGATTCTGCACTAACAACGAAGCTGAATTAAGGGCAGCTAGTCATGGCTCTTGTTTCTAATCTTTTTGCGCTTTTAATGCATCTCCGAGATTTATCATAAAAAAAAAGGCAGCTAGTCATGGCATTTCACTGTTAGTTTACTGAGGGCTACATCATTGAAATGGGGATTCATCGTGTGTCATTGGCTGGCCTGCTCAAGGGCAGTTTTCCATTTCCGTGGCGTTTGGGTATGTAGATAATCTAAAAATGAAGAAAAAATTAATAATAAAAAAATTAGAAAGAGACGAGAGAGGCTACACGAGAGGTTATATTGTGAAAATCTTAATGGAATCTCATTAATCTTTTTCTGTATTTAAATGAACTTCCATTTACATGTATATGAAGATATTAGAGCTCTTAGGGCTCACACCTTTTTCGATCCACTCTTCTTCTTCTTTCATATATATATATATATATATATATATATATATATATATATATATATATTTTAGAGTTTATATCTCCAATAAACACTCATCACAACTTCCCAATCTCTCTTCTCTCTATAATTTTCTTATCATTTTTTCTTTATTTTATTAATTTCGTTAGTTTACATATGGGTCTCCTTTGTGCATATTCGTAGAGACGGTAACCATATAGCAGACTCTCTCGCCAAATCCCGGACCAATTGAGACCCGTCTGGCATCGGCTAATTTTTTTCATGTAATGTTGCCAGTTTAGGGGCTCTATGAGCAACTTTCTCATCATGTTTTTACCCCTTCTCTCATTTTTAGAATGAAAATTTACCTACATATATATATTTATATATATATATATAGGAAAAGGGATAGAGGATGATCACCGTTGTCCAACTTTCAACGTGGAGCTCCACATGGCACTTAAAATAGGGTTTCGATGCCACGTGGACCTTGGGTGTATTACTTAGATCATCTTTCAAAAAAATATTTTAAAACTCATCTTCACAGTATATTTTTTGAACCGTGAAATGTGGGCCAAACTTTAACTTGTGGGTGCCAAAGTCAAAATTACACTATTCATACCAATGAAAATCGTGAATTGTGTACCTGACGATACGTATTGGTTCTAGATAATACATTGGTATGAATTGCCCGGTATATTGACCTTTTGTCCGGGAGGCACCGGCAATATACTGTATCGTCCAAGCCTAAAACCGATGCGTATTGATATCGGATGAGATTTTGATCTATGATTTTAACCCATGTCCTCAAACCTATATATATATATATATATATATATATATATATATATATATATAGAGAGAGAGAGAGAGAGAGAGAGAGACGTAAAGGGATTACTACACTTGAAGTGTAGCGTTCGAACTTGAGTAGTATTACCTGCCTGACACGTGTCCCATTTGAATGGAAAATTAAGTCCCTCGTATCAGTGTTTGGACTCGAGAGTTTAAAGAAGCTTTAAATTTTCGGTAGCAGCAGAATGCAAGAACAAGCGACATATGTGGTGATTCGACTTAAAGGTGCGAGATTATTTATGAGTGAAGAAACGAAAGAAATATTGAAAAGGAACTCTTCAACTTCTCTGTATACTGGAACCGTAAGCTTTTATTAAGATGGCGAGGGTGTTTTTTTGTCTTCTTTACTACTATCCATTGACGTCTGAAACTATTAGAACCCGAATTTATTTTTAAAAATAACTGCCTGAGATGGTTCTTAACTTCTAAATTATTGCTAACAAGTTTGCAATTACAAATCTCTCTCAAGATTTAAACAAGAACTCTGACCTTAACTAGAGCTGGAAACCAGCCAAAAACCTTCACATTTGCATAGATTTTATGACCAAAAAAAAAAGAAAAGCACCTAGCTCTCTCCTACAAAGGACCTCTCCATGAGAACAACGATCATCTCGGAACTATTGATAAAAGCCCATAAGAGTCGGTTTTTCAAGTCTTATTTTCTATCAGAATTAAGCTTTTTTAATTATGCAATCTTTCATATTATTTCTTATCAATCCATCGATCAAAAGATTAACCCCTTTTTCTTGGGATAATAGTTCAAAGAAAGTCCCCGTTTTCTCTTTAACAACTAAAGGGCAATATAGCTGAACCTTGAATAAAGAAAATTTTGTTATCTGATTTTAAATATTACTATGGAGATCATTTTTTGTCCAAACCCTCCATATAACATTGCTTGAGATCATAGGCACACCTTAAGACAGCCAGATATTGATTAAATGTGATTGCACATCTCAAAAGTTAAATATAATCACTGCACCAACAAACATGGTTCATGTGCACTTTTACAAACATGGCTCATGTTCACTTTTGGGAATATGTGTCACATTATTTCCATCATTTGATTTAGGAAAATTTATCGGATCGACCCTGTTAATACATCTTTTTCGTCTGAGACCCTATATTTTTACCTTTACCCAAATCGACCAACTTTTGGCCAAGTCATTTTCAGCTAGCACAAAAAGTAAAAGATACCTCTAATTACACTTTTTTCGTTCTACAGAGTTTAATAAAAATTTAAATATTTGCATTTTTTTATATTTATGCGATGTGAAATAAGATTTATGCCGTCTGATTTGAAGGCCACAATATAAAATCGATGGTGTCAAAGATAGACACGAAAAAAGGCGATATCACCTTTTAAAAAAATAATAATTTAAATAGTCAATGCCGACTCTTAAAACAGTCGATGCCGACTCTTAACACAGTCGATACCAATTGTTTTAAGAGACGACATCGACTGTCTACACAGTCGATATCGGCTCTATAAACAGTCGCCGTTGACTATTTAAAATTTTATTTATTTATTTATATATTTTTATTTTTTTATTTTTTTATAGTCGATGACGACTGTTTACATAGTCGGTACCGACTGTCTAAACAGTCGATGGCGATTGTTTTAAGAGGTGACATTGACTGTTTACACAGTCGTCATCGACTGTATAATATATATATATATATATATATATATATATATATATATATATATATATATATATATATATATATATATATTTTTTTTTTTTTTTTTTTTTTTTAAGAGGCGATATTGCTCGTCTTTTCATATCTATCTTTGACACTATCAATTTTATATTGTGGCCTTCAAATCAGACAGCATAAATCCCGTTTCACATTGCGTACATATAGGAAAATGCAAATATTTAAAATTTTATTAAACTATGTGAAATGAAAAAAGTGTAATAAGAGGTATTTTTGACTTTTTGTGCTAGCTGAAAATGACTCGACTAAAAGCTAGTCGGTTTGAATAAAGGTAAAAATATAGAGTTTGTGACAACAAAAGTATAGCTGATAGGGTTGATCCCATAAATTTTCCTTTAATTTTAAATAGTCCAACGGATTATTCCTTTAGTGACCCGACGGTAACATAAAGTGGCGTGGTAGTAATTCACCAACCTCTTTTTGTGAGATAATTTTTTCACATATCCCATATTTTGGAAATTGGGTGACTCTCTTCATCATCAGTTTAATATGAAATGATGTTACATAATTTATTAGCTTATAATCTTAAAAATTTAACAATTAAAGGACTACGAGTCCAAAAGTTACACTTTTTGAGAGATTTGAACATTTTGATTTGCACACTCTAATAACAATAATTATTTTTAATTTAGCTTATTAATATTAATTTAGATTTGAATATTTTGATTTACACACTCTAATATTAATAATTATTTTTAATTTAATTAATTAATATTGTAATTCACTGATCGAATGATTTACATTCAATTAAAAGCATGATCCTTTCACTGGAGCAGGTTTCATCAATGGATCGTCACTTTGGTCTTTTATATTAACGAGATGTGTGGCACACATCTAGGATTAGTATAATATTACTAAAAAAAGTGATATTTTAATAGTGTAAGCTCATTTAAAGATCAAAAATGTTGGTGAGTAGCCATTACCGCTTTTGGAAGAAACGACAAAAGATAACTTAATGGATTCTCTGTTACACTACATCTACTGACAATTGGACGGTAGTGATAAAGTCCAAAAGTCAAACAACCCATTGGTCACCCTCTATTAATGGATTTCTCATTCCACACACTCCCATCCGGAAAAAAAATGACAGTAACTTATAGCTTTCTCTCTCTCCTCATCCTCTCTTTCTCATCCCAACTCTCCCACCTCTTGGCCTCCGGCACATGCAACAAAGACGACGAAGCGGGCCTGCTCGGTTTCAAATCGGGCGTAACGGAAGACTTATCGGGCATGCTCTCCAATTGGAAACCCGGCACCGACTGCTGCAAATGGTCCGGCGTAACGTGCCTACTCAACAACCGAGTCACCGCTTTATATCTCTCCGGCCAACCCGAAAATCCGAAAAGCTACTTATCGGGTACAATATCAAACTCAATCTCAAAACTCCGAGACTTAGACGGCCTCTACCTTCTAAACCTCAACAACATAACCGGCACGTTTCCGAAACTCCTTTTCAACCTCCCGAAACTCGTTTTCGTCTACATCGAAAATGCCAAACTCTCCGGTCCTATTCCGACCGACATCGGCCGGATTTTGCAGTTAGAAGCACTTAGCCTCGCCGGAAATCGCTTCTCCGGGGGAATCCCAGCTTCCATAGCCAATCTCAGGAACTTGACCCAACTGAATCTCGGCCGGAACTCGCTCACCGGCGAAATTCCGGGTGGAATCCAGCAATTAAAGAAGCTAACCCTCCTCACCCTCGAAAAGAACCAACTTTCCGGCAAAATCCCCAACTTTTCGTCGCTTTCCAACCTCTTGATCCTCAGACTTTCTCATAATAGATTATCCGACGAGATTCCGACCACCCTTTCAAATCTCGCACCACATCTCACTTATCTAGAACTAGGTCATAATTATCTCACCGGCAAAATCCCAGATTTTTTAGGAAATTTCAAAACCCTCGACACATTAGATCTATCAAGTAATCGATTCTCTGGTGTGGTGCCTGCCAGTTTTAGAAATCTCACAAAAATCTTCAATCTTGACCTCTCGAGCAACGATCTCACCGACCCATTTCCTCAATTGAACGTAAAAGGCATCGAATCGCTCGATCTTTCTCACAATAAGTTCAATTTAGTCAAAATCCCCAACTGGGTCACTTCGTCTCCTATAATTTACTCGCTGAAGCTCGCTAAATGCGGAATCAAGATGAAATTGGACGATTGGAAGCCAGCCGAAACGTATTTCTACGATTATATTGATCTTTCCGACAACCAAATCAGTGGAAGCCCTGTAAAATTGCTGAATCAAACTGAATATTTAGTGGGTTTTTGGGGCTCCCGGAATCTGTTGAAGTTTAATATGACGGATTTGAGGTTTTCCAATACTTTGAAGTCTTTGGATTTGTCTAAAAATTTGGTTTTCGGAAAGCTGACAAGTGGGATTTCGAAGCTGAGGGAGTTGAACGTTAGTTACAACCATTTGTGTGATCAGATTCCGGCGAACAAGTTTCCGGCTTCTGTGTTTTTGGGGAACGATTGCTTATGTGGTGCTCCACTAACTCCTTGCAGGAAGAAATTTTGAGGTAAAATTAATGAATAAACGGCAAACTTTTCGAGTTACTGAAATGATGGAAATGATACTTTCTGTAACTTTTGGAGTTACTATTTTATTTTGTAGCACTTGATCTGAAGCTGCTATCTTTGACTTTGACTTTGACTTTATCAGATGTACCCGCTAGTATTTAATGTTGTAAGCATGGCACTTTTTTAAATCTGAGTTACTCTATGATCGGGGTACGGCCAGCCCAATTTTGGCCCACACCCGGACCCGAATAAAATAGTATATTTTAATCCGGTCTCCCACCCGAGTCAGGTTAACCATGTGGTGATCCGAATTTATTCAGGCTGGGCTTGGATTATATGTTAGAACACTATAACCCAATAAAATATATATATATGGATTAAGTTAAGAGCATTTTACTTAAATGCACGGAGATCAAATCGTTGACTGGTTTAAAATCAAGGGCATTGAAGTGAAAATGCACTTGAAAAGTTGCAATCCCTAATCGGTAGTTAGATGATTTGTTATGGATTTTCAAGCAATCGTTGTCTAGTGTAACAATGTATATTAAACTATAATGAAATGTTTGAATGAAGGCACTTATTGGAACCTCTATAACGCTTATATAATTATTTAATTAAATTATTTTCACCTTCAAACTTTTATAGAAAAAATTTATTTTAAATTAATTGGGCAACTACATCATAAAATTCCCCAAATTTGTTAAAAAAAAATTTGAGTTGAAATTTTTTTAACCAAAATTTATTTCAATTTAAAAAAAAGCCAAAAAATTAGCCCAAGCTTGACCCGGCCACCTATACGTCGGACTTGGCTGAATACATTACAGCCCGAGCTGAAAAAATTGGAAACCTGTCCTAGACAGGGCCAAGCTGGTTTAAACACTAGCCCGGCCTAACTTGACCCATTGAGAGCCCTAACAATGGGTGTTCCACATCATGGGTGGACAGGCGAAGATGTGCACGAAATTTAAATGCATGGAAGTCCGTGCATGCCATACTATCACACATTCTAGTGGCCTTCTTTAGCACTCGCGATGGTTGGCCACCCATGGTAGAGTAACTCTTTAAATACACCCATGGGAGTAATTTGCTACTTTCTCAACAATTATAACATTTTAAATTTTTTTACATTTTTTTACAAAATTTTCAAAATTTTTAAAGCTTTCTCTATTTTTTCCAATTTATTTTTATAAACTTTCCAATTTTTTTCTTGGAGTTATCGACCGATATGCATCATTGGTTAGCTCCCACCCGTTATGATATAACCCTGATTTGACTGACGATCAAATATCAAGTCATACTAGACCATATCGGGCAATATTGGATTATATTTGCCTATAATTGTTGGTATCAGCTGAGAGGGTCAAACGTCAAGTCAAGAAAGTAAAATATCGGGTCATATTGACTGATTTGTCTCGGATATGAATAAAAAATAACACCAAAACCCTCTAGGTAATTTTTTATTTGTTCTAAATTATAAATATATATTTATATATATATATATATATATATATATATATATATTAAAATCCCGGCATGCAGGACCGCAAATTGGTGACCATGGTTCTCAAGTGTTGGCTTAGGTGCTTGCAAGGTTTAAAATCTCAAGTCCACAGTATGGGCATGGCTGATATCCCTGAAACCATAGTTAGCAATGGGTTGGGTTGGGCGAAAATTTGAGTCTGCAGGGTTATCCTTTTGTGCACCCTCACCTGACTTGACTTGTAGTGGCGGAATCAAAATTTTCATCCAGTCGGGGCATAAGATGAATTAAAATTAAATTTTTTTATAAATAATACTAATTATTTATAGCACTCTCACACCTATCTGATACATATTATAAATTCAGGAGGTAAGAACTCGTGTGAAATAAAAATGGATTTTTTAAAGCACACGAGTAAATGATCCTCTCGTATTATAATCTTACCTTAAAAATTATGAACGGTGAAATTTTGCCTCTAAATTTTGGGAATTTCAGTTGATGTCGTTACAAGCTTCCCTAATATGTTAATATGTGTGTTGGGGCTCTTAAATAACTTGAGTTTCACATCTAATTAGTTAGACAACTCTAAAATGGGTGTCTACAATTTGATGGGTTAATGATAAAGTAACACCCACATAGTTTGGGTTGGGTTGCGTAACGCGCCTCTCCAAAATGGGTGCCACATGGTGCTTAGTTGGTCTGGAGACAACCCTATGAGTAGCATCTGGAAGCGAAGTCTCGAGCCTCTAATATAAATAGGGCACGTCTTTTCGCTCCAATGCAATCTCCGTTCATGCCTTCCTTCAAAACCCAAAGAAACCCATTGGCTTCTTTAGGTTAGACGATGAAGATCATGTTTCACACCAATTTTCCACACAAATTGATTTTGAGACCATGAGCGTACTATCAGACATACATGTTATGATTTCACGAGGCGTAAATCACAAAAACAGAGCCCTAAGATCACATGGTACACATCATGCTCAAACTTGAGTTTAGAGCTGTTTTTTAGGATGTGTTATGGGGATTAAAAAAATGATCGACAAATGGTAAGATCTTGATCTCAAAGTCCATTGTGTGGACGATATAGAGAAGTCAGTGAGTTTCAGACATAGGTGCGATTAGAGGTACCAATATAAATATGGGTAGTGTTATTTATATTAGTTAAACATGTAAAGAACACGCATATTTCCATCATAAAAAAATCATTAATTTGTTTGAATCAAACGATGGAGATTTTTTTCATCCTAATCTTCCACACAAAAGATCTTAATATCATGGCGCACCTATCAGACGGTCAGATCTTGATTCCACATCACACGCATCCCAAAAGTGACAATGACCATGGGTGTACCTATCAGACGGTCACTTTTGGGGATGTGTACCATGTGGAATCAACATATGACCGTCTGATAGGTGCGCCGTGATCTCAAGATATATTGTGTGGAATATTGGGATGAAAAATGATCTCTATCATTTGATTCAAGAAGTCATCAAACTTTCATGGTGAAAGTGCCTGTGTTTTTGACACATTTAGTTTAAGAGGAGTTAATATCAATACCCTGTAAACATATCTATAATATTTTTTTGGTTACCTTCTAACCTGCCAAAAATAATTTGGAAACTTAGCTCAAAGGATCCCAATTTTCACAGCCTTTTTTATTTTATTTTAAAATTAGCTTAATAGAGCGAGAAACAGTCAAACAGGAAAGACAGAAGTTGTCAGGGTGTCAGAAAGGGCATCATGTATCGAAAGATCGAGGGCTAGGTTTAGGGGTTTTAAAAATAGAAACCTTTTTTTTTTTTTTTTTTTGAGATTTTGAGCGCGGGCCCTCGCCCGCAATCACCCGCACATAGTTATGCCACTGCTGACTGGTCAAGGGTACTTGCCTAATTCAACCTAAAAAATTGTTTCAAGCCAGCCAACTTGGCTTTGCAGGGTTACCCTTTGGTGCACCCTGACCTGACTGGTCAAGGGTACTTGCCTAATTCAACCTAAAAAATTGTTTCAAGCCAGCCAACTTGGCTTTGCAGGGTTACCCTTTGGTGCACCCTGACCTGACTTGACTGGTCACGAGTAATTGCCTAATCCAACCTGAAAATTTGTGTCAAACCAGCCAACTTGGCTTAAAATCCGAGATATATATATATATATATATATATATATATATATATATATATATATATATATATATATATATATATATATATATAGTGGTCTGGGAGAATGCGCCCAGGCCGGGCGTAGAGATATCTTTGCACTTATTGATATAGGCGCGACCAAGGTATCAAAATATGTATCGGTCTCGAGTATTGGTTTGCCTGAGGCCGATACCGATATGTATCGGTCAATTTTTTTTTAGAAAATTAAAAGTCTCGGTTGAAACCGAGACATATTGGCTGATACCCGATACGTATTGGTTTGGCCGAAAACGATATGCATCGATATTAGCCGATTTTTGATACCTTGGTCATGACACGTAGCCCATTTTTGTGAAGTGATGGGTGTTGCTTTATAATCATTTAACCATATTTTAACTAAAGTTACCTTTGTTTTCAAAAAAGTAGATAATCTTTTTGAAATATGATTTGCCTAAACAAGTGAGTTTTAGAACTCCACCAACCCACCTTTTTTTTAACTAAATGAGTGTTAGCGCTCCACTACTAATGTGCCAAGGATTCGCTACCAGGGTGTCAGCGCTTCACTACCAGGGTGCCAACGCTTCGTTATCGGGGTGTAAAAAAATAAAATAAAATCCGAGGTGTTAGCTCTTCTCTCCCGTGGTGCCACTGTTTATCGGGGTGCCAATGCTTCTCTGTCGGGGTGTTAGTGCTTCAATACAGGAGTGCAAAAAAAATAAATTTAGGGTGCATATTGAGGCGCCGACGCTTTGATATCGAGGTGCCAACGCTTCGCTACTGAGTGCAAAAAGAAATAAAAAATCAAGGTGTCAGTGCCTTGCTACTTGAGGCGCACATTTTTGAGTAAAATATACCTGAAAAAGTAAGTCTGACACTTTCTTGAAAAAATGGAAAGAAGAGAGAAAAGAAAGAGACTTCTAAAAAAGTCAAGTTTGATGGCTGAAAGTGAATACAATTTTTAAAGTATTTTAAAAGTTTTCACTCTAGTTAGTAAAGTGCGCCCTATGCCACCCTTCACTTCATAAAAATGCGTTATGTGTCATGCCCGTATCAATAGGTGCAAAGATATCTCTACACCTAGGCCCATTCTCATATATGGTGACACATTCGAGTACATTACATGAGTTGTGCATTCAAATGTTAGATCGGTGACAATGATCCGGAGTTTACACCACACCTCTAAGAGTTCACCTTTAGAATTTTTTGAACTTTTTTATACTTTAAATCCAAAATTAAAGTTTTGGGTTTACCGCTTGAGTTTGTGTTGGTACGCAGTTTTTCTTGGTCTCTCTCGATTTTCAAAAAGAGTGGCCCAATTCGGTCTACGTGGAATATGACGGAAAACGATAGAATAATAAAGCGATAAAATAATAATAGAAAAATATTTATATGTGCCTACAGTGATATATTAGAATAATAAAAAGACAATATTTAAGTGTAGAAAAATAAAAGAAGGCGAATTCTAAATGAAGGATACCTCTATAGATGTGATCGCCAACTGCAGATGTTTATCGACGCTGCAATACGTCACTGATCATGCTTTAAGAGGAGCGGGGGCTTATAGGTTGAACTCCTTTACTGAATCGTCGGTCCGTCAACGTCAATAGCTCTGGTTGCATTGGGGTTTAGCTAATTTGGTTTCTTAATCATGCTCTAAGTATAATCCTACTAGAAGTTTAATTTAAAAAAAGGTCTCCTAATTTTATTAGGAGTCTAATTTTTAAAAGAGGAGTTGTAGCTCATTATGCTAAGGAGGGTCGGAATTTAGGATTAGAACGGAGAATTCGAACTAGAAAGAAAATTGGGAACTAGAACCTAAGAATTAAGAACTAGAACAGAAAATCAGAAGAAGATTACTTGAAGCTGAGCGCTTCTTTCTCCTTCTGACGCTGCAGAGGAGGAACTCGGGCTCCTTGGAAAAGGCCGGAGCGCGAGAGAGAAGAGATCTCTGTGAAAAATTATGTGTTGTTGGTTGAGGTCGGGAGGTCTATTTTTAGATATTCGGATAATTACGCGCTCTGTGAGAGGTGCGCGATTAGCCGATTGAATTCAATTACGCGCCCTGTCTTGTGTGCTTAATTGAATTACGTGTCCTGTCTCGGACGCTTAATCACTTTGAGTAGGTGACCGACTCAGTGAGTGAATGGTTGACTGGCTCAGCTGTATATCCTAGTTCTAGTCTAGTTGGAACTAAATACACGCCCTATTTAGCGCGCGTAATCCAATTAAGAGCATGGTGTAGGGCGCTTAATCGAGGAATTCACGCGGTCTTGAGAATTAGAGACCAGGTCCAACTGGGGACCAATTACGTGTGGCTGGCAAAGAGT
Organism: Chloranthus sessilifolius; assembly: GCA_021018995.1. NCBI lineage: Eukaryota > Viridiplantae > Streptophyta > Magnoliopsida > Chloranthales > Chloranthaceae > Chloranthus > Chloranthus sessilifolius. The sequence goes on from CM037592.1 coordinate 107,197,756, forward strand.
GCAATCAATTGTATGTGCTACCCAGTGCGCACAATCAAGTCTTCAAGCGGTCTACAGAAAGGTGAAGCCCGACCCTATATTGACCAATTGCGTGCGGATGGCAGAGCGCACAATCAATTACGCGCATGGCTGAGGGCGCGGAATTAGAAAACCTTCCGGGTTGGGTTGGTCTAGGTGCTGAGATTTTAAGATACACAAACTAGCAGGCAGGTAAGGACAGACAGGTAGGAAAGGACAGACATGTGCATATATTTACATGTAATATTATTTAAGTAAATGCCATAACTCTTTTATTTCCATTTACTTAAGATATTACATATAAATAACGAAATACCCCCTATTTGAATTCAATAAAAATAGTCTCGGATCAAAAATCTTAATGAATAAAAAGTCAACTTTCCAATTTAAGTACAAAATTCAATTTTTTGCAATTTGGTCAATTTTTTAACTTTTAAATAGCAAGTCTTTTTGCGAAACTTTAAAGCCTATAAATTCTATTATATCAAAGTATTGCTAAAATATCAAAGTCAGGTAAAAAAAGTTCACATATGGGCTTTCAAATGGGGAATATATTACTAGGGTTTTGGCTCGACCTTTGACCTTCGGTCAACAGGGCCTAGGACTTAGCTATATACCATTGTTATGGTGCATAATTTTAGGATAGTGGGGTTTTTAGTATTTGAGGACTCTTAGAGAGGGTTGGTCTATTTCCAAAAGTCATGGCAAGGTCAAGGGTTGACCAAACTGGTTAGTGTACTCCGAGAGGATAAAATTGAGGTTTTTACAGTTTGGTGTATTGAAATTTTACACCTTTAACAAAATATTCAATGGTAGAAACGATTATACATGATCGACCAGGGACAAATTATCGTGTCACTAACTTTGTGAGTGTAAGGATTGGTGATGTTTTTGAAGATGTGTCTCGAGTATCATGGTATAAAAAGACTTAGTCTATACCATGGTATAAAAAATCGGTCGATACCGATATGTATTGGCAATACATATTGGTTTCTCGGCACACCGATACGTATCAGTATCTCAACTCGGTATCGGATACCGTATCGGGTATCGACCGATATAATATCGGTTTCGGTTGATACCTCTATTTTTTTTCTCTTTTTTAAATAGGTCGATATATATGTATCAGTATTGGCCGATATGTATTTACCGAGTTGTATCGGTCCTCCATGGCCCAATACCCGATACTAATACCGATTTGGACACCTTGGTCTATACTTTCCATCGCTTGTAATGTTTTTCATTTTTCAAGGGGGGATTGCCGTTTTATCTGGAAAAAAAAATAGAGCGCAAAATTTCTTTTTCACAAGGAGAAATATTTCAATGGAAGAAAACTCATGACTTTGAAAATTTGTTAAAATTAGTTTTGTTTTCTCTTTACGAAGGAGTTGAAAGCTTTGAAGGATATTTGATCCTTTTGATGTGATTCTTTCCTAAATACATATTTTATTAAGAGCAAACAATGATTGTTAACCCATCATGTGCATTAAATTTGTCTATATATCTGTGTGACTGCGTAATGTGCACGAATGTGTTGATTGAAAGTTCGTACACCTACGTGTCGTGTCCACCAATGGGTGGACATTCATTATAGATGAACTCTTTCAGTAAAATGCACTGAATTGTGATTTGGACATTTATGAAAGGGAAATTTATATTTTCAACCCTATAAGTTTACTTATTTGCAAAAATGATCCTATAGTTTGAAACTTTACAGAATAGGCCAGCTCCAAGCCAAGCCGTTTTCACGTCAACACTAACTTGTTTTTTCATTGTTATATGCTTATCTTTCATTATTTTTTATTGTTCATTTTTCTAATTTCGACTCCAGTAGGTAGCCCAGTGAACAACAACCGAGCGCTAGTAATCTAAAATCCTTTATAGCAAATATATGATAAAATATTAAAAATTATAACCCATATTAAAATTCTAAAATAGAGAAGAAAATAAAAAGAAAATTAAAGAGAAAAATAGAAGATAGAAATATAGAACAAACAAAAGCGACGACTATCTTTTAGAATTTTAACATTGGTTATAATTAGTTTAGATAACTACAATTGGTTGAGATAACTGATATTGGGTAGTTATCAAATAAGGTATTGCTATCTTAAGATAGCGAGCCGCTAATTTAAGATAGCGGCAAGATAGAGGCCCACTATCTTAAGATAACGGCCTATCACGGGGTCACTCTTCTAGTAGTGTCAGCCCATGCGGCACTTAACGCCTGCTGCGCTAAGTCAGCCTACTTCTCTAAATGAGGCACGCGATGCGGATTCCCAGATGCTACGAAGGTGGAAGGCATGTTCTACTCAAGCTTCACTTCAACCTCTATGTTCGGACTTTTCCCTACGAAGTAACGCAGCAGGTTAGAGCCGGCAACGACGATTGTTAAGGCAACAGGCAACAATGATCGATAAGGCAACATGCAATGACATAGATATAACGATAGGCAGCGACGAGCATATATCGAGCCCCCTCTGAGCTAAAACCTCGAAGGTGGTTGGGAACCACCAACGAGATGGCCCTAATCCACGACGTAGCTAGGACGATCACACACCAAGCATAGCCCGGATGCACGCACATAAGCCCACGAGGCTAGTGCACGTGTAGGGTCGGGAGACCTCAACTCATGTCCCCCTATATAAGGGTAAAACAGTAATTCAGGCGAAATGACAGGAGGACCTCCAACCCCTTGGTTTGACATACTTTACTATTCACCCCGCAACGCTAGCTCAGCTGACCATGACGCGTCTGTGTCGCGACCAAATCTTCACCCTCCATCCCAACGTGTCGTGACGCCACGTGGCTCATGCCTAGTACATATGGTGCAGCCCTCATAGCCTTGACGCACCAGTGATGCTCAACACATGGAGAGGAAAAAATTTCCTGCGACTGACCCGGATGGCCATGCCGCGTGCCCCCATCACATCCTCCTCAACTCAAAATCGTCAACGTTCTCGTTGATGCGAAGGCACACATTTTGAAGTTCAATACTTTATGTCACCTGCCACTGTTCCTCGACAGCTCCCTACCTTCACCCTATGTAGCAAAACTATGCATAACCAAAACTGCACACCTCAAAATCTGTATACAGTTGGTGTCTAAGTCTTCCCACCGCCCACACTAACAAGACCGCGGTGTAGTAATTGCTCAGCAGTTAACTAGCCGGAGCGCCCCTATTCTGGCGACGGGCTCCTCATCATCAACTTTTTTCTTTTCTTTTTTCGTGACCATTGCGTTCAAGGCGGCTTTCTCTGGACAATCTCACACCAACTGTGGCCCATTACACAGGAAGCAACCCTTCTTGCTAGGCCTTTCGTCTCTCTTCTTTTCATACCTACTACCTTTCTCCTGACTAAATCGCACACCCTGTATTATTTTGCTTCTTCGCCTGCTTGTCGGCATTGTCAGTGGACACTTGGGTTGCCCTCTCTTTCTCATTGCGGTGCTTGATTAGCCGCTCTGTCGCAACCAAATTCTCATCCAGGGTCTTTAACCCTCTATGAGTCAACTCCCGCTGCACCCATGACGCCAAGCCATCTATGAAGTAGAAGACTCGATCCTTCTCTCTCATTTCATTAATGTCTAACATCAGGCTCGTAAAAGCCTTAATGTACTCGTGCAACAGTCCCGTATGCTTCAACGCCGATAATGCCTTTCGTGCTGACCATCCGACGTTGGTTGGTAGAAATTGAGCCCGCAACTCTTTTTTTAGATCGGCCTAAGAATCAACTGCTCCATTCTCCATACGCACCTCTGACATACGGTGCCTCCACCATAACTTGGCATCCCCAACCAAGTATCTCGATGTAATTCTTAGCTGAACTTTAGGATCAAGGTCCCTCAGCGATTCGAGGTATTCCTCTACATCCCATATAAAGTTCTCGAGGTCCTTCGTCTCGTGAGAGCCCTTGAATGTCTCTGGCTTGGGGAACTTAAATCGAGGTGTCGGCGTCCCTGCTGGCACCCCAACTGGCATTGCCAGGATGAGCTTTTTCAGCACCCTCATCTCGTCACGTACCTCCTCCAATGTGACTTTTATATCTCGTACCTCTGCTGCCAGTTGCTCTACGGTCTCAGCTACATTAGCATTAATCCTCTCATGCCTATTCAATCGTTCCCCATGTAGTGTCATTACCGATACTACCGACTCGAGCTGGTCCAATTGAGCTTCCAAACTATCTAACCGCTCCCTTGTCCGTTGTCTTGCATCCTTGCTGGTCCTTTCCATCTAAGCCATCACAATGGCTCTGATACCAAATGTCACGGGGTCACTCTTCTAGCAGTGTTAGTCCGTGCGGCACTTAAAGCCCGCTGCGCTAAGTAAGCCTACCTCTCTAAATGAGGCACGCGATGCGAATTCCCAAATACTAAGAAGGGTGGAAGGCTTGTCCTACTCAAGCTTCACCTCAACCTCTACGTTCGGACTTCGCCCTGCGAATCAACGCAGCAGGTTAGAGCCGGCAATGACGATTGTTAAGGCAACAGGCAACCATGATCGATAAGGCAACATGCAACGATGATAGATATAGCAATAGGCAACGACAAGCATATACCGAGCCCCTTCTGGGCTAAAACCCACACCTCGAAGGTAGTTGGGAACCACCAACACGATGGCCCTAGTACACGACGTAGCTAGGACGACCACGCACCAAGCGTGGCCAGGATACACGCACATAAGCCCACGAGGCTAGTGCATGTGTAGGGTCGGGAGACCCTAACTCATGTCCCCCTATATAAGGGTAAAACAGTAATTCAGGCGGGTGGCGGAACCACATCAATTATCTCGATATCAGTATCGATGCACAGTGTAGGAGATTTGAAACGTCTTACCTTCTTTCTAGATGGTTCTCCCGAGGAAGGAAGGATCATCGGATCGAGGTCGATGATTTCAACATTGCTAGGCGCAAAAGGGACCGTCCGATGAGAGCGGCGCTCCCGCTTTTTAGCAGTCTCCTCCATCCTTGATAACCGAGCTCTGGTAAGATAGAATCGGCGGGCTATGAGAAAGGTGTGCAAGAGTTAATGAAAAGTGAGCCTAAGGGTGAATATAAAATAAAAAAATTAAAATTCGAGTTTAAAATATATAATTTTTTTTTTTTTTTTTTTAATTTAAAATTCGAATTTAAAATAAATTTTTTTTTTAATTCGAATTTCAAAAATAAAATTTAAATATAAAATTTAAATTTCAAACCTAAAGACAATCCTTCAAAATCCTATAAAATCTTACCTAAAAGAGAAAAAGAATGGAGAGAATAGAAAGATTCCTACAAAGACTAAAGCAAGTAATTCCACAAAAATTAATAACTAGATTTTAGAAAATCCTACAAAATATCTAAAAGAGGAAAATAAAGAAAATAAACTCCTAAAAAATTTAAAATAAGAAATCCTAAAAATCTAAACTTCCTAAAAGAACTCCATAAAAAAAAATACTTACCTAAGAGAGAAAAATAAGCGAAAGAAGATTTGCAAAGCAAAAATTTAAAAATTGATTTTTTTTTTTTTTTTTTTTTTTTTAAATCCGAATTTCAAAAATTAGAATTCAAAATTCAAAATTTTTTTTTAAAAAAAAAATAAAATTAAAATTTGAATTTAAATTAAATTAAATTTTTTTTTTTTTAATTAATTTATTATTTTTTTTAAAAATCCGAATTTCAAAAATTAAAATTCAAAATTCAAAATTTTTTTTTTTTTTTTTTTTTTTTTAAATCCGAATTTCAAAAATTAAAATTAAAAAATTAAATTTTAACCTAATGGCAATCCTACAAAATCTTATCTAAAAGAGAAAAATAAGGGAAAAAAATAAAAGATTCCTACATTTCCTAAGGAAGGTATCCTAAATTTATAAACTTCCTAAAAAATTAATAACTAATTTTAGAAAATCCTAAAATATCTAAAAGAGGAAAATAAGGAAAAAGAATCCTACTAAAATAAGAAGTCCTAAAAACCTAAACTTCCTAAAAGAGTCCTATACAAACTTACCTAAAAGAGAAAAATAAGTGAAAGAAGATTTTGTAAAGCAGAAATCCAAATATTGATTTTTTTTTTTTTTTTTAAATCCGAATTTTAAAAATTAAAATTCAAAATTCAAAATTTTTTTTTTTTTTTTTTTCTAAATTTGAATTTCAAAAATTAAAATTAAAATTTCAAGATTAAAATTAGAAATTAAAATTTTAAATCTAGGGGCAATCCTAAGAATCTTATCTAAAAGAGAAAAATAAGGGAAAAAATAAAAGATTCCTAAATTTCCTAAGGAAGGTATCCTAGATTTATAAACTTACTAAAAAAAAAATTAATAACTAATTTTAGAAAATCCTAAAATATCTAAAAGAGGAAAATAAGGAAAAAAAAAAAAATTCTACTAAAATAAGAAGTCCTAAAAACCTAAACTTCCTAAAAGACTCCTACAAAATCTAAAATAAAAAGCCTAAAAATCTCAACTTCCTAAAAATCCTAAATTTATAAACTTCCAAAAAAAATTAATAACTAATTTTAGAAAATCCTAGAATATCTAAAAGAGGAAAATAAGGAAAAAGAATCCTACTAAAATAAGAAGTCCTAAAAACATAAACTTCCTAAAAGAGTCCTATACAAACTTACCTAAAAGAGAAAAATAAGGGAAAGAAGATTTTGTAAAGCAGAAATCCAAATATTGATTTTTTTTTTTTTTTTTTTTAATCAAAACACAAAAAATCCCTAACCGAATTAATCAAAATTTAGCCGATCTCCCCGGCAACGGCGCCAAAAACTTGATCGATTTTAAATGTAACCCTTGCAAGTGCACAAGATCTATTGCAGTATGGCAAGAACAAAGGTGTCGAACCCACAGGGAAATCTTGAATTTTAATTAATTCTTTTAGAGATTTAAAAACGTCCCCAAGGAAGTACCAAAGGGCAAATTCAATTTAACCAAAAATTTATCACTTTTTCTAAATGCAAGAAAAATAAATTAATCTAAACAACTAATTACTAATGAATCTAAGAATAATATTTAAATAAGATCAAGAAATATGCTACCCCAGATTTGTACCCCCCTTTCATTAAAGAATCATTCACACCATCACCATCATTCATTCATAAAAATGATTTGAAATAAAGTATGATCATCAATCCGGCATACCCTATCTAAAAACAATGACTCAAATTTATCATCAGTATGAGTCATGTAAGAAGCTGTAGATCAAAACAATAAAAACATTAGACTATGGTATTAATCATAAATATGGGTACTTATCTGGGGATCCCATCTTTCCCGATCTATTGATTTAGCCGCTCATCTTTGGTGTATGATCTCCTTGTTCATTCAAAGTCATTCCTCTTTTTATTTCTTCCAAAAATCTTTGGTTACAATGTCTTTTCCTAAATACAATCTATGAATGTAAAAGAAAGACAGTGCAAATCCTAAGTACAATCTACCCAAATCAATCCCTAGAAGAAGGAGAAAAGAAGAACTTTTAAAAAGATGCTCAGAGGAGTCTAAAACCAAAAATAATAATGAATAAATAATCCTCTCCAAAAACTCTAAAAAAAGAAAAGCTAAAACTAACTCTCTAATTATCTATCTCTAATTCCTATCTCTAATTCTTGCTCCTAATCCCCCCTTTCCGAAGTGTTTGATCCGCTTTAAATAGAGCCAAAGTTTCCCAGCCGCAGAGGTGTTCAAACTCGAAAATTTAGGGTCGATTAATTGACCCAATAGGGTCGATGCATCGACCTCCCAGATTTTCGTGAATTCTCGCCGAACTTTACATCAGACGCTACTTCAGTATTTTGGCCATAACTTTCTGTCCCGAACTCGGATTGAGGCGATTCGTGCGCCGTTGGAAAGCTGACAGAAAGCTCTACAACGTTTATGTTTTGACAATTTCATAATTCGGGCATTTTGAAGGTCCAAATTGATCTGTAAGTTGCACCAAGTTCTCAATGACCCAAAGTTACAGTGTTTTGACATTATTTTCAGAATTCTTGGGCTTTTTTCTATACTTGGCTTGTATTTACCTGAAACACTTCAAATTTAATAATTCTTATCAGATAGCCTTCATCGGATAGCTAAATATAGATATCTAGGGGTGAAATATCATCATATTTCACTACTCATCAAGGACCTCCAACCCCTTGGCTTGATATACTTTTCTATTCACCCTGCAACGTTAGCCCAGCTGACCATGTCGCGTTCGTGTCGCGACCAAGTCTTCACCCTCCATCCCAACGTGTCGCGACGCCATCGTGACTCATACCTAGTACACACGGTGCCGCCCTCATGGCCTTGACGCACAAGTGATGCTCAACACATGGAGAGAAAAAATGGCCCTACGGCTAACCCGAATGGCCACGCCGCGTGCCCCTGTCACAGGCCGCTTTTATTTTTTCTATATTTCTGTTTTCTTTTCTCTTTAATCTTCTTTTTATTTTCTTACAATTGGTTTAGATGATTACAATTGGTTGAGATAACTGATATATGGTAGTTATCAAATAAGGTACACTCTAATAAGATTACAAATACAACCGTTAGCCGTTACAATTAGTTTAGATAACTAGCAATCTTAAAGCGGCCACTATCTTAAGATAATGGGTCATTAACTTAAGATAGCGGTAAGTAAGATAGCGATCTTAAGATAGCCGCCCACTATCTTAAGATAGTGACCTGTGACGGGGCCAATACTCGAGCTTGCAGCATGGTGCTTGGGGCACGACATGTGGTGTTAGGAGGGCACGCGACATGGGGACAAGTGGGCTTGGCGACGTAGTCGCGCTGCGAGGACGCGACACGGTCGCATGGGGGTAGGATGCGGGAGCGATGCGGTCACGACACGGACGCGATACAACCAAGGTGGGCTAGCGATGCAGGAGGCGTTGCGGTATGTCAAACCAAGGGGTTTGAGGTCCTCCCGCCATTCTGGCTGAATGACTATTTTACCCTTATATAGGGGAAGGGAGCTAGAGAGTTATTCCCCCGCACACGGGGCCTTGCGTTGCCAGAGGGGGCGCAAGTGTCTCCTAGGCCTGAAACGGTGGGCCTAGGACGTTGACGCAGCGATGCCGTGTGGCTCCCAAGGGAGGTTGAAGTATGGCTCCGGACTACGCATCGTGGTGCATATGGGTGAGCAACCTCGTGAGAACACCAACGCTGCGTGGGACTCAGTTGAGCACGACATCACGTGGGCCAAGGATAAACGGCGCTAGTAATTCGGAACGCACACGAAGGCAGGCTGCATGGGACTCGGTTGAGCACGCGAGCGTGAGGCCCAAGGCTGTGGGCTTGGTTCGATATGTGAGCATGACATGGTGGCATGAGAAGTTGCATGCCAAGACTGTTGCGAAGCAAGGTACTAGTGCAGTGCACAGGGTGAAGCTTGAGCAAGCCAAGTTTAACACAGTGGTGCAGATGGCGTGTCATAAGGGGCACGGTATAGTTGGATGGTAGGCCGTGAAACAGAGGTAACCATGTTGAGGGAGTTCCCGTCCCCTAGGCGGGTGGTATCAGAGCTGATGTGTAGATGAGTTGGCTTCGTTGCATGTGGTAGCAAAGCACCGCGCGGGTTAAAAGCGCGTCGAAGGACGCCCTGCGACTGTTGGTACCAGAAGTAGGCTGACCTAGCGAAGCGTGCGTTAGGTGCCGCACGAGACTAAGGTTGCAGAAGTGCGACCCCGTGACATTTTGGTATCAGAGCCAAGTTCGATCCTAAAGCGATGATGCTATTGAACAAATTGGTGCGATGTGGTGTCAAGAGGGCACGCGACATCCATGAACAATTGGTGCGGAGGCACGTGATGTGGTGTCAAGAGGACACGCGACATCCCTGAGCTAGTTAACAAGTGAGGGCCTTGTGACAGCATAACCAAGTTGACCCGGCCAGGGTGACAGTGGGGAGCTAGTGGGAAGGTGCGGACCTAAGAACTAGAAATGAGTTGCTAACAAGTTGGGAGGAGTTGGCGGGGTCAGTTCACTGCGATCATGCGTCAACGAGGACGTTGACATTTATGGTACCACTGTGCTAAACTTGGCCTGCTTAAGCTTCACCTTGTGCACTGCACTAGTACCTCGCTTCGCAACAGTCTTGGCATGCAGCTCCTCATACCACCATGTCATACTCGCATACCGAACCAAGCCCACAACCTTGTGCCTCGCGCTCGCGTGCTCAACTAAGTCTCACGCAGCCTGCCTTCGTGTGTGTTCCGAATTACTAGCACCGTTTATCCTTGGCCCACGTGTTGTCGTGCTCAACTGAGTCCCACGCAGCGTTGGTGTTCTCACGAGGTTGCCCAGCCGTATACACCGCGACGCGTAGTCCGGAGCCATACTTCAACCTCCCTTGGGTGCCACACGACATCACTGCGTCGACGTCCTAGGCCCACCATTTCAGGCCTAGGAGACACTTGCGCCCCCTCTGGCAACGCAAGGCCTCGTGTGCGGGGGAATAGCTCTCTAGCTCCCTTTCCCTATATAAGGGTAAAATAGCCATTTAGCTAGAATAGCGGAAGCACCTCAAACCCCTTGGTTTGACATACCGCAACGCCTCCTGCATTGCTAGCCCACCTTGGGCATGTCGCGTCAGTGTCGCTGGCAAGACGCTCAGCCATACCCCATGCGATCAGATCGTATGTCAGTCCTGCGACCACGTCGTCAGGCCCACTTGGCCCCATGTCGCGTGCCCTCCCGCACTTTTCTATATTACTATCTTCTTCTTCTTTCTTTAATCTTCTTTTTATTTTCTTACAATTGGTTTAGATAGTTGGTTGAAATAACTTATGTGTGGTAGTTATTAAATAAGATACACTCTAATAATATTACAAATACAACTATGAGCAATTACAATTAATTTAGATAACTAGCTATCTTAAAACGGCTACTAACTTAAGATAGTGGGCCGCTAACTTAAGATAGCAGCAGGATAGCGGCCCGCTATCTTAAGATAACATCCTCTCTTTAATCTTCATTTTATTTTCTTCTATATTTTAGAATTTTAACATAAATTAAAACTGATTTAGATAATTAGAATTAGTTGAGATAATTGATGTGTGATAGTTATCAAATAAGGTACATTCTAATAAGATTACAAAGGACGACAAAAAAATAATTTTATATATATATATATATATATATATATATATATATATATATATATATATATATAATGAAAAAATAGGTTGGTGCTGACGTGGAAACAACTTAGCTTGGAGCTGGCTTATTCTACAAAGTTTCAAATTATAGGGCCATTATGCAAATAAGCAAATTTATAGTATCGAAAATATAAATTTCCCTTTATGAAACACCCAAAAGCCTTTGTTATAAACCTCATAGGATAAGTTTATTACTAATTAATGTATTCGAGAGACCCTAATATTTTAGGGATAATACCGACATTTAAACACTAAATGGTGTTTAAATGATCTTCCACTATTAAATGTCATTTTTTATCTCATACTATTGAAGTGTGATTTATTATTGTGCCATGCCGTATATATCTGTGATCAATCTAAGTCTCCCAAGTGGCAACCCATCATTGGAGCATGTCTTAGCCCAAAGATCATGTGGATGTAAACCATCCGATCAGTGAGCTTTAATATTAGCCATCAAAATTAAAAACAATAGTTGACATTAGACTGCATTGATCAGATGGTTTAAATCTCCCAAAAAATACAATTTTTTACCCATAACCCTGCAATTGATGATATATAACTTTGACAATATGAATTTCTAAGATCATAAGTCAATAAATGGTGTAAGATTTTTTAAATACCATTTGATGCTTAAATGATGATTGGGAGAGTCGGTCCCAATATTTGATGCTCTACGACATTTATTTGAGAAAACAATGGATTAGTAGTTCTTTCACTTGCTCTCATGTGCTTTGTGATTCCAAATAACTTCGGTTAGAAGTTTTGGAAGGTGCTTCTAATCCAAAAGAGAAATATCTTATTAGCTTTCGAAACAGTCTCATGTTGTTTTGATTAAGGTATAAAAAATCGGCCGATACCGATACGTATCGGCAATACGTATTAGTTTTTTGGCAAACTGATACATATTGGTATCTCAACTCAGGTATTTGATATGTATATCGGTTGATATGTCTCGATTTCAGTCGAGACGTCAACTTTTAAAAAAAAAAAAATAGTCGTATCGGTCTCGGGCAAACTGACACCCAACACCGATGCCAATTTTGATACCTTGATTCCGACTTACTTATATAGGAGTCTTGCATTAAGATTTTGCTAGCTAGTAGACCCACGCCACGGTCACATGGACCACGAACGCACCATGAATACTACCATCGATCTCTTTATTGGTACTAAGGAAGGGATGGAGAAATTAAAAAAGAATCGGACCAACGAAACTTATGTAACATATACCTCAAGGGGTTATGTTTTAATTCACTAAAATATTCTAAAGATTACGGAGTTGGGATTTTAGTAAAATGCCATAAAAACTATTAAGCTTACTATGGCAAACCAACGTTTTAGTTTTAAAAATCATTAGCTAAAAATGTTTAATTAAAAAAAAAAATTAGCTAAAGAACATATGGCAACTCAGCCCAGCCTGCTAGGTTGAAAAATACCTAACTTGGCCAGGATTAAACTTAACCTGGACCATTGAGAGCTACACGTGGCCCAACTCACGAACGTTATTTTTGTGGGTGTCATCGGTATACAATTTCGATCAGATCAAAGTAGTGGCACTTCGTTAGCATGTTGTCGCCGAAAAATCACACAGGAGAGGATTAGAATATCTGAACGGTGCACTTTAGCATTGTTCGCTAAAAAAACATTGACAACCACCATATTAGAGTTGGCAGACACTTTTTCCAACAGTAATTTTTGAGCTTTCTTACATTAGACCAAACCATTTTTTCGAAACTTAGAAAACCGTGTCCATCTTTATCTTTTCTAAAATGCCCTTTATCAAATCCATAAAAGGGCTAATAAACCATAAGAAAAAAGAGTTTTTCATTAATTCTTTCATTTTATTTTTTTTGATAATCTGGATATCGGAGCCTCTTAGAGCACCTGCCTAATCCTAGGGGCACATATGTACCCCAAATTCAGCACATGTCGGCTTAGCACAGGATATAAATCCCTAGGATGGCCTCAAGGGGAGAGGAGATTTGAACTCATGTCTCCTGCTTTTGGAAGCAGGTATCTCGCTAGCTTGCCTAATCCCTTGAGGTTAACTCTTTCATTTTATATGCATGACAAGGGGTAGACATAGTATGACATATCCCTCGTACTTGTGTCTAACGTGGTGTGCCTTAACTCTAACTCAACTCGTAATATTTCATAATATTTCGTATAGAGGAACAAGTATATATATATATATATATATATATATATATATATATATAGGAAAAGGAATCTGTCCTCCAATCTTCGACGTGGAGCTCCACGTGGCATCTAAAATCTTGTTTCGATGCCATGTGGACCTTGGGTGCATTGCTTAGATTATCTTTGAAATTTTTTTTTTCAAAACTCATCTCCACCTTGTATTTTTTGAATCGTGAAATGTGGACCAATGAGAACCGTCAAACTTCGACATGTGGGTTTAAAAAAAAAATTAAATTTTTTTTTTAAATATTGATTTAAATTGTCCACCTGTGCTCCACGTGGATCTTGGAGGACGATTACCGTCCTCTATTGGAGGACCTAACCGGCTCCTATATATATATATATATATAATTTGTCCCCGTCTTTCAGAGATGACAATGATCTCTTGAAGACTGCACGGTCTTTAAGAGAGACTATCGCGCTGTTTGACAGATTGTCACAGTATCTAATAGACCGCATGAAATAAGAGGGTTACGTTTGATATACGATCTATGAGTTGGATGAGAGTTAGAGAATGCAACATGTACTTCTTAAAATATTTTTAATGTAAATTGGTGTTGAAAAATGGCTCCGAGGCACGTAGTTTACTATGTACGTTATTTTAAAGATAATAGATGCCCCTACTCCGTCAGATAAACGAAGATGCAATTGAGTTTCTAACGAATCTGCCTTCATGATACAAAGAGTCCGATTTTGCCAAAAATTGTATATTCTTTTCTAGATTGCACTTTCTAAAAAATAATCTGACATAGAATTTTTGATACACAAAAAGATTCTTAAATAAAGAAAATAAGAACATAAGAGAAAAGGAGAAAATATGTTATTATTTCTTTTGTTTCTTATTTAATTTTTAAAACATTGATTTTAGATTCCTTAAATAGAAATCAAATTGTGTGTTAATACACTAATTTCTTGAAAATGTGCTATAGGCATTCTTTGGAAAAACACACACTACTTTGGAAGGCAATTTCTTTTGAAAAGTCACACTACTTTGAAAAGTTGATTCTTTTGAAAAGACAACCAATTTTAAAAAGGCACTTCATTTGAAAGGACACACCTCTTGGGAGTACGACACATCTCTTGGGATTGGACAAATTTAAAAACTTTTATAGATACTACGATTCAAATTACAAATGAGTTATTTTTTCAGCTCAATATATATACTACTACTTTTATGGCTTGGATTGGCTAAAAAATGTGATGGGTAAATAAAAAATGAAGCTGTCATGGCTCTATCTATCAAGGTGTCAAATCGGGTATCGGTCAATGGAGGACTGATACGTATCGGCCAATACTGATGCGCATAGGTGTATTTAGTAAAAAAAAAAAAACAAATCAATGAGGTATCGGCCGATACTGAGATTAAAACCGATTCCAATACAGTATCGATTGACTAAAAATTGATACGCATCACCGATACATATCGGTATTGGCAGAGGCTTAATACCTTGCTATATAACTGTAGTAGAGCATCTATCGTAGCAGACAATTATTAATCGGATTGAAAGTTGTTTATATTTTCAACCGTTCCCCTTATACGACATTATGTCATGCCCCATCTTTTTAAGGTAACACTTCAACTGTCCCACTTTTACAACATTATGTCAATGTCCCATCTCCTTAAGGTAAACCCTTCAAATCTCCCATTTTTCGGCCACATGCATTGTGCCATGTGCTACAAATTTCTAACTAGTGTAACTCATTTAAATTGCAAGCCATCAGTCTAACTGAACTTAGCTTATGCCTATTTTGAGAAGAGCCACTCTAGAATGGGTGTGCACATGACAGTGCACGGATTTTCATAAATTAAAAATTCGTGCATGTCCTATAGTCATATAGACTTATGGACTGCGGTGTCATAGGTGGACACTCTTTGTAGACTAACACTTTTGAAAATTTGTAAAAGAAAATGTATTTGAAAGGAGAAATGGATACCATTGTTTGTTTTCATTTATAGGGAAAACACATTTGTAGGGCCTAATGTTTTTTAAATAAATGTTGTTTAACAATATATATATATATAAGATAAAATATATTTATAAAAACTTAATATAATTTTAAAAATAAAACAATAGGTAGTCAGCCCCACAGAGATTGTCAAACAACCGAAAAATAGATTTTCATGACAAATAAGCGATTTTCCTTCTAATTTTTAGCTCCAATCTTTTAAACAATAGATCGTGAGATCATAGGCATACCATCAGACAGTTAGATTTTGCTTTCATGTGACACGCATCTTTAAAAGTGACCCTAATTTCACACGGCATATATCAGGCTCAAAGATGATTTTTGTGTCACTTTTTGAGATGTGTGGCTCGTGGAACAAAAATTTGACCTACACCCATATTCTCTTTGTTGGAAGATTAGGAAAAAAAACGATCTCCATTGTCTAAGATGCATTTTGGGTGGAGGAGAGGATCAATGCATAAGGGTTCAAGCATAAAAGAAGAAAGTTGAAAGGGAAGTTCAACTGGAGTGAGTTCTATTTGGGTTGTACCCATTTCAACCCACTCTGATAGTGTTGTCAAGTTCCCTTGAACAATTGCCTTGGGTCAAGTAATCAGCTCAGGCCATGCTGATTAAACAGGCATGGCACCCGTGACTACAGCTATCACTTTCGGCAAGCATAGCTCCACAATCACTAAGAGCTGCTCATCTCCCCTAGAGAGTCTCAAAGTTCAGGAGCGGCGTTTAGTAAACCAGCTGCTAGCGACTTGCAAGAGCTGGTCTAAGCGAAAACAAACTCCAAACCAAAGTGAGTAAAACTTGCCGGAGCAGTATTGTAGGGAACTATGCGAAACGCACCCATTGAGCGCTAAATATAGGAAGGTAGTGGAAGAAGCATTAGGCTCAAACAAGTAAACAACATGAGTAACTTACTATGAGCGAAAAAACTAAAGTATGTTGAGGAACTAAGTCTAGGACCTTATGCAGTATGCCGCTAACATATAATAACTCACTATCCTCAAAACAAAAATCAGGTCATATATGCTCATCAATCTCGAATGCTTTCTTTGCTATATTAAGGGAGTGACAACAAAAGAAACTGAGTCACAAGTAATACGTGAGATAAATGGGCCACTAAAGAAGATTTGGAATGGCAAACATGAATGTAAGAGACTAAAAATTAGCCAAAAGAGTAACGAAGTAGTTGCTGGCAAGAGAATTTTTTGTATCGGAAATCTGTGTTTATATTTTAAAATAGGAGAATAACTAGGGATATAGGTTCGGTGTACCGAACCGAATCGAATCAAACCTGATTTTTTCGGTCCACTCCAAACCGAAACCGAACCGAAACGTATTGGTTCGGTTCACCTTGTTTTTTCCTGAAACCAAAACCGAAACTGATTCGGATCAGTTTGGTTCAGTTTAGGTAAAATACCTTATTTTTTCGAATTCTTTTGGTTTTTTCCCGATTTGCTCGGTTTACTCAAACTACTAACACGGTTTTTGGTTTCCAACCATCCAAACCGAAACTGAACCGAATTGGGTTTCGGTTCGGTTCGGGTTTCGGTGCGGCTCAGTTCGGTTTCCTTGGTTTTTGCACTGCAAAAATAAGGTGTTTCAGCGGTTGTTGCTAAGGTAGTTTTTGGTAGCGATAGGACTAATAGCAGCAGCTTTTTGTTAAAAAAACTGCCGCTAATAGTCTTATTTTTTGTAATGTTGGTTCGGTTTCGGTGTTCAGTTTGGGGTACAAATCATTGAATTGTGTATCATCGAAAAATTATAAACGATAGACAAATTTGCAGACAGTTTATGTGGTGTGACCTGACTGGCTGCAGAGCTTAGGCTCCATTGTGTGTGCAGCCAGTCACAGCCAGTCACATAGCGCCACATAAGCTGCGTGGAAAATTGTCTACCAAAGAAGGCTTGATGATGCCCTCAAGCCAACCCGACCGGACCAGATAAAAAACCCCAATTTTATATTTTTTTAACATATAAAATATCAGGTCGGGTCAACCTGACCTGACCCCTTGATCGACCCGACAGGTCATGTTCAGGTACCCAACCTGGTAAAATACCGGCCCAACCCCGACCCGCTGAGGCATACATCCATCATCTATGGTGAAAAGCGAGGGAATCAGTTTAGTCTTTGGATAATATTGACCGCCTCCACTAACCGTTTAATCAGTTGCTGACTGTCACAGTTTTTAAGGGGCACTGACATTTGTAGAAGGAAAATTCAGGCTGTGAAAAGTTAAGAAGACAGATTTTACGCGGTCTTGAACTCAATAAAAGTCAGCTGTTGACCATGGTGAAAAGTCAATCAGGCCTGAGCAACGTCAATAAAACTAAAGTCGACTAAGAGCACTCTAAATCTGAACCGTTGACCAAACAAAACTTCATTGCAATGATTTTGGGCTCATTGACGGATCAAGATTGGTAGCGCAATGGCCCATGATTACTATCTTCATCACTTGAGTTTCACGGTTTTTCATGGCACTAATATTTGTAGAAGTGAACTTTTGGGAGTGGTCAACATCACTTACCAATTGACGATTCAACATGCCAAATTGCCTTTTATCTGTCCCTCAAAAGTTGACAAGAAAAGATTTACGCGGTCTTGACATCTATAAAAGTCAGCTTCCAACCATGTTTAGAAGTCAATTGGCACTGAGCCACATCGATTAAACTAAAAGTCAACTAAGAGCACTCTTGCAAACTAATCTGGACCGTTGGCTAAATAAAATTTGATTGCTTACAAAATTTGAACCCATGATCCATCGGAGACGGTAGCCCAATAGCCCATGAATAGTAGATCCGGCTAAGTTCCAGATAATGGGGTATCTGGCTTCTTAACCCCTTCCAGCACTGGTATAACTTTAAGAATATCCAAGCTAAGAGATGATGAAGAAGAAGATAAATATGACCAATTGAAAAATTACAAAAATGTGAGGAACACTCGATGGTTTTTATAAAATTTTTACTTAGAGAGAGAGAGGGGCGGGGGGTTGATAAAAAGTCAAACTTATATCAAAAGATAAATCTTTCATTAATCAAAAATTGCGGTGAAAAGTTACACATTAACATAGTCATAGTCATTATTCAGTGTCAAATTTATATTAGTCAAAATTTTACTAAAAAGTCAAATTTTGATAAAAAGATAAACTTTGACCAAAAAAAAATATGAAAATGTACTGCCAAGTTATAAATTTCCACAACAGTAGCCGTTATACACTGCTAGGTTATATCGGTAGAATTTTGATCAAAAGTAAAATTTTCATCACTAATAATTTTTAAAATAATATACTGTCAAGTTACATATTAACATAGCAGATTCGGGTTGAATATTAATGGGTCGACCAGACCCGTTACCTAAAAAACATGGAAAATAGGGAGGCTTTACGAGGTCAGGTCTGGATATCAGGCATCAGTTGGCGGTGGTCCGCTTGGGAATTTGCCATTTCCCCATTGGACAGCAAAATGTTGGCCCGACCAATCCCGACCCCTTGACAGCCCTTATAATATAGTTATATAGGTTCCCTTGCAATTTGGTTAGAATTTTAAGTTCATATCATGGGTCAAAATATCGGGTATCCGATACGTATAGTCCGAGTTCAAAACCGATACGTATCGAACACTACGGATCGGAATAGTAAAATATCGGACGATACATTCAATGTATCGTCCGGACATATGCATACAAAATAGCGATACGGTATATTGAATGTACCATATTGTCTCAGTCCAAAACCGATACGTATCGGTATCGGACGAAATTTTAATTCAAAATTCACATTATGATATGGGCCAAATGGGCGAATTATGTGCATACTAATTTTGTAAGAAACATGGAGAAATGCAATCCATGCAGGTATTTTGACAACTATTACCAGGAACCCATCTCAATAGACGATGACACATATATATCTTTTGTTTATTAACTATCAACTCATGTAATTAATTAATAAAGAACAACATATATTATAAGGTTGGTCAATGATAATCTTTCTTTCCATTTCTAGTAGTCCACAATATATATATATATATATATATATATATATATATATAGAGAGAGAGAGAGAGAGAGAGAGAGAGAGAGAGATCATTCACAGCTATTAAGAGTATCTTCATTTGCAACTCAAGATTCTTCCCACTCAGTCCGCACTTTATGTGTTTAAATTGTTGACTGTTTTGAATCGGATGACCGTAATTATTTTTGTCCCAATCTTTCATACAATGGATATGGAGATCATTGGTCTATCATCAAACAGTCAAATTTTTTATTCCGCTGGAACACATCTTAAGTATCACATTTGATGTGTGCCAATGACCATGTTCAATTTTTGGGATGCATGCTTTGTGGACTCAAATTCTGACCATTTGATGATAGGATCATGATTTCCATGTCTATTTTGTAGAATATTGGTGCAAAAAACTGTCTATATTGTCGGCCACAGTTTAAACATGGGAAATGGCCGGGGGTTGAATGGGGAGAGTCTTGGGTGTAAATGAAAGTACCCTAATTTAAGATTTCCCATGGCATTGCCTAATATAATAATAGTAGCTAATATGCGGGACGCGGTGTGGTTGGTGTTGAAAAGGCCCATAGCCCAAGTTGATGGCCTTCTACGTCCACGACATAGCTTCCACAATCTCTCGCAAGGGTTAGACTAAGGTATAGGGTTACCCATTTAAATAAGATATATATATATATATATATATATATATATATATATATATATATATAGGGCCGGCTTTGAACATAGGCGGGCAAAGCAGCTGTCTTGAGCCCCTAATTTTAGGCTCAAAATGAGACCAATTGTCAATTAGTTATCCAAAGATCTGTGGCCCAAAAATTTTAACAGGGCCATTTTAGTTCCCATTTACTTATTTGACTTAGGGTCCCCTAAAATCTAAAGGTCGTCCCGGGGTGAATAGGCTTTAATATACTAAAATATCATTGGTATGCTCCCAAGGTCGTAAACTCCCCTATCGGCAACCGCTTTGTGGGTGTTAGTAGAGCTGGTATCCAATGACATTAAACTTGTACACAATGCAAGGTTGACAATATTATAAGTTTACAACATCAAGGTTGCGTGTTCAAAGTCAGCTTAAAAACCAAATATATATAGTGAATAATCCCTACATTATTTATTTAATTTGCACAATAATGCAGATTTTTTTTTGCTTTTTCAACTGATCTTTGTGTCACCATCTCTCATAAATCAAGACTCTCGTGGACGGTTTGATTCTTCAAACAAGATCTTTTTTTGACCAATATATATATATATATAAGTCTTCTTTTTCCACTCTCTAATGCACACAATCTGAACTGTAGAATCGATGGCCACCGTTTTGTAGCTGCCACGAATTTATGTTTCATTATTTCATATATATATATATATATATATATATATATATATATATATATATATAAGTCTTATTTTTCGACTCTCTTATGCACACAATCTGAACTGTGGAATCAATGGCGACCCTTTTATAGCGGCCATGGCACAAATTCAAAGCAATTGAAAGCTCTAACCCTTTAATTGGTTGCTTACATTTTGAAAGGTTATTAAAGGAATGAGTAATCATATATAATAAGAAAAATGGTTGGAAACCTACGATAGGCATATATTTCTACTATTGCATTGCTAACAGAATAGACGGGTTTGATTTATCCAAAGGGATAGATTAGCTCATTGACCATCCATGTTCGATCAATCCAAGTATGACAACTAGCAATCCATTAATTATTATTTTTCTTTTTATTTTGAGGAATAGATTATCTAAATATGTGCGTGCTTGAGCTAATCCCTATGAAGTGCAGTGCCCCACTAGGCCACTCGGGCCACCAGTATTTCACGGATTACACCAGAGGGGAGGTGTTTCGAATCTGCGACCTTCGTAAGCAAACCCAAGTCGTCAGACCGTTGCGACAATCCCTTTGACACTGGTCTCAACAAAAAAATCAAGTGGACCATTTTATTGGTGCACTATAATTTGATCGTTGAAAATATGAACAATCATTCATTGTACATTGTGGATCAGATGGCTCAAATCCTCCAATAAGTATGATCGTCCAATCGACGTTAGTTCAAACTTCAAGATATGAATTATTATCTTGATGACTTGGATTGCTCAAAGTTATGTGTCATATGTATTTTCCACTCACTGGACGTTCATGGAATGAGTACCTTTAAATGCTCTCACTGAATATTTGAGGCAAGGATCAAAGTTTCTGTCATATTTTGTATGGGACTCAAATTTTCGGTCGACATTTTGGCCAAATTATTAGTTTTTGGCCGAAATTTTGATCCAAAATTTCGGTTTTGATCATGCCCAAAATCGAAATTTTGCCAGATACTTTGATCCTTGGTTTAAGGGCTCTCACACTGGAAACCCATTGAGCATTTTGAATTCGACAGTGGAGATCGTTTTTCGTCCCAATCTTCCGCACAATGGATCTTGAGATCATCAACGTACCATTAGGCTATGAGCTTTTTTATTTAAAGTGGCACACATTCAAAAAAGAGTGACCTTAAAATAATGTGACCGCAATGAGTGTCAAATGATGTTAAGATCACCTTTTTTTTATATATGCCACGTGATATCAAAATCGGTCTGTCTGATGGAACGTCCATGACCTCAAGATTTATTGTGTGGAATGTTGGAACCAAAATGATCTCCCTCGTCTGATTCAAAACAGTCAATGAGTTTTCAGGGTGGACGGTCTCAAAGATTCGGTGAATAACGAGAGACTTACCTGTCACTGTATCAGGCTAGGATCCAAAAGGTAGTCCATAATATACAAGATCGCCATCTTTTGGATTAGTGGACTCTGGCCCACAAGATCCAGATTCTTATTTCAAAATCACTTTTTAGACTTTAATATATCATGAGATGATAATGTATCGAGAAATTGCTTGATAAATTCTGTGACTCCCAGCTTAACTCAGCCGTCTCTCCTCGTGGGAAGCGAGAGACTCATTTTAGTATTTTGTTTGACTCACCAAACCGACCTTCGAATCATTGGCTGACTTTCGCTGGTTTTCATGGGCATGGATTTGTAGGGCCACCTTTTGCAGTTCAAAAATATGGCTTTACAACTCATTTTTTTTAAACACAGGGCTGCGCTATTATCTTTAGGACTTGTGCCAAGTTTCAACACTATCTAATTATAAGCTGATTTAAAGGCGTTGATATAGCCTTAATCTAAAAAGTTTTGGGCAAAAGATTGGCACGTAATACCATCTCGATCATCTGATTCAATGCAATCAAAGGTATTAAACTATCACTTTAAGTCGTTGTTCATCCGAAAGTCAAAGTAACTAATCATTTGACCATATTTATTCTGACACCGAAAAATTGTAATCTCATGCCAGTTGTAATGGTAATCTCACCATTGATTGACTTGAATCAGATGATGACTATTATTTTTCCTTTGAATTTTTCAAACAATGGTCTTGAGATCATGGGTTTACTATTAGATGATTAAATTTTTTTCATTTCATATGACACACATCCCAAAAAGTAACCCTAAAATAATGTTTAAGTGTGATATGTACCATGTAGAATTAAAAACTAATCGTCTGATGGTACCCTCATAATTTCAAATTCTTTTGTACCAAACATTGGGATGAAAAATGCTCTCGATCGAATAGTTCAAAGCTGTCAATGGTTTTCGATTGGAGAGATATTGCAATTTCACGGGGTGCAAGTAGCGCTACCCACCCTAATAAAAATGCTTTTTTATGAATAAGTTAGATCTTAGTTGTTTCATCTTTCAATTTGTGGATGTCCATCAACCAACACAACAAGTTAGATCTTGGATCTTAGTCAGATATATGCCGACACCTTCCTATAATAGCCGTCGGCATAAGATTTTTTTTTTATATATAACCTGAGTATTCGGGCCTCTTAGAGCACCCGCCTAATCTCAGGGGTACATGCGCACCCCAAATTCAACAACATATCAGATCAGCACAAGATATAAATCCCTAGAGTGGTCTCAGGGGGGAGGGAATTCGAACTCAGTTCTCCTGCTTTTTGGAAGCAAGTGCCTGACCAGCTTGCATAACCCCTTGAGGATATTTTTTTCCTCCCACCTTATAGGTGACGACTCAGACCTAGCCCCGATTTTATTTCTGACAATCACATATAATTTAGGTCAAAGGCTTTTCTTTATCTCATGTGGGACTATTACATACAATCAATCACTGGGCATTCATTTAAACATTAAAGATGGAGAGAGTAATGTGGGTTAGGACACAAGTTAAAGTTATTCATTCATATGTCTAATCAATCATAGTAGCAAATGTTAATAATTATTTTGTCGAGATTTAAGAGCTTATATATCATAAATTTTGCAGTTTGTAGATAGAAAAGGTTTGTATAAGAAACATATTTTATATATTTCTAAAAATTAAAGTATATGGGGCTCTCCTCTCATTGCATGCCAATGAACTCAAAGTTGTTGGTGTGAAAAGCTGACTTCTTGATTGTGAGCTTTTGACATATTTTGGCAAGTAAAAGGTAGGTGACCTTCTAAGCCTTGTCAGTTATGATCTTCAGTGGCCCCATGAATCCAAGGGCATGAGTGGTTTTGGACTCTGGGCCTGATGCATCATTTTTGTAGGCATGCCATTTCCAAGGTTTAAAGTGTAAATTTGAGTCTGAATTTGAACCTTCCATCCTATGTTGTTGATGGTGAACCGTCCATCTCATACATCTTGCTGATGTGCAGTGAAATATGATGATATTTCACCCCTAAAGACCTACATTTAGCTATCTGATGAAAGATATTTAACATGTTTTATATATTTTTAGTGATTTACAGGCCTGGAGATGTGTTGAGCATGAAATAACCCAAAAGTTCATAATATAACGTCAAATTCGTGCTACCTTAGATCATTCGAAACTTATCCCGACTTGGAGCTCAATTTGAACCTTCAAGACGCTAGATTAAGAAAATTGTCAAAACACAAAAGTTTGAGAACGCGTCGTTAACTTTCCAACGCCGCAAGAATCGCCTCAATCTGACTTCGGGATAAAAAGTTATGGCCGAAATACCAAGGCAGTATCTGAATGCAAAGTGTAGCGGGAATTCACGAAAATCTGGGAGGTCGATTGATCGACCAAATTTGAATTTGAGTTCAGAATTTTGTTTGGCCGCGAGAATCTCGGTACTCTTTTCAAGGAATAAAATCTTAGAGGAAAAAGCGGCTTCTTTTTTGGCAATTAAGGAAAAAGATATTCTTGGAGATATATTCATTCGGGGAGTCCTTCGGAGATAATTCTGATTCTTATTATTTTTCTGCATTCTTCTTTTTAGAGAGTTTTATATTTTTAGAGAGTTTTCATTTTTCTGCATTCTTTCTGTTTTAGTTTCTCTGCTTTTCAACGTGTAAGGGCATTGAGTCCCATTTTATTGAACTACCTTTTTAATATTCATTTTGAGAAGAAGATAAGTCTTAGTTTTCTGATTTGGATCCACTTTCAAGAAGGAGGTGTACGTACTTTGGATTAAAGCTTTTGTGGATTTTTGTGGATAATTCTTTACGGTATTTTAATGACATTTTCAACTTCTGCATTTATTTTATTACTTATTTCAGTTATGTGTGGCTAGTTTCATTAAGGATGGGGATCTAATGAACCCCATCCGAGGTATTCATTTATATTAATATAAATCTGTGTGATTGAGATGTCAGATACTTTTTAAGACCCTAATATTCATTGAAAATGGTGAAATCATCATTTCAGTCCGAGATCTAGGAGCTAATCATGCCTTATGATTTCAGATCTACAATAATAATTTTATCCTAATTATCACCCATCTCGGGGTGAAGTTTTACCATCATCTGAGGTGTGAGTGTTAATCATACACTCATGGGGTGTTAATCATACATCTCCTTGATCTAGGATTGATAGTATGACTTTATCCCAGTGGTGAGTTCCAATCACGTTCTGAGGTGTGAGTGTTAATCATACACCTATTGGGTGTTAATCATACATCTCCTTGATCTTAGATCGTACTTTGGAAATTACCCTAGAGATTGAGTTCTAAATATTGTCCGAGGTGTGAGTGTTAATCATACACTTATGGGATGTTAATCATACATCTCCGTGATCTCAGATCTATATTTTAGAACTCACGTGTGTATAGGGCAGTGCTTCTTTTGAGAAATCTGTTAAAGATCTCACATCTCAATCCACAGATTAACATTTTGTAAATGATAAACCTACGATGGGAGGATTTAGCATCCCAATCCTTATCTTTCATTAATTGTTAAATTCCTTTAGTATTTATCTGTTACCATTTATCTCATTTATTAGAACCCTAGATTGTTGGTTACTGTGAAAGATCTGTGGAAATTCTTTTAGTTAATTGATATTTCTGTTTTTACATTTTCTCACCAATCCTCGTGGGAACAATCTCGTACTTTGCATCCACTGACTACATCACGATTCGTGCACTTGCGAGTACAAATTTTAGGACACATCACTTGTCTTGAGATGCATGAGATGAACGAGATAACCTCCTCACCCGAGACGGGTGCCAGTTAATGGGTTCTTGACTAATCAATTTATGCGAAATGTATCACCCGAGACATCTCGTCTAGCATGATATTTTAGACCATTGTGTACATTATTGATGACCTCGTGCACCATAGGAGGTCATGGTGTACGTGATTTACTTATTGTCTATATACAAAATGTGTCACTCGAGACGTCTCATCTAGCATGATATTTTAGACCATATTGTACATTATTGATGACCTCGTGCACCACGGGAGGTGTATAGGGCCGTAGACCGAGAACTCAACTGTTCTGTTTTCAAAATGTCTCCGGTCAAGTAACTTGTGCTCGTGATTGCAGGCATAAACAAGAAAAATGGTCACCTTTTTCCTTTCTGGTCTCCTCAATCAACAAGCTCTCAATGATTATAATGCAGCCAAGCTCAGATTAGACATTTAAAGAATTAGACGATTTTAGTTTTTTATCTTTTCAAAAATCTGATCACATTTTTCAAACAAAATTTTCTTAAAATGAATGAAAACTCATCATCATCGTTACCACCTTTAGTCAATCCATTGTCATTATGTTCCTATAATTTCAACAAACATACTGATGCATCTCTAATCGGTGATCATTTTCGACACTCGGCAGAATCGTTAGAGACTCTACCCTTCAAGGGCGGACCCACACAGAGCCTTGGGGGTCTCTGGACCCTTCAACTTTTTCGGAAAAAAAAAATATGTGGGTCTTTCACTTTAAGTTTGGGTTTTTATAAAAACCCCCCAATATTACTTGAGTTAGTTCCTTATTTCTTTTAAGCTGTAAGTTAAAAAAAAAAAACCTTAACTATTAAGAACACGTAACCCCTCTCACCATCTTCAACCTGTGAGATATTTATTGTCAAAATAATGACAAAAATCAGTAGTGCTCTTTAGAATTATAAGCTTGCCAAGTAAAATTCAAATGACTAAAGGTTTGTCATTTGTGGATCCACGGACGTCCGTAGTGCACTCACGGACGACCGTGAGTGATTCACGGACGTTCGTGGCCCGAAATCTTATAAATTCTAGGTAGTTCGGACAATTTTTAAACTGATCCGAAAATCCTCCATTTTCAATATTCTGGTCCTAAATTCTATCCTTGAGATTACTTACGTTTTGTTCATTTGAATCCTAAATCTCAAATATGTGTGTGTTTTTCTCTAATCCTTGTTTGAGAGTGTACGACTTGTGAGAGACAAGTGGACTTTCATGAAAGACGACGATTGTTGGAATTGTTCACTATGGATAGGATGATGGTGAGAGGTTGTCATTGTTGGTGAGATGAGTGATAGGGCATATCATTCCAAAAAGCACTGTAAGATTAATTATTCATAGTGAATTTTTTCTTAGATCTGAGATAGATCCCGTGGTTTTTACCTATAATAGGTTTTCTACGTTAAAAATGACTTGCATTCATTTTATTGTTGTGTGGTGATTGTGAGTAGTAAAAAATTTGATTAGTTTTATAGACTATTATAAATTCTTAAATTTCAATTGGTATCAGAGCAAGGCCACTTTGTAAATTTTAACAAATTAAGTGTAATGTCAAATTTGGGATATCACAATCTTCCTAGAGAAGGTGCGTCTACTGCTAGACCCCTTCTGTTTGATGGCTCTAATTATCCTTACTGGAAGGCAAGGATAAGAGCATTTTTAAGTTTAATGGATCCTCACACACGGTATTCTATTGAGGATGGATGGTTGCCACCAACTACGACCTCTGTTGTCGATAATGTGCCACATACCACTATCAAACCTAGATCTTTATGGATGGATTAGGAATATGATAATCTTGGTTATAACTCCAAGACCCTTAATGCCTTATTTGGAGCAGTTATTGCTCCCGAATTTCATCGAATAAGTACTTGCACCATAGCTAAGGATACATGAAAAATTCTCAAAACTACTTATGAAGGGACTCCTCAAGTGAAGATTTCCAAACTTCAAATGCTCACATCTCAGTTTGAAAATCTTCGTATGGATGAGGATGAAAAGTTCTCTGATTTTTATATTCGCTTAAATGATATTGTGAATAGCTCGTTTAATTTAAGAGAACCTGTTTCTAATACGAAAATTGTGCGAAAAATTCTAAGGTCTTTACCTAAACGGTTCAAATCCAAAGTCAATGCCATTATTGAATATAAAGATGTTGACAATCTAAACTTAGATGAACTTGAATATGAAATTCAAGACAATCATATTACTAAAAGTGTTGCTTTCAAATCATCTAAGGATGAGTCTGATTCAAGCAGTGATTCTGATCAATCAGATGAACTTGCTTTGTTTGTTAAGAAATTTAAAAAAATTTATAAAAGTAAGAAACAACTTTTTAAAAAATTTGAGAATTCTGAAAATTTTAAATCTTTTGAGAAAAAATCTAAATATATGAATCTACTGACACTAATCAATGCTTTAAGTGTCATGGTTATGGGTACTATGCTAATAAATGTCCTAATAAGAAAAATGATATGGGAAAATCTAAAGTCTTTGGTACCACTCATGAGGTTGATATATCAAATGAGTCATCTTTTGATGAATCTAAACCTGTCTCATATGAGTTTAGAGCTTTTGTGGCCTCAATTATTGAATCTAATAATTCTCAATCTCAAACACCATCCCTTATTGAAATGGAATCTATTACATCACTATCTTCTGATACTAAAATTGATGGTGATGTGTTAAATATGACTAATACTTACAGTGAACTTTATTAAGAGTCAATACATCTAATCAAAGAAAAAATTAAATTGACTAAGAAAGTGGCCGAGTTAAAAAATATTATCAGTAATCTTCAATCTCAAGCCAGAACACATGTTCAAGAAAATGAAAATTATTTCACTTCTAAATTTATGGAACAGGAAAATAAAGTAAATCCCCTCACTTTAATAAATGAAAATTTAAAAAGGGAACTTGATTCCATTTCTGTAAAATATTCAAATTTTGATAAGGCTAATGAGAAAATGAAAAATTACTAAATTTTGGTCAAAGAACTACAGACAAATCAGGTATTGGATATTATCATTCAGTAAATAAAAATCATAAATCTAAGATAACTCATGCCCCAAAATTTGTTAAAGAAATCAAATCACTTTCTACGAATTCTAAACTAACTTCAAGTAAATCCAGATCTATCATTTCTAGATCCTTTAGTAGAAGAGTTCCAATCTGCTATACTTGTGGATGGGAAGGGCATACTTATGTGTATTGTCCATTCGCCTTTGAATACTCTTCGTACTACATCCCTAACCTTCGGACTTTGAAGAAAAACAAATTAATCTCGTTGAGTAGTTCAAATAAAAATATCAACAAACATGTGATTCAAAATAAATCAAATATTAAATACAAACGGGTTTGGATTCGAAAATCTGATTTGACTGCTCAGGTTGCTCATATTTCACTAAAAGTTAGTGAATCATCTAAGTGGTTCCTTGATAGTGGTTGTTCCAGACATATAACTGGGGAGAAATCATTTTTCTTTCACCTAAGTCCATGCTTGGAGGGAAATGTGACATTCGGAAATGTAAGTTCATGTAAAATTACTGGAAAATGAACAGTTGAAGCACCTGAATATCCTAAATTAAATGAAGTCCTTTATGTTGAAGGACTTAAGGCTAATCTCATTAGTATTAGCCATTTATGTGATGATGGGATGAATATTAATTTTACGAAAAATTTGTGCACTGTATTTGATTCTAATGGTCAAATTGTTCTTGAAGGGATTAGATCTTCTTATAACTGTTACACCTTTAGTGATCCTCTAAAAAATAATTGCCTTATCACTAAAACAAATGAGATCAATATCTGGCATCAGAGACTTAGCCACATGAATAAAAATGATCTTTACAAATTAGCCTCTGATCAACTTGTTAAAGGTTTACCGAAATTAAGTAAATCAGATGGATCTATTTGTAGTGCATGCCAAATGGGTAAACAGACCCGTGTTTCCCACAAGAAAGTTAATGTTCCTACTTCTTTTAGGATACTTGAATTAATATATTTTGATCTTGTAGGTCCCATGAGAACAAGTAGTTTATGAGCTAAGAAATATGTACTTGTATTGGTTGATGATTTTTCTAAATATACTTGGGTTGCTTTTCTTAGAGATAAATCTCAAGCTTTTGATGAATTTATTATAATTTCCAAAATAACTCAAATTAAAAAAATCTTTCTATTGTTCAAATTCGTAGTGATCATGGTAAAAAATTTGAAAATTCAGCTTTTGCTAAATATTGTGCCTCAAGTGAAATAAAGCATGAATTTTCTGCTCCTTACACACCTCAACAAAATGGTGCGATTGAGAGAAAAAATAGGGTACTTCAAGAAATGGCTAGGGTTATGTTAAATGCTAACAATGTGGCTAAAAATCTGTGGGCTGAGGCTATTAGTACTGCTTGTTACATATCAAATCGTGTATACCTTAGACCCAACACTACTAAGACTCTATATGAAATATAGAATAATAAAAAACCTCAAGTTCATTATTTTCGTGTCTTTAGTAGTGCTTGTCACATTTTGAGGGATCGTGAATCTCTTAGTAAATTGGATGCTAAAATTGACAATGAAAATTTTCTTGGTTACTCTTTGAACAGTAGGGCTTATAGGGTTTTTAACTTAAGAACTCTTACTGTCATTGAATCAGTGAATGTTGTTGTAGAAGATCAAAAATCAGATTCTTCTACTGTTTTAAATAGAGATATTGATAATGAAATTCTTATTGTTCCTATTAATCATGAAAAAAATAGACTTGATAACACTAACTTTTCATCTAACAATGAAAATTCTACACACACTACAGCCAATATCACTGAAGATATGATTGTAGAAAATACACAACAATATCTCGTGATATGAGAAGTCACTCTCCAAGTACAATCATTGGTGATGTCTCCACCAAACTGATGACTAGGAGAAAGTTTAAAAATCTTTTTAATCTTCTATGTCATGTATGTTACATATCAAATCTTGAACCAAAAAATGTTAAAGAAGCTCTTCTTGATGAGCATTGAGTTATTGTCATGCAAGAAGAGCTCACTCAATTTAAAAGAAATGATGTGTGGGAACTTGTTTCTAGACCTCCAAACATTATAATTATTAGTACGAAATAGATTTTCAAAAATAAAACTAATGAAGAAGGTAAAATCATTATAAACAAAGCAAGACTGGTGGCTTAAAGCTACGCACAAGTTGAAGGCATTGACTTTTATAAAATATTTGCACTTGTGACTAGACTTGAGTCGATTCGTATAATTTTGGCAATGACATGTCATAAAGTTTAAATTGTATCAAATGGATATAAAGAGTACCTTTTAAAATGATTTTCTAACTGAGGAAGTGTATGTGGAACAACCTAAAGGGTTTGAAGATCCACATCATCCTCTTGATGTTCTTAGACTTAAAAAAACATTATATGTGTTGAAACAAGCACCTCGTGCTTGGTATAATAGACTTACAAAATATTTAATCAATAACGGTTTTAAACGTGATAATGTGGATAAAACTTTATTTTTAAAAGAATAATCATCTTATATAACTGTTGCTCAAATTTACGTTGATGATATTATTTTTGGATCCACACTTGACTTAAATGCGCATAAGTTTCAAACTCTAATGAGCACTGAATTTGAAATGAGTTTATTTTGTGAATTAAATTATTTTTTAGGTCTTCAAATTAAACAGTGTTCCTCTGACATTTTTATTACTCAATCCAAATATGCAAAAGAACTTACTAAAAAATTTGGTTTAGAATCAAGTAAACCAGCCCACACTCCAATGAAAACATCTATGAAATTGTCAAAAGATGTAAATGATAAATTTGTTGGAGAAACTCTATATAGAAGCATGATAGGTAGTCTTCTCTATCTAACTGCTAGTCGACCGGATATTGCTTATTGTGTTGGTATGTGCATTAGATTCTAGGCAGCGCTTAAGGAATCTCATCTAACTGTGCTTAAACTTGTCATTCGTTATGTTAACGGAACATTAGAGTTAGGTCTCTGGTATCCTTTTGATACCACGTCTCATATCATCGGATTTTTCGACTCTGATTGGGCCGGTAATTCTGATGATCGTAAAAGCACTAGTGGTGGTTGCTTTCATATCGGTACTTGTCTTGTGTCTTGGCTCAGCAAGAAACAAGCTTCAGTTTCTTTGTCCACTGCTGAAGCAGAATATATTTCTGCTGGAAATTGGTGTACTCAACTCTTATGGATGAAGCAAATGTTGTCTGACTATGGGATTTCTCAAGGTGTAATGATTAATATAAATTTTTAACTATTTGTTATCCTTATAAATTGGTTTTTGTCATGATTGTGATAAAGGGAGAGATTGTGAGATATTTATTGTCAAAATAATGACAAAAATTAGTAGTACTCCTTAGAATTATAAGATTGTCAAGTAAAATTCAAATAACTAATGATTTGTCATTTGTGGACCCACAAACGTCGGTAATGCACTCACGGACGACTGTGGTCACGGACAACTGTGAGTGATTCACGGACATCCGTGGTCTGAAATCCTATAAATTATAGGCAGTTTGGATAGTTTTTAAACTGATCCGAAAATCTTCAATTTCTATTATTCTGGTTCTAAATTCAATCCTTGAGATTACTTACGTTTTATTTATTTGAATCCTAAATTTCAAAGATGTGTGTGTTTTTCTCTAATCCTTGTTTGAGAGTATACGACTTGTGAGAGAGAAGTGGACTTTCGTGAGAGACGACGGTTGTTGGAATTGTTCACTATGGATAGGATGATGACGAGAGGCTATCATTGTTGGTGAGAGGAGTGATAGGGCATATTATTTCAAAAAACACTGTAAGGTTAATTATTCATAGTGGATTTTTTCTTGGATCTGAGATAGATCCCGTGGTTTTTACCTGTGATGAGTTTTCCACGTTAAAAACGACTTGCGTTCATTTTATTGTTGTGTGATGATTGTGAGTAGTAAAAAATTTGATTAATTTTATAGACTATTATAAATTCTCAAATTTCACAACCAACTTCTGCAACTCAGAAACTCCATTGCCCTCAAACCTCCATCCTATTGAGAGGCAATTTCTACTACCGCGAGACAATTTCTAGAGGTTTTCTTCTCCTGAAGGTGCTTCTTCTTCATTTTTGTTATTATTATTGTTATTTTTTTGATTTGTGCTCTATGATTTTGCTATTTTGTTGTTTTGGTCTTATTTTGTTCTTCGGCTTTGTCATTTGCTTTCCAATATCCATAAATCCACTCCCTTCGTTGGAAAAGATGAGTGGGATGAGATTTTTTATTTTATATGTA
This sequence comes from Chloranthus sessilifolius, assembly GCA_021018995.1. Classification (NCBI taxonomy): domain Eukaryota; kingdom Viridiplantae; phylum Streptophyta; class Magnoliopsida; order Chloranthales; family Chloranthaceae; genus Chloranthus; species Chloranthus sessilifolius. Next base: position 107,230,879 of record CM037592.1, read on the forward strand.
TAATTTTGATCCTATATCTTAGGTTTTGTTTATAATTTGCTATTTTATGTACAGAATATCTGATTGTTGTTGTGTCACCAAAATCAACGCTTAACTATTGTAAGTTCAAGTCAGTTTAGTTGTATTTTTACACACTAAATCAAATTTCTAAGTACGTTTTTATCCACTAATCTAAATCCATAATATTGTGGGATGAGGTTGCATAAGTATAAATATGAGGTTGCATAAGTATAGATATGTCCCATTCCAAAAACGGCCACAAAGTTAGATAATCCTCATTGATAAAAATGTCAATCATACGATCTACAATGTTGTACTATTTAACATTCATCAGTTTTGAAGATTGGATATCTATCCCCAAAAACAAAAGCTAAAGTAAATTCAAACTCCTTTTACACTAACAAACTTTCAATACGCAAATAAAAAAAATGATTAGTAATAACGACAATTCACCTAAAGATGCAAAAGCCCCAAACAAGGCAATGAACGGGAATAAACTGTGTAAAATAGAGCACTCTTTGGCAACACATTTGAGAGCTTTGTGTATAAGATCATGAACGTCCCAAAGCCATTTGCAGATTCACCCAAATCTTCAAAACGAGTATGATCTCAGCACTGCTCCCATTGGCTATAACAACCAAAACATCTTTGTATCCTTCAGAATAGTGTAATTGACTCAATCCTATCCTTCTTTTCTCTCAATTTCTGATTTTTCATTAACTGTTGAATATTCTACAAATTTTTAAACTACACCACTTCATATTTTCAATCAATGAGTCAATCTATTCAGAGAATAAAGAAGAAGAAGAAGAAGAACAAGCTTTGGTGTTGGGTATGGGCAGATCTGTGTGGGTCCCAGTCAAGTTTAGAACCAGCAGCCCAGGTCTAGGTTTGGATGGGTTCTGTTCAAGTCTGGTTTGGGTAGGGTTGTCAATGGGTTGAGTCTACCCGACCCAATATTTTACCGTGTCAGCTACATAAACTTGACTCATCGAGTCTTGTTGGGCATCAGACCATCCGACATCAAATGCTTCTAAATCTCTAATTTTTTTAATATATCATAGTTCTAAATCATTTAATGTTTTTGACATAGATGAAGCTTTCTAAATCATTTCTGAGTAGATTAATATCAGTAATTAAGAGGAAATTATTGATGTCTTATTATAATAGTAGAATGACTTTTTGGAAAGTTATTGGTCTTTTTTTTTTTTTTTATATTTTATGATTTTCAGAGGAAATTTTTTATTTTTTTTCTATTTAAATATGGGAGGTCAAATTTGTTTAAATAATATATATCGACTACAGTCCCACCATCAAATGAATCCGTGTACGCCACTGCTACCCGTAATCAAATTTCTTCTTTTCATGGGCCAACCACAGCTGTGGATATTCATCATGCTTAACTTCAAGTCATTAGAATGGGTCTTAACTTTTCGCGAGGAGACATTGTGTAACAGCCCGGATTTCCATTTCCAGAAACCCGTACCGTTAGGATCATACTCTGGATGATCCCGGATCGATCACACGTGTCCGCGCATACAGCGGAAGCTAGGTGGACACATCCGAGCAGCGGTAGTCTGAGTCAAGCAATTTCTACGCTAAATACACGTCAACAATATTTAAATGTAAAGAAAAACATGCACATTCCCAAAAAGGAACCAAGAAGAACCATCGGTGATGGACGTACATCACCCAAACAATGGTTCCCGATAGTGGTTCCGAAATGGAATGTGGACTAACATAAAATAAATAAATGTAGAACTACATATGTTTATACAAAGGTGGCCACCAGGCACACAGTAAATCCAAAAGATCAAAAGTACAAAATGTCGGGCATCAATACTAGTTAAGGATAGAACTCGTCTGAGCGTCAACGTCTGTCTCGCCCTTCCGCCTCGGATCCGCCGATAATCCGGATCGCTTCTCAAGACGCACGCACTCGTAACCTAAAAGATTTCAGAAAGCAGGGTGAGCTACATCCTAGCTCAGTAGAAGAATTTCAATTAATTTACATCTAAATTATTAAACATGATTGCAGAACATATCTTAGATCGATAAGTGAAACGAAACTGAACAGATATAGATTGATGCTCAAACATGCAGGAAATCAGAATGCATAACTGGCAAAAGTAAACTGAACTTCGGAATTAGCAAGATGCTGTGCTTATTAGATTTAAATGACTTAAATCATACATATCTCTAACTTAAGTAACTCCCGTATATATATCACGTGGTAGCCGACGGTGCCGATAGGAAACCCCAACCAATCGTCTCAATGAACAATTTTTGAATGCAAAATGCCCCCACATGGAGTGCATATTTTGCCGAGGATTTTCAAGCAATCGCACATTGTGCAAGAAACGGATATACCAGTCGGTGGGGATCGTCAATATTAAACCTCAAATCAAATACATACTTATTACCTCATGAATCGATTATCGAGCAGATTATCGAGCATATGCAAAGAATGTAAATGTATATCGAATACGGAATCGAGTTTAATGCATATGCGCATGCTTTCGAAAATCGTAGATAGAATACGATGTTAAGATATCATGCAATTAAATTTAGATACACTTTAAGTTGAATTTTCCCTACCTCGGTCATTTATCTTCTAAGCAAATCCAAAGCTTTTTCGACGTGTCGTGGTTTATCCTATACCATATGCACAAAGACATTAAGTGTTAGGAATGTCGAGAACTACCCCAAGACAATATCCGGTGTCTACTTCATGAAGTCAAGACAGATAAAAACAGGGTGAGTGATCGATCACCACCCATCAGATCGATCACCACCTTGTTGATCGATCACCAACCTCCATATCTCTTCCTCAACAGTCAAGGTTGATCGATCACCTCCTTGGTGATCGATCACTAACTCTCAGAGATCGATCACCACCTTGGTGATCGATCACCACAAAGAAATTTCAAAACTCCTCCTCTCCTCATTAATTTTTATACAAATTGATCGATCACCACCTTGGTGATCGATCACTGATTTCATTGTAGATCGATCACCACCTTGGTGATCGATCACCACCTCGCCTCAACTTCTCAAATCTCGGGTCTGCTCTTAAGCTTATATCTGATTGATCGATCACGCCCTTGGTGATCGATCACTAACTCGATGATCGATCACCACCCTTTGGTGATCGATCACCAATGAACGATAAAGTCATTAATGGAGTTCACCTTCCTTCCATTTTGCTCTCTCTCCATTAATGGTTGTGCAATCACCATTAATACATCATAAACATACCCTTTAAACTATTCATTTAACCCTATTTAACACACACATCTCACCTTGTTCGTGGGTTTCTTGGGGTTAAAACAATGGTTTCAAACCTAGATCTCGAAGCTCTTCCTCGATCCGGATCCCGTGAGAAGCTCTTCACCGGTTCGTCAGATCAAGGTCTCTCACACCAATCTTAAACCCTGTAACTCAATCACTTAGGTCCTCCTCTAGCTTAGAAATCCCTCATCTTCTCTCTTGCTAACCCTTTTCTTCTCTCACAAGGGACCTCTTTCACACTTTCTTAGCACAGTCTCCAACCTATGGAGCACGTAGGGCACGGGGATGAAGGAGAAGAAGAGTGAAAGTCTCTCTCCTTTGTCTCCCTTCCTTCTTCTATAAGCTACCCCCTCAAAACAGAATTTCTGTTTTGCCCTTGGTGTCTGCTCCGGTGTGAAGCACGAACACAGTTGCTTTTGCGCAACGTGTTCCACCTACCCTCTACACATCTCGGATCTAGATGAAATTTCACACGTGATCTCATCTCATCACGGTGCCACACTATTTAAACTAATATAACCTTAAAGTTTTTGAATCAACCTTGGTTTCCGTGCCGGGCACGCGAATCAAAGCAGTCAGGCTCGTGTTCTAATTTTCGGGGTCGTTACACATTGAATCTGATTCTCTGTTTGCAATTTCTTGCATCAAGAATTATTACTCATTTACTTCACTCCTTGGTGATATATTACGTCGATTGAAGAAATCAACTTCTAGTAAGTTTGACGATTGAGTTCACGTTGTTCGATGGAGTTCTTATGATTTTATTCACATTGATCCTTAATCACGCGTTAGAGAAGATATAATTGTATTCATAGTAAAATAAACTCTCTGATTTTTTCAAAAACTCGAAAAAAGTTAGCACTTACCGTTATCCTGACTTTATCACAGATTAATTGGCCACGTAGCGAATTAGCGATGTTTGTGATGTTATCCAATTTTTTATTTTCTTCGATGGAATTCTTACGGATCTATTCACAGTTTTACACTGATCCTTGATCGTACCTTAGAGAAGATATGATTGTATCTAGGGTACCTTAGAAAAAGGACCCTGAAAATGAAACGTTTCAGCACTATATACAGGCGTCAAAGGTTTTAGCAGATCAGGCATTTGGTATTTTCCGAACTTCAGATATCCGTGAGATTTCTAAAAGTGGCACACGTGGGATGAATTGCATCCTTATAATTTTACTGAAATGCCCTTCTATAAAGGGCATTTCACAGGCTTACGGTAAGTTTTTTCCCGAGTTTCCTGCGCAGCTCCCACCTCTTCTCCCCTGTGCAGCTCCCACCTCCTCTCCCCTGTGCAGCTCCCAATCTCCAGCGACGCTTGCGGTGGGCTATTTTGGCTTCGATTTTCATGCGCAACTCTCACCGTCTCTTCTCCAGCGCAGCTCGAAGGTCTGATATAATTAAAGGAGCTAGATCTGTCTCCAAGGGACTCGGAGAACAACTGCGCAGTCCCAAGTTTCCTGCGCAGCTCCCACCTCTTCTCCCCTGTGCAGCTCCCAATCTCTAGCGACGCTTACGGTGGGCTATTTTGGCTTCGATTTTCATGCGCAGCTCTCACCGTCTCTTCTCCGGCGCAGCTCGAAGATCTGATATAATTAAAGGAGTTAGATCTTTCTCCAAGGGACTCGGTGAACAACTGCGCAGCTTCTTCTCCATCATCTAGGCATTCCATTATTCAGCAGGTATATATATTTGATCTGGGTTTTATATGATGCATTGGTTTTGGGTATTTTTCAATTTTTTTTAATCGTATCAAGGGGTTGGTGTTTCCTTTCCCTGTTTTGTTCTTAATTTGGTTGTTGTTTTGGCTTTATGGGGTTGACATCTTAGCCTAAATCCACCATTGGTTTCCTTGTCAAATGATCTGCATCAGTCCACTCACATAGACATTTTGTGCTCTTCCGCTCCAATGCTCCTAATTGCTTTATGAAAAGCTAAACACAAATTGCACTACTCTCCCCATTTCTCAGTTTGTGTCCTTTGATTGCTGTCATCTTTTCATCGATTTTCTCTTGTGTTGCACTATGTTTATATTCCTAAGATTTTACAAGATGTTTTTAATACTAGGAAAGAAGCTATGACTAAGGAGATATTTGCAGTGCACTAAAATTGCATATGCAAATTCTTGATCTTCCTAGGAGAAAGTGTGATGTTAGGTGTAGACGAGTTTACACAGTTAAGTATTTGCCCATGGCATTGTCGATTCAAAGCTTAGTTAGTGGCTATGGATACTCTAAGTTGTATGGCATTGACAACTTATAGACCACGTTTCACATTTCCAAACTCAATTCCATTCGAGTTGTCATTTCTTTATGCCGAATTTATCGTGACCTCTCTACCGAGAATTACAACAGGTCTATACGGGGCAACACTAGTTTTTATTGCTCAAGGGAGTCATCTAAGATATGTCATCTACAGAAAAAGATTTATAATCTTGAGCAATCTGCTAGTGCGTGGCTCGATAAATTTAGCATAGTAGTCTCGTATTGGTTTTGTCGAAGCCAAGCAGACTACTCAGATCTAGTCGATGTAGGGCTTTTATACAATTCTAATCGGCATCTCAAAGTTGAAGGATATTTCGATGCTGATTGGGCAGGATCTCCATCTGATGGGAGGTCGAGTACCGGTTACTGTACATTTGTTGGAGGTAATCTTATTATGGTGCTTGTGTCAGATGGCACACAAAATATTGACATCATGGTGCATGTGTCAGATGGCACACATGATGATTCCATGTGGCACACAGCCAAAAAGTGACAAGAGTACGAAGTTACCTGGCACTCGAGCCACTTACCTAATACTAGTTCATTTTAGCTGCATGAAGCTGGGGTCAAAAAGGAAGAAGAAACATGGTGAACTTCTTGTGTAGATTTTATGGACGAATAAGAAATTTGGAGATTTATAGTTAAATGTTTCTTTGAGCTGATGTGTAAGGTTCACTGCTTGCTTTTTTTTTGTATTTTACATCACTGGATTGGTATTATCCATCTCTATGGGATAGTAAGAACAAATTAAATTTTTGCTTCCATGATTGGGTATTGATGAAAAATAGTAATAGTGATAGTGATAGTGATAGTGACACATCATAGAAGACTCAGTGTCTTAGTGTTTGACCTGTTGGAACTAAAGAAGAAAAATTGTACAACCTCAAATTGGTATGCGCTAACCAGCATTGTTTTCAGAATGCAATAATTCTAACAATACGAACTTCCGCGTCAGTATTGTAAAAGGTGACACATTATAGAAGCACTTAGTTTTGGATGGTCGAGTGTGTAAAAGGTGATGCGTCACAGAAGCTCTTGGTCTTAGTGGAATCTATGCATCGGACTCAATGAGATGACTATTGTCACTATCAAGAAAAATTATTTCCACAAAGCCTAATGACTAAAATTATCTGCGTAACTGTGAAAATGACTAGTACACAATAGATGGGAACCTAGACAATCATAATTCTATAAAAAAAACATTCCATTAGGGGAAAACACCCTTTTCGGTTTTGTTTTTTAGGATGGACCTGATCGTCCTTGTGCAAGTTTCCGTGTCATCCGTTCCCATGGATGGGTGCCACATGGACCCGATCTGATACGAACGCATGGATTCACCATGCATTACCAATATCCCCGGCCCGCATATATATATATATATATATATATATATATATATATATATATATATATATAACCAGGAACCAGGTCGGGTCAAGGGCCCCAAAGGACTGAGTCTACTTGGATTGTGGCACGACCCGACCCATTGACTTTCCTACATCCAATACTGCAAGCCTTCGAGTTAGCACCTCTGGTAAAAATGACCATCAGTTGCTACCTCTGTTGAACAATGCCACTGATGCATGTTTCCAATTTTGTTTGGTTGACCGTCATTGTATATATTTTGGGAGCAATCATAATTTTGTTAAACTGGGTATCTGATTTAGGGAAGCTAAGGTGAACTCTATGGTAAAGATACTCTAAAACATCCATAGAAATCAAAGTATTTGGTTCCAAATTTTCGCACTTAATTGAGGGAAATGGAAGTGGGTGCTCAAAAGAATAAAATAACAGTAAAGAAAACAAGTAGATGTTGTTGGCTTCGTGTTTTTTTATTCTTTTTTGTTAATGGGAAGCATGGGAATTTCTCTGTTTTTGGTTGACTTTGTTTTACTATTTAACACAGTGTTAGATGCAATTCACATCCTCAAAAGACAAAACATGTTTGAAAAGAGTTGTCATTGGAGAAACCCTCTCTCTGCAGATCTAGCATGCAACAATAATATACACATATAAACAAAATTTAAATAAGAAAAAGAATAACTGGCTTAGCAGAGTCCTCACCTTCATGGTCTCTATATTCTCATCAGTTGGCAGAGAACCTTCATAATTCGGCATAACATTATTTTCATATGAGGGTACAAGCAAACCAGCTTTTGCAGGTATCCTTCTCAGATTTGTTGTCCTGTTGCTAGGGCTCCACATGGAATCCAGCTCAGCTCGTAATCGGCAAAAAGTATAAGGCTGCATGAAGGAAATTAATATTTGAATTACATTGACAGTTGAATAGCATATACAAAAAACATTAAGAGGAGAAAGCCTATAGAATAGCAAAAGTTTCATCCGTCAATTCTGACAGATACCATTTTCATCACCTTGAATATAATACAAGTTATAATGCTTTGAATTCCTTTATATATGTTAATCTACATATGCTCAATAACTCAATTTCATAAAGTATTAGTGTTTACACCTGAAGAACAGCAAAACATAGATCTTCCAGTTCAGCTTTTAAAGCCCAAACACCCAGTCTAGAAGCCAAAGAACACCATACAGCTAATGTCTCTTGTGCAACAGCTTGAGCCTTTGGCAGAGAAAGAGCATAACTGTAAGAAGAGTCCATCTAGGAGTGTGATCCATATGATAATACGATAAGCTAAAACTTCAGTCAATAAGTCGTAGATTTATGAAATTTAGCATTAAAAAGTTTATAACTGTCGACTGTTCGTCAGAAAAAGAGGAAGATATCCAAAGGAAAGGTATAACAGTAAAGGTCAAATAAGTGGAAGTTATAGAGTGATTCACCAATTATTTAGTCAGCGTAGGACCAAAGAAGTATCAAATAAGTCGAGAAGTCAGTACATGGTTCGCATGTTATGCAGATGATCTGCAAGCTTGATAAGAACGACACGAGGATCATCAACCATGCCCAAGAGCATCACTCGTAAATTATTTGCCTACAATAAAAAATAAAACCCATGAGAGAAGAAATAACTAGCCAATATTAATGAAGCATGTAAATTATTTGTCTAATTAAACAAAATTCTTTCATCAGTATTTCTTCTCTTGCATGTGTCCAATAGCATATATAAGGTATCATATAAACTGTGGAACAGGATGTCCTAATAGACTCAACAGAATATGTAGTTTAACTAGATTGAGCAACTTTAATATTGATAGTTCTCATATTAATAGAGGAAAACAAGGTGCTGACATCTAGTGAAAGAAAGTGTCTTAAGAATTACTCTTCGTGCTGGGGACTCCTTTTCCCTGCCATAATTTTATGCATCATACTGCTTTTCTAACAAGTAGTGTTCAGCAGGACCAACTTTGATATTGCTGTTATTGAAGCCATTAAGGGCTATACTAACAGAGAGGCAAACAAGGTGCTGACATTTAGTAAAAGAAAGTGTCTTGAGAATTACTCTTCGTGCTGGGTACTCCTTTTCCCTGTTATAATTTTATGCATCATACTGCTTTCTTCACAAGTGAGTGTTCAGCAGGAACAACTCCGATATCACTGTTATTGAAGCAATTGAGGGTTATGTCAAACTTTTCTTTCTTTGCTTCCTGTGGTGAATAACTTTGATATCGCTGTTATTGAAGCAATTGAGGATTATGTCAAACTTTTCTTTCTTTTCTTCCTTAGATACAAATACGGAGCAAATAATTAAGTGCGACTGATACACATTGAATAATTAGTGTATAGATAGAACTCAGGTGCATCAGAATACCTTCCATAAGGCAAGATGACAAAACTCGGGGATGTTGATCCCTAAAGAAATTTACTTAGAGTGGAAGTTTCATTGTTCTACCACTACATTCCTAGAGCTGAAAAAGTACGAAGTCTTGATTATGTTATGTTCTTATGGTGTTTGATATTTATTTTTTTGGATTAATGGCGCATCACTGCCATCAGAGATCATCAAACTTATGAAAATCCTTTCACCCCATCAACTTGTCAAAAGCTAACTTCCAGCAATGTCGGGCCCCTGCTTCAAAGTAAAATGCTATTCATATGCTTGATAATCTTATTATGTTCGCAAGGAGAGTCAAATCGTATCTTTCTATTGTATTAAATTTTATTGATTTGAAAGGATATGCAAGAGGCACATAGAGGTTCGAAATAGTTGAGATTTGAAAAGGTCCATATGGTTAATCTTCTAATTTTAGTCCCGTGTCTCACATTTTCAAAGATAAAGAAATCTTTGAAGCGAGAAGAAATAACAAGAGAGCTCCGAATAAAAGGGTTTCTATATAAATTTAGGAGAAACTCAGCTATTGATAGATGGGAATCAGATACTTATGAAATAGTTTAGAACTCAGATATCATGAACAGAGTAGTAGGCCATTAAATTACACAATTGATCCGGAGATCATGTATTACAATGAGACTATGAGACATTGATTCCACGTGGCACATATCCCAAAAGAATCATACTTATTGTGGCGCACGTCAAGTATGATTCTTGGATCTCTTTTCATGTGGCGTGTCACGTGGAAAATAATATCGACCAAAACCATCGCAAGAGCATAATCTCAAGAAATATTATGTCGATGATTTGGACGAAATGATATCCGTCGACAAAAGAAAAAAAATTTGGTAAATTGCACGACACTAAAGTAGTTAACTTACATTAGGACATAGCTAATGAGTAACCCGCTTATCGATATATTTGATATATGAGCTTTATTTGTGACATGTAATATGTAGGTACAATATCAAGGATGGAAACTGATACAGTATCGATAATTTTTCGTTATGACGGGACACTCACTATTGATCGAGATGTGGCGAACTATCACGAGGGGAAACAAAGAAAAAAATTGATGAGAAGGGACATCTCGTTTCGGGAATTCTTACAAGAGACGTGTGTCATGAGCAATTGGATGGGCGATAAGTCTCTTATAACCCTCAAATATTCATATTACAATGTAGCTAAGTCGTCACTAGTCTTCGACTTAGTCGATGAAGGAGATCTTCAGGAGATGTTTACTAGTTTTGGAAAGGAATATGAATATATTATCATATATAAATAAACCTGTAATCGACCTCCCATTCGGCCATGGTTTAAACCACAAAGGTAGTTCATCAAAAGTAGATTATAAACCGAAGGAGTGCGTCAGTACCTGTAATAGGTACGAATCCGTTATTGTTGATTGTATCTGTACTATCTTTGATAGGGCCTATACTAAAAATTGTAGGGAATTGATATGGCAATGGTACTAACTATGAGAATGATGTTTTCAGGGTGGTAAATCGCCCTAGATTTGCACCAATAAACTCCGACTACAGTAGCTATGATACGAATTATCCAGTTGACAGGTGATGTAAAAACTATGATAAACACACAATCGTTCTACTTATTCATATATCATAATAGCTAATGGGCGTATACTCAAAATCATAGGGAACTGATATAGCAGTGTACTAACAACGTGAATGATGTTTGCAGGAGGGTAAACCGCCCTAGATTTGCACCAATAAACTCTAGCTACAGTAGCTATGATACAAACCACCCAGTTGACAGGTGATGTAAAAACTACGATAAACATATAATCATTCTACTTATTCATACATCATAATAGCTATTAGGCATATACTCAAAATCGTAGAGAATTGATATGACAATGGTACTAACAACGAGAATGATGTTTGCAGGGGGGTAAATCGCCCTAGATTCGCACCAATAAACTCTGACTCTGAGTTATGATACGAATCATCCGATTAACAGTTAGTGAAAACGGACAAAATTTATAATCTTGAGATGTATGTCGTACTAGTGGACACATGTGTTCTTTAGTTTTATAATAAACACCAATTTGATGTCGGTTTACAATTTATTAAAGTTATTGAAGTTCAAATTGAAAGGATGACTGAGAAATGTATTCTCTAATTTTATTCCCTAAAGTATATATCCGATTAAGCTTGATATCACTTTAATGATTGTTCATCGCAGGGTAGAATTACCAAATTATGAATCAGATAATGTCTCCAGAGATGGTCAAAGTATTTCTTTCGACGAGGACGAAACAAGCACAGATGGTGTTGATGATGCTAGAGGGGTCGATGAGGTATTTGAAGAATGCAACTTTGAAAGATGTAAGGTGAAGGAAGGGGTGAAGCGGAATGAAGGGTTAAATGAGAACCCATCATATAATTGGGCGGAGCCGATGGAGGAGTGTAATGAAGCGATATCCTCGAAACGTAAGAAGAATGAAAGGGAGGATGGGATAAAGCCGAATGAGGGTCTGAACGAAAGGGTATCCCCAAAATGCACGAAGGGCAAATGTCCTACCGGGGCGAAGCCGAATAAGGAGCCGAATGAAAGTGCATCTCCAAAAGGTCAAAAGAATCGGCAGTTTAATCACGACCAAGGCATCTTTTCCCGGCGGACTCCGACCGATTCGATGGGTTCCCAAGATTCGGAGTCTCGATTCTTTTTCGATGACGAAAGCGAGGATGACTCTAATAACTTGAGCGTTGGGGCGATATTCCGTTCGAAAGAAGTATTTCATACTTTTCTGAGGGAGTATGCTATAAGAAAGAATTTTATGTTGAAGCCCATAAAGACATGTAATACACTTATTACAGCAGGGTGTGCAGGTCCCTCTTGCCCTTGGCGTATACATGCTTCAAAGCAACAGGACGCCTTGGCATTCCAAGTAAGAAGTTATGTGCCGCATCATACATGTTTATTTTCGGGGGTTGGTTCAGGTCATCAACAGGCATCAAGTAAATGGATTGCTAGTCAGATTAGTAATCGGGTCCGCAAACATCCTAATATGAGACCCAATGAGATTGTATTCGATTTGAAGGAAAAATTTGGTGTAGAAGTTAGCTACTTTAAAGCGTGGAAGGAAAATCGCTTTCGAACATGCTTTTGGTGGATGGGATGAATATAATTTACTACCACCTTATTGCATCGAGTTAAAGCGAGTAGATCAGGGAGCCGTGACTATTTTACTCCGGCATCCTGACAATGCTTTCTTCCGATTTTTCTGGGCATTTGGGCCATCGATCCGCAGTTATCGGGAAAAAAATTACGACGAATTATCTCAATTGATGGGGCTCATCTAAGAGGCAAATATGTCAGAACTCTTAATTGCACAAGAATTGATGGTAACAACGGATTGTTCCCTTGGCATTTGGTGGTTGAGGAAGAAACAAAGGAAGCATGGAGTTGGTTTTAACTATACTACGTGGCGGATCATTGTTGATGATGAAACTCCTCTTGTGCTCATTAGTGATCGTAACAAAGCGTTGATGGAAGTTTTGAATGTGATTTTTCCGCATGCATACCAAAGTTATTGTTTTAAGCACTTGTGTGATAACTTTGGTAAGAAATTCAAGCGCAAGTTTATCCAAAGCTGGTTATGGAAAATTGCCCGCAGCTTTACGGTACAGGATTTTGAGGCAGAAATGGATGGGTTGAAGGAAAGCAACCTTGACTGCTGGGAATGGTTAAACGGTATTGATAAACATCTATGGTCTAGGGCCTATTTTCCGGGAAAGCGATATCATTTGTTGACAACAAATATATCTGAATCTTTGAACTCAGTGTTGAAGTTCGATAGAGCTTTGCCTATCACGTCCATTGTTGAAAAGACGCGCGAAAAGGTAACCGAATATTTCTACCGAAGGAAGCTTGATGGTGCAGCCTTGGGGACGGGTTTGATAGAGTACGCAGAAAAATATTTGTGTCGTCAATCCCATTATGCATTGCAAATGTGGCCTACTCCGTCCAGCTTGAATGAGTTTACAGTCAGGACTACTACTCGAAAATTCAATGTTAACTTAGAGTTGAAGACATGTTCTTGCCGCCGATTTGACGTGTTGGGTCTCCCGTGCTCTCATGCATTGGCAGTAATAAAATATCGGCAAGCTGCAGTGTTAGATTATTGTGAAGATTGGTTTAAGGCTGATGGATATCGTGCTACGTACGAGGAAGTTATGCTCCCCACTGCCGATGTTAGTGAGTGGGGTGGTAAATATGAGGGCGCTAAAGTTCTACCGCCACATCCTAGAAACCCTTCCGGTCGCCCCAAAAAAAATCGGTATAGGTCAGCACACAAGACCGATAGGAAAGGTACTTGCAGTGTGTGTAGCGTCAAAGGACACAATCGGAGGGGTTGTCCACAAAAAAAGAGTGGAGCTGCACAAGAGGAATGCTTTTAGAGGCTGGAGGTACCCCTAAAGTAGTATTTGTCACATCATTATTTAATTCTCACAGTTTATTTATAAATATATATGAAGAGATTTGCTCCATGATTATTTATTTCTCAAAATTATTTTTTTTGCTTCCATGATTATTTAATTCTCTCATAGAAGAAAAACTAAATTTGGGTACGCAAAGGCAGTAAGCCTTTGGGAGGATTCAATATCTATAAAAATTTAGATATTTTTTTTCCTTATCTGATAATTTCGTACAAATTTTAGCTTGTCTGATTTGACATTTCTACAAACTTCATCATTTGCATCACTGACCTCATTTCCAATGCATGGACCATTTTAGATTATAAAGATATGTGTGCGAGAGCTTTGAAACAGTACCAGGGAGGCACTCCTAGATGCTGAAAAGCAACAGGTCGAGCGACACCTTTGTTGGCATTAGTGACGTGTGGTGGTTAAGAATTCAATGCATAAAGTTTTGGTCGACGGATGACAAAAATTTTGACTTTTCCATGAACTAGACACCACAATTAGAGCTAGGACTTTTCCTAAAACTAAAACTCAGTTTAAAACTTCTACTAAACTCAAATGCCAATTCGTAACAAATTTAACTTCTTACTGTAATTTAAAACTATTTTATCTGAACAAAATTCTCCAATTCAGTTTCTATTATCTTCTAAAATAGAAGTTTTCCAAAACTTTCTCAAATACCAACTTACGTAAACAAAATTAACTCTTTGTGAAAGAAGAAAATTGATTGGATTTATCAGACTTTAATCACCTACCCGTAGTGAGAAAAAACATAGCTCTTGCAAGTGTGTCATCCTAAAGTCCCCTACACCTTGTTTGCCATATACTCCTTGTTTTCCTCACTCTCTTTTCTCCTTTCAATCCCTTCTGCTCATCAGATTTTTCTAAGTTCTGCTCTTCAACTTGACTTTTTATGTGATCAAAGGTCTCTAATTTTGATCATTTTTTATCAGGACGCGTATCAATTGTTGAAAGGTAGACACTACCTTTTCAATCTTTTCAAAAGGCATCATTGTTCTTCTCTTTGTCGTTGACGGTCTTCTGGTCGAACTACAAGGATATCCTCAACGATGATGGCAAGTGTCCATCACTACTTCATGTAATCCAAACAAGGTCTAAAATATCATTATCCAAGCCATTTTTGTTTGTCTCCATTACCGAGAAAATATACAATATGAATTTATATTAAACAATACCTCGTGAAGAAGATTTTTCGTTGTTTGTATCATCCAATACAAATGACATCTTCCGATAGATTAGGCATCTTCTGAGACTTTGATCTACGATACCAAATCAAGTTTATGGGGGTATTTGTAATGAAAACTGTGATGGGACATCTCTGATTTGTGGGGACTTCATTCCCCCTTTTGATCCACTTGTTCTTGTAGGGATGTGGATTCCTCTTGCAGTCATCCCAAGTTTGTTCTCGCAACTCTCTCCAAATTCATTACACAGTTAGGCACTTTTCTAGAGATGCTCTATGTCCTAAGATCTTGGACTGCACCCGATCCGCATCACACTTTGGGTGAGAGCAGGGTCATTTGATAACTGAATTTTTGTTGTCATCAGCCACGACCTCAGTTAGAAACTATCAAAAGTTGGTTCCAAAAGCTGTCATCAGCCACGACCCGATCCGCATCACACTATGGTTCCAAAAGTTGAACTACTACTTCCCCTAAAACTCGAACTCAGTTAGAAACTCTCAACATTGCAAATGGCAATTTGAAACTAGATAATTTCCTCTTGCACTCTAAACTATTCTATAAAGGCAACAATATCCAATCAAAATTTCATCCTCTAATATATAAGTTCTCTCTGAAAAACTTTCTGGTTGCAATTTACAAATTTTGTATATTATATATATTTTTTTGGTGAGTTTTTCTTATGTATAACATCCTCCTAACAAATTTTGCATCCTTGTGATCTATAGGTTTGGGAAAAAAATACGATATGCTTCTCGTAAAGCTAGAGCAGATACCAGAAAACGTGTGAAAGGGAGGTTTGTGAAGGCTGGTGAGGCTTATGACTATGATCCTCTGGGTTAGAGGTTGCTGACTCATTTGTTAGATTTACTTTCCATCATAGTGCAAGGCCTACTTAGCTACAGTATCAAAGAATCCTGGATTCGAAATGTTCAGTTCAGCATACACATATCCTGTCAGCTCTATTTGAAGAGATAGATTGTAAAGCGGCTGAAATTGTAGAAGCAAAGAGTGATCTCCTCAAAAGTTCTTCCTAACTCAGTTTAAATCATAGAAATTGCCGAGGTAGAAAAGAAAAAAAGATGATTTTTCAATTAGGTGGTCTACATTAAAATAGGTTTGCTAGGACGGAGTCGAGCTTCTTTTTGTCCTTCTTGTTTTTTTAAATTCATTTGCCAAGAGTTGCTGCTAGACAGGTTATTTTTGCTTCCTTGTAAAGTTGCAAGCTGATTTTGCTATAATCTTTTGCCTTTTTTTAAATTTGTCAGAACTTCATCAGAAGCTTTTGGCTCTACTTCATTCTCAATTGCATGGGTATTAAATGCAGCCAATTGTTAATGGACAGCTTTCTGCCAGTGATTGAGAAACTGTTTCATAAATACATCTCATTCATGGCAAGATGGTTAAAAGATGACATATATAAGGTCGTTAAGCATATAGCCATCTAACCATCGAATCATGTCAAAAGCTATTTTTACAGATTTCAAGGCCCCTGATATCAGTCAAAGTCAGTATCTGACAGTATTGATGGGTGTAAAATTAAAGGGATAATTAGAAAAACATGCCTCAAAAACAAACTTTTTGGCAAAAAATACCCAACTTCAAACGTTTCAGAAATACATTGCTTTCACGGATTTGGAAACTTCAAAATACTGTGAAAGCATTGTTTTTTTTAGAAACTTTTTAGAAAAAACATGCTGTCACGGTATTTTGAAGTCTCAAAATCCGTGAAAGCATTGTATTTCTAAAACGTTTGAATTTGGGTATTTTTTGCCAAAAAGTTTGTTTTGAGGCATTACTTTCTAAAGTGCCCTTATTTAGAAAATAAAAAATATCTCTTAGTTTTTTGTTCTTTTGACGTGATTCTTAGTTGTTGCGGGGAACTCCTCATTACACCTTAAATGGGTACTTTATCTCACACGACCACTTTAAATGATCACGTGAAATGCTTAGTCACTAATTCAATGAAGCCCGACTTAAGTTTAATGGCTCATTTGTGGGTCTTGATAGAGCGGAGAAAGAGATTATTCGATTGGAATAAGATTAATTTTATCATTTTCTTTCCAAAATTATTATGGGTTTTTACCTTTTGTCGCTATCATGACTTATCATTCACCAGACCTGAAAATTTGAGACTTTTAAGTCTCTAATCTCTGCTGCGATCAAGGTCTTTTAAGACTTATTATGGCTGCTGTTTAGTGCTATTCTAGGATTTGATCTTGGAGTTGCTGATTGTCACGGTATTCAGAATACTATTGTTGCTGTCATACTGGTAATGAGGTGTGTTGAATTTCTAATTTCTGTACTTCAGATACATCCCTACAGCAATTACAAGTAAGATATGATAGTCAAGTTCATGTATGAGTAGATATAAGTCGGCACAGATTTCTCGTTGACAGTGGTTTCATCACTCCCAAATTCTCCCAATCTGCCATGTTACAATGCTTACTTAGAAATCTATTGAATTTGGGTATTTTTCGCTAAAAAGTTTGTTTTTGAGGCATTATTTTCTTAAGTGCTCTAAAGCCTCTGAAGCTTCATATGCTGGTGGGGCACCCACCCCATTAATCCTTCTTCCTATGCTTTCAATGAAAAGAGCCGTTATATTTGCAAACTTGGTATGTTATGAGGATTTAATATTGTTGCTACCAATATTCCAAAGGTGCATCTTCATTGTTTTGTCTAATCAATCGAAAATACACGTTGCATTAGAAGAAAAACATAAGGGAAAACGGATTAACATCTGGGTGTATCCTTAGTTGTCGCCGTCATCGCTACCAGCGCCATTCTCTTCATCATCGTTTTCCTCGGTGTCTCCGTTATTGTCGTTAATGTGCTCATCATTTGCCCTGTGTGGCATAAGTTCTCTGCCAAGGGCAACCATACCGCTCATTGCCTGCAACCATTAATAATACGATTAGGAGTTGCATTTACAAATAAATATATGTAAAACCTAACAAAAAATGATTATTTATGTGCTTACAATCCAATCACTATAATCGAATTGCAACACGAATGATGAGTTCACGGCTTCGCCGATACGATAATCCTCAGCGGTCGGAGGTTCCGCCGGACTAACAGTCATGACGTTCCTAGCATTCACCGTCAGCGCGGCTCGACCCTGATGAACTAGGCACGAAAGCGATTGAATATTTTCGACCGTTTGCCCAAAAGAAAGTCGATTAAGAACTAAGACTTCGAATCTTACGGCTCTCCTCTCTCTCAAAATGTTTACCATGATAGCCATGCGTGCCTCATTGTGTGGATCAACACTAGCCATCCGATCGATGATGAAAAAATAGAAAGCTTTGCAACTAAATTACGCTTACAAATTGATTGCAAAAACTGGGCTTAACAACAAAACACACAACTTTGCCTGATTTTCTTTTGTTGTAAAGCTCTCTATAAATATTAGAGTGATGTACTATTGAAGCACAACATTGCCCAATTTATGGTTTGATCTAACATGTAATAACCTTTGAAAAGACACAGGTCGATGTGATAGGGTACCTCTATTATTAGATTTAAAACCTTTAATTTGAACACCCGATTTTCTTAAGGTACCTCTAATTGCATCCTTACAAAGAAATTGTAAGGGTACCTCTAATTGCACCCATGACTATGTTGTAACACCCACATTTCGTACCTATTAAAACAATTGATTGCATCTGATCAATAGATCGAGGTAATGTTTTATCCAGATATTTTCGAAAAAATAGATCTTCAAATCATGGAACATGTATCGGATGGTCAATTTATGAGTACACATGTCACGAATTTCAAAAAGAAGGCCACAAACTCACGTTTGACAGTGAAATGTGTCATATGAGTGGAGGGGTATTTTTTAGGGATATTTAGCACATATAATAATAATTAATCGTCGAAATGAAAAATCAACCATATGATAGGTGCGGCATGATCTTATGATCCACTGTGTGAAAGATCGGAGAAAAACAGATCTCCACCATCTGATCCAAGGCAGTCAATTGTTTTCAAGGGGTTTCCAATGAAGGTGCTTCCAGAGATTCCGTGCGCACTAATAGAGGTATCCATTTAAGTAGGGGTGACAATTGGCCGAGCTCGGGCCTCTAAGTATACTATAAACGGGGCCATATCTGCTATGCGATGGCACATCGACAGTCCATATCTGCTATGTGATTATTGCATGGCACACATCAGTTGGCCCATATTGCTATGCGATGGCACACATGAGACGACCCATATTCCATTTGTACATATCACATGTCCCTAAAACACCAAGTCTTTCTTTACATTAGACGGCCCATATTGCATGGCAGCACATATTGCGATGGCACATGATATTATACTTAAATTTATCTAAGCGAGGGTTTTCAATTTGATACCATGGTCGCGAGCCTCTTTGAAAAATACATTTTTAACATGTTACCTATCTTAGCATGCGCACGATGGGACACATCAGAGTAATCGGTCCCCACGCTGCAGTTTGGGAAACGTCCCCAAAACTCTCACATGCCACTCTTGCCCTCTCTTTGATCACAAGCCTACAATGGTTGAAATAGACATCTGGAGGACAAATAAAAAAATTGTTTTATGAATGCTAGTCTAGTGGTACCTACTAGTACAACCTATTACTAACACCTCCTACCTAGTAGTAGGTCTACTGACACCTATTATTACCCCTAGAAACCTATCAAATATCTATAGGAATTGAGGTGCACCAGCTCGTTTGCAAAGCACCAACATTTCAAACCTTGTTTGTTGAAAGGGACCATTTGGTAATAGGCATCAACTCGTTTGCAAAGCACTAACATCTCAAACCTTGTTTACTCTTGGACTGCTTAAAATCATATGATGGAGATCATGTTTCACCATGAACTTCTACTTAAATTTCATGATGGAGATCGTTTATCATCACAACCAGGATCTTGAGATCATGGGCCTACCATCAGACGGTCGATGTTTCATTTCTAGTGCTACACATCCAAGAAAGTTGACATGCCTTAAAATCAATTTGCTAAAATCAATCCACAAGCACTAGATTTTAAGGTAACTTTTTTGGATGTGTCCCATGAAATAAAAATGACTCGATTATTGTGATCATGATCATGTACTTAACATCCATTGTATTAAAGATTGAGACAATGAACAACCTCCATCGTCCGATTCAATATAATGAAGGTATTAATTCAAGTGAGGCGTCTATTTAAAGAGAAGTGGGTAGAAATTCAAGTGAGGCATACCTCTTCATTCATTGTTCACTTTCTCCCATGACGATATTTAAAATCAGAACGCCTCCAAAGCCTTTTCAATATTAGGATGGTGGGCGCTACCGCAAACATGAAAATAATGTTAGATATTTTAGCGGAGGAGGGATCAACTACTTACAGAGTTTGGTTTTGAATCGTATCTCCTATGATCAACATGAGACCATGCATGCTTTTTACTATTTATTTTCCAAAGGAAAAATTGTAATCCACGAAGCAGAAGGGAAAGAATTTACTGTTTGTATGTATCTTTATAACCCATTTAGTTTAGATATTCACAGGAAAAAATAAAATTGCATTCATCTCTCGTAGTCTTATATGGCTAGTATAATGAGATCATGTGGACAGGATAAAAGATGCCCCGTTCATGCGATTAAACCATCGGATCGCTATATGAACATCTTCTTGTCCATTATTGCACGTGATTGCAATAGTAAATTTTTGTGAAATTGTCTTCTCTTTGTGCAGGAGATGAAAAATAAAGTTCCATCAGGGTGCGAATTGATGTCGCACCGGGTGCCGAGCGAGGATCATGACATCTTTAGTACAAACTTCGCAATCGCATTTATGTGAGCGGGATACTTTATTTTCGTAGATCGGGCATGAGACTATTGTAATGGTCGTCACTTTCTATATCAGATGGAATTGGACGCCTTTCTCTTTAATAAGAGTGTCATTTGTATTAATACAATCAAATGTGTCTGGTGTGTTTGAATTTACGACATTTTAAAGATAACTCTCTTGAAGCACATGAGCATGGTGTGTGCCATTCACTGTATTCACCCAAATGAGCATGATGTGTGCCATGTGATTTTACGGTCACGAGAGGTCCATTAAGGACGGCGTTTTGATGTGTAACCGGTCTCCATTGCTTCAGATTAGCTGATATAGATAGTATTTAGGGTACCTACACCTAAAATCATTGATTGCTTCAGATTGGATGATAGAGATCAGATGAAATAGATTTTGTTTAGGGTACCTAAACGTAAAACCATTGATTGCTTCAGATTGGATAGCACACATCATGCTAGAACGTGACTACAGGGCTACATCGATGGGAGCGAAAAGCGATTTTCATCACTTGAGAAACGGCTCATATTGCATGACACACATTGGACGGCCCATATCTGATCATGGGTCAAAAGCTCGGTTTTGATTTCAGTTTCGTTCATGACCGAAAGTAAATTGGTCAAATTTGCGGTAAATTTTGGATTTTTTTCAAAATATGCTCTGAACTTTACCGAACTTTGCTGAACTTTGTATTATTGATTTTTTTTTAACTCTTTAATATTATGAGAAGCAAAATAAATCAGATCTGGGTTTTTTAAAGTAGAAAAACATTTCAAAAATGCAGAGATGAACTCTCTGATAATTTGAAATTATCGAGATATTTTAGAAAATCAAATTTTGGCCGATAATTTCTCTTTTCCTATGGGGATTTTTATTATTTTCAGGCTCGGTCTTGGCCGAAATCAAGAAGTCTTGGCTGAAAATTTGAATTTTCGGCCGAGATTTTGATCCATGTATCTGATGTGCGATGGCACACATGGGACGACCCATATTTGCTATGCGATTATTGCATGGCACACATTAGACGGCCCATATTGCTATTCATTCCATTTTTACGTATCACACGTCCCTAAAATTATAAGTCTTTCTTTATATTCGGTGCAATCACTTCAAAAACGTGTGCAAGTAATGGCTCCCGTTATTAATTTATTTTTTAATTCTTTGGTTCACTGATTTTTACGGTCCCAAAAGTGAGGCCTCTATTTCGATTCCCGCCCAACCAATAACAAAAACAAGGTTTGAAATTTGAATTAAAAACCTCATGGGTCTCTTCGGTTGGCTACAAGTGTTAAACCGCTCTCTCTCTCTCTCTCTCTCCTATAATCAACCAGGACCCCCTACTCCCCCTACTCTTACACCAATCTCTCTCCTATAATCCATCAGGACGCTCTACTCCGCCTACTCTTACACCAAACCAGTTGTAACCAGTACGGCCTAGTCCCTACTCCTACTCCTACACCAACCAAGAATCTTACCCTCCCCTGCCCCCCCCCCCATCACAATCTCATAGACAGTTGCTAGCGAAGCTGCCCTCCTCCCCCTCTCTCTCTCTCTCCCTCCCTACCGGATACCAACGCCTTTATCTAGTTGTGATTCGAGAGTATTTCACTCTCTCTCTCTCTCTCTCTCTCTCTCTCCTCCTCCCCTCTCTCTCTCTTTGTCACTCTCTATCTCTTTGCATCTTTGGTCTTTCAATCTCGCATTACACGGAGCTTCGCCATCTAGGGTGAATTTTATTCCATAATATTTTTGTATATTCTTTTGGCTTTGAGCCATGTTAATATTTTTCTACTTTTTAATCAGAAATTTCTGACTCTGCAAATTTTTATCATTGTAGTATATCTTTACTCATACTTCCTTTTATTTTTTTATGATTATAAATTGTTAATGCACGATTAAAGACATAATTTTTAACTTCAAATAAGTTAACTTATACTTTTATATATTTCAGTAATTTATTACTGGTTTTATAATTTCAATTTTTTCTTAATTTTTCTCTGAACCTTTACTGAAATCATCCAAATTGTACAGGACAAAATAAATATTGTGCAAAGATAAACGGCACAATATATTAATTCTGTTATATGATTCAATGCAGTCAATGAAGGACTTTTGGTGTATTAAATCATATGATAGAGATCATGTTTCATGTCAATCTCTATGGCCTGATTCATTGAATTTGGCGAGGCGATAGAGATCGATTTTCACATGGTTGATCTTGAGACCTGAGCATACCATCAAATGGATAGTTTTCGATTTTGTCTGGAAAGGATCTCAGAAATAAAGCTCCTAATATCATAGTTGAGCATGATGTACGCTACATGATTTTTGAGTCACTTTTTTTGAAAGCGATAAACCCGATTTGATGGTATTCTCTTGATTTTAAGATCAATTCTGAAAAATCGATCTCCATTGCATAATTCAATGCAATGACCGGATTTTAGCATAGGCATTCTCAATAATTGGGTGGGTGCAAATAGGGCTACCCTTCGTTAACTGAAGTTGATGAAGGGATAAAGTTGGATTTTAAGGGTTGACTGTCCGATTGGAACCCACTTTATGTCTATCATACATGCCCCTCTATTTTTCTTTTTCTTTTTTTTGTGTTGTCCACAAGGATCAAAATTTCTGCCAAAATGACCAAAATTTCGATCCCCATAGAAACCGAAACAAAATCCCAAAATTTTGGGATTTAAGCATAGAGATGAAAATCTGTCAAAATTTCACTTTCGGTTCCCACAAAAATCGAAACCAAATCCAGAATTTTGATCCTTGGTTAAAACTGATTTAATGTCTTCGTTTGCTGTATTTTGTCATACTTTTGAACTATGAACCATCCTACAACTGATTAATTAATTAATTAAACGGTCAGGATTGAAGATCAGAAGCACTAATTGATAGGATAGATGGAAGGAAGATTAGTTTTAATTAAACTCACCCACCAAATCTTTAACCTCTCATCACACTGAAATACATTGACTACATTGAATGAGGCGATGGAGATCGTTTACCCTTCCAATATTGAGATCATCAGGGTACCATTAGACGGCTAGTGATTTATTTCACGTGACACCCATCTCAGAAAAGTGACCATGATTTCAAGATCCTTTCTGTGAAATATGAATCAGTTTCTTTCATGTACTGCCTAATGCTAGGACTCATGGGTTTGTTGTGTTATTTCTTTTAGGTGGTGCGTACATAATCCTTTTCCAAAACCATAAGAGAAGCTAAAGGTTTTGAGTAGAGGAAAAGCAGCGATAAAGTATTGTCGCCTAAAAGAGTTTATTGAAGGATTGGATTTTCCCCTGTAAGTGATGGCAGACTCTTTTGAACCTCCCATTAAAGATTTCTCATATTTGCACTCATGTCAATTGCTTTAGTTAATTCACCTTAATTTGTTACAGCTAAATGGTATTGCACGAATTTCATTGGACTCTTTGGATGTGAATGCCGAGAAAATTAGAAAAAAATTTGTCCATTTGTAATATCATGAATTTATATAGGGTTGTATATGCATAGAATTTAAATATTGATTTATTTTCGATAATTATAAATGATGCTTTACATTTCTCATAGAAACAGAATTGGATTCTTCGTAAATTTGGGTAGAAAATTTGAATTTTGGAATAATTATTGAAGTTTTCGGAACTCATTGTTGATGCAGTTTTGGTCTAATTAGTTTCCTGTTTTCAATTTTTTGGCAAGCTTCTCATTACCCCTCCTTGATCCACTGTTTCTTTACTAATATGGCTACCAGTGCATGAAAACATCGACAATCCAATAACCCCTCGTATCCTACTGCCAATTGGCCATTTTTTATCTGAGTTTCTAATTTAAAAAATAAGTCCCTCCTCTCACGATGCAAATCAACCCAGCCATCACTTCCATGTTAAACCCACCACACACAATTGCCTTCCTTTTGATCTGATTTTTGTGAGGTTAATTTTGTGCACGCAATTTTTCACTGCTAGGAATATTTCACTGCTGGCCTACAGTTTATTTGAAGTGTTTTGCATGAGTTAGCCCTCCCCAATTAAAATCGGGCTTTTAAAATACCGGCATCAGGCCGCCCTGCAATTCCCTTTTCCAATTTTCAGAATTTTCATGCGGATAGGATAAATTAACTTCTAAATAATATTCTTTTTTGTAGATATTTCAGCATGGCGAAATGAAAGTACTATGTTGTTTTTTCCGGGCGACGGCCTGGGATATATGACCGGTGGTGTGACTGTCACTATCAAGTTAATGGTTTTCGAGGAGCTAGTTATAAAGGATACACCACACTCTCGGAGGCGGAAATGGACTTCCAGATGTCGACAATGGCTTTAGGAGACTCGGGAAATAGACATTTGGAGGCAGAAATGAACCAAATTCGTCGGTCGCATTTTCTTGCCATATCCGTTGCGATCGGATTACTCTCGATCTTTATTTTTCTAATTTTGGTATTAATTACTTTCCATCATAGTCTTCTTTAATTACCAAAATGTACTTGATATATATAAAATAGTGGGGCAGCTTCAAAAATCTGAATGGTCTATTTTAATCATATATTTTAATGACACTTGATGATGGACTACTCAATGGGATCCTTTCCTCTCCTGGCTTCAGCTTGAGTGCACCATCGAGTAGGGTCAAGTGCACCAAATGGTCGAGCATTTGCGAGTTTCTTATTGGGCAGCCAAATTTTGGACACAACCCAACCCATTGGCACCCTACAATTTTTTACAAGAACCCAAAAGCACTCTCACTAGTGCATTCGTTTTACGTTTTATCGATTTTATGCAAAAAACCATGTCCATGGAATCGATCTGAAAAAACCTTTCCAAATTCGTTCTTGGAGGCCTGAATATTGACAAATGCTTGCAGCTCAACCAGGCTATATGCTTGGTCAATTGACATTGATATGACCAAACTAAGCATAGGACCAAGAGGTAGGTCATTTATAATAGACGGTGGTGCATTATCATAGTTATGAACTTGTTCAACAATAGAAGGGGGTCATCTTCCATTTCTGGATGAACCACTTCCATTTACAGATGAACCACAAATAATGCGGTTCATTTGTGATATATATCAAAGCTCGGAAGTTTTGAAATATACATGCACAAATTAGAATTGTGCATGTCCTTTCAGGTTTTTACTGTGGTTACTCAGAGATTGGTGTAGAAATATTGGTACAAGCTCCATATCCATGCAATTGAGACACACCTAATACAAACCAAAGAGAAATTAAGGCTGAATCATTTGGATTTAAAATCCTGTCCTAGATTTGAGACCCCCATTTCCAAATCCACCGTTCGGATAAGCACTGATTGAGAGGGATTTAGATTTCGCCAAATCTTGTGTAATTTGAGACGTGTGCCGTGTGGAATTGACAACATACTATCCGATAGGTGGTCCATGATCTAGCATGCAAAAGATAGAGTTGAAAAAATAATGATCTCCATCACTTAAACAAGGCAATCAACAATTTTATTGCGGCACCATCATATGTGCTAAAAGAATCTTCAATTGTGAATAATGCTTTCTACCTTTGAAATTTATCAAGTAGTGTTACACATCCATTTTTTTTACTGCCACACCACCTCCAATCAGATGAGGGTGATCAATTTTTGTTCCAATCTTCCACACAATGTAGTTGTGATCATGGGCTTACAATCGAATGGTCCGGTGTTGACATGGGCTTACAATCAAATGGTCTGGCATTGATTCCACTTGGCACACATCCTAAAAAAATGAGACGGTTGCTTCATTCCATAAAAATTGATTCATGCTATTTTGGTCTCTGATTTACGTTATGATGCAATCGTCTCTGTTTTGGGATGTGTGCATGGCATCAATGACCGTCTGATGGTAGGCCCATGCTCTCAAGATCTATTGTGTGCAAGATTGAGACTAAAGACAATCTTCATCTTATTCAGAGTAGTCAACAAAATGTTCTTTATTTAAGTGGTGTGGCAATAACTATGTTCGATATTATCTTTGTCAAGCTAGCTCATCCTTGGGCATAGGGTGGACACTATAGCTATCTATCCAAGGTAATCTTGATTGCGCGCCATTTTTGGGAAGTATCATGCGGAGTCACCATATGCTCCGTTTGATGGCGCTCATGATCTAACCATTTTTCCCGATTTCCAATTTAACCTGCATGAAATTCTCATATCTATTCCTTACAAATCAATGTCCAAAAGTGCGATTATATGCTACACGTACCAACACTTCAAATGGCACCAACACATTTTAGAGGAAACCCATTTCACAAATATCAGAACCCTTCATTGGAAGTGAAATCAGCTTGTCAGCAAAGACAAGGGTGGACACTATAGCTGTCTATCCAAGGTAATCTTGACTGCACGCCATTTTTGGGAAGGATCATGCTGAGTCACCATATGCACCCTTTGATGGCACTCATGCTCTAACCATTTTTCCCGGGTTCCAATTTAACCTGCATGAAATTCTCATATCTATTCCTTACAATCAATGTCCAAAAGTGCACGATTATGCGAAAGCATACAACACTTCAAATGGCACCAACACATTTTAGAGGAAACCCATTTCACAAATATCAGAACCCTTGATTAGAAGTGAAATCAGCTTGTCAGCAAAGACAAGGGGATTTAAATCTGTTGGTTAAGATAGATGTCTAAAATAAAGTATCATCCCAAGTTTTAACCAAATAAAACAAGTAAAATCAAACAAGAAAAATCCACTCATGCCACTAGTAGGAAGAAGCAAAACTAAAACTATGAACCCCATCTTTTCTTCCATCTCATCGCCTTGCCTATGCCTTCCTTGTAGGCAAATCAGATCACCTTCTTAACCGTACTGAAAACAAATTAAACAACATTTTCAAAAACAATATTTGGAGGATTTAATAGCAGAATAAATGAAATAATAGTAATAATATTAATAAAAATACTAACAAATAGCAAATACTGCAAACAGTGATTTACCTTGACAAAGCCAATCTCCTTGGCGTTGCTGCAGAAGCACTACCTGCAACACATAAGTCCGCACTTTCTGATCAACCAATGTGGGTTACCGCAAACTCGGCTGAAATAAACAACACATTAATAGAAAGCAGAATTAGTAATAATGAACTTTAAACTATTACCCTTTCAAGTTCATTATACCCGACATCGGCACACATCAGTTGGAGGTCTTAGTTTCCATTTCTCAATTAGTTTCAACCTTAAAGCAAATTTGGTAAACACTACTACAAGTGGTACTTGAATAGACACCTCGAGCTAATCGAAACCTCTTCTAACAAATTTCAAGTTCAGTAAATTGCAAGGTCTCGTGTAATAATGTTGACCACACAATTACAACCCTTTTGGTGATGTAATCTTTCTACAAGTCAATACTGAGAGTTTCTTACTTCCATAGATAACCCTCTTTAATCGTCTCCATGGTCAAGCCAGAAACATTTCTAACGGAAACATAAGCAAACCACATCTTCCATGTCCATGTAGCATACTTGCAAAATTCAGCTTCTCACTAGAAACAATTTTGTTACTGTGACAAAGTTTTCCTCCAAGTCATCGGCAGGCTATTGAACAGCTCAGTTATTACCACTACATAAATCTAATCTGATGAACTGACATCTAAGAGATTTCGACACACTGTGATAGCCATTCATGAGTTCATCACATATACAGAATTAGAGTACAACAAAATAGGGCAATGTGTAAAAAATTTATGATTAGTACTTCCTATAAAAATTAAAATATAAAATAATTATTTTCTATATTGCATCTGAGAGCGAAACACACACCAATCTTATTTCTCTGACCCCCAAGACTTCTTGTCTTGGACGATATTTCAAGCCATGCTAATAAGACATCCCCGCAATTCTTTATCCAACCATAGTTATATGGGTGTTACTACTACGTGTCCCAACCTTGCAGCCAGCTAGGGTGTCTCCAGGTCATACCCTCTCCAAACTGGTTAGACCTTGCAAGAAGTAGTCATTTATGGATATGTCCAACTAGGGTGTCTCCCAGGTCAAACTTGCACCAAACTTGTTACGCACCACGTTTTAATTCCTCTTCTAGAATTCCCTTTGATGAAACAAGCCTGTCCAATAAAACCCATCATGATAGAATCGTTCAATGGCCAACAAATATGAAGAAATCGCAAGAATAAAAATACCCAATAAGTTCTTATTTTCTCTTCAATTCTGTAACTAGTAAGTAATAAAAATGCCCCTCCAACAAAAATACCTATGGTAACTAGTACCTATGGTAACGAGTAATGGTGTCAATGCCCCTCCTCCAAAAGTAAGATTTCGAGTAATAAAATATGTTGATCTTAAAGTACCTATGGTAAGGCCTTCTTACGTAGGATTTCCAACGCTATCGTCCTCCTAAACGAATCCATGCGATCGTAAACACACATGGAGCGATTAACACTATTGCGGAAGTGTGTACAAAAAAAGTGCGGATCAATTTTACCATAGGAAGTACCTTAGTGAAGTTATATGGCAAACCACGAGAGGAATGATCGACATATTTCATCACAAATACACCACAATCGAAACCATTGACTTGTTTCGGAATATCTCTACATTCTTGTATTGGGCAATTAGCGATATCATAAATGTTGACCCCTAATCGCGCGAGCAGTCGAGGGAGAAAATTCCTCTGTAAAGTAAAGAAAGTTATAGTTCAAATATCAGTGATTTGAGGAACAAATAAATTGGAAAACATCTACTACCTCAAAAATTTGATGGCTCTGAGAACATATCAGTAACAAAATTTGTGACTCATAAAATTGAAGGCTTTGGGAACATACCAGTAACAAAATCTCGTTGTGGTACCTCGCCATGAGATCGTTGTAGAACGAGTCCAAAATCTCTACTCTCTTCTCTAAAGTATATAAGATAAACAAAGCCCAATGGCCCTCCTTGAATATTGGTAAAAAAACCTGTGACAACCTCATAATAAATAATTACAGGGTTGGGGACCTTGCACAATTATCGATAACGGACTATTCGTAACACCTCTACATAAGAATTTGAAGTAAATATACCTTCTGACAGCTACTGAACTTTTTTTGAGGTCGTACAGGGTCAAGCCATATTTTCAGATCACCATTAGGAATATTAAAATGCTTAGGTAGGGGACCATCAGGAACGTCGTACATTTTGTATTTTCTATTTCTCTCCACTTCATCAGAGGCGTTGATAATTGCGTCAACAATTCCTACCATGTATCAACAATAGATTATATAAGAAACATATGGGAATCATGACTCGTATTGTCAGGTACAAATAATGGAACTCGATTTTAGACTTGCCAAATAATGCGTAGGGAAGAAATGACATCTAGGAAACACATCGCATTCCGATCCTCTCCTTTCATTAACAAATGAAAATATGCTGTCATCGCCTGTGCCCACATAGATTAAGATGGTATTAAAATTGATAACCGAGTGATAAATATTTAAGGTGACGAATTGAATTTTAGAGCACATTACCACTCCATCTACCCAGTTTGGCGGTTTAAGCAAGAATCGATCAAGGAAGAAAATCGTACTCCATCTACATTTATCTTTTACTTGATATATATCCCGACAAAATAAGGGTATTTAAGTTACAAAAATATATGCGAAAAATTTAAATGTGAAGTGGATAAAAGAATTCGCATACCTATTGTCTGGATCTTCCCAATGCGAGTCCACTAATTCGTTGTCTTCCTCTGAGAGTGGGTGATTAACTTGATGGCAAGCCTAATCAATAGACAAAAGCATTAAGCCTAAACCAACTCCGTATTCCTACCTCACATGCAGTCATTAAGCAAGAATAACTATGAATGTGAATAAAGGGTGAAGGGTTTGCTATTACCAGGTTAACGGGCTTTCTAATACTGTACTTTTGATGTTTCTTTGACAAAGGGTAAGGATGCTTCAAGTAAGTCATTAGCTTATTAAGATTTTCACCAAAAATCTTTTCCCTAGGATCCTAAACAGAAAATTCATAATTGTGAGTATTACCAAATCAGGTGTATTTTAACATGTAATTTTTGGGATGATGAATAATACCTCGTCATCATCCGCCGAATTACTCTCCTCTACATGCACCTACTTAAACCGTTAAACAAATAAGAAATTGGTGATATTTTATTATACTCATAATCTCATATAATACATTAAAATAATGTTACAAATTACCTTATCGGTCATATTCTTCCCTTCGCATGGCTCGATCTCTTTTTTAGTTTTTCTCTTTACCCTAATATCGCTCGTGTACGGCGACCTCAAGGACGTCGAAGGATATTTCTTTCTCTGTGGCTTACCAGTAATATTTGTCACCTATATAAAATAAAATTAAATTGTCAGAAAGCAGGATGGAGATTCACTTATTAATTAGATTTCAATATTGTCACCTTTGGCTCTCTTTTGACAGCTTCTTCCAAAACCTTCTCTCTTAAAAGCTCATCTAAATGAATAATCGGATGTTTTCCCTCTTCATGAGCTTCCATTCCTTCGTTTTCCGTTGTACATTTATGACTTTTGTAACAAGATTCCTTAGGGGAATTCACTCTTTCTTCTCCCACTTTCATTGATGTGCTCTTCGGTGGCATATTCTTACGCATGGGATGCCCCTCTTTCTTGTTCTTATTGAGTACAGATCGATAAAATAAGATTAGAGAAGTTGAAGATTTATTCTAGGTAAAATATATTGAAACTCGTTACACTAGAAAAATCAATGCTCTTACTTTAAGGTTTGCAACTTCACGCTCTATCACTTTAACGCGTTCTCTTAGAGCCTCACAAGAATTACATTTAATACCAGACTTTTGGCCCACACTCGATCGCATATTGTAATCTTCTTTCCCGTGTGAAGTGGATGAGATATCGAAAATGATCTGTGAATATTATCAAAAGCTTTTAGTGCATCATCTAAACAATACATGTAACATGACGACAACTACGCCTCATACCTTGGGATTTATAAAAGCGGCCTCGTAAAATGAGCGATTTTGCCTTTGAATCTTTGGATACCTCAAGTATCTTGGGACAATCATTGTAGCTTGCGGCGAAGCTAAGTTTGGGAAATGCTCATAAGCCCATATCTGCGATGATGTCACGAACAATATTATGCTCTTTTTATAATATTGAATTTAAACTATTTGAATTGGATGAAAAACTAGTCATAAATGCACCCTTCTGACGTGTAGAGTCTTCGTCAACTTATAGTTCGAAGCACATTTATTCAAAGACCCCATTAAGAAGTCATACACTAACTTCCCCCATGCAAATTTATTGAATTTCTGAATGTCCCAAACCATTTCGAAATAAATAATATCAACTTTCTTGTCATGGTTGGGAAGCAAAAAGCACGCAATAAAGTACAAAAGTGACAATCGTATAAAATCTTTTGACTCTGTTGTCGAATCTAATTTAGAAAGTGCCGCCAGGATTTCGTCTCTACCAATATCGGATGCTTTCGCAAAGTGTCTAATAATGAACGTCTTTATCTCGGGGTCATTTGTATTTGAATTTGGTTGATCACCACCGCTCCAACCCTCAAGTTTTAGACCTATAACTAATTCAATCTCAAACTCTTCAAATCTTATTCTCCTATCCCCGACTACTAAGACCCCGCTCTCAATTTCAATGTTTTCAATAATCCAAAAAATTAAATTGGGACAAATAGATACTCTAAACAATGCAAGGAGAGGTGAGAATGCTGTGCATTTGATTCCTTCCCTCTCTTGGGTGGATAAGTCATCGAGGAAGTAACTCATCTTCTTCATATTGCATCTCAGGAGATCCTGAAAAGCGGTGAAGAATTATTAACGTACAATGTCATATTTTTACATTATTACACCAAAGATAGTAATTCAAACATTATTGATGGAGACCATACCATTTTCTCCATCTCCAAATTTAAAGAGGTGCAGGATGACAATTGGTGATAATATGTTGTAGCCTACAACAACTGTAACTTGCAAAATCGAAGCACATAAGAGAATCTAAGAGATCATACGAGTTGCGCAAACAGAATTGTTAAAGAGAGAATGCGGATACATGACTGATATTGAATACAACATATACCTACACTGAGCATAGACTAGTAAAAGGCACGTGCAAATGCACGTGTATATTAGGACCTTTAAATGATTAAACTTGGTTTTTAGGCATCTATCGGGTGATTTGAATATAAAACAAATATAGTATTTCAAGTGTTCGTTACTATATTTTACAATTTATTATAGACAAAAAAAAACACACACTTATTATTGTGTTTCATATGTCTTCATTATGTATAATTTAAAATTATCAAAAAATATAATAAAAAATACAAAACTATAACTTATATTGTAAACTATAGAACATGAAGAAAAAATTGTTTGTCTGATGGTACGCTTATGGTATCAAGATCCTTTGTGTGGAGGATCGGGGTGCAAAGCAATTTCCATTTTCTGATTCGAAGCAACCAATGGGTTTGAAGGAGTTTCTGATTTGGTGCTTTCATTAAACCTGTTGGCGCGAATTGAGGTACCCTACCTGCACTTGGGAAAGTATCCTCTTGCACCAAATTTAAAAGACTTGCAAGTTTGGCTACCTATGCTACGATGAAGACACTATTTAAGCCGTTTAATTTGAAGGGCAATGATTTAAATATATTAAGTGCAAAATCTTATGATCTATAGATCAAAATCTTAAAATAGGACTAGGTATTTTAGCGTGGGACACGTTGCTAAAATACCAAGGCTTTAAACTTGAAGGGCCATCTTTCAAGGGTGCAAGAAAAGGCTGGTGTTACCTTCTATGTTATAGTGACTCGTCTTAAAACAGAGGAAAAATCAGTTACCTTTTTTTAATATTATGATTGAGATTATTTTTCGGCCCAATCTTTCACATCATACATCCTAGATAAGATATTGATTACACGTTCTAGACATTCCAAAAAATGAATATGAACCATATTTGATGGTTCATCATGGTCATGCTCACTTTTTGGGATGTGTACCATGAGGAAATAACATCTGATCATATGTCCCAAACCAATTTTTTGTATGTAATTTTAATGAGAATTATGTTTCATAAATAAATAAATTAAATTATTTTATATTTATATGATATGTAAAAAAATTAAATTTGATTTCATCATTGGAAAATGGACTGATGATCTTTGTGTGGTACCCAAAACATGGAGCATTATTTCGGTACCCGATCTACCTAACTATTACTGATTTGAATTGAAATCTATGGATCGAGGGGCGGAGCTAAAATTTTCTTCATGGCGACAAGTGATGGTCGCCAGATACTCTCAATAGTTGATTTACGACACTTTTTGGTGCAAAAATTTGAGTTAAAAAATTATCTCATCAAGCAGTCAAACAATCTAAAAGTAATGGCTACCATGTAAATCCAATATAAAAAGTCAAAAGATGCTAGGTGCCACCATATAATAGCACATACAGTTTTTTTGTGTTCCAATATTATCGACCTGGCTACATACAGGCCCAATCCTATGATAGGATATACTAATAATTTATGTTTTCAAAAACATCATTGAGTGATAAAAGGGTAGAAATTATAGGGGTAGATAAAGAGTCAAAGTTGAATAAATATAAAGAATTGATTGAGACAAGAGAGGAGAGTATGCCAGGGGAGCAGGTTTATTAGGGGTATTTTGAACCAAAATTGACCCAAATTTTAAACATCTCATTCTTCACTTTTAGTAGTAGTTATTGCATCAATATATGTAAGGAAGTTAAAATAAGATATAAATTCAATTTAATTTACTTTAATTTTGGATAGTCAAACTAGCATAGCACAACAATGTAGAGATTCCCTGCCAGGCTTAGTCTGAGTTAATGGTCTTCTTTGATTCTTATTTATTTGCATTGGTAATAGATGAATCAACAATAACAAAAATATAAATGAGGATCCATGAAATTTGTTATTTGCAGATAATATGGTATTGATTGGGGGGATGAGAAAAAAAAAAATTGACAAATTAGAACTTAAAGTCGAGAAGTAATGAAATTAACATTAAAAAAAAACAGAAAAATAGTAAACTTTAGGATATATAAGAACCTAAAGGATGATTTGGTAAAAACAGAAAACTACTTGGTGTTGCAATATCATAAATTTCAGCATTTTGGGTTTTATGATACAACTTGATGATAGGCTAGAGGATATCTAAAATAAGATCAATGTAGAGTGAAAGAAGTGGAGACAGTCAAGTTGAATGTTTTGTGATCAACGAGTGCCACTATATTTGAAGGGACGTTTTTCCATAAAATGGTGATATGACTTGACATATCATATAGTCTAAAATGTTATGGAAAAGGACTAAATGAACATTTATGTTGCTGAGATGTCTATACTACGGTGGATCTGCAGAAAAACAAGAAATGCTTTACTTGAAATGAATACATGAATTGAAGCTTAGGGGTTGCCCCAATAAAAGAGATAATTAAAGAAGGCCACTTGAGATGGTTTGGGCACGTCCAACGGACACCTGCGACTACTAATATACGAAAGATTGAAATAATGGAAGCACAAGGAAGGAGAAGAAGATGAAAATTAAGACTTAAAAGTATTGAGAAACAACATCAAACAGAATTAAGTAGATAAATACGAGTGAACCCCAAATATATGCAACAAGGCATCGATGATGACAATGATGATGATGAACTAGCGTTGCTCATGCAATTACTCATTTCACTTTAAAACTGACGATCCCATAATTTCCATCATGTCAAACAAAAGATTCTAACCCTCCCTTTAATGAACTTCACATCAATCAAATTTTAGATTTTTTTTGTCTGAAAGGTATCAAATTTAGATTGTTGTTCATGATAATAGTCACCATACACTTGCTTGATAAACCGGACCATTGTGATTATCTGATTCGTGTGAATTTTGGACTTTGTCCCATCTCATTGATGGCGATGGCCGGCCAAAAGGATAGTTTAGGGCATCAATACAACCAGATCTCCATTCTTGGAGCTTGGATTATACTTCTTACCTTCAAAATACTTATCCTTCCTTAAAAGTTTCCTATTCCTAAAAAATATATTTATTGATTCCTCTTTTTAATCAGTAAGGCTCCATCTTTATTTCAAATTGGTCTTTAATACCATTTTGAAAATTTTAATAGTAGGTTTTTAATACCATTAACTTTACTGGGAAAATGTCGTGAATGTTCTCTTTTAATTCATTAACTAATGTATAGCTTGTATTCTCTTATGATATAAATCTTGCTATCAACATTTATTAATTTTTATTTAAAAGAAGAACACATTGAACTGAAAAATTGAGAAAGTTAGGCACCTACCAGATCCCAAATGTTTCAAGGTTCTACATTTAAGCTCAGCTTGATTGTTCTTAACACTTTGGGTTGGGCCTAGGCTGAGTAATGTAGCGCGGAACTAATAGGCACTATGCTCAGAGTAGCATCATTTGAGGTTTGGTCCGGGTTCAGCCCCTTTACAGAGGCCATATAGCAGATCTGCACAATTTCTATTGGGTTAAAACCCAGAATCTTATATGGCGTTCAACCAATTTTAGAACCCTTGAATTTACGTGAGCGACAGTGTCAGACTTTGGAAGTGCCCAATTATTAATAAGCACATAGACACACTTTTGATATGTGTGTCTTGTATAGTAAAAAATCGACCGTCTGAGGATATCCCCACGATCCATAGATCCATTGTGAAGAAGATGGGGACGAAAAATGACCTTCACCATCAGATTCAAGGGCAGCCAATGATTACCAGCTGAAGAAGGTGGGGTGAGAAAGCAACTAAGGGAGTGAGTATAATGGTACCCATTGCTGTTTTTTACGATCCATATAGTCCCACGTTGTTGAGGGGAAAAAACCTCCACACTCTACCCGCTGAAATTTTTCATGAAAAAAAATGCTGAAAATTTTCAATTCTTTATATTTATCAAAAAAAATGCTGAAATTTTTCATGAAAAAAAATGCTGAAATTTTTTTAATTTATCAAAATATTTGGCTAAGTTATCAATTTATTTGGGAAAAAAAAAATTCATGATAAAATATGCTGAAATTTCTGAAATTTACCATAATATCATAAATTTCGTTGAAAAATATCGAAATTACCGAAAAAGGTCAAAATTTCTTTGAAATTTTTGTTTGACTAATTCGACTATTTTCACGAAATTTGAAATTTGTGTAGGTCCCACAGTTTTACCATTGCAAGAAATCCCCATACACGGCTTAGAAACTTTCTACTCTCATATTCCTACCAAATTTGGCTAAACAAACGAGGCCTTAGGGTTCAATCTAAAGACCCGGGACCAAGCCTCCTCTTTCCTATCTATTAAGGAGACAAAAACGGTCTCCGTCTCTATCTCTCTCTTCTAATTTGTATTAGATACTATGCATATTATCCAGAGCTATGACCTCATCCACTCTCCCCATCTCTCCCCATCCATCTCAAAATAATATTATTCCCACACATTTGGTAAACCGTCAAACTAGCACTTTAATTGATTTGGGTCTTGACATCGCATGCATCCCTAAGATTTGACCAACGCATCAAGGTGAGATTGACCAGCTCACCAACCTTATTGCAGAGACAAAATACATAACAAAAACCTTGAACTGGAGATGAACAGAGGTATAATTTCTGTGGAAGAGGATCTCGAATTGGAAAAGAAGCTTGCCAAGAAGCTCAAGGTGAAGGATGGGAAATTGCATGGTTTTGATTATGGGATGAATATATTTTTCTATGGCATCACCTCAGCCGTTGATTATGTAATGAGCAGTGAGACCTTAGCTGAAGGAGCTTCTAGAAAGGGACTGAGCAAGTTTCTTCTTCTATCCTGAAATTGTGTTCTATGAGGGATTTCATCAAACAAAAAGTAGGCAACTTAGATAGCCTAAATTAATAACAACAAAATAACATAAGGTATGACTTGGTATCCTAAAATTTACCTTCAGTTCTATGAGGCATTCTATCAAACATAAGGTATGCAAAACTCAAAATTGATTTTACCTAAACGGCAGCTCCGGCGACCAAATGAACGGCGTCGACAAACGGCAGAGAATGTTGTTTGTGCGAGATGCCGAGGTGAGGTCCGGAGCCTTTAGATCTGCGCAAGAGAACTGGAGAAGGGAGCTCAAAATTGATTTTAACTAAACGGCAGCTCCGGCGACCAAATGAACGGCGTCGTCTTCTTCAATAACCACGAGCACAGCATATGTTCAATAACCAATAACCACGAGCACCGTCTTCTTCTTCAATAACCACGAGCACAGCACGAGCACCGTCTTCTTCTTCAATAACCGCGAGCACAGCACGAGCACCGTCTTCTTCTTCAATCTCCGGCGACCAAATGAACGGCGTCGTCTTCTTCAATAACCAATAACCACGAGCACCGTCTTCTTCTTCAATAACCACGAGCACAGCACATGTTCTTCGAACCAACCGGCAGAGAAGAGAAGGGAGCTGCGCAGGAAACTCTGGAGAAAAAACCCACAACCCCCGAATAGATCTAAAAAAAATCCTTGGAGACAGATCTAAACACGCATTCAAAATAATCAACCAACCGAGCACCGTCTTCTTCTTCAATAACCATGAGCAGAGCACATGTTCTTCGAACCAACCGGCAGAGAAGAGAAGGGAGCTGCGCAGGAAACTCAGCTCTATTTTACCCTTTATAGGAGGGCATTTCAATAAATTTGTAGGGATTTAATTAGTCGCACGTGTGCCTCTTTTAACAATCTCACGGAAATTTGGAGTACGGCAAATAGCGAATGCCTGATCCTCTAAAACGTTTGCAGCCTGGATAATAGGCTAAAACGTTTCTTTCTCAGGGTTGTTCTTCTAATTTTCTCTTGTATCTACTATTGTTGTTATTTGTTCTTCATTTAATGAAGGGGTGGGGATCCTTCGACCTCAGGTTTAAAAAAAGAAAAAGAGAGAGAAAGTCTTCAGAGACATCCGATAAAATTAGAACGATATAGAGAAGATTAGCATGGCTCCTGTGCAAGGATGATACGCATAAATCGACAAATGGTACAAATGTGGTCCAAAATTTTAATTTTCAAAAAGAAAAAATGCACAAACCTCAAAAATGATGTGGCACCAACAAGATGCAACATTTATGTAATCACTGGCTCGAAAATCTCTAAAAGTGAAAGCGTCCATACGAACATACATGTGTTTGGTGTTGCACAACATAATGACCAAGTCTAGGTACAAGAATAAAATAACTCTGGAAATATAAAACAAGAAATTTTTTATAAAATTGAAAAAATATATAAAATATAATGTGTTAGTCTACTATGGGTGCCCACCTATCATTGGGTAGATCACGTGGCAAGACGTGCACAAACTTCCAATGCATGGACGCCATTGTACGCTATCACACAGACGTGTGGATTGCTTTGCTGCCCATGATAGGGGGACACCCATTATTGACTGATTTAAATATAGTTATTAAAAAAAATATAAAAAAAATCTATATTGCGATCGGACATGGCACTACAAAAAAGCGATAGTTTTTTTAACAAAAAATTGCTGCTATTAGTCCTGTCACTACCAAAAACTATCGTTGTTAGTCTTGTCGCTAATGAAAAATGCTTTAAGAGCAAGTGTCGCTGAAATCCTTTATTTTTGTAGTGCGGGTTTAACGGAAAAAAAAAACAAACATTAGTAATAAATTTCGGAAATGACATTTTTTTCGCATTTTTTCAGTACTTAAAAAAAACCCGTTTTATATGCATTTTTTGAGAAAAAATGGCGTTTTTGTTACTACGATGCACAAAGGTCATAAGGTGTTTAAACACTTGGAAATCTTGAATCAGTTAAATAATCATGTCACACTTTTTGTGATGAATCCTCTTTTTATGTAGCTTTCCCATTTGGCCCTTATACGTTGTGCGATTTGGAGGATATGGAGCAGTTTTTTTTTGTGAGCCAGATTGCAGCGCAACACATTTTTAGCCAATCCACTTGATCCAACGGGTCAGAAATCATGTCAACTTTAACTAGCCCAAAAAAAATCAGCATCTTTATTTGACAATGAAGAAGCCCAGAAAAAATCAGCATCTTTATTTGACCATCAAGATGTTAATTTTTCAAATTATAAAAATTTCAAATGATGGCCACTGAATTTTAGATATAGCGTGACTCATTCTCTCTACTTAGTTTTTTAAAAGTGCAGAAGTGAGCTTATTATTAATTATATGGGTGGAGTTTGCATTCTTGAGTGAGCAATTATGTGACGACTTGGACCCACATGCTAATGATATTTTTCGATTCTATACTTAGGTATTCGTGCCAATTTTGTTCCTAGGATGCGGGCTACGTTTTACCACCTCCACTCAAAACACGTTATATGAAAGGGCAGTTCGCACCTCATAGCCCAAGCTATAAAGTTCTCTCTTTCCGATCTGAGATATTACACATGGATTCTTTATTGTAGACAAATATTTGATCGAATGGTTGGAAACATATATGGCCTTGCTAACTGATCATATGGTTTGGATTTATAAGGAGTGATCAAAGTGACCACTGGTGACTAGAATCATAGTTGATAGACCTAGGGCTGTCAATGGACCAGGCCAGCCTGAATTTCTGCCCGCATCCGGCCTGAAAAATATGAGCTTTTTTGTTGTTGTAAACCCGGCCTGGGATTGGACCGGATCTTAACTTGGGCAGGGTTTGAATCCGAAGCTCAAAATCTGGCTCGAACCAGGTCCAATATATATATATATATATAAACATAGGATGCTTAGCCTTTAGGGCCATTTTACTAAATGCCCTAAGATAAACTGTTGACACGGTTTAATAGTTGGGGCATTGTAGTCAAATGACGGATGATTTCATCCCTAAAAAAATCCATCTTTAAAAGCTCTTCATATAATATATCTGAAATAAGGTAGATTTCTAAGCCTCTATCTAATATAAATTAACCTTATTAGAGTTTTAATAAAACACTAAGATAGTTGATTTTAGTGGGGCGAATTTTAAATCACTAGTTGTAAAAAAAAATTGAATTTGAATCAAATTAAAATATAATTTTTATTTTTATTTATTTTTGGTTGAAAACAAATTTAGCCCCGTGATCGGCCTGACACTGTAGAAGGGCCGATTTTTTTTTATATAATTAATGACGAGGTTAGAGGGACCTCACCCTTCCATTAAAAATAAAATAAAATGCAAAATACAAAACAACCACGCAAAAAAACCAATCTTCTGGGGATCCAACAAGAGCTTTGGCATCGCCATCACCCTCTAGGAACCCCAATCAAAACCTGAAAAAAAAAAAAGGACAAAAAACCTACAAGCAAAGGCCTTGAGCATCTAGTAAGGAACTAAACGGTCAAGAGTCCTGGCCCAGCGGGTCAACACCTGTGTAGTCCCCAAAACAAGAGACCATCTACTCGCTAGCTAACCCCATATAACCCGGGCCAATAGCATACAGATTGAGCATACAATATTGGATAGAGTAAGGGGAGATCAGTTTTAAGCTCCTGGCCCATTCTAGAAGGCCGGGTTGGGCTAAGTACATTTCGATTAGGATAGGGACCGGGCTAGGACTCTATGCTTCAAGGCCCGGGTAGGATCGGGCCATTATCGAGCTCGGTCCTGCCCATTGAGAACCATAGGTACAACCAACCGACCATATGCAGCCACCGACTTCCACAACATGAATGATCATTAGCTGGAATTGTTATGAGGTATACGGACTCTAAGCTCTCAGTAGTTTGATAAGGAACTTGACCTGGAGTGCCAAACGGTTTACGTAAGTTGTTTACCAACTACCAACGTGTAATTGATAAAAATTGAAGAAGAAAAGGGAAAATAAGAAGAATGAACCCTTCATTTTCTGTCCATTTCTGGTCACTCCTACTACTTATTAGATTCACACTATAAAACGAAAGCAATTACGTCATCATATAATGGGGCTGTCAACGGGTCACCTAGGGTTCGGGCTCCGGGCCAGGTTTTTTATCGGCCCAATTATATTTTACACTGAAAATTGGGCTTGAACCCGGCTGTGATACAAAATTGGGTTGGGCTCTCCTCGAGTCTCTTCTGGCTCAAGATCTTTATTTAAGCTCAAATCAGACTCGAACTGATTTAATAGCTAGGGTCGGCCTGAGATTTGAGAGCCCTAGGTGAGTTCTTAAAATGGAGCCCTCGACTAGTGAACTAGGTTACAATTTTGTGGGGTAGGAGCCCTATTTTTTTGTATAAAAGCTGGGAGCTGGGGGACCACCTCATGGTCTATGCCGAAGTCGGCCCTTGAAATTATACAATATGGTCAGTGTTTAGCTGCATCCCAAAATGGAGTTCGGATTAGGCGCCTGACCTGACCTTTAAATGTGCCCACCAAATCTTTGAGGGCACTTACACTGAAAATCCATTGGACTGCTTTGAATGAGACAATGGAGATCATTTGTCATTCCAATCTTCTATCCAATGGGCCTTGAGATCATGGGTGTATTGAGACCTCAATTGGTTTCATGTGGAGCAGATCTCCTAAATGTGATCGAAAAATCATGTGACACTTATCGGTCATCACCTCCAAACCTAATTTTTGAAGTCACTTTTTTGGGATCTGTGCCAAGTGAAATCAAAATCTGACCGTACGACGATCTGCCCATGCCCTCAAGATGTATTACATAGGACATTGGGACGAAAAAACCTTCTCCATCGTCTGATTCAAAGCAGTCAAAGGTTTTCATCATGGCTTGGCCTAAGATTCGGTGTGTGCATCTAATGGTACTCTAATTTTCTTTTACCACTAGATGGCCCACAATATCCAGGATCTGACTTTTAAATCCTAAATCGTGCACGTCAATATCTGATGCAACAGATTGGTAAATTGGGATATGTGGCTCCCAGATTGATTGAGCCGTCTTTTCCTCGTGGAAAGCGAGGGAATCATTTTAGTATTTGGATAGAATTGGTTTTGACTATCCTCGCCGACCATTGAATTCTTAGCTGGCTGTCACAGGTTTTTGGGACAATGATTTGACAGGAATAACAGTAACAATAGGGCTGTGCTAAAAATCCATCCGACCGTGACCGAAATTTCGGTCCAATTTATGTTTTAAGGCATATCGGTTTGGTTTTGGATTTAGAAAAGTGGCTTATCAGATTATCATTTCGGTTTCCGATTTGACGTAAAAATCTCGAAATCGAATTAATAAGAGAGTATCACTTAGGTGCATATATAAATAGATTTAAAAATAATAATAATAATAATAATAATAGGATTTACTTAAGTAATAAGTACTATTATTTTTGTATAAGTATTATTCATAAATTATTTATTTTATAAATAAAAAAAATTAAGATTTAAAAATCGAAAATCAACCGAACCGATAATTATGTTTGATTTTGATTTGGAGGCTTATCATTTTTGTTTTGATTTGAGAACAATTTTGAGAACTTAAAAATCCATAATTCTCGATTCGGTTTGGATTTATCGTAAAAACCGACAGGATAACACCCGTAGGTAACAGAGGCACTCCATACGCTAGCTTGTAGGTCTTGATATCAATAAATCAAATCTACCGTCCACTCTGACCGATACTTCCTAAAATATGGTCAACAGAAG
Organism: Chloranthus sessilifolius; assembly: GCA_021018995.1. NCBI lineage: Eukaryota > Viridiplantae > Streptophyta > Magnoliopsida > Chloranthales > Chloranthaceae > Chloranthus > Chloranthus sessilifolius. Next base: position 107,274,230 of record CM037592.1, read on the forward strand.
TTGGGAATAGGAATTTAAAAGGCCGTGAAAACCTGACAAGACAAATTTTTGCGGTTTTGAAATATACAAAAGTCAACCTCTGATCATAGATTAAAGTAATTAAAATAGTAAACGAGCACCATTGATGCAACTAGAGTCAACTGGAGCACTGTTGGACTCTTGATCTCCGCCGTTGACTTGACAAATTTGATTAGTTTTGTTTTTGGCCCATGGACCAACCATGATGTAGCCCAACAACACATGATCAATATCAGGATTATGGAGAACCTACACATCAATGGTGACGATAGAGAGCACTATCATCGATTATAATTCTAAGCTACCGAACAAAATCAATATCTGACTCTGGTTTCGGTCCTTAGAGGACTGATACGAACCGGCCGATACGTTTTAGCTGATACTGATACGTATCAGCCTATTTAAAAAAAAAAAAAAAAAAAGAGAAAATATACGTTTCGATCATAAGTCAATATTTATCGGTCGATACCGATACCGAGTTAAGATACTGATACGTATCGGTTTATCGAGAAACCGATACTTATTAGTATTAGCTGATTTTTAATACCATAATTCTAATCACCACATATAATTGCTCCTATCTCTGACCATCATTATCACCATTACAAAAAATAAGACAGTTAGTGGTAGCAAAAAATTGCCGCTATTAACAAAAAATTGCTAATTGCTGCTTGCCGCTAATAATCTTAATAGTTTTTCTGTTAATAGCTTCAATTTTTTGTTGCAAAAAATTGCCGATAATAGTCTTATTTTTTTGTAGTGCATACAAAGCCTGCATATATGTTGCTAAGCGCTTAAAAGGACAACACATCTCTCCCGAGCATCATCACCAAAGTCAGGGTTTGACAATAATTTGGCAAAGTTAAAATTCAAAAAAATCCAACAAGTTTGGAAAAATATTCAGAAAAAAAAATTGTAGAGAAAAACAAAAACCTAAAAAAATTTGAAAAATATTAAAGATGACAATTTTTGAAAATTTTCGTAATTATTCACAATTTTTTTTTTTTAAATTCACAAAATCATAAATTCGCGAATTATTCATGAATTTTTAAAAATTTTGGCGATTTTGTCACATGCTCCTAAGTAATTGGTGTGAATAGAGATACTTTGTTTTCCGGGGGTGAAGTCAGGGTTTTTTCATAGGATGATCATTTAATCAATTAATGTTGAAAAATTATATAATTTTTTTTAAGCAAACACTAAAAAAAATAATATCTACAAACGAAACTAGATACGATTAGGCCGTTCCAAAAAAATTGGCCTAATTCAAAATTCCCTTGAAGAATGACTAAGAGGTAGCATCATCCTCTAAAGAGTAGGATGATATGCCAGTATATTGTTGGGAGCATGTGAGACCATTGAAGTTGTTGAATATATCCCGATAATGAACGGGAAGACCCAACATTTTTTTATTTAATAATTTTGATGCATTTTTAAAATTATATATGTATTAAGTTTTTTTTTTGTTTTATACATATCTTCGTGAATTGCTCTAGTGGTAGACCTATTGCTTTGTGAATGTTAGGTTCTTCAAACTTGTTATGTGTAATAAATTCTAGGGTTTTTTACAATTACCCCCTTGAGTTATGTTGATATTGCAAATAACCCCCAATTATAACTATTTGCTTTAAACCTCATGAGTTAGCATTTTGGTGTTTATAAAACACCCTCTTTAACGGATGCTACTTTAAATGGTTAACCAGTCGTTAAAGAATAACCTAAATACTATATTTATCTTTTTAAAAATTAAATTACTAAATTGCCACCCTCTACACGTGGTCAGAGTAATTTTAAATCCACCCCTCTACTTACAAAAAAGAATAGTTTTGAATCCACCCACCAAAAATTTGAGTTTACTCATGTTGAAAAACATTGACTACATTGAATCGGATGATGGAGATCGTTTATCGTCCCAACCTTTCACACGATGGATCTTGAGATCACGGTGGCACTATTAGACGGTTGACTGCATTGAATCGAACGATGGAGATCATTTATCGTCCCAACCTTTCACACGATGTATCTTGACATCATGGTGGCACCATCAGACAGTTGACTGCATTGAATTGGACGATGGAGATCGTTTATCGTCCCAACCACTCATACGATGGATCTTGAGATCATGGTGGCACCATCAGACGGTTGATTGCACTGAATCAGACGATGGAGATTGTTTATCGTCCCAAGCTCACACGATGGATCTTGAGATCATGGTGGCACCATCAGATGGTTGATTTTTTATTTCATGTGGTACACACCCAAAAAAATGACCTTAAAATTAATTTTAACCGTATACATGATGTTAAGGTCACTTTTCTGAGATGCGTGCCACGAAATAAAACACTGATCGTCTAATGGTATGCCTAAATGATCTCCATCATCATATTCAATGCAATCAATGTGTTTTAGCATGGGTGAACTCAAAGATTCGGTGGATGGAAGCAGATGCAGTTAGGCAATCCAATTCCTAAAAATGGGTCTTGAATCATATAGGAAATTAGAGGGACGAGTATTTTGAGTGGAACATGTAGATTGAAGGTTTTCCTTTCAAGAATAATTACATCGTTTGCCACAAATCCTCCATTGCTTGAGTATTCGTCCAAATGTTAGCATGCTTTAATGGGGGAATCACCCATCTAATGAATTTTGAATCTGATGGGCGAATGAAGGGCCTTTTAGAAGAGTACCTTTAAATCCACCCACTGAATCTTTAAGTTCACCCACGTTGAAACACGTTGATTGAATTGAATCGAACGATGAAGATCATTTATCGTCCCAATCTTTCATATGATGGCTCTTGAGATCATGATCGTACTATCAGACGGTCAGTGTTTTATTTCACGTGGCACACATCTCAGAAAAGTGACCTTAACATCACGTGCATGCTTAAAATTTATATTAAGGTCACTTTTAGGGGTGTGCACCACATGAAATAAAAAGTCGACCGTCTGATGGTACACCCATGATCTAAAGATCGATCTCATGAAAGATTGGGATGACAGAATATCTCCATCATTTGATTCAATGTAGTCGATGTGTTTCAGCATGGGTGAACTCAAAGATTTTGTGGGTGGATTTAAAGGTACTCCTTTTAGAATAGTGGTAAATTATAATAGCATGATTTATAAATAAAGGTGAATGAAGGGCCTTTTAGAATGGTGATAAACTTTAATGGCATGACTTGTAAATATAGGTGAATGAAGGACCTTTTAGAATGATAGTATTTTTAAAATATTGGTTTCATTAAGGGCAATATAGGCTTTCCGTCCATCAACTGACGACTAGTTAACCGCAGGGGGTTATATGAAATAGAAACACAAAAGTAGGGGCTGCAGAATAAATACTCATAACTCAGGGGGTTTCTTATAATATTAGCATAATACAGTGGGTATATGCAAAAAGCCCTAAATTCTACCAATATACTATAAATGTGAGTATGTAGTTCTACAACATAGTGAAGCCCCTTGTACACCATAAATTTGAGTATGTAGTTTTATAACATAGTGGAGCCACTTGTGAGAGAAATTTTGCCTAAAATAAGTCTATAGAGCACCTAAATGGATGGAGGGGAGAAAAGAAAAATAGGCTAAAATTGTGGGATTTTGTTAAAAAAATCAAAGAAAAAATATTTGTTATAAAAACAAATACCATGAAAAAGTTTGTTTGAAGATTTTAGATAATTTTGCATGATCAATATAATTCTGGATGGATGAGAATTCACTAATATAAATTAAGACGCCTAAAGTTTAGGAACAAATTTTTAGAAAGTTTGGGTGGTGAATTGACCACCCAAAATTCCGCCCCGATTTTCTTCTCCCTTGCCTTGCATCAAAAGGAAACAACTACCTAACACTTATCTTCTCCATTAGAGATACTTTGAATGATAAACTCGAGCTAGAGGAAGGCCACATGACACTCAAATGAAAATTTGGGTGCCAAATGGATGTGGATTATGTCAATGTGTCTAAAGTCACCATCTTTTATTTTCCAAGTAAGTTAGGCTCAAATCTGCCACCTTGAGGTTGTAATATGGTCAACATAAATTTGACCACTATCTAATTTTGTTCAGTAGATTCCGGACTAGATTCCGGACTCACTAAAACTCTAACAAGAAACACACTACATTTCAATTAATCACATAATCTTTTCTCTAATTCTCCGCTTTAGCTTATAGGAAACTCGAACACTGACATAAAGACTGAGTCCCAATGCACGACTGTAATATTTCTAACCTAATAGGGCTTCATACTTTGAAATTTATTTATTTATTTATTTTTATTTTTTTTATTGAGGTATTTTAATTTTGTGCTTGGATCAATCCCTTTGGGGCGTAATGCCCCAAACGTGCCACAACTATTTCAGTAATTATGCACGGACACTCACCACACCAAATCAACAGTCGTTACAAGTATAGTGACCAGATTCTCCGACCTTTTAAAAAAGTTACGAATTTTCCCAAATTTGATGAATTTCACCAAATTGTTTTGAAAATTTTCCGAGCTGACATATTTCAAAAGCCCGACTTGATCACCAAGGTTAAAAAGGGCTTCATTGGTTTCTTAACAGCCTTCACATTACTAAGTTCAACTTTTGTTGCACCAAACCCAAGGTTGCCGCATGACTTCTGCCATGACACATGTTAAACAGGACGGGTGATAATGTATCTTCTTGCCGCAATCTTCTACATCTAACAAATATTTTTATTGGCCCATTAGTTGAATTTATGGATCCAAATTTCAGCCGATAACTCAAATTAGTTGCTGGCCGAAGTGATTCGGTCCCCACTGAAACAAAATTTTGAATCGAACTTTCAGTCGAAAAAAGAACTGAGGGAAATTATTGGCCAAAATTTTGGTTTCGAAACAAAAATCGAAAACGCAGCCATTATTTTGATCCTTGGTTGAAACTTGAAATTAAGAACTAGACTATTGAAATACATCCCCAATCTAGTTCGGTCGAACCCAAAACCCCTTTCTTTACAATATATAGTCATGAAAGCCTTGGGAAGTTTATGTGGTCTTTACAATATAACCGTATACCATGACAAAAAGTAAAGTGTTGAAGTTTAGTCCCACGTCGGGTAAAGCGTAGCCTTGTCTCTCTCCTTATAATATTCTGGGACGCTTTGCTCAATGCCAATTGGTTAGGGCAGGCCAACAATTTGGATGCATAGATTTATCAATGGTTGTCAATGGGTCAAGTTGAGTCGTGTTAGGGCAGGCCAACAATTTGGCTCCCCAATGAGAAAATAGAATATGCTCGACCTGATCTGATGTGACCCAATGGTGCACCTGATCTGATCCGACGGGCCAAGGGTATCTGCTGGACTTTACCCGAAATCTGACCCAACTCGATAAAAACCCCCTATTTTTCATGATTTTATATGAAAAATAGCATGTAAGGTCGGTTGCCTCATGCCTGACCCGACGGGTTAAGTTTATGTGCTTGACCCAGTAAAAATTTCGGTCAAGTTGGTCGGGTCAGGTTTGGCCCTTCTATGAACACATGTCATATTAAGATATTTGGCTTATATCTCTCTCAAATGGTTACTATCTGGTAACACATTTGACCGAGATGCAATAAATCGGCAAGGTTAAAATTAAAAAAAAAAAATCAGAAAATTTAGCTAATTTGGAAAATTTTGGAGAAAAACAAGGAATTTTTTTTAAAAAATTTTAATTTAAAAATTTATTTTTTATTATTATTATTATTATTATTTTTTTTTTTTAAAAGTTATTACAATTTAGAAAAATATTAAAAATCATGATTTATTAAAAATAATAAATTGTTTATAAATTATTGGCGAAGTTCGTGAATTTTTAAAAAGCATACAAAATTTTCATATATTCGTGATTAATTTATACAATCTTGAATTCATGAATTTTTCAATAATTCCGCAAATTTGGTGGCTATGGACTAAACTTGGGGACCTACTCCTATGACCAATTTATAGTTCTTCAAAAATTACCCTTCCAGGCCACTTGTTCTATGTCTTTGCTAATTATAAGCAAAGTATCAAATATCGGCCGATACAGATATGTATCAACGATATATATCGGTTTTTCGGCAAACCAATACTTATTGGCGGCCGATAAGTATCCGGTATCGGTTCATACCTATATATATATATATATATATATATATATATATATATATATATATATAGGCCAATACGTAATGGCCGATTTGTATCAGTTTTCTAAGGACCAATATATAATATCGATATCGATTTTATTACCTTGATTATAAGTGTCACGTAAAGGAGCATCAATTGGATTATATATCAGAGCATTAGGCCCTAGGTCCAATTAACGATCCAATTGGAGTGATTACAAATAAATTATTAAATGCATATGGAACTGAGCCCATATTAAAGTGCTCTAATCCGATGTTCACATACTCTGATATTAAGGCTGTCAAGGGCGGGTCAGTTTTGTGCTCTAATCATAGTCCAAAACTTTTGGTGAAATTTCGATCATTTATATGATATTCCTGAAACTTTATTAATTTCGGTGAATTTAACGAAAATTGTCAAATTTAACCAAATTCGCTGAAATTAATGTTTTTTTTTTTTTTTTTTAAATTTTAACAATTTTTAAACGATAAATAAGATTTTTGTAACCCTTAAATATAATTTATATATATGTATTTTCTATTCTCCGAAACTTTTTCAAAATTTTCTTGAAATTAATCAGAAATTAACTAAAATGACCCCTTATCGAAATGTTAACCAAAACAAAATTTGTCACTATGTTAAAAGAAGCTTATTATATGTTTTTTCTACCTTATAGAGGGCTATGGCCTCGTACCTCTTTACTTGGCTAGGCCCGTAGTTTTTATCATCACCATCATCGTATTTTTCCGAATTTTTATGGTTGTGATACATGTGATATTTTAGCACAATCTATCTTTGTGATAACTGTTTTATATCTCGCGATATGATTTGGAGAAATCAATAAAGAGGATTGTGGTCCAGGGAGTTTGGAGCCGTCCCACGTGGAAGGCGAAACCCATACCCATCATATCAGGTTTTCACATGTGCCTCTCAGTTCCTGACTAATCTATCACCTACCAAACCAAGCTAAAGTTTCTGATCAAACCGTCCAGAGTGACGAACTATCTCCAGGTTATCGAGATTGCTCATTTTTTCCTTGAAAACGCTACCTAACTAAAGCGGATTGCGTAGGATAAGCTTTCTCACCAGTTACCATGTTTATTTTGTGGCTAGCCATGTTATTGGCGCACGTTAGCAATTAGTCTAAGTATCAAATATAGGTTCAGAAGAGACTGCGCCATCTTTGATAGCAACCTCCGCCTTACAACTGTTTATCTGATGGCTCCGTCATTCTGTGGTTGTATTTTATTAAAAGAAATGAAATCAATTTTTGTTTAATACTAAAAGACAAGGTTTCAAAGTTATACATCCATACGGAATCAAACTATGTAGCGTCACTGTTGATGTGATCTCCGACATTCCGACATACTGTTTTGGAGCGTATCGGATACTATTCATTTAAGTACAAAAAAAATTGTCATATCGGTCGTAAACCATTATTTTGGAATTTATTAGATAGCCACATCAATGCTTTTAAAACCAAACGAGGGATGATTTTGGAATTTATTAGATAGCCACATCAACGCTTTTAAAACCAAACAAGAGATGAGGGGACCGATGGGTGGTTGCAACCGATAAATCGGTGGATCATAATCATATAATCAAAACCGTCCAAGGGGTTGTCCCCGTGGTTAACGACATTGGTATGCTCCGCGAGGCTGTGAGGCGAGGACATTATACCTTAGGAATTAATCTAAGCCTAAGCTTGTGAAGGGAGCCATCACCTTGGAGATGTTGGCCCCTTCACATACAGTCTGGTTGAAGGTTATGATTTAAAGATCTTAAGTGCAAAAGATTGGCCAAAAACAACATCTCGCTCATATGATTCAACGTAGTCAAATATTGAATCAGCTAATAGCTTTTGACTGCATTGAATCTAATGAAAAAGTTCAAGTTTTGTGCCAATTTTTTGCACTTTAGATCTTTAGGTCATGACTTTCCAATCTGACCGCTTAGATGGTGTTTTAAAATGACATGAGTCCCTAAAGTATTGTATTTCTCTAATATTTTTAACTACAAGTGTAGGGGATATGCATTTGAATGCAGCTCTAGAGGGCTGCACTTGGATGCTAGATCACGTGCCATGTGGCACGATAATCCAAAATAACACCCATTTTCAGCTGATCAGCAATGTCGCACGATCAACCCAAAACAACACCTGTGGCATGTGGTTCAAAATATATATTACCTGCACTTGTTGGTTGAAAGATAGGGTGACGCCCTACAAACTTGGTGCATTGAATTTTGGCACCTTTTACCATATTTTTAACGGTTGATATATATGCATCCGATCATGCCCATATTTTTGGGAGATGCCTAGTCAATCTTGTCCAAGTTGCCGTGGCACCCGATCCTCATGATGGGTGCCACGTGGTGTCCAACTGGTCTCGCTGCAGTCCTAAGGATGCATAGTCCTGGGCCGCTTAAACTATTTATATATTTTTGTTAAATTTCTTCAAAAAAAAAAAAAAAAAAACCTTTACTATCAGCGAGTTCGGCGATATATATCGACTTAATATGTATCACATATTTCTAACTCATCACCTCAGTAACCAGAATTTGAACGACCGTTACTCTTTTTACCTTTTGAACGACCGTTGTTCTTACTAGAAATGAAATCTTGAATTCATAGTTTCTTTTGTAACAAGATCAAAGTCAGGAGGCAGTTCTCCAGTCATAAAAGGTCCTCTAAACCTAACAGAGCTGGAGAGCAGGGATTCTCAGGCCTTCCAGGAAGAAGGTAAAAGCGAGAAACTAAAAATATATATTTGAATGGAACTCTAGCTTTAGATTGATTAAAAATTGGGCAGCACTCAATGTTGAAGAAGACCATGTTGAAGAGAAGGAACTAATTCAAGAGGGCAGGATGCTATTTACTGTGACCCGTTTTGTATCTTTTCAGAACCGGCATTCAAAGAATCAAAGTCCACTGAAATTCAATGAATCATAAAAAGGGTACTGGTATTTGCAACCGAATATTCAGCATCCGCGTGACTAGGGTTTTTGGCTTTTCACATGCAAGAGCCGTTCAATGCCTTGAATCAAACAATAGAGATCGTTTTCTATCCCATTCTTCCACACAATAAATCTTGAGATCATGACCCACATTTCCGATGGTCAGATGTTGAGTCCAACCCCAGAAGTGGTTGTGTTCTTAGGTCACTTTTGGGGATGTATGCATACGTCGAATTGACATTTGACCATGCCTTGAATCAAACAATAGAGATCGTTTTCTATCCCATTCTTCCACACAATAAACCTTGAGATCATGACCCACATTTCCGATGGTCAGATGTTGAGTCCAACCCCAGAAGTGGTTGTGTTCTTAGGTCACTTTTGGGATATATGCAACATGGAATTGACATTTGACTATGCCTTGAATCAAACAATAGAGATAGTTTTCTGTCCCATTCTTCCACACAATAAATCTTGAGATCATGACCCACATTTCCGATGGTCAGATGTTGAGTCCAACCCCAAAAGTGGTTGTATTCTTAGGTCACTTTTGGAGATGTATGCAACGTGGAATTGACATTTGACTGTCCAAAAATGATCTCCATGGTCCGATTCAACGCAGTCAACAGCTATTACATGCGAAAACCCTAGCTGTAGGGAAAAAATATTTGGTTGCAAATACAAACAACCCACAAAAAAGGTGTCTTAGACAAAAATGATGACAACTATATAAGGCATTTGACATCTCAATCTTATTCCATTTTTCTTTAGGAGGCACTATTGTTGAATTATTATGATCTTATTCCATTTTTCTTTAGGAGGCACTATTGTTGAATTATTATGATCTTATTCCATTTTTGCTTGTTGAATTATTATTTTCCTATAAGCAAGGCGAGGATATGGGTCCCCAGACTCCCCACTCCACTTAGAAGATATATGATTTTCTAGAAGAGAGATAAAGGATTGATGATAAAGGATCTAATTAAGCTAAAGACTCAAAAGAGATAAATAATTCGATGGCTTATTAGACTCACATCTAACATAAGTAAATATAATGATATTTAAAGAGTAACTTTTTGGATTTGATTTCTTCAACACTCAATATGTACTTCCATAGGATATCCCATTTGCTATTGATGAAGTTTTATTTTATTTTATTTTGATAGATTTGCCATAACAGTGGACTTTCTGACGCTTTAGCTCTTACAAATGTTCATAGCCAAGGGTATATCGTCAAAGTAATGATGTTAGCATGAAGGGGTGTAGTGTACAAAACGTATATATATATATATATATATGGAGCCGGTCAGGTCCTCAATGGAGGACGGTTAGGTCCTCCAAGATCCACGTGGAGCTCTACATGGCAGCTAAAATACTTTTTGGGTGCCACGTGGAGCACAGGTGAACAGTTTAGATCAATATTAAAAAAAAAAAATTGAAAAAAAAATTTTAAACTCACAAGTCAAAGTTTGACGATTTTCATTGGTTCATATTTCACGCTTCAAAAGATACACGATTGAGATAAGTTTTTAATTTTTTTTTTTAAAGATGATCTAACCAATACACCCAAGATTCACGTGGCATCCAACAAATGTTTTAAGTGCCACATGGAGCTCCATATGAAAGGTTGGAGGATGGTGACCGTCCTCCATGCCTTTTCCATGTGTGTATATATATATATATATTATTTTTAATGGTGCACGAGTCAATTACTCAATATATAAGCGGCCCCACCTACATCAATAAGTACAATACTGAAGACTGCACTCTTTGTAGTTCACCAATTCAAGCCACCTACATAGCAGAGTACCATGTGTTATTACAATATATTATGCATTAATACGGTATATTTAGTATATTTAAAATGTATAAAGAGCATATGATGTGTATCTTGTATTTTAAGCAATATTAAGTTGGTTTTAGTTGATTAAGATTGATAAAAAATATTATTCTAAGAAGTTAGTTAAATTATAACTATATTTTAAGGTACGATTAAATTATGATTAGGTTGTACTACTCTTCATTGTGATCGTTTACTATCTTATTTCAAAGGGTGCTTAAAGAACCAAAATCCACCTAAATTCTATTCAAGCTATAAATTATGAAAAACTTTCTTAGACATAAATAATGGCACCTAAAAAGAATTTGGCATCTCAAGTGTTCTTCTCTTAGTGGGGTACACTCTTCTTTTACTCGATATTTGTGTAAGTAGTAGTTATATCTTGCACTTTATACTTGGATGGTGTTATTTAGTGGACAATATTTGATAGATAATTTTGCAGAGAGCTTATGTGGTGCGATGTGACTAGCTGTATACATAGTGGGGCCCAAGCACTGCAGCCAGTCGCATCACGCTACATAAGTTGCTTGCAAAATTGACTATGAAAAGTTGTCCACTGTTTAATGTTGGATCTTGTACAACCCTCGTGGTGCTAGGGGGGTTGTGCTTAAAACCATGGTTTTAAATAACGATTGATTTTGATACATATCGGCCGTAAATTATCGGATCCCACATTGTCTGATCTAATGTCTGGTAGATATGACTAGACATATAATGTCGATCGATAACATGATAAATCGGCCATTTTTTTTAGAATTCGGGTATTATCATGAGTGAGTTCAGATGTGATGTGAGTGCTCGATATATCTGATATTATGGGACCAATATTATCCATTATTATCATGAAATTAGTCGATTTCATTCGGTGAGCAGGAAAAAGAAAATGAACGATATTGGCCATGTTGGCCGATAAATATTGTTATTGGTCGATAAATATCAACCAACCACTAGGCCGATAAACCTGATTTTGATTGATTTAAAAACCTTACTTGAAACACACTTCCAATACATTAAAACATTGAGTTGTACATCTTCCCTCACCAATTGATTTTGGTTGAAATGGTAGCTTAATAGGTTATAAGTGTTGAAAAGTGTTAATACTTGACTTCTTAAACCTATAGATTGTCGTCCGATGAAAGCTATTTAATATATTTTATGTAGTTTTAGTGATTTACAGGTATAGAGATAAGTTGAGCATAAAATAATCCAAGAGTTCAGAAAATAACATGAAATCTGCGTAACCTTGGGTCATCCAGAACTTATCCCAATTTGCATATCTATTTTGACCTTTAAAACATAGGATTCATGAAATTTCTATTTCAGACAAAGTTGTAAAACTCATTGTCTTCTTTCCAATCCTGTAAGAATCTCGTCAAATCTGAGTTTAGAGTAAAGCGTTATTGCCAAAATACTGAGATTGTATTCGTTGAACAGAAAAATTTGAAAAAATTGATCGATTTTCAGAAACGATCGATTGATTTTAAGCCGAATTTTCAAGTTTTTAAGGCTAAAAAATGAATTAAAGTGGAAAAAATCGATCAATTTTCAAAATCAAAAAATTGATCAATCAATTTAAGTGATCGGGAATGAAAGTTTGAAATTCAAATTTTGAGTGGGAAAAAAATAGGGTTTTGAGAGAAAATCCTATAAAAGGCAAAATTAGGGTTAAGGAGCTCTCTTTTTACACATAGTTGTTATTTTCTCTCTTCTCTTCCCATCAATTTTTAGTTTTTTAGAATAGGGAATAACCCTAAGAACTTTTACACGAAAGATCAAAGGATAGCAAGTTGTTTTTATCAAAGAATAATTTTTGTGGATCGTAATCAGGTATTTTAATGAATTTCTTTCATTTTATTTCATCTTATTACAATTTTTATATTGAAATGTGTGGCTAAAATTAAATTTAAGGTTTAGGATCTAATAAATCCCATTTGAGTCATAAAATAGATATGTGGTCGGAACTATATTAGATGTTTAGGTGAATTATTTTTTTGCCATGTGCTTTTATCATTTTATGGGATCTAATAATCAATCCGAGATATGAGAACTAGTTATGCTTTTCCCATGAGCTTCAGTCTGTGATTAGGAACTCTAATCTTATTTTTAATGCTAAAATTTAGATTCATTAATTTATTGTGATTAGATTTATTTTAATACATGGAAGGTTTTGATTCTTTTCTTTAGAAGATTTGGAAGAGAATTACTTTAATTTTTTTTATATTGATTCAATCGTTTTATTCTTCTATAGATTATTACTTGATTTTAATGATTTATGTAGTATTGCATTTATACGATTCCAACCTTTAAATCTAAAAATATGGATGATGGGCCAAAGATGGGAGAATTTAATATCTTAAATCCCTCTTGCTCCTTTTTAGTAATTTCATATTACATAGTTTAGTTTAATCATTCGATTCATTATATTTGGTAGGCTAGGTTAAGATTGGTGTTAATTTAAGTAAGCTCTTAGATTGATACTTTGTATCCTTTTAAATTATATTTGACATCTTCGTGGGATCGACCTTGTACTTTATACCTATTTACAACGGTATAATTCATGCACTTACGAGTAACACTTTCAAATTCACAATAAATTTTTAGCGCAACTGTCGGGGATGACAAATAAAAAATATTAAGAATTAAATAAAAAAAATCAGTCTTAGAAACTTTCTAGATTTAAATCAATCTTTCTACTAGTTTTAAAAAAATTTAATTTAATTTAATTTTTTTTTAAATTGTTGGAGCTATCGGTATACTCTTATGTCAATGCATGGGTTTAATCCATAATCATATGTTATTTGTGAAAACTCGATGCATATTACACCTATGTGTTTCTTGAACAATCTAAATTACTACCCTTGAACATCCCAAATTATTACCTTGAACAAGTCCATCCAAATCCTGTTTGAAACACCTTTGACTGACAGAGTCAACTCAATGATATGTGGGGATTTAATCAACCTCTAATGTGTGATATGATGCCTAACTCTGATCAGAGTTCTTACCCTGACAACTTCCCTTATAAGCTTTCACAGGAAACTTAATACTTTTAAGACACAAAATCATATGCACCAACCTAAACTTCTTCCTCTGAAGAATATTTAAAAAGTTGTATGCATACTATAAATCAGGAACTTTCTAAGTTAGAATCTCAAGTTAGTCTTTTGGTCAAATGCTTACAAAATGAGGACGAAATGGAAGAGCCCTTTATTGACACTGATTTGAATGAAGAACATCTTCAAGAATACCCCTCTGATTTTGTTCAGGAATATGAGTAGGATCAATTGGTCACTACTCTCGAGATTGACACAACGAACATTGAGGTAGTGCGAGTGTAGGGAGAAGAGGAAATAAAATAGAGCGATACTGATATCGAGGAGGGAATTGAGAATCAAATTGAGTCAAGAGAGGTAAAAAATGATACTCTTACAGAACCGTTGGAAGCTAATCTACCCAGATTGATCAATGAGTTAGATGTCGAGTCGGCACCTGAAGGAATGAGGGTCATGTTAATCAGACATCCACTCTTAGAATGTTGCTATACGAGAGGCATAACCTTTTTTGATGAATGTGAATTCAGTTTGTTGGAGAAAGATGAATTTCTAATTTATTAGTCATTTATTGAATACATAAATGGTCAACAAAAGGCCAAGAAAAGGCTAATTGGTTTGAATCGGGAGTGTAATCCTATGGATGTAAAGAACAAGGTAGAGATTTAAAGATTAGAGATGGACTATATTAGTAGAACTTGGGCATAACATGAGGGTGTAACCAAGTCCTTCATCAGAGAAATGAATGGACTATTAAATAAGTCACTGAGCTTTCTCAGAAATTTTTTCACGTAGATTTGGGCTCCTAGTGGACTCGAAATGTCATTACACCTTGTAAATTAGTTTCATAATTTTTTTTTCAAAAAAAGTTTAAAAAAAAATTGAAAAATAAATAAGAAAAAAAAAACTTAGATACACTCGTTTTAATTATTGATTATGATTATGATGGTGTTATGTCGGTAGCATTTTATTAGTATTGATAATCTCATCTCTATTGTTGATATTTTTTTTTTTGTGGTGAGGATGCTTAAATATACATATATATTGTTCGATGGGTAGGTTGTTTTGTACTAATATACTTTCATGCAGGTTTTGGACAGATTTTCCTATCTCTCCCCTTTTCATGTGCTATCACGGGCCTCAAATCATTACTCCAAGTACGTTTTTCCACCTTAGTTCGATATATTTTTTTTATTTTCAATAATGAAGACATTGTTTTGTTCAGGTTTGGAGGTATGGTTAAAATATTTTTCTTTAATTTGAATCCCTTTAAACCTTATTTTGTAACGTTTTAACATCATTTTTGCTTAATGAGTGTGAAAATTTTAACTTAGGGAATTTATTCTTCAAACAATAAATATTTTATGAAATTCATACTTAGAACACTCTTTCACATATTATCAGGCTATACATTTGAAAGTTGATAAATGCTTTTGAATTGTAAACCTTAGGATTATTAGTAGAGACTTTTCTGGTTCACTTTAGAATTGTTTGGGGTTCTTGAGTGAGAATATATATAAATTCGGAATTTCTTTTGTTGATAATCTCATATGGTTTCTGTTTGACCTATGACCAAGTATGAAATCAAAATCTACATTACTTTACTAGAATATGTTTGAGATTTTTTTGAAGCAAATAGGTAATAGGAAATTTTTTGAAATAACTTGAACTTACACCCCGTCATCAATAACACACCTAAATTATTGATAATATCAAATAGGTACCCAAAGTACACTTAAGTTCATCAACTAAACTCCTACCGTCACCTTCCGTTAATGGTTGAACGAAAAACGCTGAGTTGACATACAACTTAGTAAAATACCATGTGTGGCACTGAACGTGGCGAGGACTTGACTTTGAAGAATTTTCAAAATAACTGAACTTTCACCCAGTCATCAATAGCACACCTAAACGTTGGGTGTCATGCACGCTATTTTGTTGAGTTGTATGCCAACTCAGCGTTTTTCGTTCAGCCATTAACGGAAGGTGACGGTAGGGATTTAGTTGATGAACTTAAGTGTATTTTGGGTGCCTATTTAATATCATCAATAATTTAGGCGCATTATTGATAATGAGATGAAAGTTCAAAGGTTATTTTGGAATTTTTCTCAAGCAATATTACCATTGATTGAAGAAATAATTGAAAGCCTTTTTTTTTATTGTTTGAGCTAAAATGACCCGCCTAAATTGATTTTACCTTTCTAGTACCCTTTTGAACGTTTTTAACGTTTGCATGTTTCTTTGATAAGTCATATTAATCTATTTACCCTACACCATTTCTGAAATTTAGCCTTAACGTTCTTATTTTTGAGATATTGGGAACGAGGGATAAGATGAATGAAAATAGTGTAAGTGATAAAGGACTGAATTGTGGTATTTATGTAGAAAGAAAGTAAAAGAAGGTCAAGTTGAGGAAATATGTATTCAAGAAGGATAGTTAAAATAATTGGGAATTGAAAAAAAAAAAAAAAAAAAAGAGAAACTAAATTTGAGTTTCATAAAATAAGGGAAGGAGAGAAAAAAAAGTTTAAAAAAAAAAGAGAGAGAGAAAAAAAAAGTTTTTGAATAATAATGAAAAGTTAGAAGAATGAGATTGTGTTGAAAAAAAAAAGTTTACATTATTAAATTCTTTTCCTTTTCCTTAGAAATATTTTGAATCCTTATTTCCTTTCTTTTGTACCCTTAAACAAAGCCCCATTACAAACTTAAAAGACCTTTATGATCGAATCTCAATTGGTAATTGACTTATAGAGAGTTAATTGATAAATATCTTTTTATGTTATTTGCTTATAATCTTTGAGATTTGTTTGTCTTTTATTATGTGAGACCATTTACTTTTCTTTGAATTGATCTCTCAGATACGTGCGAATAATTTAGCCCTCTTACACAAGTGTTTATTTTAGAGTATATGTCTAAGGTGAGGTTTGAGTCAAGACGAATTTTCTAAATGGTTCGTAGTTTAGAAGTGTTTAAAGATGGATAGTATCTAATTCTTGTAAGCATACACATCACTCTATGCATGAACAAATTAAAATTTTGATAGTTTGGTGAATAAAAACCTATAGTTTAAATTTTGTCATAACTTAATTAAAGGTTAAAATTGTGAATGGTTTTTATGCTTTTGAAGGTATTATTCTTTTCGAAAATTAAATTTAAAATAATAATTTTAAAAAGATTTCGAAAGTTTGTGGGTAACTTCATTGCAAACCCTCAAGAGACAAAACTCCTCCATTAGAGATCAACTAGCGGTTTAAAGGCTCGTTGCATACGTAAAATGCAACAGTGTTCCCTACGAAAGTAGTTTTTATTTTTTAGGATATATATATATATATATATATATATATATATATATATATATATATATATATATATTGCTATATTTTCCTTTGTCTTTGCTCGAGAAATAGCAAAGTGTAGGTTTGGAGGTGTGATAAGTGTTAAAAAGTGTTAATACTTTACCCCTTAAACTTATAGATTATCGTCCGATAAAAGTTATTTAATATATTTTGTGTAATTTAAATAATTTATAGGTATGGAGATAAGCTGAGCATAAAATAGCCCAAGAGTTCAGAAATAATATGAAATTCGTCCAACCTTGGGTCATCCAGAACTTATCCAGACTTGCAGCTCTATTTTAACCTCTAAAACATCGAATTCGTGAAATTTATATTTCATCAAAAGTTGTAAAGCTCGTTATTTTCTTTTCAATGTCATAAAAATTGCGTCAATCCGAATTTAGATTAAAACGTTATGGTCAAAATACCGAGACTATGTCTTTTGAATACAAAAATCTGGGAAAATCGATCGATTGATTCTAGGCCGAATTTTCACATTTCTAAGGCTAAAATATGAATTAAAGTGGACCAAAATCGATCAATCAATTTTAAAAATTGATCGATCTATTTAAGTGATCAGGAATGAAATTTTGAAATTCAAATTTTGAGTGGGAAAAAATAAGGTTTTGAAAGAGAACCCCATAAAAGGTAAAGTTAGAGTTAGAGTTAAGGAGCTCTCTTTTTACACATTGTTGTTATTTCCTCTCTTCTTTTTCCATCAGTTTTTAGTTTTTTAGAAAAGGGAATAGCCATAATTTTGTAGGAACTTTACATGAAATATCGAAGGATAACCATCTTGTTGATCAAGGAACAATTTTTGTGGATCGTAATCGGGTATTTAATGAATTGATTTCATTTTATTTCATCTTATTATAATTTTTATATTAAAATGTGTGGCTAAATATCTAGGGTTTAGGATCTAATGAATCCCATATGAGGGATTCATCTATAAAATAGATATGTGGTTGAAACTATATTAGATGCTTGTGTGAATTTTTTTTGTCATGTGCTCTTACCATTTTATGGGATCTAATAATCAATCCGAGATATTGGAACTAGTCATGCTTTCTTCATGATCTTAAATCTGTGATTAGAAATCGTAATCTTAATTTTAATGCTAAAATTTAGATTCATTAATTCATTATG
This sequence comes from Chloranthus sessilifolius, assembly GCA_021018995.1. Classification (NCBI taxonomy): domain Eukaryota; kingdom Viridiplantae; phylum Streptophyta; class Magnoliopsida; order Chloranthales; family Chloranthaceae; genus Chloranthus; species Chloranthus sessilifolius. The sequence goes on from CM037592.1 coordinate 107,292,689, forward strand.
ATTAGATTTATTTTAATACAGTGGATGTTTTGATTTTTTTCTTTAGAAGATTTGAACAAGTATTACTTTAGTTTTTTTATATTGATTCAATCGTTTTATTCTTTCACAGATTATTAATTGATTTTAATGATTTATGTAGTGTTGCATCTTTACGATTTCAACCGTTAGATTTAAAAATATTAATAATAGACCAAAGATGGGAGGATTTAGTATCCTAAATCTCTCTCGTTCCTTTTTGTATAATTTCATTTAATCATTTGATTCATCATATTCGGTACGCTAGGTTAAGATTGATATTAATTCAAGTAAGCTCTTAGATTGATATTTTGTATCCTTTTAAATTCTATCTGACATCTTCGTGGGATCGACCTCATACTTTGCACCAGTTTACTACAGTACGATTCATGCACTTGAGAGTAACACTTTTAAATTCACAACAATAGGGTACAAGATTCTACAAATTGTTTTGTAGTTTTTCTTTTGTTTATATTTTGTTGACGTTGAATGAATGTTATTTTTATTTTGTATAGTCTTAATATATTTCTCCGTCATGTTTTGACCCCCATATCATGGTACATTTCTTGTTCATATTTTGACCCCTCTTAAAAAAAATTATGTCTTTGTCCCTGAAGCTAGGTATTGGTTGTTGGGCTTATGGGAAGTAGGGTAAAGCAAAACGATAACACTCTTAGTTTGATATGATAATAACTAAAGTAAAAAAGATCATCTTATTTTCTCTTCTTTTTGTAAGAGAGAATACATCTCTAATATATAAAGCTTCATTAGCGGTTTCTAGAAACAAAATTTAGTGGTATAATATGCTGATGAGGAGTAACATAGGAAGGCTCCAAATGTTGGGAATTTGTTGTTGAACTTATAACCCATGCATACGTTGCTAAAATAGTTTTTATAGGAAGACGGTATTGGGCTTTTAAGTCAACTTTTTTTTTATTTTGGGAAAATTAAAAAAAAAACCCAAACTTTCACCCGATACTACTAACACACCTAAACTAGTGATATTTTCAAATTAGCACCTGAAGAAATCACAAGTTCATCGACTAGATCCATGCCGTTAATGGGCAAATGACAAAAGTTGACGGGAGTTGTCGGCAGGAGTCTAGTTGATGAAATCGTGATTTCTTCGGGTGCTAATTTGAATATCAACTCGGTGTTTTCCGTTCGCATATTAACAGGAATTGACGGCAGGAGTCTAGTTGATGAACTTATGATTTCTTCATATGCTAATTGACAATATCAATACTTTAGGTTTGTTAGTGATATTGGGGTGAAAGTTCAGGATTTTTTTTTTGAAAATTTTCCTTGTATTTTATAAATGAAAGTAAATACTTCTCAATTGTATAATTCCATGAAAAATTACTTTCATGCATTCAAAGGTTTATTAGTTTTGTTCCTATTTAAAACAGATTTTTGCAAACACTAAAGTTGAAAGTTGGTTTGGGTTGTTACCAAATTTTGCCTCATTTTCAGCTTTGCTGGAAGTTATTAGTGATGAAATCACTTAAATACATCATAGGATCCGATGCTACTACTAAATTATGGAAAGAGACTCTGGTTTGATGATGTTTGTCTTGTTTACGAGTTCGATATGAGAACTTTGAGTCAATCTGTTATTGATAAGAGGCTATAGTTAGCCAAGTCATCTCCAATAGATCCTGGAATATGCCTATCCTCGCCATTAGAAGAATGACTCAAGTTTGAGAGTTGGTTGAAATTATTCCCCTCTCTCACTCCAGGTTTGATGTTAGAATTATTTGGAGCCTCAATCTGAATTGGTACTTCAAATTCAAATCTGCTTTGCAGGCTGTAGAATTCTATGGGCCTAACTCAACCACTTGCAAGGTGAGGATTGTCAAGGTTATATGCAGCCCAAGGCTTCCAGCCAATAGGCGATGTGAGACTAGCATTCATGCTCCCTCACATGTAATGTCTCTCTACATCCCTTTGGTACCTGCTCTAATACCATGTAGAAATTCCTTTGGCATAGTAAGAATTCTCCAAACATACCTTTTGACCATTGATGTATCTGGAGAAGGGAGGTCCATTACATGCTACTTTATCTATACGGGGAGTGACAGTCCATTAGAAAAGCAAACAGGTAGGATACGATTGTCCAATTCTATTACAAAAGTTGAATATTGTACAATGATGTGACGACCCGACTTTTCCAATCCCTAAGGTATAGGAAAGGCCGGTTCATCAACTTATTGATTTCTCAATAAGCCGTAACAAACAGAAGCCGGCAAAATAAACAAAGGTCTAAAGACAGAGGCAACCTAGTTAATCAAAAAACAAATGCTTCAAATAACAAAATTTGAAATATCACTGTGAGGAACCAAAAAGAACCCCCGGTGATGGCCAATCCGATCACCTAAAATAGAGGTTCACAATAATGGTTCCTCGAGTGATATCAAAAAGAACAAAATAAGGCCTAGGGCCCAATATTCAAAACAATATTCAGACAAAATACCAAAATACTGGATCTAAAGGTCAAGGGAAGAACTCCTCAGCAGGCAAGTCTAATTCCTCCTTAGGAATATAATCAGAATCCTCCAAATCCTCAGATCCCAAATCAGTCTCAGCACCTGTGACGTATAGTCGAGGGTGAGCTAACAGCCAAGCTCAATAAGGGAAGACAAATCTATTTGCATTTCTTATAAGTAAAAGTTTTCAAAAGACGGAATCGGATCAAATATGGTTTTTCAATGATGCTTTTCAAATTAAATCTCCAGTTCTAATCCTGAGTCAAAAACTGATCATAAAATCTAAAGTATTCAAAATGTTCTGATTTAGCATGCTTCTTGTCTTAAATTTATAACTTAATTTTATCTCCCAAATTTCCTATAGCATGAGAGCAGACTACGTGACCGATGGGAAGACCCTACTGACCATCTTTGTTCATGAACCCATTTCGAAAATGCAACAAGCCCCTACGCTATGAGGGAAACTTGCGCCAAAATTTTACCGTCAACACGGTTGGTGGAATCTAGGGCATCGTACGTATGAACCAAAAATCAAATGCAAATGCTAACACGTATCCAAGCTTATTATTCATATCTTATACTAATTTTCAAAGTTCTGATTCAAAGTTAACTGAGGTTCTGATTCAAAAGTTAGCTGAGGTTCTGATTCAAAAGTTAACTGAGGTTCTGATTCAAATTTAACTGTGGTTCTGATTTCTAATGATTCTTATTTATGACAAGGTTTACAAATTTTCGGATTGTATCATATGTTCAAAGTTTTAATTACACTGTGTGCAATGAATTTTCTATATTTCATGCTTCTAAAAATAACCTGATTTATGACTGTTTATGCTTATAATTTATGCAAATAATAGTTTGGATTCTCCTACCTTAACCAAGCAAATTCAAAGGCATGCATAAGCAATCCTCTCCAAGGACTCCCAATTGACCAAAACCTACATATATTAACACCCTAAGTGTTAATATACAACCCAAAAATTAATCCAAAGGCTTATAAAACAAAAAATCCAATCAAAATTTAAAAAGCCAGAACTTGACAGAATTCGACCATCGATTTTAAATTCGATGGTCGAATTTGAAATTCGATGGTCGATTTTAAATTCGACCATCGAATTTCAGAATTCTGTTTTAAAGCTAATCTCCCATTTTCGACTGTCGATTTCCAATTCGACAGTCGATTTCCAATTTCGACAGTCGATTTCCAATTTCGACAGTCGATTTTGAAAATCGATGGTCGATTTTCTCAGGTACTTTGGCTGTAACTTTTAACATGCTCGGATTCTTTTGCATATTTCCTACACAGCCATTCCATCATTTCTATTGAATTCAAAACTTACATTCTTAACCAAAAATCAAACAATTTTGCATAAAGAGGTTTTAAGGCATACCTCTTTTAGCTTAATGCGTTGCTTTCTTTGAACCGATTCACGTCCGGGAAAGATCTCCAAGCTCAATGATTTTAGATCTTCAAATCAGTCCAATAAGAAGGGTGGTTACAGCCACTTCACTCAATAAAATCACACAGATTTTCACCCTCTCCACATCACTCTTCTCTTTTAATTAATTCAAACTGATCAGAATTGAGGCACTACTCTGATCAATGGTTGAGATGGAGAGAGGAACTCTAAAACTTCCAAGATCTAAAGATCACAAGCAGCCCAAGAGGTTTCCTATGTTTTCCAACCGAAAGAGAGAAGTGTATTTTCTCTAAACTCTCTCTCTCTTTATAATATATTAACAAAGCATACAAAATCTAGATATTTAATTTTTACAACTTATCCTTTTAATTTGAGAGTATATCTAGTGTTAACCACCAACACCAACCCAAAAGTATAAGTCATCGACTTCATGACTTGCACACCTCTCGAGACCAAATCCTTTGGCCATTAGTCTTACCAAAGCCTTAGCTTACCAAAAGTTCAAAAATATTCTACTGTATTTTCCGGGCACGCTTACCGAGGTAAACGAAAATATGCCGAAAATATCAGGGATATTACATTCACCCCTCCTTAGGAATTTTCGTCCGCGAAAATGGAACATAACACACACCAGACAAGAAAAGAATAGAAAACATGGGACACCGTGTTTCGATCCCACAGGGCACGCAAGCCAAGGGACGGGATCCGTAGTAACATGGATGTACTGCATGTGGCATGAAAAAGCCATAGTGGATTGCATCCGTACATGGATGCCCACACCCCAAGTGTCACGTGCCGGGAGACCGATGCACAGTGACGCATGAAAACCATCAAGAAACAGGTAGGACAAAAGTGACAGAGCAAATCCACACAAGCATTTAACTGAAGCAGATACCAAAATACCAACAAAAGCAATGCACATCAAGAGCCAACATGTATAGCAAAAGATGAAACAAGGCTCGAACTGAACTATATACAAACCATAAGCAAAGTATCCAAAGCAAAGCAAAAGATAGAAAAATATAAAAGATAACAAAAGAAGGACCACCAGGTCCTAATAATCCAAGCTGTAAATAAATACAGACCCATAACCACCATAGAAATAAAACAGTACCCCCTCCCCCAAGTACACTAATAATCCCCGGCAGAAGATGGACCCGCCCGATCCGAAGTACCATCACCCGCAGCAGCATCACCCGTATCCTCCCTGGCCGTAGAAGGCATGCTAGGACCAGCACCCGATGTCGAAGGGCGATAGACTGAAGCACGAATATCGGCCATATACGTCGTGTAATCTTCTGGAAACGCGTGCTGCATCAGATACGAGAGGACGCCGCCATGGACATCCAACTCCTGACGCATAGAGCTGGTATGGTGGGTGAGCTCCTGAATCTGATGGCTCATGGCGGTCATCTGTCGGGTAAACTCAGAGAGTGTGAGAACGTCACTCTGTGGGGGCTGAGGAGGTGCAGCGGTAGTAGTATCCGGGATAGAATGAGTAGGGTCCTCATCATCAGTAGCGGTATCAGGTGCCTCTGCATCCTTTGGAGTCTTTACCAGCCTACTGTAGGTTTGACCCCAATTGACCAAAGTATACATTCTCGAACCCGCTGTAGATTTAGGTTCAGTAGGAGGGATATCATAAGCAGGGCCCGCTCGGTAGTTCTCAATCATCACCGAAATTATGCGAGCATAGGGCATTGTCTTCAATGGTTTCTTCACATGTTTGCCCATTTTCTCTCGGGCTTTGATAATCCCTTTAAAAAGAATTTCAGAGCACTAAACCATCGTTCTTTATAGGCCGCAAAGAATTTGTTGAAGGGGACCATTGATGACCAAAAGGGTAAAGGGTGGACTTTAAAATTTTATCCAAGATCCACATGGTCTCGCATATGGACCGTGATTTGACGATGGATTCTGGGACCCCATGACGGCCTTGCGTCATCTGCGTGATTATATCTTCAAAGCGGACGTCTGGGAATGGAGGACCTAGACCCATGGTTTGTGAATGGTTTAAAGGCATCGCAATGCCACGACCATGTCCTCTAGGTCGAAGGTATAATCGCGGCCATCAATTTGGTATAAATTCTTTTCCCGTCTTGGCTCATGTCGATAAAATAGACGACGAGGGGATAGAAATGATCGCTAAAGGTCGTGCACAGAGAGGTCAATTTGGCCTTCTCAAGGTATTCACCCGCCCATTGTGTGGTCGTTTGTTGATCAAATAACTCGGGGTGAAACAAATATTCGGTCATGAAGCCTTTAATGCTCCAAAAATCACTGGGTTGTTCAGGCAAGGGGGAGACAGTGGGTGGTGGAGCCGACTGTGGTGCTGCGGGCTATTTTGTGCGGCTTGTAGACGCAGCTTTAGAAGCCGGTCGTTTGGAGGTGGGATTTCGAATGGGTGTCTGTTTCTTAGGCCCCATTGAATCAAAAATTAAAAGAACACCCACAAAATACGAGAAAATAGGGATGCACAGAGAATAGAACAAGGTTTACCTTGTGAAAATGCCCCAAATCGGTTTTGCAAGGATGAAAATATGCCCTCCTTGTGAAATATAGTGAATCCCCTTTGGAATGCAGCCAAAAATTGAAGAGGAAGCTCCAAAATTCCCAAATCGCCCGAAACCCCTTAAAACCCTAAGCTCAAAACCCTCGAAACAGAAAACCGAATGCCCAGAAGTTTTAAACCCCCCAAACTTAAATCGATAAATTCGACCATCGATTTCAAATTCGATGGTCGATTTGAAAATCGTTGGTCGATTTTCTCAGAACAATTTAAGTTCTGTTTTTTGGCCGAAATCTGTCCTGAAAACTGATAGAAATTTCGATGGTCGATTTTGCAAATCGACAGTCGAATTTTCTGATACTGTTTTAATGAAAAATTTTCAAAATTTTTGATATTCCAAGCATGCCCTTGGGTCTAATTGCACCCTCTTTGAGTCCATTTTATGCCCATCACCTTATTGGCTATGATTGCATTACCACAGCCGGAATTTGGCGTAGAAAAATTGAAGAATAGGCCAAGTAAGCATTTGGCCAATTTATTTCTCATTAACATGTGGAATTAACAAGTCCGGGTTTGGTCGGGCTCATAAAAGTTTTAGGATTTTCTACATCATAACATAATTAAAAGCTATAAACATGGACAAAAATATGGGTATATATATAGAGTCATGACATCAGTATCAAGGCCAAATTGATGTCACATGGCCAATAGTGTGTAAGATACTAAGTGCAGGCCCGATAGTATTAAATTTTCTATAATGTAGAGTCTTCTAAACAAGCACTATATTGGGCCGACAAAATTTATCGCCAATCATCTGTATAAAATCAGTAATTACATAAAAATTCAAGTAATTATACATTAAACACTTAATGTACCAAAATTCAATCAAAAAGGTTCGGAAAATGGTCTCGGAGCTCAGCTTCACGCTCCCAAGTGGCTTCCTCCGGTGTATGATTCTGCCATTGCACGAGAACCAAAGGAATACTTTTAGTGCGTAGGATCTGCTCCTTGCGATCCAAAATGCAAATAGGGTCTTCGACCACCTTCAAACCATCCTGAAGCTCGATGGGTTGGTAATCAAGCACGTGAGTCGGGTCACGGATGTATCGACGCAAAGATCGACATTACGAAAGACGCTGCATGCTAGATAATTGCGCGTAATGCCACACGATATGCAACCTCCGACTCGCCTAATATCTCGAAAGGCCCAACGACGAGGACTTAGTTTCCCTCGTCTTCCGAACCGCATAACGCCTTTGGTAGGTAAATCCAACAAAGACATTCTCGCCGACGAAAATCCACGTGTCTCCGCTTGAGATCGGCGTAGCTCTTTCCGACGACTCGAAGCTACTCAGAGTCGTCACAGTATCAACCGAACTGCCTCGGTAGTGCTCAACTATCTCAGTCCAATAATGAGCTTCACCCACTTCTTCCCCTCAACTGATCGACACCGCCATTCATATAAAGCCTCAAACGGAGCCATACCAATGCTAGCCCGAAAGCTATTATTGTAGGCGTAACTCTATCGAGGCAAGTGTTGGTCCCATGACCCGTGAAAATCCAACATACATGCTCTCAACATGTCCTCAATGATCCGTTCACGCGCCGATCCGCCATCCGCTTGTGGGTGAAATGTCGAGCTAAATCAAGACGAGAACCCATGCCTCCTCAAATCTCCGCCAAAAATGTGAAGTAAACAACGGTCTCGACGGACACAATACTAGCCAGATCCCATGCGCCTAACAATCTCCTTCGTATAACTCGCAAGTCTATCGTCAGATAGGTGGTATTATATGGCAAGAAATGAGCAGACTTGGTTAGTCGATCTACAATGACCCAAATGGCATTGTTCTTCTCGTCTTCGCAATCCGAGTATAAAATCCATCGAAATGGCTTCCCATTTCCACTCGTGCACGTAAAGGCCGCAATAGACCCAGGATTCTCGATGATCAACCTTAACTCGCTGACAAACCAAACACCGCGACACGACATTTCACGACGCCGCTTTCAAACCTCGCCACCGTAAACTCTTCATCAAGTCCTCGATACATCTTGGTGCTACTGTGATGTATGGCATACATGGATTTGTGAGCCTCTTCCGTATGGTGTCCCGAAGCTCGGTACTACCGATGACGCATACCGGCCAAAACAACAAGGTTCCATCTGCTCGAATGGAGAAGGGCTTCTTACTGCCATTCTCGACATCTCGTCTGATAGCCATTAACTCATCAGCGGTCATCTCGAAGCTTTGAATATTCTCAAGAGCGTGGGGCGTAATAAAGCGTAGCCATCAATGCTCGAGCCTTTTACATCAAACCTTGAGCGCCCAAAGCCATATCTTCCAATAGCTCCCATCGCTGAATCCGGCTCACAAGATGTGATAACTGAGCTGAAGACCTTCTACTGAGAGCATCAGCAACGACATTTGCTTTTCCTGGATGGTATTGGATCGAATAATCGTAGTCCTTCAAGAACTCCATCCATCGTCATTGTCCTTTTGAGTGAAGAGGTACTTGAGACTCTTGTGATCGTGAATATATCAAAGATTTCACCGTAAAGGTAATGTCGCCAGATCTTCAAGGCGAATATAATGCCGCTAGCTCTAAGTCATCGTCGGATAGTTTCTTTCATGGTCCTTCAACCGCTAGAACCATACGCAATGACCCGCTCGTGTTGATTAAGCACACCCTAATCCGCCATAGAAGCATCACTATATATCGCAAAACCTCCACCGCCGAAGGTATAGCAAGCATCGGTGTAGTCAAGCGACGCTTTAACTCCCCGAAAGCTCTGCTCACATTGTTCGGCCCAAATAACTTTGCATTCTTTCTTGTAAGTCGTAAGTGACCGATATCTTTGAGAAACCCTCGACAAATCGCCGATAGTACCCTGCCAAACCAAGGAAACTTCGGACCTCTGTAACTGTCGTAGGTTGTTCCCATGTCACCACAGAATCTATCTTTGTAGGATCCACTGAGATACCCGATTCAGAGACTATGTGGCCTAAGAAACTAACCTGCTCAAGCCAAAACTCACACTTACTGAGTTTGGCATACAACTGATGGTCCCTGAGTGTTTGAAGAGCCATCTTCAGATGCTGCACATGCTCCTCTCTGGTTTTCGAATAGATGAGGATGTCATCTACGAAAACTACCACAGATTTATCAAGATGTGGTTTGAACACCCTGTTCATCAGGTCCATGAAAGATGCAGGCGCATTCGTCAATCCAAATGGCATTACTAGAAACTCATAGTGGCCATAACGCGTCCGAAACGCAGTCTTGGATATATCTTCCGCCTTGATCTTGAGCTGGTGATAGCCTGACCTCAGATCAATCTTCGAAAAGAACCTTGCACCTTGCAATTGATCAAACAAATTTTCTATCCTTGGAAGAGGATAACGATTCTTAATTGTCATTTTGTTGAGCTGCCTATAATCGATACACAGACGCATCGATCCATCCTTCTTTTTCACAAATAGAACCGGTGCACCCCAAGGAGAGACACTCGGTCGTATAAAGCCTTTGTCTAACTGACCCACTCAAAGAAAGGCATCCTTGAGCTCTTTCAACATGGTGCTTTAGATAACGGATTCTATACCCGCGCTAGCTCAATCGCTAACTCAATCTCTCGGTCGGTGGTAATCCGGTAAGTCCTCCGGAAAGACATCGGGATAATCGCACCACCTTGATAAGAGTCAAATCGTTCTTCTTCTCGGTAGAATCTTGCAAATAGGCGGATACCATCGCAACCATTCTTCATCATACGCCACTTTAATGGTCAAACCAACGCAACCTTGGATTTGACTCCACGAATCGGAAGGATTTTCGTTTTGGCGGTCGGAAGGTCACTATCTTAGAAGATCACGCTCGCGTGATAAGCTGCCAACCAATCCATTCCGAGAATGACGTCGAACCCTTCCATGCTCAACGTAATCATGTCGGTCAATGTCTCGTGCTCATCAATCATCACGATGACTGACTGACATGCTGTATCAGTGCACACCGAACTTCCCGTAGGAATCTTGACATCTAGAATGAAAGCAAGGGGTTCGGGAGTAATACCCAACTTCTCTGAGAAGGAAGGAGTAATAAACGAGTGTGTAGACCCAGGGTCTATAAGTACTCGTGCTTCAATTTTATCCACGTTGTCTTGACTACTCATCATAAGTGTACCTTTAGTTAAAAAGTTTGTTAATTATATGCAATGATTCCTATGTGTTTTAACATAATTGACTTGTATGTAGATTTAAACAATAATAATTGAATCAATGCATAATTGACGTCTCAACTTTAATGATACCTTGAATGACGTCATTCGACGTTTGGGCATCCTGTGCAGTCACCGCATAAGCCCGACCTTGAACTGTAGGTCGTGTCGACTTCTGCGTAGAGACCGTCGTAGTCCGTCCTTTCTCAATAGTAGGACAATCCTTGATCATGTGACCAACCTGTCCACACCTGAAGCATCCTCCAGTGTTCCGTCTGCAATCCTCTGTCCTATGTGGTTTCCCACATCTTGCACACACTGGGGTAGAAACAGGAGTAACAGCTGATCCTCTCGTCGAGCCCTGAGCCACAGAAGCTCCACTCGCAGTAGTGCTCCCGGCTCTGAAAGGTCGTCCTGGTGACGTACTCTGAGGTCTCTGATAGGAAGACGTCACTGGTCCCGAAGCAACAAATGGCCTAGAATATGATGGTGACTAGGGTAGGGAGGAGGTTTAGAGAACCTCGGCTTTTGTTCACCTCTGAAGCACTCTGCTGTCCCTGGCCAAACCTATTTTTATTACCCTGCTCTCGCCTCAAGTACTGTTTTTGAATATCTTCCTCTGCAATGAGGGCCTTGGACATCACGCCAGCATACGTCTCCATTTCCCACATCGACACCCTCTCCTGAATGTTCGGCCTCAAACCTCTCTGAAATTTCTGAGCTCTCATCAGCTCAGTGGCCACATGTAGGGGTGCAAATCGGGAAAGTCTATCAAATTCTGCGCCATACTCGCGCACCGACATCCCATTCTGTTTCAACTCGATAAATTGGACCTCCCATTGATTACGTACGATCCTCGGAAAGTACTGATCGTTGAACGTCTCCACAAACTCTGCCCAAGTCCATGGAGTATTGGGGTAGTCCTGCTCTCTCATCCTGGAAACAGACTTCCACCACGGGCCTCTCGCCAAAGTTTGAAAGATGCCAGTACTTTCTCGACATCAGTACACTGCAACACTTCAAATATCTTCTCTATCTCATCCAGCCATGCCTCGGCTTCCATCGGATCCGTCTGCCCTGAGAATGTAGGAGGTCTCATCCTCCTAAACTCTGCGAATCCTCCTGGCTGATGTCTGGCCGCCAAGATCTCGCTCACGTCATCAATGGCTGCCGTCTGGGCCATGTTAGTAGCCAAGGCTGCCAATACCTCGTCTACATTCCCTCTGTCTTGCCTAGCAGTTCCCAAAGGCTCTGCATTAGGGCCAGAAGCAACTCGCCCTCTGCCATATGAGGTGCCTACGCCCTCATCAATCTCCTCAATACGAGCTGTACGAGGTCCCTCTATACCTCGGCCTCTGCCTCTAAACCGTGGAGGCATGCTGATCTGTCATTGTTAAACAAATAATAACAATTGATCAGTAATAAATTGTTTAGAAATAATCTAACCCCTAGTCCTAAGACTATGAACCTAGAGCCTTTGCTTTGATACCAACTGTGACGACCCGACTTTTCCAATCCCTAAGGTATAGGAAAGGCCGGTTCATCAACTTATTGATTTCTCAATAAGCCGTAACAAACAGAAGCCGGCAAAATAAACAAAGGTCTAAAGACAGAGGCAACCTAGTTAATCAAAAAACAAATGCTTCAAATAACAAAATTTGAAATATCACTGTGAGGAACCAAAAAGAACCCCCGGTGATGGCCAATCCGATCACCTAAAATAGAGGTTCACAATAATGGTTCCTCGAGTGATATCAAAAAGAACAAAATAAGGCCTAGGGCCCAATATTCAAAACAATATTCAGACAAAATACCAAAATACTGGATCTAAAGGTCAAGGGAAGAACTCCTCAGCAGGCAAGTCTAATTCCTCCTTAGGAATATAATCAGAATCCTCCAAATCCTCAGATCCCAAATCAGTCTCAGCACCTGTGACGTATAGTCGAGGGTGAGCTAACAGCCAAGCTCAATAAGGGAAGACAAATCTATTTGCATTTCTTATAAGTAAAAGTTTTCAGAAGACGGAATCGGATCAAATATGGTTTTTCAATGATGCTTTTCAAATTAAATCTCCAGTTCTAATCCTGAGTCAAAAACTGATCATAAAATCTAAAGTATTCAAAATGTTCTGATTTAGCATGCTTCTTGTCTTAAATTTATAACTTAATTTTATCTCCCAAATTTCCTATAGCATGAGAGCAGACTACGTGACCGATGGGAAGACCCTACTGACCATCGTCGTTCATGAACCCATTTCGAAAATGCAACAAGCCCCTACGCTATGAGGGAAACTTGCGCCAAAATTTTACCGTCAACACGGTTGGTGGAATCTAGGGCATCGTACGTATGAACCAAAAATCAAATGCAAATGCTAACACGTATCCAAGCTTATTATTCATATCTTATACTGATTTTCAAAGTTCTGATTCAAAGTTAACTGAGGTTCTGATTCAAAAGTTAGCTGAGGTTCTGATTCAAAAGTTAACTGAGGTTCTGATTCAAATTTAACTGTGGTTCTGATTTCTAATGATTCTTATTTATGACAAGGTTTACAAATTTTCGGATTGTATCATATGTTCAAAGTTTTAATTACACTGTGTGCAATGAATTTTCTATATTTCATGCTTCTAAAAATAACCTGATTTATGACTGTTTATGCTTATAATTTATGCAAATAATAGTTTGGATTCTCCTACCTTAACCAAGCAAATTCAAAGGCATGCATAAGCAATCCTCTCCAAGGACTCCCAATTGACCAAAACCTACATATATTAACACCCTAAGTGTTAATATACAACCCAAAATTAATCCAAAGGCTTATAAAACAAAAATCCAATCAAAATTTAAAAGCGAACTTGATGATGAATTACCATCGATTTTAAATTGATGGTAATGAATTTGAAATTCGATGGTCGATTTTAAATTCGACCATCGAATTTCAGAATTCTGTTTTAAAGCTAATCTCCCATTTTCGACTGTCGATTTCCAATTCGACAGTCGATTTCCAATTTCGACAGTCGATTTCCAATTTCGACAGTCGATTTTGAAAATCGATGGTCGATTTTCTCAGGTACTTTGGCTGTAACTTTTAACATGCTCGGATTCTTTTGCATATTTCCTACACAGCCATTCCATCATTTCTATTGAATTCAAAACTTACATTCTTAACCAAAAATCAAACAATTTTGCATAAAGAGGTTTTAAGGCATACCTCTTTTAGCTTAATGCGTTGCTTTCTTTGAACCGATTCACGTCCGGGAAAGATCTCCAAGCTCAATGATTTTAGATCTTCAAATCAGTCCAATAAGAAGGGTGGTTACAGCCACTTCACTCAATAAAATCACACAGATTTTCACCCTCTCCACATCACTCTTCTCTTTTAATTAATTCAAACTGATCAGAATTGAGGCACTACTCTGATCAATGGTTGAGATGGAGAGAGGAACTCTAAAACTTCCAAGATCTAAAGATCACAAGCAGCCCAAGAGGTTTCCTATGTTTTCCAACCGAAAGAGAGAAGTGTATTTTCTCTAAACTCTCTCTCTCTTTATAATATATTAACAAAGCATACAAAATCTAGATATTTAATTTTTACAACTTATCCTTTTAATTTGAGAGTATATCTAGTGTTAACCACCAACACCAACCCAAAAGTATAAGTCATCGACTTCATGACTTGCACACCTCTCGAGACCAAATCCTTTGGCCATTAGTCTTACCAAAGCCTTAGCTTACCAAAAGTTCAAAAATATTCTACTGTATTTTCCGGGCACGCTTACCGAGGTAAACGAAAATATGCCGAAAATATCAGGGATATTACAAATGACCTTTGAAATTCCAATATTCTAGATTTGCCTAGCGATCATATTAAAAATAAATAATATAAAATAATTCAACCACCACTGCACACAAGATTTTTACGTAAAAACCCAAAAGGGAAAAAATCATGGGATTTACACCAGATCCAAGGCAACAAATACATTATGAGTTAAATGATTACAAAAAGTATCGAATGAATACAGACTCTCTAGTCCTATCAAACCTTTCCAAATCGTAACGTTAGAATCCACTACGCGTCCCTATAGTTCCTCGATTTATTGCCTTCAACCACCGAGTAGCAAGATGGTCCACTCGTATTCAAATGTGCCACAACAACACCTCGGATTTCATCAAGGTCACTCGATTCCATAAGCCTAGACACGCTCAAAATTTCTACCGCGATTTTCTTTAGAACGTAGAAACGGAATAAGAGTCTTTGAATAACCAAGAGATCCAATCCAAAGTTTCAAAGGCCAAAAAGTTTCTCTCACAAAGATGGTTGAGCAATAAAGTTTAGAGTGCAAAAAACCTAGGAGTTCTTTGGAGACTATTTATATTAGTTGTAATCGTAAAGAGAGATGAAAAAATATTTTATAAAACCAATTTCATGGTTGGCCATCACTTTAGTTGTGATTAATCACGAAACTTAAAGTGATTAACCACAAAACGAAATGTGGTCAACAATCAATATTTTGGTGGTTAACAACAAAAAAATACGTGGTCAGCCATAAAAAAGATTATGTCTCTTATAGATAGTTCTTAAAACTGAAACACTTGTGAATAAGCATAACCTAATAAAAAATCATAGGATTCACAATATAGTTATACTTAGCAACATATATGGAGTGAACTATTAAGTTATCATAGATCGTGACAATCAGATCTAAAAATCTCCCCATTTGTTATTATCTATGACAAAACCTAGTTTACAAGAGTATGAAAAAAAAATTACATAAATCATAAACTAGTCCTACACAAATAATTTATATGTCATATAAGAAATTACAACTCAATACACTCCCTCTAAATCTATGCCAAGTAAACACACGATAGTGTGGGCAAAAATTACTTCAGCATCTTCAACCTAAAATCTAAAATACTAAAAACAGAGACCGCCAAAAGATTCTCTCACCAAGGTGGTTGAGTAATAAAGTGGAGAGAGCAAATAACTTAGGAGTTATTAAGAGACTATTTATATTAATTGTAACTCAAAAGAGAAATATGAAAATATCTTTTACAAAATCAATTTCACGGTTGACCATCACTTTAGTTGTAGTCACTTAGGAAACTTTAAGTGATTAACCACGAAATGAAACATGGTCAACCATCAATATTTTGGTGGTTAACCACGAAAAGAAACGTGTTCAACCATAAAAAAAAATTACAACTCTTATAAACTTTTCTTAGAACTAAAATGCTTGTGGATAAGTATAACACATCCAACACCATAGGATTGACAAATGAGTATAGTTATACTTGACAACACTTATAAGAGTGAATTTCTAAATTATCGCAGATCGTGACAATCAGATCTAATAATTTCCCCCTTTACCACCATCTATGACAAAACCTAGACAATCGGATCTAGCAGCCTCAACTGCAAGCGAGCTTGTGTGAATGAAATTTATCATAGAAGAATGGGCTTTATCTTACCTTCTAAGGTACCAATGAGAGTGTTCTGTGATAGCAAAAGTGCAATAAGCGTTGCAAAAACTAATGTATCTCATTCACAAACCTGGGAAAAATAGGCTTCAATTAGATTTCAAGATGTTCTTTATGTTGTGAGAATATAGAAACGAACGATCCTCTCCTTTATTATTGTTCTTACTCTGCTTTCATTTACAGATCTATCCGGTAGACATTTAATACTGAGAAGCGAGCTTATCAAGATTGAAATGGAGCTTCATGATCTACACTCCTGTGAGACGAGTAAAGAAAGAGAAATCACTATCATTAAACTTGCCTTCGCGACCATTATTTGTCATCTTTGGGAATACCAAACTCAAAGAATTTTTTATAATACTTCTAAGGATAAGAACATTTTCTCAAAAAGTTTAGGTTGTGTTTGGCATAGCTCTCTGTCATCTCCCCGCTAAAGCCGGATATACTTGCTTTAGTAGGCCTCCTTCTCCTTGCTACCTCCCTTCAAGGCAAGATTTACTTACTCTAACAACTACCTCCCCGCTCTCTGCTAACTCCCTGCCAAAGCATATAAAATCTGCTTTGGCAAGGAGCAAGCAG
This sequence comes from Chloranthus sessilifolius, assembly GCA_021018995.1. Taxonomy (NCBI): domain Eukaryota; kingdom Viridiplantae; phylum Streptophyta; class Magnoliopsida; order Chloranthales; family Chloranthaceae; genus Chloranthus; species Chloranthus sessilifolius. Next base: position 107,309,386 of record CM037592.1, read on the forward strand.
AGAGCAACAAATGACTATTGGAGCAGGTAAATTTTGCTATGAAGGGAGTTAGCAAGGAAAAAGGGAACCTGCTAAATCAGGTCGCAAGGATTTAGCAAAGATAAAAGGAAGCTGCTAAAGTAAACCCTTCTCTTACATAGAGCTATGCCAAACTAAGCCTTAAGTGTTGACAATATTGTTTTTTCAACTTGAAAAAGTGGTTTCTAAAAGCCACACCAAACAGGGCCTAAAAAATCTATTTCAGTCTTGGATCTGCATATGTACATGTCTCTTGGAAATTAGAATCCTAGAGCTAAAAGGATACCCCACATCTCTTAAAATCTGTATACTTTTTTTACATGCTATGCTTCCAGCCACAAACTTTAAAGCCAAAAGGAGCATCTCCAAATCTCCATCACCCAACTCAAATTATCTCCTTTTGGGTTTCCCGATCTACTCTTTTTTTTTCGAGAGTTAGTATATGGTACCCGCCCCACACAAGGGTTTTTCGTGTTATGTGCTCCGAGGCGGCTCATGGCACCGTATAGATCAGATTCAGTCTGAAGATTACATAAAAAAATTATTTTGATCATATGATTAAGAGTCTACAAGTGCCAGAAAATAAATGGCTAAAGTAGGTTTAAACAATCAAATATAACTATTAATTTCTAACATATTTAGACTCTTAATCACATGGTTCAGGTCATTTCTATTTACAATATAAATAAGAATCTGACCTAGATGATCACGCGATGCACCACATGAGACCGATTTGAGCCGAAAATGGCGTCAAACAGATCTAGTCCACGACCCGTTCACTCGCGAAAACGGGCTGATTACCTTATTATACAAATGAAGTAAAGCAGAAGAAGAAAAAAGCAAATGCATTTTTCATGTGCTGTAGATAGATACAAGGAAGTTTACAGGAGGAACCGTTAGTCGCATCGGGCAATAGTTGAAAAAGGAGATCGCGAAAGCAGAAATTTAAACTGCATGGTTGAGTTCACCGTCACTGAATCGTACGGCCCACATCAAATCTAGAACCCCACCCGTATATCCATGCAGCATCCCCATCCACTCAGGAGAAATGACCGTGTTGGCGAGAAGTAGTTCCCTTCCAAGGGGCCGCGTTGAAAGTAGTTCTACTCAAATACTCGTGCGCCAAAAAGGTAACTTTCAACCCCACCAAAACCGATCCAAAACAGGAAAGTTAAAAAAACTGAAACCGAAGCCGAAAACCGATAAGCCACGTTTAAAAAACTGAAACAGAAATCAAACCGAACCAATTTTGTTTCGGTTAAGGATTTTGAAATTTAACCGCACCGAACCGAACGAAATCGATTTCTTTCTGATTCGGTTCAGGCTGAACTGAAATGAAAAAACCACCCTACCACACTTTTTGCTAAATAATACATATTTTCTATCTTTATTATGTTATTTGGGTTGGTTTTTCATTAATTGGTGTGCCCATAGCAAAAATTTGTGTGCGGCTAGATCTAGTGTAGAAAAAGTGTGGTGCGGCCAAGGATCAAAAAATCGGATTTCATTTCGGTTTCGGTGGGGACCGAAACCGAAATTTCCTGAAATTTTGAGTTTTTGTTTCGGTGGAGACCGAAACCAAGACATTTGACTGAAATCTTCAAATTTCGGCTGAAATTTTGAACCATGGGTGTGCCTAGCATCCCTCGAACCATAGAGGGGGACATCCGACATGTCACGTGGATAATAACAAAAAAAACGAAAACAAATTAAATAAAATAAAGAGTGGCGTTATGTTGCACCTGTTAAATCTATGAAGAACACACGATTTCCATCATAAAAAATTGTTATCTTCCTTGAATTAGATGATGGAGATCATTTTCCATCCCAATCTTTCACAGAAAAGATCTTGAGATCATAACAAAACTATCAGACAGTCATATATTAAATCCACGTAACACACATTCTCTAGAGAGACCGTTTGATAGGTACACCCATGATAATGGTCACTTTTGGGGTGTGTACTACTCGGAATCATGATCTAACTATCAAACCATCTGATATGTGAACCATTATCTCAATATCTATTTTGTGAAAGATTGGTATGAAAAATAATCTCCATCATTGGATTCAAGGCCGTCAACAGTTTTTACAATAATTTATATATTAAATAACATAATTGCTTCAGTTTTTTATCTAGGGTGGTTTTGAAGTCAACCATTATAGAAGCATCAAAAGCGATGTGGTCCAGTGTGTGGACCGTTTTATTCAACTCCCTCAACACAGCCGCAACTCGGAATCCCAGTGCTCCGGCCGAAACCCAACCGACCACTTCCATTTAAACGTCCATATAATTTTTCCAGTCAAATCCTCGCCAAACATGCTTTGCCTTTATTATTCCCCACAGAAACTAAAAGCGTAAAGTCAGCAGATCTCTCTCCCTATATAAATAAATCCCCCTACCCATCTCCTATTCTCACTTCCTATCTCTTCTTCTTCTCACTTTCTCTCTCTATCTTCTTCTTCTTCTTCCTGCTGCATTTTCATGGCCGTTTCAAGCGTTTTCATGAAGAACCCATCTTTAATATCTCACAAAATCAACCCAATTTGCCTACCGGAATTGAACCAATATCCACTAGGGCAATTGAGTGTACCAAAGAAGAGTGCTTCATCTCGTAGACCGCTATCGATTATGGCCTCTGCAACAGTCGCTGAGCATGCCTCAGTCATTACACCGGTGTTTCCATTGGAGCTCGCCTCCAAGCCGGAAGCTAGCACCAGTTTGTCTAGCGTTTGGAGAGAGATTCAAGGATCGGACGATTGGGAAAATCTGGTAGAGCCCTTGAATCCTCTCCTTTGCGAAGAAATCGTGCGTTACGGAGAATTCGTAACGGCTTGTTATAAGGCTTTCGATCTTGAACCGAGCTCGAAACGCTACTTGAATTGCAAGTATGGAAGGAAGAACATGTTTTCGGAAGTGGGTATGGAGAATTCAGGTTACGAAGTAAGCAAGTACATTTACGCGACACCTGATATTAATATCCCGATTCAAAATGGGACGTGCTGCGGTCGTTGGATCGGGTACGTGGCCGTCGCTTCCGATGAAGAGGTCAGAAGAATTGGGAGGAGAGACATAGTGATTACTTTCCGAGGAACCGTCACTCACACCGAATGGATCGCAAATTTCATGAGTTCTTTGACGCCGGCCCGATTAGACCCTCATAATCCACGCACCGACGTTAAGGTTGAGGCCGGATTTTTGAATTTGTACACTTCATATGATAGCACCTGCAAATTTGGGCATGGGAGTTGCAGAGAACAACTTCTATCCGAAATATCGCGAATTATCAACAAGTACAAGGATGAGGAGGTGAGTATCACCATGGCCGGACATAGCATGGGCAGTTCCCTAGCCCATCTTCTCGCATACGATATAGCCGAGCTCGGCTTGAACCGAGATGAATCGGACCGAGAAATTCCTGTTACGGTGTACTCCTTTGGGGGACCGAGAGTCGGGAATTCTGGTTTCAAGGAGAGGTGTGAAGAGCTTGGTGTGAAGGTTTTAAGGATAGTGAATGCTAAGGACCCTGTCACAAAGCTACCTGGGGTCTTCTTAAATGAGAATTTTAGGGTTTTGGGAGGAAGATGGAGTTCTTCATGTTATGCCCATGTGGGAGTTGAAGTAGCCCTAGATTTTTTTGAGATGCAAAATCCTTCATGTGTTCATGATTTGGAGACCTACATTGGGTTATTGAAATGCCCTAAAATTGTGCAAGTTCAGAGAGAAGGGACTGATTTCATCAACAAAGCCAGGGAATTTTTTAGTGCGCAGAAATTGGACATTTGGCAATGGCAAGAAGCTGCAAGAAATGTGGGCAACATGGTCCAATCACTTAGGACATAAAACCATTAACACCGAAGATTAGAACAGATATTGAACCTCCTAACCTTGTACATTAAATTTTTTGGGGTGGAGGGGCTCATCTAATGGGGCATTTTTTGATCATATGAGACTGTATAATAGAAGGAGAATCTGTAACCTCTGGTGAAGAAACCACAACAACATACAATGTTGATTCAAGTTGAATAACAATAACTATTTTTTTTATCTATATATGTTGTTGAGATTATTTATTTTTATTTTTATTTTTGAAAGGGAAATTCATATAATCTGGGTACAGTTGGTATTAGAGCTATGGAACATGATTCTCTTTCTTACAGCAATCCGTTATATCAAATCATTTGTTTTTTTTCAACAAAACTAACTCCTCTTCCTGTCTCCAAATCAATAGTCAATAGTCTTCCCTTATAAATAAATAATATCTGCATTAATTATATCGTTTTATATAATTGAGCATGAATCTAATATATATTTTCTGATAAAAAAAATTACATATATTTCAGTAAGTAGCTGGTGCAACGCGGTCACAGAGAAAAAATTGATATCTGAATCTTATGATTTGACAACTAATTTAGTTTGAGAGGCATGTTGACAAATAAATAAGTCGATGGATCATTTTTGTCAACATGTACTAATAAAACATCATTTTTGTCAACATGCATGCCTCTCAATCTTGTGAAAATTTAATTTATTTAGGTGTTTTTTTAAGAAAAATTTAAGAGGGATTGACCCTTGCCCTAAAATTATTTACTCGTATCATTTTGAAATCTCTCGTGTGCCCTAATTTTTTTATATTTTTTTTCGATAGATTTTATGACCTCTTGGTATAAAGATAAATGATATATAAAAAAATATCAATAATGTAATATCAAATAAAAATGTGAATTTTATCATAGAATATCATTTCATTTGAAAATTTCATTCAAGAACAATGTCTCTCTCTCTAAGTAGTCCCAAGTCTCGATGAAAAAGAAAAGTTAAGAGCAAATTGACAGCTGGCACTAGAAATTTTGCTCTCCATGTCAAATCACTATCATGGGTCATCCGGAAATTACGTCATGTAGTACAATGGAAGGTTGACATTATTGCACCCTCAAGGTCGTAAGTTCGAGCCTAGCTTACCTGTCAAAAAGAGAAAATAGAAATTATGAGAGAAAGCTTTTTCATATATAACTGACCATCTACTAATATTTTTCATAATTATATAGTTTATATAATTGGTTTCTCTTTTACAAGTACTGGATTTGTGAGAACACAAATCCTATAATTCTACATTTTTTATGTTTTTTTTTTCAATTTTATGAGTGAGCTTTGGATCCATCCTGCGCTTTCTAAAATATAACACTTTATACTATTTCTACTATATATATATATATATATATATATATATATATATATATATATATATATATATATTGAGAATTAAGCTAACGTTATTGGGGTCAAAGATCAAATTTTTTGCCAAAATTTCAGTTTCGGGCATGAGCGAAACCGAAACCAAAATTCGATAATTTGGCCGAAATCTGAAATTTTGATCCCTATACAAAAGTGACAGAAATTTCAGTCCAAAATTTTGTTTCGGTGGAGATTGAAACCGATAATTTGGACCGAAATTTTGTTCCTTTGTTGGGGTCGTCACCCTCTATTAATCGCGAAGGGAAGAAGCGGAAAATGCACATAATTCTCTCCTAAATCATCTTGTAACATGGAGATAAAAGGGACTCCCAGTTCCCAGATCAGAATCAATAGGCCATCTAATGGCTGTGAATTAGCATCAAGTCCCATATGAGCAAGCTGGTCCGTAGGTCCTATTTGAACTTTCGCAAGTTATAGTGTCAGAGTGAAATCTTTGCTCTCATGTTTGACGTCTTAAACCAGAGAAAAGTATTTTGTTATATTAATTTTGATTTTGTGTGATACGTATCGGCGATACGTATCAGTTTTCGGCCAAGGACAGATACGTATCAGTACTATCACCAAAATGTATCAGCCGATACATCTCAGTTATGTAGATTTTCTCAACACGCTACAAAAAATAAGACTATTAACGGCGGTTTTTTGTAGCAAAAAATTATCGTTATTAATAAAAACATTATTAAGACTATTAGAGGCAAGAGCATTAACGGCAATTTTTTTAATTAATAGCAGGAGTTTTTGACTGCCGCTAATACTCTTATTTTTTATAGTGATAATTGGAGCTTATTATTGAAATAAATAAATAAATAATAAATAAATAATTACACTAAAGGAACTCTAAGTTTAGAAGTGCTCAAGGTTTTTTACGTTGGAAATTTCATATATTTTTGGCTAATAGGGACATAATAGAATTTGGGTTTTCATTTGTAGTTAGTGTTATGGAATCATGAATTCATCTATTAATAGTTTAGACCATCTCATTCGTGAATTGGGTGGCCAACAAAACACATGCAGATGAGTTGTCATTTCATTTGCATTTCCAACCCTCAATTCATAAACCAGATGAATTTACACCAAAACCAGTTTCATCTCCTTTGCGAATCAAATGCGGATGAACGAGATGAAGTATGAACTGGCCACACCCGCAAAAAAAAATTCATTACCCAATGCTACTCCTGTACAAACGGGAGCTAAGAGGGGTGATCAGGATACAGACCAAACCTTTGACTTTTTACACACAAAGTAACAGCTCTCGAGACTTGAGCCTGTGTCTTCGTAGTTTACAATTCAAGCCATTTGCCATTGCACCAAGCACTTGAGCATACCCGAAGACCTATACATTTCTTAAGGAATTGACGAACAGCATCATAAGATTTAAAAGCTCATAAATAGCCTTTATAATCGATTCTCAACGTCTCTAACATCGATAGACATCAACTATTACTACAAAAATTAAGACTATTATTCGCAGCCAAAATTGTTGCTATTAAAAAAACAAACTTTATTGTTTTAGCAGCGACAAAACTAGTAGCAGTAGTTTTTTTTATTAATAGCGACAGTTTTGACTGCCGCTAAAACACATTATTTTTGTTCTGCATGGATCAAAAGTCCTGTTAAAATTATAAAATAAAGAAGAAAAGAAGAAGAAGATGAAAGAGAGAAGAAGAAGACAGATGACCACAATCAATTACATTGTTTACGGTTTTGTTACATTGTTCCAATACGAAAGTGTATAAATAAGATTATAAATACAACCGTCAGAGGTTATTGGGAATGAACATGAGTAAGTGAATAGTTATCTAGAAGTGAGAATGATACGGTGTTGAGCATTATTATCTAATATTCCACTTCAAGTTGGAATGAGATTACAAATACAACGCGGTATATTCTAATACTCCCCCTCAAGTTGGAATGTGAACAACATCCAACTTGGAAGATAAACAGTTACCCAATTATGTAACAACCACATAGATTCACGATATATCTCCCAAACTCAATCTTGCTTGTTGGTGGTCACCGCTTATCTATGAAGTCAATCACTTCGCATCTTGCTCATCTTAGAGTCTATCGGAGCCGGTGGCTAGATCAAGTATGTCATGATCTCTCCAAACTACGAATCATATGACAAGTCTCTTTAAAGAGATTTTAAAAAAATAAAGAGTAAAAGAAAATATGAGCAAAGACATCCACATAAATACAGAAGGCCAGAGAAAATGTAGGCAAAGACATCCACCTAAATACAGAAGGCCAGAGAAAATGTGGGAAAAGACATCCACATAGAATATAGAAGGATAGAGAAGATATAGGAAAAGACATCTGCATAGAGTATAGAAGGCCAAAAGAAAATGTGGGAAAAGACATCCACGTAGAAGATATAAGGCCAGAGAAAATGTGGGAAAAGACATCCATATAGAATATAAAAGGCCATTAAAACCAAAGTAAAAAATACGCATCCATTAAGCAAATCAATGTGAAAACTTTGTGGAATAGTTTTCACCAATAAGAGAAGTTGAAACGAGGGTAGCACCCGGATGATCGGATGGATGAAGATAATAGGGAGACGCCACATCATTAATCAAATTTTGACGCAATAGATGAACGACCGTCCACCAATTTTGACGCAATAGATGAACGACCGTTCACCATTTGATGAGCCAAAATTTCAAAGAGAAAAAAAAAAAATTCAAGAGCCGAGTGGCTTTGATACCATGTTAAAATTATAAAATAAAGAAGAAAAGAAGAAGAAGATGAAAGAGAGAAGAAGAAGACAGATGACCACAATCAATTACATTGTTTACGATTTTGTTACATTGTTCCAATACGAAAGTGTATAAATAAGGTTACAAATACAACCGTCAGAGGTTATTGGGAATGAACATGGGTAAGTGAATAGTTATCTAGAAGTGAGAATGATATGGTGTTGAGCGTTATTATCTAATATTCCACTTCAAGTTGGAATGAGATTACAAATACAACGCGGTATATTCTAATAAGTCCAGTAGAAACTGACGCATATAATTCGACCCATGTTGGTTTCGAAGGTCACCTGGTCAATACATTGAAGGTATCGGCCCATATATAATAGTATGTGTCAGCCGATACATACCAATATATCATCCAAAATCGATATGTATCCATTTTGAGTTGGCCTATATATACCGAAAAATCGAGATTTTGATCCTTGGAGGTCAACAGTTGACAACATTGATGAGGTAAAAAGCCTTTCCTAATCTTAGTAATCTTATTACAAACTAGGTTAGTCGGTACCAAGTAGCCATGTGGATCAAATGATCTCTTCTTCAGAATCCTTAAGTCATCTTTTTGGTCAACTTGTTCTGTTGACTAGGGTTGATTTGCCTCATGGGTTCCAAGAATCCAATGTAGCCAACGCACCGAGAGACTTAGTGGCAACTGGTAACTATATATTATAATGTCCATACATTCCCCAAGGCCTACGTGTTTGGTTGGTGAGAGATGTGATTTAACTCGTGCCTTAAACGTTTGCAACGGTTAGGTCATAGCCACTACGATGCGGTGCAACCGTCAACTGCCATTTTACCATTGCTCGTGAGATATTACGAGATATTATCCAACATATATCCCAAGGTCGTCATTTCAACATTTTGATACCTGAATATTTGGTGTTGTCACGCTAATATTAGCGTCGGGTCTTTGTGAGGTTAAAACCAATATAGACTCTTTTTTCACCCCCACTAATTCAAAAAGAGTAGCGTCAAATTTAAAAAACATTTGAGAAAATTTCAGGGAATCGATGAGTCAAACAAATATTTGGCAAAAAGTTTGATAGACCACTAATTTGGAGAATTTTACTAAAGTTCTGATGAATTCGGAGAATTTTGTGACAGGAAATGGGATTCCACCTTCCAATTAAGCTACAAGCCCAATGCCACATGGTATCACGTATCGGACAATACCGATACGTATCTGAGATACGTACCATTTTTTTGGTAAATTGATACCGATATCACCCCGTTACCAGTATCGGGTTGGTATCGGTATTACTAATACCGTATTAGTATCAATATTGGACTGTTATGAATCTGTATCTGTCAAGATTGTCTCGATATTGGCCGTGACTACCTAGATCGGTATTGGTTGTTACAAAAAAAACAATCTATGTTTTTTTATTCTTTTTTAAAATAAAATTATATACTCGCTGATACTATATCTGCGAGAACACACTACAAAAATAAGGTGTATTAGCGGCACTTGCTGTTAAGGTAATTTTTGGTAGCGGCAAGACTAATAGCGGCAGTTTTTGGTAGCGACAGGACTAATAGCGGCAGTTTTTGGTTAAAAAAACTGCCGCTAATAGTCTTATTTTTTATAGTGACAATACATACCAGCCACCCAGCCGGTACTTACTGGACCAAGATGAACCAATACCCGTAACCGATGTTGAGTTTGATACCTTGTCATAAATTGCTTCTTTTTTATGTTTCCAGGACATTATGACCAACTTGAGATCTTTTTTTTTATTTTTTTGAAATCTACCCAATTGGGACCGTCCAATCTATCCTACTGACATAACAAATGCCTATGCCTAAAACATCATACAGCCATCCGATCAACAAATTCTTGTGCATCTTAAATACAAAAAAATAGGAGCATTGATGGGGAAAATGATTTGAACAATGAGTTTTCTTGGGTTATGACCCATCTTAAAAGGTAACACGTCAATCTGACGGTCTAGAATTAGTACACATAAATCTATATATTATGCTATGCACCGCATATGATACTGACGATAAGTTACATGAAAAATACTACTTTATCTCACGATACATTGAGATAACCGACCACATAAATCTGAAACACGTGCAAACTTTTCTTTAATACGTTGGCCGAGAATATCGCGGGATAATCGCTTACTACGACTTCTTTGAAAAAGCTAAAACAAAACACCCAACTCCAGCAATGCGTGAGCGAAAAAAGGATCAGAAAAAGATAACGACGTACTGCAATCACGTACTCGGGTACTAAAGTACTCGCCATTTCATCACATTCTCTCTCTCTCATTTTTCTCCATCCTATTTGTTAAGTAGAAATTATTTTATCGTTTTCTATTTTTTATTTTTCTTCTTTTCATTGTTTCAATTTTACAGGATGTGTCCACACAGACAACAGCAAAATATACTATTGTATTTTTTACATCTGAGCATCTTGGTATATATTCATTAGGTACCTCTATTCGTGCCATTCAAATTACGAGCTTTAAATGAAATTAGATGATCCTGATCTGTTTTTATTCTAATCTTCACATAATGAATCTTGAGTTCACGAGCGTGTCATTAGACAATCAATTTTTTTATTTCATGTGTCAGAGATCTTAAAAGGGGGCCCTAAAATCATGTTAGATTGTGATGAAGATGGGAACGAGAAACGATCTCTATCATCTGTTCAAGCGCGGTCAATGCATGCCACCGGAGGAGGTGAGGTGAGAAAGAGTCATTTGAGGCGAGTACAACTGCACCATATAGTAATGGCACCTTTATTTTCAACTCAAGAATCTTTCTTAGCACCTTGGTTTCATGTCTTTAAACTTTGAATCAGACGATGGAGATCATTTTTCGTCCCATCTTTAATACAATAAATCTTGAGATCATTTTTTGTCCCATCTTCGATACAATAGATCTTGAGATCATATTTTTATCATCAGACGATCAGATTTTAATTTCATATGGCACATATCTCAAAAAAACTGATCTAAAAATCACATCCAATAAGTATTTTGAACCATCTAATTTATACAATCGAATAGGGACAGTTGTATATATTTTTTTACAAGTCAATATTAAAATGCATTCATAGGCTATAAGATGATAGGATCATTCCAATTCTCTTCAAACCTGACCCTTGGGCTAAGATATGTGTTACTGTTAGAATAGTCCCACTTTACCTGTGAGCTTGGAGGTCTTAGGCTATATATAATTTGGGTACTTCTCATCTTAGAGGCTAGTTTTGTGAGGTTATGTTAGGCCTATGAAATTCTTATTAGTTAATGATGAGCTACTTGGATTACTTAGAGATCATTTAGATTACTTAGAAGCTGGTTTTGTGAGGTTCTAATTCCCATTAATCATGATTCTTAGGCTACGTATCGACCCAATTTTTTATTTTATTTTATTTTTTTAAAAGAAAAATATAAGTATTTGTCGATACCTGATAAATATGAGCCCGTATTGGCCGATACTGGCCGAAACCGAGTCGGTTACTCGATAAGTATCAGCGCCGATACATATCGGTATCGGCCGATATTTTATACCATAGTGTCACGTGCCATCCAACTAGTTCAAATGAACGGCTCAGCCATGCATTCGGATACATAATCTTGGAACTCAAAACAAATTCAAATTAAATGTTCTTTAAAAATAGTAAAATTACAAATGGTGGATAGATTTTGTAGATAGCTAATGCGGTGCGCAAGGTGATTGACTGCTGTGCTTGGACCTCACCATGCGTGCCGCGAATTACCTTGTGCCACATAAGCTGTCTACAAAATCATATATCAAAATTGTCCACTTTACGTATAACTACAATGTCCTTAAAAATAATATTGAATTGTATGGGACCCTACTTAGTGAATAGATAGAATAATGGGCAATTGCCTGTTGTGCTTGGGCCTCACCAAGCGTGCCGCGAATTGCCTAACAAAGCTTATTCTCCCACATGGAGACACGTATTTTTAACATCCAATTAATCAAACCAATGTTACAAGCAAAGGATCAAAATGTCCGTTTTGGGATCAGAATTTGGCCGACAATTTCGGGATGGGCTGGAATTTCGGTCCTTTTTTTAAAAAAAAAAAAATAAAAAAATATCAATAAAATTGGTTTATTTGAAAAAAAAATAAAAAAATGGATATCCGTATTTACAATCCAAGATTATTCTCAACCCGAGTTTTATAGGTTTAGTGTTGACTTCACTGACTTATATGATAAAGATTAGTTTTTAGCCTAATTTTCAACACGACAGACCTTGTTGACATTATGGGCCTATTATTAGACAGTTAGATTTTCACATGTCGCACATATAAAAAAATGAGGATGATCATGAGCAAATGCCAAACATAATTCTCCGATCGCTTTTTGAGAGTTGTGCCATTTAAAATTAGCTCAAATCTGACCATGTGAAATCAAACTCTTATCACTTTAGCAAGAGTTTAGCAGCTACAAGAGTTTAGCCTGTAATTTAGCCTACAATATATCTCCCCATATAAAGAGTTTGGCCGATTTTAACCAATTTCAGCCGATAATTACACCCCCCACTAAAATTGCCCGAAAATTTTATATTTTCATTTCGCTGCGGCACGAAATAGACACCAAAATATAGACCCTTCAAATTAAGTTCATACTTTTTACGAAATTTTGGGGATTTCGTTTGGGTTGGGTTCTTTCAAGGCATAGCTGTCAAATTAAGGATGATAGGGTTATTTGCATCTGTTAATCTTGTGAAGAACACGCAATTTCTCATCATTAAAAATTGTTTTTTTTTATTATAGCACACTATAAAAAATTGTTGACTGCCTTGAATCTGAAGATGGAGTCTCCTAATCTTGAACACAATGGATCTTGAGATCCTAGCGCACCTATTAGTCGGTCACACGTTAATTCCACATGGCACACATGTCCAAAAGTGATGGTCTGATAGCTAGGTACACCCATGATCATATGCGCCATGATCTCAAGATCTACAGTGTGACAAATTAGGATGAAATACAATCTCCATCATCTAATTGAGGCAGTCAACGATTTTTTTTCTTGAGAAAAAGTGTGTGCTTTTCACTGAAAAACTGGTTTTAAACTTTTACTAACCAATCCCGATTAGGAATTGTGTGTGGTAAGCAAAAGTGAAGAGAATTGAATCGGATGGTAGAGATTATGTTTTGTGCCAATATTTGGCACGAGAGATCTTTACATCAAGATCTTCAAATCAGACGGTTAGATGGTATTTTACCTGGCAGGGTCCCAAAAATTTTAACTCTTTCTTTTTAAACTATATGCATGCAGATCTCGTGTGCAACTAGTCTCTCCCTTTTTTCAAAATACACCTTTTGAAAAGAATGGTCTTGAGCCCTAAAATGGCTATCTCCCTGAACTTAACTCTGTTGGTAAATTTACTGAATGTAGTGGGTAGAATGTCTAAGATTAGGGCTGCAATGGGTTGGGTTAGCCCATTATTTAATCCCCCGACCCGGGAAGTTCCCCTGCCGGGTCAGGTCAGGTATAATTATGCGAACTGAGTCCAAGAAAAACTCCATTAGCAAATGACAAGATTACTAAGCGGCTGAGCATGGCCAGCCATTTATGAATTGGGCCTAATTACCTTAGCTCATTCCCAGCCCATTGCAGGCCGGGCTGGGACGTGGGCCCGCCTGAAAATTTCTTATAAATTATCTCAATACGCCGGCCAGGCTTAGGGATGCAGGTTTGATGTACCGAACCGAACCAAAACCAAAATTTTTGGTTTTCGGTTCGGTACACTACAAACCGAAACTGAATTGAACTATGAATCGGTTCGATTCAGTGTACCGATTTGCAAGAATACCTGAACCGAAACCCATTTTTTTGGTATTCGGTTCAGTTCGGTCAGTTTGGGTTCAGCCCGATCCCTCATTCGGTGTTTCGGTTCGATTTGGTACGGTTTGGGTTCATCTTGACCACAGTAGTCACTGTAGTGTCAGCTCAGCTATGTGACGTGTTGTGCTGTGACGTAAAGCTTTTAAAGCTTAAAGTTAATTGCTAAACTAAAGAAATTGAGGAGAGAGAGAAAAAAAAAAGCAAAAAAAGGTGGTTTGGTTCAGAGTCGGTTTACACAGTCAATTCGGGTCGATTTGGGCCGGTTCGAGCTGGTTTCAGCCCATTAATGGGTCGGTTTATTCAATCTATCCATTCGGTTTTCGGTTTTGCGCTATCCAAACCGAATCGATTTCACTTTAGTTCGATTCAATTTGGGTCAGTTTTCTGGGCAATTCGGTTCGCATCGGGAGGGTCGGTTTACGATTCGGTTTGATGTTCGGTTTCGGGTTTGCATCCTTAGCCAGGTTTAAACGTGCCAATATTTAATGTCTTTTGGAGCTAGCTCACATTTAGGTCATCTTTAGGGTTGGGCTCGACAGGGTGAGCTCAATCAATTTCCAGCTCCAAATTGGAAGCTTGCGTGTTTGCATAAGGTCCACACCAGTGCACTCTAGCTTTCTGCTCACTCCCTACGGGAGTATGTGTAACAACCCATATTTTTTAACTTTATTTAACGATATTAGATGATATATCACACAGTGCATGGTGTTAACGCTCTACACCGGAATTCACCTACTTTTAGAAACAATATGATTTTTTTTATATCAATATTAGACTCATTACGAAGTGCTCGCCGATACGATTCCAATGATATATAATTCGTCGATTTTCGACAAGAATATAAAAAGTTCCGCCCGTTTGAAGATTGAAGCAGATTAAAAGACGTAACTATAATTTTGAGAGAGAATCACCATTTGCTTTAGTACTTACACAAAGTGCTGGAACGAAACCTCTTCTCATATTATTCAAGTCACGTATGAATTCTCCCTGCGTGGAAAAACTACTATTTTATTGAATCTTATACAGAAAGTCTTAATTAAAGTTAACCTAGAAAAGGGAATTAGAAATATATTCACTTTTCCTCTCAGTTGTCTCTTTCTATTCCCTCTTTTCTGTGAAAGCTCCGGCAGTATCATCTTTTATAACTCATCGTCAGATCTCCATCGATTTTTTGATCTTATCAGAGAATCTTCCACCATCAAAGTTCCTCATCGTCGAGACTAAGATATCATAATAAAGGAATTCTCGCAAAAAGACTCGGGCATATCATCTCGAATCCGATCTCTATCAACCCAAATCATCGTAGGATTCGAATTATGCTTCAACAGGTAGGTGCCTCTAAATCCATCTTAAATTATTCAGTTATTTATTAAAAGAAAACCCTAATTTTTCTCCCAATCCTAACAAAATTCGGGTTTTAAAAATATAAAAATTCGGCCTAAAATCGTTAGGGGTCGTTTTTCTCAGATTTTCGTAAAATTTGGCTAAACTCTTCAACATATATAACCTCAGTATTTTAGTCATAATTTTTTACTTCGAATTCGGTTTAATGTGATTCTTACGACATTGGAAAGAAGAGAACGAGTTTTACAACTTTGTGTGAAATAACAATTTCACAAATCTGATGTTTTAAAGGTCAAAATTGAGCTGCAAGTCGGAAAAAAATTTAGATGATCTAACGTTGTACGGATTTGACATTATTCTCTAAACTCTTGAATTATTTTATGCTTAACTTTTCTCATAACCTATAAATCATTACAATTATATAAAATATATTAAATAACTTTCATTGGACAGAAATGTAGAAGTTTAAGGGGTCAAACATTAACGTTTTTCAATACTTATCATGCGTTACCTCTTTTGAGACTCCTACAACCCTTGAATGGACACGTGTGTCCCTTTAGAATTCAAAAATACGTCTGATCGCTATACCAATCAATCACCAAGTTCTATAGACACAATTAACCCTAATGAAGTATATTTTCAACTCTATTACAAAATAAATGTAATTAAATATTTCTTATTCTTTGTTTTATTTCAATATTTTGTGTATTATGTTCTATATTAATTTTCTTTAAAAATATGAAATGCTTAAGATTTATTTTATAGTTTCTTCTTATGTATGTTCACTATTATCGTATGACATTCATCATGTAGAAAATCACAGTAGGGCATGCGTATATAAGTTAAGAATAAGATATGACACATGATATAAATCTTCGTCACGGTGGTGTTTCTTTCACGATCACGTGAAACTTGAAATGTATGCGTCCATGTACGGATGCAAGCCTCTATGGTAGTATGAGATACCACATGAAATACATCTAGGTTACTACGGAATCTATCCCTTGAAATGCGTGATTTGTAAAGCCTATCACACTGTGGCCCATTCTAACTAAATTTTAAGTAAAGATGATAAATGAATACGGTAAGATATATGTACATTAAGAAAGTGAGGACTTAAGCCCATGCAAATGTGAAATCGGGGAGGGGACTCAGCCCAAAACCTAAGCCCATTTGTGTGTTTGCGTGTTTGCACAAGCTCCACACCAATGCACTCTAGCTTTCTGCTGACTCCCTACGGGAGTATGTTTTACCTGCTCTAACAAGGAGCTCATTTTTTCACTTAATATAGCTCTCCTCCAACACAAATGGGGCGAAGTGCTGGATTACCAAATGAGCTTCGACCGCTTCGGGCTTAGGATCACAACGCCTGAGCCCAAGAGCAGCTCTTAGGCCCTTGGAGCTAAGCTAAACACACCCTTATGAAAAGCATTCAGGTGCATGACGTACTATTAAACGAGTGTCGGCGCTATATATATATATATATATATATATATATAGAGAGAGAGAGAGAGAGAGAGAGTAGGGCTCTCAATGGGTCGGATTAGAGCCGGGTTGGGGTTCAATCCGGCCCTAATCTACCCGGGCCGGGCCCCTAATTGTTTCAACCCGGCCCTAACCCAGGCTACGATGTACTCAACCCAAGCCCGACCCCTACCGGGCCGGGCCGGGCTTGGGTGTTTTTCTAGGCTTTTTTTCGACTGTATTTTTTTTAATAAAATTTGGTTAGGCTATTTTTTGGGGCTGTTTTTTCTAATAAAATTGGATTGAGTTGTTTTGTTTTCTAATAAAAGTTTGGAGAAGATTAAAAATTTAATTAAATAATTATATTTTCATTATAGAGGCTCAGGTACATGATTTTATTTACATATTTTATTTTAATTTGTTGCATAATGGTTATAACAGACAACGATTGCTTGAAAATCTATTAACAAGTCATCCAAGTTGTGTAGCTAAAAAGCTTTGCATCGGTTGCTTAAAAATAAATTAAGTCATTCCAATTTGTCCAACCAAAAAACATATGCACAAGGTTATTGTTCTTTTGACTTAAATGCTCCAAGTTTAAACCGTTCAACGGTTTAATCTCAGGGCATTTAAGTAAATCATGTTTAACTATATAAAAAAAAAATTATAATTTTAAATATATATATAATATCCAGGCCGAGTGCGGGCCAGATGTTGCAACACTCAACTCAAGCCCGGCCCGTATTTATCCAGGTTGGAACATGCTTAGCCTGATCCAGATACCGGGTCGGGTTTGCTTAATAAACAATACTACTTTTTTCGGGTCGGGTGCGGGCCAAAATCCGGGCTGGCCCGGCCCATTGAGAGCCCTAAGGGAGAGGGCTGGGGATATGCACCCATGCATAGAGATATGTCTATGCCAATTGATATGGGCGCGACACGTAGCCCCCTTTTGGTGAGGTGATTGGTGGCATGGGATCCACTTTACTAATTAAGGTTACACTTTTTTAAAAAAATGATGTATCGAAGCCTCATTTTAAGGGCGTCGACGCCTCTATACCGAGGTGCCAGCGTTGGGGTGTCAACGCTTTGATATCGAGGTGTTGGCGCATTGGCGCCCATAAAAAAAATTATTTTTATTTTTATTTTATTATTTTTTTTATCAAAGCACCGACACCTCGATATAGAAGTGTCAGCGCCCCTTAAACGAAGCGCCGACGTCCCTTTTTCTTTAGCGAAGCGTCGACATCTCAATATAGAGGCACCAGCACTTCGGCGTCGAGGGTGCCAACACCTTGCTATCGAGGTGTCGGCGCTTCACTGCCGAGGTGCTATCGCTTCGCTACCGAACGTTTCACATTTTTTGAGTAAAATATAGTTGAAAAAGTAAGTTTAGCACTTTCTTAGAAAAAGAGAGAGGAGATAGAAAGATTAAAGATACTGTAAAAAGGCTTTTAAAAAAATCAAGAGTAACGGCTGAAAGGGAATATAACTTTTTAAATATTTTAAAAGATTAAGCCTACTTAATAAAGTGGACCCCATGCCACCTATCACTTCACAGAACATGTGTTATGTGTTAGTGTATTGCACAAAGATTGACAGAAAATAGACCGGAAAATTGCTTCAAGGCGCGATTAGATCGCTGTCTTTAAGACAATATTTGCCCCCTATATGCAACGGGATATCGGCAAATTCGCCTCCAGGATACAATGAAGCCTCGATAAAGAACCGATCTGTCACACACTACGTTGCACTGTAGTGTGCGACCCAACGAAACGAAGACGCAGAATGCTTTGGTTTGCACACGAATTCTGAGGGCTCAGATGTAAGATTCGGAAATTGCAAGTGTTTAAAATCCCTCCTCTGGCCTCTATTTATAACTTTCGAAGAACCTTTTCAGGGGCGGTTGTGTCTGTCGGTTGCTTGCAATCGAGGGCCCTGATCGATCCGATCAACGGTTCACATCCGAACAGTTACATCTTTTGGTCAACTGATTTGTCTGAATTCGAAAGTCGAAGTGCAAAGTGCGCCTTAAAAGCGCCAATTGCGCCATTCGCACATCGCACACGCGCACGCTGACAGGCGACCAACCGCTATGAATGTGTTCTTCTTATTAAGCCAAACAATATAGAAGGTAAGTTTCCATATATAAGCCATGAATATTTCTTATAAAATAGTGAGGTGGGACAAAACATTTACAACACTTTTAAACTTATGGTGGAAAAAATTTCTCTCCAATATTAATTCAAAATTCAAGTAATTTTGACTTGAAGGTTAAAAACATCCTTTTAATATGGAACCAATCACTTTAAGGAACCATTTAAAAATAAATAAACATTATTAAATTAATAATAGATAAATATTATTAAAGTAATAAATATTTATTTGGTAAATATCCAACATTCCTCCCCTATTTACAAAGTAAATATCCATCCTCCCCTATTTTGGAAATAAAGAAACTTAGAGTCATTCTTAAATCTGATATCCAAAAACAGTATATATATATGTACCAAAGAAATTTGAGCATTTCTTGACTACTGTATGCATAAATGAAGGTGTCCTAATGAATTGAACCTTCACTTAGTGAGAATACATCAAAGTTGATAAAAAACTTTAGTGATCTAATTTCTTGAACTAATTTTCTTGTATAATCAACCGGATATATCACACACATAAGTAATCTAAGTTTCATTTCATTTTAACAGCCAGCACATTTTATGGCCTTGTGCTTATACCCCGATATTCATGAGTTGTATTTAAGAAAAGCCTTTATCTTTCTTCGAAGCGGCCACACTTCGTAACTCATATAGGTCAGTTCTATCAGAAATGCCCTTGTAACTTAGACATTTCAACATTATATGTTATGTATGATTAAGAGAAATACCTCAACCTCTTCCTTACGTTACAAGTTCCACATTATTACTTGAGATGGTTGGAGTTGTAAACTCGCACTTTTAATAATGTGCAATCACTACATATGATTTTCCCATTGAACCTTTAGTTTCGGACTTTAGAAAATAGGTCTGGTTACCATCATAGGTGATGTAATCTATTAGGCTTTAAACCCATCCCTTCTGATGTTTTAATAACTACATCTCTTGCAAGACCTTTTGTAAATGGATCCGCTAAATTTGCAAAGGTCCGTATTGAATTGATAGTAATTACTCCTTCACGGAGTAATTGACTAACATAATTGTGTCTTAAACTTATATGTCTAGACTTTCCATTATAAATTTTGCTATAAACTTTAGATAGCATGACTTCACTATCAGAATAAAGAGATTGGTGGCATAGGCTTTGGCCAAATAGGAATTTCTAATAGTAAATTCTTAACCACTCTGCTTCCTTGCTCCTGCCATGAAGAGCAATAAATTCTGATTCCATAGTTGCATGTGTTATGCATGTTTGTTTCTTTGATCCCCAAGAAACTGCGGCACCTCCAAGTGTAAATACCCATCCACTAGTAGACCTTGACTCATCTGTATCATTGTTCCAACTAGCATCTGTGTATCCCTCAAGTACAGTAGGATAACCAACATAATGTAAAGCATAATCCTTAGTTTTATTAAGATAACTTAATACTCTACTAATTGCTTTCCAATGTTCATGACTAGGATTACTAGTATATCTACTTAATTTCCCTACTGCATAAGCAATATCAGGTCTAGTGCAATGAGTAGCATACATCAAACTACCAATTACTCTAGAAAAGTCTAATTGAGATACACTTCTACTATCGTTGGGTTTTAACTTTATACTTGGATCAAAAGGTGTTGGTGCTAATTTTCCATTATGTTTAAATTTCTTTAGCACTTTTTCTATATAGTGTGATTGAGATAAAATAATATTATTATCTTGCTTAAATAATTTTATTCCAAGAATTACATCGGCTTCACCCATGTCTTTCATATCAAATTTTGAAGCCAAAAAACTTTTTGTATTTATAATACTTTCTAAGTCTGTACCAAAAATTAAGAGGTCATCCATATAGAGACAAATAATTATTCCTTTACCCTTTGATATCTTACTATAAATGCATTTATCTGATTCATTAATCTTGAATCCATATGATAAAATAATACTATCAAATTTTTCATGCCACTGTTTAGGAGCCTATTTTAGACCATATAGGGACCTAATAAGTTTACAAACTTTATTTTCATGTCCTTGCATAATAAAACCCTCTGGTTGATCCATATATACTTCCTCTTCAAGTTCACCATTTAAAAAGGCGGTCTTAACATCCATTTGATGAACTTGAAGTTTATATATAGAAGCAAGAGCAAATAAGATCCTTATGGAAGAAATCCTAGCTCTTTGGAGCATAGGTATCAAAATAATCAATACCATGCTTTTGTCTAAAACCTTTGGCAACAAGTCTAGCCTTAAACTTGTTTATAGTGCCATTAGGATTAAGTTTTCTTTTAAATATCCACTTACAACCTATAGGTTTAGATCTCTGTGGTAAGTCTACTAATTCCCAAGTATTATTGGACATGATAGAATCCATTTCATCATTTATAGCTTCTTTCCAAAAAGCAGAATCAATAGACTTAACAGCTTCATCAAAAGTTTGAGGATCTTCATCGATATTAAAAACAAACTTCATTTTCTTAGTTTTCTCATTTCTGGTTCCTTCTACAAGATACACATAGAAATCTGACCAAAAATCGGTGGCTTTCCTAGGTCTCTTACTTCTTCTAGGTTCCATCTTTTCATCTTCACTACTAGAGAGATGAAGAGAATCAGAAGATTCATCTAATTTTGAGGATGCAAGAGGTTTAGAAATAGTAGAGAAAGTATTCTCATAAAATACTACATCTCTAGATTCAAAAATTGAATCCTTTTCAAAAATATTATTATGCTCGCATACTAAAAATCTGTATATAGGACTATTAATAGAATATCCCACAAAAATACATTCAATGGCTTTAGGACCTAATTTTGTACGTTTATAATCGGGTACCCTAACTAATGCTCTACAACCCCATACTTTTAAATAGTGTAATTTGGGAGGTTTGTTCTTCCAAATTTCATATGGAGTTTTAGAAGATTTTTTAAAAGGTATCCGATTTAAAATATAGCATGCAGTAAGCAATGCTTCTCCCCATAAATTTGAATTCAAACAAGAATTTGTTAACATAGAATTTACCATTTCTACTAGAGTCCGATTTTTCCTTTCGACAATTCCATTTGATTGAGGAGAATATGGAGCGGTGACTTCATGAATAATTTCATACTTGTCACAAAATTCAGAAAATTCATGTGACATGTATTCACCTCCCCTATCCAATCGTAATGCCTTAATTTTAAAATCTAATTGATTTTCCACTAAGGCCTTATAGGAGATAAATTTACTAAATGCTTCATCTTTTAATTGAAGAAGAAAAACATATGTAAATCGAGAACAATCATCAATAAAAGTGATGAAATATCTTTTCCCTCCTCTAGTAGTAATATTATTTAAACTACATAAATCAGTATGAATTAAATCTAATAGTTTAGATTGTCTTTCAACACTTTTAAATGATTTTTTAGTCATTTTAGATTGGACGCATATGCTACATCTATCTTTACCATAATTTATATGTATTTTAGGAAGAAGTTCTAATTTAATCATATTATCCATAGAACGTAAATTTAAATGCCCTAATCTATTATGCCATAAATAAATTGAGTCACACATATGTCAAGAAGCAGATTTTCCATTGATATTGAACTTAAACATTCCACAAGAGGCATACCCCTTGCCTACAAACATCCCTTTCTTAGAAAGTACAATGGAATCGGATTCGATCACAATTTTGAATCCATGTTTGTTCAGAATACAAGCCGATACAAGATTTTTCCGGATTTCAGGAACATGAAGGACATCATTCAGGGTAACAGATTTTCCCGAAGTAAAGTGTAGAACAACTTTGCCTTGACCTACCACTTTGGCAGTAGTGAAATTTCCCATGAACAATTCATGTCCATCATGAGCCTCCTCATAGGATATAAAATTATTCCTATCGAGTAAGTATGTCTAGTAGCTCGAATCGAGCCACCATTCATTTCCACCATCTACCATATTGACTTGGAGATCACAAAGAACGAGATCTTCTTCACCCACAATGTTTGCACGATTTTATTTTTCAAAAGTTCTCGACAATCACGTTTGAAATGGCCGGGTTTATTGCAATAAAAACAAGTACCCTTCTTTGCTTTTTCCTTGTATTGTCCTCTCTTGAAATCCTTCTTATTCGGCTTCAGTTTAAAGTTCTTCCCTTTGTTCTTCTTCTTCGATGTGGATGCATCTTCAACAATGTGCGCATTGGAGACGAGTTCAGTTTTCTCCTCTTCCTTGTCACGTAGATGAGCCTCTTCTTCTATGCGAAGATGAGTCAAGAGTTCCTCCATAGTACGATCTTCCTTCGTATGTTTAAAACTCTTACGGTAATCTTTCCATCTCAACGGTAATTTTGTAATAACCGCAGAGACTTGAAAACCTTCGTCTATTGTGCTTCCTTCCATCACAAGATTGTTGAAGATAATCTGCATCTGGTGCACTTGCTCTAAAATAGGTTTAGAATCATACATCTTAAAATTAAATAACTCACTTACTAAGTATGTGCGCACGCCGGCCTCTTCTACTTTGTACTTACGTTCAAGAGCCTCCCATATCTCCTTTGCAGTTTTATAAATTTGATAGACGTCAAAAAGAGAATCGGCAAGAGCGTTGAGAATATAGCCTTTGCATGTGTAATTGTCGCTTTCCCATTTCGTACAGTGATGAGTAGTGAAATATGATGATATTTCACCCCTAGATACCTATATTTAGCTATCCGATGAAGGCTATCTGATAAGAATTATTAGATTTGAAGTGTTTCAGGTAAATACAAGCCAAGTGCAGAAAACAGCCCAAGAATTCTGAAAATAATGTCAAAACACTGCAACTTTGGGTCATCGAGAACTTGGTGTGACTTGTAGCTCAATTTGGACATTCAAGACGGCCGAATTATGAAATTGTTAAAACACAAACGTTGTAGATATTTCTATTCGCTTTCCAACGGATCAAGAATGACCTCAATCCGAGTTCGGGACAGAAAGTTATGGCCAAAATACTGAAGCAGTATCTGATGTAAAGTTCGGCGGGAATTCACGAAAATCTGGGAGGTCGATGCATCGACCCTATTGGGTCAATTTATCGACCCTAAATTTTCGAGTTGGAACACCTTTGTGGCTGGGAAACTTCGGCTCTATTTAAAGCGGATCAAACACTTCGAAAAGGGGGAATTAAAGAAAGGAAATTAGGCAAGAATTAGAGATAGGAATTAGAGGGAGGAATTAGAGGGAATAATTAGAGATTTTTTAGAGAGAATTTTTTTTAGAGGATTGTTTATTCATTATTATTTTTGGTTTTAGACTCCTCTGAGCATCTTTTCAAGAGTTCTTCTTTCTCCTTCTTCTAGGGATTGATTTGGGTAGATTGTACTTAGGATTTGCACTGTCTTTCTTTTATATTCATAGATTGTATTTAGGAAAAGGCATTGTAACCAAAGATTTTTTAGAAGAAATAAAAAGAGGAATGACTTTGAATGAACAAGGAGATCATACACCAAAGATGAGCGGCTAAATCAGATCGGAAAGATCGATCGAGATAAGGATCCATATTTATGATTAATACCATAGTCTAATGTTTTATTGTTTTGATCTACATCACGAGATACGCTTATGCTTTACATGACTCATACCGCATGATGATAAATTTGAGTCATTATTTTTAGATAGGGTATGCCGGATTGATGATCATACTTTATTTCAAATCATTTTTATGAATGAATGATGGTGATGGTGTGAATGATTCTTTAATGAAAGGGGGGTACAAATCTGGGGTAGCATATTTCTTGATCTTATTTAAATATTGTTCTTAGATTCATCGGTAATTAGTTATTTAGATTAATTTATTTTTCTGTATTTAGGAAAAAGTGATAAATTTTTGGTAAATCGAATCTGCCCCTTGGTACTTCCTTGGGGATGCTTTTAAATCCCTGAAAAAATTAATTAAAAATTCAGATTTCCCTGTGGGTTCGACACCTTTGTTCTTGCCATACTGCAATAGATCTTGTGCACTTGCAAGGGTTACACTTAAAATCGATCATACGGATTCTACCTTCTTCAAGCGTTTCATCTTCTTTCTCCAATGATGGTGAGTCCATAGTGAGAACATATGCGACTTTCAAAGTTGTGAGTAAAAAATATACTTTTGATTGCCATCGTTTGAAATTGGTGCCATTAAAGCACTCGAGTTTCGTGATTTTCGTGTTGGAGAGTTCCATCATCTTTTGTGCCATAGTAATATTGTCTTAAAATTGTTAGTGTATTGCACAAAGATTGACAGAAAATAGACCGAAAAATTGCTTCAAGGCGCGATTAGATCGCTGTCTTTAAGACAATATTTGCCCCCTATATGCAACGGGATATCGGCAAATTCGCCTCCAGGATACAATGAAGCCTCGGTGAAGAACGACCGTCACACACTCGTTCCTTTGGTGTGCGACCCAACGAAACGAAGACGCAGAATGCTTTGGTTTGCACACGAATTCTGAAGGCTCAGATGTAAAATTCGGAAATTGCAAGTGTTTAGAATCCCTCCTCTGGCCTCTATTTATAACTTTCGGAGCACCTTTTCAGGGGCGGTTGTGTCTGTCGGTTGCTTGCAATCGAGGGCCCTGATCGATCCGATCAACGGCCTCAAGCTCCTCGCGACGATGATGCGCGGCGCGCGAAGTGCAAAGTCTTTAAAAGCTAATTGCCATTCGCTGCAACGTCACGCGTGTGCGGCGGCGAACCGCCGCTATGAGCTGTGTTCTTCTTATTAAGTCAAACAATATGGAAGGTAAGTTTCCATATATAAGCCATGAATATTTCTTGTAAAATAGTGAGGTGGGACAAAACATTTACAACACTTTTAAACTTATGGTGGAAAAAATTTCCCTCCAATATTAATTCAAAATTCAAGTAATTTTGACTTGAAGGTTAAAAGCATCCTTTTAATATGGAACCAATCACTTTAAGGAACCATTTAAAAATAAATAAACATTATTAAATTAATAATAGATAAATATTATTAAAGTAATAAATATTTATTTAGTAAATATCCAACATTATGTGTTGCGCCCATATCAATTAAGGTAGAGATATCACTACGCCCGAACACATTTTCCCCTTTCCCATATATATATATATATGGTAATGATCTTCTCACTCGAGTCATGATATAATTTTATGGCTCAAGCTTCTATTAGTTGGATGTCACATTAGTTGACTTGTCAAAGCCCATTGATGTGGTGTGCAGCCAATAAGAGCTCGAGTCATGGGTTTATATCTCATGATTCGAATCATATAATCATTTCCCATATATATACAGACAAGGATGGGGACTTCACCCCTTCCATGAAAAAAAGAAAAGATTATAATCTATAATAAACAGAATGTTGATGCATATGTTGGTGCCTTGTTTTATGTTCCTTTTCGCAAACATCAATGGATACAAAGCAAGAATCAAAATAGCGGTTTTGTTTTCGGTCTCGGCCATGATCGAAACCGAAAATTTGAACCGTAATTTTGGCTGAAAATTTGAATTTCGGCCGAAATTCTGGCCGATAATTTGCCCTCTATATTTATTTGGACCGAAATTTTGGTTTTAGTTATCGTTTCGGTGGGGACTGAAATCGAAACTATTCGACCAATAAATTGAGTTATCGGGTGGAATTTTGAACCACGAAGAGCCCAACGTAATTGGCAAGGCCCAGGGTGTCTCACCCAACTAAGGGTATGTGGACCATGCTTCTAACCCAAACTTTTGGGTCTGGATAGGAAATTAGTTATATAAAGACTAAGGTTATATCTACAAATAATTAGGGGAGGAAATGGTTAGAGCTCGGACGGACACTTTTCGAAAAAATAGCAAATCTGTAAGGCTAGCTAAAAAAAACAAAAAATCTAAGTAGAAGACTGACCCTAAAAATAGCATCGAGTTGTGCGATGGAAAATACCATCTATGCCGTTTTAATCTCGAAGACATAATCTAAAAATCTTAGGTGCAAAGATTATCAAACAACTCAATGCATTCAAAAGTTATTATTTGAATAAATAATTAACTAAAAAATGGATCAAATGATAGAGATCTTATTTGTTTCAATCTTTTGATTATATATCTTTAGATCATCGACTTCAAATCTGACGACTTGGACGAAGTCCTGACATGGCATATGATATGTCTCGACGATGCCAAATCCTTCTTCTCACCGATGTGCAAGAGCCAATTTCAACTCTCATATTACACATTTTTGCTTTTTGGCTAAATTATGTCCACTAACGCTAGTGGCATATATATGTGCGCGTCAAATTAAAATGTGTCCCTAGGATAGCGTGAAGGTAGGATTTCAACTCTGATCTTTCGCTTTCTGAGGCGGGTACTTCGCCATCAACACAAACCCTTTGAGGTTCATATTACACGAGGATTATGTTTTTATTTATTAACTGTTATGGTAATAAAAAATTTGTATTAAACAAGTGGGGTCAAACACAGGAAAAGGAGCAAAGTTGGGTACTAAGCACCAATGGCACTTACCATGAAAGGGTGCCCAAGCTGAGAACCTAGGCACCAAAAAGATGACCGACGGTTTCGACAAGGACTGATGGGAAGAGATACATAAAATTTAAAGGGAAAAGTGCAGAGGCTAAAGCTTAAATTCTGTCCACTCGATGTTCTGGGCAGGACAAATTTTTGGCTACCCAATGGGTCAATGGTACATACCAAACCCAGCCTTGATCTGCCCGACTCAAAATTCTCTTATTTCCTTAATTTTTATATAAAATATTGGGAAATTTGCATTTTCGGTCTTTTAAGTTTGCTTATTTGCATAAACGATCTTATAGTTTGAAACGTTGCAAAATAGATCAACTCTAAGCCAAATCGTTTTCACGTCAACACCGACCTGTTTTTTTATTATATATATGTTTATTATCCATTATTTTTTGTCGTCCTTTTTTTCAGTTCCGACTCTAGTAGGTAGCCCAGTAAATAACAACCAATTGTAATCCATGAAAGAAATTAAAGGGAGAAGAAGAAGATAGAAATATAGAATAAACGAAAGCGATCGCTATAAATATAGAACAAACCAAAGCGGCCGCTATCTTAAAGAAGATAGAAATATAGAACAAACAAAAGAGCTAACTTAAGATAGCAATCATATTCGAGTGTACCTTATTTGACACATCAGTTATCTCAATCAATTGTAATTATCTAAACCAATCAATTGTCATTATCTAAACCAATCAATTGTCATTATCTAAACCAATTATAACCCATATTAAAATTCTAAAATATAAAAGAAAATAACAAAAAGATTAAAGAGAAAAGGTAAATATAGAAATATAAAACAAACAAAAGAAGCCGCTATCTTAAGCTAGCGGGCTGCTGTCTTGTCGCTATCTTAAGATAGTGGCTCGCTATCTTAAGTTAGCGGCCCGCTTTAAGATAGTTGGTTGAGATAACTGATGTGTGATAGTTATCAAATAGACACTACAAAAAATAGGACTATTAGCGGCAGTTATAAACTGCCGCTATTAACAAAAAAACTGCTGCTATTAACTACTTCTAATAGTCTTAATAGTTTTTTTTGTTAATAGCGCCAATTTTTTACAACCAATAACTGCCGCTAATAGTCTAATTTTTTGTAGTGAAGGTACACTCTTATACGACCGCTATCTTGACGCTATCTTAAGATAGCGGCTCGCCATCTTAAGTTAGTGTCCCGCTTTAAGATAGTTGAGATAACTGATGTGTGATAGTTATCAAATAAGATACACTCTAATACGACCGATATCTTGCCGCTATTTTGGTTGAGATGGTTGTTGTGTGATAGTTATCAAATAAGGTACACTCTAATAGGGCCGCTATCTTAAGTTAGCGGCCCGCAATCTTAAGACAGTGGCCCACTATCTTAAGTCAACAGCCGCTTTTGTTTGACTTATATTTCTCTTCTTCTTCATCTTTTTTTATTTTCTTCTGTATTTTAACACTATTGTAAGATAGCGACCGCTTTTGTTTGTTTTATATTTCTATCTTCTTCTTCTCTCTTTCATCTGCTTTTTATTTTCTTTTATATTTTAGAATTTTAACATGCGTTACAATTGGTTTAGATATCTACAATTAGTTAAGATAACTGATGTATCGTAGTTATATATTAAATAAAGTACACTCTAATAAGATTACTAGTGGAAAAATTAACGACAAAAAATAATGAAAAATAAATATATAACAATGAAAAAATAGGTCGGTGTTAACGTAGAAACGGCTTGGCTTGGAACTAGCCTATTCTGCAAAGTTTCAAATTATAGGACTGTTTCTGCAAATAAGCAAACTTATAGAGCCGAAAATATAAATTTTTCAACCATAACCTAGGCACCAAAAACATGACCGACGATTTCGACAAGGACTGATCGAAAGAGATGCATAGTAGAATTTAAAGGGAAAAGTACAGAGGCTAAACCTTAAAATTGGTCCCCTCGATGTCAGGAGCAGGCCAAATTTTGGCTACACAATGGGTCAATGGTATATGCCCGACCCACCATCGATCTGCCCGACTCAAAATTCTCTTATTTCCTTGATTTTTATATAAAATATTACGTTGGGGCGACCTGACTTGAACATCTAGTGGGCTGCTTCATCCCCAACTTGACCCGAGCTCGTAAATATTTTAAAAGTAAAATAGTGAAACATTTCATCATTTCACCAATCATTTTTCATATTGTTAGGTCGATGATCACTATATAACAAGTACCCCCGAAGAGGGGTCAACCAAAAGGAGGGACAGGTGCCACATGCTGGCACCCGAAATTGCATTGTCACTGTATAGAAAGGACGGTGGCGGTGTTGGCAGAGATTGAGCAATCAGAGGCCGTCGAAGTAATGAGGTAGAGATATCTCTACTTCCAAACGCATTTTCCCCTTTCCTATATATATATATATATATATATATATATATATATATATATATATATATATATATATAGTAATGATCTTCTCACTCAAGTCATTATAAAATTTCATGGCTCAAGCTCTTATTAGTTGGATGTTATATCAGTTGACTTTTTAAAACCCATTGATGTGACATGCAGCCAATAAGAGCTCGAGTCATGAGTTTTCATCTCATCACTCGAGTCATATAATCTTTCCCATATATATATATATATATATATATATATATATATATATATAGGATGGGGACCTCACCCCTTCCATTAAAGAAAGAAAAATCTATAATCTATAATAAACACAATGTTGATGCATATGTTGGTGTCTTGTTTTATGTTCCTTTTCGCAAACATATGAGGATTCAAAGCTAGGATCAGAATAGCGAATTTGTTTTCAATTTCAGGCATGATCGAAACCAAAAATTTGAACCTTAATTTTGGCCGAAAATTTGCCCTCCATATTTATTTGGACCGAAATTTTGGTTTAAGTTATCGTTTCGGTGGAGACTGAAATCAAAACTATTCGACCGATAAATTGCGTTATCCGGTGAACTTTTGAACCACGATGATCCCAACGTAATTGGCAAGGCCCAGGGTGTCTCCCCCAACTAAGGGTATGTGGACCATGCATCTAACCCAAACTTTTGGGTCTAGATATGAAATTAGTTATATAAAGACTAAGGTTATATCTATAAATAATTAGGGATGGCAATGGGTCGGGCTCGGACGGACCCTTTCGAAAAAATAGCAAAACTGTAAGGCCAAATAGACTGACCCTAAAGATCTAGGGGGTTTGTAGCCTGTTTTAAAAAAAAAATGACGGATCTATTAATTGGCACAACTTATAAATAATAATAAAAAATTAAAGAGAGATACTTGTATTTTATTGAGTTGTGCCATGTGAAAACCCCATTTAAGCCATTTTGATTTCGAAGACATAATCTAAAAATTTTAGGTGCAAAGATTATCATACGACTCAATGCATTCAAATGCCATTATCTGAATAAATAGTTAACTACAATGAATCACATGATAGAGGTCCTCTTTGTTTTAATCTTTTGATTATATATATATATCTTTAGATCATGGACTTCAAATCTGACCACTTAGATGGAGTTTTGACATGGCATATGAATGTCTCCACGATGCCAAATCCTTCTTGTCACCTATGTGCAAGAGCTAATTTCAACTCTCGTATTACACCTTTTTTTTTTTTTTTTGCTAAATTATGTCCACTAATCCTAGTGGCATATATATGTGCACATCAAATTAAAATGTGTCCCTAGGGTAGCTTGAAGGATGGATTCCAACTCAGGTCTTTGGCTTCCTGAGGCGGGTACTTCGTCATCAACACAAACCCTTTGAGGTTCATCTTACACGTGGATTATGTTTTTATTTATTAACTATTATGGGTAATAAAAAATTTGTATTGACAAAGTGGTGTCCAAATACAGGCAAAGGAGCAAAGTTAGGTACTAGGCACTTACCATGAAAGGGTGCCCAATCAGAGGACCTAGGCCCCAAAAAGATGACCGACGGTTTCGACAAGGACTGATGGAAAGAGATGCATAACAAAATTTAAAGGGAAAAGTGCAGAGGCTAAACCTTAAATTCTGCCCACTCAATGTTCAGGGCAGGCCAAATTTTTGGCTACGCAATGGGTCAATGGTATATGCCCGACCCACCCTTGATCTGCCCGACTCAAAATTCTCTTATGTCCTTGATTTTTATATAAAATATTACGTTGGCTCGACCTGACTTGAACCTCTGGTGGGCTGCTTCATCCCCAACCTGACCCCGAGCTTGTCAAGTTTATGTGCGTGACCCGAGCTCTTAAATAGTTTAAAAGTAAAATAGTGAAACATTTCGTTATTTCACCAATCATTTTTCATACTGTTAGGTCGATGATCACTATATAACATGTACCCCCTAAGAAGGAGGGACAGGTGCCACATGCTGGCACCCCAAATTGCATCGTCACTCTATAGAAAGGACGACGCGGTGTTGGCGGAGATTGAGCAATCAGAGGCCGTCGAAATGATGGCGGTGTTAAGGACATATCTGTTGCAATCATACTTTATATTAACTGACTTTTCTAGAGACCAAGGGACAAAATTGGGGCCTCTTTTGTCTCCTAAAATCAAGACAGATTACAATGGCAATGGAATTCTGTGATAACAAAAGATTTTAGGCCATTTCAATTCCCTTAGAAGAGATGCATCTTTGTCAGCCCAGCGAGAAACACATGCTCCAGTTTTCTATCAAAGTGTTCAGTAGGTGTCATTAGTAATTTGATCTCGGTGTTTTCTATTTTCCAATAAATTTCATCTTTATCGGCCATAAAGCGCGTTGCTAAAAATGATTATATATATATATAACAAAAGTTTATTTGCAGTAAAATGTGACCAACCCGACACGAGAAAATAAAGTTAAAGAAACATGCATGCACCCCATGGCATAACCAAATAAATAATGAAAAGATTAAATGGACAATTTAACCCCCACTTTTGCAACTAATAAATTTTCATTGATTAATGTGAAGGAAACATAGTTCTGTAGCTTAAAGTGGTGTCCCCTTTCATAGGGCAGGTATAGTAGGGTTAAAGGGGCCGGCCCATTATCCTCTCATTTTCATGTAGGTATGTTGAAAATGAACCTGGGAGAGGCACAACCCCAAGGGGACCCATATGCTCATCATGCTTAACTGTAGTATTTTCAAGATCGGAAAAATTAGTTGACAAAAAGTGCGAATGGCTATAAAACTTGCAGTGATTACGTGTTTGTTTGTAGCTTTTGAGTTCAAAGCGTCCCCACCTTGTTTACGGAAACTACGGTCAGTTTTCACGACATCAAGCTTTGCATTCGTCCTCGTTGATTTGGGCAATGACGAAAATTTTTTCCTTTTCCATGGCATGAGACAAAAAGTGCGAATCGCTATAAAAATTGCAGTGATTAGGTGTTTGTTTGTAGCTTTCGAGTTCAAAGTGTCCCCACCATTTTTGGTTTCGCGACATTAAGCTTTGCATTAGTCGTCGTTGATACGAGCAATGACTAAAAATTTTCCATGGCATGAGAGAAAATATGAATTCAGACCCATTTTCATAAATGAGATGCTCTATGTTTCAAGTGTCACTAGTCTTGGCAACACCCAAATGTCTCAAGTCTTGACAATTGCTTTAGTTTGTTTTTCGCTTTGATGCCATTAAACCATTAATGATGAAGCATTAGAGGTTTACTTCATTTTTAAAACAGACAAGACTCTTTTAGCATTAGAGGTTTTTAAAACTTGACCGTTTAGCCCTTAGAGATTCATAAAAGATCATTTAAAAGATGGTCTAAGAAATTAAAATATTATTTTTTATCAAAAAGTAAAAAAAATCTTTCACAAGAAGCAACCGTTTCTTCTGTTTTTAAATGGAGTAGGTAGGGCTATTACCCAATGCTGGTCTCGAACCAATGGTCACAAAAATTGGCATTTAAAAAAAAAAAATCTGCATGTAAAATTGCATTTTTTCAAGAGATGTAGAACCGTTTAATATGAAAAAACGTAGAGAATATGTACATATAGATATAGAAATTCGTTGTATGGGTTCAAACCCATTGTGTTATATATATATATATATATATATATATAGAAAAAATGAAAGATAAGTATGCTTCAGCAGATTCCTCTTTAATTTTCTTTTTATTGCAAAAGGACAAAACTCTATTACAAGTTAGCAAAACCCTATATATTTTATAATACAAATTAGCAAGCCCCTTTTTCGACCATGCTTTCACCGTCATCGACCATGCTGCCCATCATTGACCATACTGATCATAAAAAAAACCTAAAAGGAGAAAAGCCATAAAATTGAGGGGTATTTTTGCAGCTGACTCTCAACAAGATCAAATAACCTAACTGCTAACCATAGCCGGATAGAAGAAAGCGTGAGATGTTTTGGCAGTATTTTTCATCTGAATTCAGGTGTTTTAGATTTTTTTTAGTTTCTACTTCTTCTTAAGGTTTTTTTGTGTAATTTTTTTCTTTTTAGGATTTGGGTTAGGATTTTTTTCGTGATTTTGGGTTTTTCTTTTGCATTGATATTAGGGTTTCCAATCTTTTGGGGAGAATTGATTTAGCTATTTAGGCTTTTGGGTTTTGGAGGATGGGATGTTTATCTATTTTCTTTACTTATGTAACACTAAACCTCTTTCCCTCTCTCCCCCTCTCTCCCTAAGGATGGTTGATGATGAACTAGGGTACGCCATGGCTAGGGCGATGATCGTACGCCGGCACTAAGCCCATATGTGGTAGATGCTCACCCATATACCCAATGCACCCGCCTTACCCATATGATTCAACCTTATGCCAACACACCCTAACTTTGAAAGCCGGTGGTGATCTCATCTTTTGAACGATAGATGTACAGTGGCGCTCGTCACTCTTCAGAGCTGAGCTAGGCACTTGTAATGACCACTACAGTCCGAAGTCAAGGGATTTCCTTCTAACTAGTGACTAAGAGTAAGCATGCTTCCTCCATTCAACAAATTTATGGTTGATTCAATAACATGTTCTGGGTCGGGAATCTTTGCTCTTCTCTTTTGCATTTCCACTGCCTACATTCTTCTTCGTGTCCGTCTGTATTACAAAGCTAGTTGATGCCAGCAATAATGGTTGAAAATAGGGGGCCAACCAAGACCCCAGCTTTGTTCGATAAAGCAAACGATTCGTCCCGATAACTTCGGACTAGATTAACCCCTATGAATTCGCTGATCTTACAATATTGAACGAGCAGGCCGGTTGGGAAGGAGTGATTAGCGGAGAAAGGAATCATTGGGAGATAGATTCTATTGTTTGGTCAGGAAGAATGAGTGGCTGTGAAGCTGGAGCTCGGCCATCCACCGGGTGCGTTTGTTTATCCTTCAAGTTTCAAGTGTCTTCTTGGATCAAACCGATGTTGTATGGAAGACTAACCACTGAGTGAAGTAGGTCAATCAGAGTTCCTATTCAATCAATTTGTTTTCTTCTTCAATTGATCATTGCTATGTTATTCCACTTTTCATACTATTTTGTCAACTTCTACCCTACGGTAGATGGAGGGAAAGAAAGAAGAATTGAACCAGAATTCAAGTAGGGTAGGTAGTGTAGTGAAACTATGAGGCTAGAGCAAACCTCTTTCTCTCTCTACTAGTGTTGGGCTTCCAATCGGTCTAACAGCTCGATCATTGAAACCTTCACTAAGAGCAGATTTTATGCATTGAAGGAATGGCATTTTCCATGTGAGCACCACAGCAGCTGCCATTCAATGGAAAATAGCGGAAACCGAATTTTCAACTCATTTTCAAGACAAATGAGCCATTTTCTTTATTACCAAGCAACCCTAAGGGTTTGCATGTTTGGCAATTTTTCTGAAAACATAGGAAAATGATCTGTAGATCCAATGGATTCCAGCTCTTTGAGAATTCATAGGAACTTATTATTTTCCGATATTTAGATTAAGTAATTGCACATAGAAAATAGAAAAGGCGCACCATCGAAGGTGTATATCTCACACACCCAATAAATTTAACTTTCTATTGTGAAAGAAATTCCGTGAGAGAGAAATTAGGAGAGAAAGAAAAATATTAGGAGAGGGTGAGAGATTTGAGGAGAGACAAAAATTAAAAGAGAAACATAGAGAGAGAGAGAAAGAATATAGGAGAGAGAGAGAGTATAGGAGAGAGAGAGAAAGAGAAATCTAAAAATGAGAGATTCGGAGAGAGAAAGAGATACCTAAAAAAGAGAGATTAAGAGAAAGAGATTCGGATAGAAAGATTAGGAAAGAAAAAGGGGAGCACTTTCTTTAGTGTACGCAACACACAAAATAAAAAATTAGAGAGAGAATGGAGAAGAGAGAGAGACCGGGGAAGGAGAGATTCGATGAGAGAGAGATTTTATTTTATTTTTTATTTTTTATATGTTTATATTTATTTATTTATTTATTATTTATTATTTATTTTTAATTATTTTATTTTTTATTTTTTATTTTTCTATTTATTATTATTATTATTTTTTAAATTATTATTATTTTATTTTATTAATTTTTATTTTTTGTATCATTTTATTATTTTTATTTTTTCTATTTTTTTCTTTTTTATTTTTTCATTTTATGTTTTATTATTATTATTATTTATTTATTTTCATAGATAGAAGAGAGAGAGGAATCGAGAGAGATATCGTATGTAGAGAGAGAGTTCTCACGCAATAAAAAGAGGGGAGGGGGAGGGAGGTAAAAGATTTCTAATAAAATCCTCTTATTTTAGAGGGATTTGTCTTTTTCCAATGGAAAAGAAAATTTTGAATTTTCCTATTATTTCTAGTAGCACAACTTTATTGCCAAACATAAAATTAACATATTTCCTTTCTTTTCCCGTTATTTCTTTTCCTTTCTCCCTTTCCAAACAAACCCTAAGAGTAACTTTAGGGGGGTTACGAAAAACATTTTCTAATGTATTATATTAATTTCAAAATGAGGGAGCATTACTTGCACTTAGAAAGTTGACCCTTACACCAAATTTAGAGAAAGACTTGGTATTTTAAGCACAATTATAGGAGAAATTTTAAGGATGAAATCCGGGTAATGGTCAGGTCCAACCAGGTTGAATTGGATTTCAAGTTCAATCCCATCTACATCCCTTGAAAATAGAAGAATATTGATTACACATCATCCTATAAAACATAAAATCCATGAAAGTGAAGATTCTTATATATCGAAGGACTACAAATGTGGTTCAATTAGAAATCTAGTTAAACCTGGTTGTACCTGACAATTGCCATGATTTCAAACTTAAAATTTCTCCAATAATTATGCTTCTATGCCACTCATTAGTAGCAAATATATATACTAATGGTTCCCATCAGGCTACCAATAAATGTCCTACCATGTGCTCAAGGCTGCCACTTTTAGAGGGTTCTAAGAGAGAGAAATGGTAAGCTTTATCCCATTTTTGAGACGCCGATTCCAATACCATATAAGCTACCTCTAGTCTAAGAAAATAAAACTCAAATGATTAATGCTTACAAAGTGGCTCATAAGTGGCCGATTTTGTTATTAAGGTATTCCTTGAATCCAATCCAACAGGATTTTTCATTTAAATGAGGAGAGTTGGGTCATTAATGCAGACTCACAAAAGGTGCCCTTTCAATCAAGGTTTCAACTCGGGTACTGGTATCGGGTATCGGTCCTCACAAATCGGCTGATACATATTTGGGTGAATAGACGAAAAAAATAGGGAGGTATGTATTGGCCGATATGAATTCCATATCGGCCGATACGAATCGGTGCTGATACGTATCGGTTTGTCGAAAAACCGATATGTATGAATATCAGCAGAATTTTAATAGCTTGCTTTCAATTGGATGATCCCCATCATGGTTTTGTATATCAGCCATATCCAATACGAGTTAGGCCCCATCCGATTAGGACATACACTCCAATTCTATATGATGTCAACTAGAGAGTCAAATAGGTCAAATATCAAACCATATCGATCTATATCTGTCGGATATGACTTTGATAAAATACTAAAACTGCCCTTTTTTGCGAAAAAATTATTCTTTATATATTTTCTGGAGTGGCGTTATTAGCAATTGTTTTTCTTGTGAAGAGCACACAACTCTTTCACAAGCAAAAACGTCCGAGTCATATCAGACGTTGGAGATCGTATTTCATCCCAATCTTCCACACAATAGATCTTGAGATCATACCGCACCTATCAGACAGACAGATCTTGATTCCACACAACACAAATCCCAAAAAGTGACCATCTGATAGGTAAGCCCATGATCTCAATCACTTTTGGGGATGTGTGTCGTGTGGAATTAAGAGTTGGTTGACTGATAGGTGTGCCATAATCCCAAGATATATTGTGTGGGAGATTGGGATGAAAAAAAACCTCCATCTAATTCAAGATAGTCAGATGGCTTTTTCATGTGACAAGCTCTTCACAGGAAAAATTGTGTGAATAACTCCTCCCTAAAAAAA
Organism: Chloranthus sessilifolius; assembly: GCA_021018995.1. Taxonomy (NCBI): domain Eukaryota; kingdom Viridiplantae; phylum Streptophyta; class Magnoliopsida; order Chloranthales; family Chloranthaceae; genus Chloranthus; species Chloranthus sessilifolius. The sequence continues at coordinate 107,347,098 of CM037592.1, forward strand.
TATGGGCTGATATTTGACTTGTTTGACCCTATTTTCAACTCTATATTAAGTCAAAGTATATATCAACTCGGATGAGGCCCAAGCTGGTACATATCGACCGATATGTATTGGAAATGGCCGATAATTAAAATCATGGTTAGGTACACCCCACGTGCATATATACATAACACATATGCAAGAGAACCTACGCTCGTGTAAACCCTAAACCCTAGGTACTCTTTGGACATTTTTCTTTTGTTATTTCTTTACATTAGATTTAGGGATTCATTTCTTGCACTTGGAAATGTGGCCCTTGCACCGAAGTTAAGGAAGACTCTGTATTTATGGACATGTGACATGTGAAAACACAATCAAGCTGGGTCATTTGCTTTAAAGTTCATGATCTATAAATCCTTAGTGGATAAGATTGGAGCAAAACACCATATTTATCATATAATCTATTGTTGTCAACCTGTGAATCAAATAATAGCCTTTGACTATATTTAATCACATGATGAAGATTATATTTCATGCTAATCTTTTGCACTTAATATCTTTAAATGACGGGCTCCAAATCAAACAGTTTAGATGATGTTTTCATATAGCCTTATAAGTCTTTGTTTTAAACTTGGTGCAAGGGCCAAGTTTTTGGGTGCAATGGCTCCCTTGATTTATCTATGGGGCATTTTTTTATTTATTTTTAATCCCACAACAATTTTTTTGATTTTTTTATTCATTTGTCCACTTGGGTTTTTTTTTAACTTTTCTCATAACAGATTTTTATCTCTTTTGAATCCTGGGAAGTGAGACCAAAGATGGTTTTCCACAAAGTCATCAAAAAAAAAAAAAAAGGTTTTCGACAATAGTAATAATAATAATAATAAGATATGTGATGATTCGTTGATTGAGATCATGAAACGGTTGCCCATTAAGTGTCTCTTCATATTCAAATGTGTATCTAAACTATAGAGAAATATAGGTTGCGCATAGCTCTTTGGTAGCCACTGTCACAACAGAGTTGTCTGCTTTTCTCTAGCAGCAACCTCCCTCCTCTCTACTCTAACTCCCTACTAGAGCAAATAAAATTTGTTCTAGTAGGGAGTTAGTAGAGAGGAGGGTAAGCAAAGAGGATTGGAACCTGGTAAAGCAGGTAAACTCTGCTATGGCAGGGGCTAGTAGAGAGCCATGTCATTCGCAGTCATAATCTCTCATGTTCTCTCACTTCCCATCTCTTATACCAAACCAATGGTCCCAAATCCAGTTTCACTAACCCTCACAGTGACGAACGTATCACCCACTTCGGATTTCTTAACAACATTAATGAAGAAATCGGTTTTAATCTCCGATTCGTGTCGTGCTACCCTGATTTCAGAATCCTAAATATTCGCAAAAAAGAATCGCACATATACTACCTTTGTAACCTTGTTTTGAGGAAACGGGTTGCTTTGCCACCCGTTGAAGACCACTATGATCTCATCACCAATGCATTACACCACTCTCCCCATTACAAAGTCTTTAGGTTCACTCCCTCAGCCGATACATCAATGTACCCGCAAAGATGTTGAAATTGTTATATATATTAGGATAGTAATATATATTTTTGTGTTTCAAAATTAAGGTTAAATTATCATTAATAATTCAATGACAAACTTGTAAAATAATTCAATGGCATACTTGTAAATATTTATTCTCTAAAGTATTTTTTCAAAAGTGTCTTTTAAAATTGTGGATTTATCTTTTTACCGTTTGTTGAAAAGACACAAGTATGGCGTCTCTTCACGGTGAAAAGACACAGATCTTTTCAAAAGTATCTTTTCACCGTAAATCTGAAAAGACACAAATCTCTTCATGGTGAAAAGACACAATCTTTCAAGATTACCTCTATAAATAGAGACCAGATCCAGGTTAAAAGACACAACAAAAATAAGATATATTTCTCTTCTTCTTTCTTTCGTTCTTATCATTTGTGTATCAGAAAATCTGTGTGGCAGATTCTTTTTCTACAAAGTGCAATCTAGAAAAGAACATATTGTTCTTAGCAAGATCGGGCTTTGTTATATCCTGAAGGCAGATTTGCTGGGAACTCTATTGCATCTTCGTTTATCCAACGGAGTCAGGGAGTCTATTGTCTTTAAGACAGCGTAGTGAACTACGTGCCTCGGAGCCATTATCAATACCAAATTTTTATTAATAATTTAAAGACAATAGATCGTTCTAATGGCTCGGAGTATAAAGTTCATGAATCAAGATCTCATCAAACTTGATCGATTTGACGGGTCAAATTTTAAAAGATGGTAGCAAAAAATGCAATTTATCTTGCGACAATTCAAAATTGGTTATGTCCTCACTACACCATGTCCACTAGTTTCTATAGCGGGAACAACGGAAAGTACGACTAGTGAAGGATTGAATGCTCAACTTAAATGGCTGGAAGATGATCTAGATTGTCGGGACCACATCCTCAATGCATTAAGCGATAGATTGTTCAATACTTTCTGTAAGTGTACTACCTCTAAAGATTTATGAAATTCTTTAGAAAAGAAGTACTTAACTGAAGATGCCAGAACAAAGGCTTTTTTAGTCTCTAAATATTTTGACTTCAAGCTTATTGAGGATAAATCTATTTTGGAACAAGTTCAAGAATTACAGTTTATCGTCACTGAGATGGAAGAAGAGAACATGAAACTTCCTGAAAGTTTTCAAGTGGGTGCCATTCTTGCGAAACTTTCATCTAGTTGAAAAGATTATCGAAAATCTATGACTAATAAAGATCTTCATACTCTAGATGAGATTTTTAAGGGTCTTAAGATTGAAGAAGAGAATAAAATCAGAGACAAGAAGGTTATTGTTTCAGAGCCTCCGATGGCTCACTTTGTTGAATCGGTATCTGAAGAGAAGGAGAAGGATAACAGATTTTCTACTAAAAAGAAATTTTTTAAGACGAATTTTCAGAAGAACGGTCAGTCTAAGATGAATGAAAAGAAGGAGATTATTATGTCTGTGAAAAAAGTGAACACTTTGCAAGAGAGTGCAAATTTCATAAAAAGTAAAAATCAAAATCTAATATGGTCGAAGATATAGTTGTTGTAGTGGTATCAGAAGTCAACATGGTTGAATCTAAAGGCCATTGGTGGGTCAACTCTAGTGCTACTCGACATGTCTTTTTTGACAGGTCTGCCTTCAAGAGTTACAAGCCTCAAGTAGAAGGGCAACAACTATACATGGGAAATTCTTCTACCACTGAGATTGCTGAAATCGAAATAGTGGAGTTAAAATTATCTTCGAAAAATACTCTCTTGTTGAAGGATGTGCTCCATGCTCTACGGATTAGGAAAAATCTTATTTCTGCATGTCTCTTAGACAAGAATGGATTTAAATTAGTTCTTCATTCTGGGAAAATGATTTTATCCAAGAATGATGTTTTCATTGGGAAGGGTTATAGTGTAAACAATATGATCAAGTTGAATGTTATCAATGAAAATGATTCTTCTGCTTATATTGTAGAGCTTTTTGATTTATGATATGTTAGATTAGGACATATTAATTCTCAAGCGATGAAAAATATGATGAATTTAGAATTAGTTCCTAAATTTCTAAATACCAAAGACGGAAAATATCAAATATGTGTGCAATCTAAAATAGTGAAAAAGTCATATAATAGTGTTGAAAGGTATACTACTATCTTAGAATTAATTCATTCTGATATCTATGAATTAAATGGTGTGCTTACCGGAGGTGGTAAGAGATATTTTATAACATTTATTGATGATTATAATAGATATTGCTATATATATTTATTTAGATATAAAGAAGAAGCTTTTGAAGTATTTAAAACTTATAAAGCAAAAGTCGAAAATCAATTAGAAAAGAAAATTAAAATATTTAGAAGTGATAGAGAAGGAGAATATCTTTCTCATGAGTTCGATAACGTTTGTGAACAATATGGGATTGCTCATGAAGTAACAGCCCCTAGGACACCACAACAAAGCGGTGTAGCCGAACGTAAAAATAAAACTTTATTAGAGATGATTAACTCTATGATATTATATTCAGGCTTACCTATGAATTTATGGGGTGAAGCTATTTATAATGCATGTCATATTTTAAATAGAATACCTTACTACAAGAATAATATGACTCCGTATGAGTTATGGAAGAATAGAAAACCTAACTTAAAATATTTAAGAGTATGGGGTTGCCTAGCCTATGTTAGAAAATCAAATGACAAAATTAAAAAGTTAGGATATAAAACTTAAGTGTGCATTTATTGGATATGCTCACAACAGTAAAGCATATCGCTTCTTAAACATGGAAGATAATGTTATATTCGAGTCTATAGAAGCACATTTTTATGAAAACCTACAACCTAAGGATAATGTTTCAGATTTTAGAAATTCTAACCAAATGAAAATAAAAGATGAAACTTATTTTGATTAAGTCAAAGAAAAAAGACCAGTTGAAAATAATATAGAACAAAGACGTAATAAAAGAACTAGAAAATATTCACATTATAATTTTGGATCAACTTTTATACCAATGTTTTAAAAGCAGATCCTAAAACTTATAAGGAAGCTATAACATCTTTAGATAGTATATTTTGGAATTAGGCAATAAATAATGAAATAGAATCTATTAAAACTAATCATACATGGGAGTTAGTAAATTTGTCATCAGGTTCTAAGACTATAGGAAGTAAGTGGGTATTTAAGAGGAAACTTAAACCAAATGAACGTTTAGATAAATTTAAAGCTAGATTAGTAGCCAAAGGGTTTAAACAAAAGGAAGGAGTAGATTATTTTGACGTTTTCTCTCCTGTTGTACGGATGACATCTATTAGACTACTAATAACTTTAGCATCTATATATAATTTATATACATCAAATTGATGTAAAAATCATCTTCTTAAATAGAGATTTGGAAGAAGAAATATATATGGATCAACCTGAATGATACATAGAACCAGAAAAAACACACATGGTATGTAAACTAGTGAAATCACTATATGGTTTAAAACAAACACCAAAACAATGGCATGACAAATTTAATAAGAAAATAAAAGATTTTCACTTTAAACCAAATGAAACTAATAGGTGCATATATAGTAAATTTGTATAAAATAAAGGAGTTATTATATTATTATATGTAGATGATATGTTGATATTTGGTACACATCTTGATTTAATATTAGAAACTAAAAATTATTTAAAATCAAATTTTGATATGAAAGATATGAGAGGAGCGGATGTTATTCTTGGGGTTAAAATAATAAGAAACGATAAATATATCTCTTTATCTCAAGAACATTATATCGAAAAAATTTTAAGAAAATTTAATATATTTGATTGTTCACCTTCTCGTACTCCAAGTGATCCAAATAAGAAATTAAAAAGATATTCTGATAGAGCAGAATCTCAATTAGAATATTCTAGAATTATTAGAAGTCTTATGTATTTAATGAAGTGTACTAGACCCGATATAGCATTTATAGTGGGGGTATTGAGTAGATTTACTAGCAACCCAAGGCTAGAACATTGGGAAGCTATTCGTCAGATATTGAGATACTTAAAAGGAACTATAAATTATAATTTATAATATATTAGCAAACCTGAACTCTCAGAGGGATTTACTGATGCTACTTGGATTTCTGACTCCTCTGATTCAAAATCCACAAGTGGGTGAATTTTTACTTTAACAGGAGAAACAGTATCGTGGGGGTCCAGAAAATAAACATGTCTTTCTGACTCAAGTATGGGATCAGAATATATAGCATTGTCTGCGGGAGCAAAAGAGGCAGAGTAGCTTTGAAGCTTTATATGACAAATTCCTTTGATTTAACATACATATGCAATTAATATTTATTGTGATAATAAAGTTATTTTACATATTTCAGGTAATAAGAAATATAAAGGAAAATCAAAGAATATAGGCCTTCGATATAACATCATTCGACAGATGTTGAGTAATGGGGTAATCGCATTGGACTACATACCAACGTCTGAAATGCTTGCGGATCCGTTTATAAAAGCACTACCCGAAGATATAGTGTTAAAAACATCGAGGGGAATGTGTCTAAGACCGATATCTTTAAAGGCACGGTAGTTGAACCTCAACTTAGTAGAGTTGGAGATCTTAAATCCTAAGTTCAACAAGATAAGAAACTACTCTGTGACCCTTGAAAGTATACAGAGGTATGTTACCTATTGGTCATTCCTATGGTGTTAAATTTTGTGCACATCTCTTGTAACGTGAGAGGGTAAATTTAACTCTTAACGATTCTATAGGTATTCATTTGCTGGAGTGAGAAAGTAGTTACAAGAGCACCCATGACAGATTCACCTATATGAGTATAGAAGTAAAGCCGTTTCAACAGAGATTCGGTCCTCTCTCTGAGATACTCATGAAATCAGGATTTTAGCGCATGGCTATAAAGTGTAGGCCTTATGTCACTAATGATTTAGGTCATAGTAAGTGTATATATAATTCTGATTTATTAGACAAGTTTTAAGTTTAAAGCTATAAGCTACTTAAAGTTCTTACAAACTTTGAATTGTATGTACTAGTCAAAAGTTCAAACCGATTGGTACCTCTGATGATGCTTAGTATGATTGCTCTGATACACAATTTTTTTTTTTTTTTGAAACAAGTAGGGTTGTTATATATATTAGGATAGCAATATATATTTTTGTGTTTCAAAATTAAGGTTAAATTATCATTATTAATTCAATGGCAAACTTGTAAAATAATTTAATGGCATATTTATAAATACCGTTTGTTGAAAAGGCACAAGTCTGACGTCTCTTCAAGGTGAAAAGACACAGATCTTTTCAAAAGTGCTTTTTCACCATAAATCTGAAAAAACACAAATCTCTTCATGGTGAAAAAATACAATCTTTCAAGATTATCTCTATATGTTATTTGAAAAGACACAAATCTCTTCATGGTGAAAAGACACAATCTTTCAAGATTACCTCTGTAAATAGAGACCAGATCCAGGTTAAAAGACACAACAGAAATAAGATATTTTTTTCTCTTTCTCTTTCGTTCTTATCATCTATGTATCAAAAAATCTGTGTGGCTGGTTCTTTTTCTAGAAAGTGCAATCTAAAAAAGAACATATGGTTCTTGGCAAGACCAGGCTCTGTTGTATCCTGAAGGCAGATTCGCTGAGAACTCTATTGCATCTTCGTTTATCCAATGGAGTGAGGGCGTCTATTGTTATTAAGATAGCGTAGTGAACTACGTGCCTCAGAGCCATTATCAATACTAAATTTTCATTGACAATTCATGAGTATCTCAGAGAGAGGACCGAATCTCTGTTGAAGCGGCTTCACTTCCATACTCATATAGGTGAATCTATCATAGCTTCTCTTGTAACTACTTTCTCACCCCAACAAATTAATGCCTACAGAATCATTAAGAGTTAAATTCACCCTCTCACGTTATAAGAGGTGTGCACAAAATTTAACACCATAGGGATGACTAATAGGTAACATACCTTTGTGCACTTTTAAGGGTCACAGAGTAGTTTCTTATCTCGTTGAACTTAGGATTTAGGATCTCCAACTCTAATAACTTGAGGTTCAACTACTGTGCCTTTAAAGATATCGGTCTTAGGCCTATCCCCCTCGATGTTTTCAACACTGTATCTCTGGGTAGTGCTTTTGTAAGCGGATCCGCAAGCATCTCAGAAATTGGTATGTAGTCCAACGTGATTATCCCATCACTCAACATCTGTCGAATGACGTTATATAGAAGGCCTATATACCTTAATTTCTCTTTTACATTTCTTATTACCTGAAATATGTAAAACAACTTTATTATCATAATAAATATTAATTGCATATGTATGTTGAATCAAAAGAATTTATCTTATAAGGCTTCAAAGTCACTCTGCCTCTTTTGCTCCTACAGACAATGCTATATATTCTGATTCCATACTTGAGTCAGAAAGACATGTTTATTTTCTGGACCCCCATGATACTGCTCCTCCTACCAAAGTAAAAATCTACCCGCTTGTGGATTTTGAATCAAAGGAGTCAGAAATCCAAGTAATATCCATAAACCCCTCTAAGAGTTCAGGTTTACCAATATATTATAAACTATAATTCATAGTTCTTTTTAAGTATCTCAATACTTGACGAATAACTTCCCAATGTTCTAACCCTGGGTTGCTAGTAAATCTACTCAATACTCCCACTATAAATGCTATATCGGGTCTAACACATTTCATTAAATTCATAAGATTTTCAATTATTCTAGAATATTCTAATTGAGATTCTGCTCTACCAGAATATCTTATTAATTTCTTATTTGGATCACTTGGGGTAGGAGAAGGTGAACAATCAAACATATTAAATTTTCTTAAAACTTTTTCGATATAATGTTCTTGAGATAAAGAGATACATTTATCGTCTCTTATTATTTTAACTGCAAGAATAACATTCGCTTCTCCCATATCTTTCATATCAAAATTTGATTTTAAATATTTTTTAGTTTCTGATATTAAATTAAGATGTGTATCAAATATCAACATATCGTCTACATATAACGATATAATAACTCCTCTATTTTATACAAATTTAATATATATGCACCTATCAGTTTCATTTGGTTTAAAGTCAATATCTTTTATTTTCTTATCAAATTTGTCATGTCATTGTTTTGGTGCTTGTTTTAAATTATATAGTGATTTCACTAGTTTACATACCATGTGTGTTTTTCCTGGTTCTATGTATCCTTCAGGTTTATCCATATATATTTCTTTTTCTAAATTTTCATTTAAGAAGGCGATTTTTACATCCATTTGATGTATATATAAATTATATATAGATGTTAAAGCTATTAGTAGTCTAATCGATGTCATTCGTGCAACAAGAGAGAAAACTTCAAAATAGTCTACTCCTTCCTTTTGTCTAAACCTTTGGCTACTAATCTAGCTTTAAATTTATCTAAACTTTCATCTAGTTTAAGTTTCTTCTTAAGTGCCCACTTACTTCCTATAGTCTTAGAACCTGATGGCAAATTTACTAACTCCCATGTATGATTAGTTTTAATAGATTCTATTTCATCATCCATTGTCTCCTTCCAAAATATACTATCTAAAGATGTTATAGCTTCCTTATAAGTTTTAGAATCTGCTTCTAAAACATAGGTATAAAAATCTGATCCAAAATTATAATGTGGATCTTTTTCTCTTTCGTTCTTATCATTTGTGTATCAGAAAATCTGTGTGGCAGGTTCTTTTTCTAGAAAGTGCAATCTAGAAAAGAACATACGGTTCTTGGCAAGACCGTATTCATATGAGACTTGCCAGTGGGTAGAATCTAATTTTTCGTTTGAATTTGAAACCAAGCCCGTTGGTGAGGACAGAATTGTGTTTCTGAATGGTGCTCTGCACTTTCTGGTAGGCGATCAGATCTTGGTAATTGGTGTCAAAGAAATGAATTCGCGAATAATCAAGTTACCAGGGGACATTATAGAGTCTCTATCCATCACTTGTTTGGGGTACTATAGAGGGCATCTCTATTTTGCCTACCTTGAATGTAGCCAACCTGTTGATGATTATGATTATGATTATTGTGGAGAACTTTTCTGATCCTCAAATTCAATATAACTTTCGAATTTGAATATGGGAGTTTGAGGATTACTGTAGTACTAAATGGATCTTGAGGCATAGTACCACTGTTAAGGGTTTAAAAGATCAATTTATGGAGGAGATTGAGATGTTAAGATTCCTAGCTTTTCACCTGAATGATGAGGGGATGTTTATTAGGATAAACAATTTTTTGTTTTCTTATCGATTCAACAGTGGAATGTTGGAGAAATATTGGAGAATAGATGGTCGAAAGCACGGATATGAGTGTTTTTGGGCTTACCCATTCTCGGGTAGCCTCCACTCCTTGGGAGAATAATCAACTATAGAAGGGATAAAACACATGAACAGGACCAGGTTGAACCGGATTTCAAATTCAACTACATCTGCAGCCCTTAAAATTAGGAGAATCTGGACTGCACGTCATCCTATGAAAAATAAAAATCATAAAAGTCAAAATTCTCCCATATCATTGCCCTGAACAAGGTGTAGGGAACACCTCTTCTTAATTACATTTGGTGCAATTAAGGGTGGTAAAGGGATGGTCATTGAAATCGAGAAGTGAAAATTTTGGCTTTTTTCTTCTTTTCGGTGCGTGCACAATCACTATTATTGCTTCCTTTATTTTTTTTAGGGTGTTAGTGTATGTTTCCTTTGGCGAATTATGATATCAATGATTTTGAATAATTTTATTCTCTGTTTATTTATTTGTATTTAGTGTGTTGTAATACTTTTTTGTGATCGATAGTGCTCGCTACTATACAGTGATTTTTACTATTCATACTTCTATTGATTGATTTTATTTAGTTTATCATAGACTGTCTTCCAAGTAAAAAATAGAGACACATTAAACAAAAATAAACTTTAGAACACACAAAAACTACAATAGGACAAATTAAAAGGAAATATGAGCAAACATGAGAGAGGACTTTTGCTTGTGAGTGCAGAGATTTTAAGGTTTTGTTTGGGGGGATTTTGGAGGAAACAAGGTGCATGCATGTGAAATGAGAGATTTAAGGGTGTGAGCATGAGAGAGGAGAGGGGAGTGCTAGAGAGAGAAGGATTTTTCCCTTTGAAAGATGAGATTTCAAGGGAGGGATTTCAGGGTTTTGGGAATTTGGTGTGTGGGTTTGTGAAGATAATGTAAATTACTTTAAGATCCTTACTTTTCTTAAAGATATTAGCACCCTCATTGATTAAATATAGTTCAATTCAATTCGGCATAATAAGCGAATTGACTAATTAATGCTAATTATTTTGTTTTTTAAAAAATTTAAAGCATAAAGAGGGAATTTGAATGTGCATTGGATTTTTATTGGTTTTATCATCTTCAACTAGTTGGCTTCGATTTTAAAATTTGAAACAAAAAATCCATAAAAATTGCTTTTTTTAGAGTTTCTATCACCATTCATGTGACAGCCCAGGTTTCGCTACCTCGAAACCCGTGCCATCGGCACAGCCCTTGAGGCCGTGCCCCAAGATTTAATGCGGAACACTTGGTACATCCATCACAAAAGAAACCATAGAAAGATAAAATGCGAAAGCAAATCTCCATTTCTACTATTTGTTAACTCACAACACAAAATCCAAAAGATAGTTCTCAACTCATGCCGCAACATGAACAAGAGAACCAACCCGAACCATTAGTGTCGTAACTACGGACACCTCAACGGTTCGACAAAATGCTATTACATGTATCTTTAAATTTTTTTTTTTTACAAAAATTTGTATCGGACGCACGTCCAAAAGCACTTTCTCACCAAAAACTCTCAAAATACGCAGCAAATCTTCTAGAAGAATTTCTCTGAAGGGGGCCCAGACTCCTCCCCCGGTACGTACTCCGGGTCCTCGGGATCCAACACGTCGGTCGCCACGCCTAAATCATCATCTGTGACATATAGTCAAGGGTGAGCTACATCCTAGCTCAGTAGGGCAATATCACAACGAGTATATCCATCTTACAAACATACATTTAATGACAGAAATAAAACATGAACCAACAATAATCTTTTCTTGAAATGTAAACTGAAAATGCGATAAAACACTTGACTACAATTATTACTTTACTCATTTAATTTCAAGATGAGGTTCACCTCCTTTTAGTTGCAACCAGGCTGAGACTACACTTAAATCTTAACTTAAATAATCCTCGAGCAATATAGCATCGAGCCCCGATGGAATACCCTCCATCGCCGCCTAATCGCACTATTTTTCATTTCATCGCCCACGCCCCTATCTCGTAGGTGACGACTATATCGCTACTATACATCCTCGATGTCCGCTAGTGTACGAATTCCGCCGCATCGGTCACGGATATCCCGCCGTCACACACGGGTATTCTTTGAACCTTAAATCAACTGCAATACATATAGTTGTTCACCGTGAATTTGTGCTAATAGATATTAAAACCTAGCCGTGCATTCTTAATTTCGTTTGTTTCTTAACGTGGATCCTTACATCCACAACACATCCTGGATGTCACTTTTCTCAGGCACCTCTGATGCCTTTGTATTTCTTACATCCTCGCTTCTTACTTAAGAATTTCCTTATGATTTGCGTGACCATACACCATTAACTTTTAAAGAGACATGCATCAACACTATTCTTTACATCTAGCCATAGATCAAACAACTTTTAAAGAGACATGCATTATAAACTATCACTACGTATGTGCTCGTAATACAGTGTACTAGTTTAGATGTTCCCCTACCTCACTTGCGTCTAAAAACCTTTTGATCCATTACTCGTTCCGTCCAAGAGATTTGATGATCCGCGACCACCTAGGCATGATCAACGATGAAGATCATCATCACCATGAATAAACCTTGGGCCAACAAGTTTAGGCTCAAACACAATGTTATTTCATGCCCAAATAGGCCCCAAGCCTAAAACCAGCCCCTTTCGAATGAACGAATCGAAATCGTTCGAACGAAATTCAATTTCGTTCGAACGAAATTCAATTTCGTTCATACGAAAACTTCCTTTTTCCCCTATTGCTTCATCATTTATTTCGTTCAAACGAAATCTCATTTCGTTCGAACGAAATTCCCTCATCTCAGGTGAGGATCGAGTTCATCTCTCCATGAACTCATCAACTCCATCACCATCCTCAACAGCCCCATTTCTCATTTTTCTAAAACAATAAGCACTATGTATTTGCTAAAAATTCAGTGTGCAAAGCCTCAAGCATACCTCTTTCGATCCGATTCTTTTGATCCTAGTCTTTAACTCCTTAGGGTTTCACAAACCCCAAATCAAACTTCTTCTTGATCCCTAGCTCGATCCGTTGGACCTCGTGAGCCAAGATCGACGATCTACATTTAATATTCTCCTCTTTTGATTAAATCACCCGATTTCATAGCCCTTACTCCCTCTCTCTCTCTCTCTCTTTCTCTCTCCCTCTTTACTTCTCTCAACAACCTCAAAACAAACAGAGCATACCCATTTCCTTCCTTTTCTTCTATTATTTTATATTTTAGCTTTTAGAATCGGGTGTAAAGCACATACACTGATTAAGTGCACGTACACATACAACCACCATTCAACCTTGCCTTGACTACATCGCTTTTACCCGTCCGATTACGTCAACCGGGTCAATGTTGACTCGGTCAAACGCTTGACCAGGCGGTCCGCTTCTCGAGGTGCACAATAAAAGCACAAAATTTTCCGGGACATTACATTCTCCCCTCCTTGGGAATTTTCGTCCCCGAAAATTATTCCCAAGTTCTCCCCCACACCACAGCATGGGGGCCGCACACACAAGTGGGTGCACGAGCACGCGTGACCAGCCGCACAAAGATATTGAAATCATTCACATACAGAGACATCAAAGAGAAGCAAGAGTACACGTATCAAGAACTGGCACACTTACTAATGAAATATCCACACCCATACATAGATACGATAAAAGAAAACAAAGCAGTGACGAAGCTTAGGGTGGCAGCCATGCCACAATCGTTCGGAGGAAACGCGTCCTCATGTTCAGTTCCTTCTGTGTAAATAAGTATCGGAGGCTTTTATGGTCAGTGAAGATCTCGAAGGTCTCCCCATATAAATAATGTCTCCATATCTTCAATGCGAAGATGACCGCTGCGAGCTCGAGGTCATGCGTTGGGTAATTTTTCTCGTGGTCCTTCAATTGTCTTGACCCATAAGCAATGACCTTTTTATGTTGGTTTAGCACACAGCCTAAACCATTATGAGAAGCGTCGCTATACACTGCAAAACCTCCACTGCCTGAAGGAATTGCAAGTACCGGGGCAGAAGTAAGCCGCTTCTTAAGTTCTTGAAAGCTTGCTTCACATGCATCGGTCCATTCGAATCGCACATCTTTGCGTGTAAGTCTAGTCAGTGGCCCCGATAATTTGGAAAACCCTTCCACAAAACGTCTATAATACCCAGCTAACCCAAGGAAACTGCGTGCTTCGTGACCGTCTTTGGTTGTTCCCATTGCACGGACCTTAATCTTAGTAGGATCTCGTGACACCATCCTTTAAGACGACATGTCCCAAAAGCTAACTTCTTCTAACGAACTCGCATTTATTGAGCTTGGCGTATAGTTGGTGTTCATAGCGTTTGTAAGGCTATTCTCAAGTGTTCTTCATCGCTTTGACTTAGAATAAATGAGGATATCATCGACAAATACAACGACAAAAGAGTCCGGTGTGGCTTAAATACCCGATTCATGAGATCCATAAACGGCCGAGCATTCACGTCAACCCGAACGACATCACTAAAACTCATAGTGTCCAGTATCTCGTCCGGCAAAATCTTGAATATCTTCGCTTTAACTCGAAGTTGGTGATATCCGGATCGTAGATCGATCTTAGAAAAGTATCTCGCCCTTGTAATTGGTCAAACAAGTCATCTATTCTTGTAGCGGTACTTGTTCTTTATAGTGAGTTTGTTTAGTTGACGGTAGTCAATGCACGCCTGACCTCTGACCCCTTTTTCTTAACAAATAAAACCGCGCACCCCAAGGAGATACACTCGGTCTCACAAAGCCCTTGTCGAGGAGTTCTTGCAGTTGCTCTTTTAACTCTTTCAACTCGGCCGGAGCCATCCTATATGGTGCTTTAGAGATCGGCTCCGTCCCAGGTGCCAAATCGATAGCAAACTCCACTTCTCGATCCGGAGGTAATCCTGGCAACTCCTCTGGAAAAACATCGTCAAACTCACATACCACTGCAATCTCAGTAATAACATTCTTTTCTTTCTTGTCATCCTTCAGGAAGGCCAAGTAACCACTCCATCCCTTTCAATTAGGCGTTCCTTGATGGGACAAATGTGGTAGAAACATTGTCCTCACTCCCTTGATTCGAAATGATCTGCTTGAAGTCGGCCTAAAGATGTCGATTTTGTTTTTGCAATCGTCGCTGTTGCGGTGTTGTGACAACCAGTCCATGCCAAGGATCACGTCGAATCCCTGCATGTCTAAAAGAATTAAATTCACGGACAATTCATACACCTCCCCATCTTCAATGGCTATAGTCACCGCTTTACAGACCAATTCTGCGTCAACTGCTCGTCCCGTTGGGATAGTCACCGCTAGAACGAAATCTAATGCATTTGGCTTGACTTTCATTCTCTTTACGAACCGAGGTGTAACAAATGAATGCGTAGACCCTGGGTCTATTAGTGCCCTAGCCTCACACGCCCCATGACTCTCGTTCCCATACACGTGTACAGTACCTATAGTGGATGCACATTTTAGTATTCCACTAGTGTCTCGGACTTATTCATGATTTCATACAATTCAACAAAAAATCAAAGCAATTATTTAACCTACACAGATGCAACTTCTCTACTAAATGCATTTCAAAATATTCTAGTCAATATCATAAGCAATTTCAATCTTAATGAAGACTCACCCTGTATGATATCGGAGGAATTGCGAGCATCCTCCGCCGTGACGGCATAAACCCTTCCTTGTACAATCGGCTTCTTAGCTTGAAACGGCCTTGGTGTAGAAACAGAAGCCGTCCGTCCCTTGTTCGTTTCCGGACAGTCTTTGATGACGTGTCCCAACTTTCCACATCGATAGCAGCCTTGCATTCCGCCTACAATCAACTGCTTGAGGCTTGCCGCATTTTGCACTGAGTTTCCTTGGTGTAACAGAGGGTGCTCGTGAGGAGGCTTGACTAGCGGACACCCGTAGTTCGGTGGAGTTCTCATACCGTATCGGTTTTGCCATTGTGGATGTAGGTGGCCTCGAGGAATTTGAATCGTGATTTGTCTAGGGGTGGAGTGGCGTAGTAAACCTCGGCTTTTGTTTCCAGTCATACTCACTTGTTCCCCTTGAACTGCTCGGTTTCCATCATGTTGATCCGTCTTTTATAAACTCCATAAATATCTCTTTACTAATGCTTTTCCCATTACGTCCATAATGTTCAAGTTCAAAGATTGATACTCGTTCGCGGATGTTTGGTCTCAACCCTTCTTCAAACTTATCTCGCCTTCATGCTCTCAAGAGCCACCAACTCGTGCGACGAGATAATCGTGTAAATTCCACACCGTATTCTCGCACCGACATGCCCCTTTGTTGTAAGTTTGCAAAATCCCTTCTCATTTGGACTCGCATCTGCTTTGGAAAATACTCCCGATTAAACTCACTCACAAACTCCGCCCAAGTCCACGGACGGTGAGGGTCCTCAACTTCCCTTTTTCTTAGCACTGACTTCCACCAAGGATCGGCATCTCCCTCTAATCGAAGGAGGCCCATCCGACCTTCTCATTTCTCTGTAATCGGTCTAGGAGCTTCTTGATTTGATTCAACCATCTCTCCGCTTCCAACGGGTCAGTCTGCCCATAGAAGCTAGGAGGCCTCAGTCTCCTAAAGTCGACAAATGACGAGGGTAACAGTGCTGGAGGGGGTGGTGGTGGCGGCTGATGACTATTGGGATTGTTAGTCGCCATCAACGTCGTTTGCTCGGCCAAAATTGCAGTCTGTTGCGACTGTTGGGCCATAGCAGCGGCCATAGCCTCCATGGCTACTGCAATGCGATCAGTCGCATCACCCCTTCTTCCATCTCTTTCATTAAGGTCTTCTCTGTCTCTACTGGACTCTGGACGAATCTCTTCTTCACCCCTTTGACTTCTACTCTGACTACCCCTAGGTCGGCCCCTTCTTCCAGAAGACATCGCGTTCTGCACGTGAAATCAAAGTCTCATTAGCAGAAGGTCCCTTCACTCTGACAAAAGCCAAGACATGTCAGACATTCAAAAGAAACCGGCTCTGATACCAACTGTGACAGCCCGGGTTTCGCTACCTCGAAACCGTCGTACATCGGCAGCCCCGAGGTGCCCCAAGATTTAATGCGGAACACTTGGTACATCCATCACAAAAGAAACCATAGAAAGATAAAATGCGAAAGCAAATCTCCATTTCTACTATTTGTTAACTCACAACACAAAATCCAAAAGATAGTTCTCAACTCATGCCGCAACATGAACAAGAGAACCAACCCGAACCATTAGTGCCAGAACTCTACGGACACCTCAAGCAGTTCGACAAAATGCTATTACATGTATCTTTAAATGTTTTTTTACAAAATTTGTGGTCGGACGTACCAAGCGAAAGCACTTTCTCACCAAAACTCTCAAAATACGCACAAATCTTCTAGAAGAATTTCTCCGAAGGGGCTCAGACTCCTCCCCATCGCATCTCGGGTCCTCGGGATCCAACACGCTTATGCCACGCCTAAATCATCATCTGTGATATATAGTCAAGGGTGAGCTACATCCTAGCTCAGTAGGGCAATATCACAACGAGTATATCCATCTTACAAACATACATTTAATGACAGAAATAAAACATGAACCAACAATAATCTTTTCTTGAAATGTAAACTGAAAATGCGATAAAAACACTTGACTACAGTTATTACTTTACTCATTTAATTTCAAGATGATGTTCACCTCCTTTTAGTTGCAACCAGGCTGAGACCACACTTAAATCTTAACTTAAATAATCCTCGAGCAATATAGCATCGAGCCCGATGGAATACCCTCCATCGTCGTCTAATCAGACTATTTTTCATTTCACTGTACACGTCCCTATCTCGTAGGTGACGACTATACTGCTACTATACATCCTCGATGTCTCGCTAGTGTCTGATTCGCCGCCGTACGTCACGGATATCGCCACGTCGATCACGGGTATACCGGCGTCGGTTGGGTATTCTTTGAACCTTAAATCAAGCGGCAATACATATAGTTGTTCACCGTGAATTTGTGCTAATAGATATTAAAACCCAGCCCGTGCATTCTTAATTTCTGTTTGTTTCTTAACGTGGATCCTTACATCCACAACACATCCCTGGGATGTCACTTTTTCTGTGGCACCTCTGCGATGCCTTTGTATTTCTTACATCCCTGGGATGATCGCTTCATACTTAAGAATTTCCTTATGATTTGCGTGACCATACACCATTAACTTTTAAAGAGACATGCATCAACACTATTCTTTACATCTAGCCATAGATCAAACAACTTTTAAAGAGACATGCATTATAAACTATCACTACGTATGTGCTCGTAATACAGTGTACTAGTTTAGATGTTCCCCTACCTCACTTGCGTCTAAAAACCTTTTGATCCATTACTCGTTCCCACCAAGAGATTCGATGATCCGCGACCACCTAGGCATGATCAACGCATGAAGATCATCATCACCATGAATAAACCTTGGGCCAACAAGTTTAGGCTCAAACACAATGTTATTTCATGCCCAAATAGGCCCCAAGCCTAAAACCAGCCCCTTTCGAATGAACGAAATCGAAATCGTTCGAACGAAATTCAATTTCGTTCGAACGAAATTCAATTTCGTTCATACGAAAACTTCCTTTTTTCCCTATTGCTTCATCAGCCCATTTCGTTCAAACGAAATCTCATTTCGTTCGAACGAAATTCCCTCATCTCAGGTGAGGATCGAGTTCATCTCTCCATGAACTCATCAACTCCATCACCATCCTCAACAGCCCCATTTCTCATTTTTCTAAAACAATAAGCACTATGTATTTGCTAAAATTAGGTGTGCAAAGCCTCAAGCATACCTCTTTCGATCCGATTCTTTTGATCCTAGTCTTTAACTCCTTAGGGTTTCACAAACCCCAAATCAAAATTCTTCTTGATCCCTAGCTCGATCCGTTGGACCTCGTGAGCCAAGATCGACGATCTACATTTAATATTCTCCTCTTTTGATTAAATCACCCGATTTCATAGCCCTTACTCCCTCTCTCTCTCTCTCTCTTTCTCTCTCCCTCTTTACTTCTCTCAACAACCTCAAAACAAACAGAGCATACCCATTTCCTTCCTTTTCTTCTATTATTTTATATTTTAGCTTTTAGAATCGGGTGTAAAGCACATACACTGATTAAGTGCACGTACACATACAACCACCATTCAACCTTGCCTTGACTACATCGCTTTTACCCGTCCGATTACGTCAACCGGGTCAATGTTGACTCGGTCAAACGCTTGACCAGGCGGTCCGCTTCTCGAGGTGCACAATAAAAGCACAAAATTTTCCGGGACATTACAATTCATATGCAAAATATCATCTTAGTAAAATTCTATTATTGTAATTATAAACAAATAATTCATTCCAAACTCATCTCCAAATTTTTCGATTTACATATAAAAATCAATTATTTCAAATCCATAACCCATAAGGAAAATAAAATTCTAAAACAATTGCAACTTACCAGATTTACTTGTGTACTTCTGCAAGATTTTCCCCAAATTCCCCTTAAGTTTTCTTCATCTCCCGCTCAAAAAATTCTTGACAATCGGTGAAATGAAGAGGTGTCCATGAAGCGATAGAACAGATAGAAGAAAAAATATTATTCATTGTAAAGCCTTAATATACTAATAGTTAAACTGATCATTGGTCTGATCTCTTCCTGCCTTCGTCTCATACCCCCAAAGTGGGGACAAAGATAGTGCTTTCCAATCAAAATGGCGAGTAACTAATAAAAACTTGATGCTAACAATAAGTTTGGTGTGGCTCTAACAATAATTTTCAAAACTAAACTTATCGTTGAATTGTCTAGTGAGAAATTGGCTTAACATATCGATGGATGCTACGGCGAGAACTTGGGGATACTTAGCGACGGACGCTTCCATGGAAAGTTGCAAAAGTTTATGGAGGAACACTTTCATAGGCAGTTTGGACCAAGGATCAGAATAGCGGATTCGGCCGATAATTTCCCCTCCATATATATTTGGACAAAATTTTGGTTCAAGTTACGTTTCGGTGGGGACCAAAACCTAAACAATTCAGTTGATAACCTAAAGAATTTTATTTATTTATCTATTTAAATTCATTATAATTTTGAAATAATTCAATTATGGTCTCCAACATGGCATAATTCCTATCGAATTTTACAAAACTTCATAAATTTTGAGCCATCGGAATTGGCACCAAAATCGAGACCTCATCCTCATTTAAAAGTTTATCAAATATGCTATTTTATCTAAAATTGACTATAATAGATAAAGTCATAAAATCAAACAAATCCTGGTAATCTAAGACAAAGAAATAATACAACATAAAGGAGAACTTTTCGAGTAAAACTTACATACCTTATTCCGATTACTTGACTTAATTGCTCAGATATATCAATGCTATTCGTTTCAATCGATCTTCTTTCTTGCGCTCGTCAAATGATCTATACGCCATCTCCAAATCAACCATGGTAGCATGATGAAGGAAATATCATTTTATAAATATTGGTTTAAAATTGTTAGAAAATTTGAAATATTGATCTAAAATAATATAGGGAACCGGTCCGAGGCACAAGAAATATCGTTGTCTTTAAACCAATATTTTCTCCTACCACTTCGACAAAGTAGCCACCAACAGGTTTCCGGCAAATTAGTTCCAGGATACAACGAACCAACTGTATATTCTTGTGAAGGATTTGATGAATCCGTTCATGCGATCCGAACACCAAATAATGCAAGAACGCTCTGATAAAGATCTTTAAAGACATAACAAGAGAGAAGAAATGTAATGGCCCTAAAATCTCGAACAAGAATCCGACTGCTCCGAGATACGTGCCCGACACAAAAATCGAGACAAATTTAAAAATTAGTAATTAATATTATTTGAAATAATATTAGACCATAGTTAGATGAGGTCATGTGTGACTTCTCACGTGAATTCGAGGACAGTAGAACCTTGGTGGAGCGTGTTACGTCATAGAAACGGTATAGGCGCTTCACACTGGAGCCAAGCTTAGAGAGGAAACTGAAATACCAAGGATATTTCAGTTCCTTAGCTTATAAGAGAAGGAAGAGACCTAGAAAGATCATCTTTCATCTTCTCCATCTTGCTTCTTGGAAAGACTCTGTAGCTAGGTTGTGGTTTCTGAGTGAGTTCTTTGAGAAAACAGGGTTGGTGATACCCTAGGTCGTGCGTTGGTCTAAATTAGAGTGTGAGAGTTCAATAAGATGCTTTACATTTAGTCTGAGTATGTGTGAGGTCTCTGCGTGCTGAATCGGAGCTAATCCTCTGCTTGCCTGAGTCATATCGGCGATAAACTGCGAGAGTCGATTCCGAAACCCTCTTCGGATCGCGTATGCCGAAACCCCGAAAGGACCCAATTAGAGGTGAGCTTTTACACTTGAAAACAGTGAAGTTAAAGCCTCTTATCTATGTGTTTATGTGTGTGTGAATGGTTGTTAGAAATCATTAATGTTAAAAGGGGTTAAAATGGGTTAAAAGGGTGACTGCCATTAATGACAGAGAACTATCATTATTGATCGATCAATACTGGATTGATCGATCAATGAGAGTCATTGATCGATCAATGAGAGGTATTGATCGATCAATTCGTATAAATATTAAGTGGGAACAGTAGAGACATCTTTTTGGAAGTTCAATATCCGATGGGCATTGATCGATCAATTTGTTAATTGATCGATCAATTCTGAAGATTGTTCAATCACAATGAGGTGATCGATCAATGACAAAGATTGATTGATCAATAAGGGCATTGATCAATCAATCTATATAAAGTTAGTGTGAGAACAGGAAGAGAGAAATTTAAAATTTAGGCTTATGATCGATCAATTGAAGCATTGATCGATCAATGAGATGGATTGATCGATCAATCAAGCTGGTGATCAATCAATTTTCCTCTGTCAAATGTGAAGAATAAGAGGCTTTGACCGATCAATTGAAGCATTGATCGATCAATGAGATGGATTGATCGATCAATCAAGGTTGTTGATCGATCGATTAACCTTGGTCACCTGTGAATTATGTGAAGGGTTGATCGATCAATGAGGTCATTGATCGATCAATGAGATGGATTGATCGATCAATCAAAGCTGTTGATCGATCAATCACCCCTATTTTTGACCTGTTTTGATTTTGTAAATTAAGTACTACTGAACACCACGACAATTAATGTTCTGACATCCCTAACACCTAGTGTACTATATTTATGGTCTAGGATCAGACCATGACGCTCTGAAAAGCTTTGGATTTGCTTAGAAAGAGGTCTGATCTAAGGTAGGGGAAATTCAACCTAAATTATTTTTTACTATGATTTCATGATTCTTTCATATCTGCACCCTGATTTCTGTTTTAACAAGCATGTTTATATATCATAAATCTCTTATTTTTGTTTTCTATTTTGATATTCTAAAACCTGCTCCTGATTTCTGCTATCTGATTCGTGAGGTCTATGTGTGTGTGATTTAATGATTTAACCAAATGATCCTCACCGACTCGGCGGTATATCCGTGCCTGTCACACTTGTATATCTGCTTTGTTAATCCCTCAGCATAATTACACTCTATAGATGAGGCATTATTACATACTGAAATTATTTATATGAACGACGATTGGTTGGGATTTCCTATCGGTAAATTCCTGATTACTCCGTGTTATATATTCATGGGAGTTTCTTAAGTTAGAAATATATATACAATTTAAGTCATCGATTATACACTTGCATAGCATCTGTTTCTTGTTTAAAAGCTCAGTATTTGATCTGATTTTGCCCTGTCTGCACGTTTTGATTTGATTTCCTGCTTTGAGATATTATGTCTTGCATATTCAATACATTTTTAGTTGGGATTCTTCTATTGAGCTTAGATGTGGCTCACCCTATTTCTATAAATAATTATAGGTTCTGAGGCTAGAGCTCCCGGCACCGAGAGCTATCTAGATTACCAGCCTGACCCAGAGGCTGAGGACGAGGAGACTGACGTCCAGGCAGACGATTTTTATCCATAGTCTGGGTACTTGAGTCTTTTATTTTGAGATTTTGTATAATACTCTGGATTATTGTGTGCCTAGTGGCCACCGTCTATATTTATTATTATAGATGTTGTTTATTGGTATTAATATACATTCTGTAGGAACCACTATCGGAACCATTATTTTAGGTGATGGATGTCCATTGTTTTTATAGATATGAAATGTTTATTGCTTCTTTATTTAAATCCTTATATGATGACTCGATCTGCCACTGCTGGACAGTATCTGCTTGATTTCTGTTGTTCGAGCAGACACTTCATGATTTGTCCTGGAGATCGTCTAGAGCATGATCCTGATGACACGGATTTTCCTTACATGGAAATCCGGGCTGTCACAAGAAAGAAGACTCTATTGTGGTGTATAAAATAATGATTTTAGATTCCTTAAATAGAAATCAAGTGGTGTGTTAATGCACACTTTTCCTATGAAAAGGTACTACACGCACCCCTTCGGAAAAGACGCACCACTTTAGAATGACCTTTCATTTTGAAAAGACACACCACTTTAGAAAGACCCTTCATTTTGAAAAGACACATTACTTTGGAAAGACACTTCAATTGAAAAGACACATTACTTTGGAAAGACACTTCAATTGAAGACACACCTCTTGGGAAAAGATAAGTTTAATAAACTTTTAAATATCTAACAGAATCTTCAAAGCCTATTGACATTACTTTATACTGTAACATGAAGTGTTTCATTCATAGGAGCTCTATATGATTAGGAACAGTTGTGTTGAAGAAATAGCCTATATTGTTGTTGAAAAATATTAGAATTGCATGAAGATGCATGGTTCTAAACTTTTGAATTGGTCGCGTTAGTCTATATATTTATGGCGTAATGGAATATGAGAATGAGACTTATAAACAGTGGCTATGAGAAGCACCAATTTTAGGCCATGTGGCATACATTTTTTATCGTACCATTTTTTATCATTTTAACTACTTTATAGGGATGACCGTCCTCTTTACCACTCAGCTTGAAAATAATGCATATGAGAGCATTAGAACCATCCAATTCGAGCACTTTAATATGGAAGTTGTTTATGCCTTCTTAATGGTTCATACTTAATGTTAATGCGCTCTAACCATATGAGTCTAATGCTCTGGTATATGTGATTTCTTTTTGGTTGAATTTACTATAAGTGATGGACATCCACATGAAGCATTTACAATGATGGACATCTAGTTTATATATATTTATGGAATAATGGAATATGAAAAGCACCCATTTTAGGCCATGTGGCACATATGTTTTATCATTTAAGTACTTCATGGGGATGACCTTCCCTTGTATCGCTCAACCCGAAAATAATGCGTATCAGAGCATTAGAACCATCCGATCGGATCGCTTTAATATGCGGTTTTTCATATCTTTTTAATGGTTTATACTTCATATTAATGCACTCTGATCGAATGTTTCCAATTCTCTGGTATGCATAATTTTTTTGTCGAGTGTACTACAAGTGATGGACATCTACATGAAACACTTACAAGGATCATGGATGTATGATACTACTATGTGGCCTAAATGGGCTTCTCATGATAAAACTTGTGCTTCTATAATCGTATGGTTCCAATTCTCTGATAAACATTGTTTTTGGCTGACTATTACACGTGATGGTCATAGGAGTTGGTTCATATTTATATATTGGTTCGATCCTTGTTGTTGATCAAACTACTATGTGACAAAAAATTAGGGCTTATTTGGTTGTTGCCTATTCTTAGATATGGATATCATGAGTTGCCTATTCTTTTTCATCTAGAGTCAGGGTTATTTGTTTATTCACAGGAGATCCTAAGTGATTTCTTTACAAATATAATAACTTTTTTTTATCATTTTGCTACTAAGATTGAGAAAATGTCTCTTAAAGAGACTTATGTTTATAGCTTAGCAAAGTACGAGAAATGGAAGAATATGAGAGCAGCTCCAGCAAGGATAGCTAAATTTGAATAATTAAAACCTCATTTTCATTTTACTCTCTATTTTAGCTATTGCCTTTTTAAAAACCCTCCAGGATAGCTATTTTAGTCACTCCTTTAAAATAATAATATTTTGGGGTTGTTGGGTTTTCTAGGGTTTAGCAGGAGAGAGAGAGATAATAATATTCTATTTTTAACAACTGTCTATAGGGCTCGCCAAAAATAGCTAGTATTGTTGCTCTCACAAAAAATAACGAGTCTTTAGCAACTCTGCTGGAGCGAGATTTTAGAGCCCCAATCGCTAAAATAGTGTTTCTTTTTTTATCCTTTAGCAACTCTGGCGGAGATGCTCTGAAAATCCATAGTAAATCTATATAGAATTTTTGGGCTTGCTAGTGCTTGGAATAAATAATATATGCTATTGCATCAAAATAGAATTTTCTAGGTTGCAAAGGAGTTACCTTTGTTTATTAAGGTTGCGTATGGCATAGCTCTTTGCTTGCCCCAGCCACAGCAGAGTTCACCTGCTTTAGTTGGTTCCCATTCTCTTTTCTAACTCACTGTAAAGGAGGATTTACCTGCTCTAATAGTAACCTTCCTGCTCTCTACTAACTCCCTACCAGAGCAAAGAAAATCAGCTCTGACAAGGAGTAATTAGAGAGGAGGGTAAAACTGCTGAACAGGTAAATCTTGCATAAAATCTTGCTATGCAAGGAGTTATCAAGGAGAAGGGGTAGCTACTAAAGTAGGTAGCAGGATATTAGCAAAGAGGATGAGAACCTACTATAACAGGTAAACTCTGCTATGATAGGGGCTACCAAAGAACTATGCCATACGCAGCCTAATTCTTCACTGTGGATAATGCTAAAAGCAATTTAGAAGTTGCATCTGGTTACTGGTCTTCAAATAAGGTTTTTCTACATTGATGCAAAGTCTCAAAGTTACAAATGCTTAAACCATCCGAAGCTACTAAATCAAATAAATACCAAAAACTAATTATATCTAAATTTGAAAAAAAAAGAAGTAAAGAGTTTATGAATGATCACCTACCACATATTCTACCACATTAGTTAAGGACTATAGGACATCTTTGCCTGCATTCTTTATAATGGGGAATGACCTTAAAACTTCTGAATGGACCCCTTGTGTACCTTTTGAAACTCATTGAATTGTTAGTGCTACAATTTCCCGTCACCATGTCTTTTGCACTCTGTGGGTGGCTTCTTCTTGTTACCCATTTCTTCATCCTATTGAAGGTTCCTTTTCCTAGTGAGCCTTTTGTGATATTGGTCCTCTCCTGCCAATCTTTGGCAAGCTTATATGCTCATGAGCTCCTTCCCTTTACTGCCCTTTCCTAGTGAGCCTTCTCACAGCTTATATGCTTATGAACTAATTGGTAATTTGGTACACAAAACTTTCTTACTAAGTAGAATCGGATTTTCAGTCCTATCTCATCCGCTTCCCTTGAAA
The DNA here is from genome assembly GCA_021018995.1 of Chloranthus sessilifolius. Classification (NCBI taxonomy): domain Eukaryota; kingdom Viridiplantae; phylum Streptophyta; class Magnoliopsida; order Chloranthales; family Chloranthaceae; genus Chloranthus; species Chloranthus sessilifolius. The sequence continues at coordinate 107,373,334 of CM037592.1, forward strand.
ATAGTATAATCTTGACTGCACGTTTTGTCATAAAAAGTAAAAATCAAGAAAGTCAAGATTCTCCAATTTCCAAGGACACCAGATGGGATAGGACTGGAAATCCAGTTCTGCTTGATAGGACCTAACCATTCCCCCTAATTATATATTGAAAATATATAATACTTTAGATTGAAACTGTATAATACTATTTCCTTAGAAAGAAGAAACCAGCTCATAAATCACAACATCAAGATTTAGTCAATAAGCTTGGTGCTTATTCATGGTGTACTGGAGTTGGTATTTAAGTTGGGTGTCTAAATATGATCCTATTTCTAGGCTGAATATTCTGGTGTATTGTAGCAATAATAGAGCTAAATGGACCTGCTCTACTGATCGGCATTGCACACATATGCGAGGATTGCAATTTGCATCCATTTGATCTGTGCACTTTATTATAATAACCGTTAAATAAATATACACAATCATTTATATAAGAATGCATAGGTTGGGGTTCAAATCCTACAGCTCCCAATTGGAGCTACCACTTGAGTCCTTCAAAAGAGGTACCACGTGGCCTAAAAGATATATTGGTTAACCTCACATAAAAAAATGCCCTCAAGCATTCGAAGCGGACTCATTTCTTTTTATGGAAGGGGTTATCTTCATCCTAAGTAAACTGAAACGCAAAAGGGGGTTAGCCATTTTTCAATCGTATTTTTCATTGAAGATGTCACAATTATTTCCAACCCAAAATTTGTCCTTCTCAAATCGGGTTTCACATGCTTGAACCTTTGACCGCTTTGAATTAGATTATTGAGATTGTTTTTCCCCCAAAATTGTACACAATAGATCTTGAGATCATGATCCTAGCATCAGAAGGTCAGATTTTTATCTGCATGGTACACATGCCTAAAAGTGAGCCAAAAACCACGTTTGTTGTTTCTCAAGGTCATATTTATTATTTATGTAACGACCCTGAAATTTAGAACAAGAACCTGACTATTTCGATGTGCGTGTCCGATACGGAAATCGAGACCGATTTGAAAATTTATAATTGATATTATTTGAACTAGTATTATCTTGTAGATAGATGAGGTCATATGTAAATTTTCGCGTGAATCCGAGAATAGTAGAACCTCAGTGGATCGCGTTACGCTGTAGAGGTCGTATAGGTGCTTAACACTGGGGTTCAAATTAGGGTCTAAACTGAAATATCAGAAATATTTCAGTTTAGGTAGCTTATAAGGGAAGGGAGAGACCTGGAGAGATGTTTTTCTTCTTCTTCCCCTTGTTCTTGAGCTAAGAGTCTGTAGCTAGGTAGAGATATGAGGACGAGGAAATAGGGTTAGAGCTACATAAATCGTGAGTCGGAATGAGATGATGTAGGTTGAGCTCAATAAAGCAAATTCAAGTGCGATCTAAGTGCGTGCTGAATCGGAGTCGATACAATACGTATCAGAGTCACAACGGAGTTACAGCTCAAGTTCCAGATCTGAAACCCCTTTCGGATCTTCTTGCCGAAACCACGAAAGGACCCAAATCGAGGTATGTTTGTGCATTTAAAATGGGCAAGGTTGAAGTCTTGAGCTTGTATTTGGTGTGTGTGTTAATGGTTGTTGTAAACCATAAATGAAAATGATGGAAATTAGGTCAAGAGGTGGCCTCCATTAATGACAGAGGTGCTGTCATTATTGATCGATCAATGCTAGATTGATCGATCAATAAGGGTGTTGATCGATCATTTCGTATAAGACAAAGAAGGGAACAGAAACCCTGAATTGATCGATCAATCCTAAGTATTGATTGATCACAGAGAGTGTGATCGATCAATGACTGGTATTGATCAATCATTAAAGGCATTGATCGATCAATCGTGTCTAGTGATCGATCAATGAAGGCATTGATTAATCAATCTGTATAAATTACAAATGTTAACAGAAGGTGGGAAATTTTGAAAATTAAGCTATTGATCGATCAATGAGGCCATTGATCGATCAACAAGACACATTGATCGATCAACTAAGCTGGTGATCGATCAATTTGGCTATAACAAAGTGTGAAAAAAAGGGAGGTATTGATCGATCAATTAAGCTATTGATCGATCAATTAAGCTATTGATCGATCAATGAAGGGTGTTGATCGATCAATAAAGGTCATTGATCGATCAACTACCTCTGTTACTTGTGAGAAGGTTTAGGTTATTGATCGATCAATGAAGACATTGATCGATCAATAAGGAGGATTGATCGATCAATAAGGGTGTTGATCGATCAATCACCCCTGTTTTTATCCTGTTTTGGTTGTGTGAATTGAATGCTACTGGACACTGTACCAGTTGACTTTCTGACCTGCCTGACACTTAGTATATAATATTTATGGTCTAGGATCGAACCATGACGCTTTAAAAAGCTTTGGATTTGCTTAGAAAGAGGTCTGATCTGAGGTTGGAGAATTCAATTGAAATTGCATTTATTCTTGATCTCATGGATTCCAAATGTTCTACATATAACTGCATTGTCTGATTTTACTTTTCAGTCATGTTTAGCATATGTGTGGCAGCTGTGTTATGTATTTGACTCTTGCTATCTGACACCTGTCATCTGTCATCTGATTTCTGTTAAAGTATAATATGTCTGCATGTGATTTGAGGTTTATTAATCTGACGAATCTCACCGACTCGGCGGTATATCCGCGTCTAGCACACTCGTGCATATGCTTGAAAATCCTCGGCACAATTGCACTCCATAGTTGAGGCATTGTTGCATTTCCTGAAATTGTTCATGTGGACGACGATGGTTGGGATTACCCATCGGACCAAATCTGGCTACCACGTGCTATATTCACGAGAGTGATTTAACTTTATTATTCTAAGTCATTAAATACTATATGCATCACATTCCATAAATTTTGATACGATTTGCCTGCTTTGATAAATTTTATATTTCTGAAACATCTGTTTGCATCTGTTCAATTCTGACCATATCTTCTACTACCATGTTTTACAATTAAGATGTAATTTTAACTGAGATTCTTCTACTGAGCTTAGATGGTTAGCTCACCCTGTTTTTACAATAATTATAGGTTCTGAGGCTAGAGCTCCCGGCACCGAGAGTGACCCTGACTACCAGCCTGATCTAGAGGTTGAGGATGAGGAGACCGACATCCAGGCGGACCAATTCTATCCATAGTCGGGGTATACTAGTCTGATGTTTTAGGGATTTTGTATAAACTTTGGATTATTGTGTGCTTGGTGGCCACTTCCTGTATTTATTTCTGTAGATTTTACTTTATTGTATTACTATACATTCTATTGGAACCATTGTTTTGGGTGATGGATGTCCATCACCAGTGGTTCTTCTTGTTTCCTTTTTGGGAATGTATATTCTTTTAATATATTTAGATACATATTTCGTTCATTGTTTCTTTTATTTTAAATATCTTATGTGATGATTCGACCTACCACTGCTGGACAGTGTCTGCTTGATTTTCGCTATACGAGCAGACATTTCGTGATTTTTCCTAGGGATCATCTAGAGTATGATCCTGATGGCACGGATTTTTGGGCACAAAAATTCAGGCTGTCACAATTGGTATCAAAGCCTAGGCTTTAGGTTGAACTGCGGGTTCATGTTGGATTATTTTCACAATCTAATACTGATCAGTGTTATTGTTTTCACAATGACAGACCAGTATTGGCCCTAAGTTCAAAGGCGGACACAGTGGAGGAAGGGAAGATCAGAGAGAAGTTCTTCTGAGGGAGATCCCCGATGTTTTTGGTACATCGCGGAGATTAGAATTCCTCTCGCACACGAATGCGGTTCCAGTGGGACCGAGAGGAGGTAGAAGAGGTAATGAAGAGAGAATGGTGCAGGAGTTGGAAGCCTTGGCTACCAACGTCGCTCAGCAGACAACTGCTCTGACTCAGCAGGGAGCTAGACCACCTCAACAGCCTAGCGGATTCGTGGAGTATAGGAGAATGAGACCTCGTAACTTCTCGGGTCAGACAGATCCTATAGAAGCAGAGGGTTGGATAGAGGAGATGGAGAAACTTTTTGAAGTGCTCCAGTGCAATGATGTAGAGAGGTGCTCTGGGCCACTTTCAAGTTGGATGGTGATGTCGGACCTTGGTGGAAGTCGGTGTCACAGAATCGACAAAGAGAGTTTCTTCACACTCCTTGGACATGGGAGGAGCTCACGGAAGTGTTTTACCACAAATACTTTCCAAAAATTGTGAGGCATCACTGGGAGGTGAAATTTATAGAACTCAAGCAAGGGGCGATGTCAGTGAGAGAATATGGTGCTGAATTTGATCGACTGGCAAGGTTCGTGCCCCAGCATGTAGCTACTGAGCTGATGAGAGCTCGTAAGTTTCAGCTTGGCCTGAGGCAGAACTTACAAAAGGATGTTGCCATGTGGGAAATGGAGACATATGAGGGAGTGATGGTTAAGGCTCTCATAGCAGAGGAAGAAAACTAGAAACAATTTTCTTGGAGAGATAAGCAGACGAGAGAGTGGTCATTTCAGGGGCAATCCCAGGACTCTGAGCAGAACAAGAGAGCTAGATTCTCCAGACCTCCGAGGTACCCTACGCATTCCCGGCCGGCAATTTCTTTGGGGCCGAGTTCATTCCAGAGAGCACCATTGCCTACATCTTCCAGACCATTTCGACCGTCTGGGTCTTCTGATAGCAGGGCCTCAATGACCCAGGAACCTTCAAGGGTCTCTTCGTTCACTCCAGCTGTGTCATGTGCAAAGTGTGGAAAACCACACAAGATAGAGGATTGTCGGAGGGATACAGGGGCGTGCTTCAGGTGTGGTAAGATGGGCCACTTGGTTAGGAATTGCCCCGAGGAGAGCAAACACGGCAAAGAGCGGTCAGGATCGGTATCTACGTAAAGATCTTCTCGACCTGTGGTTCAAGGTCGAGCATATGCTGTTACCGTGGCAGATGCTCTGACTTCAAATGATGTCATCAAAGGTATAATTAAAATTCAAGATAAGTTATTTATCTAGTAAGATGGAATGAAAATTTAGTAAAAATAGAATTGCTTTGATTAAGTGTTAAAAGAATAGTACACATACGCACACACATCTTAAACACTTGATCTAATATTGTAACTGGCTTATAGGTAAGCTGAAAGTGTATAGGAGTTGTGACATTTGTTTCCATAGAGTTCGAGTCTTGATAGACTCAGGCTCTACGCATTCATTCGTAAGGCCTCAATTTACGAAAGAATTGAGCGCCACTCCTGAGCAGCTAGATTTCATATTGACAGTGTCCATTCCTACGGGTAGTGCAGTGAATGCACTCACAGTGTGTAAATCGGTGATAGTGTCAGTAGATGATCACGAGACACTGGCAGATTTAATTTTGTTAGATATGAAGGGATTCGACATCATTCTAGAAATGGACTGGCTATCCGCTTACCACGCGAGCGTTGATTGTCTTCGGAAGATAGTGGTTTTTCGCCCTCCAAAGGAGCAATCATTCAGATTCTTCGAGGTGAAGTCTAAGGTAGCTCCATTGATATCTACTATTCGGGCTGAAAAGATGATGAAGAGTGGATGCAGTGGATATATGGCCTTTCTACAAGTGCAACGGGAAGGGGCAAATGTAATATCTGATATTCACGTTGCATGCGAGTATCCTGATGTATTCCCTGAGGATTTTCTAGGACTACCACCAGCTAGGGAGATTGAGTTTGCAATAAATCTGGTTCCAAGCACTGAACCAGTATCTAAGGCTCCCTATCGAATGGCTCTAGCAGAATTATAAGAGTTGAAGGAGCAACTACAAGAACTGCTTGACAAAGGATTCATTCGACCGAGTGTGTCTCCTTGGGGAGCACCTGTGTTGTTTTTCAGAAAGAAGGATGGTTCAATGCATCTATGCATTGACTATCGGCAGTTAAACAAGTTGACGATTAAGAATCGTTACCCGCTTCCTAGGATCGATGATCTATTTGATCAGTTATAAGGAGCGAGGTTCTTTACGAAGATTGGCTTGAGGTCAAGTTACCATCAGCTACGAGTCAAAGCAGAAGATGTTGAGAAGACGGAGTTCAGAACCAGATATGGGCACTATGAGTTCTTGGTTGTGCCATTTGGGTTAACGAACGCACCTGCGTCTTTCATGGACCTGATGAACCGAGTGTTCAAATCACACTTGGATAAGTCTGTGGTTGTCTTTGTAGATGACATCCTTGTCTATTCTAAGATAAAGGAAGAACACGAAGGACATCTACACGTAGCTTTACAGACCCTCAGAGATCATAAATTGTAAGCGAAGCTCAGTAAGTGTGAGTTTTGGCTGAACCAAGTTAATTTCTTGGGCCATATTGTCTCTGCAAAGGGTATAACAGTCGACCCGACGAAGATCGAGGCCGTTGTGATGTCGGAACAGCTGAGAACAGTAACAAAGTCCGTAGTTTTCTTGGGTTAGCAGGATACTACCGACGATTTGTAGAGGGGTTCTCCAAACTCTCGAGTCCACTTACTCAGCTTACCAAGAAGAATGCTAAGTTTGATTGGACTAATCGATGTGAGAAGAGTTTCCAAGAACTGAAGACGCGTCTGACTACAACACCGGTATTAGCTATACCTTCTGGCAGAGGGGGTTTCGCTATCTACAGTGACGCATGTTATAGTGGTTTGGGTTGTGTCCTCAACCAGCACAAGAAGGTTATCGCGTACGGCTCTAGACAGTTTAAAGAGCATAAGAGAAATTACCCGACTCATGATCTGGAGTTAGCGGCTGTGATCTTTGCTTTAAAGATCTGGAGGCACTACTTGTACGGTGAGACATTTGATATCTACACCGACCACAAAACCCTCAAGTATCTGTTTACCCAGAAGGATTTCAACATGCGGCAGCACAGATGGATGGAGTTCTTAAAAGATTACGATTGTTCCATCCAGTATCACCCTGGGAATGCCAATGTTGTGGCAGATGCTTTGAGCAGGAAGTCTTTAGCTCAGTTGACACATCTTATTATCAGAGTACAACGGTGGCATCTACTTGAGGACCTAGCCTTGTGCGATAGACTGATTGATGTCAGAGGTTCAGAGGCATTGATGGCTACTATTGTGATACGGCCCATGTTGTTTGATAACGTGCGTAAGCTCCAGATGATTGACAATGAGCTTATAGCCATTAGAAAGGATGTGATCAATGGGATCAGGCCTGATTTTACCATCAGAGATGATGGCACGTTGCTATTTAGAGATCGGATGTGCATACCTGATACGAAAGATCTTAAGGATACAATTTTGGAGGAAGCGGACAAGTCTATGTATGCTATACATCCTGGGAGTACCAAGATGTACCAAGATCTCAAGCGAAGTTTTTGGTGGAGAGGACTGAAGAAGAATGTTGCAGATTATGTTTCTCGGTATTTAGTCTGCTAGCAAGTGAAAGTAGACCATCGGAATCCAGCGAGTTTGTTACAACCATTGCCAGTACCAGAGTGGAAATGGAAAGCCATTTCTATGGATTTTATTTTGGGATTGTCGAGTACATTGAGAAAGAACAATGTCATCTAGGTCATTGTAGATCGACTGACGAAGTCTGTGCATTTTCTGCCTTATCGGACTACATATACAGCCAATAAGCTTGCAGAGCTGTACATGAAGGAGATAGTTCGGTTACATGGCATACCGGTCAGCATCGTATGTGATAGAGATCCGCTCTATACGTCGCAATTATGGCGACGATTTCAAGAAGGCATGGGTTCTAAATTAGAGTTCAGCTCAGCGTTTCATCCTCAAACAGATGGACAGACTAAGAGAGTGAACCAGATTATAGAGGATATATTGCGTGCATGTATGTTTGTGAAGACCCGACTTTTCCAATCCCTAAGGTATAGGAAAGGTCGGTTCATCAACTTATTGATTTCTCAATAAGCCGTAACAAACAGAAGCCGGCAACATAAACTAAGGTCTAAAGACAGAGGCAACATTGTTAATCCAAAAACAAAAGTTTTATATAACAAAAATTAGATACATCACTGAGAGGAACCAAAAGGAACCACCGGTGATGGCCAATCCGATCACCTAAAATAGAGGTTCACAATAATGGTTCCTCGAGTGATATCAAAAGATCAAAAAATAATAGCCTAAGGCTCAACAATCCAAAAATAATATCCAGACAAAATACCAAAAAAAATACAGAATATAAGATCACGGGAAGAACTCCTCAGCTGGTATGTCCAAATCCTCCTCGGGAATATAATCGGAGTCCTCCGAATCCTCGACCAAAATTAGGTCTCACTTTGAGGCGTATAGTCGAGGGTGAGCTAACAGTTAAGCTCAATAGAGGAAGACATATCTATTTGCATTTCTTTATAAGTAAAGCTTTTCAAAAGACGGAATCGGATCAAATATGGTTTTTCAATGATGCTTTTCAAATTAAATCTCCAGTTCTAATCCTGAGTCAAAACTGAACTATACTCTAAAGTGTTCAAAATGTTCTGATTTAGCATGCTTCTTGTCTTAAATTTATAACTTAATTTTATCTCCCAAATTTCCTATAGCATGAGAGCAGACTACGTGACCGATGGGAAGACCCTCACCACCATCGTCGTTCATGAACCCATTTCGAAAATGCAACAAGCCCCTACGCTATGAGGGAAACTTGCGCCAAAGTTTTACCGTCAACACGGTTGGTAGAATCTAGGGCATCGTACTTATGAACCCAAAATCAAATGCAAATGCTAACACATATCCAAGCTTATTATTCATATCATATACTGATTTTTCAAAGTTCTGATTCGAAGTTCTGATTCAAAATTTAACTAAGGTTCTGATTCAAAATTTAGCTGAGGTTCTGATTTCCAAGGATTCTTGTTTATGACAAGGTTTACAAATTTTCGGATTGTATCATATGTTCAAAGTTTTAATTACACTGTGTGTAACGAAATTTCCATATTTTATGCTTCTAAAAGTAAATGATTTATAACAGTTTATGCTTATAAATTCATGCAAATAATAATTAGGATTCCCCTACCTTAACCAAGAAGATTCAAAGGCAAGAACAAACAGTCCTCTCCAAGGACTCCCAATTTGACCAAAACCTACATATATTAACACCCTAAGTGTTAATATACAACCCAAAATTTAATCCAAAGGCTTATAAAACAAAAAATCCAATCAAAATTTAAAAAGCCAGAACTGGACAGAATTCGACCATCGATTTTAAATTCGATGGTCGAATTTGAAATTCGATGGTCGATTTGAAATTCGACCATCGAATTTCAGAATTCTGTTTTAAAGCTAAAATCCCATTTTCGACTGTCGATTTCCAATTCGACAGTCGATTTCCAATTTCGACAGTCGATTTTGAAAATCGATGGTCGATTTTCTCAGGTACTGTGGCTGTGAATTTTTAACATGCTCGGATTCTTTTTGCATATTTTCTACACAGCCATTCCATCATTTCTATTGAATTCAAAACTTACATTCTTAACAAAAATCAAATAATTTTGCATAAGGAGGTTTTAAGGCATACCTCTTGTAGCTTAATTCTGTTGATCCCCTTGTTGATCCCCTTGTACCGATTTACGCACCGGAACAAGCTTCTATGATCAACGGTTTACAACTTCAAGCGACTTCTTTATTCCTTTGGAGGTGATCATCGTCTCAGCCACGAAAATTTTTAAAGAGAACTTCTCCCTTTCCCTTTCCTCATCTCTTTTCTTTTTCAGTAGCTCAAACAGATCCAAGTACTAACTCAAGGCTTATTAATGGTTGAGATGGGAAGAGGAGTTCTCAAACTCTCTAGATCTAAAGATCAAAAGCAGCCCCAAAAGTTTCCTATGTTTTCCAACCGGAAGAGAGAAGTATATTTTCTCTAAACTCTCTCTCTCTTTAATATATAAACAAAGCATACAAAAAATCTAGATATTTAAATTTACAACTTATCCTTTTTAGTTTGAGAGTATATCTAGTGTTAACCACCGATACCAACCCAATCGTATAAGTCATTGACTTCATGACTTGCACACCTCTCGAGACTAAATCCTTTGGCCATTAGTCTTACCATAGCCCTAGCTTACCAAAAGTCCAAAAATATTCTCCAGTATTTTTCGGGCACGCTTACCGAGGTAAACAAATATATGCTGAAAATATCAGGGATATTACAATGTTGGACCTTCATGGTTCATGAGAACAACATTTGTCTCTGATCGAGTTCGCTTACAATAATAGCTATCAGTCGAGTATTGGGATGGCGCCTTATGAAGCCTTGTATGGACGATGATGCAGATCTCCGTTGAATTGGGAAGAAGTCGGTGAGAAGTTTGTTTTGGGACCTGATATTGTGGACAGTACAGCCGAGACAGCTCGATTGATCCGCGAAAGATTGACGGTGGCTCAAAGTCGCCAAAAGAGCTATGCTGATCTCCATCGGATGCACGTTGAGTTTCAGGTATACCCAAAAGCGTTTGAAAAAGTTGATGTTCATAGTTTAAATGGTTGACTATGGACTTTACCACTGTTTTCATGCTGGAGGTAAGGTCTTTGTGAAGATCTCACCAACCAAGGGCGTGATGCGCTTCGGAAAGCGTCGGAAGCTGAGTCCTCGATATATCGGCCCATTTGAGGTACTTGGACGAGTTGGCAAAGTCGCTTACCGGATTGCTTTACCACCACAATTGGCGAGCATGCATAACGTTTTTCATGTTTCCATGCTGCAACGATACGTGCGCGACCCGACTCACATCTTGGATTTCCAGCCGACAGAGTTACAAGAGGACTTGACGGTCATTGAGGAACCAATCGCGATCTTGGATCATCGAGATCAAGTTTTGCGAACCAAGTTGATTCCACTAGTGCTAGTCAAGTGGAGAAATCATTCGGATTCGGAAGCTACGTGGGAGCGCGCAATTGAGATTCGCGAGTAGTATCCGCACTTGTTCACCTGACATGAGAGGTAGAATTTTATTCTGTGCTCACTTAAAGATTCGTTACTATGGTTGTGTTATTATGTGTGAGCATGCATCATTGACTCAAGAAATTTGTTTTTGCGGGTTCTATATGTGATATACATGTACCCGTGTTCTCGGAATGCGGGTCATTCGCCTTGGCACAGTGACGGTGTTGAAGAACCAAGTCACTGTCAGTATTGATCGATCAACAGAGAGATTGATCAATCAATTTGATGATTTATCGATCAACATAGATGGGTGATTGATCAATGTTGGTGAGGTTTAATACTCACAATTTGGGTGGTTGATCAATAGAGGTATTGATCGATCAATGTTCAGGGTATTGATCGATCAACAAGGTTGGTTGATCGATCATAGTAGACTATTGATCGATCAACGGGGTATTGATCGATCAATAAGGAAGTCATTGATCAATAAACATAGTGGTGATCGATCAATAATTAGCCCATTGATCGATCAATAGAGAGTATTGATCGATCTATGAATCGAGCTAGGGCTTAAAGATGCTTCATTGATCAATCAATAATGGCATTGATTGATCAATCCTGGGGTTTTAAGTTAAAGTTGGGTTTTCGAACGGTCATTTGCACTGAGCTATACAGTGATCGATCAAAGGGCTTTTGGGCACCGACCGTTCAACCTTCTTCCCGACTGATTTTCCGGCCCTCTCGCTCATTCTTCTGCTTGATTTGAGTGGATTTTGCTCCATTCGTCGGGTAACGTCTTCCTTTCGATTCAATTTGTTTCTCTTGTCGTTATTTTCGCATGTTTTGACCATGGGACCGCGCACGAAGAACCCTTCGTGTAAGGTACCCATTTACCGGGCTCGTACACCCGTACCGCCCACCGATTCAGTTCCCCAACTGTCCGTGCCACCTATGGCATCGGTTTCGGACGTGGTACCACCCGTCCCAACCCCCGTCCCAACCCCGATGGAGCGTGAAGTCCCCAATCCTTGGTGGACTTCTAAATCTTTCCTACCCTAGTACATATTCACCCCCTCTCTTTATGAGGATCGGCCCGAAATGGCTTGGGCCAAGGGTTACATCCAACGACTCGGGTTGAAGCCTTTGTTGGAGTCATTCCACGATCACTACTATCCTAGGATCGTGAGGCTTTTCTTCCAAAATCTCCGGTGGGGTGATAGTCGACACCGACTCGTCACATCCATCAATGGGTTCGAATATAAATTCAACCATTTTCATGTGGCGACGGCACTCCAATGCCCGTCCGCTTACATTGAAAACACTGGTTTGGATGCCCCCTATGTTAAGGAGGTTCCTTTTACTGACGTGGTCACCAAAATGACCCAAGGTCAGCATGGGAAGGGGCAATCTATCTCTCGGGCCCAATTGCCCGACAAATTGTGGATGCTTGATACTTATATCAAGTGTGCACTTAACCCATTCTTGCACAAGTCCTCACGGACTGGTACTATGTAACAGGCCCTGTTTTCGGCCTTTGAGAACCGTTGGTTCTCTATGGCTGATTTGGTCATAGATGGCATCATAAATGCCAATGACCTTATGTCTGAGAAGGTCAAATCGGGGGTCAAGAAGCAAATTCCCTACGCACGCCTCATTACCAAAATGGTGGAGCAATACGTTGCTCTCCGCGAGGCGTATAGTTTGGCTCCCAATGAGTCACGCTTGGTCGACAATACCAAGGTCTTCTATCTGAAAGACTGGACCAAGAGCTACAATTTATTAGTTCGACGGCTTCCAGAGGAGGAGGAGGACGCAGCTGAGCCCGTTGCACCTGCCGTTGCAGAGGGTGCAGCACCCACTGAGCCTGAGCTTGGAGAGGGGGAGGCACCACGTGATCCACCACCTCCGCCTGAGGTGTCTACCCGCCCTGCCCCCACTACATCCCGTAGACCGCCCCGTCACACCCCATCACATCCCCCACCACCTTCCTCAGTCGACGTAGCATCCATGCTGCGCGAGCTTGTGGAGGGTAGCCGGCGCATTCATGAGCATTTGGACGGTATGGAGGCGTTCCAGCGGCAGATACATTGTCGTTTGGATTATCACGAGGGCATGCATGAGCTCGTCATGCAGCATTTGTCCGCTACGACATCCACGCCTATGATTCCTCACGCCCGTCAGCTCGTTGTGGATCCTCGCGACTATCACACACCACCACCCCGTCCCCGCAGATCCACGCCTGACGAGGCCGGACCATCTGACGTCCCGACAGGTAATTGCTTTACTCTTATATTTAATTCTGTTAATTATTCTATATGTTTATTGTACTGTATTTATTCTGCATTTCACTTCATATTCTGTCTGTATACTTTCATTCCTGCTCGTCATGGTTGTCTGTTACTTTTACTCACTTCAAACCCTACGCCCACCCTGACATTTTCGATGACGAAAATTCCTAAGGGGGGGATAATGTAACGACCCTGAAATTTAGAACAAGAACCTGACTGTTTCGATGTGCATGCCCGGCACAGAAATCGAGACCAATTTGAAACTTTATAATTGATATTATTTAAAATAGTATTATCCTGTAGATAGATGAGGTCATATATAAATTTTTGCGTGAATCCGAGACTAGTAGAACCTCGGTGGATTGCGTTACGCTGTAGAGGTAATGTAGGTGCTTAACACTAGGGTTCAAATTAGATATCAGAGATATTTCAGTTTAGGTAGCTTATAAGGGAAGGGAGAGACCTGGAGAGGTGTTTTTCTTCTTCTTCCCCTTGTTCTTGAGCTAAGAGTCTGTAGCTAGGTAGAGATATGAGGGTGTTCTGCGAGGAAATAGGGTTAGAGCTACAGAAATCGTGAGTCGGAATGAGATGAGGTAGGTTGAGCTCAATAAAGCAAACTCAAGTGCGATCTAAGTGCATGTGAAGCCTCTGCGTGCTGAATCGGAGTTGATACATTACGTATCGGAGTCCCAACGGAGTTACAGCTCAAGTTCCATATCTGAAACCCCTTTTGGATCTTCTTGTCTAAACCACGAAAGGATCCAAATCGAGGTATGTTTGTGCATTTAAAATGGGCAAGGTTGAAGCCTTGAGCTTATATTTGGTGTGTGTTTTAATGGTTGTTGTAAACCATAAATGAAAAGGATGGAAATTAGGTCAAGAAGTAACCTCCATTAATGACAAAGGTGTTGTCATTATTGATCGATCAATGCTAAATTGATCGATCAATAAGGGTGTTGATCGATCAATGAAGGTATTGATCGATCAATTCGTATAAGACAAAGAAGGGAACAGAAACCCTAAAATTCCTAGAAGTTCAATGCTCGAAGGGTGTTGATCTATCAATTAGTGAATTGATCGATCAATCCTGAGTATTAATCGATCAATGACTGGTATTGATCGATCAATAAAGGCATTGATCGATCAATCGTGTGCAGTGATTGATTAATGAAGGCATTGATCGATCAATCTGTATAAATTATAAATGTGAACAGAAGGTGAGAAATTTTAAAAATTAAGTTATTGATCGATCAATGAGGTCATTGATCGATCAACAAGACACATTGATCGATCAACCAAGCTGGTGATCGATCAATTTGGCTATGACAAAGTGTGAAGAAAAGGGAGTTATTGATCGATCAATTAAGCTATTGATCGATCAATGAAGGGTGTTGATCGATCAATAAAGGTCATTGATTGATCAATTACCTCTGTTACTTGTGAGAAGGTTTAGGTTATTGATCGATCAACAAGGAAGATTGATCGATCAATAAGGGTGTTGATCGATCAATCACCCCTGTTTTTGTCCTATTTTGGTTGTGTGAATTGAATGCTACTGGACACTGTACCAGTTGACTTTCTGACCTGCCTGACACTTAGTATATAATATTTATGGTCTATGATCGAACCATGACGCTTTAAAAAGCTTTAGATTTGCTTAGAAAGAGGTCTGATCTGAGGTTGGAGAATTCAATTGAAATTGCATTTATTCTTGATCTCATGGATTCCAAATGTTCTACATATAACTGCATTGTCTGATTTTACTTTTCAGTCATGTTTAGCATATGTGTGGCAACTCTATTATGTATTTGACTCCTGCTATCTGACACCTGTCATTTGTTATCTGATTTCTGTTAAAGTATAATATGTCTGTATGTGATTTGAGGTTTATTAATCTGACGAATCTCACCGACTCGACGGTATATCCGCGTCTGGCACACTTGTTCATTTGCTTGGAAATTCTCAGCACAATTTCACTCCATAGTTGAGGCATTGTTGCATTTCCTGAAATTGTTCATGTGAACGACGATGGTTGGGATTACCTATCCGACCAAATCTGGCTACCACGTGCTATACTCACAGGAGTTATTTAAGTTTATTATTCTAAGTCATTAAATACTATATGCATCACATTCCGTAAATTCTGATACAATTTGCCTGCTTTGATAAATTCTGCATTTCTGAAACATCTATTTACATCTGTTCAATTCTGACCATATCTTCTACTACCATATTTTACAATTAAGATGTAATTTTAACTAAGATTCTTCTACTAAGCTTAGATGGTTAGCTCACCCTGTTTCTACAATAATTATAGGTTCTGAGGCTAGAGCTCGACCTTTGAGAGCGACCACGACTACCTGACGATCTAGAGGTCGAGGCGAGAGGCAAGCGTCCGGTGAGACGAGTTCT
Organism: Chloranthus sessilifolius; assembly: GCA_021018995.1. NCBI lineage: Eukaryota > Viridiplantae > Streptophyta > Magnoliopsida > Chloranthales > Chloranthaceae > Chloranthus > Chloranthus sessilifolius. The sequence goes on from CM037592.1 coordinate 107,388,883, forward strand.
ATCCATAGTCGGGGTATACTAGTCTGATATTTTAGGAATTTTGTATAAACTTTGGATTATTGTGTGCCTGGTGGCCACTTCCTGTATTTATTTCTGTAGATTTTACTTTATTATTACTATACATTCTATTGGAACTATTGTTTTGGGTGATGGATGTCCATCACCAGTGGTTCTTCTTGTTTCCTTTTTGGGAATGTATATTCTTTTGATATATTTAGATACATGTTTCGTTTATTGTTTCTTTTATTTTAAATATCTTATGTGATGATTCTACCTACCACTGCTGGACAGTGTCTGCTTAATTTCCGCTATACGAGCAGACACTTCGTGATTTGTCCTGGGGATCATCCAGAGTATGATCCTGATGGCACGGATTTTCAGGCACAGAAATCCGGGCTGTCACAATTTAAAATGTGAGCCACTTGGAATCAAAATCTAACCGTTTGATGGTAGACTCATGGTATCAAGATATATTATGTCAAAGATTGTAAAAATGACAAATTCGATCTCTATTATATTGTTCAAAGGAATCAACTGTTTAAGCACATAGAACTCGGGCTGAGAAAGAAAACTGTACTGAATGTCAGTTGTTCAAAGGAATCAATTATTTTTTTTTCATTTGCAGTTTCTTATGTGTAAGGGGGTTAGATTCATGGTCATGTTTGATGTGATTTGAACATGTCCACCGGGAGCCCAGAAGGAGACCTTGTTCGAAGGGTTGAGACTCTACAAGCACAAGGGCGTAGGAGAAGAGGAAGACCAATGAATACATGAATGGAATATGCGAAAAGAGATATAAAAGATTGTGAAGTTATAAAAAGCTTAGTGCTAGTCAAAAATGAGTGGAGAAATAGGACTCGCAAAGCCAACCCTGAATGTATGATGATGATGAAATAAAAATACCTTTTAAATTTTGAAAGAGGTTTAGGAGGCGGTGGTGTTACCTAGGTGTCGTTCAATTTTGGGTACTTCATTTACAGCCCAAGATTCTTCTCTCTCAACCCACATTACATGTGCTTAAATCGTTGATTGTTTTGAATCAGATGATGGAGATCTTTTTTGCTCTAATCTTCCACACGGATGATTTGGAGATCATTGGCCTACCATCAAACAATCATATTTTGATTCCACATGGCACACATCCCAAAAAGTGAACATGGACATGGGTATACATCAAATGTGATTCTTAAGATGTGTGCCATGTGTCCATATCCTTTGTGTGAAATATTGGGGCGAAAAACAATCTCTATTGTCAGATTCAAAACAATCAACGATTTAAGCACGTTTAATACGAGATTATTTTTATATGCGAGTTGAGAGTGAAGAATCTTGAGTTATATATAAAGATACCCTTAATTACTTCCCTCTCGTATCATCTTTTAACATTACTATGAGGGAGCCATTACTTGCACACGCTTTTTAAGTGATTGCACTGAGGTTAAAGAAAAACTTTGTATTTTAGGGACATGTGACATGTGAAAATACAATCTAGGCCGAATGATTTAAAATTCATGATCTATAGATCCATAGTGGATAAGATTGGAGCTAAACACAATATTTATCATATGACCTATTGTTAACTGTTGAATCAAATAACAGCCTTTGACTATATTTAATCACATAATAAAGATTATATTTCATGCCAATCTTATCCACTAAGCATCTATAGATCATGAACTTTAAATCAGACGGCCCATATTGCGTTTTCATATGTCACATGTCTCTAAAATATAGTCTTTTTTTAACCTCGGTACTATCACTTAAAAATCAAGAGCAAGTAATGGCTTCCTTACTATCACCTCCTTATAATTGTCTTTCAACATTAAAGGCAAACAAGATACTTCCTTCTCAACTTGGGTTTTTTGCATTAGAAAATCGAGATCTTAATTTGTTCTAATCTTTGACACAACATATCTTGAGATATAGGTCTACAATCAGATGGTCAGATTTTGATTCTCAGGAACAAATCCCAAGAAACAAATATGATCATTTCATATATCAAAAGTGGTTGATCAAGGCATTCAATGGTTCTTTTTCTCTTATGTTTCTATTTTTTGACTTTTTTCTCTTTTTTGCTTAGTTCCTTACTGGCGGACCATCTCTATAGTCGCGAGCCTTTTTGGTAGGGGTGGATGTTTTTGTTTTTCTCAGCCCCTCACTGTTTTTTAATACAATTTTAAGTCATTATCGATTAAAAAATAAAAAAAAAACCTAATCTGAGCAGAAGTACGAATCTTGGGTTAAAATATCCTTTTGCCTTTTGCCTTCTCAATTTACTCTTGTTTAATCAAACTTCTAATTAAAGACCTAAAAACTTTAATAAGAGTCCTTTTCAAAATATAAATAAATTCCTTTTTGAATTACAATTTTCTTGCCTATAAAACTGGGTTCCTAATAATCCTATTCACGTTAAAATATTCTTTTAGCCTTCAACAAAATATTTGTGATAAATATTTTTACATCCATAGAATGCTCATCAGACCACTTTCTAGTAAACCATAAACCCTGGATTTTCTTTCAAGTTTTGTTCCAATTTTTTTATTTGATTAATCTCTACAAAAAAAAGACAATCTATTTTTCTCTTCTTTTATATAATCTAGAATCAAGATGGTTTTCGACAATAGTAGTAATATTAATAGGATATGTGACGATTCATTGATTGATATGATGAATCGGTTGCCCACGAAGTCTCTCTCCAGATTCAGATGTGTATCTCAACCATGGAGAAATCAAATCTCTCTTGCTTTCAACCACAGAAAATTACCCACCTCCCATGTCTCTTGCTTTCAACCACAGAAAATTACCCACCTCCCATCTCTTTTATCAAACCACTGGTCCCGAATCCATTTCCACTAAAATGGGTTGCTCTCTCACCCCTTGAACACCACTATGATGTCATCAGCAGTGCATTAGTTTTTGAGCGACACCAAGGATCAAAATTTTGAATTTCCTTCCGGTTTCGGGCTGTACCGAAACCATAATTTCGGTGGAAAACTACCTAGGGAACTGAAATTTACCGAAAATTTTGAACCATGAGCCACACAACTGAAGATTTTGGCCGAAATTTTGAACCATGAGCCACACAATTCTCCCCATTACAAAGCCTTTAGGTTCACCGCTGATACATCAATGTGCGGCGGTTTTACCCACTGGGATGTTGAAATCTATTCATCTGTGACGGGTAGGGGGAGTCTAATTTGTTGTTTGAATCCGAAATCGAGCGCGTTGCTGAGGGAAGGATTGTGTTTCTGAATGGCACTCTGCAGTTTCCCATAGGCGAGTCTTATAATTAATGTCAAAGAAATGAATTCGCAATTAATCAAGTTACCAGAGGGCATTATAGAGTATCCATCCATCCATTGTTTGGGGGATTCTAGAGGGCATCTCTATTTTTCTACTTTGAGTGTAGTCAACCTGTTGATGTTGATGTTGAAGATTATTGTGGAGAACTTTATGATCCTCGAATTCAAGATGGTTTTCAAATTCGAATATGGGAGCTTGAGGATTACCATAGTACTAAAAGATCAATTTCCGGAGAAGATCGGGACGTGGAAATTTCTAGTTTTTCACCCGGATGAAGAAGTGATGCTTATTAGGTTAAACAATTGGATCATTTCTTATAAATATCAACAGTGGAATGTTGAAGAATTATGGGAGCCTACCTATTCTCAGCAGCCTCTACTCCTTGGTGGATAACCAACCACAAGAGGCATAAAACACATGAACAGGGTGTAGGTAGGACCTCTTCTTAATTACATTTGGTGCGAATAAGGGTGTTAAAGGGATGGTGTTCAGCTTCTCTATTTAGAATTTGGCTAACTCCCTAAACCAGTTACTATGGTCAATAAATTGGAGAAGTGAACAAATAGTGGGTTGTTGCATATCGGTGATCACTACACTGGTGAATTATCACTACAACAAATAAGACTATTAGCGACAGTTTTTTGCAGCCAAAAAGTATCGCTATTAACAAAAAAACTATTAAGACTATTAACGGCAAGGGCATTAGCGACAGTTTTTTTATTAATAGCGGCAATTTATGGCTGCCGCTAATAGTCTTTTGTTTTATAGTGTATGTACTAGTCAAAGGTTCAAACCGCTCAGTATCTCTGATGATGCTTAGTATGATCGCTCTAATACATAATTTTTTTATTTTATTTTGAAACAAGTGATTGATTGTTATATATATTTTAGTTTTATAATATATATATATTTTATTGTTTCAAAATTAAATTTATAGTTATCTTTATATATTGATAATAATTCAATGGCAAACTTGTAAAATAATTTAATGGTAAACTTATATATATTTTCTCTTCAAATGTCTTTTCAAATTTTGATTTATCTTTTTACCGTTAGTTGAAAAAATCGGCAAGTCTGGCATCTCTTTACCGTAAATCTAAAAAGACACAAGTGAATTGATTTTATCTCTTTACCGTTGTCTTTTTTACATGTAGCTCTTCACCATAAATATAAAAAGACACAACTAAATCCAATAGTTATCTGAAAAGACACAAATCACTTCATGATTATCTGGAAAGACACAATCTTTCAAGAGTTTCTGTATCAATAGAGATCAGATTTAGGTTAAAAAGACACAACATAAATTATAATAACATTTATTTCTCCTCTTCTCTTACGTTCTTTTTTTTTTTTTAAGAATCTTTTTGTGTATCAGAAAATCTGTGTGGTGGGTTATTTCTCTAGAAAGTGCAATCTAGAAAAGAACATACGGTTCTTGACAAAATCGGACTCTGTTATATCCTAAAGGCAGATTCGCTAGAAACTCTATCGCACCTTCATTATCCGACAGAGTTGAGGCGTCTATTCTCTTTCAGATAGTGTAGTGAACTACGTGCATCGGAGCTATTATTAATATTATATTTTTATCAACAATTAATATATCAATGATATTGAACATATTTCTTCTTTGTTGATCTGTTTCTATTTAGTATGTTGTAATACTGTTGTTGTGATCGATTGTGCTCACAATTATGCGGTGATTTTGAATAGTTAGACTTCTATTGATGGATTTATTTAGTTTATCATGGACTATTCTCCAAATAAATGTTAAGCATTTTATTGTTGTATGGTATGTTAGAAATCAGCTATAGAAGGAGCTTAGAGCGTACTTGATGAGGAAAAAACTATAAAGCGAGCGCGGACACATCATCCATTAATTTTTATATTGTAATCACGTATCATCAATCATGTGATTGAATCTATAGATATATCCACTATCCATTAGCTTTTGGAATATTTGGATTAATTTAATAATAAGAAGTTATTGTTGCAGGTGTTTTCATGAGACATTGGTATTGAGAGACTACAGAAGGTTGAGCTGTTGTCCTTCAACTTTCAGATTTTTGGATAGTTAAGAGGCTTTCCTCTCATGATATGAAACCAATCTTAATATAAAAATAGAAGCATTAAGTATAAAAGAGATTGAGAGATTGTTTTTTCTATTTATGAGTTGGTCTGCATCTAGCTCGAATATAGACATAAGAATGATCAACCTCCTTTTTATAAGTTGCTGGCATCTCTAAGTCGAAAGCTAATTGGAATTATGATTAGAGGGAAGGAAAAAATAAAGAAAATATGACTAAATGAATATGGTTGTTCCCTTCAGTGCCAAATTAAGAGAACACGACTAGAAGAATATGGTTGTTCCCTTTGGTGCTAAAATAATTACAAGAGTATAATGACAAGAGGATTATGATAAAATGACAGGTTTGAGGTTGAGGAACTTTCTAGGTTAAGGCAATTAAGACCAAAGTAAAATGGCATAATTTGGGAAATTTTGAGCAATGGACCAACAATTTATAAATCTAGCAATCCTCCCAAAATTTTCGATCACTTTGAAAGGAGGCTAAGGGTTCAACTTATAGAGAATTGAAGAGGAGATTGTCCATTGGATGTTTGACAAATATCAAGCATCTATTGGATATGCAACAACCCGACCCATTTTGACTATTTTAATAGTGTTAGATAATGTACCATACTGTGCACGGTATTAGCGCTCCACATCGGAATCCACCATCTTTTAGAAATCTCTATAAATTCAGTAACTCACATTTTTCATTCTTTTATTTTTTTTAAAAACTCTAGTCTATATCACCTTCTTATAAAAAACTCTAGGTATTTTAACTCCTCTCTCCGAAAACTCTCTAGTCTCTTCCTTTAAATCTCCCGCTCAACCACCGATAAGATCGAAGGAGGAAGGAGCATAAAACTTGGGCATCGATCTCTTCAACCCGATCCGCCGCAAGATTAATCATTCACATATCAACAAGGTGGTACCCATTAATCCCCTCTATTCTTCTCAAGTCCCATCGAATAAGGTGCGTTCGTTCTCGAACCAAAGGGTTTAAAATTAATTAAACTCTAATATTTATAAATCTGATATATCTGTATAGTTAGTGATTTACCCTTCTATTAAAACTATAAATCTATATTCTTGTAGTATCTTTTGAAATCTTCCCTTTGTTTGACTACCGCCTACGAACCATCGGCTGGACGGTGTCGAAAATTAGCATGGAGGTCTAATCCTACCCAAACCCTAATTTTCGTAGAGAAACCGACCCCAAATCTGTTGTCTATGGATCTAATCAGTTGAGATCTATGCAAAATGGACGTTTGCAGCATCAGGATGGAGGTCTGCAGGTTTCAGGAAGGGGGTCCGTAGGCTTCAAAATGGATGTCCGCAATTTGGGTACTCCATTGTTTTGTTCGACGGACAACCGTTGTATTTGACGGATGCCTGTGTGCATTCAGGTCGAATGTCTGTAGGCATTCAAGGCGGACATCCGTGGTTGGGATACCACGTTGTCGTATTAGACATATGTCCGTGGGTTCATGACGAATGTTCGTAGTGTCAACGACGGTCGAACTCGATTCGAACCCGATTCACAGTCTGATATCCTGAAATGTCGTTATCTTTAGCGGAGCAAGTATTCTATCCCTGATGTATTATGACCAAAATTCCTATTGTATGTTAATCTTAACATTGAGTTTTTTATCGATGATTATGAAATATCTAAATTTAAAGCACGATATTTTTGTGTATTTATCCGATTATAGCATATTATATATTTATTTTTATATTGACGCGATCTTCATGATGGAATAGAAACTTTAGGATTTTGATGTCATTTATGAGTCAAACTTGAACCTTTTATGCTCTCAATCACACATATACTAAGAATTGCACTCATATTATAATTGTCTTGATGTGTTGTGTGTGTGTATATATATATATATGTGTGTGTGTGTGTGTGTGTATAACGTATCTTTGAATTCAAATCAATCCACTAGTAAGATAATATTATGTTTCTATCATTGTTATGTGGTATATTTTATGGATAGGATAGGTCGTGTACCCGAGTGTGTGAGATCATATCTACGTTTGAGCGTAATAATTCGCTGAGATGGTATTCACATGTCTTACAACTCATTAGGGATGCAAACCCTAAATCGAGCACCAAAACCGAATCGAAAACCGGCCCTCCCGAACCTGCCCGAACTGCCCCGAAAATTGAAAGAAACCGAATCGAATCAAACCGAACCGAAGTGAAATCGGTTCAATTTTCGATTTGGGTAGCTAGAAATCGAAAACTGAATGGGTAGGTTCAGTAAATCGATCCCTTAATGGGCGAAAACCGGCCCGAACCGGCCCAAACCGACCTGAACCGGCCGTGCATACCTTACCTGCACCGAACCAAACTGGTGGTGACCATTCGGTATAAACCAATGGTGACCGACCGTTCCCACTTATTCACTTAAAACGACCCGACCCGATAGCGTTTAATGCATTTGCCTTTTTTAGTACCTTTAATTGCACCCACTGAATATTTGAGTTCACCCACGCTGAAACACCCATTGACTGATTGGAATCCGACGATGCAGATCGTTTTTCATTCAAATATTTCACATAATGAATCTTGAGATCATGGGCGTGTCATCGGATGATATGTTTTTTATTTCATCTAGTACACATCCCGAAAAGTAATCTTATTTGAGTGTGATGAGTTTCACGTGATGTTAAGGTCACTTTTTTGAAATGGATACCATATGTGAAATCAAAAACTTACGATGGATGGTAAGAGCATGATCTCAAGATTCATCATGTGAAAGATTGGGATGAAAAACGATCTACATCGTCGAATTCAAAGCAGTTAACGAGTTTCAACGTGGGTGAACTCAATGATTCAGTGGGTGGATATAAAGGCACTCTTAACTTTTTGGTTGTCACTGTAACGGCTAGTTTTCTAGACATTGAAGTTCCAATAGCTAGAAAACTAGCCGTTGGGCTGCAACAGCTAGAATTTGGCCGTTGCAACCCCATTTTTCATGCATTGTAGCCTAGGTGCAACCAGAAATTACAAGTTGCACCCATTTTCGGAATATATATATATATATTCCACCCTTATAAATATTCTCTCACTACCTATCATTTTTCTTTACAATTACTACTACATTTACATTATCTACTTCTCTCTATCTAATTTCTCATGAAAGACCCTCTCCCCATTTGTTTCTCTTAAGCTCTCTATTACAACTCTAAGGTCTCCATTAAAACTCTCCATCAAAGCTCTCCATTAAAGCTCCAAGGTATCCATTAAAGCTCTCTATCAAAGCTTCAAGCAACTCTCTCTACCCTCCAAGCCATACTAGTAACATTTTCTTTTATAGTCATATTTTTTTACTTACAATTATATATTTTTGGTTAATCTAAATGGCATCAATGGAGCATCCTGTTGATCATCAAGTGAGTGATGGTGGTAGTGATAATGTTGGCATCAATGAAGCTTCACAATCGGTACATCCGTCGCCACCGCTATCATCAATTAATGATCAAGTTCAACAATCGCGTCCACAAATTTTAGTAGGGTGCCATTGAAGAGCAAAAATAAAAAAAGAGCCGCAATATGGGAACATTTTGGAGAACCGATGATGATAGATGGTGTACAGAAATCCCAATGCTCTGGTTGTAATTAGTGGTTCGCTTGAGATTTGAAGAAAGTCAATACTACCGGCTTACGATCGCATTAGGGTCGATGTTTCAAAATCACCCAAAATACATTAGTAAGAGAAAAAGAAAAATTAATTCAAAACAAGGTTGGTTCACTTACCCTTGGACCTAGGACCCGACTAGGGCTAGATTAGAAACGATAAAAAAAAATTATAATGAAAGAGGTGTCATTCGTTTGGATCGACAACCATTGGTTTGTCGATTGGATTCGAAATGCCTTTGTGCCTTAATTTAGTCCAATTAGTAGAACTATACTTAGTAGTCATATTGGAAAATATTTTAAAGAAAAATAAGCTTTCCTAATTCAAATGTTTAAAAATATATTCAGTGGCATATGTTTTATTTCGGATGTATGAACATCTATAATCGGGAAACCATAGATATGTGCAACCGCACATTTTGTTGACCTTAATTGGTCATTAAATAAAAGGATTATTTCGTTTTGTCCTATTCGAGCATCTCACACGGGCGTTAACTTAGCCGCGACTCTAATTAATATAATAAAAAAATTTGAGATTAAAGATAAAATTTTGTCAATAACTTTAGATAACACAACCAATAATACCACCACTTTTAGTGCTCTAACTGGCCAACATAGGTTAGTAATTATACCTATCTTACAAAAAATCTTTCACATGCGATGTAGTGCACATATTTTGAACTTAATAGTGACCGATGGACTTTTGTATTTTAGTCCAATTATAAATAAAGTTAGAAATTTTATGAAATTAATCAACTAATCACCCGCCAAGTTACAAGATTTTCAACAATTATTTATCGATGTGAATTTAACACCGAAAAAGTTAATTTTGGATTGCTCGACACGATGGAATTCCACTTTTAATATGTTGGAGGGAATCCTTCCTATGGAAGAACAAGTAAACACTACTCTTTTCAATTTGGGCAAAGACCCTATTACTAGTTTGGAAAATCTATTAATGATAAAAAAAAAAATCGAATGTTTTAAAATTTCTACAACTCTTTTTTTTTATTCTTTATATACAACCTTCAACCTATGGGTGGTCATTTAAAATGTGAAAATCTTAGACCAATTACTTTCTGGTAAGGAAAATGGACATCCCTCCATTTTAAAAATATAAGAAAGATACGATAAATATTTGAGGGAAATTTCATTAAATATGGTCATCGCAAATATGATGAACCCGAGATATAAACTAGTAGTATTAAACCTTCTTTTAACACTACAAAAAAAAACTATTAGCGGCAGCCATAAATTACCGTTATTAACAAAAAAATTTGCCGCTAATAGTCTTAATAGTTTTTTAATTAATAGCGGCACTTTTTTACTGCAAAAAAGCTATCGCTAATATTCTTATTTTTTGTAGTGTAAGGATGCAAAATAACGGTAACTCCACTAAAGCACAAACCTTATTAATGAACTATAAATCTAAATGTCTTAAATTTTTTAATTATTATAAAGAAAAATTAAATAAAAATAATTCTGATGAATAAACAAATACATATGATTTTTCATTAGTAATGAAAAAATATGGTATACAATATAATACGAAAGATATAATTACACCAACCTTGGCTAAGAGTGATGAACTTTAATATTATTTTAAAAATCGTCCGATTGTTTGGAATGAAACTAATAAAAATAAATTTAAAGTCTTGAACTGGTGGAATAATGTCTCCTCTCAATATCTCATGCTCTCCGTTATGGCACGAGATCTATTTACAATTCTCGTCTCTACGGTTGCGTCGGAATCGGCATTTAGTGCAGGTGAAGGAATTCTAAGGACGTTCCAAAGTCGCTTGAAGGAATCCACAGTTGAATCATCAGTATTTGACATAAGTAATGTGGTAGCCCATTGGCTAAAGGCTTATCTTATAAACAAGAGGTCTAAGGATTAAACCTTAGTACGAAGGTTTTAAACCTCTATTTTGAACCTTGAAGTAAAAGTTTATACATCATTCTTTGATGTGACAGCGTAACACACCATTCTTTTATGTGATAGCATAACACCGGATTATTTTCAATCTATTATAAATAAGATGTTACGGAGGACCCTAAAATCATAACTTCGGGAATTCTTCTTAAAAAAAACTCTAGCTGTAATTGTTCCGCCGTCAAGATCATAGTGGAAGAAGGAGAAATTATGGACGAACCATCGCATGAACGCCGATTTCCATCACCTTAATCACCGTAGATTTGCCAATCGCGCTTCAAGAGGTAGGTTTGCTATCTCAGTCTTCTCAGATCCTACCGCGTAGGATACGATTCGATCGCATATTGGCGGACTATTAAATAAACTTTAGATTTATCTTTAAATAATATTATTTTAGGATTGAAAATATGATAAATTGCTTTATTATTATCTTTAATTATTTTCTATTATATTTTGGGTTTACTTTGAAATCGTGACAGTTGATCAATCGATTTACACTTTCGATCGATCATTTTGAAATCGCTCTGTTACAATATAGTATCGATGGATCGATTAATGTGTACGATCCATCAAATTTATTTTGGCCTGAGGGGACATGTCACATTAAGATGGGTTACCACCCTTTTTAAATTAATAAAATATTACCTCTCTACCTTAGATAACTATTAATGTACTCTTGTTATGTCACTATACTCAAGTGCACATCATTACTTCCCTTACATCTCCTTTTAAATTAATAAAATACTATATTTCTCACTACATGTAACTATTATTATAATATTATATTTCTTACTTCATGCAACTATTGTTATATTTCTTTCTCTTGAGGTCACTATACTCAAGTATAGATTGTTATTATATTCTATAAATTCAACCCACCTGCGCAATCCATCAAATCTCTGATATTGCTTATGATTGTATTGATTACTCAATAATAAATCCTATCTTAAGGTTTAAAGCAAACATGTAAGTCATTACATTATAAGTTAGGTAATAGGTGGCTAGGTTTTTACAACGGATGTGAACTTAAGAAATATATTATATTATTTTATTATCTTCTAATTTTATATAAGACAAGGTTACTTGAGCACTTTTATTTTATAATAATATAAATTACTATACCAAAGATGCATATAGTATTAATTACTAAATAAATTTCACTCAGACAGTGGGTCGGTTCCCTGTCCCGAGTTTGTTAGTTCCTTGTTTATCGATTGATCGAGCCTTATGCCCAATCGATCGATTCTAGACATAACTAATTCATTTATTCACTTTAAATCGCATTAAATTTCGATCAATCGAATCATATACTCGATGATCAAAATTATATAATTTATATCATATTTCGACCGATCAATTTCAAAAAAAAAATCGATCGATCGAGTTGTGTCCGAACAAACAACTTTATTAATATTATTTCTATCTTGTAACGTCACTTGCACGACTAAAACTTAACGCACTTTAATTACTCGATGTTTCGATCGATGGTCGTAATGCACTTCACTTTAAATTGTATTGCTTTTTAATTTGAATATTTAATAATAATATACATATCACAAAGTGTTAGAAATTCGATGTCTCGTAAAAATTGAACTATGACCTTCACGTTATTGAAATTACACTTATAACTATCCTATTCTATATTGTATTGAAATGATGTGTAAATAAATTACATGTATAAATATAATAAAATCTTCATGTATGCATGATATTTCTATATTTATATCTTGATCATATTTTATGAGTTATGAGTAAGCTAAAGCATATGTACGAGAGTGTATGAGATCATGTCTACGCTTAGGCTTAGTGATTCGTTGAGATGGTATCGAAGCAAGGAATATATTGTATTCACATGCCTTACAACTCATGGTAGTATGAGACCCATGAGGAATCGGGTCAGTATAAATTCAGCGTAACCTCGTATACGGTGGCATATGCGGTGACCCTATCACCCGAGCTTTAATATGAGAGATTAAGATATGAGATATGATACGAGATTCCGGTCATGAGCCTTAACTGTGGTGAGGTTTCTTTTACGATCATGTGAAACTCGAAATATTAGATTCAATGTCCGAATGTAACCCTCTATGGTTGTAACGACCCAAAATTTTTTACTTTCTTTTATTGGTAGTAGATGGTGCTTTGTACTTTGCAAGGTGTTAGTGCTCCACACCAGAACCTATCCTAATTGAGAAAATACACATTTTGATTTTTTTTAAAGGTTTTATATTTAAAATTATCTTTATTTGACACAAGTTGTATGGTGGCCTAGTGGTTGAAAGACTTTGGTTATAAACAAGAGGTCTAAGGATCAAACCTTACTCCGTGAGTTTTAAACATCTATTTTAAACTTTGAAGTAAAAGCCTATACACCTTTATTTAGTGCGACCGCTTAGCATTGAATTAATACCCATATATTATAAATAAGAAAGTTACGGAGAACCCTAAATCATTATTATAAGAATTCTTCTTAAAAACCCTAGCTGTCACTCCATCTTCTTCTATAACCACCATTTTCTAAAAACACCCAAACCACTTTTAAATCTCTTGTGTGTTCTTCTACAAAAAATATCGTGGTATTTTTCTACTATCAAATCATGGTGGAAGAAGGTGGCGTAATCATAGACAGACCATCGTGTGGACGCCGATCTCTATCGCTCTAATCGTCGTCGATTCACCGATCACGCTTCAACAGGTGGGTACCCATCTATCCATCTCGTCCTTCTCAGATCCCATCGCGTAGGATACGTTCAATCGCGTACCTATGGGCTATTTAAAATAAATCTAAAATTTATTTTATTACAAAATCACTTTTAAGATTAAAATAATAATTAATCCTAATTTTATATTATTTTTGTGAATTTTTCAGATGTATTGTGGGTTTTATTTCGGAACCCTATTTCATTTTGAATCTGTGACAGTCAATCGATTGAAACACACTTTTCAATCGATCGACTTCAAAACTGTAATAGAGAAGGTTTTATTTCCTTTTAAATTCAATCGATAGATTTACATGATTCAATCGATCGATTTGAACAGTTGATTTTAATAAGCAAAGTTACTTTAACTGCTTCTGACAACTTTACTGAATGGATGTCTCAATCGATTGATTTTATAAATTCAATCGATTGAGGTTGTTTGGTAATGAATATAATAATAGTTTTTGCCTTTTCTTTAATTGGAAAGAAGGGATATTCAATCGATTGATTATAAATCAATCGATTGAGGATTGTTGGTAGGGAATAGGTTATTGTAATAGTGAAAGGGTTATTATAATATTAGTCTAGTTTAATGAATAAGAACTCAAAGCCTTATTCAATTTATTACTCAATCGATTGAGTTCCACTTCTCAATCGATTGACTCTGAATTGAACCGACTATGTACACTTACCCAAATTCAATCGATTGAGCTCCACTTATCAATCGATTGACTATGAATTGAACCGACTATGTACACCTACTTATTCTTCAATCGATTGATCTCCACTTCTCAATCGATTGACTTTGAATTGAACCGACATTATACACTTAAATTCAATCGATTGATTTTGAACCAAAATGATTGTGTACACCTATTTAAATTCAATCGATTGAGTACACTTTTCAATCGATTGATCTTGAACCGAACTGATTGTGTGCACCTATTTAAATTCAATCGATTGGGTTACACTTTTCAATCAATTGATCTATGTCCGAGCAGACATCAAACAATATTATCAATATTGTTTTCTCCTATAACTCTACTTGCTCGACCAAAATTCAATGCACTCTAATTCATTGATGTTTCGATCGATGGTCGTGATGCACTCCACTTTAAATTGAACTGCGATGTATCATTTTAATTATAGTATACTATATATGTATCATTTTAACGCTTCAACCCGACCACTTGGATAACACAAAGTGTTAGAACTTCGATGCCTTTATGAAACCGAACTCTAACCTTTACGATTATCGAAATCACACTTATAACCCTATTCTATAATTATATTGGTGTGATATGTAAATAAATATAAATATAAACATAATCAAAATCTAAGTGTAAATTATTCTGTATGTGTGATATTTTTATATTTATAATTTAATCAATTTATACGAGTTAAGAATATGTTAGATCATGAGTACGAGAGTGTATGAGATCATGCCTACGTTTGGGTGTGGTGATTCGCTGAAATAATATCGAAACGAGAAATACACCGTATTCACATGCCTTACAACTCATGGTGGAATGGGACCCATGACAAGTCGGGTGAGTATGAATTCAGTGTAATCTTGTATACAATGGCATATACGGCGACCCGATCACCCCGAATTCAAATATGATAGTATAAATTATGAGTTAAGTTATGAGGTTCGACCATAGGCATTAGCTGTGGTGAGGTTTCTTCTATGGTCACATAAAACTCGAAATATTAGTGTCCATGTACGGATGTAACATCTCTATGGTAGTATAGACTACCACACGAAGTACATCCAGATTACTACGAAACCTTTTTCTTGAGAAGCGTAAATTAGGAAAGTTGTCTCATTATAGTTTGTGGTAGGATTAAGTATAAAAGTATGATAAGATATGAGTATGAGATAAGATAAGTTATAATACGAGTACGATAATAAGACATCGATGTGTAGGCCATCAAAAGATAAAGAACTTAAGCCTCTATATGTGTCATTCCTTGCGTAGCCACCGTAAGGGCAACAACGTCTTTCAGCCAAGACGAATCTCTGGGAGAGATTATGAGTATGAGTATGTTATGAGTGACTTTGGCCATTATGTCTCCCTATTGGCTGGATGGTGGAGTATGAGTATGACACGAGGGCGTTATGATATGGTAGTATAATACTATGTTGACCCTCCCATGGTAGTTCGAGCAGCGACTCTGGCACAGGTCGTTTAGGATTTCACTAGTATGTTAGTTATGCTCATGCGATGTACAGACGTATGTGAGAGAATGATAATAAGACATGGTATGATATGCTATGAGATATGGTAAGGTACGTTAGGATATGAGTGTCTAGATCATGGTCTTGCATTTATGATATAATATGAGTTTCATGATATGCATATAATTTTATCTTTCTTCTGATATCTGTTTTGAGATATTATGTCTATCACTCACAAGATGCACTCACAATACACCTGAGTAGTATGGGGTGAATTGGTGGTGTATCCACTGAGTTTACGTGACTGAGTAAACTCATCCCACGATAATCTAACAGTTACAGGTGATTACGCTGGTGGAGTAGACGCAAGCCATCTAGATCTTACCGACGCTGATTTCTTGATCCTGCGGGTGTTGAGTACCAGGAGCCTTTCTAAGGTGATGCTGCCGGCTATCAGGAGGACTACGATGCTGATCTTGATTCGAGTGCCGATTACTGATCATTGTGGACTTGGTATTGAGTTTTATTGATTCTAGTATTATGGATTTTATAGTTTATTTTATCGGATTTGTCTCTGACTGGATTTACATTTTATTGGTTGATTGTGGTTTTATCACACTTATTCAGTATTTATGATTGCATTTATATTCCACCCTATTTGTCAGATTTTACAGATTTTGTGAAACCATTATTGCGTGAGAATCCTGATTAGGTGTATGTCCGCTTAGCATATCCGGGATATGTGCGAGTCATAACTCGAAATTCTAGGCCCTCGGGATAGGGTAGTATGGGTTGTCACACGAAGTACATCCAGGTTATTAAGAAATCTTTTTCTTGGGAAGCGTGATTTAAGAAAATTACCCCACTATAGCTTGTACTATAATTAAGTTTTAGGAGTACGATAAGATATAAGTATGAAATAAGATAAATTATGAGTACGATAATAAGATATCGCTGTGGACCTCAAGGGGTTAGGTGAGCTGGTCAGGTACCTGCTTCTAAATGCACGAGACCTGAGTTTAAATCCCCTCTCCCCCTAGAGGCCACCCTAGGGATTCATATCCTGTGCTGCCCGAAATGTGCTGAATTTGGAGTGCGCATGTGCCCTTGGGATTAGGCGAGTGCTCTAAGAGGCCCGGATACCCAGGTTATAAAAAAAAATAATAATAATAAGATATCGTTGTGTAAGACAGCATAAGATTAAGAACTTTAAGTTTGTATATTGTGGTTCCTTGCGTAGCAATTATAAGGGCAATAACGTCTTTCAGCCAAGACAGGTCTCTAGGAGACATTATGATTATGTTATGAGTTACTTTTAGCCATTATGTCTCCCCATTGGCTGGATAGAGGAGTATGAGTATGACACTGTAGCATTATAATATGATAGTATGATACTATAGTGACCCTCACATGGTAACTCGAGTAGTGACTTTAGCACAGGTCGTTTAGGATTTTATGAGTATGTTAGTTACGCTCATGCAATGTATAGACGTGTGTGCGAGAATAATGAAATAAGATATGATATAATATGAGATATGGTAAGATACGTTACGATATGAGTGTCTAGATCGTGGTCCTGCATTCATAATTATTATATAAGTTCATGATATACACTTGATTCTATTATTCTCTTCTGATTTCTTTAAGATATTATTATTATCACTCACGTGATGCACCCATAATGCACCTGAGTAGTATGGGGTGAATTTGTACTCCATCCCGAAATTCTTTGAGATAATAATATAATTATTATCACTTGACTCTGTCACGACCCAAAATTCTATCCCATCTCGAGGGCTTAGAATTTTGAGTTATCCGTACTTGATGCAAGGTTCGTACAAAATAAAGTAAAGTTTCTGTTAGCTGGGGCATTCCTAGGATATGTCGTAGATACAACACTTCTCTGAGCAGGTGGGGTCGTAGTCGTCCCTGGGTGGGTGTAACCTGACGATGGTGCAACTCTCTAGTAACCGGAGACAGGAGCGACTCTCTGAACTGGGCTGGTCTGAGGATACGGTGCAAAACGTTGTTGTTGTTGTGCCTGTGCAAAGTTGCGAAGGAGGTACTCTCGGGGTAAAGGACGAAGAGCCTTCTCAAATCAATTTACCCCTCTGAGCTGTCTTACGGGCTACATGCTGAGTGCGCAATATTTTATTTTCCTGCTTTTGAATATTAGCCCATTCTATAAGCTTTCCATAGGTCAAAATTTTCATCACAGCAATCTTGCTCCTGATAATAGGGTTGAGCCCCTTTTGAAAATGATAACACTTCTCAGTTTCATCTGCTACCAACATAGTGGCAAATCAAGAGAGTCGATCAAACTTTACCTCGATTACAGACATGGTTCCTTACTGTATTGCTAAGAACTCACTTTTCTTTTAAGTCTTCGTGGCATCTTTGAAGTACTTGTTTTAAAATACTTCTCTGAACTGCTGTCAAGTTCAGCATTCTTCTTGCCTGTTTTCTAACATCTTTGTTGACGTCCACCAATTTTGTGTATCACCTTTCAAGCACATCACGGTCCAAGGCACTTTTTCATTTTCCGCAAGAGTAGAGACTTTGAAAATCTTCTCTATCTATGTAATCCAATCGTCAGCGGTATCAGGATCCAACTGTCCGAGGAAGTGCGGAGGTCAGGCCCTGGAGAAAGTGACATATCTGCTATCATTGTTGTTCTTGATCCAAGGCGGTGGTGGAGGTGTAACCGGACCGCGGTTGGCATGATTGTTCAATTGTTGGGAAATCAGGTCCTTATAAGTTCTGACCTGCTACTCCAGCTGCTGATTAAACCCTTGGATCAGTCAGGCAGTCTCTTACTGATGGGTCTTGTTCAACTGGGCCACGTGTTGTTGTTGTGCGACCGTCAATACGTAACATATGTGCTATCTCGCTTTCATCTCCCTGAGATGAAGATCCCTCACCATTCCTTCGTGGGGTTATCGTAATCTTGTTTCAAAAATTCAAGGACTTAGAACTCGTAACAACTTAAATCTCTTAAATCCAATAGAAAGTAAAGTCTGAGCTCTGATACCACTCTGTGATGACCAAAAATTCTACCCCATCTCAAGGGCCTAGAATTTCGAGTTATGACCTGCACATATCCCAGATAAGCTAAGCGAACAAACACCTAATCAGAGTTATCGCGCAAGTTTGATTCCACGAAATTCGTGAAAGTCTTCAATTAAGGGTGGAGTATAAATACGATCATAAATACTAAATAAATATGATAAAAATTCAGGTAATCACCTGTAGGAGAAAATAAATGTCAGAGACAAATTCGATAAAAGAAAGCGTAGAGTAAATAATAATAATGTCAAAAGAACTCAGTACCGAGTCTAAAATGTCAATAATCTGTGTCCAGATCAAAATCAGCATCGTGGTCCTCTTGATACTCTGCGGCGTCGCCATTCCAAGGCCCCTGGTAGTCAACGTCCGCGGGATCAATGAAATCGGTGTCACCGAGATCCGGATAGCCGGCGTCTTCTCCACCAGCGTAATCACCTGCAGTTGTTAGATTGTCGTGCAATGAGTTTACTCAATCATGTAAACTCAATAGATACACTACCAATCCACCCCTTACTACTCAGGTGCATTATGGGTGCATCACATGAGTGACAATAATAATATCTCAAAGAAATCAAAAGAGAATAACATAATCAAGTGTATATCATAAACTCATATCAAATCATGAATGCAGGACTGTTATGATTTTAATCTTGTTTTACTCGTAAGTACACGAATCGTGATGTAGTCAGTGGGTGCAGAGTCCAAGATTGTTCTCACAGAGATAGGTCAGAAAATTTAAAAGAGGCAACAATAATCAACAAAGGAACTACCACAAATCTAGCACAATATTTAAACTAGTTTATGATTCTGAGAGTTTGGCTGATAGAATAAAAACTAGGCAATGACATAGAATTTAAACAATTAAAAAAAGATAAGGATTGGGATACTAAATCCTCTCATCATAAGTTTATCATTCATGCAATACAAATATGTGGATTTAGATATGAGATCCTCAAAAGATGTCAACGTGAAAGCATTGGACCCGAACACACATAAGCTTTAAATTACAGATCTGAGATCACGGAGATGTATGATTAATGATGTGTTGATTAAGTTGTACTCGCAAGTGCACGAATCATGATGTAGTCAGTGGGTGCAAAGTACGAGATTGTTCCCACGAGGATTGGTTAGAAAATTTAAAATCAGAAATAGCAATTAACTAGAAGAATTTCCACAGATCTATTACAGTAACCAACAACCTAGAATTTTGAGAGCTTCTGATAAATTAGATAAATACTAACAGATAAATACTAGCAGAATTTAAGAATTAAATAATTAATGAAAGATAAGGATTGGGATGCTAAATCCTCCCATCGTAGGTTTATCATTTACAGAATACCAATTTGTGGATTGAGATGTGAGATCTTTAATAGATTTCTCAAAAGAAGCACTGCCCCATACACACGTGAGTTCTAAAATATAGATCTGAGATCACAGAGATGTATGATTAACATCCCATGAGTGTATGATTAACACTCACACCTCGGACAATATTTAGAACCCAATCTCTAGGGTGATTTCCAAAGTACGATCTAAGATCAAGGAGATGTATGATTAACACCCCATGAGTGTGTGATTAACACCCACACCTCAGATAGTGATTGGAACTCACCACTGGGATAAAGTCAGGCCATCAATCCACGATCAAGGAGATGTATGATTAACACCCCATGAGTGTGTGATTAACACTCACACCTCAGATGACAGTAAAACTTCACCCCGAGATGGGTAATAATCAGGATAAAATCATTATTGCAGATCTGAAATCATAGGGCATGATTAGCTCCTAGATTTCAGATTGAAATCAGATTTCACCATTTTTAATAATAATATTAGGGCCTTAAAAAGTATCTGGCATCTCAATCCACACAGATTTATATTAATATAAATAAATACCTCGGATGGGGTTCATTAGATCCCCATCCTTAATGAAACTAGCCACACATAACTGAAATAAGTAATAAAATAAATGCAGAAGTTAAAAATGCCATTAAAATATCGTAAAGAATTATCCACAAAAATCCACGAAAGCTTTAATCCAAAGTACGTACACCTCCTTCTTGAAAGTGGATCCAAATCAGAAAAACTAAGACTTATCTTCTTCTCAAAATAAATATTAAAAAGATAGTTCAAGAAACTGGGACTCAATGCCCTTACACTTTAAAACGCAGAGAAGCTCAAGCAGAAGAATGCAGAAAAAATGAAAACTCTCCCTAAACAGAGGGCTCCCCGAATGAATATATCTCCAAGAATATATGTCTCCCTAATTGCCAAAACAAAAGCCGCTTTTTCCTCCTTGAATCCAAGATTTTATTCCGTACAAAGAGTACCAAGATTCTCGCGGCCAAAGACAATTCCGAACTCAAATGCAAACTTGGTCGATTGATCGACTAAAGAGGGTTGATCAATCGACCATATTAGATTCTGTTTTAGAAATTCTAAATCTTCCGGATTAGGTCGATCGATCGACCAAAAAGGGTCGATCAATTGACCTCCCAGATTTTCGTGAACTCCCGCTACACTTTGTATCAGATACTACCTCGGTATTTTAGCCATAACTTTCTATCCCGAAGTCAAATTGAGGCGATTCTTATGGTGTTGGAAAGCTAACGACGAGAACTACAACTTTGGTGTTTTGACAATTTTCTGAATCTGACGTCTTGAAGGATCAAATTGATCTCCAAGTCGGGATAAGTTTCGAATGATCCAAGGTAGCACGAATTTGACGTTATATTCTGAACTTTTGGGTTATTTCATGCTCAATGCATCTCCCGACCTGTAAATCACTAAAACTATATCAAACATATTAAATAGCTTTCATCGGATAGCTAGATATAGGTCTTTAGGGGTAAAATATCATCATATTTCACTGCACATCATACCCCCAAACCTACACTTTGCTAGTCCTCGAGCAAAGGAGAAGATAAACAAAACTGAAAAATAAACTAACAACCTAAGAAAAGTAAAAAATGCCACTTTCGTAGGGAACACGATTGCATTTAGCATATGCAACAAGCTTTTAAACCGCTAGGTGATCCCTAGTGGAGGAGTTTTGTCTCCTGAGGGTTTTCAGTGAAGTTACCCACAAACTTCAAGGCATTGATTTATGTGAAATTTATTAATTGATCTCATTATGCATTTCTTCCACAAGTACTATGAATGCCATGTCATTTCCATTGATGCTTAGTTAAGCTAAACTAATGCTTCAATTTACAGATAAATTTTTCGCTCATCTTTAGATGTTTCAATGTGGTCATCAGATCAAATAATATTTATTTGAAAATTTATCTTATTTGTGAACTGCATAGATTTCTGCTTTGATTCAAACCTCATAATAGGTGTATTTTTCAAACTAAAATCACTTTGATGATGGGTAAGTTTTCGCAGATATGTGAGAGATCAATACAAAGCAAGCAAAAAGGTCTCACATGATAAGTGAAACACGATGTAATCAATGAACAAAGATAAATCTCATAAGAACAGATACTTGTATATTCTAAGCATGTCATATCAAGTTCCATTAGCTCAGTTTCATCTATACCCAGGTATGCATATTTCAAATCCGTGGGGAGGGGTTTTAGTTCCAGCCTTGATTTCTCTCCTTCATTTGATCGATGCGATTCTTCTTCGCTATCTTCGTCCTTTTTCTCATTTTTCAATTCACATTCATTTTCTCCCAAGAGTGGCGTTGAGTCTAGCATCTCATTAACCTCGTGTATCACCTTATCCACATCGAAGTCTTTACCAAAATATGCTAAACAAGCCTCTAAAGGGTCCTCATATTCTGAAGCAAAAAATTCATTTTCCACAATGTTATCAATCATGCAAACTTGTGCATGTTCCTCATCTTCAGCAGGCTGTTTTGCAATGTGAAAAATATTCAGTTCCACAGTCATGTTCCCAAATGACAAATTCATTATCCCATTTTGGCAATTGATTAGTGCGTTTGATTTTGCCAGGAATGGTCTTCCTAAAATTATGGGAACATTATTTCTGTGTTGAGGAATGGGTTCTGTATCCAATACAACAAAGTCAACTGAAAAGTAGAAAGTGTCTACTTTGATCAGGACATCTTTGACTATTCCCCTAGGAATATTAATTGACCTATCAGCAAGTTGAAGGGTCATAGCTGTCGGTTTTAGTTCTCCCAACTCAAGTTCCTTGTACACCGTGTATGGCAACAAATTGACACTTGCTCCAAGGTCTAGGAGTGCTTGATCGATGCGATTCTTCCCTATGATGATTGAAATTGTAGGACATCCAGGGTCCTTATATTTAATTGGGAGTCTCGCTTGTAGAACTGAGCTTACCTGTTCTGCTAAGAAGGCTTTCTTCGGGACATTAGTCTTTCGCTTTATCGTGACCAAATCCTTTAGAAACCTAGCATATGCTGGCACCTGCTGAATGACGTCTAGGAAAGGAATATTTATCTTCAGTTGCTTAAACATTTTAATGATTCCTTCCTGATCGCGATTCTTCTTCGGTCCCACTAGCCTTTGAGGGTATGGGGCCTATGGTATGAAACTCTTCTCTCGTCTGCTCCTGCTTCCTTGTTCTTCTCAATTTCGACTTCAAGTTCATGCTTCTCCTCCTCTTCTGGCATTTCCACTTTGTTATCGATTTGCTTCCCAGATCGCAATGTAGTGATGGCCGTGATCTGTTGTTGGCTCTCCTCCTGAGATGAGGTCGAGGCCTGCTCAATGCCATCTGTCCTCTTGGAATCGAAATTGGTTGGCTCGGGAATGATCCCTTCTCTCTCTCGCAGAGGAGTGTCGCCAGTTGCCCAAGTTGTGTCTTTATCCTTGATATTAAAGAGGTATTGGATTGAATGAACTTCCACATATCCTCACTCTGAGGGTATTGATTCTGGTGCTGACGTGGCGCAGCATTTCCTTGTTGATTATTGAACCCTGGTGGAGGAAAATTTTGTGCAAACCCTTGTTGACGTATTGAATGTGAGAACTGATAATTCTGATTCGATTGCCTAGGTTGCACATTTTGATTTTGATTTGGGTAAAATTGGTTTCCTCCTCCATAGTGATGTTGGAATTGTCCTTGACCAAACTGTTGTTGTGGTCCCTGACTAAAATTTTGATTTGGGTATAAATTCATCCCTTGACCTCTGCCTTGGGGTCTTTGATTTCCCTATTTCCATGAGAAATTCTGATGATATTTCCAACTATTTGGATTGTTTTCATTAAAAATATTTCCCTGATTCTACCCATAAGTGTTCAATGCATTCAATTGTTCACTAGGATCCTCTGAGTAAGTTTGCAGTGACGTGCAACCGTCGGATGTGTGCATTAGACTCGCACAATATGAGAATGGATCTGGTTGTACATTTATAACACTCACATTTTTCTTCAATTTTAATTCCTCAACTTGTTGAGTGAGGAAATCTATTTTTGTCATCAGGTCTGGTGTTTCTTTCACCACATACAATACTCCTTTCTTTGCTGAGCTTCCTACTTGATCTCGATTCTTCTTCAGCTGATCTCGACTGCTAGAGAAGTCCCATTGTTGTGAGTCTTCAGCTAACTTTTCCAAGAATTGATATGATTCATTTTCTCTCAGTCCCAAGAATCCTCCATTGTTCATGGATTCAATCAAATGTCAATTAGCTTGATCCAATCCGTTGTAAAAACATTGGACCAATCTCCATTTTGAGAATCCGTGGTGCGGATATTTCAATAAGATATTCATAAATCTATCCCAGGCTTCATAGAATCTCTCATCATCTTCTTGTGTAAAATCGGTGATTTCACGTCTTAAGGCATTAGTCTTAGCCATGGGAAAGAATTTTAACAAAAATTTCTTAACCATTTGATCCCAGGTGGTTATGGATCCAGCTGGTAACGAGTTTAACCATGCTTTGGCCTTATCCTTTATAGAGAAAGGAAATAGACGTAATCTCACAGATTCTTCACTGAAATTTTGATATACCGATGAACAGACTTCAACAAAGTCTTTGATATATTGATATGAATCTTCTCTATCCATACCATGAAAATTTGGTAAGATTTGTATCACATTAGTACGGATTTCGAATCTGCCACCAGGTGTGGCGGGATACATGATGCAAGATGGAGTATTAGTAGTAATTGGGGCAAACAACTCCCTCAGGATTGGTTCCTCCTCATTTTTATGATGTTGATTTTCACAACCGTTTGCATTCATTTTGAATTGAATTGATGGTTCGGTTCTCGCTTCTCGACCTGTTTTAACTTCTTTTCGATTTGAACGACACGCTCGCTCAATCTCAGGATTCAGAGGTTCTAAAGATTTATCTCTAGAAGACCTCGTGTGCATACACAAAGTGCAAAGAAAGTTTTTTTTTTTTTTTTCGATTAATTGACTGTTTAGGTCGATTGATCGACCAAGAGAATGTTCGATTGATTGACGGTTAAGGTCGATCGATCAAGGATTCAAAGTTTGAATTAAATTTTTATTTTTTTTTTTAAATTCAAAAAATCCGGAATCCGGAGATTGCGAGCAAGATTTTTGCAGATTTTGGAGTGTCGATTGATAGACTGTTTTGGTCGATCGATCGATACTCAAAAAAAAAATTTTTTTTTTTTTTTTTAAGAGTCGATTGATCGACAGTTTAGGTCGATCGATCAATCTCAATATTGAATTTTTGAAAAAGTTTTTTTTTTTTTTTTTTTTATAATTTTAAAGTTACTAAGTTCAAACCTACAAAGATTCTTAAAAATTAATTTTCTATTTTCAAAAAATTTTAATTTTCTACGCCCAGTCCCTGGCAGCGGCGTCAAAAACTTGATGTGTTGATTAAGTTGTACTCGCAAGTGCACGAATCGTGATGTAGTCAGTGGGTGCAAAGTACGAGATCGTTCCCACGAGGATTGGTTAGAAAATTTAAAATCAGAAATAGCAATTAACTAGAAGAATTTCCACAGATCTATCACAATAACCAACAACCTAGAATTTTGAGAGCTTCTGATAAATTAGATAAATACTAACAAATAAATACTAGCAGAATTTAAGAATTAAAAAATTAATGAAAGATAAGGATTGGGATGCTAAATCCTCCCATCGTAGGTTTATCATTAACAGAATACCAATCTGTGGATTGAGATGTGAGATCTTTAATAGATTTCTCAAAAGAAGCACTGCCCCATACACACATGAGTTCTAAAATATAGATCTGAGATCACGGAGATGTATGATTAACATCCCATGAGTATATGATTAACAATCACACCTCGGACAACATTTAGAGCCCAATCTCTAGGGTGATTTTCAAAGTACGATCTAAGATCAAGGAGATGTATAATTAACACCCCATGAGTGTGTGATTAACACCCACACCTTAGATAGTGATTGGAACTTACCACTGGGATAAAGTCACACCATCAATCCAAGATCAAGGAGATGTATGATTAACACCCCATGAGTGTGTGATTAACACTCACACCTCAGATGACAGTAAAACTTCACCACGAGATGGGGAATAATCAGGATAAAATCATTATTGCAGATCTGAAATCATAGGGCATGATTAGCTCCTAGATTTTAGATTGAAATCAGATTTCACTATTTTCAATAACAATATTAGGGCCTTAAAAAATATCTGACATCTCAATCCACACAGATTTATATTAATATAAATGAATACCTCGGATGGGGTTCATTAGATCCCCATCCTTAATGAAACTAGCCACATATAACTGAAATAAGTAATAAAATAAATACAGAAGTTGAAAATGCCATTAAAATATCGTAAAGAATTATCCACAAAAATCCACGAAAGCTTTAATCCAAAGTACGTACACCTCCTTCTTGAAAGTAGATCCAAATCAGAAAAACTAAGACTTATCTTCTTCTCAAAATAAATATTAAAAAGATAGTTTAAGAAACTTGGACTCAATGCCCTTACACTTTAAAACGCAGAGAAGCTCAAACAGTAGAATGCAGAAAAAATGAAAACTCTCCCTAAACAGAGGGCTCCCCGAATGAATATATCTCCAAGAATATATTTCTCCCTAATTGCCAAAACAGAAGCCACTTTTTCCTCCTTGAATCCAAGATTTTATTCCGTGAAAAAAGTACTGAGATTCTCGCGGCCAAAGACAATTCCGAACTCAAATGCAAACTTGGTCGATTGATCGACTAAAGAGGGTCGATCGATCGACCATATTAGATTCTGTTTTAGAAATTCCAAATCTTCCGGATTAGGTCGATCGATCAACCAAAAAGGGTCGATCAATCGACCTCCCAGATTTTCGTGAACTCCCGCTACACTTTGTATCAGACACTACCTCGGTATTTCGGCCATAACTTTCTATCCTAAAATCAAATTGAGGCGATTCTTATGGCGTTAAAAAGCTAACGACGGGCTCTACAACGTTTATGTTTTGACAATTTTTTGAATCTGACATCATGAAGGTTTAAATTGAGCTCTAAGTCGGGATAAGTTCCGAATAATCCAAGGTAGCACGAATTTGACGTTATATTCTGAACTTTTGGGTTATTTCATGCTCAACGCATCTCCCGACCTATAAATTACTAAAATTATATAAAACATGTTAAATGACTTTCATCGGGTAGCTAGATGTAGATCTTTAGGGGTGAAATATCATCATATTTCACTGCACATCAATTAACATCCCATGAGTGTATGATTAACACTCACACCTCAGATAGTATTTAGAACCTAATCTCTCAGATAAATTCCACACTACTGATCTAAGATCAAGGAAATATATGATTAACATCTCATGAGTGTATGATTAACACTCACACCTCAGACAGTAGTAGAATTTGCCCCTGAGATGGCAGTGATTAGAATAGATTTACCATTGCAGATTTGAGATCACAGGGCATGATTAGCTCCCAGATCTCGGATGGCAATCGGATTTTATCCATATCAATAATAACGTCAGGGCCCTTATAAGGATCTAACATCTCAACCATAAATTTATATTATTACGAATGAATACCTTGGATGGGGTTCATTAGATCCTCATCCTCAATGAAATTAGCCACGCATGATTGAAATGAATAACATGATTAAAATGAAACTACAAAATGACATAAAATAAATAAATTATAAAATACCTCAACAAGTCCAATGACAGCTTTTAATCCCACTTTAATTTAACGGATACAATAAATCTTCAATAACGGAAATAGAAACTGATCTAATTCTTACGCCTAAGAAAAATGAAGAACAAAACTGGAAGGGAAAAAAATGGAAAGAAATTAAACTAGAGAAAATACAAATGAAAAAAGATCCCCCAACTAATTCTTCGAATCTGCTTAAATAGCTCTGATTTCGGAGATTTGAAATTCGAATTCGATCGATCGACTTAAGTGGTCGATCAATCGAATTTGAATTTGAAATTTCCGCTTCTCAATATTTAAACTCGATTCATCGACTTTATACTAGACGATTAATCGACTTCGACATTAATGCTCTTGTATGCTCCTTAATGCATCCAATGGCCAAATTTGTCTGAAACACTTAAAACTTTATAGATCTTATCAGATAGCTTTCATCGAATGACTAAATGTAGGCTTTTAGGGGTGAAATATCATCATATTTTACTACTCATCAAAAACCATGATCTAATCACTCATATCCTAACGTACCTTATTATCTCTCATATTATATCGTATCGTATTTTTTTTTTAATTCTCGCACATGCGTTTGTACATCGTATAAGCATAACTAACATAATTATAAAATCCTAAACAATTTGTACCAAAGTCGCTACTCGAGCTATCATGTGAAGGTTACCATAGTATCATACTACCATATCATAACGCTCTCGTATCATACTCATATTCCTTCATTTAGCCAATGGGGAGATATAATGGCCAAAAGTAACTCATAGCATACTCATACTCATAATGTCTCTGATTCATGCCGAAATATGACTATATTTCATACCCTAATACCGACACTTAGTCATCCGATGAAAGTTATCTGACGGCTATTGTACAATTTTAGTAATTTCAAGTGATCTTGATCGTTGGATATGTTTGGAGCGTAATTGAGCATAATTAAGGCTTACATGGAAATATTGGACCATGGAGCCAGTGGAATCACCAAAATCTGTGAAGAGAATTGATTGGTCTAGCTACAGCCAAGAGAATGAAAATATCACATGTCATTATCAATCGATTGATCTGGATGACGGCTTTTTCTTTCTTGAATCTGAATTTGAACTAATTCAATCGATTAAAACTTATAATTCAATGGATTGAATTCAAATTCAAATGAATCTGCCAAAATTCAATTTTGAAGTCAATCGATTGAAATTTGAAATTCAATCGATTGAGCCTTTTATGAAAGTTTTCCTATCCGCACCCTATATAAACAATGCTATGTTTGGGGTTAAGGTTTCTGTTGGACAGATTTTTTGAGAGTTTTTCCCAAGTTTTCTTTAGTATTTTTAGTTGTAGTTTGTACTTAGGATAAGAGCTTTGTAAGGTTTCAATCTTTTCCAAAAAGATCAAACAGTTGATAAAAAAATATAAAAATTTGTGATGGCTTCGGATTTATACCATATGTGCGGATCGAGGATGAGCGGCTAAACCCCTCGTTCAAGGAGGAAGCGATCCCTAGATGAGTATTTAACTTATTTTCAATTTCATCATTTCTTATCTTAATTATTGAATCCTACAACTTTAAGTTTGTGTATATTGTTTATCATCAAATACTCGTTTATAGTCGTCGATCTTAGTTATCGGTAACAATAAAAGAGTCATTCCACCTAGATCGATCTTGTAGACCGATATAGAATGTCGTACGATTGATGCTTGTTGTTGTGATTTTGTATTTGAGATATGTTATACATTTTCGCATGATTCATGTCGTGATTGACTGCGTCATAGTGATAGGATATTATATGTCGAGTCAATAATTACATTTTTATTGATTCATTTTGCTTGTAATAAAAGGATGGTAAATAATTTAATATCGAAATGTTGGGATTGTTAGTAGAAAAAGTTACACATCTAGGATTAGCGGAATCTTTGATCATCTCATTTTCGTTACTTTATCTATCGTAGTTCTCCATTGCATAGCTTTGTTTTAATTTTTATTATCATTACATTGTGTAATGGTAAATCATAGCAAACAAATCTCGCCTTTGATATTTTCTTAGGTTGTTTATTCTTTTAAAGTTAATTGAATTACGCGCTTTCCTGTGGGTACGACATTTGTATTCTTGTCTTGCTATGATAGATCTTGTGCACTTGTAGGGGTACACTTTAAAATCGATCAATCTCCCATAAACTCGTCTCGATTGAAAAACGTTGTTGCCCTTACGGTGGCTACACAAGAATGACACGCATAAAGACTTAAGCTCTTAATCTTATGCTAGCCTACACAACAGTATCTTATTATTGTACTCATAACTTATCTTATCTCATACTCATCTCTTATCGTACTCGTACAACTTAATTCTAGTACAAGCTATAGTGGGATAACTTTCCTAAATCACGCTTCCCAAGGAAAATGTTCAATAGTAGCTTGGATGTACTTCATATGACAACTCATACTACCATAAAGGGTTGCATCTGTACATGGACGCCAACATTACACGTTTCACGTTATCGTAAAGAAATTTCACCACAACTAAGGCCCATGGCCCGAATCTCGTATCATATCACATATCTTAATCTCACATATTAAAATTCGAAGTGATAAGGTCATCACATATGTCACTGTATACGAGGTTACACTAAATTTACACTCACCCGACTCGTCATGGGTCTCATACTATCATGAGTTATAAGGCATGTGAATATTATGTATTCCTCGTTTTGATACCATCTCAGCGAATCACTACGCCCAAGGATAGACATGATCTCATACACTCTCGTATATACACTCTAGCTTATTCATAACTCATAAAATGTGATCAAGAAGTAAACACAGAAATATCATGCGTACAAGAAGATTTACATTAGATTTTATTATGTTTATACATATAATTTATTTATACTTCATCTCAATGCAATATAAAATAGAGTAGTTATATGTGTAATTTCGATAACGTGAAGGTCAGAGTTCGATTTTCACGAGATATTGAATTTCTAACACTTTGTGGGTCATATTGAAACGACAAAAGTAATACAATTTAAAGTGAAGTGCATCACGACCATTGATAGAAACATTGAGTAATTAAAGTGCATTAAGTTTTGATCGTGCAAGTGAGGTTACAAGATAGAATCATTATTAATAAAGTTGTATGTTCGAACACAACTCGATCGATCAAATTTTTTTTTGAAATCGATTGGTCGGAATATGATATAAATTATATAATTTTGGTCATCGAGCATATGATTCAATCGATCAAAATTTAAAGCGATTTAAAGTGAATAAATAAATCAGTTATGTCTAGAATCGATCAATCAGACATAAAGTTCGATTGATCAATAAATAAGGAACTAATAAACTCGGGACAGGGAGCCAACCCACTAGCTGAATAAAATTTACTTAGTAACTAATACTATATGTATATTTGGTATAATAATTTACATCATTATAAAATAAAAGTGCTCACGTAACATTGTCTTATATAAGATCAGAAGATAATATAATAATATAATATATTTCTTAAGTTCACATGCATTGTAAAAATCCAGCCACTTGTTACCTTACTTATAATGTAATAACTTACAAATATGTTTGAGATATTAAGATAGAATTTATTATTAAGTACTCAGCACAATTATAAGCAATAGTAGGGATTAGATGGATTGTACAGGTGGGTCAAATTTATAAAATATAATAACTTATAATTGAGAGTAGTGACATCAAGAGTAAGAAATATAATAATAATTGTATGAAATAAGAAATATAATATTATAATAATAGTTACATATAGTAAGAAATATAATATTTTATTAATTAAAAAGGGTGATAACTCATCTTAATGTGACGCGTCCCCAAGCCAAAATAAATTCGATGGATTGAACACATTAATCAATCCGTCGATACTATATTATAATAGAACGTTTCTGGCACGATTTCCAAAAAATCGATCGATTGACTATTACAATTTCGAAGAATATCTAAAATATAATAGAAAATAATTAAAAATAATAATAAAATAAAATTTTATTATATTTTTAATTTTAAAATAATATTATTTAAAAATAAATCTAATGTTTATTTAATAATTCGTCGATATGCAATTGAATCGTATCCTACGCGACGAGATTTAAGAAGAACAAGATGGATGGATGGATAGATGGATACTCACCTCTTGAAGCGTGATTGGCAGTTCTAAGACCATTAAGGTGATGGAGATCGGTGTCCACTCAATAGTCTGTCCATGATTTCTGCTTCTTCTACCACGATTTTAATGGCGAAATAATTTAAGGAAGAGGTTAGAGTGTTTTTAGAGAAAGGTGGCCATAACCTCTAACATCTTATTTATAATATCTTAGGTTGTCACACCAAAAAAGGGTGTATAAGTTTTTACTTTAAGATCTAAAACCATTGTACTAAGGTTTGTGGCAAAAATAAATATATGAGTTTTGAGAATGCATTTTCAAGGATAGGTTTCGGTGTGGAGTGCCACCACTAGGGATGGTGGAAAACACATCTATCACTACAAAATTAATTAGCAAAAATCCGGGTCGTTACAGAATTGAACCAAAACCGATTTTTTCAGCTCGATTCAACTTAAACCAAAGTTGAATCGAAGAAAATTAGTTTTGGTTTAGTTAATAAAAAATTTAAGCTCGAAACGGGAATCAAACCAAACAGATTTATTTCGGATTCCTGTTTGATTTATTTTATTTTATTTTTTTCATTCTTTGTTGATTTTGGATCGGTTGCCCCCTACCCAATCGATTTTCAATCTTAGCCACTCAAAATTGAAACTGAATTGATTCAAAATGTTTCAGTGAAACTGATTTTGGGTTGGTTAATACTGCTTTTCGGTTGATTCGGTATCAGGTTTCGACTGTTGGATGGATCGGTTTTTCAGTTAGTATCAGTTTTCGGTACAAAACTTGCACCTGTAATTGCAAGTAGTTTTTTTATGCAATCTTGAGGCAATCATATTCGTATCTATACGATGATCACATAAATCAGGCAGGCCATGGTACAACATGGTGCCACGTGTATAGATACATGATTTGTTTGTCCCCCTTGGTGTCGGGGTCGGTCACTCTCTACTTAGGGTTGTCGGGCTTTTGATTAGCTTAATTATTGTTTACCAATAGGACTAGCTTGAACTTACACAGATAGAAAATCATGTCACACTGGGCTCAAGTCTTTTCCGGCTTGACCTTTTTACTAAAGTCCCAACCCAACCTGGGTTTAGCCGGGCAGATTCGGGTCGGCCCAAGCTTTTCTCTTAAAATAATCATGCTTTGCGAGCCGGGTTGGGAACAAGCCGGGCTTTGAGTAGCCAAATTAGTTTTATTCTAAAAATAAGGCGCGAACCTGGCCGGGATACAAAAGCGGCCCGGTCTCGGCCCGGTATAGTTAGGCTCGGGCTTTTTATTTGGTCCAGAATCTGACTCGATCCGGCCGTCCGGGTTTGCGTTCAGCCCATTACTGCCCCTATCGCTACTAGCTAGTATTGAGAACCCAAAGCTCCACCTAGAGAAGTGCGTACTCCGCACTAGGTTCATTTTAGACGGCGTTATCTGCAATTTTCAGATATTCTTTTTTTTTTTTTTTCTGAGAAAAAAAAAACAATTAGTCACGGATCATGGTTGTAGATAGTAGATAGTAGATAGTACTATACTAGATCGTAGATCATAAAACATGGCTCTGGTTTTACGGCCCACGTTTGTTCAATCTCCAAAACCCACCTGGAGATCATTAACCATGGCGATGAACAACTTCAACATTTCGTCATCTTTGGACATGCCACAGAGGAAGCTACCCATTTTACTTTTCGATGTCATGGACACCATTGTTCGTGACCCTTTTTACAAAGACGTCCCTGATTTCTTCAGGTACATTTATCTTTGGTCTTTTAATTATATGCTTCTGCTTTGTTGTTAGTTGTGGCTTTTATGTAATTTGGTGTTTCTGAGCATATTTTTTTAAGTTCATCGATAAAAAAAGGTTTTTTGTTTTTGTTTTCAGTACTAATGTTGTTAGTTGTGTAATCTTATATGGGTTGTGACATATGTTACATTGGATAATTTTTAATAATTTAATTGAAAGTTATTGATATTTGTAGAGGACCCATTTGATATTTTGCTGAATCTTCAAAGCCTATTTTATATTAATTTTACTGTAATCTAGATATTTTTCTTCATTCAATGAGCTATATATGATTAGGAACAGCTGTTTTGGATGATTTTTAGTAATTTAATTGAGAGTAAATAATCTCTGGGGAGAACCCATTTGATATATTGTTGAATCTTCAAAGCCTATTGACATTAGTTTATACTGTAACCTCGAGTGTTTTATTCCTTTAATGAGCTCTATATGATTAGGAACAGCTGTGTTGAAGAAATAGCCAATATTGTTGTTGAAAAATAGTAGAATTGCATGAAGATGCATGGTCCTAAACTTTTAAATTGGACTTGTTAGTATATATATTTATGGCATAATGGAATATGAGAAGGAGACTTATAAACAATGACTATGATAAGCACCCATTTTAGGCCATTTGGGATACATTTTTTTTCATTTTAAGTACTTCATGGGGATGGCCATCCCCTGTACCACCCATCCCGAAAATAATGCATATCATAGCATTAGAATCATCCAATTGGAGCGCTCTAATATGGAAGTTGTTCATGTCTTCTTAATGGTTCATACTTCATCTTAACGCGCTCTAATCCGATGGTTCTAATGCTCTGGTATACGTGATTTTTTTTGGCTTAATATACTACAATTGATGAACATCCATATGAAACACTTACAATGATGGACGTCAGTCTACATATTATTTTATGGAATAATGGAATATGAGAAGCACCCATTTTAGGCCATTTGGCATACATGTTTTATCATTCTAAGTATTTTTTGGGGATGACTATCCATGTACCACTCAGCCCGAAAATAATGCATAGCAGAGCATTAGAACCGTCCAATTCGAGTGCTTTAATATGGCAATTATTCATATCTTCTTAATGGTTCATGCTTCATATTAATGTGCTCTGATAGGATGCTTCCAATTCTCTGGCATGCATGATTGTTTTTGGCCGAGTTTACAAGTGATGGACATCCACATGAAACACTTAGATTGATCAAAGATGTATGCTACATGGCCTAAATGGTGCTTCTCATGCCACGCTTTGTGTTTCTCTAATCGTATGGTTCCAACGCTTTGGTACGCATGATTTTTTTGGCTGAGTAGTACAAATGATGGACATCCACATGAAACACTTACCATGATCAAAGATGTATGCTAAGTGGCCTAAATGGGTGCTTCTCAAGGCACTATAGCGGTCATCGGAGTTTATTTCTATATTTATATGTTGATTTGATCCCTTTTGTTGATGAAACTATCTATATCACAAGAAATTAGGACTTATTTGGTTGTTTCCTATTATGTGTTGGTGATATCATTAGCTGACTTGTTTTTTGTCTCCGTTTGTTCTTCACAGTTATTGTTCCTACTTCCTATATAGGTTTTGAAACCCATGCAGGGTACCCATAGAACTTACATTATTAATGTGGCTCAATCCAAACTTGGTTTGAATCAAAGGGTTAACTTGGTGTCTTTATAATCCAAAAAATTTAAACTTGGAAAATTCAACTGGGTGCTGAAAAACTTAATAGTTTACTCCAATAACTCAATTGGGTACTCTTAGGGCTGTGCATTTTTTGGACCGAACCGACCAAACCGAACCGAACCGCAGGGTTTGGTCCGGTTTGGATGGGTACCGGTTTGGGTTTGGTTTGGAAAAAAGGAAAACCGAAAAGTTTGGTTTGGTTTCGGTTCCAAGCCTCCCCAAGCCGAAACCAAACTAAACCGAATCGAATGTAGTTTGTAAGTAATTATATATATATATATATATATATATATATATATATATATAGGCGGGGATTTTGATTAATTCTAAAGGGCATTTAAGTAAAATACATATTTTTATATAAAACCCTACCCTTGTCTTTAGCCTATTCCTAAATCCTAAAGCGGTAAAGTAGAACTTATAGAAAAATCGGTTGAGAAGTTGAGAAAATTTTGATGTGCAAGTAGAACTTATAGGAAAACAGAAACCGACCGAACCAAACCAAACCAAATTGAATCGGGTTGGTTTGGTTTAAGAGTTGAACGGTTTGGTTTGGTTTGAAAATCTAAAACCCGATTAAGACCGGTTTGGTTTGTGGTTTTGGTCCAAAACAGACCAAATCGAACTGAATACACCCCTAGGTACTCTGAAAATATGATCAAGCACTTGAAAACCTAGAAAAATTAGACCCCAATTTAAACTCTTTAAACTTGAAAACTCTATTGACTCCTCGACAGAGTTTTGAGTTGATATGGACTATGGCCCTCATTGATTCCAAGCCAAGTTCAAGTTTTTAATCCCTCGCACCACATGCTATACATATCATGGTCTTAGCTTTTGGGACACTGCTGTTTAAGATATGATACAATTTGTTCCGTGCTCAGGGAATCTTAGCTAGCAGGACAAAGATTTCCCGGTAGTCATTGATTTATGTCTTGGAAAACCGATTATCACTAGCTCCATCTTGCATAATTTGGGTGTACTTTAGACTTTAGAGATGTTCTTGAGCTAATATATTCTCTTGCATCTAGAGTTAGATTTCCTTATGCTACTTTAGTCATAAGAGATCATAAGTGATTTCTTCTCAAATATAGTTAACTGTTTTTCCTTGTTAATGTATCATTTTCCTATTTAGATTGAGTATTTCTCAATAAGACTTAGGTTTACAGCTTAGCAAAATAGGAGAAATGGAAGGACTAAGAAATTCTGTGGTAAATCTATTTAAGATTGAGTGAGAAAGTTCGTACTTACTAGTGCTTGGAATAAATAATGCTAGGGTTTTTTTAATTTACCCCCCTCATATATGTCTTATTTACACTCCACCCCTCACCTTGTGTTTCACCTATTTACATTGTGGCCCCTTGCTTTTGTGTTTCCTTTACTTATTACCCCCTTTAGTAACGGATCAGTCGTTGACTGTCATAGAACCAAACTTTGACTGCTTTGAATCAGAAGATAGAGATCTTCCCCCCCCCCCAATGAATCTTGATGTTAGGAGCCTACCATCAGGTGGTCAGATTTTGGTTCCACATGGCAGACAACCCAAAAAGTGACAATGTAATAGTCCCACATCGGATAGGGAAAGTCTTGACCCTGGGCTATATGTGATTGTGGACGCTACATGTCATGACATGTTTTGGGTGGGGACTTAAGCCCGTGCCAGAAATAAAGCCGGGGCGGGAACCTAAGCCCAGAATCGGGCAATATTGTGGCCTGTGGATTTGGGTCGTCACAGAATGGTATCAGAGCCGAGGATGGCTCTTCTATACGGTGGGGGGATTGTAATAGTCCCACATCATATAGGGGAAAGTCCTGACCTTGGGCTATATATGATTGCAGACGCTACATGTTATGACACGTTTTGGGTGGGGACTTAAGTCCGTGCCATAAACAAAATCGGGGCGGGGACCTAAGACCAGAACCGGACAATATTGTGGCATGTGGGTCTAGGTCGTCACCGAAAATGATCGTGGGTGTACATCAAATGTGGCTCTTGGAATACTTTTCGAGATGTGTGCCATGTGAATCAAAATCTGCTCGTTTGATTGTAGGACGACGATCTCAAGATAGGTCAAAGATCGGGGCAAAAAAATCTATGTCGTCTGCTTCGAAGAACTCAAAGGTTATTTTCTTGGAGAGTCTGTCACTGCAAGGGCATAATAAGTCAAGGAAACACAAAAAGCAAGGGCCGCAGTGTAAATCAGTGAAACACGAGGGACGGAGTGTAAATAAAATATATCTCAGGGGGGTAAATGCAAAAAACCCATAATGCTATTGCATTAAAATAGAAGATTATAATTGGGGGGTGAGGAAGATTATAATGGATTTTCCTTCTTGATCACTCTAGTTTTCCTTAATACCATGCTATGAAGTAGAAGATTATAATGGATTTGTAGATGTCTTAACTTTTGTTATTTCTACTATCTTCTCGTCGCAGAATTGGGTCTTAATTATTGAATAGATGAAAACAAATAGAGGTTTTCATGTGCAGAATGCCTATGAAAGAATTATTAGAGAGCAAGCACCCGACTGCATGGATCGAATTTGAAAAGGGGCTGATTAATGAGGTATAGTTATAAATGGTGGGTGGAAGGTTTTTTTTTTGACAAATTCCAAACTAGAAATTTCAATAAAAAAAAAAGTATGATTATATTGTTTGTTTAATAACAAGAATAGAAATTCTATCAAATGAATTGCTTAGTGTATCTTATGGATTACATTTTCGCAAATAAAAAGTGATAAAAAAAGCTGCTCACATTCTAGAAAATATCGAAATATACTCTCGAGATGTGATGGCTACTGGTTGTAGGTTTTATGTGCGAAGAAGAATCACTGATGAATTATTTTCTTTTGGGGACTACGAGATTGATGATTGGTGTTTATGGAGAATGTTTGTTGTAAAAATATCCCAAGAACTTCTGTACTCCATGCTTGTTTGTTTTGTCTAGTAAATCATATTTTTCCCATTTCAGATGGAGCTAGCTGCAAAATTTTTCAAAGATGGAAGGCCTGTTGATTTGGAAGGTACAGATTATTGCATGAGAGACTTACTCCTTTAATACTCATCATCAACTTATTCCTTTGTTCATAGAATGTGCAAGTTTGTTGGAATGTAGCCTATGAATCTATAGGTTAGAAGGTTCTACTTATCTCTTGAGAATTCTTTTTTGAACCATATTTTTTCTTGAATTTATTGATATCATGTACCCGTCTTTGCTGAAGGTTTGAAACTAGGTAAGCAACCTATTGCAGTGTAATGTCTATTTATTCTTCTTTAATCGAACGATTAAAGACTTGATATTGATTAGGGCTTGAGTGAGACCGATACCAAGTTGAATCTCTTACAACTCGGTTGAGTCTAGTACAATTTGACTTGGGTAGTTGTATGATTGTGAGCCTTGGTATCATCAAAGGCTGATAGCAAGTTGTAACCTTGATTTTTAAAAACCTTTTTAATTCCTTTATGAGTTGTGTTGTTCCATTCTTTGAGGTCTCCAGCTTTAAAACTTTGTTTTTGATGTAATAGTATTGGAAGCTATAAGTTGGGTTGCCACAACTAAAAGCTTGTAGTGACGAGACGGTAATGGCAAGGGTGTTGATTACAGTTCAAAGTTCAGGCAAATAGACAGTGGATCATGGAGTTCCTCCGACACCTTTTCGTTGTCTTCGGATCCACCTTTTACCCTGGTCTTTTGGACGTCTCGAGTCTGTAGCTTCATTGAGGCGAGAAATGCGTTCCTTGCACCAGGGTCGATTCTCACTCCATTTAACCCTCCATGTGGCATCCAAACATGGTTTTGGATGCCATGTGGAGCAAGAGAGCATTTAATGGATCATTTTCGATGAATTTTTTTGAAAACTCATCTCTGTGGCGAAACTAAAAAATAAAAATTGACTAACACTAAATGGTTCAAATTTCAAATGGTATAAATCATGGTAGTCAAGGCGAGGCCATGGCGTCACCATGGCGAATGGCGTCATAGATCGCCATATATGGCCTAATGGCGAGAGCTTGACAAATGGCGACGCTATAGCGTCGTCATATACACTATTTATAAAAAGTTACATAAGCTATCATTTATATTATAAGATAAGTTATAGTACTTATATAGTTATATTATGAGTTATAAGATATAACTTATAAGTTATTTAACTTATAAAATAACTTATAAAACTCATATAACTTATAAGTTACTTAACTTATAAGTTATTTAACTTATAAAACTCATATAACGGGGTTGAGAGTTGGGACTTAGGGCTATTAGAGATCTCTTGCTCTCCGTCTCTCGTCTCTTGATCTCCTTGCTTCGCCAAGGCGCATGCGACAACTTTAGCTTGATTTGACTTCACCAATGGCGGCTTGACAACTTGGCTTGACAGTGACCTCACCAATAGCGACTTCAACGGCTTGACTTCAGTGACTTTGTCTCTTGTCTCCCAATCTCTCTGGTACACCATTTTTTTTTTCTGTTTTTTTGTTTTTTTTCTCCAATTTTTTTTTTTTTCCTCTATTTTTTCTGGGTTTTTTTTTCTGCTTTTTTGTTCTCTATTTTTTTAATATGACTTGTATGTTTATTTTTACTTTCATATTTGTTTTACTTTAAAAACCATACCCTATAGAAATATATATTTTCTTAAATTTTTCTTGTACTCAACCTTCCAATTCTAAGGGAAATGAATGAGGTTGTTTAGGATATTAAAATAATAATGATCAATAAATATAAAATCTTTTAAAAATAGTAAAAAAATTAGAAAAAAGAATTAATAATGATTAATAAATATAAAAAAAATGTTATAAAAATAAATAAATAAAAATAACAAATAGCCTCACTATGGCCTCGCCATGGCCTGGTGAGCCTCTTCGTCATGTACTCGCCACACCGCCTTAATTACCTTGGTATAAATCATGCAGTGATCAAATTTTGAATTTTATTTATTTATTTATTTTATTTTAGAATTGATCGATGCAATGACCTCTTGCTCCACATAGCATCCAAAACCATGTTTGGATGCGACATGGAGAGTGGCATGGAGTTGGGACCACAATGTAAGGTGGTCCCAGGGATCACACTAACAATTTTT
Source organism: Chloranthus sessilifolius (assembly GCA_021018995.1). Taxonomy (NCBI): domain Eukaryota; kingdom Viridiplantae; phylum Streptophyta; class Magnoliopsida; order Chloranthales; family Chloranthaceae; genus Chloranthus; species Chloranthus sessilifolius. The sequence goes on from CM037592.1 coordinate 107,429,545, forward strand.
TCTATATTTAAAAATATTTGTACCGATCAAAAAAAATAAAATAAAAAATTATATATATATATATATATATATATATATATATATATATATATATATATATATATAGCCTTGCATCCATGTGCAAGACAGAAGAAGAGAAGCTGGATACACCTTTTCATGTGTTTGAATTACTCTAGATTTCTTTTGGCATTGGACAATTCTCCCATGCAATATATGGAATATCATCAGAGAATGGTGTTGTGTTCATTTGGATTTTGAAGTCGTATTCTGTGGGGAGTCTCCTGGTCATGGATCAAAATTTCGTCCGATACCGATACGTATCGGACGATACATATCGGTATCGGACCCGACCGATACGGTACATTGAAAGTACCATATCGTTCATTTGTATGTATATGGCTGCCGGACGATACATTCAATGTATCGTCCGGTATTTTATTGTTCCGATGTGTATCGTCCGATACGTATCGGTTTTGAGCTCGGACGATACGTATCGGTTTAACGAGATTTTGAACAGTGCTCCTGGTCACTCATATGCAGATGCAACCATATAGGGATTGTGTGAAACAAGTAACATTTTTAAAAATTGATTGATTTAAAATTAATACTAAAATCATCATCCGATGGGTAGTCTTTAGAAGATAAACTTGAAAACTAGAAATCTATAAACATAAGAATAAAGATATTATGAGTTTAAAAAGTGAAGAAAATAAAGAAGAAGGGAAAAAGGAGGAGAAGAAGAGAGGAAACACGATTACCCAACATGCTACATCTTGCTTCACTTCTTATATTCAATATGCCAAAGTTAGAAGACACCAAGCTCTTTATAAAAAGCAACCACAGGAAGACAGAGTATATCTTAACCGATGTGGGACAAATCCTAGCATACTACTACACTAGAGAAATCTTTTTAAGCGCTGACATCGATCTCACACACTCTTACATCTCTCACCACATATCACTATATCCAACAGATAGTCTCTGTCCACCCCCCACGCTCACACATACATTTTATAAAAGGTCCTTTTTAGGGACTAGTTATACTTGAAGGTAACTCAAAAATTATTATGAAATGGATGCATAAAATTTTTCAAGGCCCGCTGCATTTTCTGAAGCAATTAATTAAGTGTTTTTATCTTGTAAAGGTTTCGAATGTCTCATTCAAACAAGTGTTTTTGAAACTGTACCATACCAATGGTTGACTGTTGTCCGATCAGGACTGCTAGGTTCTGCCGTTTAGTCCTGCAGAAATGTGATCTGAATTGCATAATTTTTTCTGTGTCGGACCGTTGAATCAGTTACTAAATTTGTTTTCTATTGTGACCCATAGAAAACAAAGCTCAAAATTGAGGTGATTACTGTTTTTTTTTTTAAATGACCTGGGTGTCCGCTTGTCCGGGCCCTTAGAACACCGGACTAATCCCAAGGGAAATTGCGCCCCAAGTTACCACATGCCAAATCAGCACAGGATATAAATCCCTAGGGTGGCCTCAAGGGGGGATTCGAACTCGAGCCTCCCGGTTCCTGAGGCGGGTAACTGGCCAACACGCCAAACCCCTTCAGGTTTCAAGGTGATTACTGTTGGACTAATTCTTGTGTAGGACTCGATCTAGGTTATCACCTTGCTTAGAGAATGCGACCTGCCGAAAGCTAATGTGTTTTATATCACATTTTCCAGGACTTAAAGAGTGCATGAGAAGAGGGTATTCTTATATAGATGGTGTTGAAGCATTGCTCCACAATTTGAAGCTAAACAACTACGAAATACATGCCTTCACAAACTACCCCATCTGGTTTGTTAATATTCTTCATTCATGCATCCTAACGTCATTCAATATTCTTTTTAGTAATCTTCGTTTATACTCTGTAGGTACTCGTTGATCGAAGAAAAGTTAAAGCTCTCAACATACTTATCATGGACATTTTGTTCCTGTATAACTGGTAATATACTTATTTGATAAGTTGTTCTGAATTTCTTAGATGCGAAGTATCCATGAACTGATCTCAATTCCATTTATGGGCTGCTTTCTATTGAGATTTCTATTTTGCTACTAGTAATTTATGAAGTGGACATAAATGTTTAGGTGTTAATTTAATGAACGATTCATATTGTGATTTGTATTTTCAGAATCTGACCTTTTGGAAATTTTCTCTCTTTTTTTTGTGTGTGTGTGTGTGTGTGTGTGTGTTTGTGTGTGCGCGTGGGGGGGAGGGAGGTGCAAGTTCGGGTACCTGAAACCGAAAATTTTGGTTTTCAGTTCAGTCAGCAGGAACTGAAACCGAAATGACATGAATCGGTTCAGTTTCCGTTCATTTTTTTACACTGAACCCAAACCGGAAAATATCAGTTTTTTCGGTTAGGTTGTGGTTCGGTTTTGGGTATTTTATTATTTTTGTACTTTTCGGTTTTTCTGATTTTTTTTCGGTTTTCTCATCCTGCCTATTTGGTTTTCAGTTTTCGGTTTTCGCCACCCAAAACCAAAACCGAACTGAACCAGAATCAGTTCAGTTTGGTCCAAATCGGTTTTCGGGTCTGGTTCGGGTTTCAGGTCAAACTTGCACCCCCACACATAATACAGCTGCACATGCATACTCATTTTGAATTGATTGCTCAAGGGAATACTGGTGTTAATATGCCGAGCTTAGTCAAAATCTATCATAGAAACTAATATTATGGCCTCTTCTTGCATTGGAAGTCATTTGTACGCTTCTTTAAACAGGAAAGCGGAAGCCTGCAGCTGATTCTTATTCGGATGTTTCGACTCGCCTTGGAGTAGAGCCTGCAAGCTGTATCTTCATTGACGATAGGTACCTATCCTCACAACTCATATCAATCAAAGCCAAATGCCTAGAATAATTTTCTCATGCAAATATTCTTCGGGTCTAGAAATGATTTGCTACCAAATCGAGCAATATTAAAACAATTTTTTATACAAAAGGTGGCTGTGACCATGGAGATCCGTATATGTTGCGTCAATTTAGACAATTAAGTCTACTATCAAAATTTCGAACTTTTGGGTATTCATGAACTTTTTAATATCCGGACCTGTTGCCTACTTTTGAATAGTCCAATAAATTGAGGGACAAATGACAAAATATCCTATTACTTTGTTACTTGTGGCCATTTGATCTCTGCTGTGACCCATCGATTGGATGGTCCCAATTCTCTTGATCAATGACTAGGTTGTGGGTAGATATGGCCTGGGGTGCACTAACTTTGGTTGTTCTGAGCACCTCACATTTTTTTCGACATATTTTACATCTATAAATTTAAGTTTACACTGGGGCCTGGGGCCTGGGGCCTGGGGCCTGTGATTTTTTTTTTCAGACTTACAGATAGAATTTATATACCACAAATCACCTAATTTAGCATGTCTTGCCCAGGCATCCAAAACTCGGCGAGTCAACGAGTTAACTCGGCCGAGTTACTCGACTCGCTGGGATTTTTAGTTGAGTTAGTCGAGTCGAGATTTCTCTAGGATGATGCAACTTGGGTTCATAAACTACCCTTATATATAATTTTCATGAGATGAGCTTTAGAAAACAATCTTTTTAAAAAGTATTAGACTGCCGATTTTATCAACATTCCTTTACATCTCTTTCCTTATAAAATATATAATTTTTTGTTTTAATAAAATAGATGTTCTCTGAAAAATATTCATTAAATTACGGAGACTTCGAGTTAACGTGACTAAACTGATTTTTGAGTCAAGTTTTTGGGTTTTTAAACCAAGCATGCATCTATAACTCTTTCTTCCAAGATAACTGAACATATGCCGCTTTCTGATTAATGGGAAATTTATCCAATGGCGATTGGTTTCAGGGTGGTCAATGTTGAGGCAGCGGTAAATGCCGGTATGGTTGGTTTACATTTCAACAGTGCAGCATCACTTTTACAGGATCTCTCTCATCTGGGAATTTTGAGTCACAGATTGAGGCATGAGGACATCTTACATCCTGATCCAGCGATGCCCACAGAAGAACGCTTGCCGTGATTTCTCATTTTTTGTGTGATGATCAAATAATCTCTAAGCTCTTTCAGAACAGGAAAGTCCGATATTTTAATGAATTATTTTGCTTATGAGTGCTGGAATTATTATTTATAATTATATGTCAATTAATGGAAAATCCTCTGAATATTATGCTGGTCTAGTCCCAGGGGCTGAAATGATGGGGCTAACTGTTAGAATAGTCCCACATCGGTTGTAGGCTGGAGGCCTTTGGGTTATATGTAACCTGGTCAACCTCACCTAATAAGCCAGTTTTGTGAGGTTGAGTTGGGCCCTGGGATTTTATATGGTATCAAAGCAGGTATTTCTCCCTTTCACATCACCTAGTTTAATTGTCCACGCGATTTGGCTTGGCTCAATCCGGCCAACAAGGGCAGGGGCGTGTTAGAATAGTCCCACATCCGTTGTAGGCAGGCTGGGGGACTTGGGTTATATATAACCTGGCAAACCTCACCTAATAAACTGGTTTTGTGAGGTTAAGTTAGGCTCATAGGATTCTACACTAACCTCTTAGGTACTTGATTCCTGCTCAATTCGTTCCATGTAATTTGCAATTTTTGGGACATTTCTTGTAAAATTTGAAGAAAAATAGCATAATTTAGCTAATGAATCTACTACATCAGCATGCCTTTTTTTCTTGAGAGCTGGTTCTTCCACAAACATTTTTTTTCCGAGCGCACATACATTTAAGGGCTTGTTTGGATAAAAACACGGGAAACGTAGGAAAGTAAAATAATATTCTTATATTTACTCCTGGATACCCAAGTTATAGGAAATTATGAGATTCCTTTGTTTCTCTTTATTTTTTGTTGTTTGGATACCCACATTGCTAGCTAGAGAAAACGCAGGATTAATCAAATCACGTGTTTAGATACATATGTAGGAAATTGTAGGATTAACCAAATCTTGTGGGTTTGGATCAAAATCTAACCGTCTAATAGTAAGCTCGCGATCTAGAGATCTAGCGTGTCGAAGATGGATGAAAAAGAATCTCTATTGTCTGATTTAAAGAGTCAATAGTTTAGACACATAAAAATCTGAGTTTCAAAGAAAGAATCTTAAGTTGTAAATATAGGTATTCTTATGGCCGAGAGAAAAGGAATGAGATGCTATAGGATATATAAAAGGCTATCTTCATTTATAACTTAAAATTCTTCCTTCTCAATTCGGATTTCACGTGCTTAAATCGTTAACTAATTTAAATCAGATGATAGATATCATTTTTCTCCCTAATCTTCCTCACGATAAATCTTAAGATCATAGCTCGCATATCAGACAGTCAAATATTGATTCCAATGGTGGGCATCCCTAAAAGCAAAGATCAATTCCTTTTCTCATGATTTAGGTCACTTTTGGAGATGTGTTATATAGAATCAACATATAACCGCCTGACAGAAGCGCCATGATCTTAAGATCTATCATGAGGAAGATTGGAAGAAAAAAATCTTCATTGTCTGATTCAAATCAGTTAATGATTTTCGTGAAAAAATTGTGTAGTATTATTAATAAACAAGTGAGAAGAGCCGTACCCTTATATTTTTCTTTTTCACTCCTCTTATTTTTTCGAGGTCTCGGCAAATTAAAATGGCTAGGAATACCCTCGAGCTCTTCACTCGGAAACGAGCAGAATTAATTGTCCTTTATATTTCGGACGAATTAATTGTCCTTTATATTTCGACCTTTAAGATGCTTCATAGAATTTGAATCTACGTATTCTTATGTTTTCTCCATATCCAAAGAAATTGCTCTCCCAGCATATTCTCTTTTCTACCCACACACCAATGTCCCTTTCAACCCTTCGAACGGAAATCCATCACCATCTCGGCAAACTACAACCCTGTTGTGCCCTACAAATCATCATCTTCTCCTAAGGTAACTTGTGTTGTGCACTCGAAACCATTAACTCTTTCAATCAACCCCAATCATGTTGTGCTCTGCAAATCTCTACTGTGAACATCCCCCATGAAATGACTTATGATCTCCCTTGAGTCAAAACACCATCAGCACCGTCCAAATGGAGATCATTGATTGATTATTGTGTTGAGTTTAATCAGTGAACTTCAGTTGGATGATTGAGGTTAGGATTTTGTGTAATTTGATGTGTATACTCGATTCTTGTTTCTGGTTGTATGATGTGATCCTCACGATCACACGGATATTAAGGGTCTTAAAAAGTTAAACCACATTTCACAAGGACCTGACCAGGTCTAATTGAAAACAGTGTTGGTAAGGTTCCGTGTACCAAACCAAACAGAACCCCATTTTTCCGGTGTTTGGCTCGGTACATCCCAAACTGAAACCGAACCGAAACCCATTCGATTCGGTTCGGTTTTTTTTTTTTTGAACCCAGAACTGATCAGGTTCGGTTTAGGTATAAAACCTATTTTTAGGGTATTTTTTCAGTTTTTTCCGATGTTTTTTGGTTTACTCAGCCTACTCCCTCGATTTTTGATTTTAAGCCATCAAAACCGAAATCGAACCGAATTGGGGTTCGGTTCGGTTTGTGTCGGGTTTCAATGCGGTTCCCTCGATTTTCGATTCGGTTTCAGTGTTCGGTTCAAGAGTTGCATCCCTAGTGACATACCTCTGTGTAGCCCCTTTAAAAGTGCTTTTTGCAAAAGGTTTGCCAAACATGAACGACATTGTTTGTTTTATGCTTCTGATTTTTGCATGATACCTTCATTTACAACAAAAAGATTATCTCTTCTCAAACCAAGTTTCACTTGCTAAAATCATTAACTACTTTCAGTCAGACAATGACAATGATCATTTTTCGCACCAATCTTGGATGCAACATATCTTTGAGATCAAGATCCTATCTTCCAACAATCAATTGTTGATTCCACGTGTCACACATTCCAAAACTAAATATGTTCATGGGCATACATCAAACATAGTTCTCAAATCATTTTTCGGGAGGTATGCCATGTGAAATAAAAATCTGACTAAGCAATAGTAGGGCTACGATAACAAGATCCTTTGTGTGGAAGACCAGAGCGAAAAACAATCTCGGTCATTAAAGCAGTCAACTTTGTTTACAAGTGAAACTTGGGTTGAGAAGGAAAAATGTTGAAGTTGTAAATAAAGGTACCTTTTTGGCGTTTGCAAGAATCTGCTTTAAGTGGAAGCAAAAGCTTGAGCCACCCCAAATAAGGCCTTGGTACGTTTACAAAACGCTGTTTGTCCATCATCTGGGTTTTGAACGGGTGGAGCACCATATACCAGCTTCCCATGTCTGCTTTAAAATTTCAATATATTTACGATAATGCCCCTCTTAATAACAGTTTGCTTTCTAGTTCGGCATACTTGCTTTCTAGTTCGGCATACTTTTCTCATGTTTTGGATCCCTTCACCCTTTGATTTCCGCAATTCCCTTTAAAATACTAGTGGAAGTCGCTTTCTCTTCTCCAATATAACAACCGCAACATCAAGAGGCCGCACAAATTTCAGAGTTTTCGCACTCTAAATCGATCTGGGTACTCTTCAAAAACCCATTTTGTGCATCCCGTGCCCCCTAATTCGTCCGAAAGTCCCTTTTCTTCGCCTTTAATGGTCGGAATTTGATCAAATTCACGTGTTTCTCTCTCTAAACCGATGTGGGTGTCTTTCAAAATCTCATTTTTCGCATAAATTCGAAGTTTTCCCTCACTTAATCGATTTGGGTCTGCTCCATTAACTCGCCTTTGGCATCTCCGACCTCTGAAAATGTTGATTAATACTGTTTCCACTGCAAATTCAATCGGCTTTCGCAGCTTTTTTCCAACTCATGGAACTTGTGTATCTGCTAAAAAGCTATTGAATTTTCCTCGAGGAGAGAGAAAGATAGTTTGCTCTTGTACCTCGCCTCCTCGAAATTTTGGTGATGGCTCATCTACCTTCCAGATCAATGTAAGTTCACTAATCCATTATTCTATCGTTTCTTATATATATTTTTTTAGTTTTAAATAATTTAAATCTGGTTCAAAGTCTCGTAATTCTGATTGGTTTTGGAATTCTATGTAGTATACACCATATGTGATCGACAGTTAATTCAGAACATCTCCTCTGATCATATCTTGAAGTGGCTTTTAAATTTTGTTTAGACTTTGTCGAGCTACATTTTGAATTCCGCTGTTTTTATGTCTCTAATAGTTGTGCGCCTGGTTTTAAATATCAGCCATATCTGATATGTATCGGGTTAGGCCCCATCCGATACAATATACACCCCCAATTTGGCAAGGGGTCAAATATCGGGTCAAACAAATCAAATATCGACCCATATCAGGTCATATCAGCATATATGTATCGGATATGAACTGGATAAAATACCAAAAATGCCTTTTTTTTGCAATTTATATATTTTAATTTTTTGTCAAAATAAGAAAAAAGTAGTTAAATATCAGCCAGTTTGGCCGATACGTATCCGATACTTATTGGACTGGTACCCGCTCCATATGCTGTACATATCTGTCTTTAAATCCCTGGTTGATTGTGGGGGCCTCTAGGATGATAAATTATGTGGGTTGTGTTATTAGGATTCGTCCGTGTCGGAGAATTTGAGAATGGGTAGACAGGCTGAGGATGACGCTGAATCGGATGTTCTTATTGAGTGTAGAAACGTTCACAAGGCATTTGGGGAGAAGCAAATCTTGAGAGGTGTTAGCTTCAAGGTGAACTTCTACTCTTTTTATTTATTTTTATTTCATTTGAACTTTTGAGATTCTTTTCTTCGTAGTCAATGCATCCACAGTTAATTGTCATGGGGTTATATATATATATATAAAGAGAGAGAGAGAGAGAGAGATACACACACACACACACACTCGCAAAGCCGACCCCAAATAGATGGAATTCAAATTTTTTTTTTTTTTGGAGTCTGAGTGTACTCGACGCGGTTATCGTGTTTTGAACTATGAACATGACAGTGAATCTTTTGATTCCTTGAAAACTTTTGTCATTCCTTTCAAGCCCAAATGCCCACAAAACAATTATGTGAGTCACTTCCCAAAAAAATTGGCATCATCTTGCAGGCCACACACCTTCCCGACTAGCCATCTCCTCAGCATAAGAATGAGGAAAATGCCAGCTATCCCCAAAGGCTGCAAAAGGTCACTAGAACAACTTGGAAAAATGCAATGAATAAGCAGATGATTGGCATTCTCCTCAGTCTGCCTAAACATAGCTCACCTATTGTGCCGCCTCATACCCCTCTTGATTCATTGGTCAATAGGTAAGATCCTCTCCCAAGCCAAAGTCCAAGTACTGCAAAAAAAATAAAAAATCCTCGTAGGGGCACACTCATTTCACACTCTAGGCTAGTTCTGCCCATAAAACGTCCACCGATATAGGAAAGAGTTCAACTATTTTACTGAGACATCTTCCTTTTTGACAACCAAACTTTCCGTCCACTTTATTTTAGTGCACACATATTCAATTCAGCAAGCAGAGCTGCAAATTATTCTATCTCACTTTCCCTCAAATTTCTCCTATTTCCGATGTTACCCGTCCAAAATGTTCCCAAATTGCAGGCCATCTCAACTATTGGCTCATTCTAATCCGTTCCCTGACTAAACAACCCCACATAAAGTTCTTTACCTTGCAACCGTCCCCAATTCCAATCTGATACATTCACTGATTCACCTTGACAGAGGAATCCCCTCTCCCCATTATTATACGGGTTGATGTACCAAACATAGTCACAAAAGTCTTCGACTTTTAAAAAAAATCGAAAAAAAGTCAGCGACTTGCAGTCATCCCGACTTTATTGCCGACTAATCGGCCAACTCGCGACTCGGCCGATTAATTGGCAATGTTCAGAAAAAGTCGGCGACTTGCAGTCATCCCGACTTTATTCATTTTTTTCACTTCTACTAAAAGGAGAAAAAAAAAAAACCTTTAGGTTTTGTACTATTTTGGTCATAAAAATATTTAGGTTTTGCCTATTTTGTTCATTAAAACCATTATTTTTAACTTGAAATTTATTACGATATATTTTTTGAAATTTTAACTTCCACATTTTTTTCCGTTTTTGACCGATTGTTCCCAAGTTAGACCTTTGCCTATTTATTGCCAACTCCCTACTTATTTGCCCAACAAAGCGAGTTTCATCTCCTTAAGCCTGCTAATACCAATTCGCCCATCCTCCATAGGGAAATGCAAATTTATTAAAGAGAATTTTCTACAGTCCCCTCTGCCATCCCACAAGAAATTTCTTTCAAGTTTTTCAAGCCTAGCAATGGCTACTGTCACACCTAAACACTGAGATGTAGAAAACGGCCTTGATGAACATAAGTCTACCTCCCCTGAAGGTTCCAAACCTTAGTTACCTGAAGCGGCAAGAAGCATGTAGTGTGGTGGGACCGTCATCAAAAGCTAGAAAGTACACTATTTTATGGTCGGAAGCAGGAGCGGCATACTAAGTAGAAGATTCCTGCTACTAGGTTCCCAAAACACCCTATCCAGCCAAACCGGCAAACTTCCTTTCTTCTAATCTCACTCCCAGCAGTGTGGTTTTATGCAGGTTCACCTTTTCCCCTGAGCAAGTCTCATAACATTGAAATCTGGCTTTCACACTCCAAACCTCTTTCTTCGACAACCCACAAAAAATCATAATATCATTTGCATGTTTCAGATGATTATTTCAGGCTACTTCTTGCAATTTTGAAGCCATCATGTGAAGGTTGTTAATGAGAGTCTTGCCAACTATATTAAACAAGAACAGGGACAATGGGTCCCTGAGCTCTTGAAGTAGCCCCGAGGCTTGCCTTTCAGTAAACCAAGCAATCAATTAGCAGGTCTGATCCACGGCCTCCATTTATTACCAAATCCCAACCTGCGAAGCATGTACTCCAAGTTAACTATAAACTTTCTCCATGTCCACTTTCCAAATCACAACAGCTTCTTAGCTTTTGTGTCTAATTTTGATCACTTGAAGTTCGAGCACATCATCCATAAGTTGTCGGCCCATCACAAAGGCCCCTTGCGAATCGGAACATTATTGCATGTTCAAATCTTGTACTCATCGCTTCATATATTTGAAAATATTGCAACTGGGAGGTCACAGGCTTGATCTCAGGCTTCCCAGCTTACCCGTAAAAAAATAATAAACAAAGATATTGTTGTATTAAATTGAAGGTTTCCTACTTAGATACCTATATAAAAACTTCACCGTAAAAATTCCCTTCCTCTTTGAGCCCCATCAAACTATTTCTTCATAGGTTATTGTACATTTGATCTTATTAGATAACAGTCATTTTAGCTGTAGAAAGTCTATTATCGCAGGGATGAAATTGGCATAAGTTGGATCTGTTGAATTTGTCTTTGCTACATGTTGCTTTTCCTTTTAATGACTTATATTTAAATTCCCAAAATATGCCACTTGTCAGTAGCTGAATTCAAAGAGCAACTCTTCTCAAAATCTCAAAAGATGTGATGAGTTGGGGATTTCTAACTCGTCCAAGTTCGAACATTAATCACATGGGAGGGTGATTATAAATGGATTAAATAGGTGTATTGGGGATTTCTAACTCATCCAAGTTCCAACATTAATCACATGGGCGGGCGATTATAAATGGATTAAATAGGTGTTTTTTTAAGTAATTAGTCTTTAAATGCCCACTGAACCTTAAAAAGTGTCCACGCAAAAAATCATTGATTTCTTTAAATTAGACGATAGAGATCGTGTTTCGCTCCACTCTTCCACACAACGGATCTTGAGGCCATGAACGTACCATCAGACGGTCAGTTTCCGATTCAACATGGCACAAATCCCAAAAAAGTGGCCCTAAAGTCATGTGGCACACATCACACTCAAACATGACTTTAGGGAGACGTTTTTGGGATATGTGCCATGTGGAATCGAGAACTGGCTGTCTGATGGTACATTCGTAGCCTCAAGATCCCTTGTGTGGAAGAGCGGAGCGAAACACGATCTCTATCATCTAATTTAAGCAATCAATGATTTTTGGCGTGGACGCTTTTCAAGGTTCGTGGGTATATTTAAAGGTACCCAAAATTTTATATCTAAGATTAAAGAATATAGATTGCTCACCGAGCTGTGTTTTTTTTTTTTTTGATAGCCTTAGTGTTCGGGCCTTTTAGAGCACCCACCTAATCCCAGGGGCACATGTGCACCCCAAGTTAGCATATGTCAGGTCAGCACGGGATATAAATCTATAGGGTGGCCTCAAGGGAAGGGGGGGGGGGGGATTTGAAGTCAAATCTCCTGCTTCCAATGGTGGGTACCTGGCCAGCTCACCTAACCCTTGAGGTTAGAGACTTCCTCTTTAGCCGAACTATCCGCTAATGAATTCTCTTTGCAGAAGATGGAGGAAAAGGGATAGAGTGATCAGAGACCAAGTCCTATCTCCCAACCCAGAGGACCTAGGTTTTCAAGCCATACAAGGTGTACCAACGGAGGAAGAAACGACGGAAGGGTCAAGGAACGTCAATAACCACCAAGGAAAAGCCCTAGAGATCAGCCCATGAGGCGCAAGAGCATCAGGCGACGGACGTTCGTAGACTTTGGACGGACGTCCGGATTTTGAGGGTCCCACTGGTTTGTGAGACGGACGTCCGTAGTGCACTACAGACGTCCGTGAGTAGGCTACAGACGTCCGTGGCGTTCACGACGGACGTCCGTAGAAATCCCCGCCCCAGCAACTTAAGTGACATGATTGTCCTTTTTGTCCTCATATTTTGTTTTCTTGTAAGTTACCCTTTAGGGTAACATAGTACTTTTCCATTAGGGTGTTTCTATTTGTAGCTATTATAAAAGGTAATTTTGTAAGCCATTTTGGCACTTGATGAATTAATGAAATGATGCATTGCATTTTGAGCTTGAGAGAAGCTTTGAAGAGTGAGTCATCTTCCCCGAGAGGGGTTTGGTGTGACGCCAAGGGTGAGATGCCTATGTTACTTTGATCTTCTTTCTTCTATCTTCTTATTATCTTTCTAATCTCTTGAATCTCAAATCTCCCTTTTGCTTGATTGTTCAAATCTCAAACCTAGATCTAAAGCAATATTGATGTCCATCCTTATGGATCGAATCCAACCCTAGCCCATCGATTCATAACCGTTGTTGAACTCGAGCTTGCTCGATTTGAAGCATTAGCCGTTTCGATTCCAAAGTCCTAGCGAGGAGCTATCGATTCCACAAGGAGCTACGATCTAACGCCCCGACCTAGACAAAGCGAGAGTTTTATCTCTCGGATCGCCTCTTCCGCCATCCTAACAGATCTCGCGCATCGGATTGGACCCTACGTGAACCAAAGCATGGCCACCTAAGCAGAATCCCGAGAAACCCGAAGGTATCGCTTTAATTTGTGATTTAATTGTTCAATTAATTAGTTTAATTTCGGCAAATTAGCATATCATGGTCATTCACGGATTTCAGGATCGTTGTCTCGCGTCAGTTTTGGTATCAGATCTTAGGTTCTAGGTTAGGGCATCTGTGTGTCATTTGATTTTATTTCATTTTATGTTCATGTTTGTGTGTTCATTTGCAAGCCTGTTTTGTGTTTGACAAAATTCCTCACTCACGTGTGTTGCATACTTGCATGTCATTTTAATTTTATTACGTTTTGTCCCATTTGTGTGTTCAATTGCATGCACGTCACGTGTTCGACAAAATCACCCACTCATTTGTGTGTCCATATTAGTGTGCTCATTTGTGCGCACATCGTGTTTGGTAAAATTCTTCACTCATTTGTGTGTCATGTTTGGATGTCATTTTAACTTCATTAAAATTTAAGATCATTTATATTCATCAAGTGTGCATGTCTTGTGTTCGACAAAAGTGTTTATTCATTTTGGTTCACATGTGTATGTCATTTCGATATCATTTGATTTTATGTCATTTGTGTTCACTTGTGTGCACGTCTAGTGTTTGACAAAAGCCCTTAGTCATTTTGGTTCACATGTGTATGTCATTTTGATGTCATTTGTGTAGTTACATTTGTGCGTTCATTTGTGTGCACATATCGTGTTTGATAAAATTACTCAATCGCTTTTGGTTTATAGTTGCTTGTTCATTGTAGCTCCCTTGTTTAATGTGTCATGATCACCATGGGTACTAGTGAGCTTGCCGATGTTCTTAGGAGCATCGACGCCACGATTGGCGCGCTCAATAGGAGCCCCAAAACTAGTGGTCGCAACAAATGTTTTAAGTGTCAAGGACTTGGGCACTTTGCTTATCAATGTCCCACAAAATTTTCTGCCCAAAATTTAATGATTAAAAGAGAGAATTCTAAGGAGTCGGAAAATGTGAACGTGGAAGGAATTGTGTATGACCCTCATACCGTGATGAGTGAAGAAGAGATGGAAGAAGCGGACGAAAGTCTAGTTTGCATTGAGAAGACTTTAAATTCTGTTGTGAGTAATGATGTTGAGTCGCCCCCACGTGAACCGATCGAGTCACTTGCCTATGAGTCATTGGTGTTCTTAGAGTTGGGTACACACGACTTGTTGGTGCCCTGTTGAGTCGAGTACATGTGAGTCCATCGAGCTGATTATACAAGAACCATTAGTGTCAATGGAATCGAGTACCTATGAGTCCTTGGAGTCCGTTGAGTTGAGTCCACATGAGCCATTAGTGTCACTTGATTCGATCATACATGAGTCACTAGTGTTGGTAGATTCCACTACACATGAGTCACTAATGTTGATAGAGTCCACTACACGTGAGTCGTTAGCGTCGCCAACACATGAGAGTATTGAGTCCATGGATACACATACACATCATAGTCTCGAGTTGCATACCGCTTCACATTTCGAGTCTAGTTGTGAGTCAAGTTTTAAGTCTCATTCTGCATTACATGCCGAAAAAACGCTTAAAATTAATTTGTGCAATGAAGATTACAAATTATGGGTGGATTTGCCTATGAGCTTCAAGGAGTTTCAAATTGGTGAGCATATGATGGTTTGGGTTAGTCTTGAACGATTCCCATCCGGAATCGCGAAGAAGTTCCAAACCCGCGTTGCCGGATCTTTTAGGATGGTGGCAAGGAGTGAACCTAAGGTATATGTGCTTGAGCTACCTCAAGGTATGAGGGTTAGTTCAACACTCAATGTGGAAGACTTAGTTCCTCATCTAGGGTCAACCCTACTTCCTAGAACTCCTTTTCAAACGTCCTTTCTTTGTGCACAAATCCCGATCCCACAGCCTCAATCTTTTCCCCCTCCGAGCAAGATGAATAATGAGATCATTGAGAAGATCTTGGATGATCTTGTGGCATTCCCCGATGGCAGAGGGTTTCAAGGCAATTTTGTGAAAAGGGTTAGTAAGTTTATTTTCGAGAGTGCATGGGCCAACCATGAGAGACTTCGCCACCTGAGTTCCTATATTTCCGGTAGATGTCATGATCACACTTCTTTGGTGATGAGGTCCTTTGGGACCGGGAGAGTTGCGGAGAAGCTTCAAAAATACTTGGTAGAGTGAGTTGGCAAGCCGGGTTGTTGGGTTCGTCGAGAAGAGGTTTACCGCATGCTCCCCAACATAATCAATTGAGGTGAGGATCGTACGACACCGATTGCTTGGGCTAGTTGTGAGGAGTTCCATCGTTTGGGTCCGAATACACTTGACCAATACTACATGCATGTTTCATCGGAGATGAAATCTTTTGGGTCTGAGGGAATTGATGGGAATGTCGACGCCAACACCGACCGATGCCACGAGCTAGTTTCATCGGTGATGAAACATTTTGGGTATGGGAGAATTGATGGGGATGCCGCTTAGAGGACCTAGGTTTCAAGTCGTATAAGGTGTACTGACGGAGGAAGAAACGACAGAAGGGTCAAGGAGCATCACGAACCACCAAGGAAAAGCCCTAGAGATCAGCCCATGAGGCGCAAGAGCATTAAGCGACGGACGTCCGTAGACTTTAGATGGACATCTGGATTTTAAGGGTCTCACTGTTTTGTGAGACGGACGTCCGTAGTGCACTACAGACGTCCGTGAGTAGGCTACGAACATCCGTGGCCTTCAGGACGGACGTTCATGGAAATCCCCGCCCCAACAACTTAAGTGACGTGATTGTCCTTTTTGTCCTCATATTTTGTTTTCTTGTAAGTTACCCTTTAGGGTAACATAGTACTTTTCCATATTAGGGTGTTTCTATTTGTAGCTACTATAACAGGTAATTTTGTAAGGCATTTTGGCACTTGATGAATTAATGAAATGATGCATTGCATTTTGAGCTTGAGAGAAGCTTTGAAGAGTGAGTCTTCTTCCCCGAGAGGGGTTTGGTGTGAGGCCAAGGGTGAGATGCCCATGTTACTTTGATCTTCTATCTTCCTACCATCTTGCTAATCTCTTAAATCCCAAATCTCCCTTTTGCTTGATTGTTCAAATCTCAAACCCTAGATCTAGAGCAATATTTATGTCCATCCTTATGGAACGAATCCAACCCTAGCCCATTGATCAATAACCGTTGTTGGACTTGAGCTTGCTCGATTTGAGCCATTAGCCGTTTCGATTCCAAAGTCCTAGCGAGGAGCTATCGACTTCACGAGGAGCTACGATCTAACGCCCCGACCTAGACAAAGCAAGAGTTCTGTCTCTCGGATCGCCTCTTCTGCCATCCTAACGGATCTTGCGCGTCGGATTGGACCCTACGTAAACCAAAGCATGGCCACCTAAGCGGAATCCCGAGAAACCCGAAGGTATCGCTTTAATTTGTGATTTAATTCAATTAATTAGTTTAATTTCAATAAATTATCATATCATAGGCATTCACGGATTTCAGGGTCGTTGTCCCGCTTCAGTGATCCTTTCTTCTTTTTCAACCACACAATATAACACTTAATGAGTCACTCCCAATGTCCCAATAGTAACGGAAGCAGGCTTAGATTAGAAAAAAATTGAAATTCCATCACAACAGCCCTCACTTTGGCTTTATTAGACATCTTATTCTAGACACCCTAATTCCTTGAAATAATTTAGAAGATTGTGAGGATTTTTTCAAGGTATGTTGTCCAAGAAAAATCGACAACTCTCGGGAGAGCCAGATTATTCCAAATTTTCACCCACCACAAGGTAGGAGAGACCAATCTAGTCAACTGACAGTAGTATGAGAAAACACTAAAGATGCTGGATAGGTTGATTTTTTGTTTTGATTACTTGGGTGTTCGGGCCTCTTATAGAATCGGGTCAACCCCAAGAGCTCGTGAGCACCCCAAGGTAGCACATGCTTGGTCAGCCCATGATATAAATCCATATGGTGGCCTCAAAGAGGGGAAAGGAGGGGGGGGTGATTGGAACTCAGGTCTTCCGCTTCCTGAGGCAGGTACCTGGCCAGCTCGTCAAACCCCTTGAGGTTTGATGGGTTGAATTTTTAATGCATCTAGCTTTTGGCATGTCTAAGGATATAGCATGACTTGAGACAACTCAAGAACTCCATGCACAGGTTGGCTTCCTTGTCGTTGAGGTCTTGCTGAACGGGGATGGACCACACTATTGATCCTCATTTTGCTTTTATAAAACCTCAACCATCATCTTCTGCTTGGACTAATTGAGGGCACCTGGGCTATCAAAATGGATATGGAGAGGCTTATTTCCACACTGTAAAAATGTTTGATTTTCACCGAAGACTAGGAATTGGTCCACAAGTTTTTCATCCAAGGTATGTTGTGGTCATATATAGGTCATAGATCACCCAGGTTCATTATGCTTAATCTTATGGATTCCATTCAATTCAATCTAGGCAAAAATGATAGTGTTCGTGTTTTAGGCATATGCCTCATCATTATCAAAACTCCTTGTCCCATCTATTTGGGTTGGCTTTGTGTTTGAGACAAATGCATATGATGCAAGACAGACGCTAAACACCCTAATTATGCGATTTAGAATCAATCTTTGATTTTATTGAGCAGTGGAGATTCAAGAAAATCCTTCCAAAACACCTAAAATATTCAACAATTTAATTTGGGCAATTTGAATAATCCAATTTAGCGTCCTATAGCATATGATCCTTCCCGACTTAGAAAATAGAATCCAATGAAAGACTGTGAGTTTCAATCTAGTTCAGGGCACCAAGTGAGAATCTCGATGTTGTCTCTCGATTCATTGCTAGGGTTTGAATATATTAAGACCCAAAAGAGTTAAATCATTCAAAGGGAATCAACGAATTAAGGTTGAGAATTAGAAATCAAAATCTCAGCAACAATACTAGAAGAAACGATATTTTGGTTTTATGAACTTTCAATAGATTACCTAACAATGAGAAAAATAAATAGAAAAGATAGAAGATCCGAGGAATCGCTCTAAGGAAGATATTGGCTTCACACCAAACCCCACGGGGAAGAAGAATCGCTCTTCGGGTGAAAGAATCGCTCTTTCGGTTGAAAACTCTTCACAAGCTCTTTAGAAGTCGCTCAAAGTAAATCATTCATTAATTCATCATAACCTAACACTCAACTCGAACATAGAAAGTCCTATTCTAACCAAACTCTTAAAAAGTCAAACTTCGGCTAAAATTTTCGTGACTGCATAAGGTCAGCTGAAACTTGCTTGCGAACTCGCTCTGACGAGATGGATTGCCGTCCTTGGAACTTACTCGAGCGAATTTGCTCGAAGCACAATTTGCTCGCTCGAGTGAGATTGGGCCTCGCTCTAGCGAAATTGGACAAGAAGTTGTTTTATGCTCTTTTCTCGCCTCCCTTTCTTCCTTTTTTTATTCCTTTTCCTCTTTTCCCGCATGCATGCCTTCCCATAATGGAGTCTTTTCACAGGTCGCATGTGTACACATGGGTCTTCGAGGCATTCCGGAACTTTGAACCTTTTTCTTGCACTTTATGGAGCTTTGAACCTTTCCATGCATGGTGCATTGGTTGATGTCCCCATCAACATATAGTCGCAAAGTTTGTTAACTCAATAGGAAGCAATTTTTTTTAATCAATACTTCAATAAGTTACATCTTCCCTTTGTTTTATGAAGTTTTGATCAGCATGTTTGGGAGTAATTCTCGTAGGCAAACCATTACTTGGTTGAGATTAGGTATTGGATACTTGAAATAATTACTAGCTTATTTTCCCGCATCACAGAGAGCTTTACTCGGTGAGATTTGACTAACAATGGTTTTGGTTTGCTTCAACAAGTTTAGATTGAGAGTACATTAGTTTTAACATCCTTTGTTGTTTGTTATAATTCACAGAGTTTTGGTTGATAAGAGAAAGACCTTGCATAGTGTGTAATTACCTCTCTCTCCATTTCTAGATACCCCTTAGATATCATTTTATGATTCACAAAGAGATGGAAAATACGGTTGGATCATGATCGTCATCATTGCCTTGTCCCATGTATAGGTCGGCTTGGAAAATCCAATTTCTCCAATTATTTCTGTTTAGAGCTAGTCTCTGTAACTCCGGAATCCTTTGTTTTTTTTACTATTTCACTCTAAATCTGTATTGATCTTCCCTTTCTTCTCGCTCCATGTGCTTGTATCACAACATCCTTTGTATCCAGTGGGCATACCCTACCCATTTCATTTAACATTCCTTGATTTTTCTGTTTTATCGAGACAACCTCGAAAAGAGGGATGAATTGTTGAGTTTAGTTATAACCTTGTCTCTCAACTTATAAGATCCCAGCCTCTCCATTCATTGCCAATTGGTTTTGAGTTGGATGTCCAAATTTATCATGGTATCAGAGCAGACCTTTGTCCACTCCATGCACCCAGTTCATTTCTCCATGTGCTTTGGCTCAATCCGCCAACACATGCGGGGCATGTTGAGTTTAGTCCCACATCAGACAATTATAACCTTGTCCCTCAACTTATAAGATCGAGGGCCTCTCCCACTCACTGCCAATTGGTTTTGAGTTGGTTGCCCAAATTTATCATGAATTGCCTTAAACAATTCTTTAAATGTGAATATATGGAAAAGAGTACCGGATGGACATGTGCAATTATTCTAATCATTTAAACACTGTTTCCATCTCATGTTACCTCTGTGCCCTATGCTTTGTCGATTGCACATGCCACTGATGATTTATACATGTTGTGTAGTTGAGGAAAATGCATGTGTACATGTCAGTTGTCAGGAACCCATATTTTAGTAGCCTCATGTGGTATTTTTAAAATGATTTAATTTTGACTAAGTTGCTTCTTCTACTATTTTATATGGTATGCTAAGGTGTCTTCCAACTTACAAGAGTATCTATAAGCTCTTAGGAGCCGTATATTGTGATACCTGAATCCATCTATTAGTATATGAGGACATAAGCGATGGGAGAAAGGTAGCCTGGTACTAAAGACCAGGTAACTTACCTGGTCCTACGTTAGTATGCTGCCACGTGGCACCCAATCACATGATTGAATGCCACCTAAAGGAGCTGCTCGATAATCATAACTATTGTGAATATATATATATATATATATATATATATATATAGAGAGAGAGAGAGAGAGAGAACTGTATGGTCAATGGTGTCAATCGTATAGAAAATGAATGGTAAAACCAAATGTGGTTTTACCATTCATTTTCCATCTAGTTGACTTTGTTGACTGCAAAAATTTTTATAGTGGTCATTTTAATTTCTTTTCACAAGTGTTATGATCATCGAGCTGCTCCTTTATGTGGTACCCGATCATGTAATTAGGTGCCACGTGGCAGCAAAGTAATGTGGGACCAGGTCACCCTAAGCGATATACCCGAACTCTCTGAAAAAATTCCAACATGGGTACATGCAAATATTTCAATCATATAGTATCCAAAAGGTTTAATATATCTAGATGTACAATACGCATGTGTAACAAGCAAACATATCTAAAGCTGGGCTCTTGCTGCTTCCCTGGGTGCATTCAAATTCATCAAGTTCTCGAAAATGGAGTTTGCTTCCTTATGAGCATGACTTTGCATGACTTCCCCTGAAGGAACACAGTTGAATTATTAGATCAAATATCTTGTCTAACGGTTTGAAAAAAAAAAATCATGTGAATCTTGAGTGTGCTGCCTGGAGTGTGCTATTGTCATATACTCATATACGATGGATCATGTTTAATTTATCAGCATCAAACTACAACTATGGAGAGCTAGATGATAATTGAGTTTTAGAATATGTTTTGGTGTTGCAGCCTCCTCCCTATATGGAAGCTTCCAAGCCCAATGGATGGGTGCAGAAAAACACTCAAAACATCATAAGAATTATGCTGGAATTGGTCCTTTGTCCCAGTGATGATGCCCTCAAGCATGTAGATTGAGGTCAGGGGTTCAAATCCCATGCTTAATTATAATTTTAAAAAAAAAGAAGATTTATGCGGATGAGGGTAAGTCTGAAATTCCCGAAAAGGGTGGAAGTGGCAATTCTAGGGTGAAATTGGATTGCCAATTCCACATTTTCTGTTTGATTGGAACTTAAGGGGATGGAAGTGAATTGAAGTGGGACCCACAAGTGGAATTCACTTCCACCCACTAATTCCATCACAGGTAAAATCAGTTCCACTCATGGAATGGTTGAAGTGCCAATTCCGCAGGGAAAAATAGTCATTACGAAAAAATTGGAATGTAGTATCTTAAAGTTCAGATTTTTTTTTTATTTGCATTTGTCAAAAATACCCTTTTCAAATTCCACAAGAATTTACTCCCAAGAAAATCAAATCAAACAGCAGAATTGCAATTCTAAGGAAGTCACTTCCCACACAACATAATCAAACAAGAGAAGTGTCATTTCCAAGGGAATTCAATTCCAAGGAAGTGAGCATGGAAGTGCTATTTCACTTCCAAGAGCTGAATTCCAAGTTATCAAACAGAGCAAGTGACTAAAACCAATCCAATTACAAACTCTTCGAGAGGCTCTTATTTACATAGAAAGAGTTGCTCTGTGACGTCCTGGATTACCCATCAATTCATGGTTGTTGTGGTCACTTGAATACCTTGAATTAGGCTCTAACTGGGTAGTCTACAATTCTAAAGAAGTTTGAGGTCATAATGAAGAAAATTCCAAGATCATGGCATGATTGGAAAGGCTTCTTTTGCACTGATTGATGGGCATTTATATATAGATGTAAGGAACCTTTTAGATCATTTAGTCTCCTTTAGAAGTTACAAGAGAAAACTTGTTTCTGTTCCTATCTTATATAATGTTGGTTTTTAGCTACCTCTGTTTATTTGAGACCTATGTCAATATTAGCAAGCTTTTTCATTTATTCCATCACTTTCTTTCCTTATACAGATTAGACATGGGGAAGCTGTGGGAATAATTGGACCTTCTGGTACCGGGAAGTCAACAGTGTTAAAGATTATGGCAGGCCTTCTTGCTCCAGACAAGGCAAGTAGTCTGATGCAATTGTCTTTTTATTGCAGTACTGTAATAACCTAAATTAACTCCTTGATTCTGCAATTTTCTCTCGAGAATTCTTACGCAAATGAAATATTTTGTTTTATGAGTAGGGGGAGGTTCTTATACGTGGAAAAAAGAGACACGGTTTGATCAGTGACGAGGAAATATCTGGTCTTCGGATTGGCTTGGTATATTTTTGTTTCTCTTTGAGTAAAACTTAATGAAATTCCTTTATTTGATTACCCGTTATTGCTCAACTTCAGTTCTGTCAGTGAAGCATTGAGTTGATGCCCCTTGGTTTCTAATTATTTGGAATGGGACTCTTCAATATGTAAAAAATGTTCCTGTAAAAGCTGTTTCATTACAGCTGCACTATAACAACATACTTGTGTTGGATTGAGCACTTTTAGGTATTCCGTATTTTAATTTGGCATTGCCACTGTTTGATGTAAACATTTACTTGAAAAACCTGACAATAAGTCCCATGTATTAAAGAATTGCCTCAATGGTAAATAACCTTGGGTCCTAAACGAGGAAAATGACAGTAGAGAAATCTACATCGACTGAATTCATGCAAAACCACTTAGGCACTGATTGTCATGGTCGAAGTGACAAATTACAGATACGGGTTTAATACGGTGAGTGAGAAAGTCGATAAAAAATGACAAAATACAAGGAAATGGGGGAAATTTCGAAAGGTAAAAGAACTGTAAAATACGAAGACGAAGAAAACGGAAAAATAACGAAAAAAGAGAGATAATATTATTTATTTTTTAAAGTTTTTAAATAGTTTTTTTTTTAAATATGGAAAAATACAGGAAAAAGCTTTTAATATGCATATTATGAAATCCGCATTTTATTTAAAAAATACAGGTATTATACATGTTTAGTACGTTGTGGCAAAAAATGTATTTTTTTACAAAAAAACGCATTTTTTGCCACAACGTACTAAACATGTATAATACCTGTATTTTTTTAGCGGATTTCTTTCATATGGAGAACAGATAGTTAATCTGTAACGATGCATAATGGAATAAAAAAAACGAACCAATCACAAGAATAAATTGATGAAATTTAATGGAAATCCTAAATCAATGGCTTGTTCTAGAATCTAGACAGCATGTCTTCTTATTTTCCAAAAGGAGCCAAATTTTAGCTCAAGCTGCGATAATCTATGGGATTATTGCTTGTATTCTTCCTAATGCTTGCTTCCTCCTAACTAGGAAGATAAGTCTTATCTAACTAGGAGTTTGACATGAACTTAACTGCTAACCATACTAGCTAAAATGCTTCCTTGGAATTTAAATAACTAAGATGGAATGTGGTAAATAGCTAATAGATTGTGTGGTGGTTACATGCAAGTAGTCATGTCCATGGCACATGTAGAGGCCGAAACATTCCCCGTCTACATTTACTGCCTACACTTCCTGTACGAGGCCTTCGTCGCAGGCCTCATTTCCGGACTCTAAATTGGTCATCAGCCAGGTCTTAGGATTGTGGAGGGTAATAGCGCAATGGCACCATTACTTGCTTCTTCGCTCGTTTTTAGCCAAGCTGAGTTCGTACATGGGGTACCCAACTTTGTCTATTCTAGTTCAATTCAAATCAAATTGTTAAGCATCTTTCGAAAGGCCTCTTCTTCCCAGCAGTGGCAGTACGATTATTGCAGGCCTTTTTGAGCCACTGGAAGATGAGTTCATTTCCTTTCCATGTTGTCCCTTCTTATGTGTGGGGTCCTGCCGCACCAGTGAATTTGATCTTCCTCTGCTTCCGGTGGTGGGACCACCATGACGCGGGGCAATGACCCTGAAATCCATGAATGCCCATGATATGATGATTTTGTCGAAATTAAACTAATTAATTAAGCAATCAACTACAAATTAAAGCGATACCTTCGGGTTTCTCGGGATTTCGCTTAGGTGTCCATGCGTTGGTTCACGTAGGGCCCAATCCGACGCGTGAGATCCGTTAGGATGGCGGAAGAGGGGATCCGAGAGATAGAACTCTCGCTTCGTCTAGATCGGAGCATTAGATCGTAGCTCGCAGTGGAATCGATAGTTCCTCGCTAGGGCTTTGGAATCGAAATGGCTAACGGCTCAAATTGAGTAAGCTCGAGTCCAACAATGGTTATGGATCTACGGGCTAGGGCTAGGATTGGATTCGATCCACAAGGATGGACATCAAGGTTACTCTAGATCTATGGTTGGGAAATGGGAAAATCAATTAAAAGGGGAAAAGGAGGATGGTAAAGATTCAAAGAGAAAGTAGGAGATCAAATAAGAACAAAATGTAAAGGAGCAAGTCAAAGTAACATGGGCATCTCACCCTTAGCCTCACACCAAACCCCTCTCGGGGAAGAAGACTCACTCTTCAAGCTTCTCACAAGCCAAAATGTAATGCATTCTCATTAATCAATCATCAAGTGCCAAAAATGGCTTATAAAAGTATGCTTTATAGTAACTACAAAGGGAATAAACCCTAAAATGGAAAAGTACGAAATTACCTTAAGTGGTAACTTACAATTATACACAAAAGCAATAAAATCCGGACAAAAAGGACAAAACACACGTCACTTCAGTCGCAGGGCGGAGATTTCCATGGACGTTCGTCACTAGCATCACGGATGTCCGTGAGGTCTACCGCTGTCCATGCCCAAAAACCAATGACACCCTCTATATTCGAACGTCCGTCCAAAACCTACGGACGTCCGTCGCCTGATGATGGTCTTTGCCTCATGGGCTGATCTCTAGGGCCTTTCCTTGGTGGTTCTTGACACTCCTTAGCCCTTCCGTCGGTACACTTTGTACGGCCTAAACCCTAAGTCCTTGGTGTCAGCGTTCCCTGTCATTCTCTCCGACTCAAAATGTTTCATCACCGATGAAACTGGCTCGTGGCATCGGTCGGTTAAGTTGACGTCCCCATCAATTCTCTCTGACCCAAAAGGTTTAATCTCTAATGAAACATGCATGTAGTACTAGTCAAGTGTATCGGAACCCAAACGGTAGAACTCCTTGCAACTAGCCCAAGCAATCTCAGCACCCGTCGTATGATCCTCACCTCGGTTGATTGTGTCGAGGCGCACACGGTAAACCTCTTCTCGACGAACCCTATAGCCCGGCTTGCCAACCCATTGTACTAAATATTTTTGAAGCTTCCCATCAACTCTTCCGGACCCAAAAGACTTCATCACCGATAAAGTGTGATCGTGATATCGGTCGGAAATACAATTACTCAAGCGGCGAACTCTCATGATTAGTCCATGAACTCTCGTAAGTCGACTTACCAACCCTCTTCATTTCATAAACCAGAAACCCTCTGCCGCAGGTGAATGCCACAAGATCATCGGAAATTTTCTCAATGACCTCGCTATTCATCTTGCTTGGAGGAGGAAAAGATAGGGTTGTGGGATCGGGATTGGTGCACAAAGGACATTTGAAAAAGAGTTCTAGGAAGTGGGGGTTGAGCCTAGATGAGGAACTAGGTCTTCCATATTGAGTGTTGAACTAACCCACATACTTTGAGGTAGCTCAAGCACATTAACCTTAGGTTCAGTCCTTGCCATCATCCTAAAAGGCCCGGCGCCGCGGGCTTGGAGCTTCTTCGTGATTTCCGATGGGAATCGTTTATGACTAACCCGAACCATCACGTGCTCACCAATTTGAAACTCCTTAAAGCTCATAGGCAAATCCACCCATAATTTGTAATCTCCATTGCACAAATTAATTTTAAGCGTAATTTCAGCATGCAATGCGGAATGAGACTCACAACTAGACTCGGAATGTGAAGCAGTATGTAACTCGAGGCTATGATGTGTATGTGTATCCATGGACTCAATACTCTCATGTGTAGGCGACGCTAACAACTCATGTGTAGTGGACTCTATCAACACTAGTGACTCATGTGTAGTGGAATCTACCAACACTAGTGACTCATGTGTGATCGAATCAAGTGACACTAATGGTTCATGTGGATTCAACTCAACGGAATCCAATGACTCATGGGTACTCGATTCCATTGACACTAATGGTTCTTGTGTAACCAGCTCGATGGACTCACATGTATTCGACTCAACAGGCACCAACAAGTCGTGTGTATCCAACCCTAAGGACACCAATGACTCATAGGCAAGTGACTCGATCGGCTCACATGGGGGCGACTCAACATCATTACTCACAACAGAATTAAAAGTCTCCTCAATGCAAACTAGACTTTCGTCCGCTTCTTCCATCTCTTCTTCACTCATCACGGTATGAGGGTCATACACAATTCCTTCCACGTTCACATTTTCCGGCTCCTTAAAACTCCCTCTTTTAATCATTAAATTTTGGGTGGAAAATTTTGTGGGACATTGATAAGCAAAGTGCCCAAGTTCTTGACACTTAAAACATTTGTTGGGACAACTAGTTTTGGGGCTCCTATTGAGCACGTTAATCGCGGCATCGATGCTCCTAAGAACATCGGCAAGCTCACTAGTACCCATGGTGATCATGACACATTAAACAAGGGACCTATGATGAACAAGCAACTATGAACCAAAAGCGATTGAGTAATTTTATCAAACACAATATGTGCACACAAATGAACACAAAAATGTGACCACACAACACGTGCGTAATTTTAACAAACACAAGATGTGCATACAAAGGAACACACAAATGCAATCACACAATAAGTGAGTAATTTTAATAAACACAAGATGTGCATACAAATGGACACACCAATGAACACACAAATGTGACTACACAAACGACATCAAAATGGCATACACATGTGAACCAAAATGATTAAGGACTTTTGTCAAACACTAGACGTTCACACAAATGAACGCAAATGACATAAAATCAAATGACATCGAAATGACATACACATGTGAACCAAAATGAATAAACACTTTTGTCGAACACAAGGCATGCACTCTTGATGAATATAAATGAACTTAAAATTTAATGAAGTTAAAATGACAGAAACATGAAACACAAATGAGTGAGGAATTTTACCAAACACACGGTGTGCGCACAAATAAGCACACTAATATGGGCATACAAATGAGTGGGTGATTTTGTCGTACACATTACGTGCATGTAATTGAACACACAAATTGAACAAAACGTAATAAAATTAAAATGACATGCAAGTATGCCCTAACCTAGAACCTAAGCTTTGATACCAAAACTGACGCGGGACAATGACCTTGAAATCCATGAGTGCCCATGATATGATGATTTTGCCGAAATTAAACTACTTAATTAAGCAATCAACCACAAATTAAAGCAATACCTTTGGGTTTCTCAGAATTCCACTTAGGCGTCCATGCTTTAGTTCACGTAGGGTCTAATCTGATGCGCTAGATCCGTTAGGATGACTGAAGAGGCGATCCGAGAGATAAAACTCTCGCTTCGTCTAGGTCGGGGCGTTAGATCGTAGCTCGCGGTGGAATCGATAGTTCCTCGCTAGGGCTTTGAAATCGAAACGGCTAAAGGCTCAATCGAGCAAGCTCGAGTCCAACAACGGTTATGGATCGACGGGTTAGGATTGCATTCGATCCATAAGGATGGACATCAAGGTTACTCTAGATCTGGGGTTGGGAAATGGGAAAATCAATTAAAAGGGGGAAAAGAGGATGCCAAAGATTCAAGGAGAAAGTAGGAGATCAAATAAGAACAAAATGTAAAAGAGAAAATCAAAGTAGCATGGACATCTCACCCTTGGCCTCACACCAAACCCCTCTCGGGAAAGAAGACTCACTCTTCAAGCTTCTCACAAGCCAAAATGCAATGCATTCTCATTAATCAATTATCAAGTGCCAAAATTGGCTTACAAAAGTAGGTTTTATAGTAACTTCAAAGGGAATAATACCTAAAATGGCAAAGTACAATATTACCCTAAATGGTAACTTACAATTAGACACAAAAGCAACAAAATCCGGACAAAAAGGACAAAACGCACGTCACTTAAGTCGCAGGGCGGAGATTTCCACAGACGTCCGTCCGTGCCCAAAAACTAGTGACACCCTCTATATTCGGACATCCGTCGCCTGATGATGGTCTTTGCCTCATGGGCTGATCTCTAGGGCCTTTCCTTGGTGGTTCTTGACACTCCTTGGCCCTTCCGTCGCTTATTCCATCTATACACCTTGTGCGGCTTGAACCCTAGGTCCTTGGTGTCGGCATTCCCCGTCAAACCACTAATGCGGAAAAAAATAAGATTAATGTCACTCCACCTAGCTCTACCCCTGTTACTAGGTTAAAATCAGGCCTGGACAACCAAGCCGGCTGAGTGTGCACCAAACGCACATTTTTTTCCAAAATTGACAATATCCTACAAGGTCATTATGCAAGAACGTCTTGCCTAGCAAATTTTGGCTTTTTTTTTCTTTCGTTAACACTAGAACACATCCATTGTATTTCCATTGGGGGAAACCATGAAACCACCTGTGTCCAAGCATAACCTTCACATTTTGCAGGTTTGCGGCATAGTCACCAAGTCAGGGTTCGGCAATAATTCGGCAAGGTTAAAATTCGAAAAAAAATCCGCAAAATTCAGCATGTTTAGGGGAAATTGCGGAGAAGAAAAATAAAAAATAAGATTAAAAAGTATTAAAAAATTTAAAGAATATTTGCAATCACAGTAGATTGAGAAAAAATCATGCATTGTTCGTGAATTATTCGCGAGTTTTTAAAAAACATATGATTTCGTGATTAATTCGTAGAACCTTAAATTCGGGAATTATTCGTGAATTTTTTTAAAATTTGGAGAATTTGGTGACTATGGTTTGCGCTATGCTCCCCCCATTTTTGTTATCAAGCGAAGCTGTGGACCTCCTACCTTACTATTCCCCTAAATTAAAAGTAAATTTCACTTTATCAACTATCAAGAAAAGTATAATAATCTACCATCTTTGTTGAAGTTATTTTCAGATTTTCACTGTGGAGTTGTACCTGATACCAGAAATAGTTGTAGCCATCAATGATATTGGCATTCTTCATATCCGGCCTCTGTTTGATCCCTTATTTGTGTTATAGGTATTTCAGAGTGCAGCACTATTTGATTCTCTGACGGTCCGTGAAAATGTTGGTTTTCTGTTGTAAGAATATCGACAATTCTTGAGAGTTTGGCAATTCTTCCATTTTCTGCTTGAGCCCAATGACTTGGATTTTAATATTTCTATTTTCTGTTGTCTTTGTTTTTTAAACTGACAGGTATGAAAATTCCAGGATGGGGGAGGACCAAATAGCGGAGCTTGTAACAGAAAATTTAGCATCTGTTGGTTTAAAGGTACTTATAAAAAATCTTTTTTTTTTCTTGTTTTCGAGCTCCTCGCTTGATCCGATCCTGATGTATTTTCTTTGTCTTAATGAAAATATATCGTTGCCGATCAAAAATAAGAAATTGTTGATTGAGGTGATTGATGTTGTTACATGATTATGTTCAGCTTTAGAGTAATGTAATAGTTTAGCAAAGAGACTCAGTTCACATGGTTATCTAAGTTTTCCGAGTTTCGTTTTTCCCACGTATTTTACTCTATATTTATTAGGAAAGATCAATTTTCTTCAGTGGGGATTATACTAGACATGAGAATCATAGTCTCCAAGTTGGAATTCGGGAAGAGTATTCAGTAAGAAAAAATTTGCAAAAAAACGTGAAAGTCAGAAAAAAGTCGAAAAATTAATATGCAGAAAATATTGGAAACAAGGTAGGGGACAAGAACGGGTGTTAAACCTGGATTTTAAATTTATCCAACTTGAGCATTAATTGAAAGCCTTTTCTTAGTAATTTGCTTTCTTAAAAGTGAGAAATAGAGTATTTCATTTAACCTTATTTTAATAAAAGAAGAAAAGTTTTTTGTTTTAACTTCTTTTCTTTTGAAAATAATAATATGGGTAATTGAAAACCTATACGTCTAATCGCTTAGGTTGCGACTAATATGCAAAGGTTGCAGAAAAAATGAAAAAAAACCTTAAAAAATCTTCCGATGATTCGTTTGTGATTTAAACGTCACTTTTTTAAAAGTCTATGGGGAATTACTAGAGAAATTTTTATATTTTGGTCTTCTTGTCTTTTCTCTTTGTTATCTTTTTTAGTGGATAAGCTGGGACCATGACTTAAGAGGCTCTAATTCTTATGTTCTTACCAATTGGGTTGTTTGGTGGTTTTTTATCATCGACTCATTGCATTTGCCGAAGAATCTCATTGTCGAAGTTCATCCATAATTAAGTGTGGTAACTTTTAGGCCCAATATACGGTTCTGCTATGATCTAATGCGCATTTGGTAATTTGAGGAAATTTTATTTTTTGACTTTATTTAGGGAGTTGAGGAGCGATTGCCTTCAGAGTTATCTGGTGGAATGAAAAAACGAGTAGCATTAGCTCGCTCTATAATATTTGATAACACAAAAGAGGCAATAGAACCAGAGGTATGCTCAATGTTTGTTACTCCAGATATTTTTGTGCTATTTTATTATTTATTTTTTAGTGTCTAATTATGTCTTGACTGCCTAACTATATGAAGCCAAACTGCACCTGGTCGCTCACACGCACACTCCCTAGAACGCATGATGTACCGCAAGGTTGGTGTACTATAAGGGTGATGTTCAGTAAGGGTGATGTAGCATAAGGGTGGTGTAACGTAAGGGTGATCTACCATAAGAGTTATGTACCATAATAGTGTTGTACAATAAGGGTGATGTTCCATAAGGGTAATGTAGCGTAAGGGTGGTGTACCATAAGGGTTGTGTACCATAAGGGAGGTGTACCGTAAGAGTGGTGTACTGTAAGGGTGATGTACCATAAGGGTGACGTCCGTAAGGGTGGACTACATATGTACTATGTATAAACCAACTCTACGTGCTTACGGTAAATGCACACACAGATACATGCCTATGCATCTCCTAGCAGGTTAATTGCTCACGGTACATGCCCCCACACAGATACATTTCTAATCGATGTGTGATGTGCAATAGTAACGCTGTATCAATCCCTAATAGTTGCATTAGCAATTGCATGGGGATTCTATTGGTTTTACTGTCAACAATATGAACAAAAGAAAGGCTCGCAAAATCGGCAACAACATCAAGTGATAGGAATTTTATTGGTTTTAGGTTACTTCATGAACATTCTGCTCAGAGCATATATTTTTTTCCCGATAATTGAACCTCGGCAATCCACCTAAGGCTTCTGTAGCAAATCCATCACTTGGTTGCTCTCCGCTGCCAACACTGTCACCAGATGGACGCTCTTTGCCCACATCACCATCACCACATGTAGTCTCAGGTGAAGTCAATGCAGCCTTTGGTGTCACCTTCGGCAACAGCATCGGCGAACCAACTTTCATGGGATCACGATGATGAATTATCTCATAATGTAGATCATAGACCAGCTGAATAAAGTACTCAGATTGCTTGATGAATCCTCCGAGAAGCGATTTTACAACAACTGCAAAAATGAGGGAATGGGTGGGTGCTGGAATTGGAAGCCATAGAATCCAGTCTACGGAATCAGGCAGTTATATTGCCTAATATCCTTTCATCCTGGGAACTCACCACAGTTCCTGAGGAGTCAGAGCTGGAGATATCTGTTGTTATGATCTGAATTTTATGTCATTGATACACCTAAATTATGTGTATGTGTTTAATAACGTATTCACCGCATGTCTTGACTTTTCAAAACGTTTTAACTAAAAATACATGTTTTGGTTTTCCAAGCTCTTATATTTATTTCCGTCATTTATGGACACAAGTTGTGTCATAGCCTGTTGGTTAAAAGCTTGAGTTCTAGATAAGAGGTCTAAGGATCGAACCTTGTTATATGTATTATAAACCTCTATTTTGGACTTTGAGGTAAAAACCTATACACTCTTCCTTGGTGTGTTAGCTTAACACCGGATAATCCCCAAAATATTATAAATGTCTTACGGAGAACCCTAAATCATAATCTCATTCAGAGTTCTTAAGAATAGAGCCGTCACAAACCCTAGAGACCTTAGAGAAGAAATTCTATATCTACCTTTCTAGAACCTTTCTTTTTTGGAAGATCAGCGAGACGTTGGTGTATATTCTTAAGCAGCCTTCGCCTCCTTCTAGAATCATCATCATTGTTGGAATCTTAATCTAATCGTGGTGATACGATCGATCTAGGTATGGAGAAATTATGTTTTCCATTAAACTTAAAATATTGATTTTTAAATAGATTTTTATGCAAATTAGTGAGTTTATTTCATGAATAATGAATGGATGATTAAATAGATGCATGCTATGATTAATGATTTTTAATGTTGACGATTTTAGTTAAAAAGAAGATGGGTTAAAGATCACTATGAGATTTAAGCATTGTTAGGGCATGCTCAGGATCAAGGTCAATAAATTGATTCTGAGAACTCAATAGATTGAACACGGATTTATGTCAATCGATTGATTTTTGGAAATCAATCGACTGAGAATGGACATTAAATAGTCACAGAAAGAACTCAATAAATTGAGCACGGATTTATGTCAATCGATTGATTGTTGGAAGTCAATCGATTGAGAACGAACATTAGACAATCACAGAAAGAACTCAATAGATTGAGTTTGAGTACGGAATTCTGTCAATAGATTGAGAAATTAATAGATTGAGCAGAACTCAATGGATTGAGTCCGAGCATGGAATTCTGTCAATAGATTGAGAAATCAATAGATTGAGTTTGAGCACGGAATTCTGTCAATAGATTGAGGAATCAATAGATTGAGCCTGAACATGAAATTAATAGATTGAGTTTGAGCAGTTAAGTTCTATAATCAGTTCTTCTCATAACAGTGTGATTAAATGTCAATGTTTATATACCATAATCGTATTATATGCACTACAATGTTTATGCACCATGATTGTGTACACTTCAATGTTTATGTACCATGATCAAATGCACTTAAATGCTTATGTCTTATGATCTTACTCTTATGCACTTTACATGTTTCATAATTATCTATATAATGCACAATTAAGACACGTAAAATAAGATGAAATGTCAAGCCATGGTTAATGAGCATTAGACCTAACATCTTGTACATGATGGAGTCTAAAAAGGTATTAGGCTCAACATCTTGTGCTTGATAGAGTCTAACTAAAAATGATTAAGAAGCATTAGACCCAACATTTTGTACCTGATGGAGTCTAAGAAGGTATTAGACCCAACATCTTGTACATAATGGAGTCTAACTAAACAAGAACATGATGAGCATGATTAAACCCAACATCTTGAGAAGGACAGAGTTTGACGTGCAATAAATGATATGATTGATTAGACCCATCGTCTTGAGTATGACGGAGTCTAACTAAACAAGTGATAAATATGATTACGAGCCAACGTCTTGAGCGAGACGGAGTATAACGTGCATTAAATGACAAGAAAGATAAAATTAAAAGAAATGATGCATTCATGAAATATTGATGTCCATATTTATATTCAGTTCATTTAGCTAATTGAGATTATAACGGAGAATTCAGATTCGCATGTTTGGACCGTGGCCGAGCCAATCGAAGAAAATCATCAAGGAATAAATGGACCCATAAATGGGCTTTCAAACGGCTCATAAAGAAATGTAGAGGAAGCCCGAGCACCGTAGCCTCAGAAGAGAAACGAATACAAACCGCGAGGAGAATAGTGTCGCAGTGAGCCCTCGCTCGAGCGTTCACTTAAACTAGCTCGAGCGGTTATAATCCTCGCTTGAGCGAGCTACAGTGACAGAAATTTTTATTTTTTTTACCTTTTTAGTCTTTTATTATTTTAGGACTCTTATTGCGAGTTTTATGTCGTTTAGGGTTTTATTAGCCTATATAAAGGCATTGTAAACACTCTATTAAGAAGTTTTTATTATTATTGAATGAAAGAGAGTTGCTTTTGTGCAAACCCTAGAGAGCTTGTGAAGAGTTGTCAACCGAGGGAGTGAATCCTTCAAAACCTTGAGGAGTGAGCAATCGTTTCTCGTGCTACTTGGTGCGAAGCCGACATACAACTGTGATATGAAGCTTCGAAAAATTCTTGGTGTGAAGCCTTGGAATCTATCCTTTTATTGTCTTTTCTCTAGTTATTGTCAGGGTTTTAGTGTTTGTCCCGCGTCAGTTTTGGTATCAGAGCAAACTGTCCATCATGAGTAAAGAGCAATTTATCGAAGCCTTACACGAGTTAAATGGAGTCATGATGGCTAGAATGGGATCGTTCGTAGATCGGCGAAAGCTCCTTGATTTGTATTAGACAATTGGTAAGATTAGACAAGCTTGGGAGGCAGTAAAAACTAGATCCCAGAGTCTGAAGTATTTGAGTTCAACACCTCGATATTGGCCAGCTTTATATGATCGAGCGTTTACTCTTGAGATTAGACGTGAATTAACAAATACACGTGGGATAGCGGAGGCATTAAACAAGAGTCTCGTTCAAGAATTTCTTGACGATTTTCTCCTCAAACTACAAGAGAAAATCATATCGGTGAGGCATGAAGCTTTGAGATTTAAGCTCTTAAAACCCATGTTCGTTAACCCAAAGCCCATTCCAGAACTCAAGCCCGTACCCGTGGTTGTATCTGTATCGGGTGGAAGATACCGAGCCTATAGTAAATCCAAGTACTTCCATGCTTATGGAAGAACCGATGGCACTCGTTGTTCACCCAGATCCAGTTATCCGCCTTGATCTTGTGTCAGAACAGCGTCCGATTGAAGAGTTCATACCAGTTGCTAAGACCGTAGCAGATCTCGAAACCGTTGATGAGCCCAAGATCGTTGAAGTCCAAGCATTCATTATAGGCCCTACTGAACCCGCAATCATCAAAGCACTCGCATCTGTGGTCGTCCCTACCCAGTCCGAGACCATTCAAAAGTTCGAGATCCAGGGGGAACAAGCATATTGCATAACGCTTAGCGATGTTGGCCAAAGTTCGAGGTCGAACTTTTTCAAAGTCGAAGAGATTGACGGGGAATTTAGATTTGCATGTTTGGACCGCGGCCTAGCCAATTGAAGAAAATCATCAAAGAAGAAATGGACCCATAAATGTGCTTTCAAACGGCCCGTAAAGAAATGTAGAGGAAGCCCGAGCACTGTAGCCTCAGAAGAGAAACGGATACAAACCGCGAGGAGAACAGTGCCGCAGCGAGCCCTTGTTTAAGCGTTCACTTAAACTCGCTCAAGCAAGCCCTCGCTCGAGCGGTTATAATCCTCGCTCAAGCGAGCTACAGTGACGAAAATTTTCTTTTTTTTTTTAACCTTTTTAGTCTTTTATTATTTTAGGACTCTCTTATTGCGAGTTTTATGTCGTTTAGGATTTTCTTAGCCTATATAAAGGCATTGTAAACACTTTATTAAGAAGTTTTTTTTATTATTGAATGAAAGAGAGTTGCTTTTGTGCAAACCCTAGAGAGCTTGTGAAGAGTTTTCAACCGAGGGAATGAATCCTTCAAAACCTTGAGGAGTGAGCAATCGTTTCTCGTGCGACTTAGTGCGAAGTCGACGTACAGCCGTAGTGTGAAGCTTCGAAAAATCCTTGGTGTGAAACCTTGGAATCTATCCTTTTATTCTGTCTCTTCTCTAGTTATGTCAGGGTTTTAGTGTTTGTCCCACGCCAGATTATACATGCCACAAGTACACACACATGAAATATACAGAAATGTTCATATGGCTATGATTGTTATTTTATGTTTCAATGGATTGCATGTCTAATGTCTAGTCCATACAAGTGTAAACTTACACCCCTTGTTGATGTGGGTGGCCAGATGAGACAGGTGTAGTTGAGGACAACGTATGAGTCTATGATGATGAGACTGCATGCGGTGCTCAGAAACCTGAAATAAATGGCGATGAAGGCTTCGTGACATAATTAACTATTTTCCTTTCTAGTTATTATTATTGGTTTTTAAATAAATAAGACAATAACCAGTTAGTATATTATTAAGACTGTTTAAGCTTTAAACATGTTGTACTTTGTTAATGGAATAAGAATATTATTGTATGTTTTATTTTGAGTAATTAATGTTTCAAAAAAAATTTATCTTCCGCTATTTAAGGCGTTTTTATTGCCTTATTATGTTTTTATGGTTCACGATACGAATGTACGGTCTAAGATCTTACAATCGAGAGGTTGTGAGATTTCAGGTCGCTACATCTGTGGTTATGGAAACTGGTTATCAAGAATCCTATCGATGGAGATGATTGATGCGAGCTGGGGCTAGGATTATTGTTTTTTTTGGGTGGTTTTAGGGTCATCGGTAGCCGGCCGGGCAGTTGATTATTGGATTTCGGAAACCAATGGTTTGTCTGCCTGCATCCGATGTCTGGTGGAGGTGCAAGTGCTATCCAGCCACCCACCTGTTCACGCCATTGATCTAGACAGAGCTTGTTGTGACGGGGCCAATACTCGAGCTTGCAGCACGGTGCTTGGGGCACGACATGTGGTGCCAGGAGGGCACGACATGGGGGCCAAGAGGGCCTTGTGACGTAGTCGTGCTGCGGGGTAGCGACACGATCGCTTGGAGGGGGAAGACGCGGGGGCGACACGGACGCGACATAGCCAAGGTGGGCTAGCGATGCAGGAGGCGTTGCGGTATGTCAAACCAAGGGGTTTGAGGTCCTCCCGCCATTCTGGCTGAATGACTGTTTTACCCTTCTACGTGGGAGAGTTGGTGGAGACTGACACCCACCCACATAGGGCCTTGCGTTGCCAGAGGGGGCGCAAGTGTCTCCTAGGCCTGAAAGGGTGGGCCTAAGACGTCGACGCAATGATGCCGTGTGGAACCCAAGGGAGGTTGAAGTATGGCCCCGGACTACGCGTCGCAGTGCATACGGCTGGGAGCATGACATGGTGGCATGGGGAGCTGCATGCCAAGACTATTGAGAAGCGAGGTACTTGTGCAGTGCACAGGGTGAAACTTGAGCAGGCCAAGTTTAGCGCAGCGGTGCAAATGGCGTGTCGTAAGGGGCACGATAAGCTAGGTGGTAGGCCGTGAAACATAGGTAACCATGTTGGGGGAGTTCATGTCCTCTAGGCGGGTGGTATCATAGCTGATGTGTAGATGGGTTGGCTTCGTTGCACGCGGTAGCGAAGCACCGCGCAGGTTGATAGCGCGTCGAAGGACGCTCCCGCAACTGCTGGTATTAGAAGTAGACTGACCTAGCGAAGCGTGCGTTAGGTGCCGCACAGGACTGAGGTTGCGGAAGTGCGACCCCGTGACATTGTGCTCATTTATCTTTTCCCATTATCTATTTCCTGATCCAAACACTAGAAATTGATGTTTCTTACGGATTTCAAAAGAGTTGGAATCCATGGGATACATTATCCACTTCCGTTCTTTTCATTGGAAACAATGGTTGTCAAGGCGACGCTATAGTCTCACCATGACATCGTCATGGCATCTCCAAGGTGAATGGTGATGGGAAACGCCAGATACAACAAAATAGTCAAGATGGCTAAATAGCAACGCCATAGCGTCGTCATGGCGGAATAGCGCTATGGCGTCGCTAATCGCTATACATGCTATTAATACTTGCCCATGTTGCAGATTTGTGAGGTTCCATATTTGATCATTAATATTTAATTGATATTCGTTTATGCCTAGTTAGAACATGAAATCCTCAATATTAAAATCAAAGAGTAGACCTCGCCACACCGTCTTAACTACCTTGAACCTAGCACAGCCTTACTTAAATATAAGTGTATCCAACATTTTGTATAGGAATAATTTGGTTTTTTTTTTCAACAAAGATGGGTTTTAACTCTGAGCAGGTCCTCTTGTATGACGAACCCACAGCTGGGCTCGATCCTATTGCATCTACCGTTGTTGAAGATCTCATCCGCTCCGTCCATATAAAAGGAGAAAACGCCCTCGGGGAACCCGGGAACATTGCGTCCTACGTGGTTGTCACTCATCAGCATAGCACCATCGGCAGAGCAGTTGACAGGTTCAACTCTTTCCTCACAACTTTTCAATTTTTCTTCTTAAAAAGTTTCTCTCCATGGCCTCACCAACCACAGCTTTTTCGTAGGTTGTTGTTTCTATATGAAGGGATAATTGTCTGGGAAGGCATGACTCATGAATTTGCCACATCAACAAATCCCATTGTTAGACAGGTAAAAGAAATTTTTTAGGGAGCGACTCCTGACCACACGTTTACAGATTGTGCCATGATTGTCGACTTTCACTCCATGTGGCGCACATGTTTGATCAATCCAAGTGTTCCGATTATCAGCCATCATTGTTGCACGTCTCAGCCAAAATACCATGTCTATTAAAGCATTTGAACCGTCTGATTGGTACACTTTAATTTTGACCATGAATAGAAAATATGAACAACCGACTCTTTCAGAGTGCATCAATCGGACGGATCAGATTCTGCAATGAGTGTGATTTTTGGGCGCACTTCAGTTCAGTATTTGGACAACCATCTTGATGACTTGAATTACTCAAAAAAGTGTCATGCCATCTAATAATATGGCAGTTGCCTCTATCTGTAAATGGGCATTCATGTCCATCAATCCAAAAAAAATATAGTGGGCGTAGCAGCACCCAATCAATTTTTTTATAACCTGGGTGTCTGGTTCTCTTAGAGCTCTCAAGTTCCGACCAATCCCAAGGGCACGTGCACGCCCCAAGTTAGCACGTGCCTGGTCAGCACGGGATAAATTCCTAGGGTGGCCTCAAGGGGGCGACTCGAACTCGGGTCTTACGCTTCCTAAGGCGGACACCTGGCCAACCCGTGAAACCCCTTGAGGTTAGCAGCGCCCAATCTAGTTAGCAGATCATGTAGCCTCTATTCCAAGCTTATTATATCATTAGTTCCTAACGTTTCTTTCCCGTCTCTATAATGGAATTCTTAATATGTTTGTTCACAGTTTGCTTCTGGAAACTTGGATGGTCCGATCAGATACTAACTACATTCTCATCGATCACGGATACTGTGAGGCATATAGATATTCATGGGTGTCGGGCAGAATGCGTGCACCCATTTTGGTTCTGGTTTTACTGGCACAACTGGAGATGGGTTCAAGCCGTGACCGATCATAGCTGCAGAGTTGATTGATGTGGAAGGTAATGATTGGGATTTTTTATTTCAATTCTTCAGTTGTTAAAGTTCACAAGCTGTTTTTTCAGTCCATTGAAGGATGAAGGTTCACCTTTCCTTCACCTGTAATTGGTTCATGCTTCCTGCGATCATAACCATCGGATCAGTTGGCACCTATTGGATTAAACGAATCGTTCTATCTATTGCTTGCTTTTTGGTAGTCAAAGAAACTGTGGAGTGATCCACAAAAAAAGTGCATTTACAGATATGGTCTTTTCAAATTGGTGCAATTTCTAATAGTTTGATTGGATGATTTAGATCAAATGTTTCGTGGACAGATTCGCGGCAGGCGTATAAGATCAGTCCTTCGGACCAGGTTGGGTTATACAGTTATACCGTTGACCCATTGGGCGCGATCAAAAGGCCCTAACCCAGTTCACCCGATACGCGTGAGGGGAGTCAGTATCGTTACAACCTAAAGCCTATCACAGACGGCTTCCGCACACCCTAAAAATGGGGCTCTCATTGCTTTATTTATAAAGCTGGTATTTAATGTCCGATATGCTTCCGATCCAAGCCAGCATTATTTAAGCTCCTTTTTTTATTGTTTAAATAATATATAAAAAAAGTACAAAAAATTACAAAAAAGCTCATTTTTGGCATTTTGTCCGAGTCATGTCTAATGCATATCGGCTGATATGATACAAAATGAGCCCATATGGTTCAATATTGGGGTGTGCATCCGGTTCGGATGAGGCCTAACCTGACACATCGGCGATATGGCCAATCTAGTTTAATGAGTAGGTCATCGGTTTTGTTCATTCGGCAACATTTTGGTGCCATGTCATGCCATAAGATTCACCGTTCCATCAAATAGATTAGATTAAATTATCATAGGATTGTGCAATTCATTTTCTAACTCGTATAGCCTCTTATTTTCATGGTGGACGTAATGATGCTATCTAGAGTTGAATTTGATCTATATGATAGTGTCATGAGCCGAAATGGTGCCATGTACACAAAATCAAGGACAGTCACTGTCCTTAGAGACCAGGTAGGTTGCTCTCAATTAGCTACTGTGGCTGTGTTTGGGATTGCTCTTTAGAGGCAAAGAGCAGCTCTTTACTCTGGCACGCTGATCAACTTTAGCAATGGACTATGTTTGGCTGTAAGTGATTTTAGCTCTTTGGGAGAGTGAAAGAATTTAATTTGGTTATCTTTAATAGAGCAATCTCAAACAGCCTATGGTTCGGCCGTCATTAGACAAGTGCTTCATCTTCTTAATTAAAGGACAAGAATTTGTTATGATTTCTAAGAAAATATAAGTAAATCTAACACCATCACGGGAACTAAGGTTGTGTTTGGTATAGCACTCTACTAGCTCTTTGTCAGAGTAGGGTTTATCTATTGTTACAAGTTCCCTTTTTCTTTTCTAAATCCCTATTACCTGCTTTAGTAGTTCCCCTTCTTGCTAACTCTATGCATAGCAGGTTTTACATGTTCTAGCAGTTCTCTCATGCTCTTTGCTCACTCTTTGTCAGAGCAGATTTTATTTGCTCGAACAAGGAGTGAGCCGAGAACAAGAAGTTAGCAAGGAGGAGGCTGCTAAAGCAAGTATATCCGGCTCGGACAAGAAGCTTATGAAGAGTTATGCCAAATGCAACTCACTGGGAAGCACCTGATAGATGACTTTTTGCAGTTGACCGGAGATTATATTTGGTATGCATATAATATAATATAATTATAGTTTAATATGGGTTATTACAGCTAATAGAACCGTAATAGCATGTGGGCAGAATGGTTCTCTTCATCAAAAACTAAACGCTCACGTTCAACAGGTAAAGGTGGGTCAACTGCTGTCTGACTTTTGGGTTTGACATTGCTTAGAAACTTAAAAAAATAAAAATAAAAGTGTTTGAATTTTAATGAAAGTATTTTAATATATAATCTGTTATAAGTATCAGGTATCAAATCAGATAAAACTTGATCTAATGCCGTTGGATCAAAATTGCACCTTCTGACGACTGACAGTCTGTTGCACTTTGATTGGCACAAATCACGAGGATGACTGTCACGGATTTCAGTGGGAGTCAGCTGGGCTTTCTATGATCCAGCCCATTTAGTTTGGGCCTAAGTAATACGCAGCAAATATGAGAAGTGGGCTCTGCGTACCCATGTTACGATGTCATCAAGCTGAAGTGATCAAACTGATGCATTCCACCACACTTAAACGAAAGGAAAAATATATTAGGTTATGTTAAATCAGATCATGGAAATCGTTTATTCGTCCAACTCTTCCATGCAACAGATCTTGAGCTCATACGTCTACTATCAGACGGTCAGTTACCTTAATAGGGTTGTCAACAATCAGGTCGTTTAGGTCGGGCACATAAACTTGACCCGTTGGGTAGGGTCATGAGGCATCAAACTGATCTTTGTTCAAGTCGAGTCAGATTAACTAAAATACCAGGTCCAATCTCGTTGATCCGACTTGACTCAGTAATAATTGTATACATGATTAAGGAACATCGAAGTTTTTGTTTTTTTTTTTATAGGTAAGCATGGGATTTGATCCGCTCAAATTGGACCGATACCCTTGACACATCAGGTGTGCCATCATGTCGGGTAGAGTTAGGTCAGGCATTTGCCAATTTCTTGTCGGGCCGTAAGGATTTTGGCCAATATCAATATGGCTGTTTTCAGAGAAAGTACAACACATTTTTTCACACACGAAAACCTTTGACTAATTTGAATCAGATGATGGCGATTGTTTTTCGTTCCAGTCTTCCCCACGATAGATCTTAAGATCATGACGCGCCGCCTATCTGACACTCAAATGTTAATTCTACATTGCATATGTCCATAAAAGTGAAGGTCAACTCTTTTGCCCATGACCTAGGTCACATTTGGGAATGTTTGCTATATGGAATCAACATCTGACCGTTTGACAAGCGCTCCATGATCTTAAGATCTATCATGGAAAAAATCTCCATCGTCCGATTCATATCAGTCACTGATTTACTTCTGTGAAAAATGTGGTACTTACTCTGAAAACAAGTCGGAATGGCCCGTACCCTATGGCTTATTCATATACTGCAGGCCCAAATGCATAAATCTTTTCACGGTGTGTGATATCCTTCCAGAGCTGTTTGATCAAACTCCAACGGCTGTTTGCTATTATATACACATACAATATATTTGTGAAACTATAAATGTGGCCCGGCAACCCAAGTGGTCTATTAGTTCGTTGCCGAAGTCATTAATACCTTAAGTACCGTTAAAGGCACCCACCCTTTAAATAAATTACGCATAGAATATAAGTTGCTAC
The DNA here is from genome assembly GCA_021018995.1 of Chloranthus sessilifolius. Classification (NCBI taxonomy): domain Eukaryota; kingdom Viridiplantae; phylum Streptophyta; class Magnoliopsida; order Chloranthales; family Chloranthaceae; genus Chloranthus; species Chloranthus sessilifolius. The sequence continues at coordinate 107,472,153 of CM037592.1, forward strand.
ATGGGGTACGTACGGTGAATGGGGAAAAAACAGAAGCTGAGCTGGCGAGTCGGCATTGGCTGCGCTAAATCTTAATCAATTTATTAATTAATTAACGATTTATTCAATATTTTGACTGTTTCGAATCTTTTTTCGTTTATTTTATCGACTTTATGTCTTGTCTTTTAGCGTAAATACAACGAACAGAGAGAGTACCAAAATCCCCTTCAAAATATACCCTAGTTTTAGTTTTATTTACGAAACTACCCCTCTTATTTTGTCCCAAATTCCGGTGGGTTGCCATTACTTGTATCCGGAAAGCTGACCCTTCCACCGAACTTAAAGAAAGCCTAAATATTTTAATGACATGTGTCTTATGAAAATGCAATCTAAGTCGCCTGATTTAAATATTATGATTTATAGATCTCCGGCTTATAAGATAATGTAAAATAACAATACTTATTTTATGATCTATTATGGTCAACTGTTAAATTAGATAACAGTATTTTACTACATTTGATCATATGATAAAGATTATATTTCATGCTATTCCTTGGTAATCAATATCTTTAAATCGTGACCTTTAAATCAAAATACTTAAATCTTTAAATCGTGACCTTCAAATCAAATGGCCTAATCATGACCTTCAAACCAAACTTACAAGTCTCTTTTTATTTTCTTTTGAGAAACTTACAAATGCAAGTAATGGCTCCCTTCTCATTGAATATGAAAGTACTAAAAGAACCATCTCGGAAGATGCTCTCCACCATCGAATTTTTAACTTCGCTCACGTTGATTAATTGCTTTGAATGAGACGATATAGATCAATTTTCATCACAATATTTCACACTATGGATCTTGAGTTCATTGGTGCATCATAGACGATCAATTTTTTTATTTAAAGTGACACACATCCTATAAAAGCGACCTTATATTAACATCATGTGGAGCTCATTACGCTAAAATTTGATTTTAAGGATACTTTTTGGGGATGTACGTCAAGTGGTAAAAGAACTGACCGTCAGATGGTACGCCGATGATCTCAAGATCCATCATGTGAAAGTTCAATTGGAACGAAAAAACAATCTCCATTTTGATTCAAAGCAGTCGACGGGTTTTAGAGTGGGTGGAATATCAAAGATTCAGTGGGTAAATTTAAAGGTACTCCTATCTTTTATTTTAGGATGCAACTCCCATAACCATATATTATTTAAGTCCTAAAATAGTGTTTAATGATCTTATACCATTAATGATTTAAGATATGGATAATCCACAATGTCAAAGTAATAGATCATGAACTGTGAAGAAATGGGCGCAAAAATCACATATTTTTGGGAGGCTTGAATTATTTCATTTGTACAGTCTAATATTAATTGTTGTTCCTAATTTTAATGACTGATATTAAAGTTGGCCAATCTGGATGATTCACATCCACTTATTGGTATGAATCTTTGGATAAAATATGTTCTAATAATAAATTGCCAAAATGCATGTTTTTTTTTATGTTTTTTTTTGTTGGGCCAAAATGCATGTTAGTGGTCAGCTACATTAATACATTAGTATACAAAATTTACTTTGTATTAGTCCATGTCTTCACAATCTAGAACTATTTTGCTTTTTGTGTTTTTTCCTAAGGGTTACACAGTGATTAATTATTGAAAAATATTTTTTATTGGTTTACTTCTAATAAGTAATATTTTATTAAAAAATATATCTCTGATTAACGAAAGTGCACATTAGTTAGCTAAGGCTGCGTTTGGGTTAGTTCTTTTGGGGCAAAGAGCAGCTCTCTCATTGTTTGGTTCATTACTTTTACATTTGGTAATACAGTTCCTTGCCTCATTTACTCTAACAGAGAGCTGTTTTACGTAATAAAATTGTTTTATCTAAGAGCAGATATTATTTGCTCTTATAAGAGCTAACCCAAACACGGCCTAAATTTATATGATGCAAAATTTACTTGATATTCATAATTATATATTTACTTGATATTCATAATTACAAAATTATATTTTGCTAAGGCTGTGTTGGGATTGTTTGTTGGAGGCAAAAAGCAGCTCTTTGCTCTAGCGCAGAACATTTTAGTATAATATTATGTTTGATTATAAGTGCCTTTAACTCTCTCGGAAGAGTTTAAGAGCTGAATTTAATTATATCTAAAAGAGCAGAGCTGAGAGCTGAATTTGATTATATCTAAAAGAGCAGAGCTGATTTTGATTACACGAGCAATCGCATACACAGCCTAAAAGTCACATAATAACTTAGAAGTGATGATACTCATCTCGGTGAGATTTGACTTTCACGAAACTCATTAAAGAGATCAATCTAAAGTCTAACAAAGTCAAATCTTATGAAATTCCCAGCCTCAAGAGGCTTTAGAAGATTTAAGAAATATAGTACAAAGTAAGATATCCTCCTAAGTGATGGTATTATAGTTAGTGAGAATTAAAGCATTTTATTTATAACTTTAATTTGGATCAATGGTGCTTAGTGACATCATTAGATTGTCAAACATTTTTTTTATTTTGATAACTTAGGGTATGGATCAAAATTTTGGCCGAAACATTTTAGTTTGGATCCCCCCAAACTAAACTTTGAACCAAAATTTTTATTAAAATCTAATTTTGGTCATTTTATTATTTTAAAATCTAATGTTTTGGTTTCAAACATTTAAAACAAATAGATAAATAAATAATACCGTAATTTTCAGTGCTTTCAAGTTTCGAGGGTACACCGAGACAAATTTTGGATAAATGGCATATAAATTCAGTAGATTTGTGGGGGCCCCAAAAGATAATTTTTACTTTTCCACATCAAGCATCATTTATGATAAAAGGTTCCCACTTCACAGTTCACCCACAGGTCTCAAAAAAGGCTTTCATCTCTTTCCCAATCTACCCCTCACCCCTTCTCTTCCCCACTCTTCTCCCCCCTCTTCTCCCTACTTCTCCACTTCTCGTTGACTCATCCACACACAAAGCTTACCTGGCTCCATGTACAACCCGCACAGGAACACGGGCCCAGGCATCACGCGTTACGGGTCAGCCCCTGGCTCTCTTCTAGCCACCATCGTTGATTCGGTCATCACCGGAGACGAAGAATTTTCCACCGTCGGATCGGAGAACATGATGGGTAGGTACTTTTCGGGTGATTCTTCGTGTCAGACGTCCGAATCTGGGTGTAGGACCAACGTGTCACCCGATATGCAAGAGGTGCATCGGGGCGAAAGGGCTCATACGGGTCTGCAGAGATCGTACGGGCTGCAGAGTGAGATAGCCGTTGAGGAATTTGATGCAACGGCTAGTAATTTGAAGGGTGGTTCGAATTTGATTCGGCACAGCAGCTCCCCTGCTGGCTTCTTCTCCCATCTCATGGTCGATAACGGTTAGTAGTTTGATTTCTTATTTTTTTAGTTAAAACTTTCTATTATTACTAAATTTCACTTGTTAAACACACATATATAGGAAAAATAAGTTACATTTTACAAATATTTGCAAACGAAAAAACCATTTTGCATTTAATTTTATTCTAGTTTTTTTTCTGTTAGTTGCGCACCCAATCATGTGAAAATTTTCTCCAAATTGCACCCAATCATAGTGACATTTCCCCAAAATTCACCTTTCAGTTGTTTCACTGTTTCTCGGTAATTACCTAAATTTCATTAATTTAGGTAAAACTGACGAAATTTTGCGTAAATTAATGATTTCTTTAAAATTTTAGTCATTTAAAATAATAAATAAAAATTTTATTAATATTAAATATAATTTATTTTATTTTTTGTACTCGCCGAAATTTTTTCTAAATTTTCCTGAAATTAACCGAAATGACCCCCCTACCAAAATATTTCCCAAAACGAAATTTGTCACTATGCACCAAAAATTCCAAATTAAGGAATAATTATTTTTTGGTGATTTATAAGCCATATTTCTTTGACTGAAACTAAATTTCGGTATATCGGCCCGATAAACCATCCCTGGTTTTTTAAACCGCTTTGAAAACTGGTTTGCTAGTGGGTATTTATTTTTTTAATTTTTTTGTGGATGTGGGCTACCAAGTTATGAGTTGGAATTGGGTTATTAGATCAGAGAAAATATTTTGGTGCGTGTGGGGACAGATAGTGATACATCTATGTGGCAGACCATTTTGTGGTCGACAAAATACATCAAAAAAAGAGCAGTTACTTTATTGGGTCAAAGTTAAAGGGATGCAAATTCGGTGGATCGAATCAAACTGAAACCGAATTTCGGCTTTCGGGCCAGTTACAAATAAACTGACCCCGAACCGAAATTAATTTGGTTTCGGTGCACTGAAAACCCAAATTCCACAATTGAACCGGAACCAAAGCTGAATTTTTCGGTTTAAATCAGTTTTCAGTTTGATTTTGGGTTTTTTTATAATTTTTAATAGGAATTTTTGCATATACCCCCTAAGTTATGTCGTATTTGTTAGAAAAATATTAGGATCAGAAATCCGAAAATGATAAATGGGCAAGAGAAATTGAACTCAAGGCACGTAATATATGCAAGAATTCGAAGGATTTCAGAGGGTCTGAAAATGCACACCTTTATAAGCCGTTATGAAACGATTGGATCCAACGGTCAACATTTGATCAATCCGTTTGGCCCAATAGTATTGAATTGACTCATTGATTAGTGGCCCATTAGGCCTAACTGGGCGAAGTGCAAAGTGCGTGCGCGCCTAACTATCAAACAATAATAGAAGGTGAAAGGTTCTATATATAGCCTAGACATTTTTTACATTTACCAATGTGGGACTATTTATTTATATACAAAAAATGAGAACATCTATTGCCTAAAAATTAACCCACAAAAGTAAAAAAGAAATCAAAGAAAGTTTTATTTTCTTTAACATTATTTATTATATTCTAAACTAATAAATAAATATAACAGTATTTATACCCCCCCCACCCCGTGTTTCACCTATTTGCATTACGGCCCTTGTTGCATATGCCCCCTGAGTTATGTCATATTTACCCCCTCCCCGATGCGCGTTTCACCTATTTGCACTGCAGCCCTTGCTTTTGTTCTTCCACAACCATCATCTTCAACCATGCCCGTCAACTTCCATTAGCAGCCCACTAGCCCCACTCAAAATTCCAGCAAGAAACTACCCTTCAAATCTGCACTCACTCTAATTATTGTATTCTTGCCCATCAACACATCAAAAGTGTTACAAATGATTGTACATAAAATCAACACTCTCGTGTTCTTGCCTATGACTAGACAAGCAATCTTGATCATGGCGACGAAATTGTTTAATGGAGGCTCACTATGTTGCAGAGATCTCAAGTATTTTAGAGATTGCAGTGGGTTCTAATGGGGGTTCACTGTTATCTTCTTACTAGTGAGATTGCAGTGGGTTTTAATGGGGTTCACTATTATCCCGTACCATTTTAATGGGTCCTTATTGTATCCTTTTCATCGTCATATATGGCTTGTGGATCGACCGTTACTTTTGGATCTCAATCCCATGTCGTTGCTTGTAGATCGGCCATAGAAAGGGTTGTATGAACTATGAAGAAGACGAAGTGGATTTTTGTGGTTCAGCTATGGAAACGGTTGTATTAAGGAGACGAAGTGGTTTTTGTTGATCAGCCATAGAAAGGGTTGTATGAAAAAGGCGAAATGAGTTTTTGTGGATCGGTCAATGGTCGGTTGAAGAAGGCGAAGTTGGTTTTTGTAGATCGGCCATGGAAAGGGTTATATGAAGAAGAAGAGTAGGTTGGTTTTAACCTCAAGGGGTTAGGTTGGCTGACCAGGTCACCTGCTTTCAAAAGCAGGAGACCTGAGTTCGAATCCCCTCCCCCCCTTGAGGCCACCCTAGGGATTTATATCCTGTGCTGACCCTGCATGTGCTGAATTTCGGGTGCGCATGTGCCCCTGGGATTAGGCAGGTGCTCTAAGAGGCCCGGATACCCAGGTTTTCAAAAAAAAAGACTACGTTGGTTTTGGGGGAATGAGAGGAAGAAGTGGATTTTGAGTAACTTTACTTACAACTACAAATTCTTCCTTTCCAACTTGGGTTTCACATGCATGTACGGTTGATTGCTTTGATTCAGACCATGGATATCATTTTTTAGCACAATCTTCCACATAAAGAGTCTTGAGATCAGGATCTTACCATCGGGCAGTCTGATTTTGATTCCACATGACAACAACCCAAAGCGTGAACATGATCATAAGGATACATCAAGCGTGTTTCTTGGATCACTTTTCAAGATGTGTACCATATGAATGAAAATCTGACCGTCTGATAATAGGCACATGATCCCAAAATCCATTATATTGAAGATTGGACCCAAAAATAATTTCCATCGTCTGATTCAAAGTAGTCAACAGTTTAAGCATATCAAAGGAAAAAATATTTTGTTGAAAATAAAGACACTTTTTAGAGAGGAAATGTAGGCGCAGTTAGGGTATTTCATATATTTTAACCCTAGATAAAGTTTAAATTGAAATGGAAGGTAACGATCCGTTAGGAGGTTATAGGAGGAGGAAACATAAAAGCAAGGGCTGCAGTATAAATAGGCGAAACACAGGGGCGGAGTGCAATTAAGCATATCTCAGGGGATGTATTTGCAAAATCCCTTTTTAATTTATTTATATTTTTACAGTGTTAAGAGGTCAGCGCACCTACCCGAGCACTTTTCTCAACTGTAATACAGGCAAGTGACGCATAATTTTTGTCCAATATCCAATAAAGGATTTGCACGGTTCTCGGGGCTGAGTAACATCAGCACTGAAATTTGTGCAAGTCAAAAGGTCAAATTTTGATAAAATTATGTGGCTCTTCATAGAAGGGCAATGATTAGATCCAACTGGTTGAATCTGATTTCATGTTTAATGGATTTTAGAACCTTTTGTTACAAGGGAATCTTAACTCCACATAATGTTATGAAAATGTGAATCTGGCCTTTGAAAACAGCCAGGTTCAAGGATTTCGCATAAGAGTTTGTCTACGACTGGTAGTCCACCCATCATGTGCGGGAAACTAGTCTACTCATCCATGTGATCATGTGATGTCCAAAGATTTAACTCTAAGCGCTATCACAAAATTCTCCGAATTACTTTTAGCTTTAAATAGGTTAAGATATATTTTATATATTTTAATAATTTACTATTATTTTTATGAGTTAGTCTACAATGTGTGTCCACTAATCATGAGTGGATGTCGCAGTTCACATGTCCTTGTGACTGAATGACTTACACAAATGTCCATGCATTGAAAATCCGTGCAAGTCACTCAATCACAGAGATATGTGGACTGCGATGTCCACTCATGATGAGTCGACACCCATTGTAGACTAACTATTTTTATATCCCAAATTTTTCCTTGGAATTTTTTTGAATTCAACCGAACTGACCCCACCAAATGATTGTTGAATCCGAACTTGGTTACTCTGACTCCTAAGGTCTTAAACTTTTGATTCAATAATTCTGAAATTTGATGGGCATTCTGGTCAATTAATTAGCAGGTTTTTCCGTTACGAGGGGCACGGGAAACTATAGCTCTCTAAGAGCCTGTAATGGTGGCAATGGATTTCCAAATGGAAATTTGAAATCTCAACTGAGCTTCTCAAGACCAGACTCTCTTTCTCAGATCTCCGAGATCAGTGTGGCCGACATCCCCAGTGAGGGACTTTCCGGATCTGATGACGGAGCCGGAAATGGCGGGCAGTCGTACATTTCCGGTAGCTTCTCGATGGGTTCGTGGGACGATACGAATTCCATCGTATTTTCGAATCCAACAACCAAGCGATCCAAACAGATCAATGGGAACGCAGTCACTGGTATCAACAGCTTAGACACACAGGTATGTAAGATAAAGCAATGCACATAATATCAGCTGATACGATGCTCTTTTCGGCTGTCAATGTGTCGGGTCTTTGTTGTTGACTTGGCATGTTTAATTGGTCAATTTTGATAGGTTGGCATGAGGTGATTTAGGTTGATCATGTGACTACAAGATTGATGTTATAGTTATCTTTTCTACATGTGGCATTTGTATGCATTGATCAAACAATCCTAACCATTCTAAAGAAATCTGAGAATATGGGAAACCTTGAAAATTTGAATTGATCGGATGGTTAGGATTGTGAGTTACTGCAATTTTGAGAACTTGATCTTTACCCCAGTGGTGATGCCCTCAAGCGTGTAGTGTTGAGCTCAGGGGTTTAAATCTCATGATTATCTGTCAAAAATAAAAGAGATTGCAATTTTGGGCAAGTTATTATGCATATGGACAATGTGTATTGATGCCACGTGTTGAATACAGGACCAGACGCCATTATTAGCATTCGAGTTTAACCACCTAAAGCTAGTGCTGTCAATGGGTCAGGTCAGGCTAAAATCTAGGTCAGCCCACCCTTTGTACTTTCTAACTAACTTGACCGTTGGGTGTACCTGACCTGAGCCAACCCAACTCAACAGGCGAACGATATATGCCCAACCCAAACCGAAAAACGGGGTCAGATAAAGCTAAGAGAAAAGTACTTAATCAGGCCCCTCAAACAAATTTATCACGAAATCCGTGATTTTTTCTTTTTAATACTTCAGAGAGCCCCAATACGGGTTTCAGGAGCCGTCTAGCATCCACGGGCTTCAGTTTAGCATCGACCCTCCGATCAAGTCCTGGCCAGGTAAGTTTTATATCCCCAAGCTCCCAACCCAGTTCAAAAACTTAGGGGGGAGAGGGAGGTCGGTCACGGGCCGACCTGGCCTGTTGACAGCCCAAATCCTGCCAAATGTCATGGGAACAAAATTCACCATTGGATTTAGGTGGTGATGACACTGTAATTTAGCTATAGCAACATATAGATGACAATCTAATGGTCACTACTAGTAAGTTGTTTAGCTCAAGTATTTTTTTTTATGTTGGTTGATCTTTATCAGTTTAGCCTACCCAAGACATCACTGGAGATGGGTACTGTGGAGAAGCTCCTCCAAATCCAACAAGGCTCTGTTCCTTGCAAAGTCCAGCATGGCGACCAAACTCACCATGAATAACACTACTTATTGGATTCGAGTACATACATGTTTATATATCTATATTTTTTTTATTTTCATCTATCATCATCATTATAATCATCATTGTTTTGTTTAATTTATTTGGGATTCAGCGTTTCGAGTCATATTTTGTCACTCATTTCTGTTTAGGGTTAAACTCTGTCGTTGTGCCTACCGCTCCATTTTATCGAGCCATGACATCCCCAGTTTTAGGCCATGTGATACATGTTTTGGAGCAATTCAACCCATCAAGGTTACAGCACATATATTGAAGATGTTCACATTTGTTGGATAATTTGAACCATTCGATCTATGCACTCTAACAATGGAAAGTTGTGTATACTTTTTTAACGGTCGATATTTAAGTGCATCGATCATACGGTTTCAGTTCTCTCGTAGGCTGATTCTTTGACTGAGAAATGTGTGAAAGATGGGCTTCTACGAAGAGTACTTGGATTGGTCGAAGATTTATGTCATGTGGCATATAAGTTGGTTGTTATGACTCTGTGTACAAAGGGTTATAGAAGTTTGATCCATTTGGGTCATCTGTATTGGTATATTGTGGTTATCCTAGGCATCAATTGAGATATTAAGTGTTAAGCTAACCTGTAGATAGACTCAAAGGCGTAGCCAGAAATTTTTATTGGTGGGGGCTACAAATGATAAAGATAATGTTAATAGTTATTTTACCATCGATTTGGGGGCTTATATACAGACAAAGGTTGTATAGGAAACATACTTTATAGAAATTCTAGAGTTAAATAGGGGCTTGAGCCCCCACACCCTTCTATGTGGCTACACCGCTGGATAGGCTTTAATCAAAAGTCATTCTTGTCAGATGTTTCTAACCATTTAATCTAAGCACTTTTTTGCCTTTGTATGAATTGTTGCCTACATGGTGTTTAACCCTTCATTTGAAGGAGCCCTCAGGCTCTTGATCGAACATTAGAAATTGCTCTAAGGGCATGATTTTTGGGCTGAATCCAATCTAAGTGATGGACAAGTCTACACTAAATGTATAAATTGATGAAATATGCTAAGTGTGTAGAATCATGACTCGCACCTAACACCAACTCTTGCTACAGAAATGTAGTACTGTATAGTGTATATAGCTGTGTATGCATGTATGTATGTATCATGTATGCTAGATGTGTATATGTATGTATGTATGTATGTATGGTAATGGAGTCATATTCCTTTACATATTTCAGGACAGAAGAGGCAAGATCAGTGAAAAGCTGAGGAAGTTACAGGAGCTTGTACCTAACATGGACAAGGTAAACCGAGTTATACTGGTAACATTAGTGTTTAAATGATCTAACAGCTTTAAAGTACACTTTACTGTTATGCCATGTGGCAAGTATCTGTGATCAATCTAAACTGTCCAAGTGGCAATCCATCATTGGAGCATGCCTCAGCTAAAGAATCATCATGTTAAGCGAATGCGAATCATCCGATCGGAGAACTTTAATATCGGATGTTAAAAAATAAGAACAGTTGACATTAGAGTGCACCGATTGAATGGTTCAAATCTCCCAAAAAAAAACATCACTTTTATAAGGCCCAGGGCCCATTTGATGCATGACTTTGACCGCTTCGATTACTCAAATCTGACAACACCATCTTAGACTCTTTAGAATTTACCAGAAAAATAGGTGGTCAACAGTTTCAACCTCATTACTCATTAGTAAGAGGGTGTCAATTGGCTGGGCTGGGCTGGGCTGGGCTGGGCATGGGCCTACATTTTTCTGATTCAATTAGCCTGGCCCAAAACTGGCCCACCCATAGACAAAACTTATTGTTAACTGGGCCCATATTCACTGTAGCTGTAAAATAGCAGTTTCCTCAACAGGTTCAGTTTGAAACACATTACATTTTAAATTTTAAAAAATGACAACCTTGCCCCTTCGTTGGAATGTGTTTCAGCAAACGAGTTACGCTGAGATGTTGGATTTGGCAGTCCAGCATATTAAAACACTGCAGAGCGAGATTGAGGTATGTAGCAGATGCCCCATGCCCCTAAATTTTAGAGTACATAATTTTAAAATTACTTAATTAATTAATTTAATTTAAATAATAATAATAAGTCATTTTTTTTATGGAATTTGGTGGCTAAAATGCACACTTCATAGCCTTCTAATGCTACGAGAGTTGATCCTTTTGTAAAATTAATCCTTAGATATAGAGCTGTCAACAGGTCAAATCTAGCCCTTATGCGACCTGCCCGTGGTCAGGCACGTAAACTTGACCTGTCAGCTCGGATCACGCTGAAGCAGCAGACCCAACCTTTGGGTTGGATTGGCCCAACCCGACCCATCCCAATATTTTATATAACCCATATGGGGTTAGGGAGATTTATGCAATTTTGAACCAGGATGGGTCAGACATATAGTCTTCAACCATGAGGTTGGGTCAGGAGTCAGGGTGCACTGTTCGGGCCGGAGATATTCCCTTGACAGTTGACTCATCGGGTAGTCAAAATTTTGGCCGGACCCGGCCCAACCTAACCTGCCATTCCTAACCAGTTTAAAGGTCAGGTTTAGAGTGTCAAACAAATAACATATATTTTTCATGTAAAATGAGCTGCTTTTATTCTGATATGCCTGTCGCATGGTTTACTCCCTACAGAAACTGAAAGAAGATCGTGCGAATTGCATGTGTGAGAGGAAGCCAGTGAAGATGTGATTAAGAAGTTGGTGTCTGCAAATAACAGGGTGCACTATCATGGTGCTCAGAACCGTCGAATAGTTTTCCGAATTTTATTTTATATATGAAGAAATGTAATATAATTTTTTTTTTATTAGGAGGATAGAATTGTTGTGAAATTTCTCTTTTTCCAAGATAATATAAAATGCATTTATAAGGGAAATTTCTATTATTTTCCTTTGCACTTTGTTCATCTCGAAATATCAGTGTGATGTTGATGACATGAATATTGACAATACGAAAAATGTAGATGATAGTATATGAATTTGGTTAATTTCCACAAAATTTCAACAAAAGCTTCACCCGACCCTTATTTTAGTGAATATTTTCCATCACATTTCACCTGATATGACTACCCTGATGTAAAGATATGGAGGGTCAAAGATTATATCAAAACACAATCTTCATCATTTGATTCAAAGCAGTCAACACTTTTAAAATAATTGGCTAAACAGGTTTAGAGATTTTGTATGATAGTTATTCATTTTAGAAGCGTTTTGACCACTTCGAGTAACATGATAGAAACTGTGTTTTGATGCAACCTTCGACCCATCAGATCCCAATATCGGGGCATTTTCATCAAGCGACACTTAACGAAAAATAGTGTTCCCATTAACAAAATCTGTGACCCGTTCGAAATCACCATTTGGAAGCGGTCGGTTACCTTATACCAAATATATTAGAAATTCACTTTTAGTAAGGTCATACTGTCACCATATTTTTCTCTTCAGCAGCCCCTATCAGCATGATAACTCAAAATTATCGGCTGTAATTTATCAGTTTTGGTCCACACCAAAACGAAATGAAGATCCGAAATTTTGGTCAAAATAATGTATGGAAGGAAAATTTCGGCCGAAAATGTCGGTCAAATTTTCGATTTCGGTCATGCCCGAAACCGATATTTTGATACTTGCCTATCAGTTTATCAAGCCAAATCAGTGAGTAACCAAAATGTCCAAAACAAAAGAGCAGCAAAAAACATTCTCATGCAAATGGAGCACATTCCAATAAGAAATTTTGTTCCCAATCGTCCAGATTACAACAGTGGTCATCAAACATCAACCCATATCCTTATCCTTTCACCAAACAAATAAAAAAACATGAAATAATAATACACAAAGGGTGGAGGTAAACAAAACAACAAACAAGTGGTACCACTATAAACCGCAAGTCTGGGACACAATACATGGGTCTCTCTATAAATTTTGATTCGGCTCAAAATAAGGAGAATTCATCAACCCGCGATTGATATTCGATGAGATCAGCTGGCTCTTCTCGATATTAACACCAAAATGAAAAAATTGACCATCGCCACAGGCCCAGCGCTTGCTCTTTCTAAAGAAACTGATTCAAGTAGAAAGCTGGAACCTGCCACTTGGTTTTCTCCTTCTCCATCCCTGAACAAAAGAAAAATTCTCAAATGATATGAGCAAAGTATCAAAAATCGGCCGATACCGATACCGATACGTATCAGTTGCTCAGCAAACCGATATGTATCGGTATCCCAACTCAGGTGGCAGATACCGTATCGGGTATTGGCCGAGACGTCTCGGTTTCAGCCGAGACGTAGCTTCCTTTTTTCAAAAAAATAGGCCAATTCGTATCGGCCGAGTTGTATCGGTCCTCAGGAAACCAAAACCGATTTGGACACCTTGGATATGAGTACATCCTTTTAATTCCTGCAACATAGAAATGACTTTAATGGGACGATAGAACTTACAAATGCCGCGTAGTATACAAAAGTAAGCCCCGCTAGAACAATAAATGCAATTTGAAATACGTTGTATCTGTCAAACAAAATAAACAAACCAATCCAATAAGCTGCATCCCAAATGCCAAGGAAGATGACCGATTACTAGTGATTATGTGGGTGATGCAATTTACCCCTTCAATTATATTACGTTTTTAATAACCTGGACGTCCGGGCCTCTTAGAGCACCCGAGCACGTGTGCCTCAAGTTAGCACATGTTGGGTCAGCACGGGAAATAAATCCCTAAGGTGGCATCAAGGGGGGGGGATTCGAACTCAGGTCTCCCGCTTCCTGAGGGCACCTGGCCAGCTCGCCAAACCCCTTGAGGTTATGTTATGTACCTCCAATTATTACTGACCAAGGTGAAAAAATATGATACGGGTTTATTACTGTGAGTGAGAAAGTCGGAAAAAAAACAGCAAAAATCAAAAGAAAAGAAAAACTGTAATATACGGAAGACGAAAAAGAACGAAAAACCAGAAAAAAATTTTGAAACAGTTCTTTAAAAATCCGATAAAATACGGGAAAAAGCATTTAATACGCAAAATATGTGTATTATATAAAATTGTGCGTTTTATTCAAAAATAAGTTGTATTACTTGTTTAATACATTGTGGCAAAAAAATACTATTATACGCCTATTTTTCAAACAAATTGTCATATTTCGTCACATTATTACTGTGATATGATATTTCAGGCGCCTAAAAAGTAGGAAAATCCTGAAAGTGGGCCCATGGCAGTCCACCAATTAGGGAGCACCTATTGATCAAGCATCCCTGGCGTTATCATCATCCAGTTAATCCAATTCACCTCTTTGTTGCTATAATCATGACTCAGCAATTTCAAACCAAAATCCTAGGTCACAGCAGTCAACTGTAACTCACTTGTACAGATATTTGATTCCACGGAGTGACTCCAACGTGTGGCCAAATATTTCTTGTGCAGCAGTTGCTTGGGCATAGAAAGCAAAGGCTGTGGCACAAAACTGAATCACACTGCAATAGAAAAACCGAAAAACAACGGTTACCACCATTTTATATCAAATAAATGGTATTCATAAGATCAAAGAGCGGTGTAGAAATAAATACGCCACTTTAGTGCATATTAGACAATAAGTCAATTCTTTACCAAGAGCAGTAAAATATAAAGGAAAAGTACGATAAGGCCGACCAACAACACAGACTAGAGTCTGTATGATCCTAGATCCTACCAAAGAGAATAACCACAATGCAACCATGAACTCAACAGGCCAGGTCAGGCAGGGTTGGGTCAAAATGTAGGTCGGCCCGACCCTTTGTGCACCCGACCAAATGGGCCAAGAAAACCAGGTGGGGCAGACCTGGTTTTGATGTCTTTATGGATGTGAATGCTTCAGTTCATGTGTGCTTTGATGGCTCGTCCAGCGACTCTTTTGTCAATTGGATTCTTGACGTGGAGGAGAGGACCTTGCTGTTCGTCCCTCGCGACAAGTCAGTCAGGCATAATCTTCACCCTCAGCTTCAGGACAAACACCATTGGAATTCTGGTAGGAAGAGGTCAGTTTATACAAAATACCTCTACCGACATCTTTTTTCCTGTGGATCATATCACGCTCGTGGATTGATCTGTGGAAAATCCTGGCCCTCTTGAATGACTGGTTACTTTGTTGGTGTGCGGCTTCGAGTCTATGTTATCAAAAGCTGCGCCAAGGCCGCACTTAGCCGCTTAGGGCATGTCTAGTGCCTAAGCACCGACCGCTTTAGGCGTTAATGTAAAAAGCACTTTCTTGTTTCGAAGTACGCATTTCGCGCTTAAACAGTCTTTTCGGCAACTTATAAATATAATTTTTTAAAGCAAGTAAGAGCTTATATAACTTACAAAATTATTAAATTATATAAGCTACACAAGCTATATAAATTATAAGTTTATGAGTATATATGCTTTTTATAAGAAATTTAACATTTAAACCAAGTATAAGTTTATTTCCTAAGAACCAAAACGATTAGCTAGATCTATTTATGTATCTTCTCTCGGTTTTTCTTCTCTACCAGAGTCCCTAAATCTCATCTTCATTGTTGCTCATCTATTGGAAGAATAAGAAGACAACTCTCCCTCCCTCCCTCCCTCCCTCCCTCCCTCCCTCCCTCCTTCCCTCCTTCCCATATCGTTGCACAGGGGTTATGCCAAAAGAAAAGATAAGAGTGATCTGTGAATTAAGGGACACGGCTTACCAAAATATCTTGCAAGTATATTCTTTCAACTTGCAAAATATAGTAGAGAATATTTTAGACAAATAGCATGCATTTTGACCCACCCGTGGGACTCTAGTCACTTTACCCACACATTGATTGGTGCACTTATGTTCGATTAACATGGTTCAGTGCTACGCATTGAAGTCGTTCATTTGTAAATTGTACGATATTGGTCAAAATCGCATACCACTAGAGCTGTGTGGACATTGTTTAGAAGGAAGGCGTGTACCCGCTAGAGTAGTCAACGACTCAATAAGGTGCATAGGCATTTGACCAATTGTCGTACACGTGTTATCAAATTATGAACAAGTGTTCAATCGGCATCATGGTTCAAAAACCCGAAAACTCGACTCTGTCCGACTCGGTTTTATATATATATATATCATGTTTGAATCTTGCGGATCGTTAGATCGCTCATGATCTCAAGATCCCTTGTGTGCAGGATTGGGGCGAAAGTCGATCTTCATCGTTTGATGTAAAGCAATTGATGCAAAGTAAATGCTAAAACCCTGACAATAATTAAGAAGACAAAATAGAAAGAAAAGGTTTCAAGGCTTCACATCAAGGATTATGAGGCTTCACACCAAGGATACATGTCGGCTTCGCACCAAATGCACGATAAAACGAAGATTCACTCCTCAAGTTTTGAACGATTCACTCTTTCAGGTGAAAATTCTTAACAAATTCTCTAAGGTTTGCACAAAGCAACTCTCAATTTCATTAATCATCAACTATCAAGAAAGATAGGCTTCCAAGGATGCATGTCGGCTTCACACCGAGCGCACGAAGATTCACTCGTCGAGTTTTGAAAATTCGCTCTTTCAGGTGAAAACTCTTCACAAGTTCTCTAAGGTTTGCACAAAAAAAAACTCAATTTCAATCTAAAATAGTCTTTACATGCCTTTATATAGGCTAAGAAAACTCTTAACTAAGCATAAAGTTCGAAATAATAAAATCCTAAAACAATTAAAACTCTAAACGACAAGTTTTTGCCTAAAATTTGTGTAGCTGTCAATTCGCGGATGACTTTCAAGGACGTCCGTCATACCTTGGGCACGGATGTCTTTGCCTTAATTTTCAGAAAAAACTGTTTTTTTTATTTTGTTTTATTTTTTTGTCCACTCTAAAACCCACAGACATCCTTCGCATAATGACGATTCTTTCACGGGCCCTTCGAAAGCTCATTCCTGGGTCCACTTTCTCTTTGATCTTTTCTTCTTCTTGACTTTGCCACAATTCCAACATGCGGATCTAAATTTCGCATCATTCCCCCTCCTTTAAAAAAGTTCGACCTCGAACTTTGATCAAAATTATTCTTCTGCGCAGAGGCCAAGAACACTATTTTGAGAATCTCGATCGGACGCGGCTTGGATAAATAACCTGGATTTGACTCGGGCGAGATCCGATTCGACTTTGCTATGCCGATCTACATTGGCGTCAACACAGGACCAATATGATCCTGGGACCTATGGGTCATGGGATTGATAGACATTATCGCGGATATTTGCTCTTCATTGATCTCGGACTTTTCAACAGTATCGCGGATACTTGTGTGTCAACAATCTCGAGCTCTTCAACAATTTCGGGATCGTCAACGGCCTCATCAACCGGATGTTGTACAGGCACACAGTCAATATGAATAACCGGATCTTCTAGAACAATGGGCACAATTAGGTCTTCCGTAGGCATGGGAGTACTTGGATTCAGTGTGGGTATGGGATCTTCCACCAGTATAGGTACACTACCATGGGTCCGGATAGAGGAACTTTAACCCGTAAAGGTTTTCTCACGAGTACGGTTGTGGGAATGAAACTTTTAACCTTGGGTCTCAAAGCTTGAATCATTGTCAATACATCCTCGGATAAATCGTGAATAAAAGCTTTGATAAGTATCTTATCGATATCCTCGTGCCACACAATCACTATCTGACACGACCTTAGCAACTCGCAATAAACATTATTAAGAAGCGTCATATGCTTAAATATGGAACCATGTTGATCAGATGATCTACCTTTCGCCTCACACCATATTTTATCCACATTCGTCATCTTTTGACGCATAATTGAAATGTTCCATCGTTTCACGAGCGTTCTCATGAAAATCATGTAATCGGTCAAATCATGAAGGACTTCAAGAATCTTATCTTTACTCATGATTTCGCCAATCCACTTGTCGAGAGTTTGAACTTGCTCTGATACCAATTTCATGTAGGGTAAATGCTAAAACCCTGACAATAATTAAGAAGACAAAATAAAAAGATAGGGTTTCAAGGCTTCACACTAAGGATGCACGTCGGCTTCGCACCAAGCGCGAGATAAAATGAAGATTCACTCCTCGAGTTTTGAAAGATTCGCTCTTTCAGGTAAAAACTCTTCACAAGTTCTCTAAGGTTTGCACAAAGCAACTCTCAATTTCATTAATCATCAATTATCTAAAATAAAATCTTTACATGCATTTATATAGGCTAAGAAACTCTAACTAAACATAAAGTTTGAAATAAGAAAATCCTAAAACAATTAAAACTCTAAATCGCAAATTTCTGCCTTAAATTTGTGTAGCCGCCAATTCACAGACTTCTATCATATGACCACGGATATCCGTCATCGACGACACGTAAAAAAACAAAACGATGTCCTTGATCACGGACGTCTTTGGTCACGGATGTCTTTGGTCACGGATGTCCTTAGTCACGGATGTCTTTGGTCACGGATGTCTTTACCTTAATTTTTACAAACACAAATTTTTTTAATTTTTTTGCCCATTCTGAAACCCATCGACATCCTTCACATAACGACGACTCTTTCAGGGGCCGTTTAAAAGCCCATTTGCGAGTCTACTTCTCGAGTTTGTCACGATTCTAACATGCGGATCTAAATTCTGCACCAGAAGTCCATGCATTTGGCACTGTTGCCCTCCAAGAATCGGTGGGTGTTAACAACGGTACCAAATCCCATATATTTCAAAATTCAAAAGTCAAAAGGCTACTCTCTCCTGTCAACCAGGCAACTAGGCAGCAGTGGGTATTGCTAGTTTAGTCCCACATCGGCTGAAGATAAGAATTAGACTACAATGGCCTTCTATAAAAATAACTTAAATTGCCATTCATCCCAATTCCCAGCCTCGTTTAAAGTGAAGATGGGACTTGCTCATCTCGTTTAGGCACTGGCATTTTGTATGTCATAAATATTATAAATTTATAATATAATATAATATAAATTTAATTTAAAATTTTTATTGTTGTTTTATTAACCCTTTCAATTTAACTTGCCCGGGTTATTTTAAACTCAACCGAGTTACTCGAAAATTTGACCGAGTTACTCAGGAAACTCGAAAAACCAAGTTAACCTACGAGTTTACTCAAATTGTAGTCGAGTCAGGTTGACTCGGCCGAGTTTAGGGTAACTCGGTCAAGCTAAACTCGGTCAAGTTCTAAAGCCACGATTAACATTCCAACATATAAATGATACTCAACCCAAAATTCATTTCTCTAACTATTTGATCTTTTGATCATACAATAAAAAATTGTCTGAATCATCTAACTTAAATATAGACAAGGGACATGGATCAAAATATCGTCCAATACCGATACGTATCGGTTTTGGACCTGGACGATACGGTAAAATGGGTTTTTCTCGGGGCCCCTAAAAAACAATCAAATTATCGTTTGTATCGTCCATATCGTTCATATCGTCCAAATTATTGATCAATTTATCGTCTGTCCCAGAATTTTAGGGTTTTTCTTTGGACCCTTAGAAATAGTCAAATTATTATCCATATCGTCCAAATTATCGGTCAATTTATCGTTCGTCCCAGAATTTTAAGATATTTTTTGGGATTTTAAAAAAAAATGTACCAGGACAATACATTCAATGTATCGCCGATACATTGAAGGCATCGGACGATACGTGATACGTATTGTCCTGGAAGTTTGGACGATACGTATCGAAAATCCGATTTTTTGATCCATGACAAGAGTGCCATGTATCATTTCATTATATTAGCTTATTGACATTAAATGCTATTTTCCTTTCTCATAATTCATGTTAATCATTTGTATGATAGTCTATATGGTTCAACAAATCGTGTTCTACATAATTTATCAAAAAAAATTAAATATTATTTTTTCTTGACGCCTAGGCCCCCGCTTAGGACCCAAGGGGTTCACAGCCTCGAACCCTCCTAACATTTTCAGAAGACCCGTGTAGGGTTTTCTAAAGACCTCTAATCTGCCTTGTAAAAGGAGTGTGGGCAATTTACCTTCACAATCCTGAGTCGGTCAAACACCTCCTCATTCGGTGTGAGATTGCATACAGTCTGGTCAAGAATTCTCTCCATTTTCGAGGTCTCATGGTGTCAGCCAGAGTCTTGTGGCGATCTTATGGGAGTATCCTATGGAAGTTGTCCCTTTGTGTGACCTTAAGGTTTTACAGTTGGAGCACAATACCAGGACCTTCAGCATCAACAAAGGCCATTTTCGCTGATTCTCTAGGCAATCAGTGAATTGATTATCGCCTTGGGTGTGATCAATCCGGAGTTTGCTGACTGGACTCAGACCTTAATTTTAACGGAGTGGAATTCCCTATTGGATACAGGTTGATTGACAATTGGCAGGGTTTTGTCCTTGTATTCCTGCTTTTTGAATTACCTTTCATTTTT